>JAVANC010000025.1:10618401-13018401 GCA_033319125.1 Parnassius glacialis
CTCGCCGCTTCGGTGGTCGAGGCTATCTTGATTCGCAAAAAGTGCTTTGTAAAGGACAATTTTGAATATAACATACGTTGTTGAGCCATACTGCATCCATATTATGGTCGTAGCACGAATGGGTTGGCTCAACCGGTGAAGAAGTGACGCTGGTATTATGTGACAACGTTTGTCACATAATACCAGCGTAAAATAGCAGCTTAATGTTGATGTGTTTTGTATGGTGAGTGTGGAGAACCGGATACCCTTTTTACTGGCAACTGTTCATTTCATCTTTTGTTCTGAGTGGTGACAACGACAATTATGATTCTTAATCGAGGACAAATGTTGATGGATATGGGCCACAGCATCTACTTTCCATCAAATGCTCGTTTGTCACCCTCATTTAAGAAAAAAAAATATAAAAATTTTTTTGACTTGACTCAAAGTTTAAGTTAATTTTTTTAATTCACTTGAACTCCGTTGTAGAAAACAATTTAAATAAATATCTTTTTTCAGACAGTACACAGCGTTTAACACAATGATCTCACCTATTATGTTTTTATATGTGCTTGTTTGTTCAATCAACATCTGTTGCAGTGTAATACAGCTCAGTTTGTTAAGAAATTTAACTGTTACCGTTACTGTTAATTTTACAGACGCAAGAGGCTGAGGCTCTTCTCCGCTCTTAAATACGTAACGTAGGGGGATGTAGGTTGTAATGAAACTATATTTTAGTCATTACCTTGAGCTTTTGTATTTAAAATTGACAAAAAATTAACTTTAAATTAAAATGAAAACCGACTTCAAAATGCTAAAAATAATAAATAATTTCTACAATATATAATAAAATAACTCTGAATCGGGCCTTATTTTTTTTTAATGATTATTACCGACTTGTGAAGATAGATTCCTTTAAGTTACTTAAAGGTGCTTTTTACTTTTTATTACAAGTTTAATTTTGTAATTTATCAACCATACACTTATTAATTTTAACAGGATAATGTGTCGATATCACAAAAGCTTTGGGTTTTCGAGTACGTTTTAGCTCTTGGTGTACAGCTTTTCTTATACTGTTGGCACAGTAATGAGATCGCTGTGGAGGTAAGAACTTAATAAAAAATATTTTGCGTGCACAGTTGTACTCTTATATAATATTGCATGCATATTTAACTCTGAATTTTGAATTATTTGTTATGTATAAAAAGTTATTTTTTTATAGGATAGGGTGATAAACGGGCACACAGTCCTCCTGATAGTAAGTGGTTGCTGTGGCTCATAGAAATCTACAGTTATCCTCGTTTGCGAATCAAAATGCAGGTGCGTTGTCACCCGTGAGGACAGAGTTGGAATGCCTCTTCTCCAGTAATAAGGATCTCCTGTTCTCTACACTCACCATACGAAACACAACAGTGTTAAGCTGCTATTTAACGCTGGTATTCTAGGAGAGCGTGGTCCTTCCCCGGTCGAGCCGAACCATTCGTGCTACAACTATACCACTAATTTAGCTGCAGCATGGCTCTACCATGTATAAAAGTGTGACTAACGAGCGCACAGTTCACCTGATGGTAAGTGGTTGCTGTGGTCCATAGACATCTACATCTATCCTCGTTTGCGAAAAAAATGCAGATGTGTTGTCACCCATGAGGACTAAGATGGAATGCCTCTTTTCCAGTAAAAAATGGTCTCCGAATGCAATCAATTTTCTGCAGAGAAATAAGCAAATGCAATATTTAGCAACATGTGTAAATAATGTAATTTACATATTAACATACTTTTCAGAGTGATAGAGTAGGTAATGGCGTATACGAAAGTAATTGGTGGAAAGCAGATTTACAAGAGCGAAAGCAACTGGTTTTACTAGCTGGAAAATTAGCTGGACCACTCATAATTAACGCTGGTCCATTCACAGCTCTCTCAATTCCAACATTTATTCAAGTGAGTTATGCTAACTTTATTTTCTCGTGGGTATTATAAAAGGTGACGATGGGTAATGCCAGGGAAATTTATTAGCTTCGGTATAACCATCTTGTTAACTCCAGACGTTAATTACTCAGACCGAGTATAAACACACAGATAAATATTATAGAAGCGGCTCGTTAGTTGCTTTATAATAAAAGTCATATTTATGTTGATAAGGACAAAATCGATGCCAACCATACTCAATAATATAACATTAGTATGATACGAAATATTATACTTACATTATATTATTTAGTATCAAACTAGTTTATCGTCATTATCATCAATAAAGATTATTACTAAGCTAATATTTCAGTCAGACATACCTCAAAACCTTAACACGAAATTGTACAACCAGTGCGTGTTGCCAGTGATGACTTACGGATCTGAGACGTGGTCCTTCACTGCTAGCCGTATGAGGAAGCTCAAGGTCGCTCAGCGAGCTATGGAGAGGGCTATGCTCGGGGTTTCGCTGCGTGATAAACTTAGAAATGAGTATATCCGCAATAGAACCAGAGTAACCAACATAGTCCAACGGATTAGTAAGCTGAAGTGGCAGTGGGCCGGCCATAAAGCTCAAAGAACCGACAACCGATGGGGAAGAAAGGTTCTCGAGTGGCAGCCTCGTACCGGTAGGCGAAGTGTAAGGCGACCCCCCACGAGACGGAGTGACGACCTGGTAAGACATGCAGGAAGTCGATGGATGCAGGTGGCTCAGGACCGTGCTTTGTGGCATTCCTTGGGGGAGGCCTATGTTCAGCAGTGGACTTAGAGCAGGCTGTAATGATGATGATGATGATGAATATGTATTACTTGAAAGTTTACCACTCACTTTATCATCCTAACCATGCAAATTGGTGGCCATAGAGCCGATACCCATCTGTTAGTAATGCTATCTGCCTATCATCTAAGCTTAGGATTTTTTTTTGGTTAGCAGTACCTCGACTGAGAATTTACCGTGGGATTTTCTCCTGTAATTTAGAAGTGGTTTCATGCATGCATATACTGCACAAGAATACAACATATAGACCTGGAACAATTATTTTTAGGCCATACAAACACTTATTCTGTGCGGGACTCGAACCCACGGTCCCACAGGGCCATGGCCAAACGCGTATCCACTGCACTTCCGAGTAGTCAACGTCGTCATTACTCAGCGCTGTGATTATTGTGCGTGTGAGGTTGTCATTTGAAGAAAATTTTGTATATACTGGTTCATGCATCTACTAGTATATATTTGTAAAGATCCAACTAATATATATTCCAATAATACCTCTAACTCTATTTAGTACTCTATGGAGTACGTATGCATTCCTGTTACTATAATAATAGGTCTGATTTCATCAGGTGCCATTACTATTTTTCCGGTTTAAATTTTTAAAAATTGTTTGGTTAGTCCTACTTCAAATAATTCTTGTGAATAATAAAAAATAAAAATATGAAGAACTCATTAACTACAAAAAAACAATAAGTACAGTTTATAATACCACTGAGCTCGTTTCGTTAAGTTTTATATTGTACCTTAGAATATTATTCTAAGTATTGTACAAAAATTCCTTTATTTCTAACTTTTCAAATTTGGACCTAGCATTAAAGTCGATAATTACAATTTTGGTTAAACTGGTTCTTAGAAACTCTGTAAAGTACAATAATAGTCTTTAACAAATAAAAAAAACATAATGGTGCATTTTATTATAATACAAAGGTAATTTATGTGACTTAATAACTTTTTACGCCACACGTTACGTACATCACTTAATAACAGCATTTGATTAAAGTTCATCAGGTGCACATAATGACTTATTTATTACCGTGATAAATGACAAGGAAACCATATATAATTTTAACGACTTCTGTTACAACCAATGACGGTTTTTTTTGCAGATTTATTTTAATCAAAATTACTTAGCGTTTCTTAGCAATTTTTTGTTTTACAAAATATATGCAATCTATTCATTTTTATACAAATTTAATACAGTTAATTACTTTTGATAAACTCTGGTAAACACTCCATGACTTTTAATGAATTTATGTTTTCGTACGCGGAAATGGATTACTAAGCTGAAGCGGCAATGGGCCGGCCATATGGCTCGAAGAACCGGCAACCGATGAGAAAGAAAGGTTCTCGAGTGGCAGCCTCGTACCAGCTGGCGAAGTGTAGGGCGTCCTCCCACTAGATGGAGTGGCGACCTGGTAAGACATGCAGGAAGTCGATGATGCAGGTGACTCAGGGCCATGCTTTGTGGCATTCCTTGGGGGAGGCCTATGTTCAGCAGTGGAATTGTGAAGGGCTGTAATGACGAAATGATGATGACGCGCAAACATACGTACTACAAACTCGCGTCGGAACACAGTGCCATAGTATAAAGAGAGGCCACAGTGCCGTGCATGTTTGTAGAAGGCGGGTGGGTAGGGTAGGGAGCGGGGCGCTTCCTGAGCGACGAAGGAAACGACTATTTTCAATGCAGGATAGCTTCGGTGACTAATGTGAAGTTTGGTTTGAGATAACAATTAATGATTTTTGCAAAATGCAACATAATTATAGATTTAAGATAAAGATAAAGGTAAAGATATTTTATTTTGCAAATATGGGTAAAGTAGGTACATGGTGATATAGATAGTAAGTTCAGCCATAATTTAGCAGTAAGCATGTAAAAATACACAATAATAAACTAATCTGCTATACTAATAATTGCACAAAACCAAACATAATTCTGATTGTTAACCTTACACAATCTTAATCTCAAACAAAACATTTTTTTCAGTCGGGTATTCTATAGTATGCTTTGACTGTCAAAAAGCTTCGAAGCCTTTTTTTAAATATCGATAGCGGCAATACTTTCCAACTTTTAGGTATTTTGTCATACCTATATGATCAAAGCCATTCAGTAGATATTTTGCGCATTAGTGCTGTCTTATTGATGACACAATAGAGTATTGTCACGTCTATTACGTGAAACTACATCGGCTAGGCGTTTAAAACGATTTGGGTGCAACTTAACAAATACAACTACATCTAGTATGTATAAACAAGGTAAGTAAGCCGTGACGAGGTAGTAAGATGCTAGAGGAACTTGAAAATAAGGAAAACAATATTATGATGAATGACAGAATGGATAAGTTAATTACCGATTTTATTACTGTTACTTAGCTATTATTATTAGAGAGCATTTAAAATCATAGATTGTATAAATGCATATTGTTGTAGGTGTATGTTAGCAGTGTGTATTAAATATTGGATACTACCTGAAGTTATGGTGAACGATGAAGCATATTCTAGATGAAAATTGTAACGGTGATAGAAAAACGAAGCTCGTTCGCTGTTTTAGTTACATTGTGTTTTGGTGGACTTAAAACTATAAATAAAAACTTATACAATTTTTTTATAATTATATATTTTTATAGCTCAGGGAGAAACGCTTGTTTAAACGCAATCTCACAGCGAGCGAGCAAACGAGTTCAACGAGCAAGCGATTTCAATTTCTATCGCACTAATGAAATTGTTTTTGATAAATACACCAACATAATGCCACTTCTATGTGGTAAGACTCCCTTTCTGCCTTATCCGTCCGTCTTGGTAGATACCACCTTTTAACCTGTTTCTGCCGCCATATATCAGTGCTTGAAATGCTGTGTTCCGGTCAGAAGGGTACACAGAGCCAGTGAAATTACGGGCTATGACGTCATCCATTCCATCCTCAGATGCGGGAACTTCAAACAAAGAAGGCTACAAATGTGCTTTTTTGTATAGGATAGGGTGACAAACGAGCACACTGTCCACCTGATGGTAAGTGGTTGCTGTGGCCCATAGACATCTACATTTATACTCGTTTGCGAATCAAAATGCAGATGCGTTGTCACCCGTGAGGACTAAGATGGAATGCCTCTTTTCCAGTAAAAAGGGTTGTAAAAATGCTGTCACATTTGTAGCCTTCTTTGTTTGAAGATGTCTATACCATGTCTGTACCATCAGATAGCCTGTGAGTCCGTTTTCCACTACAGTTTAATAAGTGTTGTAATTTTTTAAACAGTGGTAGAGCCACGCGGCACCTTTTGCTGTCCCACGGATGGGCTGGCTCGAACCGGGGTGGTACCACGACCTCACAGAATACCAGCGTGAAGTAGAGGTTTACCTCTGCGTTTCCCTTGGTGAGTGCAGGTGGCCGGAGGCCCTTTTTACTGAAAATGAGGCATTCGATCTTAGTCCTCACGGGTGACAACGCATCTACATTTTGTTTTGTAATAGAGGATAGATGTAGATGTCTATGGGCCGCAGCAACTACTTACCATCAGGTAGACTGTGTGCTAGTTTATCACCCGTATCCTATAAAAAAAAATTCAATCCCGGCCAGCACAGATGAAATTATTATTGCAATTTTAAATATGGATTTACTTCGTGTTTGGCGTTGCATAAAACATTGCAGGGAAGTCTGAATGTCTGAGGATAAAATAATACGAAACGCCGGATTTTATTATTATTTTATTCTCAGATATGTGGTGTTTTGTACTGTGAGTTTGTTTCGCATTGGGAGTGGGTTGCTCACGTAGGGTGAAATGTACTAATTTAATTATTAATATGTAATAATTATTTCAATCAGACCGAATTTACGTCATAGCGGCCAGTTTCAACGGAGACTAGCCACCTGTGCATAATAGGATTATAGTGCACGGACGTTTCAACAAGCATAGGTGCCCTCTTTATTCATTCACGGTCATAGTTCGATAGGTCGGTAATCCAATAAGACCAGAGAGAAATCAGGCGCAAGACTATCGGCTTTACGTGTTTTTTGAGTCACGGGATTAAGACCCTTCCAACTTCCTGTCTCCGGGTTGCTACTGAGTATTTGTTAAGCGAAGAACACAATAACTGATATTGGTCCGAAAGCTAAGATGAAATGGCTTGTTACCAGCAAAAATATATCCAATTCTCAATGTGAATTATATTGAAACATAGCAGAATTATGCTGCTATTTTATATTGGAATGATGTAAGGCATGGGTCCTTTCCCAATAGAGACTCTAATTATTACTGGCATTATACTCATGACACAAGGTGAAATTAGTATTATGTATAATGTATATAAAATAAAAAAATATATTTCTATTTCTATGATGTAATAAGTGTGAAATAATTACTTTATCAGACATGTAACCTTTTAAGAAACATAGGTGTTTGCTATGTATTAATTAATTATAAAGAAAAAATTACTATCTTCGATATTTGTGATTATCAAAATCAGTTTAGATTATTTATAATAGTTAATGTTGCCAGCTTGTTATCGCTAGTTTTGCATTTAAAATACGAATGTTATCAGAGAGTACAAGCAACTCCATCATTGATATGATTTATCAACTCGTTAAATTTGTAGTCGCCTCGAACACATAGTTCAAAGATAATTGACAGATTAAAAAACATCATCATTATCATTAAAGACAAGTTCACGGCTGAACATAGGCCTCCTAATAATGCAAGAGCTACCTGCAACCAGCGACTTCCTTTATGTTCTATAAGGTCATCATTGTATTAAGTGGGGGCCCACCCTACATATGACACAATAACCTTTCGTCACCATCAGTTGTATGGTCCAACTATACAGGGTTATTTTTCAAAGAGTAGCCTAATTTTAAACCTAAGTTTTTACCTTTTTTTACCCGCGGCTTCGCTCGCGTGAGCTTGAATTTAACAACATCATTAAATGCTGTTCTGTCTGTGTCTCTATGTCTGTCAAAGATTTTTTTTTTGTAATTCTAAAATACAATTAAACGTAGATTAGGTATTTGGCATGGATGTAATATGCTACACGTGAATATATATGTCTAGAAACACCTACCATTTTTTTATCGGGCGTGTCTTCCGACGTATAAGAAAGGTAAATTGTCTCGAAATCAAAATTTATTATAATCTATTATTTACATTTTTTACTCTTTACATTTATTGATAATTAAAGTTAATTTAGTTTTAACAAAATAATGATGAGTTTCAAGGTCTTCTATCAATTTACGGCATAATGTTTATTTACGATATTTTATGCATATCATTGTTCCTATTTAATATTGACTGGCACCATAAAAGAGAGATAAATATTTTTTACGTTCGAGTAGACTTCAAAATTTCATAAATGCAGTTCTATAATGATGTAAACAGTATACATCATTATAGAACTGCATTTATGAAATTTACTTTAATAAACTTTTATTTATAAATATGGCATTTATTTAAAAACACCCGTCATCCCACCTATAACTAAGATATAATAGAAAATTAACATCTAAAGGAATGAAAATACTTAACCTTATTTTTTTGAAGTTCTTCAATCGGATAAAAAGTAGTTTATAAGTTGCCCCGGGTCACTAAAGTTTTTGCGTGAATCCGGAATACACAGGCAGATAGAGAGACAGAAAGAAAGACAGACAGACAAAAATTCTAAAAACCACTGATTTGGCTTCGGAACCCCTATTTAGGCCCCTGGACTGATTTTTTCAAGAATATATTAGAATTAAAAACACGACTTTTCTACAGATTTATTATATGTATGGATTATACTTAGTCGGGTCATAAGTTCTGTCAAAACTTTGTTATTTAAAATTTTTGAATACTGGCTAGGTGAACTTCGCCAATTTTAAAAATATAACGTTTGTGCTTGCGGAAAATAAAAAAGACATTAATTTTCATTAATTTTCAAATATGAAGTAGTCGAAGAAAGAAGACAGAGTAGCTGTTATCGCGTTGCACCGCTGTGGTTACGCACCAAAAGAGATTTTCAATATTCTACAAAAATTGAAAATAACCCTACGATTTGTTTATACGCACTATCAAACGATTCACTGAAGATTCAAGCTTCGAAGATCGTAAGAAGACCAGCCGACCTCATACAGTTAGGACACCCGCGATCATCAAAGCAGTGAAGGCGCGAATCCAACGAAATCCTATTCTTAAACAAAAAATCTTAGCTGATCAGATGAGCGTAAGCGGAACCACAGTCAAAAGAGTGATCAATGAAGACCTAAGACTACGAGCTCATCGTAAGAATACCGGATATTTCTTGAACGAGCGTTTGAAAAAATTAGGCTGGATAGATCCCGCGCTATGTTACGGCGGTACGCGGGAAAAAAATGCCGCGAAAATTTGTTTTCGGATAAAAAAAATTTAACATCGAAGAAAGTTATAGTAAACAAAATGATAAGGTGTTTGCCCACAGCAGTGAAGAAGCCAGCACGGGTATTACGAAGGTTCAACGGGGACAGTATCCTTTGTCACTCATGGTTTGGCTTGGAGTCTCATATTCAGGCTTAACCGAGGTGTTTTTCTGTGAAAAAGATGTAAAAACGAGTGCTAAGGTGTACCAAACTACCGTCCTAACAAACATAGTGGAACCTCTTTCTCAAACAATGTTCAAAAACAGACATTGGATATCCCAACAGGACTCTGCACCAGCTCATATGACACGAAGCATGCAAAACTGGTTGACCGCCCGTGGAATTGATTTTATCGGACATGAAGACTGGCCCTCTTCTAGTCTAGATTTAAACCCACTGGATTACAAGATATAGGAACATTTGGAGGAGAAAGTCTGCGCTAAACTTCATCAGAATTTGGAACCTCTTCGAGCATCTTTGGCTAAAGCAGCGGCAGAAATAGATATGAATGTGGTGCGTGCAGCAATTGATGATTGGCCGCATCGATTAAGGTAAGTATTCAAAATAGGGGAGGGTATTTTGAATAATGTAAATAAAATTTTATTCTCAATTAAATTACCTTTCATTTCATATATACATTCTATATATATATCAAAAAGTATATCATTATTTTTATAAAAAGTTTTTGACAGAACTTATGACCTGACTAAGTATACCGACATTGCAGTTTTTGAAAATACGAGTAAATAAGGTTTCTACTTTTGTTTCAAATTATCCCAATCTTTATGTGATTTATGGGCAACAACGTTTTTCCCTACCAATCGACACTTACGATTGTGTGGGTGCGAGTAAAATCAGTTAAAATAATACATTATCACGCATTTTGAATTTAAAAGATAAAAAGGAGAGAATATTTGAGATATTTTTGAATTAATTTTTCTTCTCCATTTGCCTATATTACTTATTTTGAACTGCAAATTTGCTTCAGCTTACTAATCCGATGGGCTAATTCGGTTACTCTAGTGCCATTGCGGATATCTTCATTGCAAAATCTGTCACGTAGGGAATCTTAGAGCATTGCACTTTCCATAGCTCACTGAGTGGGCATATAAGCTCATACGGCAGTGTACTGAAAGTTAAAGATACAGCCCATATACGTCCCACTGCTGGACACATGCCTACTCTGCTGTTGGCTGCCCCAATGCGTGTTGGTGAACTCCACACACTTTCGAAATATTTTTTTTCTTATTTCTTTCGTTTTTATTCATAACAATATTTCCAAATATAAATTCAATTCAAGTGATAGCTTCAAAGCTAGTTTATAATTTACAGTAACATTCCTCAAAATGAGATTATGTTACTTAATATGCAAGGCATATCTATTACGCCTACTCAATAGAAATATATTTGTACAATTAACATCTTGTAAACGTTTTAAAATGACATTCTTCCCACATTCTCTCAGGTTTGGAGTAATCAATATATACTTTGAATAAAATTTATTTGCAGTATAATAAAAAAAATTGAGAAATATCATCGATATGAAAACAAAGTAATTTTGAAAGCAAGTAAAATCTTCTCATCGTAAATAAGTCAATACAAATAAACGGAATACAAAAACGTTATGTAGACTATGTGTGAATTTGCAAACATAATATTATGTATATAATTTGCTTCAATTTTGACTAAGTAAAAGAGGTATATTTTTGTGGAATCATGTCGTAGTTTTCTAATAAATATATAATTTTTTTATTCATCGATAATTACTGAACAATTTATTTAAAAAAAAATGACAATATATACAAAAAATAAATAATGATAATAAAAAATATATATGTAACAAATTTAAGAAATATATTTGCGAAAATTTTTATATATATAATTTTCAATAAAACTCCTCAAATTTTGTTTTAAGGTCGCCTTTAAATAATAAGTAATAAAAATAATTATAAATATACTAAGAATAAAATTTATTATATTGTGTATAATTTTCTGTATAATGTAATGACATTTTTAAAAGTAATTAAGGTCTTATAAAATATTTGAAAGAAAAATACATACCTCTGAATGCTTATTCAACTCAAATACACGTTTAACCGAAGACAAATCCACTATGTGTACTAATAATGCAAGTCACGAGTGTTCGTGTCAAAAACCGGTTAGATACTAGATAAACAGACTGATAAATATTATAGAAGTGGCTTGTTAGTGACTTTGTATTTTAATACAAATAAAATTTTTAGTTCTAGGTTAAATTATTAGTTTTAACTAATAATTGAAGTGATATTTATGTTGATTAGGACAAAAGCCTTGCCAACCATACTCAATAATATTACATTAGTATGATTCTAAATATACTCATATTACATTATTTAGTATCAAACTAGTTTTATTATCAACGTCGTCATTATCATCAATACAATTATTACTTAGCTAATATTTACTACTTGAAAGTTTAGCACTCACTTTATCACCCTAACCATGCAAGTTGGTGACCATAGAGCCGATACCCATCTGCTAGTAATGCTATCTACTTGTCATCTAAAGTTAGGATTTTGTTTGGTTAGCAGTATCTCGACTGAGAAGTTAACGTAGGATTTTCTATTGTATCTTAGAAGTGGTTTACATGCATATACTGCACAAGTATACAACATATAGACCTGGAACAATTATTTTTAGGCCATACAAACACTTATTATGTGCAGGATTCGAATCCACGGCCCCTCAAGATCATGGCCAAACGCGTATCCACTGCATTTCCGAGTAGTCAACGTCGTCAATTTTCAGCGCTGTGATTCTTGTGCGTGTGAAGTTGTCATTTGAAGATAATTTGGTAGATACTAGTTCATGCATCTACTAATATATATATACAGTAAAACCCGCTTAAGACGATTTTGAAGGGACCCAGCCAAAATCGCGACTTAGGCGGGAAAGCGTATTATTCGGGATAGGGAAAATAAAACATCATTTACAAATATTGTGTAGGTATTGAATTATAGGTATACGTTACTGCTTGTCGCATCCGGAGGTAAGAAAACAAGCGTGATGTTCTTTAGTTCAACATCTTTAGGATCTGCGGGACAGTTATCAATGAAGAGAATTATGAGTCTACATTTAATCTGGAACTGATCATCTAAAGCTTTTAACCAGTTAATAAAACGAAGGCCAATCATCAAGGCTCAAGATTGTGCATCATATTACAGGGAGCGATTTCACGTTTTTGAAGCAACGTGGATTTTACCAATGACTAGTAAACGTAACGTTTCCGACCCATTAGAATTTGCATAGACCAGGATAGTGAGTCTCTCTTTACTTGCTTTGTCACCATGGCAAGTTTCTCCCTTCAAGACATACGATTTGTCTGGTATCAATTTATAAAATAAACAAATTCGTCTGCGGTAAATATGTTTCGCGGTTCATAATTTTTTAATAATGCAGGAAATTGTGCTATACATGTATCAACATCTTGTTCTGCTACTTTCTCCGATTCCCCAGTGATTTGACGATGCACAATGCCGTGACAATTTTTAATACGATCTATCCATTTGAAGTGGTAAAATCTGTGATTTGTAAGCTTTCCGCAATTTTACGCGCTTTTTCGCCTAATATGGGGCTACTTATGGTCAGTTTTAAAGCTCGTGCTTGATGAAGCCATTCACTAAATCTTTCTCTAATTGATCAAACTTTCCTAACTTTTGCTTTTTTCTCTTCACACCTCCCAATCTTTTTTTTTCGTTAATTTCTTATCTATTAATTAAAATGGTACTACTTTATAATACAACTCGGCTCGGCTCGGGTGTTGCACAGATGGCGTATTAGACGGGATGACGAATCCTATTAAGCGTGTTAAAAATGTATGAAAACATACCTCAAGTTGCAGGGACTGACATAAAATGGCGTATTAAACGAGAAATCGTATTAAACGTGATCGCATTAAGCGAGTTTTACTGTACATATATATGTAGAGATCCTACTAAAATATATTCCAAGTAATGTAATCTCTAACTCTACTTAGTACTCTATGGAGTACGTACGAACGTTCGTATACTGCCTGCTACTATAATAATAGGTCTGCTTTCATCAGGTGCCATTAATATTTCTCCGGTTTAAATATTTAAAAACTGGTTAGTTAGTCCTACTCCAAATAATTCTTGTGAAGAAAAAAAAATAAAAATATGGGTATTGTCCATAATAATTTAAATTTAAAGCAGTATATATTTTAAGGCTTATTTTCCTTTGTCATCTATCATTATTAAATTGTTCGAGAACATAAAAAATAAATAAATTTGAATACAATATTCAGATTTATTTATTTTTTATGTTACAATCAGCGACAAATAAAGGTTATTCATTTCTTTCATTGTTCTTTCAATAAATTATATTTATGTTGTTTTATTTAATCAAACTAGTTGTCTAAATTAACTAAAATGCGTTTGTTCACTACAAATTTCGCAATCGATGATAAGCTAAATTATCTATGAGCTAGAGACTTCAAACCCTAAATAAAGCTTAGGATTGGATTGCAATGAATATAAATTTCGCTTGAAATAAAAGTAGAGTAAATTCTAGAATATTTAAACCACTGACTTTTGTATACCAACTGCTTTATTATTTAAGGTCAGATTTGAAAACCCTTATTTTCTATGTGAGCAGCTATGCAGGCAGGTAGCTGCAAAAGCAGCATCTCTGCGACCAATATGAGATCATTTACTGTGATCGCTACTATGGCTTAGTTCACTGCTAATATTTATTGAATTTTAAGTAGTTGCTTAGCTGTGATCATTTTCACTTCTGCTGAGCTAAGTATGTAGTATCAGAAACTTCAGTTGTTCTTACGATTCTTTTAATGTTTCTTTTTTTCTTAATACGGTATTTTGTGACAAAAATAAAGCTCAGTTTTATGTTGGAGAATTATTGAAACAGAAACAGAAACAGAAACTTTTTTATTCAATATAGATTATAAATAATGCTTATTGAAAGTCACTCCTTTGTATAATTACCACTGGTTCGAAAAAAAAACCTCTGTCCTGGGAAGAACCAGCAAGAAACCCATCGGGACTTTTTTTAAAAAAATAACAGCTTACAATCATGTATGTTACACAAATTAACAACACAACAAATTAGAAATAGCTTGGTAGCGATCACCTCATTTCCAGGGGTTATTATCATCTATAAATTCTTTAATACTATAATAACCCTTTTTATACAAACTTAGTTTAATAAAGTTTTTGAACTTTGAGCAGGTCAAATTTTGTATATTTTCTGGAATTTTGTTGTAAAAGCGTATACATTGCCCCAAGAATGAATTACTGACTCGATGGAGTCGAGTAACCGGTACTACTAGCTTGTGTCTGTTCCTAGTATTTACAGAATGAATATCACTTATTTTTGTAAAACTACTTTTATTTTTGTGTACGTACATTACATTTTCATAAATGTATTGAGAGGCCAAAGTTAATATATTAATTTCCTTAAATTTTTGTCGCAGCGACTCTTTAGGCTTTAAATCATAAATTGCTCTTATGGCCCTCTTCTGAAAAACAAATATAATTTCAGTGTCAGCTGCGTGTCCCCATAGCAAAATACCATACGACATTATGCTATGGAAATAGCTAAAGTAAACTAGTCTAGCTGTTTCAACACTAGTTAGACTTCTAATCTTTTTTACGGCATATGCTGCAGAACTAAGTCTGCTTGCTAGTTTTGATATATGGGGGCTCCATTGAAACTTCGCGTCTAGTGTGATTCCAAGAAAAATGGTGGTATCTACAAGACTCAGTTTCTCCCCATTTAAAATTACATTAGTATTTAATTGTTTGACATTTGGAGTCATAAATTTCATACATTTCGTTTTAGTGCCATTTAAATGCAAATTATTAACATTGAACCAATTTACTAATTTAGATATAGCATTATTTACTTCGTCATATTTTAGCAATTGTCGACTTAATTTGAAAATTAAAGAAGTGTCATCTGCAAATATTACTATATCATGGTTATCTCCTACTATGTAAGGTAAGTCATTAATGTATACAAGAAACAGAAAGGGGCCTAGAATTGAGCCTTGAGGCACACCCATCTGTACCATCGACCCGGAAGAACTCATACTGTTAATGACAACTTTTTGCGTTCTCTTACTTAAATATGAAATAATTAATTTAAGAGCATCACTTCTTACACCGTAGTGTTTAAGTTTCCTGATTAATGTTTCATGGTGAACACAATCGAAGGCTTTGGATAGGTCACAAAATATACCCAAAGCATCCTGTGAATTCTCCCATGCATTAAATATATATTTTATCAGCTCAACACCGGCATCAGTTGTCGAGCGACCCCTTGTGAAACCAAATTGATTTTTATGAAGTAAACTATTTATATTAAAGAAATTTAACATTTGATGAAGAATAATTTTTTCAAAAATCTTACTAAGTGTTGGTAGTACAGAAATAGGTCTAAAATTAGCGGGGTCTAATGTACTACCAGATTTAAATAAAGGTATTACTTTACTATACTTCATTAAATCAGGAAACACACCAGATTCGATACTAGTATTAAAAATAGAAGCTAAATGACGCGCGATTGTATCTATTATAGACGCAATAACTTTAACGGAAATCCCCCACAGATCCGCAGTTTTCTTTACATCAATAGTTTTAAAATATTTTACAATATCTTTTGATGATACTTTATGAAATGTAAAATTCTTTGTACACGCATTTACATTTTGTTTAAGTAATGATTCGGCGACCGCAGGAGAAGAATTCAGTGACTTAGTGGTTAATATCGGAATATCAGTAAAATATTTCTCAAAAACCATTGCAACGTCCTGATCTGATTCGGTTAATTTGTTATTAACACTTAACTGGTAGTTTGAATTGCGAGAGTTAATCTTACCAGTTTCGCTATTAATTATACTCCATGTCATTTTAATTTTATTAGAAGCCGTCTTAATTTTGTTGCTCAAATGCAAAGACTTGGCTGTGGAGCACACTCTTTTAAATATTTTTGAATATTTTTTTACATATTCCCTAAATTCGACGCTATGATTATATGACCTTTCATGGTAAAGATCATATAACCTATGTCTGCTCTTATGGACTCCTACTGTCGCCCATTCATTAAATGACTTCCGACTGTTCAAGGAGAATGTCTTAGAAGTAAAAGTATTATTAAATTCATTGCAAATGAGCTTAAATAATGTTCCATACAAAAAATTTGGATCATTTTGGTATGTAAGTGATGGAAGTTTTTTCACTATGTTACTTCTAAATTTCTCCAAGCGACGTGCATTTACTGGAACAAACACAACTTTCTTATCTACTTGCTTTTTGTGAACATATGGTAACGAAACTACTTGTCCACAGTGATCAGAACTTAATTTTTGAATTATACATTTATGCAACGGCTTCACATTTGTAAAAATGTTATCTATACATGTTGCACTATATTGAGCAATACGCGTTGGCTCTAAAAATAAATTAAAAAGACCATATGATTTAAACAATGATCTAAATTTAATATTGATTGAGGAAGCTTCTAGGAGATTGATGTTAAAGTCTCCACATATTACAACAGATTTATTCCGTTTATTAAGCTTAGCAAAAACTTCCTCCATAATTTTTTCAAAAGTATCGTATATAGAACATGGGGGTCTGTAGACGCTCACAACAATGAGGTGCTCAAACTCAACACATGCCATTTCTACAGTTCGCTCAACAGAGAGGCTCACAATATCTTTACGTTCTTTACATGACAATAATTTACTAGCTAATATTAAGGAGCCACCTCTTAAAACCGTTTCTCTATTGAAAGAACTGACCAGCTGGTGATTACTGAAGTTAAACATTAAGTTATAAGCTTTTAACCAATGTTCAGTAATACATAAAATATGAATATTGTTGCTATTTAAGAACAACTCAATTTCTAACTCTTTGCCTACCATGCCTTGTATATTTTGATGCACCAGGTGTATACAATTTTCATTATCATTCTGTGGAGTCATACAATTAAAGATTTGTAAGCTACATTCTAAATTATTTAAATTATTACAACTGCTAGAGATTACCTCTATTGTCTCATTTTCTAATTTAAATTACTTGGAACTGATTCCAAATTACATATTAAGTCATTACACTGCTCAAAAGGAGCAGATGTCTGTGTAGCCAAGTCCTTGGCTGAGTTAATATATAAACAATAAGATAGCACATTTGCTATCTGTCTTAAAATATATTTAGATAGGTAATACCTATCATTAGTCAAAAATTTCTTAAGTAAATTATTTATGTCTATTAAATTACATTTATTATTATAATTATAACAATTAAATGTCAAGTTTATATTATTATTACATGAAAAGTTATTCATTAATAAATTTAAATCATATCTTATTTTATTTTCCTGCGGCCAACCCTGTATGTAAGGCAATGTAAACAAGATAATTTTATGTACATTTAAATTATTAAGATTATCAATATATTTTAATAATTGATTTTTGTTTAGATTGCCTCTTCTCCCAACAAGAATTATTAATGTGCTATTAGGGCAAAATTTACTAGCTAAAACTTTATTCATTATATGACTAAAGGATGCTCCTGGCATGCAATAATTACTAATCATATGTCCTTCTAAACAGTTATTTAACATCATGCCCAAATTTTTGCCTATGTCATCACAATACATAATAACTTTATTTTTTTTAATATTTACATTGCTTTTTAAGTTTATATCCTTTGTCATGGCACTGTCATAGAGTGTAGGTGAAAATAATGAGTCCTTACTGTTTACTTTGTTATTTACACATATTGTCCCCGATGAACCTGGTATGGAGCGCTGATACTCACTCTGATGTTTTATTAAGGAGTCAAAGCGCTCCTCATTATATTTACATGATTTTACCAGATCATTCATGGCCAATATGTGTTCTTTTATCTCATTTTGAGCCGATGCATATTTATTTGATAAAATTTGTAGGGAGTTTTTAAGGGATAAAATTGTTGAATTTAGACACTCTATATCAGTCTCATAACAGTGATTCATATTTTCCACCTCAATTGAATATATTTTAAGTTTATTAATTAATTGTTGCTTTTCTTTGCATACATTTATATAATTTTTAACATTAATTTTAGTTTTAATTAATTTTTGCATTTTTCTAATATATTTATGGATTTTTATATATTTCTTTAATTTTCTTCTACTGCAGGTAGTCCTTGATGCTGTTCTTGATGTGACATAATCATCACCAGTCAAATCAATTGTTGTGGAGGGTTGCAATGCTTTAAAAGATTCACATTCTATGAGCTCGTTGAACAGACTTTGAGTTTGGGACGCTTTCATGTTGTCTATGTAATGTTTTAATTGCACAATCTGCTCATTAGCCTTACTTAACTGTAACTGCAATGCAGCAATTAATCTGAGGGATTCCTCATATTCCTTGCTGCATTGGTCAAACTCATCGACTGTTCTCTGAAGTTGATCCCTTTCTTTTGAAACAAATGTATATTCTGTATGCAACTTAACCATATCACTTTTTAGCTCAGTATTTTTAGCTATTATATTTATTATTTCCTTTTCATTGTCATCTCTTTCTTTACATAACAGCTCACACTGCTCCTTTGACGCCTTAAGTTCTTGAAGCGCCATTTGAAGTTGGTTCTCCAATTGGCGCGTTTTGGCGTTGCGTGTATTCATTTTACTATTAAGCGTAAATAGCAAAAGAAAACAAAGAAAGAAAACCAAAGAAGCAGAGTAAGCAAATGACTAGATGTATGGGTTTATTTACAGATCTCAAATTAAATTATCATGTAAATAATTCAAAATGAAATCCAGAACAATACTTACTTAACAGGTAAATCTTAAAATGTTAAAGGGATAACAAGAATTACACTTACAGTAAGTTTAAACGATGTTCGTTACAGCTGTTACTTTTGGTTGGTACTTAGAACACTAATCACAATGTAATTAAAATAGGTACTTCTGAGTTTTACTTATTTCACAAATACAAATAAGTCGTATTTAACAACTGTAACTCAAAATTGAGGTGGATATTATCAATTTACAATATTTAATTTTTAAAAATAGTTGGGAGCAATTATTTTACAACTTGTCACCGGGGTTGCCACAGAAAAAAAAAAACTTTTTGCTACAACGGGTTTGCTTTACCGAGTAAGTCTTTTATATCTTACAGATAAGCATGTGAAATTATGTGTCTTCAGAATTATGATGATAGAGTTATAGAGAGATTATAGAGAACAACAAAGTGCCGATAAGCATGGGTCGCTTGAATTTTTTTTATAGGAGAGGGGGCAAACGAGCATGCGGCTCACCCGATGGTAAGTGATTACCGCCGCCCATGAACAACTGCAACACCAGAGGATCCAGGGGAATTGCAGATGCGTTGCGGGCCTTTTAAAATGGAGTAGGCTCTTTTCTTATAATAATTATACTTATCATAATTATTTAATAAATATTGGTATTCCTATGTTTTAGTGGAATTTATAAGATGATTAACATCATGAGATGTAAGCCCCTAACTTGATCACCTGTTTCTATGCATAGCATGAGTAAAGAGCGTTTAAGAATATTCTAACCGGCGGCAACCTGGACTCTCCCCCTTTTGTAGCGAAGGTCGAAACCAGCTCGACACTTTCTAGTGAACACGCTAACTGTCTTACAAAATAAATTACAGGTGTGACGGCTCTTTGGTGTGGTTTGGTGGGAGGCGTTAATAATTTACGTGTGATGTGTGTTCAACTGTAAATCAATAGATAAAGTACAATTCTTTACAGAAGTTTTAGTTTCGTAATATGAAACTGGATAAGCTTAGGACTAAAATTTTAACACACGTATATTTGGTTGTGTTTCGGTTTGACCCCACAACCATATTTGAAGAGTCGTTTAAATTGGTAAAACTTACATATTATTACTGTTTTCGGATAGTATAATGTTTTTCAAGAATGTATTTTAAAAATCATGTAGTATTGAATAGTATGTACCGTTCGAACAAGAGTACTCAAAAAAACATTTACCAAAAACAACAATATTCTTGAATTACTCTCTCTTTTTTTTATTTTGTGCAAGATTTTATATTCAGAATTAATACTTACTTAACGTAAGTCCACAGAATTTATTTAAAAAAAAATACTAGTATTGCTATTAAACATTACTAATATTCCCTTTAACCACTTCTGGTAAGCTTACAATGCTTGTGTTAGAAGTGATTCACGACAGTAGTCGAATGGCGGATTAGAACACACGACCTTCCGAGTTCGCGTTCCGCGCCCTGCCATTAAGCTACTGACGCTTATAATATGTTACGCCTATTCATGATATGTTATGCATACCATGTGCTTTACATGTCACTTTATTGTATTTTATTTATGTTATTTGTTTTCATTTAATAAGTCTGTGTATATTCTTTTAAATACATTTCTTAAACCACATGATATGCATGCATGTATTACTAAAAGTAAGATTTTTTTATATATAATATATTAATCATGACATAATTATTGATGCATATTTATGTTATACTTTTTTTAAAACATAGAAAAAACAAACCTCAAAATACAGAGATGGTAAGTGGCTACTGTGGTCCATGGACACCTAAACCCAAATTTCATTACTCCAACATATTCCATAGGTGTATGGTAAAAGTAGGGTTAGAATATTCTTACCATACCCATGGGAAAAGTTAGATTAAATAAAGGTTAAATAGAGAAAAGCCGCGATTTTATGGTGGCCTAGTTTTAAAGCCTAATCTTATTTTTACCAGATGGCAAACTTCGTCAAAGATGCACGACGTCTGATACTGCAATCGCCAATATGCCTGCCAGGCATGGCGAGTAAAACAGATGTTTTTGAAGAGGTCTTAGTCCAACTAACTATTTACGGACAGATGCGAAGGAGAATAAGAACTAATAACTTACCCTTCACGAGTAGAAATGTCGGCGCGTCTATAAAATACATATAGTTAGTGGCATGATAGAATTGAGGGTATATCGAGAAACCCCCACTAGTTTGTGCAGTATAAAATTCAATATAGGCACCGTGCGTAAGAGATTCCGTCTAAGTAATTAATTCGACGAGTTACAAGACTCGTAGAATGACAGACAGTATTGTGGTTCTGTCCGTTGTAGTATTTCTTCTAGGTGCAGGCGAAGGCGATCGTGTTGCTGAAAGGCTGCTTTGTGTTACAGTGAAATAAGTAGTAGTGTAATAATTATGATTAAAATATCACAAACGCAGCAGTAATGAGAGTTCTGAAAATATAGATAATCTGTACACACAAACTTGCCGAGGGTGGGGATAAGTATAAAAATGAATTACGATGTTTTATTTATTCGTAAATAATATGCTAAAACTATTTCCGTTTATTTTTTATTTTTAATATATTGTGGAAATCAATATAAGGGTGAAGGGCGACATATTCGTTTCTGGCGGCCCAGGGAGACAAAACGTCATTCCACACCACTGGTTGTTTCTTGTATATTACAATGTTGAAAGATATTTATTTATTTTAAAAAATCTATTATTTGAAAATGGTGATTTTTACGCCAAAAATCCATCATTAATTTTATGTCGTAGCTATTGATAAAATATATCAAGTAATTATGATGATAGTAATGGCAACGATTACAGTATCATTTGAAATATCATATTGATAAGCTACGGTACTCGGCAGCATATTCCATTTATAAACAAATCAAAACCAAAGTAGAAATTTGCATTTTTCTAATAATAATAACAACGCAACGTACTATATCGCATTAGGGAGAATGAAAACATCTTCCAAGAAAAACATTGTATAAAAGCTTGCGAAATCTCCGGGGGTGCAGTGTATAAGTTATGCTCTATAACTTAATGTTATGTCGTGCTGGTTATATAATATTATATTCAATAGCGTATTTATAAAAAAAGATATAATAAAATAAATGGAACGCCTCGTTAGAAAAAAAAGATACTATGAAGTTTTCAATTGAATATCGGAAGACTGCTGTCATGAACCACTCTTCACACAATCATTTATTTTATGCTTACTTGGAATAATTAACCGTCTAATTGCGGTGTAGGTCGCGAGTTGTGACACAGATAAATAAATCAGGAGATAGGCTGTGGCGTCTTCCTAGTAACAACTTAAAATAGAAAATAAACTGCGGTTGCCGACCTGCCCCCAAAAAAATCGCAAATGTGGGTAATATCCTCCCAATTATGCAATCTATGGGGAGGCGTATATGTTAATGAAAATATTAGTAATGTAAATGAAATGCTTATATTTAATTATATTTTTATTGTTAATCAGGCATTCTCATTTGGTCTTCATTGGGGACAACATATCTTTATGGAGGTTAGATATATCTATGGGCCATACTTATACTGTAATACGGACTATGTGCATGTCACTCTTGCACGAGTATATTAAAAAAACTTATTAATATGGAAGATGATCATGCCTAGTTGAGAAGTCATATGGTTTGATAAAAAGAAGAAGCTATATTTTTCCATACTTTCCAACATCTCGCCGCAGATCTCATTTAGTTCAGTACAGAATTACTAAAGCTAGAAGCACTCATAATAGTTTTTTATTAGTCTCCGCAAATTGCATAATTACATTCGTCGTGATCTCTTGTAGTATTCTATTTGACATCCTTTGAAAGTAATTTAAGTAACTGAGAGAGACATGAGGGTTATAGATTTTAGTAAGTTCTTTAAAAAGGAAGAAAAAGAATTTGAATAAATCTAAATTTGTTTGTTAATTTATATCCCCACGGATTAATTAACTAAAGTAGCAATGGGCCGGCCACATCACACCACACACACAACGGCGGTCGATTCATCAAGATATATATCTTGGGTGGATTCATCAAGATATATATCTTGATATATATCTTGATGAATCGACCGCCGTTGGTAAAGAAAGGTTCTCGAGTGGCAGCTTCGTACTGGTAAGGCAAAATGTAGGGTGGCCTCATTTAGATGGAGTGACCTGGTAATACATGCAAGAAGTCGATGAATGGCCATGTTTTCGGCGTTTGTTGGATTAAGTCAATATTCAGCAGTGGAGTTTGGAAGGGCTGTAGTGATGATGATGATATTGCATGATGTAGTTGAAAATTTTAAGAGGCGATTGTGAATATTGCCATGTAGATTTTAGATCCTCAAAAATAGTCGTATATTCCAAACGTTAAATACACAGACCGGCAATAGAAATCAGTGTAAAAGGTGTGATACTACAATTGTCAACAGGGGCGATTGTTGCTAATTTAACTGTAAAGTATAGATCTTATTATAATAAATAAACTACAAAACAGTAAAACCGATATTAAGACCCGAAAAAATAAAATAATTTCGGCATAATAGCTTCTTAAATCGGTGCAAAGACATACTGTATACTGAAAAATTAGCTCCGACGTCATAAACCATTACGTGCAAATTGTTTTAATCTTTTTGTGTAATAAATCCGAACAATTCCTCGAAGCACTCCCCATGGTATACGCAAAAGAAAAATTTAAGTAAAGTGAACTTGCTCATCGACGACTCCCGTCGTTTTTCGTTGAATGCGGTCAATGGAAAGATACTCAGGTACCCTGGCACAGAGATAAGAGCAATATTCTAATGATGATGAACCTGTGCCTTTTACAGGTGGAAACGGTAGTCCGGCATGAACCTTGCTTTGCTGAGCACAACAGGCTTTTATAAGCCAATTTATGCTCTTCTTCCAATTGACTGCAGAACTGTATGTGACTGGATAAGTCAACACCGAGGATTCCTATACTGACTTGGCAGTTACGTCAAGAGGACTGTTTACTTGTTTGCTCATATTGTTACAAAAAAAATCAAGTCAATGAACATGGGTTGCGAGTGTATTGTGTAATTTGAAGGTTGATTTTTTTAACTTAATAAATAAAAATGAAATTGAAACTCAAATATTTACAAGTTCGCTACGCAAAGCGACAGAGATTATTTGATCAATCAAAACAAAACCCTCTTATAGACTATTGGTTACAGAATATTATCGTCAATTTACTATATAAATAAAAAAATCGCGCCATCGAAATAATTAAATCGCTCTTTAGAAGATTAAATTACTTAGTAAAAAGTAAAATAAAGTTACAGCCTACATACGTCTCAATATTGAACACGGTAGCATAAGGCAACTCTGCGTATTGACAGGTTTTTTTTATGGAAATGATGGCAAAGGAGCACATGTGTCTATATCTGCATCTGAAATAGCAGGTGTGTTCTCAGTCGTTCAGAAAGGAGCAAGCCCTTTTCTTGAAAGTCCCTAAGCCGTAGCAATCGCAGTCGTAGCATAAATTTCACAATGTGGTTATGCGAGACAGAAACTTAATAACTAAGCGTTAATCGCATGGCAGTGGACCGCCAACAATCGAGAAGATGAGGATGGAATTTCGAGATCTGTCACAGTGTACGATGGTGAAATTTAGCAACTGGATTTAAACCGAACCAGCCTTCACAGTTAAATATCCTTAATTTCTTAGATAGACGGGTTTCCTCAAAATGTTTTTTGAATCGTCCAAGGAAAATCGACTGCCTTAAATTTCGTAGAACACTAAATAAACAAGTTTGAGCCCCACCAGCATAAATTTGCTTTATGCAAGCATAAAAAGCTTGGAGTGCTCAGCAGAGCGGGATAGTATTTCATGCCAGCAACTTTTTCGGCCTCACATGGAATACTGTTCACATCTCTAGGCTGGGGCTCCCTAGTGCCATCTCCTTCCACTTGACCTCATTCAGCGCAGAGCGGTTCGAATCGTCGACGACCGAGTCCTTACCGATCGGCTCGATTCACTGGCGTTGCGAAGAGATCTTGCATCCCTTTGCATTTTCTTTCGCATTTTTCACTGGGAGTACTCTGAGGAATTGTTCCGATTAATCCCAGCCGCTAAATTTTACGAATACACATTGGGGCAAAACTCTTGATACCATCCACACCATCTGGATACTTGGCGGTCCACCACTGTACGTTTCACTAAAAGTTTTCTTCCGCGTACGATCTCTCTGTGGAATAATTTACCACCGGTGATTTTTACGGACCGATACGACTTAAGGACCTTCAAGAAAAGAGCTTACTCCTATTTAAAAGGCCGGCAACGCATCTGCAATTCCCTTATTACCCTTACGCCGCCCATGAACAACTGCAATACAAACAAACGAAAAGGAAAGTGACACGTAGCGGTGCGTTGCTCTAAGTGTTTCGCATTGGCATCGGTTTTATAAAAAAGGCAAACAGCCAGGACTGGAGCAATTTAGTGTTTTGCTTAAATACAAGCTGTCTTAATATTAATGTGCATAATACAGTGCCCTATATAAAAGATTTTCCGTAAGCTTTTTGAGAGCATGTTTTATTGCGCATTGAAAACATTTAAACAGTTGCAAAGCTTTTGATAAAAAGGTTTTATTAAAGTTTAATAGAATAGAATAAATAGAACAGAATGGAAAAAACAGTTTTTTTTAAGTGCCTGGACGAGAGCAGTCAGTTAAGAAACTTGAATGTCCCACCCACATACATTAGGACCCAATGCCTCTGAATGCATCGGACCACCAACGCACGTCGATCTCTCTCTATATCATTTTTGTCTGTCAGATCTTCGTTAACAATGTGTCCCAAATATTTAAACTGACAAACTATACTTAATAGCACACCAAGAAGCTTTATGAGCAGCACTGCCAAGGGCTTCTGACTATTAACACGAAACATCATTAACTCCTTTTTCTTAGTGTTATCGAGGAGTCCATGTTCAACAGCGTATGCTTCACATTCCCACACATCTAACAGTCTACGCAACGCACTCACGGATGGACTCAGCAACACCATGCCATCAGCATAACTTATATTATTGACCATAAGTTCGTCAACAGAACTGCCTACTCTGGTATCGCTTAGCGCAATAATGAGCCCGTTTACGTAGAGACTGAACAGCACAGGCGAGCACTAACCCCCTTCCTCACCCCGCATTACAACACATATTCGTCGGATAGCGCTTTATACTATCTGACCTGATTAACTTGATGACCGTACCAATATTTGAAAATAGTGATAAGTTACACGGGAACGGATCTTTCACGTAGTTTTGTCCAAAGTACGTCATAATTATCCAGATCAAATGCCTTTGGGAGATTTCTTTCTTAAGCGACATTATAGCACTTTGTGTCGACAGGTCATGTCATTCATAGATGTGGGCAAATTTCTTATAAATATTTTTAACCGATCGCACCATTAATTTTCTATATATAAAATATTTTTGTTAAGTATCCCGTACTTCGTTTTTACGATTATTTTATATTAATAAAAATCTAAAAATAGGCTAATGAATAATTTAACTCTTATTTCTATTTTGATGAGGATGTATAACGTAATATCCTTCTGAACGAAATTCGGTCATGGCGGCCAGTCTCAACGGAGACTAGTCATCTGCGCAGGATTTTTTTTATAGGAGAGGGGGCAAACGAGCATGCGGCTCACCTGGTGGTAAGTGACTACCGCCACCCATGAACAACCGCAACACCAGGGCAATAGCAGATGCGTTGCCGGCCTTTTAAAAATGAGTAGGCTCTTTTCTTGAAGGTCCCTAAGTCGAATCGGTCCGGAAAAATCGCAGGTGGTAAACTATTCCACAAGGAAATTGTGCGAGGAAGAAAACATCTTCTAAATCGCACAGTGGTGGACCGCCAATCATCCAGATGGTGTGGATGGTATCAGAGTTCTGTCGCGATGAGCGTTTGTGAAATTTGGCGGCTGGGATTAATATACTTCAGCAAGTCGTTGAAAAAGCTGGAAAGAAACTATTGTGTCACAAGACGGGAATTGCATGCTGTGGTAAAGTCCTTGCAGCATTTTAGCAAATATCTTCTGGGGCGCAAATTCCACTGACGAACTGACCATGCTGCACTGAAATGGCTATTGCATTTCAAAAATCCGGAAGGACAAGTTGCGAGATGGATTGAACTACTGCAGGAATACGACTTTGTGATCAAACATCGCAGCGGGAAATCTCATGGCAATGCAGATGCATTGTCAAGAAGACCTTGCCCTGAAGATTGCAAGTATTGTACTAGGCAAGTGGGTAAGGAAGTGGCATCTGTGAGGATACTTAGGAAATACCAGCCCAGCAATGAATGGAAGGACAGCCTACATGCACAGCAGGAAGATTTGTGCATTAAGCCGATTCTTGAATGGATGAAGGCCAGTGCTCCTAAGCCCAAGTGGAGCGACGTCTCAGCAATGAGTTCGACCACGAAAAGCTATTGGGCCCAATGGGACAGCTTGTTGATTCAGGATGGAGTCCTGTGCCGTAAATGGGAATATGGTCGGGGAGACAGTTGTCATTTGCAAATGGTTGTGCCTAAGACTAAAGTACCGGATGTACTACAGCTGTACCATAGTGGTTGTTCAGGAGACTACCTGGGAGTTAAACGAACTCTACTGAAGATCCGAGAACGGTTTTACTGGGTCCACTGTCGTGACGATGTCGAGGACTGGTGCCGCAAATGCACAAGTTGTGCGGCTGTAAAGGGACCTCAAACTCGTAGTAGAGGCGCATTTAAATTGTACAATGTTGGTGCACCAGGGGAGAGGATAGCCATTGACGTTTCGGGGACGTTTCCGGAAAGTGAAAGTGGTAAAAAGTATTTCATGGTTGTTATGGATTACTTCACTAAGTGGCCAGAAGTATTCGCCATTACAAATCAAGAAGCTTCAACAGTTGCAGATAAACTAGTTCATGAAATTTTCTGTCGTTTTCGAGTACCTTTAGAGATTCACAGCGATAAAGGAAGGAATTTTGAGTCTCAAATATTTCAGGAAACTTGCCGAGTTATGGGTACTCATAAAACACGAACAACTACTTACCACCCACAATCTGATGGAATGGTAGAACCTAGCAAAAGTTGTGGAAAAAGGGCAACGAGACTGGGACAGGCACAAACAACCGTTTTTGTTGTCATATCGAAGCGCTGTTCACGAAAGTACATCAGTGACACCAGCTTTCGCAAACTTTGGGAGAGAGTTACGGCTGCCTGCAGACCTGATCACTGGAATACCACCTGATGCCCCACGCAGTATAACCGATTATGCAAATGACTTGCGGAACAAAATGAATGATATTTATGAGCACGTCAGACAGACGGGCCAGCAAATGTCTGAGAAGATGAAAACACAGTAAACCGCAAAATGAACAACAAAGGGTTTGACGAAGGTTCACTAGTGTGGTTACACAAACAAGCTCGTAGTAAAGGGAAATCTCCTAAGCGTCAAGCTAAATGGGACGGACCGTACCGGATTGTGACAAGAATCAATGACGTTACCTACCGGATACAGAAAGGTGCCAGAGGTACTCCAAAGGTCGTCCACATGGATCGACTGGCGCGTTATTATGGGGCCAATAATGCTCGAGACGAGCATGTCTAAGGAGGGGGCAGTGTCGCGCTCCACTATTAATGTCTTGTACATGGCAACACTAATCATCACTAGCGCCCTCTAGTGTCTAGTAGCAGAACTAGGAGAGTCAAGATCCTTCTAGAAATTTCGGGACCGATATGTACTCGAACGTTGTAGATGTCGCTACAGTAAAAGTTTCTGGAAACTATCTGAGGCCCTATATAAAGCCGGTATAGACCGCGACTGAGTTAGTATTGAATTGGCGGTACAAGCGAATACTTCGAAGCGATACAACTGCAAACTTAAGTGATCAGTAGAACAATTGTGTTTTATTATTAGGTGATATTAAATTGTAATTAGTGTTCTGTAATAAAAGTGTCAATTTTGGTAATTCGATCGGCAGGTTTTAATTGTCTCGAACCCCAAGCTCGTAACAATATTTAATTGTGAAGTCTGGTTCGGTTTAAATCCATTTGCTAAATTTCACCATCGTACACTGTCACAGATCTCGGAATTCCATCCTCATCATCTCGATTATTGGCAGTCCACCTCGCGATTAACGCGGAAGTTTCTGTCTCGCATAACCACAATGTGAAAAGGGAATGCCCAATTCTGACCATGAAACGCCCAACAATTTGCATTTGTTAAAAAAATACATCTTTTTTATGGTCATTAATCGCGGTATTTATGTATCCAAAAAAGATTGCAATATTTTTGCACAAAAAAAAGTATCTAAAATATAAAAATGAAATTAAAAGTCATTAGTTTGTGGATAAAATAAAAAGTGTTGCCAATCACAAATCTCGTTAAATAAGTCGATTCTGTTTTTTCAATCGATTTTTTTATGGTGTCTTTATTATAATGGTAATATTATTTTTCGATAATTATTATGATGTTATGATAATTATACAAGCGAATTGCTAGTTGATTTACCATGAACTCTTTAGAACATAACAAATGCGTTACTGCACAATTTTACTGTTATTCTTAGCTGTTCTTAAAAATACATTTAAAATGGAATTTAAATAGATAAAACAATACGTATTATAAAGGCGTGCAGAAATTAAAACGATTATTTTACGTGGTAGAGCCATGCTGCAGTTATATTAGTAGTATAGTTGTAGCAAAAATTATAAATCGAATAAAAAAATCGCTATCTATTTATCGAATTTATGTCTGTTAATTGGCACCATCGAATCTAGGCCCATGTCATAATTATCAAAACTAAATATTCACAAGTAGAATTCCTTTGCGTTTGTGTTATTTTGTTTGTTTTCTCGCGGATTTGTTATCTGAGCAACGAATAAGCTTTCTAAATGGACTCCGATAATGCTTCTCACCCTATTGACCACGGCCTGAAAATGGATCCCGCTCCTATTTCTTACGATAACCTCTGAACGAATTTGAAGTCGATATCTACTGTTAAGGCGACACATCGAAAACTGTTGAAGCGGGCTATCGCCGTACTGACCCGAGTGAAACATAATTTCTATAAAAACTTCAAAAACGCTGTCATAAGGTCTAAAATTGCGTAGCGCCCGCGACGATTCAGACCGCTTAGTAATCGCTTAAAATCTTAAAATATTTTTAAAATATTATTGATTTTAGTAATCAAAATAATGAGCAAGTAAATTACTAATCAAAAATTACTGATCAAAATAAGAAGCCCTTTGTGCCAAATCTGGTCTAAGGGCTTCGCTATGTCCAAACTAACCGCCAAAGCCTCCCCTTGGACTCGATTACCTACGCTCTGTTTAAGGTAAACAACAAGATCACCAGCAGAGCGAACTCGACGAAAACTTTACTCGCGGTCACTAATTAGCTGGTGCTCCTCGAAGTACCGCATGAACTGGCAGTTAATAATATACACCATTATTTTCGAGAACAAAAAGGTGATGGCAATAGCCCTGTAATTGGACGTATCAGAGCGGTTATCTTTTTAGAGATCGGGGGCACGAAATCTGTCTTCCATGAATTCGAGACAATACCTAGGGAGTAGGAGTACCGGAAAAACACGTTAGAATCGGTGCCAGCTCTGGAGCAGACGTTCGTAGCACAATTGGTGCGCTTCCGTGAGGCTCACCCGCCTTGTGGATGTCCACGGAGAGGAGTGTTTTGCGTACTGAGTACTGTGTAAATCGCACATCAGTCATAGTGTACTCACACTGCGGGATGGTCAGCGATGTGTTCCCCCTTCATCGACAGTAGAGTTGGATGCAAAAAGGAAGTCTAAAAGGTCAGCTTTTCTTTGTGGCGTGGGCCAGTGAGTCGTACTCCCTGTGCAAAGATGGTAGTGATGGCTTACAGAAATTCCCTTAGACAGCCTTGGCGAAAGACCAGAACGCACGGGTTCCAGAAGAAGAGCAAACTAATTTCTTGCCAATTTTGACAATCTGCTCATACTTTACCTTGGTAATAACTCTTTTGAAGGACCTAGAGGTGAAGTTATACTTCTTTTTAAGGGCGCCGGTGTTTACATACCGAACCACCAAAGCGTCAGCCCAGGCCTGATAACACTCCTGCTTACTGTGTAATGCAGGAACGACCAAACCAAGGCTGAGATCTGCTTCCAATGGGCACCACAGAAGAATAAATAGTTACATCCCCTTTAGCACCACATCATTTACAGAGTTAGCAACAGCGATGGGATCATCTGGTAAACCCGCCTCCATAAGTGAGATGGAAAGAAAGACCGCATTCTGTTCCAATCCGCTGACCTGTAATACCAAACACGGCGGCAGCGTGCAGATCGCAACCGCGAAGGGAGCGTGAGCTTCGAATCATTGTCTGATTCGGAGTGTGGTGTCAACACTCCGGATCAGACAATGGTTCGTTGATGGAAACCTGATATTCGTGCAGATGAGAGATCAGCAGGAGGTCCAACAAGGAAGGTGTATGATCCTCCACATCTGAAATCCGCATAGGTGAAGTATCACGATCTCTTCAGATAAGATTTATAGAAGCACCCGTAGACATGGGGATGGTCGTCGCTGTCTACGCGCAGCCAAAGGATGGACAGATTCCTACTTTTCAGACTGCCGATACTTCGAGAACAGATATCCTATCTGACGTATATGCAAACTCCAGCCCATGGCACAAATAAGTGTTCTAATTTGTACCTCGGGTAGGACAGATATGAAGTATCAGTCAGAGAGGACACCTTCGTCTCGGTCAAAAAGAGCAATGATGGTTTCGCTATCTCCAGATGATAGTGGATGGTGTTAAGTTTCGAGTAAAGTCCCCGGATGTCGCCATGGTTTTATCGCTCTGTTTATCCCGTGCACTGTTAGAATTGAGCGGGCTTTTTCCGTCGTTTATCGTTCAATACCCACATAAGTTATGCCTTGGGTAGTTCCTTATTATATTTTACTGTACATATGTTTATTTCGTTTACATTTGTTAAAATGTGTATAACTTGTTGTCATCGTCCTTGTGATGTATATTTTTTTATAAAACGAATATAACAAAGGAACTAACATTATCATTTGAAGGTAAACGGCTACTGCAGTACATAATCACTTGCAGTCAGCTTCAAGCAAAGTAAGCTACAAATGTGTTTTCACCCCTGAGTACTAAGATAAAATGCCTTACACCTTATAATTATACAGGCTCTCTATACACAACAGGCCGGAACGCGTCAGTGTAAGCACTGATGTTTATTTCTGTTTATACCTCTCAAGAGTTTTTTAGATAGGTATTTATTCTGAATGAGTTTTTCGAAAACATATGAAAGGAAAAATTGTAAGCGAAAATATGTTTCGAAAATAAGTAAACGAATGCCTTCTGTCCTTCAAATTTTTTTAACATACTTGACGTGCATATGTATGATTCGCCAGTAATATAAAACCATAAACACTTAATTCTTTAATTAATAATCGAAACTTATTTCATTATTGGATTGAAGTATGAAGCAAAATTGTAAAATACCTCTAAGGAGAGCTTACGACATTTTTACATTAAATTAATTATTTTGGTGCAAAATGAAAATCACAAAATGTTTGTTTGTAGTTTAATTTTTATGCCCTCAAACATAAAAGCATTCATTTTATGACACGGATACAGCGCTCTATATCGATAATTGAAGTTGATGCATGGCGCAGCACTGTTCGCTACGCACACATGCACTTTCACTCACACCGCTACATTTCGTTTTTGGTCTCACCCTAATCACTCTATCGTCAATCTAATGTATACTATATATATGGTTGCCAGCATCTGTGTTTCCATCCGGTTACAATGTGGGTGTCTTCAAGGCAAGAGTGAATAGGCTTTTGTTAAGTTAGTGCGCATCATCATCTTAGGCGACATCACCACTTACCATCAAGTGGGATTGAGCGAGACGAGAATGAGATGACGGCGCCAACGATTTGCCAATTAAGGCAGGCATAGATCATATACCATACAGCCTAGTCTGATGTGACTTTTGTTCAAACTGAAACTATTTTTAATTCATGACTACCTGCAGTAATGTCACTAAAGATAAAATTTCTCAGAATTTCAAACTATTTCTTATATTTTTTATTTACAAGAAAAAATCGACAAAAATTTGTTTGGGAGTTGTTTTTTCAGACTTGTTTTACCATACCGTAGGAGTTACAGAAGTGTATAAACTGATGTCGAAATAGCCAGCTATACTGAATATCTCACAATCAGAGAAAAAAAGGAAGATAATTCTCACGCTTAAATTGAAAGGCGAAAATCTCTTTCAAGTTTTTTTCATCCTTGTTCCCATGCATAAATTACAATCAATATACGTCCAGCGACAGCGTACATGCTTGCTACATAAGCTTTTGTAAATAAAATGGTTTACACTAAGGCAATATGTCTTAAATTTATTCTATAAATTTAATTTATTTAAAGTGCAGCGGTAAAAAAATATGGAATAATGGAAAACGATGATTATTTTAAACTCTACCATACATCATAAAACTTTTGTTACTTAAAACATGTTTACATTGGAAGTTAACTTCCCATGTAAACATGTTTTCTTACGTTTGTATTTTTTGTGTAATTTTATTTGCAACTTCCGTAGTTCTTTTGTTTCTTTTTTTCTTAATACATTATTTTGTGACAAAAATTAAGCTCAATTTTATATGCGAGAATTATTGCTACAACGCGTTTAGTCAATCGAGTAAATATTTTATATCTTACAGATAAGCTTAAGTGTGTTTTCAGAATTATGATGACAGAGTTACTAAAAAATTATTTCATCTAAGCTGAAAGAACAACAAAGTGTCGTTAAGCGTCTACTACTTCAAAAATGTTGCATTTATATTTTTACCACTAACTTGACCGACTGCTTCTGTGCATTACATGAGTGTGGAGCGTTCAGTAAATTTCTATAAAGTATATGAGTACAAAACACAAAGGATTTCAATACAGAAAATAGGATATCAAAAATTCCACTTTACCATCAAGTGGGATTGTAGTTAAGCGCTGGCTCTGTATAATAATAATAAAAAAATACAACGAAAATGTTTTCTTTTAGTATATAGTTGTATGTATTGTATACAGTCTCTAATTGTATAGTGAATTTGGAAAAATCACCAAACGGGAAGTCCGAAACCCCGAATAAGGCAATCTTTGGCGCGTCCCCATGTTAACGGAAGTATGATTACTATTATTATGTGAACTATGTGCACGTCACTCTTATATAAAAAATAAAACTTATTACAGTAGATGTGGACCAAGTTCTGTAGTGGAATTTTGCGGCTTGGTTTCAAAGAAAAATCTATATTTTGCCATACTTTCCAACATCTCGCCATCGACTACAGTGCAGAATTGTTAAAGCTAAAATCACTTCTAAAAGCTTTTGGACAGTTAAATAGCTGCGGTTGCCGAAGCCGCCACCCAAGCGTGGCAAATATCCTTCCCTATGAGGCAAGCTATGGAGGATGCCTATATTAAGTAGTGAACTTTTGATAGTATGTAACGGTAAAATGTTTGATTTTGGTAATATTTTATACCCTTAAATAAAATAAAAGTATAAAATAGGCAATAACTTTAGCAATTTATTAAAGAAAGTAAACAGTATTCTTTTTAAAATAAATTAACCATTAAAGCATCCTTGTTTGCAGTGGCGTACCAAGAGGTGTACGCGCTGTAGGGAGGGGGGGTTTGGGGCGACTTTGCCCTGGCGATAGAAATAGTGGGCAACATTTTTAGAAAAAAAAAACGACTTATATACATACGTACAAACAGCAAAAAGTTGACTGTTTTAACCATCGGGCTTGTAAATGATGCCACGTGAGATTTATTAATTTCAAAAATATTTTTTTATGAATACTTTTGACTGAAATATAAAGAACCCAGCAGCATTGATAACTCTGAAAATATAGATAGTCTACACACAAGCTCACACACACATTCCAAGGATTGTATATAGTATAAGTATAAAAATTAATTATTACATTTTAATAACTATTATATAATATAAAAAAAACAATTATACTATTTTTTTATTTTAAGATACTTGCGAAAATCTGTAGTGTGGGGTTATTTGTTGCTTATTACAATGCGATAAACATATTACAATATTTTTTGGAAAATAAAGTATATAAAAATGGTGTATTTTCACGTCATAAGCCATTATTCATTTCATGTCATAGCTATCGTTAAAAGATATCAAGGAAATATAATGCTAGTTATGGCAATTATAGCAGATTGATTCGAAATATCATGCTGATAAGCTACGGTCTCAGCAACATATTCTATTTATAAACCAATCAAAACCAGACCAGAAATTTGCAATTTTCTAATAATAATAATAACAACTCAACTTATAATTTCGCGCTAGCTGGGGAATGAAAACATTGTATAAAAGCTTGCGAAATCTCTGGGGTTGCAGTGTATAAGTTATGCTCTATAATGTCTATAAATATTTAATAATAGAATATAAAAGATTATTTTAAGTTTTTAACTGAAAGTCGAGATTACTATCATGAACCACTCTTATACAAGAATTTAGTTTATGCTTACATAGAGTAGTTAACCGTGTAGGTATATGGGTTGTAGGTCATAAGTTGCGACAAAGGGAAATGTTCAGCATTGTCTTATTATTAACAAGTTAAAATAAATAAATCTTTGGTTGCCGACCTGCTTATTAAGCGTGAAAACTATGACTTAATCTCCCCAAATATGCAACCCGTGGGGAGGCCTGTATGTTAATGGGATTATTAGTGACGTTAATGGAATTACTTTTATGTAAAAACCTTTTTTATTGGTTACCAGGCAATCTCATTTCGTCTTCATTGGGAACAACGTATTTTAATGAAGGATAGACGTGTCTGTAGGCCATTGTTATAGCATTATGTTGACCATGCGCATGTCACCCTTGCACGAGTATTAAAAAGACCATGCCCACCTGTGGAGTTATTAGGTTTGATAAAAAAGAAGCTGTATTTTTCCATACTTTCCAAAATCTCGCCGAAGATATCATTTAGTTCAGTATAGAATTACTAAAGCTAAAAGCATTACTAAAAGCTTTTTGTTAGTCTCCACAAACTGCATAATTACATTCGTCGCGATCTTTTGTAGTACGATATTTCACACCCTTTAAAAGTTATTTTAAGTAACGGAGAGAAACATGGCATTTCAGTAAGTTTTTTAAAAAGAAAGAATGATAGTTCAATGAAAATTTGTTCGATAATTTATATCCCAACGGATTAGAAAACTAAAGTTACAATTGGCCGGTCATAAATCTTGATGAGCCGACAACCGATCGAAAAGAAAAGTTCTTGAGTGGAAGTCTAGTACCGGTAAGTAAAGTGGATGGAGTGACAAGGTGCTGAGACATGCAAGAAGTTGATGGATACAGCTCGCATAGGACCATGTTAACGGCATTTGTTGTGTAAGTTGAGTTTGGAGGGCCTATTGTTATGAAAACGTCTGTAATTAAAAAAAAATAAAAGGCAATTATGGGAATTGTCGGATAGATTTTATAAATTGGTCTTATATTATAAACGAGAAATACACAGACCGGCAATAGAAAACAGTGTCAAAGCTGCGATACTACGATCATCAATCGTGGTGATTGTTGCTAATTTCCCTTTAATTTGATGTATATATAAAAAAAACTGCAAAAAAGTAAAACCCGACATCAAGAACTGAGAATATTAAATAATTTCGTCATAATAGCTTCTAAGCTCGATGCTAAGACATACAGTGTACTGAAGAATTAGCCTCGACATCATAAACCATTACATGGAACTTATTTTAATTTTGTTATGTAAAAATTTTATGAATTTGTCGCCATCCATTGGTCGCCTACTCATATTATATCAAGTGCATGTGCATGTAAGATTGGTATTTAACAATTCAACCTTATAACTAAAAAATCCTGAATTTAGTAGTACTTACCATCTTCATTACTTTCTAACCTAATGGTAAATGATCACCGTCGTACATTAACATTTGCAGCATCAGAAGAATTGTAGGTATGTTGTTGAATTTTTAGAAAGACGGAATCTTTTTTGAAGGCCCTAAGACAAACTGCCGACGACAGTAAGTTCCACTATGTAGTCGTGCATAGCAGATGATTCCCGATATAACGCATAATAGTGAATCGCCAACCATCGAGCGATATAGACGTAACAGTGCAAGATATTGAAATTTAGCCACTGAAATTAATCTGAACAATTTCTCGGAGCACTCCCCATGGTATACGCGATAGAAAAATCAAAGTGAAGTGAACTTCGTCATCGACTGTACTGAGGTACTCCGGCCCAGAGATAACAGCAATATTCTTATGAGGATGAATCTGTGTCTTTTTAAGTTGCAAACGGTAGGCCGGCTGACTTACTGAGCACAACAGGCTTTTTAAAAGCCAATTTATCCTCTACTTCCAAGTGACTGCAGTACTGTATGTCACTGGATATGTCAACACCGAGAGAATACTGACTTGGTAGTAACACGAGTACGATTGTTACCTTGCTTGCTCATATTGTTATAAAAATCGTGTGGTTGAACATGAATTGTGAGGGTATTGTGTAATTTAAAGAATGATTTCTTTTAAATTTATAAGTAAAAACGATATTGAAACTCAATTTTTTACAAGCGCGACTTACATATGTCTAACGATATCTTACGTAGCACCAGGAAGTTACCGTACAGCACCGCTCGCTAAGAAAATAACAGCACGTCTTTTACGTGACTTAAGAATATTCAACATAGTATAAAATCCAGGGTCTAATTGTTAAGATAGCCCAGTAGCAATTAAGTTAATTTGTAAGTTAGTTTATAGTCCATTATTCCTGTGTACTCATATTGTCACAGTAGTTAAGTTGTAAGTTAGAAAATGAAGAAATACAGGAAAAAGTCTTCGTCTCCCTCCACTTCAACGCTCCTTAAGCTGGCGCAAACGTATCGAGACAAAGAATCTTTGATCAATCAAAACAAAACCCTCTTATAGACTATTGGTTACAGAATATAATCGTCAATTTACTGTATAAACACAAAAATCGTGCTATTAAAATGAAATAATTAAATAGCTTTTTAGAAGAATAAATCCCTCAGTAAAAATTAAAATAAAGTAACATCCTGCACACATCCCGCTATTTAACACGGTAACATAAGAAAGACTCCGCAGTTCTGTGTATTGTTGAAGCGCCTGTCAAATTATATTAGCAGTTCTCATGCCAATATTAGTCCGTAAGCTGTGTAGGTATGTTTAAAAAATGTTGTACCTGTCGTCGTTGTAAAAATTAGAGATCAAGTAAAGGTCGATTGAGCAAATTACTGCATTTTATTATTAAAAAGAGATCAAATTCCTATCATGGTCCTAAATCGAAGCCGGATTTGAAAAAACGTAATTGGACAAGATATTATTTAGTGGAATACGCTTGGGAAGTCTTAAATATTCGTTGTGGAAATACCACCGAGGGAGTGAAGATATTTAACCAAGAAATCTGGAGTCTTAGCCCCTTAGATATTGGACTATTATTTAATTTATTTAACCCAGCACTCATTATCAGGTAGTATTTTGTGTAAATCGACTGCTAATTTATCAGGTTAGTACCAAATTACCTATAAAATAATTACGTATAACTTAAAGTATTTAATCGGCTAAAATTCATTTAATATTGTTTTATATAGTTTCTAATAACCGTCAAATCATAATTAAATTAAATTATAAAGCTTGGTTAAATTATATTGACGATATTATAATTTTTTTTTTCTTTATTGGTTTAAACTGTTTTTTAAAAAATAAGTCAAGAGAGTGTATAATTGAAAAAATTGCATAATATTATTTATTACATACTAAGGCATACCTGTGAAGCTGTTTGATTGTCTGAATTGTATTTGTTACCCTTAATTGTTGTTAATTATAAAGTTAAATATCAAGGTAGTACATGTACCATTTTGTTTAATTATTTAAGAGTTTGAAAAATAAGTAAGGGAATTAGTTTTCATTTCTTTATAACTGTAAGCAAAATTGTATAAAACTACTTATGAATTATATTTTATAAAATATAAACTTCTTGTTTGTATAAATTTCAGGCATTTGCACTAGTCTCCCAATACCAGCCAACATGCCAGAAGATAAGGAGCAAATTAGGAAACGAGCTAGCTACAAGGGACAAATAACTGCTTTTTCAAATTATTTAAATTCACTGAAGGTATCTTCATTGGCTGCTACTGAGGTAAATGAGTTGCAATTACGTATTAGTAGGATTGAGTCAATGTATGAACGATATGATGAGGTACAATTATCCATCGAGTGTAATACTGATAATATAGACGCCCAGATATCAGAACGAACTGAGTTTGAATCCCTGTATTTTAAATCGCTTTCTCTTGCAAAAAGGATCTTAGCAGATTGCATTAAGTCAGATGACATAAGCAGTGACGGTGGCTCTCATTCCGGCAATCATAAATTTGTTAAACTGCCCACTATTCAACTACCTAAATTTAATGGTTCTTATGATAATTGGTTAGAGTTTCATGACACGTTCATGAGCCTCATACATTCAAATGACGAGATAGATGACATAAATAAGTTTCACTATCTGAGAGCGTCGTTGGAAGGGCCCGCTGCTGTGGTAATACAGTCAATCAAATTCTCGGCAGCTAATTACACCGTCGCATGGACTATATTATGTGATAGATATGATAATAAAAGACTACTAATTCAAAATCACGTGACAGCCTTATTTAATATAGCACCAATTAATAAAGAATTGTCTGTCAACTTAAAACGTCTCATTGACCAAATAAATAAAAATTTACGTGCACTAGAATCTCTCGGTGAGCCAACTAAACAATGGGACACACTTCTCATTCATATTATTACTCAAAAATTAGATGCTAAGACATATCGTGAATGGGAAGAGTCTAAAGGTCGTTTGGAGAAAGATACACCTATTACGTTCGATATATTTTTGATGTTTTTAAAAAATCGAGCCGATTTAATCGAAACACTAGAAATGTCTAATTCTGGTGCTACTAACCGTTTAATTTCTTCTATAAAATATGCTCCAAAAGTTAAGGCAATGGTTTCAGTTCGGGATACCGGTAATAAAAACGGTTCGGCCTTTTCCGCCAAACTGTGTCCTAAATGTAAGGGTGACCATAAGTTAAGCAGTTGTCCTCAGTTTCTTGGATTGAGTAACGATGTGCGTCTACAGTTACTGCCAGAGTATAAAGTATGTTTCAATTGTCTTAATTCAGGACATTATGCAAATCACTGCAAAAAGCCAGGATGCAAAATATGCCACCGAAAGCATAACACTCTCGTGCACGTCGCAGATTACCAGTCAAAACCAATTACAGATATTAATACATCTAACACGAGTAGTGGTAATAATAAGCCCGTTATGCAAGGTCATTTCGAACAAACAAACAGTTCGACCGGCTCACAGTTGTCATCCAATTCTAACGCACATCTGTCATTATCCGCAAAGGTAGGCACTGCATCGTGTAGTGAACAAGGCGACGTATTGTTATCGACGGCATTAATTAAAGTTATAGGTAAGAATGGTTGTCCATATATTGCTCGTGCTATTCTTGATAGTGGCAGTAACGCTTGTTTAATAACTGAAGAGTTATATCAAAGGCTAGGTTTGCCCGCTCAAAATGTAAATCAGTCGGTAGTCGGTATTAATAATGCTTCGGCACACATCAAGAAGATTTGTAAGGTATCGATAAAATCATTGAATGATAACTTCTCTAGTAATCTTCATTGTTTTGTCCTACCATCAATAACCCAAAATGTACCTACTAGATATGTTAATTTGTCAAACTTAAAAATTCCATCTAATATTTCTCTGGCAGATCCTAATTTTCATTCACCTGCTCCCGTTGACATGCTTATAGGTGCTGATGTCTTTTGGGACTTAATAGGAACGCAGAGATTAAAATTAGGGGACGGTCAGCCGATTCTTTGTGAAACTAGCTTAGGATGGTTAGTATCAGGTCCGATTGATTATAGATATGTAAAGAAAGGGGTTAACTCTATTAAATGTAATTTTACAAGAATATTTCAAGATGAGGCTAGTAAAGATTTAGATGAAGATATACAAAAACAATTCGTAAGCTTCTGGCACCTCGAAGAGGTAAGCCCTGCGTCTCTTTATTCAAACGAAGAAAAATTATGCGAAGAACACTTTTTAAAAAACACCACGCGACTGGCAAATGGTCGATTTTGCGTGAGGATACCCTTAAAACATAATCCTGACGTATTAGGTGATTCTTGGCCACGAGCTAAGAAGTGTTTACTATCGCTAGAGCGCAGGTTAGCAGGTCAATCTCAGGTCTATGAAATGTATAAAGAATTTATGTCAGAGTATGAAAGTCTGGGTCATATGGAGAAATGTGAGAATGATAATTTACCACGTAAGATGCATTTTATACCACATCACGGCGTGCTGCGGGAAAGTAGTACTACTACTAAATTAAGAGTCGTTTTCAATGCTAGCAGTCCGACTTCTTCGGGTGTTTCCTTGAATAATATACAGATGGTAGGTCCCGTGGTACAGGACGACCTTTTGTCCATTCTTTTACGCTTTCGGCTACACAAATACGTTCTCACAGCTGATGTTGAGAAAATGTACCGGCAAATAGTCATTCATCCCGATGACCGCTATTTGCAACAAATTGTCTGGCGTGATAACCCTTCAGAACAGCTTCAAGCTTATCAACTTAACACCGTGACTTACGGCACCTCTAGTGCTCCCTTTTTGGCAACTAGGTGCCTCCAACAATTAGGCTTAGAGTGTACCGATGACAAGGTTGCTCAAGTGATCATTCACGATTTTTACGTTGATGACTTGCTAACGGGAGGGGATGATATTAACGAGGTTACAGATTTGCGCCGTAAAGTGACTTCCACACTTGCATCAGCTCATATGGTTTTGCGAAAGTGGAAGTCGAATGAATCTCAACTGGTTAGTGAAAATGATATTTCTCCGCTTGATTTAAATATTGGTGGCTTTGAACCGACTAAAACTTTAGGCCTTGGTTGGCAATCACATACTGACCAACTTTGTTTCCCTATAGGAGGGCTATTCTCAGGTAGAACAAAGCGTGATATGTTATCTGTGATTTCTCAGATTTTTGATCCACTAGGACTTCTATCTCCCTGTGTAATTAAGATGAAAATGCTTCTTCAACAGTTGTGGCTGCTCAAGCTGTCATGGGATGAGCAGTTGACGCCAGAAATCAGCAAGATGTGGGCTGAGATAATAGTCGATTTACCTAAATTAAATACTCTACGTATTCCACGTCGTGTTATTTGTGACTCGCCTAGTTTGTTTGAATTTCATATTTTCTCGGACGCTTCTGAGCGAGCATATGGCGCCTGTTTATATGTGCGTAGTGTTAATGATCAGGGTGAGGGTTTAATTCAATTATTGATGGCGAAAAGTCGTGTCGCGCCGCTTAAACCTATAACAATCCCAAGACTGGAACTTTGTGGTGCACTTGTTGGAGCTCGCCTTTACCAAAAGGTTGTAGCATCGCTGAGACAACAGGCTAAGCGCACTTTCTTTTGGACAGATTCGTCCATCGTGTTAGGATGGTTAAAGGTGTTGCCTAGCAAGCTACAACCCTTTGTTAGAAATAGGGTTGCTGAAATATTAGAGAAGACTGGAAATTGCGAGTGGAGGCATGTCCCAACAGAGTGTAATCCGGCCGATCATATTTCTCGCGGTGTGAGTTGTAAGGATATTTCATCCATGAGTAAATGGTGGTCAGGACCTGAATTTTTAAAGAAAGAGGTCTCTCACTGGCCTGCAAATTTCTTAAGTATTAATCACGAGTTGCCTGAGATTAAATCGTCAAATGTTATCCTCCACGGAATACTTCATTCTAACAACAATGAAGATTTAGGCGGGAATAAATTAATTGAATTTAAACGCTTTTCTAAATGTACTAGATTAAATCGGGCCGTTGCTTATGTGCTGCGTTTTATTAATAATTGTAGAAAGCAATCCGTTCACGGTCCTCTAAGCAATCAAGAGTTGCAAACCGCACTCAATGTTATTATAAGAATATCTCAGAGTGAATCATTTGAGGAATACACCATGTTAATTAAAAATAAAAGCTTACCCACTAAAAGTCCGTTGCATAAATTTAATGTATTTCTCGATGATAATAAAATAATGCGTGTTGGAGGGCGTCTTGAAAATTCCGATTACTGTTATGAGAAAAAACATCCCATACTTATACAGTCCACTCATTATTTTACCAAATTGCTCTTCAATTATGAGCACATAAGGTTAATGCACGCGGGACCACAGCTAATGTTGGCCACTATAAGAGAGATGTACTGGCCGATTAGAGGTCGTAATTTGGCCAGATCTTGTTATCGACAATGTGTAAGATGTAATAGAATGAAAGGAAAAACCATCTCTCCAATAATGGGCAACCTACCACACCAACGCATCCTTTCTGGTTTTCCATTTAAAAATATTGGACTAGACTATGCGGGACCAATTCAATCTGTTTCTCGCCATGGCCGTGGTTGTAAAATTGTAAAGGTGTATATAGCTATTTTTATTTGCTTCGCGACTAAGTCAATTCATCTTGAATTAGTGGGTGATTTAACTAGCAATACCTTCATATTAGCTTTGCGCAGATTTATGTCAAGAAGAGGGAAACCTCTTAATATTTATTCGGATAATGGTACCTCCTTTGTAGGCGCATACAATGACATTTCAAAATTTATTAGGACGTATTGTAATTCTTTATCTGAGGTAATGGCAAATGAAGGAATTAATTTCCATTTTATACCGCCTTATTCTCCCCATTTTGCTGGGCTTGCGGAGGCTGGTGTCAAATGCATTAAATATCATTTAGTTAGAGTGCTGGGCAATTGTAATTTGACTTACGAGGAACTAAATACCACATTAATACAAATTGAGGCTATACTTAACTCCAGACCACTCACACCTTTGTCAACGAATCCTGAAGACTTGCTACCACTAACGCCCGGTCATTTTTTGATTGGACGCCCCTTGACTTCCTTGCCAGACTATAAAGATCATTCCGTAAGCTCTTTAACCCGATTTCAACGAATAGAAGAATTACGTCAACATTTTTGGGCTAGATGGAGCAAGGAATATATATCAGAGCTTCAACTGCGGATGAAATGGCGTTCCTGTAAAGGCTCTTTGAAGTTAAATTCACTGGTACTCCTAAAAGAGGAGAATTCACCGCCATTAAAGTGGAAGATGGGTCGCATCGTCGCAGTCCATCCAGGCTCGGACGGCGTATCAAGGGTGGCGGATATCAAAACATCGACTGATATAGTTCGCCGATCATTTAGCAAAACTTGTCCGCTTCCTGAACCTGAAGAATCTGGTTGAAAGGTAGACTTTCAACACCGGGGGGCATGTTGAAGCGCCTGTCAAATTATATTAGCAGTTCTCATGCCAATATTAGTCCGTAAGCTGTGTAGGTATGTTTAAAAAATGTTGTACCTGTCGTCGTTGTAAAAATTAGAGATCAAGTAAAGGTCGATTGAGCAAATTACTGCATTTTATTATTAAAAAGAGATCAAATTCCTATCATGTATTGACATACTTTTTATGGGAATGAAGGCAAACGAGCATATGGATCACCGGATCTGCATCCGCAATTGCAGGTGTGTTGCCAGCCTTTCAGAAAGGAGTAAGTCTGTTCTTGAAAGTCCCTAAGTCGTAGCACTCTAGCAAATCGCTCGTGACAATAAATTTCACAATGTGGTCGTGCAAGGCAAAAATATCCGCGTTATTTGCAATGTAGTGGACCGCCAAATATCGAGATGATGAGGATGGTAGACGCAGTGTACGATGGTGAAATTTAACAACTGGAATTAAACCGAAAAAGTCTTCACAATTAAATATTCTTGATTTTTAGGATAGGCGGGTTTCGTCAAAATGTTCTTTGATTCGTCTATGGAAAAAAGATCGCCTTAAATTTTGTAAAGCACTACATAACCAAGTTAGAGTCCCAGCAGCATAATTCTCTCAGGAATGTCTTAATTTTCTTTTAAAGACTTTTTTCAGTCGTCAGCGGACAGCGCGAGCGGTCGGTCAGAGGTTGTTGACCACTAGCGAGATGAGTAAACTAAAGTGTATTAGTTGTCGGATTGTGATAAATGAGGTGTTATTTTTTTGCCAAAATAAATAAGACGGAGGAGATTTGCGAGGCAAAGTGTTTGTTGTTCGAGTCGACTCCGCAACGACTGGTCAAACGAAAGACTGAAGATCGTAAACAGAAGAATATAGATGAGATTATCGGGGTATTAAGAAAAGTTGAACCCGATGACATTCCTATATTTGTGGCAAAAGATCTACATAAATTGCCGAACGTTGCCTTTGACCATGTCGACGCTACGCGTCTATTGAAGGATATTATTTTGCTCTAGAACTAGGTACGTAACGTACAAGGGAAACAGGACGAGTATATGACAAGAAAAGATTTTTAAAAATACGTTGCAGACAAAGAAAACAATCCAAATACATTAGACGGAAAAACGAGGGAAATGGCACCTAGTGTGAACAGCAGGAGGAGCGGCTTTTGCCTGCAAGATAGTTATGACTCCACAAGCAGGCCGATGGGGTTAATGACTGACCTAAGAAGTGACAGACCGCCGCACCTATCTATGCAAGAACGAGTTGCCGTGCGCCCATCTCCATCCTACGCCAGCGCTGCAGCGGTGTCTACCGGATAGCTTTAATTGTAAGTCCCTGAAGCGGTCAGTAGACAGTGTGAGGGTGTTGTGTGAGGCTGCCTCGGTAGTAGCATTGCAAGAGACCTGGCTAATGGACCATTACCTCTCATTCCTCAACACCATTCACAAACACTTTGAAGCCACGAGAACGACAGCTGTAGATTTAGGCGTGGGCATTCTGCGCGGGCGGCCACATGGAGACGTCGCGCTGTTGTGGCGTAAGAATGTGTTTTCATCGGTATCTGTAGTGAAATGTAATAGTGTGAGGCTGTACGCGATTAAGTGTCAGATACATGAGCAAGCTATGCTTATTTTTTCTGTTTATATGCCGACATACTGTGTCGAGAACCTTGCGAAATTCACAGAGTGCCTAAGTGAAATTAACGCAATTATCGAGGAATGCGCTATTAGTATAGTTTTTATATTAGGCGACTTTAACGCACATACGGGGGAGATGTTTTTAATGAAATGCTTAGTTTATGCGGTGAACAGACGTGGGTATGTGCCGTAGATAGAGGATTGACTAGATAAAGCATTCGCGTATGCTTTTGAGATAGAAATAGGCGGGAGGTACTTTCACTGGGTTACCAGATATTGTTCCATTTCCCCCGTTATGGGTTTATTTATATTCACAGCACTTACATTCATACAAAAAACTTAATTGTTACCATAAAAAATGTTCGTTTATAATTCAAATGATTAATTCATTTCTCTTGAAAATACATTCTGTGACTAAAAACTAAGGGCGGACACGGCGTAAAAACAGAATCGTCATTCTGTATTCAACGGTGCATCGACGATTTTACTGGACATTCAATAAACTCTGGATTTCGACGGCACTAAGTGAAGACGCTACTAGCACAAAGTGTGATATTGCTAATAAATAACAATATATTATGTATGTACTTAAATATTAATTAAGAATAAAAATATTAAATAATAAACAAAAATTTCCTCGTGTCGATTTTTTTTTTACCAAAAAAAATTAAATAATGTTTTAACGTACCATTCCATCACAAGTTCACTGCTGAACACAGACCTCCGAAAGGAAAGGCTTTCCACTTAGGTTTTGTAGTACATTCATATACGTTGTAAAGCATCAACAAAGGGTTTGTTTTTGTAATATGTTAGTATATAAAATAAAAACGAATGTTTTATAATATTCTATTTTAATTTACCATGCAGTGTAAAATTATCTGCTACCGCATATCATTCCATGGGTGATGTATGAGGCGACATAGGGAAACATCAAAGAAGATAAACAGCAGCATTTTCCTGATAACAGCTAAATAAAAATAAAAACAGTGGTTGACAACCCGCTTTCCAAGCGTTGAAACTATGTCAAATAACTATAATCATGTTTATGTTCAACAGTGGACTTTTGATAGACTGTAAAGATATATATTCTATTCAAATGAAAATATATAGAAATATAAAAAGGAAAAAGAACTAAATGTTGTGTACTTACACAACATTTAGAAATATTAACAATATTACACTAAGTAAAACAAATGAAAACACAATTATATATCAAATATAATTCAATAAAATTAAAATAAATAAACGATTATTTATTAATTTTTCATCACATTAATAAACAACGAAATTAACAACATTTTTGTCTTCTTTCTAGAGCATTCGTTGTTATTCTTGGTTTGAGCACATCGATCACTAAGATCGATGTTTGAGCAGCTTTAGAATTTCTCAAAAATATGCATTTATAAACTTGATTTATACTTTGCATGGGCAGAAATTCTTGGGTGCTGGTTGGATTTGAAAGGAGTATATATATTATATGCCTTGTATAGAATATATTTTAGTGGTATAAATAATAAGGTACAACTCCTAAACTATACTTAGATAGGTAATACTTTTCTCTTGTCAAAAACATTTTTATTACATTATTTATGATAATTAAATAGAAATTATCATAATTATTACATTTATTTCTTAATTTATTTACACATTATTGTTTGTAACACCTTTATAAAAGGGTTTAAGGCTGGACTAAATGTCCTATTGGTAGGGATTTCCAGTCAGTTTTACAATTATTATTGCATAATAAATTATTCATTTAAATTATTTATTTATTTCTTTTATTTAAATCTTTATTTGCATAAAACATGGTAGTACAGATAAAGTTCCAACATTTGTAAATGAGGATTCATGTTTAATCAATCCATCTATAAGTAAATATTTTGTCATTGTCATGCAAACAAATTATTACAACTCATAATAATACAGAATCTCAACATTTGAAAATAAAATAAGCAATGCTATTCAATTTTTAATACATACAGAACAATGAAAAAAATCATAACTACTAACAAGGTCAAACTTATATCACTTATGAAGAAACAACAAGATACAACAAGAAATTATAACATTTTAAAAAAATATCTTAATTATATTATAAATTACATTAGTTAAGTATATTTAGTCCACCTAAAACAATGAGGCTCATAATGTTTTGAGCATATACCTCTAAGTTTTGTTGGTTACCTATAATTACTATCAGTAGCGATTATCCAACATTTACGGATAGCTGATTCCTTAGAAAAGCTGTGAAATAATATATTTAAAAGAAATTAATATATTAAATATATAGTACACTTTTATATCAAGGCATTTATCAAAAAAAAATCAAGTATGGGTATCTGTGCATAAATACAATACCTATAACAATTAATACAATATCAATTGATTTAATTAAATAGCAAGTATATGTAAATGTAATGATAATTGATTAAATTACTCATACCAAACATTTAAAAAAATTATGTATATATTAAGCTTTAGATATTGTTAATTAATACATTTACAGGCTAACATAGTTATGTCCTCCACAGCTGAACATAGACCTCCCACACAGTTTGTCTCCAAATAACTGCAGTTGCCAATTCTCCTGCCAAGCTAGGCAACTATCACAAAACCTATAACTTTTGATTTTTGATATTGACTAATGCTAACGGTAAGTATATTATCATCAAATTTTTTCTACATCAATAATTGAGAATATTATCTTATGTTGTTGTGTTATTGTGTACCTTAAGATTAAGACTTATTTATTTATTTATTTTATCTATGTTTATATTTAATGTTATATTAGTATGACATATTTATTTATTTTTTTAATAAATATTGTAATGTAATTGTTGCTAATGTATAATTGAATTAATGGAATGCAATAAAAATTTGTGCATCTGATTTCAGGCAATACATATTTTGTGAAATTAAATATACTTTGCCCAATGTTTATGTACTTGAATCCAAACATGTTTTCAAGTTGATACTTACATATTATTTGTGACGTCTATGTAATATGGAAAATGATTGAAGGAGTTTCCTTTAAAGCTGAACTTAAAAGTGTATGTATATGTATAACATTATGTGATTCATATTTATGGACATAACTACTAATCACAATAACAATTATCATTGAACAATGCGAAAACATTATTGTACTCGCTGATATCCCTAAAGTTTCTGTAATCCTACCAAATCAAAAACTACACGTTTGTTACATAGACTTTGTATCTACGGTTTGTTATGACTTTAAGCTTTCGAATGACCGTTCAAATTAAGGAGCATTATCATGAAGAATTAACAATTTGGGAGTCCAAATATTTGACAAAATACATCACAAAGTTCATTAAACACACACACACTTATACTTACACTTACACTTTATATTCAAAACAATAGATATTAATCAGTATAAGTAGCAAATGTAAGCACAAAACAAACTTACCGTTGAAAGGTAATATTATCAATTTTTCGTTGACTGATGCTGTTGCATCCTAAAATGCTACAACTTACCATCTTTTTAACTTTACTTAATAACTAAAACCCACAAAAAACACTAAGTTCAATTACCTGTTTGCTTATAATATCAATGTTATTTACAAGAGCTTGACATCGTTAATGTCAAATAAAGGAGGGAAAACAATCAAAAACGCATACCTAGAAAAAGACAAGAAATATAGATTTGCTTCTCCCTTACTCTTATGTCTAACTATATACGTGCATTCCTTTCACACGCTGATGACGTCGCGGAATGTTTAGTCTATAAGATACAAAGTCTATGGTATGTGCTGACTATGAAATGTTGTCGAGTAATTCGAATATGTACACATACACTAGTGATGCTCACGGCTGTTCACGATGGTTGGATCATTGCCTTGTAACGAGTATGGCTAGGAAATATGTTGAAAGCATACGCGTAAGAAACGATGTGACGTGGTCCGATCACTATCCCTTAGAAGGGGACTGTAAAATTAGTTTAGGTTTCTCGCAGGTCCAGCCCATCCAATCTAAAACTACAAATAGGGTAATTTGGGGGCACAGAGATAGTGAACTGATTAACATTTATACAGAATATTGTAATAATAGATTAAGATTAGTAGATTTTCCTCTAGAGTTAAATAATTGTTGTGATAAATTCTGTGATAAATCTGAACATAAATTAATCATAAATAAATTGTACAAGAATATCATAGGTATATTGCAGGATGCTGCAAGTTATAGTCATAAGAATGTACAGCGTAACAAAAAGTGACAGATAGTGGGATGGAATAGGCATGTGAGGCCGGCTCACGACAGAGCTCGTCTTTGTTTTCAGTCATGGGTATGTGTTGAAAAGCTAACGTGTGGAGCAGCCTACGAGGATATGAAAGAGTCACATAAGGCTTTTAAAAGCAAACTCAAGTGGTGCCAGGATAATGAAGAACAAATTAAAATGGATATTTTGGTATCTTCGTGTGAGGCTAAGCAATTTGGTGAATTCTGGCAGCATACGAACAGACTCAATGCAAGGGCGAGTCTCTCAGCTCAAGTGGGGGGCGTAAGTGGGTGTCGGAATATAGCGAACTTGTTCATGTCGCAGTTTAAGGTCGAACCGTGCAGGCTTAATTGTATGTTAAATTATGGTGACACTGGGGACAGCTGTTGAAAATTTGTGAAGCATATATGCTTCACAAATTTTCAACAGCTCAACTCGTTATACAGAGGAGACTGGACTAAGTTAAAACTTAAAAAATGGTGAATTTGTTGTCTTCAAAGGTAAAAACAAACCACTTGATTTCACGCCACGTATTTAGCTATGTGGGATTCCTCTGAGACAAGTGACTGAGCTTAGGTACCTCGGACATATTATAACTGAATTCCTGGATGATGACAGTGACATTGAACGAGAACGCCGAGCGCTGTCGGTCCGGGGCAATATGTTGGCTCGCAGATTTGGACGTATTACGACTCAAGTCAAGTTAAATTTGTATTGCCAATCCTTTTACACGTGCAGTCTGTGGACTGACTATACGCAGCGAGCCTACGGTGCTCTGCGTGTTTAGTACAACAATGTGCTAAGGTTGATGTTGAGGAGGCCTCGACACTGCAGTGGGTACCGGCTATGTTTACGGATGCTCGTGTGGACGACTTCTACGCGATCATGCACAATCGTGCCGCGTCCATGATGAGCAAGCTATTGAGGAGCTCCAACACCCTTCTTAGCGCATTGGCTATGAAGCTACTCTGGAGGGCTTGAAATGGTGCACACACCAGCACCAGAATCCCACCTGGAATTCGCTATATGAAACTGGGGATAGGTTAAGTTACTAATATAGGATAAGTACTTTTGTGACTAACATTTTAATTTTAACTTTTATTTTATTTTATACTAAAATTACTTAGCTAGGCTTAGTAAGTTTTACTAACAATCTATGACTATTGTTGGTCGAAATAAAGGATGTATTATTATATATTATTATTATTATTAAAGGACTTATCGCAGGTTTATATATCACAGTATCATAAAACTAAGATTATTAAAATATCGATTGTTGGCCGCCCTTCAACTTATGCTTGTTATTAATGCCTTGTTGGTCTAGTGGTCGTGAACGCGATTGCTATTGCGGGTTCGAATTCTGGGTCAGGCCTGATTCAGTTATTGGGTTGTTCTATCAAGAAATTCTCAGTAGCATCCTGAAGTCTGACAGATGGCAGTATGTCGCCCCAGTGCCTTGGAAAACATTTAAAGCCGTTGGTCCTGCGCCTGATCTCACTCCGGGGTCGGATGACCGTCCCACTGAACGATGAGAGCGAGGGAATACATAGTACACCTGTACTTGCGCATACACTCGAGCACTATAATCATGTCCTGCGCAGATAGCCAGTCTCTGTTAAGACTGTCCGCAGTGACTGAACTTCGGTCAGAAGGACATTACAATAAACATCCTCATGAAAAAATAAGAGTAGATCGATTTTCAGAATTTTATTAATAAAAATAATCCTTAAATTGTAATTAAGTCTAATCATGCAAAGTACAGGATATTTAGCAAAAATATTTTTATGTTTTTTATTGTATTATTATGCAGCAGGATACGAATGGCTCAGTCCTGAAAATCCGTAAAAAAAAATACAAGAAACTTTTTTGGTTACATCTCTGAATGACATGTGTTTGTATAATTTAAAATGTATTTATTAACTTTATTATATCAATATTTATTACAATGAAAAAGGAAAAAAAAATAATTCAGTCTTTTCCCCGCTGTATAGAGACAAAAACTGGCTGCGTTTACTCAGCGAATATATTATTATTTACTTACTTTTTTCTTTATTTACTCAGCGAATATATATAAATATATTTTATCCATTTACTTTTTTATTCTTTGGTACTAGTTTGTCTCACAGCATTTTCAATGAACACCATTCGAACTTAAGAACCAGCGTATATATGCCTCATAATTTTAAAATTCGTTAACTATCTGGGTTCGATATCCGCCGGCAGTGATCAAATTGTTTATTGCAATTTTTATTGCTAATTTACCACGTGCTTGGCGGTGAAGTGACCTAAGGAGACGAAGAAGCTCATGTCTAACAGTAGGCTTACGGACTGATGAAGAAAAACAAATCAAAAGGTGATTGAAGAAGGCTCCTTTTCTGCCTCGAAGTCCATCTGGTTTGCAACCACAGCAGATTTATACCACCCAACAGCAGTCCATATAACCTAAATTATCATTACATACTGTAATGCATTTTCTTCCCACGCTCTTCCTACAGATGTAGCATCATAAATTACATTATTAAGTGGCGAAGCTTGCGAAGTCACTTATTGATTTCACGATATCCGTCTGTCCGTCTGTCCGTCTGTCCGTCTGTCCGTCTGTCCGTCTGTCCATCTGTCCGTCTGTTCGTCTGTCCGTCCGTCTGTCCGTCTGTCCCACGATTATCTCGAGAACGGTTTCGAATTTTCAAATTCTGTTTTCAGCAATCGATTACTGATCACCCAGGCATCTGATCCTCCTATTTTGAAACTGATTGCTCAACGGCAACCGTTAGAAACCGCTACAAAGCTGATTGCTTCGCCACTTTGCTACGCTGTTAGCTTGCTAGGTTTATTTAAATTGGAATATAGTATGTGGAATAATTTAATGCAAATATTACTGTAGCGTAATGATTATAATATAGTGTAATAATGATGTGATAAAGAATGTATAATAAATAAAAAAATAAAAACCATAGTTTCCATAGGAACTTTGCATAGAGGTTTTGTTAAATAACAATGTTATTATTAACAGCGATAGCTCATAAGTCGCCATAAGAGGCTCTGACATAATACCAGCGCTGCGGTAACTCAGTTGCAAACCAGTGAATTTTGTTTTTTGCTTTTCCGTTTTTAATTTTGTTAAATAATTGTAGCAACGAATAAATTATTTAATTCTTCTTTCTTTCTTTAATTTTAATTTTGTTTTAATTTTCAGAAGTGGTTAATTTAACATGTTTGAAGGAATAAATATAGCCCTATATATAGAAGGAATAGCGTTTACGCGTTTAAAATATTGTAAAATAATTAAACTATTAGTTTTAAAATCCTAACTTTGTGTACGAAACCGTATAAATAACGTGAAACTTTACTATAACATCAGGAAAATGTAGAGTTTGCAACGGGATAACTTGTGCTCGTTGTTAATTTGATAATATTATTCTCAGCAAAATTAGAGACTATACTTCTGGAAACAAATTTACTTGTAACTAGTTAGAAAATACAGGATTTATTATGTGGCTTGGAATAATATACATTTTATATTAACACTTGGTTATAGCATGATGATGATGATGGCATTTACATGCTAATAATCGTACCGGTAAGCGAATGTAGGACGACCCTCCACTAGTTGAAGAGGCGACCTGGTAAAGATGCAGGAAGTCGATGGATGCACGTGACACAGGACCGTGTTTTGTGGCATTCCTTGGTGGAGGCCTATATAAAGCTTTGGAATTGTGAAATAATGATGCTCAAAACACTGTCAATCACTATCAGTATATCAGGTATATCAGGGTGATAAATAGACTATACAACCGTATTTTCTTTATTCTCTCCCTGGGCAATAAACAATAGAGATTTTTTTTCTAACGATGCTATTTATGTCTACCACTGCGATGTTATTATGTTTCTTTTCACCATAAATTTTATTATTTTAAATACGACGAACTAAAACATAGTAATAATTATATAATTTTTGCTAGGAATCTTCTAAAACTAGTACATCTGCCTAAGTTATACCACCGATCAATAACAAATAGAAAAATTAAAGAAAAACATACAGATATAGTCACAATCAAGTATATCAAGGATTATAATATACTCTTTGGCTACAATTCTTTTTTTTAAATTGTTATTGAAAAACATCAATACAGTTTTGAAGAATGAAACAGATGTATATGGATGATGATTTCGTCAACTGTTTCATTGGGTATCATCAGTCTGAGCTGCAGTTATCTCTTTCGAAAGTCCTGTTCGATCGTTTGGGTACAGCAATACTGCAAGAGATCAAAAACTCATTCTTCAAATATGACGCAGTAAAAACCAAAACGCTTACTGTACAAATATTATCAGAATCAAGAAAATTTACAACAACCACGGGTAATATAAAATGCTTAATGTCCAAAGCCACATACAATTCAAAGAAACTAGAAATCCTGTATTTTATAACTACTTACAATTAAATTTGTTTCCAGAAGTATAGTCTCTAAATTTTCTGAGAATAATATAATCAATCACATTGTCTGTGCTATGCAAGCCAAACTTGGATATAAAACACCTACTTAAAAAGAAAAATTGAAACATGCCAGAGAGCTATGGAATGAAGCTTACTGAATCTGAAACGTAAAGACAAAAAACGAAATACTGGATTTAGAAAAAGAACAAATGTTGTAGATGCTCTATCTAATTGTAAGAAACTTAAATGGAAATGGGCGGGAATATTGCATGTATGGAACATAAAACATGGACTGAGAAAGTCGCTACATGGGCTGGCCCTACTAGAAAACGAAAAAGAGGTAGACCTCTAGAAAGATGGACGGATGAAATTGAAAGATTTGCTGGAGTCGATTGGATTTCAGTGGCCAAGGATAGGGACAAGTGGAAAAATCTGGGGGAGGCCTAAACTCGTAGAGAGGTCCTTAAAAATAATTAGATAAATAAAAACTCATTAAATATGTATCAAAAAGTTGATAGTCATTATTGATTGTTCCAATAATTTTATTTTATTTAAATGTATTTACTTTCATGATCTAATTATGTAATAAATTTGTTTCTAATTTTAAATTTTTTAATGAAATCAATAATGAATGAATGAAATGAATGGAAATAAATGGCTTGATAATGATAATAATATAATCAATCTGATTCTGAATGATAGGGTGTGGAGAATGTGGTTTGCAAGATGATGTTTTGACCTGGAGTAAGAGAGGAATACTTCGGTGGTTAGTTCATGTAGAAAGAATGAATAATGAAAGAGTGACAAAACAAATTTATGTTGCAGAGGTGAACGGGAGAGTCGGAAAGGGATGCCCGAGGCGAAAGTTTATTGACCAAATTGGCGATATATTGAAAATGGGCCAAATTTAGAGTACCTTTAACCGACGAGCGTGTACGCGCAAGTATATGGATGTGGAGGAAGCGGGAGAGGTATGTCAGGATCGTGCCAAATGGAAATCCATAGTTTCTGCATACCTGCCTGGATAAAAGGCGTGAGTGTTTATGTTTATCTAATATTATCAAATTAACAACCAGCACAAGTTATCCCGTTGAAAACTCTACATTTGTCTGATGTTTTAGTAAAGTGTCACGTTATATATACGGTTACGTACAAAAAGTTAGAATTTTAAACTAATAGTTTAATTATCTTATAATATTTCAAACGCGTAAACACTATCGCAGTGAACTGAAACCTCCAAACAAGTTAAATTCACAACTTCCGTAAATTAAAATTAAAGAAAGAAAGAAGAATTAAATTATTACATGGTTAATTATTCCAAGTAAGCATAAAATAAATGATTGTGTTAAGAGTGGTTCATGACAGCAGTCTTCCGACTTTCAATTGAAAACTTAACAGTGGTAGATCCACGCGGCAGCTTTTGCTGTCGCACGGATGGGCCGGCTCGAACCGGGGTGGCACCACGACCTCACAGAATACCAGCGTGAAGTAGAGGTTTACCTCTGCGTTTCGATTGGTGAGTGCAGGTGGCCGGAGGCCCTTTTTACTGGAAATGAGGCATTCCATCTTAGTCCTCACGGGTGGCAACGCATCTGCATTTTGATTCGCAAACGAGGATAGATGTAGATGTCTATGGGCCGCAGCAACCACTTACCATCAGGTGGACTGTGTGCTCGTTTGTCACCATTATCCTATAAAAAATCTTTTTAATTCTAACGAGGCATTCCATTTATTTAACTTTATCTTTTTATAAATACGCTATTGAATTTAATATTAAATAACCAGCACGACATAAAACATTTAGTTATAGAGCATAACTAATACACTGCGCCCCCGGAGATTTCACAACCTTTTATACAATGTTTTTTTGGAAGATGTTTTTATTCTCTATCGAGTGCGATATAGTACGTTGCGTTGTTATTATTATTAGGAAAAAAAAATGCAAATTTCTACTCAGGTTTTGATTGGTTTTTAAATGGAATATGCTGCCGAGTACCGTAGCTTATCAGCATGATATTTCAAATAATACTGTAATCATTGCCATTACTATCATCATACTTTCTTGATATATTTTACCAATATCTACGACATATAATGAATTTAAATATTTCCTTTTTTAATTTTTTTACAAACACCATAACTGGATATCGGCCTTTTAAAGAATAGATACGCCAAATAAAGCATTTCTTTAAAAATTCACCCACACACATCACGCGCCGGTTACCGCTGCAATCTAATTCAAAGACGGATTTCCTGCCATCAGTCGATTACCAGAATGACTTCAATAATCATCAGACTACAGTTAAGTTTCGGACTTCCCGGTTTCGTGACTTTTTCCAAATTCACTATACACATTGAGACTGTATACAACACTAGACATACAACTATTTTATACGTGATAGAGCCATTCTGCAGCTTTATTAATATAACTAGCTGTTCCTCGCGAATTCACCCGCCAGTTATTTGGGGTTTTAGTTTATTTGCGCAGAACTCTAATAATTTTTCTAAAATAAAAGTAGCCTAAGTTACTTCTTATGACATCAGCTATCTGCCAATGAAAGTCCCGTCAAAATCGGTCCAGCCGTTTCAGAGATTAGCCGGAACAAACAAACAGACATACCGACAGACAGACAAAAAATTTAAAAATTATGTTTTTGTTATAAGTACCTAGGTGGATTGAAAAGTACTCGGCCTAACACAGATCTATTCAATTCTAAAAATCAAATCTACCCACATTATTTAGTTCAGTTCAGACTAGTTCATTGTGTGAAGTTCGAAACGTGTGCGATAATTAGTTGTGATTTTATAAATTTATTAACAAAGTAATCGGACATAATTTCCGCGAATGGAGCAAATCGAGCAGCGTGCCGTCATTAAGTACCTCCATAAGAAGGGGCCATCATCAAAAGCCATCCATGATGACATGGTCAGTACATTAGGCGATTGTGCTCTGTCATATTCATCCGTCAAAAAATGGATAGCAGAATTTAAGCGTGGTAGAGAGAGTGTGAAAGATGAACCCCGCTCTGGAAGGCCTTCGACGTCAACTACAGACGAAAATATTAAAAAAGTACTTGATTTAATAATGGGAGACCGCAGATTAAAAATTAGAGAGATAGCCGAGATTATAGGCATCTCTTATGAACGAACTCAAAACATCATTGTCAACGAGTTGGGTTTCCACAAGGTGTCTGCAAGGTGGGTTCCGCGACTGCTTTCAGTTGAACAAAAAAGGACGCGATTGACTATTTCACGCGACTGTTTGGAGTTATTTGAAGCCGATGCAGATGATTTTTTGAATCGTTTTGTTACTATAGACGAAACATGGGTTCATTACTGTACACTGGAAACAAAACAACAATCAAAACAGTGGAGAAGACCTGGTTCACCACCCCCTAAAAAGGCTAAGTCGATTTTGTCGGCAAATAAGGTGATGGCTTCAGTATTCTGGGACTCGAAAGGTGTGATTATGATTGATTATCTTGAAAGGGGTCAGTTTATAAACTCTGATTACTACTGCACCTTACTACGTCGTTTACGAGAGGAAATAAAAGAAAAACGTCGAGGAATGCTCAGAAGAAAAGTCCTGTTTCATCAAGATAACGCCCGTGTTCACACGTCAGTACAGTCAATGGCTGAAATTCACAACTGTGGCTTTGAACTGTTACCGCATCTGCCGTATTCACCTGATCTGGCACCATCAGACTTCTTTCTGTTCCCTAACCTAAAAAAGCACTTGGGAGGTCAAAGATTTTCGACAAACGACGAGGTCAAAGCAGCTGTAGACGCATATTTTGACTCTAAGAAAGAATCATTTTTTTTCAACGGTCTAAATGCTTGGAAGGGGAGGTGGCAAAAGTGTATTGAACTTGATGGTGATTATGTAGAAAAATAAAAATATAACTGATTTAGTATCTGTTTATTTTCTTGGTTAGGCCGAGTGCTTTTCAATCCACCCTCGTATCGTATATAATTTCATATGCATTTAGTAAAAAGCCGTAATTTTGACATTACAAAGAGACACTTCAATTTTATTTATTTTTATAGATGTAGTTGTAGCAAGAATGGGTCGGCTTGACAGGGGAAGGACAACGCTCTCACAGAATGCCAGCGTAAAATATCAGTTTAATAATGCTGTGTTTCGCATGGTGAGAGTAGAGAACCAGAGACCATTTTTACTAGAAAAGAGGCATTCTATCTGAGTCCTCAGGGCTGACAACGCATCTGCATTTTAATTCTCAAACGAAAATAGATGTAGATGTCTAAGGGCCACAGCAATCACTTACCATCAGGTGGACTGTGTGCTCGTTTGTCACCCTTATTTAAAAAAAAAACTATACACTAAAAGAAAACATTTACGCAATGTTTTTGTTGTCCTATTTATATGTTGGAAATAAGTTTTAGCGGGAACTTGACCGGCGGCGGTTTGCTGCTCCTCTATTATAGTTTAAATAATAGTTTGAAGTGGATTTTGATATGTAAAAGTGGTGCGATTTTATGTATTAACTGTCTAGGCATGTGAACTATTAGTGGAAACGGTAAAACAAGTGCTCTGATGGCGATAGATTCTCAAGATAAGCTGTTTGTCTGCATAGGCGCCTTTAGATACCATCGCAATCTGTCAGCTGTCTGCTGGCTCAAGTTGCCGTCAAAATCTCCCAAGGGCCGCACAATGTGATGCATCAATATATTGTGAAGCAGTGAACTATGAAGGATAAATATACATTTGGGGAAATTATAATAAACCGAATAAAAATACTCAAGATACTGGCCTAAAGGTACCAGGCCTAGATACCAGGCCATAAACTCCAAAAAATATGTTGGAAACATCGGGAATACATCAGAAGGTTAATTGTTAAAAATAATAATAGTGTGAGAGCGGATGTTCACTTGTTTAATTAATCATTATCAACAATAAAACAGCGTACCATATACATTTAGTACAGAGCAGTTACAGTTCGACCATTACCTAATATGTCCCCGTCACAATTACACAGTAGTATAACGTGAAGGATGTAATTACATGATAACATCAAAGTATGCAAATCAACAACAACATTACTTATTTCACTGTAACACAAAGTTGCCTCTCAGCAACACGACGAATCTCTTACGCACGGTGCCTATAGTGAACTTTATACTGCACAAACTAGCGGGGGTTTCTCGATATACCCTCAATTCTATCATGCCGACATTTATTTACAGTTTCTACTCATGAAGGATAAGGTATCAGTTCTTATTCTTCTCCTCATCTGTCCGTAAATAATAAGTTGGCCTTAGGCCTCTTACATAATATCTACTTTAATCGCCATACCCGGCAGGCGTATTGGTAATCGCAGTATCAGACGTTGTGCATCTTTGACGATGTTTGCCATCAGCCCGTCGCCGGTCTCAATATTTTATATCTGATATAAATAGGACTAGGCCATAAAACTGGGCCACCATAAAATCTCGGTTTTTTTTCTTCTATTTATTCGCTTCTTACTATACCCATGGAATAGTTGGATTGATGAAAGTTGGGTTTAGGTGTCCATGGACTACAGTAGCCACTTATTAGTGAATGAAAATAAATAAATAAAATATAAAATAAATAAATAAATGAATAAAAGCCTGTAATTTATTTTGTAAAACGGGTAACACGTTCACTAGAAAGTTTAGAGCCGGTTTCAACCTTCGTAATGAAAGAGTGTGAGCCCACGTTGCCGCCGCTTATAATATTTTTAAACGCTCTTTACTCATGCTATGCACAGAAATAGGTGATCAAGTGAGGGAGTTACACCTCATGGAATTAATCATCTTTTAAATTCCACTAAAACATAGGAATACCAACATTTTCAAGCGGCACATGATTAGCGGCACTTTCTTGCTCTTCGATCATCGAAATCAGCTTGGATAAAAACATTTTTTACCAATTCTATCATCATAATTCTGAAGATACACTTAAGTTTATCTGTAAGATATAAAAGATTTACTCGATAAACCAAACGCGTTGAAGCAATAATTCTCCAACATAAAATTGAGCTTCGTTTTTGTCACAAAATACCGTAATATGAAAAAAAGAAATATAAGAAGAACGGACGTTTCTAATAAAATCACAAAAAATACGAAAGTTCCGTACACAAGAAAACTTTTATAGAAGGAGCAAAACATTTGAGTAACAGTTGAATGATGTATGGTGGAGTTTAAAATAATCATCGTTTTCAATTATCATCTGTTCCAAAATAATAAGCCTAAACATTTAATAGATTCCATTTAACAAAATTAAGTGTAGTGTAAGAATATTAATGTGTGTTGACAGACTAGCACGCACATATGTGCATATAGCTGCAGCACAAATAGGTGAGGACAACCGGGGTAGGACCATGTTCTCACATAATACCAACTTAATGCTGCTACTTCTCGAATGGTTAGTGTAGAGAACCGGAGACTACTTTTACTGGTAACGGGGCATGTCAATGAACAAGCCTTGTCAGCTTGTTCATAGCCTGCTCGTACAGGAATTATCAAAGAGCTCAAAAAATTGTACACAATTAAGGCCCGAACCATTTTGAGTAATCTTGAAAAGCTTGGTCCACCTAACCCTTCAAATGCTTTATTACAAAAAAATCACTTTCTCTGATCTGATAAACCGTGCTTGAAACTTTCCAAAACCTTAATCCAGGCATATGGTCGTAAATCTGCTACAAATGCACTGGGATTAAGTAAGAACAAAATGCATGTTTTGACAAAAGCCTTGACTAGACAGTGCTGTTTAAAAACATATGGCTATCTCAGGATTAAGCAACTCAAGGATGTGCCGAGACTGTTCTTTAATAGCAGTAACGCCTTTGATTATCCTAAATGATTGCGGACTCTTAATGTGCAAACGTAACGCTCCTTTGGGAAACTACATACTTAGCCCAGTAAAAATGATCACAGATAAGCAACTACTTCAATTTAATGAAGATGTAGAGCTTTGCAGTGAACTAAGCCATAGTAGCGCTCAGAATAGAAGTTGTAAAGAAAGACTGTATTCCGTCCCAATCCGCTCGTTTGAAATGCCAAATATGGCGGCAGCGTGTAGAACGCAACCGCAAAGGGAAAGTGAGTGGCACCACACCGGATCAGACAATAGTCCGAAGAGCCGAGAGGGGCGTCGATGGAAACCTGATATCCATCTGGATGAGAGGTCAGCAGAAGGTGCAAAAGATAAGGTGTATAATCCTCCATATCTGGGATCAGCGTAGGCAAAATAACAAGTTGTGTCAGACCATATGCCAAGGCAAATTCATAAACAGATCTCCCCGCATGATCGGTTAAACGTGCCATTCGGCGTGATGGGCGTTAAAATCGCCAAAAATCACGATATTTACGGATGGGATCTATTGTTCTTTATCGGAATTACCGCTAGAAGACCTAAAGAAGCACCGGTAGAAGCAGAGATGGTCGTCGCGGTCTACGCACAGCTGCGCGAGTCCATCATTTGGCTAAAGGATGAACACGGACAAAACAAAGATCATCTATAACGTCCATGTCACACCTATGCTGGTAATTTATGGGAGCACAAAGCTCAAAGTTGTTGATGAGTATGTTTACCTGGGACAAATAATCCGACTAGGTAAGTCCAACTTTGAACGAAAGATCAATCAATGGATTCAACTCGGCTGGGCAGTGTGCGGAAAATTACGACACATCTTCTCGTTAGACATACGTCAAAACCTGAAAACAAGATTGTACAACCATTGCGTGTTGCCACTGATGACTTATGAATCTAAGACGTGGTCCTTCACTGCTAGCCATATGATGACGCTCAAGGTCAGTCAGCGAGCTATGGCGAGGGATATTCTCGGGGTTTCTCTGCGGGATAAACTTAGAAATGAGGACATCCGCAGTAGAACTAGAGTGACCGACATAGCTCAATGTATATATAATAATATAAAATATATGTAATAATTAAAATATATATATATATATATATATATATATATATATATATATATATATATATATATATAGTATCAGTGAGGCTTGGTTCCCGTTTAACCGATCATGCGGGTAGATCTGTCTATGAGTTTACCTTGGCATATGATCTAACACAATTGGTTACTTCGCCTACGCGGATCCCAGATGTGGAGGATCGTGTACCTTTCCTGTTGGACCTTCTGCTGACCTCTCATCCGGATGGATATCAGGTCTCTGTCGATTCCCTTCTGGGCTCTTCGGACCATAGTCTGATCCGGAGTACGGTGCCACTCACGCTCCCATCGCAGTTGCGACCTGCAACTTGCCGCCGTGTTTGGCACTATAGGTCGGCCGATTGGGTCGGGATGCGGTCTTTTTTTGCATCCTACCCTTGGGATCGGGTTTTGCTTCTCGCGAGAGATCCCAGCATTGTTGCCGATTATGTTGCTGATGTGGTACTTTCAAGTACAGAACTTTTTATTCCATTCTCTGTGGTGCTCATCAGAGGCAGATCCTAAACATGGTCTGATCGCTCCTGCAAAATTGCATCACGCTATAACCAGGATTGCTACCGGGCCTTGGCTGACGCATCAACTTAGCGGGATGTAAGCACCGGCGCTCTTAAAAAGAAGTATAATTCCGCCTCCAGGTCCTTCAAAAGCGTCATTGCCAAAGCAAGGTCTGAGCACATCGGCAGAATTGGCGAGAAGCTGGTTTGCCTTCCTTCAGAAACCCGTGCATTCTCGTCTCTCGCCAAGGCTATCCAAGGGAACTTCTGTCAGCCATCACTTCCATCCCTGCAAAGAGAGGACGACTCACTGGCCCATGCCGCAAAGGAGAAATCCGATCTGTTAAGCTCTGTCTTTACGTCCAACTCGACTCTAGATGACGGTGGGAACACACCGCCAACCATCCCGAGGTGTGAGTGCTCCATGCTGGATGTGCGGTTTACACAGCGCTCGGTTCGCAAAGCACTCTTCTCCCTGGACGTCAGCAAGTTGAGTGGGCCTGATGAAGTCCCTCCCATTATGCTGAAGACGTGTGAAGTTGGCACCGGTTTTAAAGCGTCTTTTCCGGTACTCCTACTTCCAAGGCGTAGTCCCGAATTCATGGAAGACAGCTTTGGTCCACCCGATCCATAAAAAGGGCGACCGCTCAGACCCATCCAACTATAGACCTATCGCCATCACCTCCTTGTTCTCCAAAATAATGGAATCCATTATAAACTGCCAGCTCATGAGTTACCTTGAGGATCACCAGCTGATTAGTGACCGACAGTACGGTTTTCGTCGGGGTCGATCAGCTGGTAATCTTCTGGTGATCCTATGGGCTCCCCGAGAAATTGTGCAAATGGATCACCAGTTTTCTTACTGATTGGAGCACCAAGGTCGTAGTAGACGGTGCATGCTCTAATCTTAAGCCTATCTACGCTGGTGTTCCACAAGGCTGCGTGCTATTACCAACGCTTTTTCTCCTGCATATTTATACTAATATAATAAAGCGGAAAAGTTTGTTTGTTTTTTGGTTGTTTAAACGCACTAATCTCTGGAAATACCAGTCCGATTTGATAAATTATTTTTGTGTATTATAGCCAGATTCATGTAAAATAGTATAGCATATCTAGCATCAAACTATATTACTCAGCTAGCCTTAAATATGGATATTTGTTAAGCAAGTTGGAAGAAAAAGCGCTCCCGAAATGATTTATCCGCGTACGCTGGTGTTATGGTTAGGGATACGTAAATACTTAATGTCTATGTCACACCTATGCCGGTAGTTGTTGGGAGCACTAAGCTCGAAGTTGTTGATGAGTATGTTTACCTGGGACAAATAGTCCGACTAGGTAAGTCCAACTTCGACCGAGAGGTCAATCGACGGATTCAACTCGGCGTTCGTTCGGCGTTCGGAACGCGTTCGGGAAGCTACGACACATCTTCTCGTCAGACATACCTCAAAACCTTAAAACGAAATTGTACAACCAGTGCGTGTTGCCAGTGATGAATTACGGATCAGAGACGTGGTCCTTCACTGCTGGCCGTATGAGAAAGCTCAAGGTCGCTCAGCGAGCTATGGAGAGGGCTATGCTTGGAGTTTCTCTGCGTGATAAACTTAGGAATGGGGATATCTGCAGTAAAACCAGAGTAACCGATATAGCCCAACGGATTAATAAGCTGAAGTGGCAGTGGGCCGACCATACACCTTGAAGAACCGACAACCGATGGGGAAGAAAGGTTCTTGAGTGGCAGCCTTCATGGAGTGACGATCTGGTAAGACATGCAGGAAGTCGATGGATGCAGGTGGCTCAGGACCGTGCTTTGTGGCTTTCCTTGAGGGAGGCCTATGTTCAGCAGTGGACTTATGAAAGGCTGTAATGATGATACGTAAATACAATGTTCTAGAAAAATATAGATCTTTACTCTGTCTAAAAAAAGTCCGCGATACCATATGTCTATTTCTTATACAAAAGCCATAATAAGGTATTTTGTGACAAAAAAATATTGAAAATTAAAAAGTGATTTATAAGCGTTATTATTAGGCATGGTCTATTTATCCTTACGAACGAAAGTTACTTCATCATCAAGACAATTTTATGAAGATAAACATTGTTATTTATACCATATTATTTGGACGCATAGTTTAAGAGATAATGTAAAATAAAAATAATTCAGTACTTGGCTGGGCGCGCGAATGATGCATAAACCCTAGCAGGCTGGTGAGAACTGCGAGAAGCCAGTTTTGAAAGCTTCTATGAGCGAGGTTAGTTCAATCATTATAGCTAAAATAAATTAAAAATTAATTGAGTGCCTTTATGACAATGATAAGTTACATCTTGATTTCTGAACTCTTTAATTTCACGTTGCTATGGTAATTTAAAAATTTTATTGATTAATAAGTATAAGAGTTTAAAAGCAAATTTATCAAGAATCATTTCATGCATACACATTTTTCATGTATCGTGTACGGTTTTCTTCAAAACTGGGAAAAACCGCGCTTCGGGACACTTTCTGGGACGTGAGAGGGCGGGGGGAGGCTCAATCTGGAGGGAGAGGGAAAGTGAACAAAACTTAACTTCGCTCTACATCATATACAGGGTATTTTTGGAACACTCCCGAAAACTAAGACAGGCGATAGCACCAAGTATACCTTTGATCATGGGTCACAAATAAATCCGATCCTGATGAAAAAAAAAACATCTTTTTACAACGTTTTATAAATTTTATTCACGCGCCATCATGTTAGTACAGCTAAATGAAACGATAATTTCATAAAAAAAATCATGAAAATACTGAAACATAAAACCAGCAGTGGAATAACTCAATTCATATCAGCTGATTAAAGGTCAATGTACGCGCGAACGAAAATTCGCGCGGTCCGCAACTAGCGGGCCATACCACAATACCTAATAATTTACAACACTTGTCTAAATACCTAACTTATCTACTTAACCTACTATTTTGCCACTGTACTTGTCTCCACGTAGCCATTTTAATCCGAATTTACAGGTTAAATAACCCAAATAACTGGTTCGATTTCCCGCTAATGAAAAAACATTTAAATGAAATGTAACCAAGGTTAGAGTCATGTGTTTTTATTCATCGTGTAGGTATGTTTATTATTCTCATGTATTCAGTTATGTATGTATTCAGATTTATTCAGTACTAAGTTATTTAAAAAAAAATTGTTATGAAACAGCTTACCGCTCTAAATCCTCCGTGGTCTTATGAGATGCGGCTCAAATTGTGCTTCATTCATTTCAAGGCAGACTCATGGAGGCGGGGCATCATCGTGTGGTCTTCGACACAGTCCGTACGTAGTTTTCCGAAAACATCCACGATCCTTTTGTAGTTTCGTCAGCACTATCACACTCACGATTAAAAACCCTTTCTTTCACATACCCCACAGAAAGAAGGAAGTCTAACGGGGTCAGATCTGGTGAGCGAGGTGGCCAAGCATTCGGTTACGCTTCAACACTTTGTGCACTGCACAGTATGACACACTTGTTCCATCCCGACGTCTTAACAATTTATTTAGCGATACTTCGTGTACCTAGGTTCGGATACATAACATGTTGTCGTATTCACAATCACTATAAACGTACGCGTTAAGCATTATTAAAACAAAAAACGTAACAAGAATAATACCAACACGTTATAACAATTTAATAAACAAAACGCTCGTGCACGCGTGTACAAAATCAACACGGAACTGTTTTAAAAACTTCAATTAATTAACACGACAAAACGGAAACCTACTGCGTCACAGCGTGAGGCGATACGAGCCGGCCGGGTTACATTCTCATGCGTCATAATAAAGAAGGACGCAACTAACAAAAACGTAAAATGGAAATAAAAAATAAATTGATGAATTTTTCTTTCAGACCCTGTGTCTATAGTATATTAAAAGGTTTCTATATGAAAATTGAAATATATACGTAGAAACATGAAGATTTTAAGGACGAACTTATTTTTTTGATAATTTCTTTATTTATTTAAATAAAAAGAATTTTCCTTTTCATCTTAGCTTAAAAAATACATCTAGCAACACAAAAACATCGAAGGAAAGACGCATATAACTATTTGCGTCTTTCCAACCAAATAAATAAAAAAAACTGCCATTCATTTAACATTTTTACATATTTTGGAAAGGTCATTTGAATTTGAAAGGACGCTAATAGTAATTTATTACTTTTTTCTTAGTAAATATTAGAGAACCATTGGTAGTGAGACACAAAAAATAACAACCCTCAACTCTTGAGTAATGATTTTAAAGGGGATATCATACGAGACTTACTACGATAATAATTAAAAATTAAAAATTTTGTACAACCGACTTTAATATAAATAATTAAGGATAACTCAAAAACTATTGGTCTGACCTCGATCAAATTTATATGGGACCACATGTGAAACACCAGCTCTTAATAATAAGATATAGAATAATAAGACAAGAATAATTGAAATTTAAGTAATCGATGCAAATATTGTTAAAGATGACGTAGCAACTGGTTAAATAAGTCTTTTCTTTTATGTTGAATTTGTATAAGTCTTTTCTACTAAAAAAATGTCATCTGTGATCAACAGTTACGTCTAAAATTCTTACGATAATTTCTAAAATATTGATATTTGTGAATATTAAAAAAAATAGTAGATGCGCCTTCTTATCATGAGACGAATAGTATATTTAACTCATTTATTCAAAAATTGTCAGATGCGCCCTTTTTTCTTATGACCGTAACATTGACCGAGCTAGATATAGGTCGGTAGCGAAGGGAGTGTGGGTACAGTCGCGTTCTAAAGTACTACATGGTATTGGGCTATTGTTTTATAATATTATAGTATTTAATTGTTTTATTGTAGAATCATACTAGGCGTTTTACTAGCTACTTAGAACTTTGGAATAGGTTGGAATTAAAAATGGATAATGTTTACTTGAGCATTATTTGTTATTTCTATCGTAAAATATTTTTAAGTTTGTAACAAGAAAACTTAAGCTAAGTGTGACACGCCGTCCATTATGTCGTCTTGGCTTACATGGAAGCCAGATGTTGATGGTGTGTTGGTGTTACTGGATGCTACTTCGTCATCACTTTCATCTTCGCTTGAGCTTCCGTCCTCAGGTCGATCACATGGTAATTTTTTCGGTATTCTTCCTCAACACTTTTAAATTTACTGCACAATTTTCCCCATTCACCTTCTCCTATCATATTTACCTTTTCGTTCACTAGTTTAGTCATAAAACAATAGATGTAAATAATTTTTCTTTCCTTCCTTTTTAAAACATCGCGCGAGTCGCAAAGTAAGCTGTGTATGCGACTGTATTTTTGGAGCGAACAAAGCGCGGGAACCAATAGCATGCAGGCACAGTTATACTGGCGGATTGTTCCCCCATCGCGCCCCCTTCGTACCAATATGTGATAAATCGCTCAGTGGCCAAGTTCAAGGCCAGCGTTCTTTTTTCACCGTTCGCGCGTACATTAACCTCCATTAGTCAGGTGATATCAATTCAGTTTTCACTGCTGGTTTTGTTTCAGTATTTTCATGATTTTTTTAATGAAATTATCGTTTCATTTAGCTGTACTAACATGATGGCGCGTGAATAAAACTAATAAAACGTTGTAAAAATATGATTTTTTTTCATCAGGATCAAATTTATTTGTGACCCATGATCAAAGGTATACTTGGTGCTGTCGCCTGTCTTAGTTTTCGGGAGCGTTCCAAAAATACCCTGTATAATATGCCGGCAGATAAAATTACTCCATTAATTATGCAAATTTTTCCATACATTGCTATCATTAATATAAGTTCACTATCATTAATATAAGTTACGCTGACGATATGGTGCTGCTCAGCCCAACGGTGGGAGGCCTAAGTGAAATTTTAAAGGTATGTGAGATGTATGCTACTGAGCATGGGCTCACATACAATGTCAAAAAAACAGAGTACATGGTCTTTGAGGCCGCTGGTAAATGTCACAATATTGCAGTTAATGTTACCCTTAATGGCATGAACGTGAAACGAGTCACTAAATTTAAATATCTGGGACATATTATTACTGGTGACCTCAAGGATGATGCTGACATTGAAAGGGAGCGTAGGGCTCTAGCGGTTAGAGGTAATATGTTGGCTCGCAGGTTTTCCCGTTGTACAAAAGAAGTTAAGATTCCGCTTTTTAAAGCATACTGCCAGAGCGTATACACGGGGAGCCTATGGGTCAAATACACCAAAAGATCGCTTGAAGCCTTGCGCATCCAATATAATAATATATTCAGGATGCTGTTGGGACTGCCTCGTTTTTGTAGTGCATCAGGGATGTTTGCGGCATACCAAACAGACGGTTTTAATGCCATCATACGCAAGAAAACCGCATCCCTTATTAGCAGGGTACGAGCCAGTCACAACAGCATTCTGAGGACCATAGCGGACAGATATACATCGCCGCTGTGGAAATGTCTTGTGCAGAGACTGATAACTGGGCCCTATCCACCCCCATGATGATCTGTCTCGGCACAATGTATTTATTTTATTTCCCTAGATTTTAAGCAAACCGTTGTACTACCACTGTAACTAACCCTTGTTATTGTTATTATTATTGTGTTACTAACCCACATATGGATTTTAATTATCTGAAATAAAGAATTTATTTATTATTATTATTATTATTATCAAATAAAATATTTAATTGCAATTATAAAATGCTTGAACTAGGTGTCATGTCATGTCGCGCACCTCGGACACATGATGACGCGGGTGAAACCGCGGGGCACAGCTAGTCAATGATATGTTGCAAACTGATAACATTCATTGCTATGCAGACGAAAGCTCTGGTGATACCTTATATACCGGCCATGCCAATATTTCTCAGGAAAACGTCGCCGAATACCGGGACAAACTTTTGTCATGAAAGTCGAGTCAGGCGTCACATGGAATACTGTTCCCACCTCTGCGCTGGAGCTCCCCAGTGCCAACTCCTTCCACTTGACCATATCCAGTGCAAAGCGGCTCGAATCGTCGACGACCAAGTAATTTCCGATCAGCTCGATTCATTGGCGCTGCGAATAGATGTTGCATCCCTTTGCATTTTCTTTCGCATTTACCACGGGTAGTGCTTTGAGGAATTGTTTGGATTAATCCCAGCCGCCAAATTTAATGAACACACATCGCCGCAAAACTCTCGATACCATCCACACCATCTGGATGATTGGCGGTCCACCACTGTCAATTAGAAGATGTTTACTTCTTCGTACAAATTCCTTGTGGAATCGATTACCACCAGCAAATTTTCCGGACGGACACGATTAAGGGACCTTCAACAAAAGAGCCTACTCCTTTTTAAAAGGCTGGCTACGCATCTGCAATTCCCCTGGTTCCCCTGGTATTGCAGTTGTTCATAGGCGCTGGTAGTCACTTACCATCAGGTGAGCCACGTGCTTGTTTGCCCCCTCTCCTATAAAATAAATCTTCACCAGTGGTACTTGTGATTGGCTAAAATGATTGTAGTATGTTGTGGGTAGATTGATATTTTGTGTCGATACTGTAACTTGATAAAAATAATAAAACCAGTGCTTAACCAGCTAGCTCTATTTTAATACATGGTGGCAGCGGTGTTGAAAATAAATTAAATAGTCAATGTAAAAGTACTTTTGTTGATAAGGGAACTTATTGTTGACGTAAATTGTGTACTTTATGCAAAAATAAGAGATGGAACACGCGCAACCTCCCGTAGAATTAGTGCTCGAAGGCGGCCCCGCTGCACGAGCAGACTCATGGCGCAAGTGGCGGATATAATATGTTGTGTTTCTTAAAGTCTCGCGAGTGGCTAAAGAGGAACGTTCAGTGCAGGCTAGTTTACTAGTCAACATTCTTACGAGGGTGGATTGAAAAGTACTCGGCCTAACACAGATCCATTCAATTCTAAAAATCAAATCTACCCACATTATTTATTTCAGTTCAGACTTGTTCATTGTGTGAAGTTCGAAACGTGTGCGATAATTAGTTGTGATTTTATAAATTTATTAACAAAGTAATCGGACATAATTTCCGCGAATGGAGCAAATCGAGCAGCGTGTCGTCATTAAGTACCTCTATAAGAAGGGGCTACATCAAAAGCCATCCATGATGACATGGTCAGTACATTAGGCGATTGTACTCTGTCATATTCATCCGTCAAAAAATGGATAGCAGAATTTAAGCGTGGTAGAGAGAGTGTGAAAGATGAACCCCGCTCTGGAAGGCCTTCGACGTCAACTACTGACGAAAATATTAAAAAAGTACTTGATTTAATAATGGGAGACCGCAGATTAAAAATTAGAGAGATAGCCGAGATTATAGGCATCTCTTATGAACGAACTCAAAACATCATTGTCAACGAGTTGGGTTTCCACAAGGTGTCTGCGAGGTGGGTTCCGCGACTGCTTTCAGTTGAACAAAAAAGGACGCGATTGACTATTTCACGCGACTGTTTGGAGTTATTTGAAGCCGATGCAGATGATTTTTTGAATCGTTTTCTTACTATAGACAAAACATGGGTTCATTACTGTACACCAGAAACAAAACAACAATCAAAACAGTGGAGAAGACCTGGTTCACCACCCCCTAAAAAGGCTAAGTCGATTTTGTCGGCAAATAAGGTGATGGCTTCAGTATTCTGGGACTCGAAAGGTGTGATTATGATTGATTATCTTGAAAGGGGTCAGACTATAAACTTTGATTACTACTGCACCTTACTACGTCGTTTACGAGAGGAAATAAAAGAAATACGTCGAGGAACGCTCAGAAGAAAAGTCCTGTTTCATCAAGATAACGCCCGTGTTCACACGTCAGTACAGTCAATGGCTGAAATTCACAACTGTGGCTTTGAACTGTTACCGCATCCGCCGTATTCACCTGATCTGGCACCATCAGACTTCTTTCTGTTCCCTAACCTAAAAAAGCACTTGGGAGGTCAAAGATTTTCGACAAACGACGAGGTCAAAGCAGCTGTAGACGCATATTTTGACTCTTAGGAAGAATCATTTTTTTTCAACGGTCTAAATGCTTGGAAGGGGAGGTGGCAAAAGTGTATTGAACTTGATGGTGATTATGTAGAAAAATAAAAATATAACTGATTTAGTATGTGTTTATTTTCTTGGTTAGGCCGAGTACTTTTCAATCCACCCTCGTACCAGTCATTGGGTCGGCGGGTACGAAATTTTTTCGAACTTTACATACCTCAATGATGAAACTTAAGACGATATTATGTGTTTATTTGTTGTTGAAAAAGTTTGATAAGCATTTTGGGACAAAACCTAATGCCCGGTTCTCGTTTTTTACGCGAGGCGAAGATGAAGGCGAAAATATAGATTTTATATAGAGTTTTTAGCGCTGAAAGTTATGAAGGTCTTTTCCGCTATAGACAACATTACTTTAACTTAGTTACTCAATGGTTACATGATAATGTTTTAACATTAAATGTTGAAAAAACAAAGTATCTAATATTTAATAAGAAGGGAAATATGCCAACTGTTGCTCTTTCAATTACTTTGCATTACTGTACTTTCCTAATGAAAAAGGAAAACTGTAACTGTCCAAAATTGCAGTCCGTTAATACCATTAAATATTTAGGAATTTACTTAGATAATAACCTAAGCTTTAACAGTCACATAGATATGCTTACAAGTAAAACTAATGTCAAATAATGTTTATATTTAAGAAGTCACGTAATGTAGCTAATTCGAACATTATTATAATGTTATATTTAACACTATGCCAATCCTTATTAATTTACGGAATTACTATTTGGGGAGGAACATTCAAATCTATTCTCATAAAACCGAAAAGAAGTCAACGCGCTGTACTCAAAACAACACGTTCCCTTCCGTACACATTTCCAACGTGCGATGTATATAAAAAATGTCAAGTCCTCTATGAAATAGGCTTATATTTCATACACCGTAAATAGGCAACATTCTCTATTACCTTATGATCCATCAATACGTAAAAAGGAAAAAGACGTAAGGATGCTATATGTAAAACAAAACCTCATTCGAGCTTCGCAAAAATTTTTTTTTACTTCCTTGGGAGGTTATTTATATAATAAACTTATTAAAATTTTAAATCTCTTCCCACCAACAAAAAACTTCTGTAAAAGAAATGTTTCCACATGGTTGGATATGCTGAATTATGATATGACAGAAAACTGAAAAGTGAACTGAAAAAAGTTTTAATTGCTAATTCATATAGTGTTCAACATCATAAGTGTTTCGGTTTGTGGATTAAAATCCTTATAATCTGATAACTGATTCCAAAGTTTTTGGCGTAGGGTAAACAGAACATACACTCACACAAACACCAACACACACACACACACACACACACACACACAAATGTGCAATTACATTCTTTCTCTTTTATTTGTATTTCCATACTACAAAAATTGTATTTATCCGAGGGGCGGAGGCCTGGTGATCCATAATACAGGTTTGTACATAGTTTGGACACCAGTCACTCACACAATATTTGTATATTTCTTTAAGCTGTGTACAATCAAATTATGGGATATAAATAAATCTATTATTATTAATCACACTTCACCGCAGCAATTGTAGACGTTTTCAAGCTTCTGGACTGGACAGGATACAGTATTAACATCAATGGCGAGTACATCACTTACCTTCAATTTGCCGACGATATAGTCTTTATGGCAGAATCGCTGGAGGACCTAAGCACTAAGCTCAATGACCTAAATAGTGTCTCCCAACGAATAGTAGTCCGAGTAAGTAAGTCCAACTTCGACCGAGAGGTCAATCGACGGATTCAACTCGGTTGGGCAGCGTTCGAGAAATTACGGCACATCTTCTCGTCAAGTATACCTCAAAACCATAGTATAAAGACAGGGAAGTACGTTATCTTCAAACAAACGCACTGCGCGCGGCTTGTATGTGTGCGCCATAGTATCTATGAGGCGCCGCACGCACACTTAAACACAATCTCGAAATGTTTCTCACTACGCCAGTCTGGGCTAACACCGCACGAGGTTTGCGCGTTACGGCTTTTTTACATACATTTACATATTTTTGTTGTATTAGTTGTCTATCAGACAGAGGAAGAATAGTAACTAAGTACCTACTTACGGTTATAAAATCGTAATTAATTATATTTGCAAAAGTTATTTATAAGGATGCGGATATATTACACATTAAAGTTTAATAACAAGTCGTTTCGTAATAGTCGAAACCGAAGAAAGTATTTTTCTGTAGCTAATTTGTAATTTTGTAATAAATGTGTGATTCAATATATATATATGCTTGTATTAATTAAAAATAAAAATTAATATGGTCCTTTATGTGTGCAAATACTATATTATGGCTATTAAAAATAAAAAATAACTAGAATATACTAAGTAAATAATTTAAACACGAGCTCACACACCGCCCCGCCGGTTTATTTTATCCCTTGTTTTTATAAATAATACTGCTCTGAATCTTAATACATTTCTGTATTTGTTAGGAAAACCATTGTTGAACTTTATCGACTAATGATTACTGAATTAGTTATACAGAGATGTATTATTTTTGGCAAGGGCCGGGCTTTAAACTAATGATTTGGTGACAATGACAACCCTAAGACAGTAGGCAATTATATCGCGGATTGGGCCGGAGACAGCCTACTTGGTGTCTTTATACTATGTCAAAACAGTGCGTGTTGCCAGTGATAGCCTATGGAATTGAGACGTGGTCCTTCACTTCTAGCCGGATGAAGAAGCTCAAGGTCACTCAGGGAGCCTATGCTCGGAGTTTCAAGTTAAAAGCTCATAATTTATCGTTTTATTACCTACATAATTTTGTATAACTGTTACGAACGATGTCAAGCACCCAATTTCATACATCTCCTTTAATAAGGAGAAATGTAAGTTAAGAGTTCGAAAAACTGTTTATTTGGGTCATAAATTCGATAAGATTGGGATGAAACCAGACGAGTGTAAAGTGAAAGCTATTATGGGTATACCGTATCCTATAGATCGTAAAGCATTGGAGAGGTTTATGGGTGTGGTGAATTATCTTTTCAAATTTAGTCAAAATTATTTGGATAAGTGTCTGTGCTTCGAAGTTTATTAAAAAATAATTCTGAATGGCTGTGGGAGCCACATAGCTCAGATGTTGTAGTAACGTGCAGTGAAGTTTGCGTCGTTACCGCTCACCGACTCCCAGACCCGGTATGCACAAATCGAAAGAGATGCTGGTAATAGTGTTTGCGGCAGAAAGGTTTAAACAGCAGTACATTTATGGCAGGTCAGATGTTACCGTACAAACTAATCACAATCCCTTGTAGGCATTGTTCAATAAAGCGTTGTTATCTGTACCGATACGACTAAAACGTATGATGATGAGGATACAAGGATACGATTTCAAGGTCGTGTATATCCGGGCAAGTGTATGTATATTGCCGATATGTTATCAAGGGCTCCTGTCCTGGAGTTCATGTACGATCGGGTGTCTGAGGATGTTGAGACGCAAACATGTTTTATGATTGAATATATGCCGTTTAGTAGAGAAAAATAAATAGAGGTCTAAAGGCAACAGAGGTTGATAAGGAATGTTAGTTATTAATTAAGTACATATTATACGGCTGGCCAAAAAATGATCATGATGTTCATAAAAACGTTAGAAAGATTTGGTCATATTATGGAGAACTTCAATACGTGAATTGGTTAATATTAAAATTTGTATATTTATTCCGGAAAGTTTACGAGTCGAAGTTATTGTAAAAGTACATGAAAGTCACCTAGAAATAGAAAGGTGTAAGTGGCCCGCGCGTGACATAAAAGTTTATTGAACTATAGGAGTAAACCCAGGTATAGAATGGATTCTCCGGCACAAATTCTGATGGGAAGACGTTTGTGTACGAAACTACCATTTAGTGATTTTCTATTAAATGAAACGGTTGATAGATATAGAAATTATAAATCGTCAATGCAACAGAGAAAATATAATAAATTACAGCACGATAAGTCGGCCAAGCCGTTGCGGACTCTATTACCAGGAAATAAAGCAGTTTTAATTAATAACAGAAATAGGAATCCCGTTTCTATTATAAGACCGTAGGAAGAATCACGTTCTTTCATAGTATAGGATTCCCGCGGACCATCAAGCGACGACGGTACGATATGCAAACAGCGATGAAATGCGTCCCCCCGGCTTTGCTGCGAGTGCTTACTTAACTTAGTTAACTGCCAAGGCTGTAGCTTCAAATCCAGAAGAGTTTGACCCTCTGTTTTTGACAAATAGTAAAACGGATACTGGTGGTCATAGTTCATGTATTAATCCTCTGATACTCGTAACTAGGCCATAAGCACGACTTATGGCTAAGATGAAACATCCGATGAAAGAAAAAATATAATAGATGTTTTGTATAAAAATATTTATAAACTAATATTCATATTCATATTAAGTGTATATATTTAAGTCTCTGTACTCTGTTGATATTGACTTAATTTTGTTTATTTTTTGGTTAATATTATTTTGTATGTAGTAAGTATGTATTTTACTTCGTGAGTTTCGTATATGGAGAATAATTTTAAGACTAATCGTGTACACTGACAGTAACAAAAATTTGTGACCTAGTAAAGTATTACAAAAGTTTAAAATCACACATGTCGCAGCTTTGGGTAATATATTATTTTGTTTAGGTGATAGCAATGTTATTGCTTATTCCAGAAATGTATTCCGTATTCTATGTATGTTCAGTCGCCTGTTACGACACCCGCGGGACAAATAGAGTGATGGATTCTTTTGCACCGGCACCACGCAGCGGCTTAATATAATATTGTTAAGTAATAATCTCATAACACACATTTATTTATATAACTATAAAATACATGCTATATCTATACATACATAAATGAAATTGAAGTATCTGCCTATAATCTATAAAAATAAATAAAAGTGAAGTGTCTGTTTGTAATATCAAAATAACAGCTTTTTACTAAATGCATATGAAAGTATATACGGTACTTATAACAAGAACACAATTTTTAAAATTTTTTGTCTGTCTGTCTGTGTGTCTGTCTGTTTGTTCGGGCTAATCTCCGAAACGGCTGGACAGATTTCGATGGGACTTTCACTGACAGATAGCTGATGTTACAAGGAGTAACTTAGGCTACTTACATTTTAGAAAAAGTAAAAGTATTAGGATTCCGCGCAACATATTTAAAACCCTAAATTACACGCGGGCGAAGTTGCAGGGAGCAGCTAGTATACAAATAAGTGTCATAATATATTGAGCTGAGGGGATTATTTGCAAGCCATTAAGACATGATTAATCATTTTAAATTGAAAAGTTTGTCTGTAACAATTGATGATGACATAATTTGCTTCCACTAAGCGCAGGGGGTTAGTTACATGCTGTGAAGACATAAACTACCATAACGTAGTGGATAAGCACTAGTCACGGCGGGTGCCAGGGTCGCGGATTCGAATCCCGACGAAAACGTATTTCTATGGCCTACAAATAATTATTTCGGGTCTAAATGTATGTCCCTGTGCAATTTATGTATGCTAACCGCCACTCCTATACAGGAGAAAATGTGTGGATGTAAAGAGGTTTAAAAAAAAGAAAACTAAATATGTAGATACACTATTATTATCTTAGTACGACGTAGGTAATATATGAACATCACGTCGGTAGCGTATTGGAAGTCATTTAGTTACAATTTACGAGCACCAATTTCCGAGACATGTTCGTACTTCCGCAAACCACACACAAAGTGGATGCATAAATTTTGAAGATGCTCTTACATACGGAAAACAAAAATCTGCGTAATCGTGATAAGGAATAAACTCATTTAATTACGTAAGTAACAGTGGTAGGGCCACGCGGCAGCGTTTGCTGTCGCACGGATGGGCCGGCTCGAACCGGGGTGGTACCACGACCTCACAGAATACCAGCGTGAAGTAGAGGTTTACCTCTGCGTTTCGCTTGGTGAGTGCAGGTGGCCGGAGGCCCTTTTTACTGGAAATGAGGCATTCCATCTTAGTCCTCACGGGTGACAACGCATCTACATTTTGAATTGTAATAGAGGATAGATGTAGATGTCTATGGGCCGCAGCAACCACTTACCATCAGGTGGACTGTGTGCTCGTTTGTCACCCTTATCCTATAAAAAAAAACTCTCTGGAAAAAGAAAATACGTTTATAAACGTTTTAACGTGCGAATTAATTATTTTATGAATTATTGCTTTACTGTTTGTGATATATATGTATATAGGTTATTTTGAATGTTTGTATGCGTAGATCGCTTCAAGCTTTATATTTATCATTAATTATAATCTCAAAAATTCTTACCCTAAAAAGTATTATGGCTCCAGCTTAAATGGACTCAACCGGAAAAGGACCACGCTTGTATAGAGTACTAGCTTAAAATTGCATTATAATACTGCAATTGGGTTGGGCTCAAAGGGTTTTAGATGTTGCATTGGTTTTTGAGAAGTATTTTACTGCTATTACCATCTTAACTTCTAAGTCACTGAATTCTTCTCCTGCCGTCGCCGAATCATAACTTAAACAATATGTAAATGCGTGAACAAAGAATTTTACATTACATAAAAGATAAAACCATCACAAGATATTGTAAAATATTTTAAAACTTTTGATGTTAAGAAAACTTCAAATCTGTGAGGGATTTCCGTTAAAGTTATTGCGTCTATAATAGATACAATCTCACGTCATCTAGCTATTATTTTCAATATTAGTATTAAATGTGGTGTGTATCCTGATTCAATGAAACAGAGTACAGTATTTTTTTAAGTGTGCTAGAGCCATGCCGCAGCTTTGTTAGTAGTATAATTTAATCTCCTCCAGACCGAATTTCGGCCACGGCGGCCAGTCTCAACGGAGACTAGCCATCTGCGCAGGACAGGATTATAGTGCCCAAGTGTATGCGCAAGCACAGGTGCACTCTCTATTCCCTCACTCTCATAGCCCGATGGACCAGTAAAACGACACAACAGGAGAGAGATCAGGCGCAGGACCAACGGCTTTACGTGCTTTCCGAGGCACGGGGGTGAAACACCGCCAACTTCCTGACTCCGGGCAGATACTGAGAATTTCTTTATGAAAAAACTCAATAACTGATCAGTTAGTAGTATAGTTGTAGCACGAATGGGTAGGCACGACCAGAGAAGGACCACACTCTCACAGAATACCCGCGTAAAATAGCAGCTTAACACTGTTGTGTTTCGTATGGTGAGTGTAGAGAACCAGAGACCGTTCTTCATTAGTCCACTGCTGAACATAGGCCTCCCCCAAGGAATTCCACAAAGTAAGGTCCTGAGCCACCTGCATCCATCGACTTCCTGCATGTCTTACCAGTTCGTCACTCCATCAAGTGAGTGGATGCCCTACACTTCGTCCATCGGTACGATGCCGCTACTCGAGAATCTTTTTCCCCATCAGTTGTCAGTTTTTCGAGCTATATGGCTGGCCTATTGCCACTTTAGCTTACTAATCCGTTGGGCTATGTCGGTCACTCTGGTTCTACTGCGGATATCCTCATTTATAAGTTTATTACGCAGAGATACTTCGAGCATAGCCCTCTCCATAGCTTGCTGAGCGACCTTGACCTTCCTAATCTAGCTAGCAGTGAAGGACCACGACTCAGTTCAATAGGTCATCACAGGTAACACGCACTGGTTGTACAGTCTCCTTTTCAAGTTTTGAGGTATACCCGACAAGAAGATGTGCTGTAATTTCCTGAACGCTGCCAAGCCGAGTTGAATCCGTCGATTGACTTCTCGGTCGAAGTTGGACTTACCTAGTCGGACTATTTGTCCCAGATAAACATACTTGTCTACGACTTAGAGCTTCGTGCTCCCAACAACTACCGGCATAGGTGTGACATGGACGTTAAACATGATATTTGTATTGTCCATGTTCATCTTAAGACGTATCCGTTGGGAGGTATTATTGAGGTCATTGAGCATAGTGCTTAAGTCCTCCAGCGATTCTGCCACAAGGACTAAATCTATATATCTATATCTACATCTTTATCTGTATATATGTGGTCTATGGTGTTAAAGCATTTTCAGAAACCGGCTTGTTGAGGAGTCTGGACGTCGTCTAGTCTGCATGCAAGATGATTCGTAATGACTCTCGAAAATAGCAGGTAGACGCGGCTCATAAAGGAAATCGGTCTGTTGTTCTTCAAGAGAGCGTTGTCGCCTTTCTTGAATAACAAAACTATCGCACTTCTGCTCCACGCCTCCGGTGTTGTGCCACCATGGAACGGAATTAAAGAGCTTTAAGAAGCTCCGCCCTAATTCCATCATCGCCTGGGGCCTTGCCGTTTTTAAGATGCTTAAGATGCTGGAGAGCCATTCTAATCTCGCTCAGAATGACTTCCGAAGTATCCTCGGAATAGTTTCGGATAAGACTTGCTCTTGGATCATTACTCACACTTGTGTGTGGCTCCAATAATGATGTATACAGTCGCCCATAGAAGCTGTCAATCTTACTCAAAATCTCGGGTGTCCCGGAAACGACGCTGCTACACTCTCTATTCAGCTTCAACAGACCAGGTCCACTTCCTGTGGGGCCGCTTTTGGAAGAAAGAATTTATCATAAAGAGTCCTCTTTATGATAAATTCTCTTTTTCCATAAAGTCGACGAGCTGCTGGCCTCTTGAGTTCCATTGCCTTATTCCGAATTTCCCTACTTTCAGCTCATCGTTCTCTCTTGTGCCTAGTTTTGCGTTGAAGTCTCCCACTAACACCGTAAAGTAGGTTTTGGAGGAATGTATGGCTCTAGAGATATCCTCATACATTTCCTCCACCTCTTCATCGGGATGTGCCGAGGTTGGTGCGTAAACCTGTATGACCTTCAGCGAATGCCGTTTGGTTATTTTGAGTATAAGATACGCCCTCATCGACACACTACCAATCTTTACAACGTTGTTAACAAGAGACTTATGAACGATAAATCCGTCACCTCCTTGGAGATAGAACATGCCGGATTCGAGGAAAGCTCAGCCGGAGATTCTTAGCAGCCTCTGCCCCACTTTTACCATGGTCGCCACTGTAGACAGGAATAGCGGGACCTTTGGCGACTTCGCTACTATCTTTGGGGGTATTTTGCCATAGTTGCCACGCTTGGCGAGCAGGTTGGCACCCGTAGTTTTTTTTATTGTTGTTTTGCTGTTATCAGAAAGATGCCCATGCCCATCCTCTGCCCCAGTTCCCCTCTGTCGCCTCTTATGTCACCCACGAGAAGATATGGGGTAGTGAGTATTCTTACCCAACACTATACGGGGTATTGTTTATAATAGGCACTTTAACGAAATATATGAAGTTTATGACTCCAAATGTCAAACATTTAAATACTTATTTAATTTTAAATGAGGAGTTGCTGAATCTTGTCGATACCACCATTTTTCTTGAAATCACACTAGACGGGAAGCTTCAATGAAGCCTCTATATATCGAAATTAGCACTACATCATAAATAGCATATGATTAGAAATCAAACCAGTGTTGAAACAGCTAGACTTGTTTACTTTAGCTATTTCCATAGTATAATGTCACATAGTATTTTGCTATGGGGACACGCGACTTACACTGAAAATCTATTTATTTTCCAAAAGGGGGCCATAAGAGGAATTTATGATTTAAAACCAGAAGAATCGCTCATACAAAATTTAAAGAAATTTATGTATTAACTTTCGCCTCTCAATACATTTATGAATATTTATTAAAAGTAGTTTTACAAATATAAGTAATATTCGTAATGTAAATACTAAGACCAGACACAAGTTAGTAGTACCAGTTAGTCGACTCCACCGAGTCAGTAATTCATATATTTATTTTATTTATTTATTTATAAGGAGTAGATATTACATAACATAATCTATCTCTGTGAACCCTGTACTAGGTAAACCTGTCTAACAGGGTTCCAGACATTGATACATAATACATTTTTAATCAAACTGAAGTATGAATAATGAACACAGAAACAAATAAAATATGGAAAAATACACTCAAATCTAATATAGTATAAAAATGTGTCGTGAAGCGACAATTAAAAAACAAAAGAACCTAACCTAACAATAACAAAACAACAAAAAAAATAGAACAAAAAAAATAATTTATCTAAAATTTTAAAAAGATATTTACAATTTTATATAAAAAAAATGAAGTATGATGATGGTGATGGGTGACGTGAATTACATTTTTTTTTTATAAAAATAATAAAGATAGATGAATACAGAAGCGGAGCCAGAAAATTAAAGTGGTACACCGCACTTGGCGGTGGTTGCACGCAGCGCCTGGTCTAGGCACACGCAACGCCTGGAGTAGGCACACGCAGCGCTTGGAGTAGTCACACGCAGCGTCCAGAGTAGGCACACGCTGCGCCTGGAGTAGGCACACGCAGCGCTTGGAGTAGGCATACGCAGCGCCAAGAGTAGGCACACGCTGCACTTGGTGTAGGCACACGCAGCGCCTGGAGTAGGCACACGCAGCACCCAGAGTAGGCACACGCTGCGCTTGGAGTAGGCACACGCAGCGCCCAGAGTAGGCACACGCAGCGCCCAGAGTAGGCACACGCTGCGCCTTGAGTAGGCGCTCACAGCGCCTGGAGTAAACGCTCACAGCGCCTGGAGCAAGCCCACACAGCGGCTAAAGATAGCGCGGGCACTAGTAGTTGGAGGCGTAGGCGTGGCTAGGCGACGACTTCAGGTGAAGGCAGAAGCTTGCAGGATCCCGGAGCAGTGCGGCCCCGGGATAAGGCCTTTAGGAGATGCTTCCAGTTTGAAAGCTGAAGCGAGACTGCCTTTATTGGCCGATTGTTCGGCTTTTATACCTTTTTAGAGAGCTCCGCGCTCGACGACGGATCTGGCATAAGAACAGGAAATTATTTAAATTAAAAGCAAATTTTTGTAAATGGCCAAGGGGAAAAGTGTATTTTTGTGGAAGTATTGAAGTAAAAACATCAGACCGGTAACGAATTTGTATAAAACTTGCCATGACAACCAGATAAACAACGATGTCAAAACATGTCAAATTTTGGTTTCAGGCTCATAATAGAGAAACGGCAAGATCTAAGTAAAAAATGAGATATTATTGATATAGAAAAAAAGGTAGCGCAACAGCGCGCACGAAACACGAAATTGCAGAGTTACGGAGAACTAAATAAAAGATCGAAAAAGGTAGACTCCATTGACACCGATTTAAAAAGTGCTGATAGCGTGAAAAAACGAAGTGAAAATGATTTGTTATTGTGTTCTTGTGGTCTAAAAACGTTACAGGATCCTATGGAAATAAAGGTGATGCAAAATATCCAGTGAATGCAGAAAATCAAAAACAGAATGGAAAAATAAATTTTAAATAGTGTAAAATGACATGTTAGTAGCATAACACTACATTTTCCCCCCGACCCTGGAAAATTTTTGACTCAGCAAAAATTTTGACATGTACATTCTAAAATAAGCCATAAAACACAGCTTTGCAGAAACAGACATCAAAAGGCAAAATCAGATATACTATCTCTTACATTCATCATCTGCATTCAGGTAAGGGTGGAGTTCACATTCAATGACTACCACTCTAAAATTGTGTTTTCGAAAGAACATTCAGGCTTACTTAAGGAGTTGTCATCCGCTCCTGCGTGGAAAAAAAATTATTAAGAGAGTAGTCAGCCGCTCCTAAGTGAAGATAAAGATAAAGAACTTAATATTAAGCAAGCTTTAGTCGCTATGACTTATACAACATCACTAACGAGATGTATCTGAAATAAAAATAAAAAGTGAAGATTAATCCAACCAAAATTCGAGGTCCGAAAGCAAGATGTGTTGAAGAACACTGGATCACAAACAAACAAACAAATTAAAAGAAATAAAAATAATAAGGTGAAAATGATGGTGATATTTATACATATATACAAATTAAGAGTTAATAAAAGTTAAGAAAATTTATGATTTTACATATTTGATATGCCACTTGCCTCTAACTCCATTAGGGTCTTCAAGCACATAGACTAGTGGTGACAGTTTAGCTATCACTTTGCACTTGATGAACTTAGGGGCAAGTTTAGCATTAAAGTATACGCCGGCATTACTTAAAACATGTTGACGGTGGTGGCACGCAGCGCCTGGTCTAGGCACACGCAGCGCCTGGAGTAGGCACACGCAGCGGCTAAAGATAGCGCGGGCACTAGTAGTTGGAGGCATAGGCGTGGCTAGGCGACGACTTCAGGTGAAGGCAGAGGCTTGCAGGATCCCGGAGCAATGCGGCCCCGGGATAAGGCCTTTAGGAGATGCTTCCAGTTTGAAAGCTGAAGCGAGACTGCCTTTATTGGCCGATTGTTCGGCTTTTATACCTTTTTAGAGAGCCCCGCGCTCGACGACGGATCTGGGATAAGAACGGGAAATTATTTAAATTAAAAGCAAATTTTTGTAAAGGCCAAGAGGAAAAGAGTATTTTTGTGGAAGTATTGAAGTAAAAACATCAGACCGATAACGAATTTGTATAAAAATTGCCATGACAACCAGATAAACAACGATGTCAAAACATGTCAAATTTTGGTTTCAGGCTCGTAATAGAGAAACGGCAAGATCTAAGTAAAAATTAGATATTATTGATATAGAAAAAAAGGTAGCGCAACAGCGCGCACGAAACACGAAATTGCAGAGTTACGGAGAACTCAATAAAAGATCGAAAAAGGTAGACTCCATCGACACCGATTTAAAAAGTGCTGGTAGCGTGAAAATACGAAGTGAAAATGATTTGTTATTGTGTTCTTGTGGTCTTAAAACGTTACAGGATCCTATGGAAATAAAGGTGATGCAAAATATCCAGTGAATGCAGAAAATCAAAAACAGAATGGAAAAATAAATTTAAAATAGTGTAAAATGATATGTAAGTAGCATAACACTACAAATGACACAAACAATGGGTAATGGATAATATTTGAAAAGCTTATTTGTTAGACGTGAGTTATGTATGAAGGACAACGTGATTGGCAGATGGTTAAGAGTTTTTTTTTATTTCATGTTTTGAAAGTGTAGATATGTATGTCTAATGGGATATATTAAGTAACAGAAATCAGAATTACAGTATTTAATTTTCTTATTTTGCTTATTTTACTGTCATCAACAAATTTTCGGTCTGATCGTAGTCTAGCGACAATAAACAGACGTGTACCTTTTTTTTACACAAATAATAATTCTGTGGAAAAATATCCAATTCTCTGTGTAATTTGTTGTATAGATGTGGGCCAAGGAAGCATTGAAAACCATGAGAGAAAGCAGTGTTAAATTTAGAAACAGGACATATATTATGAGCTCTTCTTTTTTATTTCTATTAGTTTTGGATCAATCCAGATAAATACCCAGGTATTTAAATATAGATACTTTTTCAATAGAGAGATATATGAACAAGTGTTATTATTATTTCCATATTCATGAGCCCTGATTAAATTAATACTATTAAGTATGGGGTCTCCTCTAATAAAAAAGGGAAAGAATTTAGTTTTTTGAACATTGATTGTCAAAGTGTTTTATCTAAGCCATCGAATCACCCGACAAAATTCTATCTCCACAGTCTTACGTACCTCATCCTAAGTCTCTCCGTAAAAACTAAAGCTGTGTCATCAGCAAAAGCGAACACTTTTCTATTATTAAGAATTGACTGGCATAAATCGTTGATGTAGATCAAAAAGAGACTCTGACCCAAGATACTGCCCTACGGAACCAAATTTTATCGAGGCGTCAGAACTATAGTAATTATCAATTTTAACCCTTTAAGCCCTATAACGTAAGTAGTCTGAAAAAAGATCTAAAGCGTTTCCCCGTATTCCAATGTTTTCCATCTTATTTATCAGCTTGGGTATGGAAACGGTATCAAAAGCTTATTTAAGGTCTAGGAATATACCCAAACATTTGCGTTTACCATCTAGATGTTTACGACGTAATTAGTCAAATTAGACACAGCTCCTTCTGTCGATCTGCTACCCCTAAATCCGTATTGGGATTCAGATAATTAATTATTTCTTTTCAAACACCTAATAAGTCTATTGCACATTATCGTCTCAAATACTTTCGATACTACCGGTAAAATTAAGATTGGTCGGTAATTGTTAATATCATTTTGGTCTCTCCCTTTGTGAATAGGATGAATGGTCGAGATTCTAAAAACATTTTTTTTTATATTATTCTAAGCCAGCGCTTAACTACAATTCCACTTGATGATAAGTGGTGATGTAGCCTAAGATGGTAAAGCGCACTGACTTGGCAAAAGCCTATTCACTCTTGCCTTGAAGACACCCATATTATACTCGGATGAAAACATACATGCTGGAAACGTATTCCACTCCTTTGCTTTACGTATGATGAACGATGTAGCAAATCGTTTGCTTCGGATGCGTGGTAAGTCAACAACAAAGGAATGGAGACTGGCCAAACGTCTGGTTGCCTGATGATGGAAGGGAGAGGGAGGAATCAAACTATGCAATTCCTGCGCACACTCTCCGAAATGCATCCTGTAGAAAACCGAAAAGCTGGCTACTTTGCGCCTATGTTCGGGACTGGTAAGATTGGTTTTAACCAAATTTGGTTCAATAATAAGCCTCTTAGCACGTCTTTCCATTGAGTCCGAAGCTGCTAGGTGGCATTCCTCAGCATCAACCCATATATGGCAGCAATAATCCACGCACAACCAGACTTGCGCTTTATATTAAGTAAGCAGCTGTCCCGGCGTGAAGTATCGTCGCAACTTTGCAAGGACACATAGCTGCCTTGCAGCTGCTTTGGCCTTGGACTCGATGAGCCGCCCGAAGTTCATATTTAAGGATATCTCAACCCCCAACAACTGAAGGTGATCGGTGTACTCCAGTGATACATTTCGGAAAGAAGAAGCCAAGGTGAACTGGCTCCTTTTTGCAGTGAAAAGACACGCTTGAGTTTTGGAGGCGTTGAATTTCACAAGATTGGCATCGCCCCATTCGGAAACTGCTTATAGTATGAAATTCACACGGTCTATCATAGTTTCTCTTTCAGACTGGATTTGAGCCCGACTGGCCCGAGGACTTGGTTGGTATCTCTCCACAACTGTGCTATCATCTGCATACCCATAGATACCGGGCACAAGTAGATCATTAATATGCAGCAGGAGGAGAGTTGCGGAGAGGGCGGACCCCTGAGGAACACCGGGGTTAGTCGCAACAGGATCGGATGAGCAGCCATCGACGACAACCCAGAGAGACCGTTCACTAAGAAAGTCCTTTACCCAGTCAATCAGACCAGGGGATAAGCCGTACGCTGGAGGCTTACCCAAAAGGCAAGTTTGCTAAACTCTGTCAAAGGCCTTCGAGACATCAAGAGAAACAGCAAGTGCTTCCCCACCGTTCTCGAGTGCCTCACCCAATATCTGTGTGGCATACGCTAGAAGGTCCTTAGCTGACCAATTTCGGCAAAATCCGTATTGGCAGTCACTAAAAAGATCATTCTGTTTTAGGTATGGCACTAAACGGGCGTTCAATATACGCTCCATAATCTTTCAAAGTATGGAGGTAATTGACATTGACTGATAATTGGCAGGGTCGGCACGACTGCTTTTTTTGGAACAAGCTGCACGTTGGCCAGCTTTCAGGCCTTTCAACCTTTGAAAAAACTCCAGTATCTATCGTTAAGTTAAATAATTTTTTGGAACAGGCTGCACGTTGACCAGCTTCCAGGCCTTCCAACCTTTGAAAAAACTCCAGTATCTATCGCTAAGTTAAATATTTTAGTTAGAGGCGGGACAATAAATAATACTTTCTGTAATTTTAAGCAATTTTGTGGGAATATTATCCCAACCAGGGGCGGAATCATTTTTCAGGTTTCGAATAATAGAGGCAAGGTACAAGGCACGAATGGTAGAAGTGCAAATGAGTGTAATGGATGAACAGGTTGATAATCAGTATCGTCGTCCGAACTAATGGATTGTATTTCAGATGCAAGCAGACTACCGATAAGAGCAAAGAAAACGTTTACTTGTTCTATGGACACTAAAGAGGACGCGCGCAATTTTAAGAGATCTTGGGAAGATTCTTGGGGCGATATATAAGGTTTTACAACAAAATCCCAGAAAACATGCAAAATAAGACCTGCTAAAAATTCAAAAACTTTATTTAACTAAGTTTGTGTATAATATATACCCCTGGTAATGAGGTTATCGCTAACAGGCTACTACTTCTAATTTGTTTTGTGTTGTCAATTGAGTATGATTACATGATTGCAAGCTGTTTTTTAAGTCCTGCTGGGTTTCTTCCTAGTTACCCTCACGACAGAGGTTTTTTTTACCGAACCAGTGGTAATGTTAACATAAGAGTGACAAGTAACGTAACGTAAAAAACCTTCAGTAAAGGAGACTAAGATAATAGGAAACACTTTACACTGTATTCCATCTCATTCTTTCGCTGGCTAAATCCTACAGATGTATATGTTTATTACTTTTCATTTCATCGAGTTTCAAATCACAACGATTCTAAAGAAGTTTTCACTTAAAAAGGACACGACATCGATAACAAAAATTACCTTAGTAAATAATTTGCATAAAAATTGTAAGATTTAATAGAAGTATAAATAGTATCACAGAATTTTATCAGACTTTGCTAAAAATATAGGTATAGGTGTTATATTATAGATATATAATAAGTTGAGGAATTGTGATTAACGCATTGTATCATCATCAATACCATCACAGCTTTTCAGAAATCCCAGCTGAACATAGGGTTTCTTCTAAAAATACCACACATTACATGAGTTAGGTACTCTATACTGCTAATTATATTAAGTTGCTTGTGTGCTAAGTATATTGCTAAACTTACTTACTTACTTACTTATCTTCACGCACAATCCCTGACGGGGTAGCCAGAGAGAACAGATCGCCAAGTTTCACGATCCTTACGTACCTCTTTCGCTTCTTTCAGATTCATTATCTTCTTCATACTTGCACGTCTAGGTATCCGAGTACTCTTGACCCTCCCCTCTTCGAGCAGTTTGCTCACATGGTCTTCGTAAGTTAGTCTCGGTCTACCTCGACACCTTTTAATATTAACTTTCGCGCTATATATTTTCTTCACCTTTCGGTCTTCACTCATTCGCTCAACGTGCCCAAACCATCGAAGCACGCCCTTATCAATTTTTGTGATAAAGTCATCTTTCAAACCTGCCATATTGCGAATCTCTTCGTTTCGCTTTCGGTCGGCCATGGTAACGCCGCACATTTTACGAAGAGATCGCATCTCCACTGCATTCAACTTGCTTTTATGCTTCTTCTGGCATACCCAGGTTTCGCTGCCATATAACAAAGTCGGTACCAACACTGCGTTATGTTTTGCAAGGCGTGCACTCTTCACTACGCCTTGCCTTTTGACTAACGCAGTCAGGGCACCATTGACTTTGTTCCCGGCAGCGACACGCCTGTCCACATCTAAATCACATCTTCCATCCCGGCTAAAAGCACTCCCCAAGTATACAATTTCATTTACCTGTTCTAGACATTCCTGATTTACCCATATTTCACACTTCGTTCTCTCTTCGTCCCTTTCAAATACCAGAACCTTAGTTTTATTAGCATTTAAACGGAGACCTTTAATTTCACATTCCTCTTTCATACACGTGACTAATGCCCGCAGTTCTGCCTCTGATGGTGCAATAAGCACTGCATCATCAGCATACAGCAGACAATTTACTTTTATGTCACCCAATTTCACACCCAAACAGCTATCTTTCAGCTACTGTAAAGAGCTGTCGAGATACAGTATGAACAGCCAGGAAGACATGACACAACCCTGTTTTACGCCCGTTTGGACGCTAAACATGGGTGACAGGTCATGCCCTACCCGCACACAGGCTTTACTGTCACATTAATGTGACTGCACAGCCCTTAGCAATCGACCATCCACACCGTACTCCGGCAACAGTTCCCACATTTTCTTCCTTACAACTTTATCAATTGCTTTCTCAAGATCCACAAAAGCACAGAAAATCTTCTGGTTAGCAGCCAAAAGCTTTTCCGTGATCATGCGTAGAGAAAACATTTGATCCGTGCATCCTCTTCCAGGTCTAAATCCGCATTGTGCCTCCCATAGAAATCTTTCCGATTTCTGTTGTATCCTACGTGTCAAAACCTTCGTGTAAACTTTACTTGCTAAACTGGTCATGCTGATCGCCCGATAGCACCCGCAATAAAAATGTGAACCTTTACCTTTATATAAAGGCACAATGACTGCGGATCGCCAATCATCCGCGACATCCGCCGTCCGCCAGCACAAATTGCACAGCAGATAAAAGCTGTCCCAGACGCGAGGCCCACCATACTTGACCATTTCAGCAGTAACTCTGTCTAGTCCCGCAGCCTTACCACATTTCAAACTTCGAATCGCACGTTCAATCTCTTTCATACTGATGACCTCAGTGTCATCGAGGTCCGGGTCTGGCGTAGCAGTCACGGCGTCATCCCCGGATCCCTCACTAAGATCATCACACGCATACATTTCTCTATAAAATTCGCTCCATCGCTGCATGACGTCCGATCTTTTCTGTGAATATTGCTAAAAGTAGCCTTACATCTAATTTTGACTGACTTGTTTTGATGAAAATCGAACCAATGTAGACGTTAGTAGATTATTGTGTAATCACTGAAGCATTTAACTATTTTCGTAGTTACCGCTTTATAATGTTTGCTTATTATCGTTCCAGATATACGAAGATATCAGTGTTTGTTTGGATGTAAGTAAAACTTTTAACAGTGGTAGAGCCACGCGGCAGCTTTTGCTGTCGTACGGATGGGCCGGCTCGGACCGGGGTGGTACCACGACCTCGCAGAAAACCAGCGTCAAGTAGAGGTTTACCTCTGCGTTTCGCTTGGTGAGTGCAGGTGGCCGGAGGCCCTTTTCATTGGAAATGAGGCATTCCATTCTAGTCCTCACGGATGACAACGCTTCTACATTTTGATTTGCAATAGAGGATAGGTGTAAATGTCTATGGGCCGCAGCAACCACTTACCATCAGGTGGACTATGTGCTCGTTTGTCACCCTTATCCTATAAAAAAAAACTTGTGATAACTGACAAAAATCTTATGTTTGTAAAAACATTTAGATAATTTAAATGAGTAAAAATTTGAAGGATTTGGACAGTTGTCTAAGGTTAATGGTATCATGAATCTTTAGAATAGTCTTAAGTTTGAATCCATGAAATTGTCGAGAGTAAATTTTACTATTTTATCGTTTTTATTTTTTGAATAATGTCCAAGTTATAGATATCCCATAGATATTAATTTTATTTAAACATAAAAATATCGCAGATTTTCAAAAAAGAAAGTAATTAAATAATAAAGGTGAAAAAATTGTTTATAGAATTAATAAGGGTCTCGTAATGCCATCATTACAGATGTCAATAAAATAATTTACTATGTTTTATTTGATCAAGCTTATGACCTCTCGAAGTCTGGAAAAAATCATTATACAAAATTTAAAAACTAAATTGAATAGCTGTTGTTGTGGTTGTTAGCGTTGTTACGATTCGCCAATTAAGGCAGACAAAGGTCTTCTACAATACAGCCTAGTTTAAAGTGCACTTTATTCACAATATTCCTCTCAGTATACTAATGCGTCGCATCGCAAAGTTCTTGGGGGACTTTGGAAGCTGCTTAACACAGTTATTGACGATAATATATTAGGGACACAGAAAAATATTAAGATTTATATTATCACCATCGAAACACTTGTTACATCGTTTCTACCAAAGTTTCCAAAGCTATATTTTGTAATACACAAAGTTGCACCACTTGTCAAAATCAAAATTCACATAAAACCATTATTTAAATAAAAAAACAGAAACAGCAATCCACTGGAACCATCAAAACAATTATTTCTTAAAATAGACCTAAATTGATTAGATTACATGGCCAAATTATATAAATAAAACATCTACGCCAACTTACACCAATAGCTTTGGTTACATATTGCATTAAATTATTGGGAATTATATTACTATATAGAATAAATAAATGAGAAACTTAGAATAATTATGTATGTGCTAAGAATACAGAGAGATTTCATTAATGTATTTTACAATCCGTTTTCCATTACAGCCTTTTGAATTCCACTGCTGAACATAGGCCTTCACCATAGATTGCCTCATCGGGGAGCTATGTACTTCCTGCAGTAGTATACCGTCGGAGTTACAGAAGGCTACAAGCTGATGTCAAAATAACCAGTTGTACTGAATATTTCGCTCCTTCAACGTAGTTATTAAATCCAATCAGAGAGAAAAGAGGAAGATAATTCTCACGCTTAAATTGAAATGCCAAAGACTCTTCCAAGCTTTTTGTATCCTTGGCTTCCATTCATAAATTACAATTAATAAATATTAAGCGATAGCGTAAATGCATGCTACATAGGCCTTTGTTAATTATGTGGTTTACTCTTAGGCAATATGTCTTGAATAGTTTCAATAAAGTACAGCGATAATGGAAATATGGAATTATGGAAAACAATGATTATTTTAAACTCTAGCATACATCATATCACATCTGTTACTCGAATGTTTTGTTTTCAAATTAAAAGTTTTCTCACTGGTGTACGTTTGTATTTTTTGTGTGATTTTATTAGCAATATCCGTTGTTCTTATGTTTCTATTTTTCGTAATGTGTTATTTTGTGACATAAACGAAGCTCAATTTTATGTGTGAGAATTATTGCTACAACGCGTTTGGTTTATCGAGTAAATCCATTATATCTTACAGATAATCTTAAGTGTATCTTTAGAATGTTGATGATTGAGCTAGTAAAAAATTATTTTGTCCAAGATTTCAATTATCGAAGAAAAAAAGTGCCGTTAAGTGTCTGCATTTGAAAAATTTTTCACTCCTATCTTTTACTGGATTTTATAACATTATTTTAATACCATGCGGTGTAACGGCCTAACTTGACCAACTGCTTCTGTTGCTGCTTGGCCTCGACAACAGATATACATAAGTGGGCAGCGTTTTTGCAAAAGAAAGTCAACTCATATACATACGTACAAACTGCAAATAGTCAACTGTTTGCATGTTTGTATGTCTATTTCTTTGGCACGCTCAGTAGCCTAAGCAGCTTGATGAATTTTAACATATAGTATATTATCAGATTTGTCTTAATTGTAGAAGTAGACATAGGGTATAAAATGTTTCTCTTTCAGTAATTTCTCTTACCCAGGCTTGGAAATATTGCCAAGTAATATTTTTAATTTCAAAAATAGCTCAAAAGAAATAATTTTGTAAGAAAGTAATATAAAGAAACTATATAACCTATAACCTATATATCTACGAGGGTAAATATAAGTATAAAAATCGATTAAAAAGTTTTATTCATTTTTAAATAATATGTTAAAACTATTTACCGTTTTTAAAATTTTTAAGATATTACCAAAATCGGTGTAAGGTTGAAGGGAAGCATTTTTGCTCTGGTGGCCCCAGGCAGTATAAACTTATAAACCAATCAAAACCAGACTACAAATTAACAATTTTATAATAATAATAACATCGCAACGTATAATCTCGCACTAGACAGAGAATGAAAACATCTTCCAAGAAAAACATTGTATAAAAGCTTGCGAAATTTCCGGGCGTGCAGTGTATAAGTTATGCTCCATAACTTAACGTTATGTAGTGCTGGTTATTTAATATTAAATTCAATAAGTAATTAAAAAAAATGTAAAATAAATTTAATGCCTTGTTAGAAATAAAAAGATTCTTATAAGTTTATAATTAAAAGTTGAAAGACTGCTTTCATGAACCACTCCTAACACACGCATTTATTTTATGTTTACCTGGAGTAGTCAACCGTGTAGTTGCAGTGTAGGTCGTAAGTTGTGACAGAGGGAAGTAAATCAGGAGAGATTAAAATTAAAATAAAAACCTTGGTTGCCGACCTTCCTGAAAGCATGACATCTTCTTTTTTATAGAATAAGGGTGACAAACAAGAACACAGTCCACCTGATGGTAAGTGGTTGCTGTGGCCCATATACATCTACATCTATCCTCAATTACGAATTAAAATGCAGATGCGTTGTCACCCGTGAGGACTAAGATGGAATGCCTCTTTTGCAGTAACATGGGTCTCCGGTTCTCTACACTCACCATACGAAACACAGCAGTGTCAAGCTGCCATTTTACGCTGGTATTCTGTGAGAGCGTGGTCCTTCGCTAGTAGAGCCGACCCATTCGTGCTACAATTATACTACTAATATAGCTGTAGCATGGCTCTACCACGTTAAAAAATATAATAAAAATAAAATCTGCGATTGCTGACCTTCCTACCAAGCGTGGAAACTATGCTTAATATCTGTCCAATTATGCAATCTATAGGGAGGCCTAATGTAATGTCCAATATGTTAATAGAATTACTTTTATTTAAAAAAAATTGTATTGGTCATAAGGCATTCTCATTGGGTCTTCACTAGGAACAACGTATCTTAATGGAGGATAAACGTGTCTGTGTGCCATCCTTATACCATGATGTGCACTATGTGCACATCATTCTTGTACGAGTATTAAAAAAAAAAACTTATTACAATGGAAGTAGCCCATGCCCAGTTTAGGAGTCATATGGTTTGATAAAAAAGAAGAAGCTAAATTTTTACATCATTTCCACCATCTTGCCAAAGATTGCATTTAGTTCACTAGAGTAACTTAACTAATTAGCATTATTTGTTACCCGAGAGAGAGAGAGTTGGTGCATCAGCCCAGGCCCGGTAAGCAATTCTGCTTGTAGCGTGATGTTATTTTATAGGAGAGAATAAACCAGATCTGCCTCCCATTGGCGTCACAGAGGAAGGATAAAAAGTTCCATACCATGAACAATTCTGCTTGTAGCGTGATGTTATTTTATAGGAGAGAATAAACCAGATCTGCCTCCCATTGGCGTCACAGAGGAAGGATAAAAAGTTCCATACCATGAAGTACCACATCAGCAACAGAATTAGCAACAACGATGGAATCGTACTGCGAGAAGCAAACCCGCCGCCAAGAGTAGGATGCAGAGGAAGACCGCATCACTTCCCAATCGGCCGACCTATAGTGCCAAACGCGGCGGCAGCCTGCAGAAAGCAACCGAGATTTTAGCGTGAGTAACACCACACTCCATCTAGACACATAAGACATTCAGTACCTCCTCCTGTTTGAAGTCGGTAGAAAGAGCATTTACAAGTATTCAAAGTTTCCACAATGTTATTAAAATTATCTATTTTAATTGTTGAGATGATTATAAGTAAAATATTAATTTCAAAAAATTACTTCATAAAAGTAAGTAATAAATCTTCACATAGTACTCGTAGCTCGAAGAATTAAAATCCCAATAAAAAATTATACAATACAATACTCTTTATTGTACACCAAGAAAAGAAAACAACATCAAAAATAAAAAATAACAACTATTGAGGGAAATACAAAGGGCGGTCTTATTGCTACATAGCAATCTCTTCCAGACAACCCAGAAGAAGAAATAAATACAAAATAAAAAAAGAACAATGGGTAGGGTGCACTAAAATAAAAAATAAAAATAATAAAAAAATAATAAAGACAAATAAAAATAAAATAAATATACAAACTTATGCATTAAAAAAAACATTCTTCAGGCAGATCAATGACCATAATTAAGCGGAGGAAGTGGGAGGGGTTAGAGAGACAAATAGTATTCTTTAATTTGTTTCTGGAACATATTTAGTGATTGAGCACTTCTAATTGACTGGGGTAAAGAGTTCCAAAGTCTTACTCCAAGAACAGAGAATGATTTGTCATAATAAGTCGAGGAGTGCACAGGACATTGGAGGGAAAAATTTTCTTTGGATCTAAAGAAAAACTATGATAGGAGCTGAGAAATTTAAAATTATATATATATATATATATATATATATGTATATATATATATATATATATATATATATATATATTAGGGTAGTTGTAGCACGAATGGGACGGCTGGACCGAGGAAGGACCACGTTCTCACAAAATAGCAGCGTAATGCTGCTGTGTTTCGTATGGTGAGTGTAGAAAACCGGAGACCTTTAGTACTGGAAAAGAGGCATTTCATCTTAATCCTCACGGCTGACAACGCATGGATTTTGATTCACAAACGAAGATACATAAAGATGTCTATGGGCCACGGCAACCTCTTACCATCAGGTGGATTGTATACTCGCTTGTTACCCTTATCACATAAGAAAATAATAATGTGTATATATCTTCGATTAACAATTAAAATTGTTAATCAAAACTGTCATTACACAGGACTAAGATGGAATGCCTCGTTATCAGTAGTCAGTAATTCTACAATCCCAATACGAATCTAAGACAAATCATTTACTTTTTCACGATGGTATTCTTTGAGAATATGATTATATCGCAGTCGAGCCAATCTTTTTGTGCCGCAGCTACGTATGGCTAGCATAGCTGCAGCGTGGTACTACCACGGTTGTAACTTTTTTCCTAAAACTTATACATTAGCACTCTTAAAGTATAACCTATTTATTATTATACAAACTTGGTTCTAATGGTATGGTAATCTCCCTCCATTTTAAAGTAAGTTAAAAATTAAAAATATGGAAGTAACTCCATCTATTCCTTATCGTGGGTGTCGTTAAAGCGACTATGGGAAACTTCAGAAAAATCTAATGGCTTTCAAAAGATTGCGGTATAGTCATTTTGTTTACTCCAGACGCTAAATACTCAAACCGGCGATAGGAAGCCGCGTCATAATTGAGAAACAAAATAAGTTTCTACGATCGTCAAACCGTCTTTCTAGCCTAACAATTAAAATTCTCCCTACAATGTTAGAGAACCATGACTTTTAAGGGATTGACGAATAATAAGAATAAGTCCAAAAATTGTTTCCAACTAGGTGAATAAAAATTAATTAACGGAGTGCAGATGCCATGAAATTTATTCACACATCTCACAAAAGAACAAAATAACCACAGAACAGAAACAGAAGTATCTCTGATTAAATAATTATGAATCGAAGTAACAATACTTGTAATTCACTGATAACATAATATCATTATTATAAAATAACATTTTATAATAAAAGATTTAAATTAAGTGTGATATAATAATGATGTTTAGGGCGGTTTTCCACTAGACGAAGTGACAAACAGGTCTCAAATTCTGGATGTCGATGGATGGGACCATGCTTTGTGACATTTCTTGAAGGAGGCCATTCCTTAGCAGTGGTACTTCTGATTGGCTGTCATCAAAGATATTTCAAGTAGTAGTAGTAATAGACCGGACAGCATCAGCAACATTATCGTCTGTAACTTATGTCCTATAGAATATATCTCCGATTTTTGTCATTTATTGGGAATTTCTTTTAGGCATGCTTATGAAATTTTCTGTGTTGCTTATGAGCATGCTGAGGATACTTGCTGTGTTGATGTTTAGCAATACAACAAGTCTTTTATTTTACATATCAGGCTTCATTGTGTGGTGGTTTTCAAAGACAAAACCATTATAGATCCTGGTTTACAGTGGTAGGAGAGGGCCATAGGTTTGTTACATTAAAACAATTTGTACTGTTAAAGATATGAGATGCAAGAAGTTGTAGGTTAAGCCTGAGTTAGAAAATAAGGTAAAACTTAAAATAACAATTTTTATTGATGTGGGTAGTGTCTTTAAGTACTGCAGCCGATGAAACGTGAAAAATCATGTGCGTCTTTTATGTTTAGTGTTTTCCTAAAACATTTTAGATTTGAAGTGTATCTTTGTAAAAGAAACGAATTTAAAAACATAAAAGCGCTCTCTTATTAGATTTAGCGTTCCTCTATGTGTTCTTAATGCCGACCAATCAATCATATGCTATTATTATAGCAGCTAATGGACCGAGTGACGTCATCCAAGATGCCACCAAGGTGGCAACCGTCGATTGACCGAGCCGAGTTGAATCCGTCGATGGACCTCTCGGTCGAAGTTGGACTTACCTAGTCGGACTATTTGTCCCAGGTAAACATACCCGTCAACAACTTCGAGCTTAGTGCTGCCAACAACTACCGGCATAGGAGTGACATGGACATTAAACATAATCTTTGTTTTGTCCATTATCATCTTAAGACCTATCCGTTGGGAGACACTATTGAGGTCATTGAGCATAGTGCTTAGGTCCTCCAGCGATTCTGCCATAAGGACTATATCGTCGGCAAATCGAAGGTGAGTGATGTACTCGCCAATGATGTTAATACCGTATACTTTCCAGTCCAGAAGCTTGAAAACGTCTTCCGATGCAGCGGTGAAGAGTTTCGGCAATATATCGTCACCCTAAGACAGGGTGACACCTCTCTGCAATTGGATAGGTTTCGTACTCTGGTTCTGTACCCGGATAGCCATCGTAGCCCTACTGTACAAGCACTTCAGCACTTCGATATACCGACAGTCAACTTGGCACCACTGAAGGGACTGCAGCACCGCCCAAATTTCGACGGAATCAAAGGCTTTCTCATAGTCCACATACGCCAGGCATAGTGGCAAATTGTACTCCTCGGACTTCTGTACAACTTGCCGAAGGGTATGTATGTGGTCTATGGTGCTAAAGCCCTTTCGGAAACCGGCTTGTTCAGGAGGTATGATTAAAAGTTTCTTACCCAAAGATTTCCGCTACTTACTTTAGGTAATGTATTTTACTTCGTGAATTTTGCATGTGGGGAATAATTTCGAGACTTATCGTAAAACCTGACAGTAACAAAGATTTGTGACCTAGCAAAGTATTACGAAAGTTTAAAATCACACATGTCGCAGCTTTGGATAATATATTTTATTTAGGTGATAGCAATGTTATTGCTTATTCCAAAAATGTATTCCATGTTCTATGTATGTACAATCTCCTGATTCGACAGCCGCGGGACAAATAGAGTGACGGATTCTTTTGCACCGTCACCACACAGGCTTAAATTAATATAATATTGTTTAGGTACATCATAACACGCACATATATGTAACTATAAAGTACATGCTATATATATTTTCACCTACATTTTTAACTACCCACTCATCACAATATCTTGGGAACCATAAGGCCTAGAGACTTTAAGGTTGGTAAGAATAGGTCATATTAGAACGGATTTTATGAAATTCCACCTGAAACGAACGCACTTGCGGGGGCGTTAATTAAAAAAATCACATTTTGAAACTTTAGCTCTTATAGGTATTAAACATAGCCATAATGTTTTTTTGGCATTTTAAAAATTACAAAGCACTGATTAAATGCAGCATTAAAAATAAAAAATAATTAAACCTTTAACCTCTAGCTCATTTTTTCTCGCTAAAACTCGAAAACGACTCGATCGATTTTGATGATTTTTTTTATGTGTGTTTCAGTGGGTTTCTGGATGATCTTAACTACAATTGGACCCGGTAGGTGGCGCTATTGTCGGGATCCAGAAATCACCCGCGCAAAGCCGGGGCGAATCGCTAGTCTATACATATATAAATAAAATTGAAGGGTATGTCTGTAATATAGAAATAACTGCCATAACATATTGAGCTGAGGGGATTATTTGCAAGTCATTAGACTTGAATAATTAATCCTTTTAAAATTGAAGAGTCTGTCTGTTATATTGAAATAACCTGCCTTCCATTAAATGCAGGGGGTTATTTGTATGCTATAAAGACATAAACTACATACTTTAAAGTTTTTGCCTGTCTATCTCCTCTTTGTCCAGTGTGACTTTTTGCAAATAAAAAAGAGCAATGCCAGGAGGGATCAAGGTTATAACTTATCTAAAAAAAAAAGAGAATTTTTTGCTTGTAGATTAAAGAGCTCCTCAAAATTTCTTCAAATATAAAAATAATTTAAAAATAATAATTAGATAGACTGGTCCGTAGCGCCGCGGGTTCAAATTCCGCACGAAAAAGTGTTTGTATGGCCAAAAAATAATTATAGTGGGTATTAATGTTTTTGTCCTTGTGCAATTTATGTATGTTAACCGCCACAGGAGAAAATGTGTGTGTGTGTGTGTGTGTGTGTGTGTGTGTGTGTGTGTGTGTGTGTGTGTGTGTGTGTGTGACATAGCGTGTTTTAAAAAAATATGTAGGGGCACTATTATTATCTAAGTACAACGTGGATAATACATGAACACCACGTCGTGTCGGTAGCATATTGGAATTATTTTAGTTATAATTTGCGAGCACGAATTTCCGAGACATGTTTGTACTTTCGCAAACCACACACAAAGCGGGTGCATACATTTTGAAGATGCTCTTATTTAATGCAGAGATCACCTGAAGCATACAGAAAGCAAATATCTGCGTAATTGTGATTAGGAATAAGTAGAACTACTTATTTAAGTAAACTCACTGTAAAGAGGTAAAACTTTTATCGTAAGAAATGATTTTTTTATGACTTGTAACTTGTAGTATATATGTATAAAGGTTATTTTAAATATTTGTATGCGTAGAGGGCTACAAGTTTTATATTTATCATTAATCATCATCATCATAATCATTATCTCAAAAATTATTATACATGGTAGCGCTACCCAAAATAGAAGTATAGCTCCAGCAAAAATGGATTCAACCAGAAAAGGACCACGCTTGCACAGAGTACCAGCTTAAAATTGTATTTTGCATGTTGAGCAACGAGAACCAGAGACCTCTGGTATAGCGATATTCTATATTAGTCTATGGGTGAAAACGCATTACAATTTTGATTCATAATAAATTGATAGAATGTGGACTTCTATTATGAATCTACTAAACATTAGGTGAAGTGTACTTGCTGGTTGGTTACCAAAAATTTAACAAAATAAAACCTAATTGTTTTTACAAATACAACTTCCAAATACGGTCGCATACATTTCAACCACATTCATTGGATAACCCCTCTTTTCATGAGGTTTAGTGCTATGTTCGGTGAAGTCGTTTTGAAAATATAACATTAAGACATATTTCAAAAATCGTAACATAAATCTATCAAAAAAAAAATAAGAGACGAAAAAAGGTGGAAATTATAAAGTAAGCAAACAATTAAAATACAATCATCATCGTAATTAAAATCCATTATTGGAAATAGGACACTGAATACATAGATAGATATTGCTTTAGCACGATAATGCATCTACGCTATATATTTATACGTGGTAGAGCAATGCTGCAGCTATATTGTGGTTGTAGCACGAATGGGTCGGCTCGACCGGGGAAGGACAACGCTCTTACAGAATACCAGCGTAAAATAGCAACTTAACGCTGCTGTGTTTCGTATGGTGAGTGTAGAGAACCGGAGACCCTATTTACTGAAAACGAGGCATCCCATCTTAGTCTTTACGGGTGACAACGCATCTGCATTTTAATTCGTAATCGAGGATAGATGTAGATGTGTATGGGCCACAGCAACCACTTACCTTAAGGTGGACTGTGTGCTCGTTTGTCACCCTTATCCTATAAAAAAACGCATTTATTTGATTCTGGGATTATGTGTTATTCCTTTGTCGCCCTTAATATAAAAAAAACATGTATGTACAGTGAAATCTTCAGAAAAGGAGACTGAGATAATAGAAATGTATATTGTATTCTATCTCATTCTTTATCAGGCGAAATCCAATAAATGTATATGTTTGTATCTCTTTAGCGTCGCTTTTACGTTTCATTGAGTTTCAAATCACAACGATTCTATTGAAATTTCACTTCAAAAAGGACACAACTGTCGAAAATAAAATCACCTTAAGAAATCGAAATTTATAATTGAAAGTATTTAATAGAAGTATCACTTACTAAAGAATTTTATCAAACTTTACTTGAGAAAATATAGGTTTAGGTATACTATGGATATAAAATAAGGTTAGATATATTATGGAAACAAAATATGTTGTTATCAATACTTTATATCATCATCTTTAACATACCTTCAGCCTTACAGTCATTCACAAATTCCAACTGAACATACATTTGTAGGTCTTCCTCAAGAAATACCTCACATTTGCCAAAAAATTGCTTTATATCTTTAAATGAGTTATTATATTGATGAAAAACGAACCAACAATGTAGACGCTAGTAGATATTATGAAGTTACTGAAGTTTTAATATTTTCGTAGTTACCGCTTTATAATGTTTGCTTATTGACGTTTCAGATGTACGAAAATATCAGTGTATGTTTGGATGCGCATTAAGCTTGTGATAACTAATAAAAATCTAATGCTTGGAAAAACATTCTGATAATTTAAATGAGTAAAAAATTTTGAAGGATTTTAACAATTGCCTGAGATTAATGGTATCACGAAACTTTAGAACACTCGTGAGATTGAATTTTTTTTTTTTATAGGATAAGGGTGACAAACGAGCACACAGTCCACCTGATGGTAAGTGGTTGCTGCGGCCCATAGACATCTACATCTATCCTCGTTTACGAATCAAAATGCAGATGCGTTGTCACCCGTGAGGACTAAGATGGAATGCCTCATTTCCAGTAAAAAGGGCCTCCGGCCACCTGCACTCACCAAGCGAAACGCAGAGGTAAACCTCTACTTCACGCTGGTATTCTGTGAGGTCGTGGTACCACCCCGGTTCGAGCCAGCCCATCCGTGCGACAGCAAAAACTGCCACTTGGCTCTACCACTGTTAAAAATATTTATAATGTTAATTCTCGACAATCCGCGTGATTGTCGAGAATACATTTTACTATTTTTTTTTAGTTTTTGTAATTTAATCAAGTCAAAGTTACGGATATCCCATAGATATCGATTTTATTTAAAAATAGAAATATTGCAATTTTTCGAAAAATAAAGTAATAAAAGAATAACAGCAATAAAATTGTTAATAGAATAGAATATAATAGTTTTGTCACCATTACTGATCTAAATAAAATAATTTACTATGTTTTATCTAATCAAGCTTATGGCCCATCGAAGTCCGGGAAAGATCATCATACATAATATAAAACTAAGGTGACTAGTTTGTCGTTGTTGTTACGATTCGCCAATTAAGGCAGGCCAAGGTATTCTACCATACAGCCTAGTCTGATTTGTACTTTATTCACAAAATTCCTCTCAGTATACTAATGCGTCACATTGCAAAGTTTGTGGGGGATTTTGGCGGCTGCTTAACCCCGTTAATGACGATGATATTTTAAGGAAAGGAAAAAAATCTTAAGATTTATATCACCATCGAATTACTTCTTACATCGTTTCCACTAAGGGTTTATATGTGTAGATACCTTTTTAATACATAAAGTTGCACTACTTTTACGCATCAAAATTCACATAAAACCTTTATTTTAATGATAAACAGAAGCAAACTGCCGGAACCACCAAAACTACAGTTTCTTAAAATCGTTTTAAATTGATTAGTTTTCATGGCCAAATTATTTAAAAACAAAAATATAGCCCAAATTACAGAAATAGTTTTGCGTTACATATTTTATTAAAGAATTGGGAAATATATTACTATATAATAAAAAATAAATGTAAAAATAAAAATAATCACGTGTACAGAAAGATTTCATTAATTAATTTTACAATCTGTTTTCCATTACAACTTATTAAATTCCAATGCTGAAAACAGTCTTCAGCATAGATTGCCTTATAGGGGTGATATTTGCCATAGGTGCCATTCATGGCAAGCGGGTTGGCAGCTGCAGTTATTATATTTTCAGTTGTTAGTAGGAAGACGTTGTTGTTGTTGTAACAATTCTCCAATTAATGCTGGCAAATGTCTTATACCATACAGCCTAGACTGATGTGCATTTTATTCAAATTGAAATATCTTTAATTCATGACTTCCTGCAGTAGTATCACTGAAGACAAATTGTTCAGGATTTTAAACTATATTTTTCATTTTTAGACGCAAGAAAAATATGTCAACAAAATGTTGTGTGGGAGTTAGCCAAAGTTGAATTGTTTTACCATACCATAGGAGATGCAGAAATGTACAAACTGATGTCAAAATAACCAGCTTCACTGAATATTTCATACGTTTCTCCTTGAACGTAGTTATTAAGTGAAATGTCAAAATTTCTTTCAAGCTTTTTTCATCCTGGGCTTCCATGCATAAATTACAATCAATATACGTCAAGCGATAGCGTAAATGTATGTTACGAGTACATAAACCTTTGTTAATTAAGTGGTTTTCCCTAAGGCAATAAAATAATGGAAATATAGAATAATGAAAAACCATGATTTTTTTTAAACTCTACCATACCATACATCATATCACATCTGTTAATCGAATGTTTTGTTTCCAAATGAAAAGTTTTCTTACTTGTGTACGTTTATATTCTTTTTGTGATTTTATTAGCAACGTCCGTTGTTCTTGTCTTGTTTCTTTTTTTCTTAATACGTTATTTTGTGACATAAGCGAAGCTCAATTTTATGTGCGAGAATTATTGCTACAACGAGTTTGTTTTATCGAGTAAACTTTTTATATCTTACAGATAAGCTTAAGCGAGTCTTCAGAATTATGATGATAGAATTAGTAAAAAAATATTTTGTCTTAGCTGATTTCGATTATCAAAGAACAACAAAGTGCCGTTAAGGGTTTTTGCGCATTTGAAAAATTTTGCATTCCTATCTTTTACTGAATTTTATAACATTTCAAGAATTAGTTTTATATTGGAACTATATAAGGATAATTATTTTAATTGTTATTTTTAAACGTGCTACTTCAAAAATCATGTGAATCTAAAATTTATTATTTTAAAACTTTACATTCTTGTAATACGACCTAAATTAATGGAAGAGCGTTGCTCCCTGATACAGGCCCATTAGCTAAAAGGGCGCTGTGATCACTGATATAATGTACCCATTGTTTTGAAAGAAATATTTATTATTTATTATAATTTATTAATTTATTTACATTTTATGATATATGTATAGAATATCTTCTATATATATATATATATATATATATACATATTCTGGTTTTTTCGAACTTCGTTACCTTTTTTGCTTGTTATTAGTTTACTTTTGCTGCACTACCTCCCATATGTTTATCTCTGCTTAACCTAATAGTTGAGTGGGAGAGAATGCCTTAAGTTATTAAGTCCGCCATATGTACGCTTTTTTCTTTTGTGCATAAAAGTTTAAATAAATAAATAAAAATAAATAAAAGAATATTACTAGTGTAATAGTTGAGTGTGTTATGTTGTATACAGTCTCCAATTGTATGGTGAATTTGAAAAAATCACCATACGGGAATTCCGAAACCCTCAATGTGGCAATCTTTTTGCCTCGCCATGTTAACGGGAGTATTATTACTATTATTGTGTGTACTATGTGCACGTCACTCTGATATAATAAAAAACTTATGACAATGGAAGAGGACCAAGTTCAACGGTGGAGTTTTGAGGCTTGATTATAAAGAAGAATCTATATTTTGCCATAAGTACTTTCCAACATCTCGCCAACGAACGCAGTGCAGAATTGCTAAAGCTAAAAGCTCTACTAAAAGCTTTTTGACAGTTATATAGCTGCGGTTGCCAAAACCACCTGCCAAGCGTGATAACTATGGAAAATATCACCCCCCCCCCCCCCCCCCTGTGAGGCAATTAATGGAAAATACCTGTGTTCAGTAGTGAACTTTTGATAGGCTGTAACAGTAAATGTTTCATTACGGTAATATTTTGCAACCTTAAATAAGACTAAAGTATAAAAAAGGCAATAATATTAGTATTTTATGAAAGACAGTATACAGTATTCTTTTAAAAATAATTAAACCATTAAAGCATTATTTGCAGTGGCGTACGCACGGAGGACTTGGCCCCGGTGACAAATATTAGTGGGCAGCATTTTCGTAAAGAAAGTAGAGTCGGATACATACGTACAAACAGCAAAAGTTTACTGTTTGTATGTCAATTTCTTTGGCACGCTCAGTATTCTTAACAGCTTGATGAATTTTATTATATAGGATATCATAAGATTCATCGTACTTGTAGAAGTAGACATAGGGTATAAACATTTTATCTTTCAGTTATCTTTTTTACGCAGTCGGGTAATATTGGACTTTTAATAATATGCAAAAACTATTTACCATATCTTTATTTGAAATTTTCTGATAATAACAATTACAAAGCAATATATCATTTTGCACTAGATGGAGAATGAAAACATCTTCCAAAAAAACGTATAAAAGCTTGCGAAATCTCCGGGGGTGCAGTGAATAAGTTATGCTCATTATCTTAACGTTTTGTGTCGTGCTGGTTCTTTAATATTAAATTCAATGGCATATTTATGAAAAATTATAGTAAAATAAATGGAATGCCATTTATTTTGTCTATATTTATCATGTGTTTAATCTAGTATTGATTGGTTTATAAACGGAATAGGTTGCTGGGACCGTAGCTTATCAGCATGATATTTCGAATCATACATTACTATTATTATATTTCCTTGATATATTTTAACAACAGGCTTTTTATAAGCCAATTTATCCTCTCTTTCTTAGTGGCTGCAGAAATGTATATCACTGGATATATCAACACCGAGGATTGGGACACTGACTTGGTAGTAACATCTGTAAGATTGTTAACTTATGTCCTCACATTATTATAAAAATCGTGTGATTTAACATGATTTTCTAGTGTATTATGTAATTTAAAGGCAGATTGTTTTAACTTAATAAGTTAAAACGATATTGCAACTAAAATACGCGCTCTATGCAAAACGACAGAGAATATTTCATCAATAAAAACAAAACTTTCTTATCGACTATTGGTTACAGAATATTATCATTAATTTACTGTATAAACACAAAAATCGTGCCATAGAAATAATTAGATCGCTTTTTAGAATATTAAATCCCTCAGTAAAAAGTAAAGCAGCCCCGAAAAACCGCTTACGAGAATGTAGTATTATGCTTTAATCGCAATGTTGTTGAGCAACAACATCGAGACGATGAGGAATTTCGGATGATCTGGAATTAAACCGAACATTACGTCACAATTGAATATTCTTGATTTCCGAGGTAGGCGGGTTTCCTCAAAATGTTCTCTGAATCATCTAAGGAAAAGCTTTCGCCTTAAATTTCGTAGAACACTAAATAACCAAATTTAAGCTCCGTCAGCATAATTTTTTCAGTCATGCCTTAATTTTCATTGAAAGGACTTATCGGAGGTTTCTATATCATAATATCAGAAATCAAAGACTTATATTAGATTATAAATATATTGATTGTTGGCCGCCTTTATTCTTATATTATAATCATGACTCATGACATTCGACTACCTTGTTAGTTAGTTAGTTGTAGGGGGTCACTGTAGAAGCGTGCTCGTCGCGACCCCTGCCAGCCCTTTTCAGGGCTGCAATTCTACTTAGCTGCGCACCCATGCAAACGAGGGTTGGGGCGTCCCCCCAAGGCGACGCACACCAGCTCGTCCCCGTTGGTGTGTCTGTCACGCACAGCCCGACACGGCGGAAGGTGGAGGACAGAGTGCAGAGTTGGCACGTGGAATGTTAGAGGAGGCATGAGAGATAAGACGAATGAGTTGATCGAAATAATGCAAGAAAGAGAATTAGATGTCGTGTGTATGTCGGAGACCAAACGGAAGGGCAGTGGTACTGAAGAGCTCCCTGGCGGGGCGTTAGCTCTATGGTCCGGAGTTCCGGAGAGCGAGAACGCCTGCCAGGGAGTGGGGGTGCTGCTGTCGTCTCGGTTGGTCGATGTTATGACTGAATATAAGGTTGTGAACTCAAGACTTCTCTGGGTTCGCTTTAAATTGGGACTGACGAAGTTATTCCTTTTGGCTGTTTATGCGCCGGTAGATTCGTCGTCCAGGGCTGAGCTGGAGGAGTTTTGGGAGAATGTAAGAGAAGTTCTAGATTTGGCTAGGGAAAACGAAAGAATTGTTGTATGTGGTGATTTGAATGGATGGGTTGGTACCGCTCGACCAGGGTACGTGTCGGTGCTTGGAAAGTTTGGCGATAAAAGGGTTAATGATGCTGGCAAGCTTATACTGGCGGTATGCAAGGAAAAGGGTCTTCTTGTGACAAACACTATGTTTAATTACAAGAAAATCCATATGTATACTAGAGAAAGAAAGAATGAGAGAAGTATGATCGATTTGTTCCTGGTGGATGACCGATTGCGAAAACAGGTGATGGATACGCGAGTATTCAGGGGTGCTGACCTAGGAACGGATCACTATCTAGTGATTACTAGATTTAGGGGTCTGTTCGCGGGTTGGCGCTACCGGACGGCAGTAACAGAACCACAGTCGGTCTGTCGCATTCGAAGCTGGAAGCTTCAGGAAGCGGATACTAGGGATAAATATCATGCAAGGATATCCGAAAAGCTTGACACCATCGATGGCAGAAAAGAATGTGTTGAAAGAACATGGCAGAACCTTAGGGATGGAATGGTTAGTGCAGCGGAAGAAGTGTGTGGAACAATAAAAAGAGGCAGTAGTAAAAGAAGAGATGCATGGTGGAATGATGAAGTGAAAGAAGCTGTAAAGAAGAAGAAGAAAGCATGGTTAGACTACTTGGCCTCAATTAATGATAAGGATTTGAGAGAGAAGATGAAAGAAAGATATAAGCTGCAGAAAGTTCACACGAAAGCATTGATTGAGGAAGTGCGTGAAAGGTGTAGAATGGAAGCGGACGAAAGGTTGTCGCATAACTTTAAGGTAAACTCCAAACTCTTCTGGAAAGAGGTTGGAAGGACCCAAAGTGATGCGACGGCCTTGAGAATGAACAAAGTGCTTTCGAGAACTAATGACGTCCTCTCAGAAAAATCGGACGTCATGCAGCGATGGAGCGAATTTTATAGAGAAATGTATGCGTGTGATGATCTTAGTGAGGGATCCGGGGATGACGCCGAGACTGGTACGCCAGACCCGGACCTCGATGACACTGAGGTCATTAGTATGAAAGAGATTGAACGTGCGATTCAAAGTTTGAAATTTGGTAAGGCTACGGGACTAGACAGAGTTACTGCTGAAATGGTCAAGTATGGTGGGCCTCGCGTCTGGGACAGCTTTCATCTGCTGTGCAATTTGTGCTGGCGGACGGGGGATGTCCCGGATGATTGGCGATCCGCAGTCATTGTGCCTTTATATAAAGGTAAAGGTTCACATTTTGACTGCGGGTGTTATCGGGCGATCAGCTTGACCAGTTTAGCAAGTAAAGTTTACTCGAAGGTTTTGACACGTAGGATGCAAGAGAAATCGGAAAGATTTCTATGCACGGATCAAATGTTTTTTCTCCGCATGATCACGGAAAAGCTTCTGGCTGCTAACCAGAAGATTTTCTGTGCTTTTGTAGATCTTGAGAAAGCATTTGATATGGTTGTAAGGAAAAAAATGTGGGAACTGTTGCCGGGGTATGGTGTGGATGGTCGATTGCTAAGGGCTGTGCAGTCACTTTACTGTGACTGTAAAGCCTGTGTGCGGGTAGGGCATGACCTGTCACCCATGTTTAGCGTCCAAACGGGCGTAAAACAGGGTTGTGTCATGTCTTCCTGGCTGTTCATACTGTATCTCGACAGCTGTTTACAGAAGCTGAAAGATAGTTGTTTGGGTGTGAAATTGGGTGACATTAAAGTAAATTGTCTGCTGTATGCTGATGATGCAGTGCTTATTGCATCATCAGAGGCAAAACTGCAGGCATTAGTCACGTGTATGAAAGAGGAATGTGAAATTAAAGGTCTCCGCTTGAATGCTAATAAAACTAAGGTTCTGGTATTTGAAAGGGACGAAGAGAGAACGAAGTGTGAAATATGGGTAAATCAGGAATGTCTAGAACAGGTAAATGAAATTGTATACTTGGGGAGTGCTTTTAGCCGGGATGGAAGATGTGATTTAGATGTGGACAGGCGTGTCGCTGCCGGGAACAAAGTCAATGGTGCCCTGACTGCGTTAGTCAAAAGGCAAGGCGTAGTGAAGAGTGCACGCCTTGCAATACATAACGCAGTGTTGGTACCGACTTTGTTATATGGCAGCGAAACTTGGCTATGCCAGAAGAAGCATAAAAGCAAGTAGAATGCAGTGGAGATGCGATCTCTTCGTAAAATGTGCGGCGTCACCATGGCCGACCGAAAGCGAAACGAAGAGATTCGCAATATGGCAGGTTTGAAAGATGACCTTATCACAAAAATTGATAAGGACGTGCTTCGATGGTTTGGGCACGTTGAGAGAATGAGTGAAGACCGAATGGTGAAGAAAATATATAGCGCGAAAGTTAATATTAAAAGGTTTCGAGGTAGACCGAGACTAACTTTCGAAGACCATGTGAGCAAATTGCTCGAAGAGGGGAGGGTCAAGAGTACTCGGATACCTATACGTGCATATATGAAGAAGATAATGAATCTGAAAGAAGCGAAAGAGGTATGTAAGGATCGTGACACTTGGCGATCTGTTCTCTCTGGCTACCCCGTCAGGGATTGTGCGTGACGATAAGTAAGTAAGTAAGTTGTTGGTCTAGTGGTTGTGATTGCGAGTGCTAATCATTATATCCGGGGTTCGAATTCTCGTTCGTGCCAGATTCAGTTATTGGGTTGTTCTCATCCTCAAGAATCCATCAAGAAATTCTCAAGAGTATCTTGGAGTTAGAAAGTTGGCTATATTTCGCCCCAGTGCCTTGGAATGCAATTAAAGCCTTTAGTCCTGCTCCTGATCTCTCTCTGGTGGCGAATTACCGTCTCATGAGAGCGAGGGAATAAATAGTGCACCTGTGCTTGCGCATACACACGAGCGCTATAATCTTATCCTGCGCAAATGGCTAGTATCCGTTCAGACTGACCGACGTAACAGAACTTCAAACCAAAACTCATTGCATTATACATCCCCATAAAAAAGTATCATTAGATCGAATTTTATATTTTTTTAATAAAAATAATCTTTAAATTGCAATTAAGTCTAAATATCTGAAGTACAGGATACTTAACAAGTATATTTTCATATATTATTCAAAGAGGATAGAAATGACTCGGTCCTCCTAAAAATGCGTATTAATGACACGATTGGTTAAAAATACAATAAACTTTTTTGATCACATCTATGAATGACATGTGCTTGTATAATTTAAAATTTGCTCATTTACTTTATTGTATCGATATTAATTACAATGTAAAAAGAAACAAAATGATTCAAAAAATCTTTCTCCCAACGGTATAGATACAAAAAACTGGCTGCGTTTTCTCACTGAAGAGTTATTACTTTTTTAATAAATAAAGAAACAAAAACCTTAGTTTCCTGAAGATTTTTGCATAGAGATTTTGTTAAATAACAATGTTTTTATTACCAGCGATAGCTCGCGAGTCGCCATAAGTGGCAGAATACCAGCGCTGCGGTAACTTAGATGCAAACCAGTGAATTTTGTCGTTTGCTTTTCAGTTTATAATTTTATTAAGTGTTGCTTAAATAATTTTACCAACAAATACATTATTTCATTCTTTTCTCTTTATTAATTTTAATTTTATATTAATCCTCGGAAATTATGATTTATGGGCTTCTTTTTTAACTTGTTTGACATTAGTACTGTTTAAACGTTAGAAATATTATGAGATATTTAATCTACTAGTTTTAAAACTTTAACTTTCTGTACAAAACCATATATATAACATTAAACTTTACTATAACATCAGGTGAGTGTAGAGCGTGCAACGAGATAAGTTGCGTTGTTTGTTAATTTGATAATTACTTCTGGAAACAAATTTCCTTGTAATTAGTTAAAACTAAGAGATATCTTGTTTTTGATTGCAAATAAAAACATATATTATGTGAAATTATAAAAAAAGAATTAATCGGATTATTCCCAGCCGCCAAATTTCACGAACGCACATCGCGGCAGAATTCCCGATACCATCCACACCATCTGGATCATTGGCGGTCCACCACTGTGCGATTAAGAAGATGTTTTCTTCCTCGCACAACTTTATTGTGGAATCGAATAGCATCAGCGATTTTTTCGGACCGATACGACTTAGAGACCTTCAAGAAAAGAGCCTACTCCTTTTTAAAAGGCTGGCAACGCATCTGCAATTCCCCTGGTTCTCCTGGTATTGCGGTTGTTCATGGGCGGCGGTGGTCACTTACTATCAGGTGGCTCGTAAAAAACTCAACATCTCACCTTACCCGTGAATGTTGAAATAGAAGAATATTTTGATGTATTGCAGTGGCGCTGCACCCGAACACCAATCTAGACAATAGAAAGAGATAACTGCAACTCGGACTGATTATATACGTATCTAATAAAAAAACGACGGGATGCACTCCGGAAGTGCCGGCAGAAGTGAAAACTTGAATATTAACGTTGTGCATTTTTGATGTTTTGGAATGGCGGAGCTTATTTATTATTATCTTATTTCATTTATTTTCATTCGAAATTATTTGTTTGGTAAACCTACACCGCACATGTGCTATTGTGATGTTATGAAAATATAGGTTAATGCTATAAAGTATAAACATATTACAAATATTACATCTATAATGTGTAATTACATATGTTTCTATATTAATAATTTCGTCAAGCAGTACAGTAGACTCGATCGAAACCTAATCTTAATAATAAAATTATATTAATTAATAAATGAAAATTAATTAAACCTAACTTACTTCCTCTCCTACGCCGCGCCGGCTGTCTACTCTCCGTCCGTCTTACGAATTTTCGATCAGGACACGTGACCTGACGCGAGTTTAAGGCGCGGTACCTAGTCAAACTAGGCTTCACAAAACAGTTTTTTAACAAAATATATACATTTTAGAGCCGCGAAAAAAAAATATATGTTAATCTTGATCACATTTATGGGTGGACCATTGTTTTCAAAATACGTTTTCGGTAAATTTTCTCGATAGAAAAAAATCATAAAATAGCCACTGAAATTGAATTTCCAGCAATTTTAACTGTATTATTTATGCCATCAAAAACATAACTTGTAAAAAAAAAGCAAAGTCTCGCAACTCAGTTCTTTTACCGTAAAAAGTTGTGAGATCCATGTAATACCAAGTCGGTTAATTTATTCAGTCCATAGATTGATACATAGATTGACATGGCAATTGCATGAAAACACAATATATCTCACAAGTAATACATATAATATTAAATTAGATTGTTTAGTGCGATTGCCAAGTCAATCTATGTATCAATCTATGGACTGAATAAATTAACCGACTTGGTATTACATGGATCTCACAACTTTTTACGGTAAAAGAACTGAGTTGCGAGACTTTGCTTTTTTTTAACAAGTTATTTTTTTGATGGCATCTCATTTCTTTTTGTAGATGGTTATATCTAGGTAGCTATTTACACCTATTATTTCATTATACATACATAGTTACACCGATTTATTCACTGCAAATGTAACTTTGTAATACTATATGTTTATATGGGATTACAAAGTTATTTATGCAGTTAGTGTATCTCGAAAACTAGACCAAAATTGTAAAATATTTTAATTATTCCTTGATTTATATATTAAACAATAATTGTAATCCAAATTTTAAGTTTCTATGTCTGCTAGAAGTGCCTTAGAGTTTTGATGATCGGTCAGTCAGTGAGTGACAAGATTAAGAAATTTTGCCTAGTTATAATTCTTAAGCTACTGGTTCAAATTTAATGAAATTTGAAATATACCGAGTCTATACAATGCCTACTTGGTTAGTAAAAATTCAGACTTCTAGTTTTATCCATAACGAAGTTATAGGGTTTCAAAAATGGCCTGAACTGCTTCGAGAAAAGGATGGTACGGCCGTGCCGCTTTTTTGCTCGACTTGGCGGGGGCACTGCCGTGCCCCCAGATAAGCAAATCTTAATAAAATTAATAATAGTGATGTAATATATAATCATAAGGGGAACTGTTGTTTTTATATATCGATTGAAATGAAATATTTGTAAGTATTAATATATTTAATGAAAAATAACTCGAACGAATCGATGTTTCGCATCGCGCCATTGTGGCGTCTTTTCGCTTCTCTTTCATTTCTACGCGGAGCGACAGTGATCGTTGAGGCACGCTGCTAGACGGACCTGTACCAATTTGTTTTGCTCGCCGTTCAAAAATCATTTACATATTTGTTTGTTCTTAAGGACGCATTTGCAAAATTAATAGATATATAATCGAACTATTACATTGACACGGGTCACACACACAAGTGTACGCACGGTTAGCTGCGGTAATCGTAATCAAGTAAAACATTTTGATACTTTGAAAGATTGATTTTTTTTACAACTACAAAAATATACTTAGATACGAAATTCGAATATCTACCTGTGTGACCTGAAAGCGTACTTCGGTGACTGCTGCTGAAACTCTGAACTCCTGGACGAGTAGAATAAGGTGTGTCGAGTTTAGGCTCGTTTTGTTAGTTATGATGAGACCTTACCTCCGAACTTGATGAAGTAACCTGAAGGTGTACATCGGTGACTGCTACTGGAATTCCTCGACGAGTAGAACTAGATGTGCCGAGTTTGGGCTCGATTTGTTAGTTATGATAAGACGTTACATCCGGGATTGATGGAGAGACCTGATGGTGTACTTCAGTGACTTGCTACTGGAACTCCTTGACGAGTAGAAATAGGTGTGCCGAGTTTGGGCTTGATTTGTTAGTTGTGATGAGACCTTACCTCCGGACTTGATAGAGAGACCTGATGGTGTACTTCAGTGCCTGCTACTCTGTAACTCCTCGATGAGTAGAACTAGATGTGCCGGGTTTGGGCTCGATTTGCTAGTTATGATGAGATCTTACCTCCGGACTTGATAGAGAGACCTGATGATGTACTTCAGTGACTTGCTACTGGAACTCCTTGACGAGTAGAAATAGGTGTGCCGAGTTTGGGCTTGATTTGTTAGTTATGATGAGACCTTACCTCCGGACTTGATGGAGAGACCTGATGGTGTACTTCAGTGCCTGCTACTCTGTAACTCCTCGACGCGTAGAACTAGATATGCCGGGTTTGGGCTGGATTTGCTAGCTATGATGAGACCTTAACTCTGGACTTAATGGAGAGACCAGATGGTGTACTTTAGTAACTGCTACTGGGCCTCCTGAACGAGTAGAACTAAGTGTGCCGAGTTTGTGCTCGTTTTGTTAGTTATGATGAGGCCTTACCTCCGGACTTGATGGAGAGACCTGATGGTGTACTTCAGTGACTGCTACTGGATCTCCAGGACGAGTAGAACTAAGTATGCCGAGCTTGGACTCGTTTTGTTAGTTATGATAAGACCTTACCTCCGAATTTGATGCAGAGACCTGAATGTGTACTTTGGTGACGGCGGCAGCAGCTATGCGTAAGCGTGATGCAGTGATACCTGAAGGAACATTGAGCAAAGATGGCATACCTCTAATAGACATAAATGCTGACGGCTGTTGGTCATCGCGATCCTACGGAAATAATTATAAGGCATTGTCATTGAATCGTACCGTTCAAAAAGTTGAATGCCGAAACCATGTGTTGCGCAATATTTGCAATAAGTTGAGAGCTGTAACCAAATACACAAAATATGCCTTGGTGCACAGAAAAATGCTGACTGAATTATTTTTCTTTCCACAATTTATATAATTAGATTTCCCTTTGTATGCGTAAATATATCAAAATAATGAAATAAAATTAAAATAATTAGCATGTTTAATTTTTATGTATTCTTCACAACAACCCACAAATCTAAAAAAAAAATTATGCAAAAAGGTTATTCACTCAGGAAAAAAATTATGAAACGGCTGTTTTTTTTTCGATTTTAGGGCTAGCGCTATTGTAAAATTTGCTCATAATAGTTTACTTTACTCTTGATTCTGAAGAAAAATGTCTATAGGAATAAAAATTTGTCGTGAAGCGACAATTAAAAGAGAAAGAACCTAACCTAAGAACAGCAAAACAACAAAATAGACCAAGAAAATAATATATTATAATTTTTTAAAAGGTATTTACAATCTTATAAAAAAAAAGAAATATGAAGATGATGGATGAAATGAGATTACAATTAGGTTTAAAAAAAATAAAGGTTGGAGAATAGGAGAATTAGTATGATAGTGGAGCCCTAGAGCCTCGCTGCTTTTGTAGTAGTAGGGACACGGAGAGCTTGAGGTTTCTCAGCGGCGACGGCACGCAGCGCCTGGACTGGGCACACGCAGCGTCCGGAGCCGGCGCACGTAGCGCCTGGGGTAGGTGCGCTCAGTTCTTGGAGAAGTAGTCGCCGCGCCCAGAGGTAGCGCGGGCAGTAGGGACGCAGCGCCTGTAGCCAGCAGTCGAAGCGCGCCTGAAGGTAGCGCGGGCAGTAGGCTGCACTCAGCGCCTGGATCAAGCAGTCGTAGCGCGCGGAGTAGTGTGGCCCCGCACTTGAATTAGAATTCACCGACGACTTCACGTGTAGATGGAGGCTTGCAGGATCCCGGCGCCTGGTTTGCAGGATGCGCCGACGACTTCAGGATGCGCCGGATGTAGATGGAGGCTTGCAGGATCCCGGGGCAAGGCGGGCCCCGGGATAAGGCCTTTAGTAGATGTTTCTCGTTTGAGAACCGAAGCGAGACTGTCCTGTATTCTCCAATTGTTTGGCTTTTATACCTTTTTAGAGAGAACGAGAAATTATTTAAATTAAAACGAAATTTATTGTAAATGACCTACAGCCAAAAAGTATTTATGTAGAAAGAACATCATACCAGAGACGAATTTAAATAAAAGTTACCATAACAACCACAAAAACAATGGTTGTCAAATTGAGGAATTTTTAGTTTTAGGACTGTTATTAAGAAACTATTACATTTAAGTAAGAAACGAGATAAAAATCACATAGGAAAAACTAATGCACGACAACGTACACTAAGCCTGAAATTGTAGAGTTACAGAGAATTCAATAAAAGACCAAAAAAAAGGTAAGACTTCGTTGACAGCTAATTTAAAAGTACTAAATAGTGTGAAAATACGCAGTAAAATGATATGTTATTGTGTAAAAACGTTACAGGATCCTATATAAATAAAGGTGATGCAAAATATAAATGCAGAGAATCAAAAACAGAATGAAAAAAATAGTATAAAGTGATGCAAAACATGAATGCAGAATATCAAAGCAGAATGGAGAATTAGTGTACAATGAAATGTAAGTTGCATAACACTACAAATTATTGTTGTTATAAATTCACAATTTTGACAATTTGCCGTTTCGAGAATAGGCCATTTCTATGATTGACCATTTTGGTCCGAAGCCATTTTAGTTAATCATTAATTTATTATTCATTTAATGAATCTGATACAAAAGTTCTCGATAACCTTTTCTAGAAAATAACAATTATTTATTATTTTAAAATTAAGAAAATAGAATATGTACATCTTTTAAAAATAACAACACGAAAATATGTAGGTACATAATATTTTTAGAATAACTAAACAAAAATATGTACATATTTTAGATACGAAAATAAACGTAGAAACATTTTAAAAATACGAATAAAATATATATATCTGATGGGATTCGAACCACCTGACATCGCGGAAACGCGGTGCGAAGGCGGACGGCGGCGCGCTGTACCAATTGTACATTTTACGTCGAGCGTCGGCGAGATTCACGCGGTGCACCCCGCAGTGGGCGGGACTACTCGTCCCTTACTCGTCTGCTTCACCCCCTCAAATTCATAAAAGTCGTCTATACACCTCGCCTTAACATTTTTTACCCATTACAAAAAAAGTACACAACGCCGCGAAAGAAGTTTTCACTTCAAAAAATTACGAAATCATCATCCCTATATCCCTGTTTTTTCCCTAAAAATTTTATTGATATTTTTCAATAACAATTTAAAATAAGGATTATGGCCAAAGAGTATATAGTCCTTGATATACTCACTACGTTTTAATTGTGGATATATCTGTATGTTTTTCTTTTATTTTTCTTTTTTTTTTTGATTGGCAATGTCACTTAGGTAGATGTACCGTAGATAGACGATTGAGATGTACTAGTTTTAGAAGGTTCCTAGCAAAGAGTATAGAATTATTGCTGCGTTTTAGTTCGTCGTATTTAAAATCATTAAATTTATGAAGAAAAAAAAACATATGTAGGAACTTGGAAGAGGTAGATAGAAATTGTATCGTTTGAAAAAAGTCTCTATTGTTTATTATCCAGGGAGAGAATAGAGAAGTACGATTGTATGGTCTTTCCATCACCCGGATAGCCCCAAGATTTTATGGGTTCCGATAGACAGCGTTTTAAGCATCATTTTCAAAAACCCACATCTAAATATAGGACTCCTCCAAAGAATGCCAACCTGGATGATATAATTTTTAAATAAGCGTTTAAAAGTATAGAAGGGTACATTTTTAAACTCTAACATGAACTTCAACTCTATTGCTAGAATAATATACACCCGGAACAAGTTTACCCACAGGCCTGCAGCGCCATAGAAAAATGCAGCAGCTAAGCCCTGCTATTAATTTTTTTATGACTAAACTGCAATAAAAAATGTGAGCATAATAGCATTTTTTTAATATTAACTAAATATTATTTCCTATATTAGGCCTATTAATTACTTAAATGATTATATGTAGGTAAGAAAAGGGTTCCATTACGTTAACGTTCAAAACTCTCTCATGAGACTTCTATATCCAACGTATTTCGCGACAGTTTTGGTAATATATTTCGCTCCTTTCACAGTGCGAAAAATATTCAGATTGGATACGGCTATAACTTCGATACTTATTCTTAAATCTGACAACAACAAAGATTTGTAACTTTGCACATATGTATTAGAAAGAGCCGTGATAGCTCAGGGGATAAGCCCTCGTACTAAATTTCACATTACGCGAGTAACCCTGGTTCGATTCCCGCCGGCACCAATTAAATTTTTCATTGCCATTTTAAGTACTCATTTACCACGCGCTCTGCAGTGAAGGAAAACACTGTGGGGAAACCTGCATGTCTGACAAATAAGAAAAAAGTTCGCCAAAATGCATTGGGGCAGCGCGGCTGATATATCCTTACCCTAAAACCCTCTCAGATATAAGAGAAAGTCTGAGCCCAGCAGAGGGACATATTTAAAAGCTGTAACTTTAACTAATTATGTCTTTATCTCGTTTGAGTGTGAACATTTTTGGGAAGACAAAGGTTTTTATCATAATGTGATTAACCCAATTCATGTTTTAATGCGTTAGATACGCCAATATTTTCAAAAGAATTACTTTTAGTAAAAGTAAAAACCGACTTCAAAACTAAGCCTCATTGAATTCGACTCGAATATATACATATAAAAAGTTTAATTTGTGGAAAATTGGTACAAGGTATTTTCCTGTATACCATGCTTCTCAATAGATTTATTATGTATGCAAATTACTATGTATTACATATACTACCATCCATGGTCCATATGCTAAGTTTATGAAGGCGCTACTTATGGCACTCAACTTAATTATTTTCAATCGACTTCAAATAAAGAGTAGGTTCTCAATTCGTCAGAATACTTTATTTATGTATGTTAACCGATTACTCAAAGACCCCTTAACGGATTCAGAAAATTCTTTTTTTGTTTTCAAGTGTATATTTCCCAGGTTATAAAAAAATCAACGTTAAATTATTTATCTTTAAGTCAGTTGTACAAAAATAAAAAAATTACCACTTGTTAAAAACAAGAGTTACAATCGAGAACACAGTCCACATGATAGTAAGTGCATGCTATGGATCACAGACACCTACATTTATCTTCTATTAAGAATCTAAATGTAGATGCATTGTCACCCCTCAGGTCTGATATAGAATGCCTCGTTGTCAGCACAAGGAGTCTCCGTTTCTCTAAACTCACAATGCGAAACACAGCAGTATTAAGGCTATTGTGAGAGTGTGGTCTCCCGGTTGAGCCTATCCATTCGTGCTGTAACTATAATATAGCGATGGACCTGGCGTGCAAAGACAGATTGTTTATCCGGACATCTTCACAATATATGTCTATTTGAAGCTTTTTCGTACCTTTACGTCTCTTTGGTATTTTGATTGGACTCTATATCAACAATATTTTTAATGCAGATATTGTCTTTATTGTATTTTACGTTTAATATGTATTGCCCTGTACTGGTAACAATATCTACTATCCCATATCGTCCCATGGGTGTTGTAAGAGGCAACAGAGGGATATTGAAACCGGTGATGGGCAGCACCATCTTCCTAATAATATCTCAAAATAATAATAAAAAAACTGGGGATAACAACCCGCTCTACAGGCGTGTCAGCTTTGGCAAAATCTCCCCTATGGGGCAACCTATGGGGGAGACCTAAATTCAGAAGTTGACTTTCATACTCGTAGGCTGTAATGGAATGACGACATCTCTTACAATAAAAATGGTTCTAATTCAATTTAAAAAAAAAATATTTCTTAGGTTTGGTCCACAATATTTTTTGGGTTATTTTAACTACAGAGATCACTTCAATCTGTGTATTTCAATGTAAAATGATACATTGATAAAAAAATGTTTCGCTATGTTATTGCTATTTCTTCCCAGGCTAAAAGTTTTTCCCAAAGGGATAAAAGTAAAAATTACTATCAATAATTATTATTTATAATCTTTATTATATTAAAACGAAAACCATTTTCTTACATTATATTCTTTTTATTCTATTCTATTACAACTTAATGAAAAGCTTTGATTAAAAGTAATATAAAAATCTCTGCATTGTTTTAATTTTTCCAATGCACAATACTTCGTGCTCTCAAAGAGTCTACGGAACATCTTTTAATTAGGGAACTGTATCAACTGTACTATGCACATTAATTTTAAAACACTAAACCGCTAAATTGCTCCAGTCCTGGCTGATTGCCTTCTTTATAAAATTACTCGTCTTCGCATCGTTCTAGCCATTGTGATAAATTTGGGTATCTGCAAAATTTTAAACATGAAAATTTTACACTTTGCATCATTTATGTGACGTCCAATGTGAACACGATGCGGCGAACGGCGTAATTCAGCGCGGTATATAAAAGGTATAGGTTTTTTTTATGGGAAATCTTTAATATTAAATATATTGGTAATATTCATAACCAATAATTTTGCAACATGTTGCAATTCATGCTATTTTGGTCCTAACCATCGCGCTTGGCAAATAATCGCGTGGTGTTTGACGAACGCAGATTCAGACTTGACGCTACTTCCTGTCGCCGATCAGGGTATTTGAAACGCGACGAACGGTTATACCGAAATCTTCTTGACATATCTCATAGTCGCCTGTTACGACACTCATGTGACATAATGGGGTGAGGTATTCTTTTTCGGCCACTCCAAGGCCGAAAATACAATTTTATAAAATTTTCTGAAAGTATAATCAAAAACTAAATCGCAAACCACTTTCAAATCGCGCAACATTTCATACCAACTGTTTCCGTATGCTCCAAGTATACGTGTGTTGCACAATGCACTGTGTCGATGGAATAGAATGACGCCAACACGAAACACTTCAAGCAACGCAAATAATATACAGGTAAAAAAAAAACTTTGAAGGAGTCTTACAAATTCGAATCAATAGGCACGAGTTCGTTCAAAGAACTGATTGTAGCGACGCAGCAAATGTCAGCCAATGTGATTTCATCACCAACCAGCCCCTTGGCGGTTAAAAATTTATCAGTAAGTTCATATGAAGTCTTTATCTTCATAAGAGCATCCGGTGTTATAGAGCTCTCGCCCCAAAACAAGACAGGGTTCTAAAAATAGTACCAATACAAACAAAATTTTCACAAACAACGTTTAAATATAACTGGTATGGATATAACTTTATTTTTCGTAAGAATGAAGTGAAAATCGTACATATTTCAATTGACTATAAGTGGCTTCTGTAACCCATATCCATGGGTTACAGAATCCATCTGCAACCCGTTTCGACTTTTACGAAGTTTTTTCACGCCTGAGGACTAAGGTAGTAAGAAGGAAGAAAATACCGTTATTCTTTCTACTTCAAATCAGAACACAAGAAAGAGTGATTTAGTACTTAGTGGTAGAAACGGGGAAGAAAGAGTGGTGACAACGTTACTTTCAATCGGACATTTTTCGCCACTACCTTGTTCACATATTTTTCAATTTTGAGCTTATTTTAGTTGTAATTAGTAGCTCGTAGTACAAAAGAGATGTTTAAGATAGTTATTACAGTAAAATAATTTACCGTATGTTTGAAAATTACTGATATTTTTTGTATTACAATTTTCAAAATTTTTACATTTAAATTTAACAATTTTTACAAAATTTATCGAAATTCACTTTCGCCACGCTCAATTACAGGCAGTGAGTTATTCCATGTAGTGTTATGCAACTTACATTTCATTGTACACTAATTCTCCATTCTGCTTTGATATTCTGCATTCATGTTTTGCATCACTTTATACTATTTTTTTTATTCTGTTTTTGATTCTCTGCATTTATATTTTGCATCACCTTTATTTATATAGGATCCTGTAACGTTTTTACACAATAACGTATCATTTAACTGTGTATTTTCACACTATTTAGTAATTTTAAACTAGCTGTCAACGAAGTCTTACCTTTTTTTGGTCTTTTATTGAATTCTCTGTAACTCTACAATTTCAGGCTTAGTGTACGTTGTCGTGCATTAGTTTTTCCTGTGTGATTTTTATCTCGTTTCTTACTTAAATGTAATAGTTTCTTAATAACAGTCCTAAAACTAAAAATTCCTCAATTTGACAACCATTGTTTTTGTAGTTGTTATGGTAACTTTTATTTAAATTCGTCTCTGGTATGATGTTCTTTCTACATAAATACTTTTTGGCTGTAGGTCATTTACAATAAATTTCGTTTTAATTTAAATAATTTCTCGTTCTCTCTAAAAAGGTATAAAAGCCAAACAATTGGAGAATACAGGACAGTCTCGCTTCAGTTCTCAAACGAGAAACATCTACTAAAGGCCTTATCCCGGGGCCGCTCTGCCCCGGGATCCTGCAAGCCTCCATCTACATCTGGCGCATCCTGAAGTCGTCGGCGCATCCTGCAAACCAGGCGCCGCGATCCTGCAAGCCTCCATCTACACGTGAAGTCGTCGGTGAATTCTAATTCAAGTGCGGGGCCACACTACTCCGCGCGCTACGACTGCTTGATCCAGGCGCTGAGTGCAGCCTACTGCCCGCGCTACCTTCAGGCGCGCTTCGACTGCTGGCTCCAGGCGCTGCGTCCCTACTGCCCGCGCTACCTCTGGGCGCGGCGACTACTTCTCCAAGAACTGAGCGCATCTACCCCAGGCGCTACGTGCGCCGGCTCCGGACGCTGCGTGTGCCCAGTCCAGGCGCTGCGTGCCGTCGCCGCTGAGAAACCTCAAGCTCTGCGTGTGCCTACATCTACAAAAGCAGCGAGGCTCCAGGCTCCACTATAAAACTATATTGTCCTATTCTCCAACCTTTATTTTTTTAAAACCTAATTGTAATCTCATTTCATCCATCACCTTCATATTTCATTTTTTTAATAAGATTGTAAATACCTTTTAAAAAATTATAATATATTATTTTCTTGGTCTATTTTGTTGTTTTGCTGTTCTTAGGTTAGGTTCTCTTTTTCTCTTTTAATTGTCGCTTCACGACATCCATCATAATTATTAGTGGTGACATTGCACCTTTAGCCATTTTATTTGAAGTTGCTGCAGGTGTCCATGGACTGCAGTTCTCACTTACCATGAGATAGACAGTGTTTAAAACACTTGTAGCCGCGGCGCCCACCTAAGCTACATGATTTCGACATGGCTTGTAGCATGATTCTGACGATGCTCTGACGTGACCACGAGTGACACTGCTTGCACCAACCTGTGCAACAATAGCATGTCGCAGAATTTATTTTGAGCCACAATGTCGCCTGAAGAAGATAAATATGCCCTTGCTTTGCTACAGATTTTAAACATTCAAAGTGCCAGCAGAAGATTTTGAGTACATTCTGAGTAAGGGAAAAAATTTGAAAAGTGGTGGTACTTTTAATTTTATGAAGGAATTCGAATTACATTTCGCATAGATTTGCACTACAAATTGCAAGAAGCATCTTGCGAGTTCCTGTTACTGTAACCGGGTCTAATATTATCATATAAACATGGTCTTTCATGAACTAAATCAGTGAATTTAATAATTAAAGCTAGGTCACCTTTCACTTTGCATATACAAGTCACTACAAGTTACGTGTTACGTGCCACTTCAATGCGTCACTAGTAGCAAGCTGAATGGCACGTCAGGTCATGCGGCGTCACGCCACGCAAATGGACGCTACTACATACAATCCCTTTGAATGTTGAGGCGAATGACAAGTTACGCGTCAAATCACGCGTCAGATCACGTGTTATGCTACGTAGGTGGGCGCCGCGCTGTCGACTTTTGACAGGCTGTAACGATAACAATAACTTAAAATTTCACAAGCGGTAACCTAAATAGCGTATAATTCCTTCATGAGATACCACACATTTACTAATTAATAATATAATCTATTATTATGTTCTGGAGTTTTGAAATGCAGAGCTTACAATAATGTAATACATTAAGAAGCATTTCATTTTGTTGTTAGAGATGTCCCAAGTTGAATCTAATCTGTTGTGATTTAGGGAATAAGCGCTCGCCTATAAATTTCATAATACTTGAGCGAAACAAGTTTTATACAATGAAATTGTTGACAACTGATTGAAAATGTCGCGAGGAAACCTACATGTCATAATCAATCTTTTAGAATAATTTGTCATTTTTTGATTCATTAGAGTGTTTTAAAATATCCACTTTTTTATAAAAGGATTCATTTTAATATTTTATTCCTATCTAAAACAAAATAACATTAAACTCGTCTTATTGTAAATGTATAAACACTTAACTACTTACGACTGCAGCACGCAACGCAACAAACAGTACTCCAGAATCAAAATGAAGCCTTTGATCAATCAAGGCTCTCTTTTTATGTTCAATTGGATAGAGAGAATCATTATCAGTGTACTTTGTCAACAAATACATAGAAATCGCATGGCTGAAAAAATAAATTACCTACAGAGAACTTACAGTATTGTGTATAAATATAATACAGACAAGAACAAAATTACAGATTACAGATGATAACAATTCCCCACAATGTGAGCTTTTGTTACGGTAGGGTTTTTTAAGTTATTTCAAAAGAGAAAGCGTAGAATGTTACAAACAAAGGGAAAAAGTCTCGTCGAAAGTGGTTGTCTGTTGGTGGAATGGAGAAGTAGGAATCAATTCATATTACATGTTATTTATTTACGTACAACAAAAAAGGTACAAAAACATATATTCAGACAATTCGTTGATTGACATAAGTTATTCCATAGTATATAGAAATATCCTTTAGTAAAAGCATGAAAGAAGTGTGATTAAAAACCTTTTAGAATATTGGGCGCTTTGTGCTAGTTATGACTGACATTTTACACTCTATTATTCCTTAAAGTTGTCGTTACGTTTGACTAAAGAAAATACTAATAAGACCTTGTGACGTACGAATGATTAATAATGAAAATTGAATATTCAGAACCCTTTATTAAATTATACAATATTAAATAACTATAATAAAAAACTAAAACTAATAACTTAATTATCATACAGTCTTACTCCCCGTGATATCGTAACAAGAACGCAGCAAGCGTTTAGGCTATACCTATTACTTATGGTACGAGAGCTCATGACGCATTTTTCATGTAGTGTTTGATGCATCATGAAACTTTGTTGAAAAGTATCAGTCCACTCAATAAGCAGGTACATGACCCTTTGCCTGGCCTACCTGGGTACACCTGGTACTGTGCATACAGGTAAGTCGCAAAAAATTCGCCAAAAATAAGTGTTTGATTCAAATAATAATAAACCTAGCAAGCTAACAGCATAGCAAAGTGGCGAAGCAATCAGCTTTGTAGCGGTTTCTAACGGTTGCCGTTGAGCAATCAGTTTCAAAATAGGAGGTTCAGATGCCTGGGTGATCAGTAATCGATTGCTGAAAACAGAATTTAAAAATTCGAAACCGTTCTCGAGATAATCGTGGGACAGACGGACAGACGGAGAGACATCGTGAAATCAATAAGTGTCTTCGTAAGCTTCGCCACTTAATAAGTGTCTTTGCAAGCTTCGCCACTTAATAAGTGTCTTCGCAAGCTTCGCCACTTAATAAGTGTCTTCGCAAGCTTCGCCACTTAATAAGTGTCTTCGCAAGCTTTGCCACTTAATAATGACTATCCGTCAGTTAGTTGATAAAGAATTAAGTCAACCCTATGTCAACTCTTAATTAAGAATTAAGAGTTGACATAGGGGCAAACTACCGCAAAGTAGTATTTTCGAATATTCCAAAAAAAGTGTGATTTAATCTGCTATTTTTACAGCGTGTTTATTATATTTAATTAAAAAGTTTCATAAAAGGGCAGACCTTAACCACCTTGACCAGATAATTACATCCTTCCACAACACACGAGCAAACGAGCACACAGTTCACCTAATGTTGAGTGGATGACTCAACATTAGGTGAACTGTGTGCTCGTTTGCCAACTTTTTATATGCTAAACGAGCATGTGACTCACCTGATGGTAAGTTACTACCGCCGCCCATAAACAACTGCATCACCAAGGAAATTGCAGATGCGTTGCCGACCTTTTAAAAAAGAGTAGGCTCTTTTCTTGAAGGTTCCCAAGTTGTAATCTATATAAAAATCTCTGGTAGTAGTCGATTCTATAAAGGAGTTGTGCGAGAAAAAAAACTTCTGCAAAATCGCACAATGATGAACAGTCAATCATCAGTGATGAACAGATGATATGGATGGTATCGCGAATTCTGTCGTTATGTGCGATGGCAAAATTAAGCGGCTGGAGTTAGTCCGAACAATTCCTCAGACCACTCACCGTGGTAGATGCGATAAAATATGCAAAGAGATGCAACAACTCTTCGCAGTGCCAGTGAGTCAAGCCGATCGGAAAGAACTCCGTCGTCGAAAATTCGAGCTGCTCTGCGCTGGATGTGGTCAAGTCGAAAGAGCTGGTACTGAGGAGCCACTGCCCAGAAATGGGAACAGTATTCCATGTGGGGTCTAGCCTGCGCCTTGTAAAGTTGCAAGCGGTGTGCCGGCATGAAATACTGTCCCGCTCTGCTAAGCACGCCAAGCTTTTTAGAGGCCAATTTGACCTTCTCTCTCCAAGTGACCACGAAACTGCACATCATTCGATATGTCGACGCCGAGGATTCCGATACTAGCTGAGGCATAAAGGAGAGTTCCTCTAAACTGAAGAGATATGACAAAGGGGTTCTTTATAACAGTAAATTTGTGTCTTCTGAGGATTGAACTGGACTAGATTTTGTCACCCCAATCCGAGACGTTCAACAAAAAATCGACTTCAGAAACAAGTTTGTTGCGGTACTCGGCGACGTTTTCCCGAGAAATATTGGCACGACTGATGTGTAAAGTGTTATCGTCACCAGTGCTATCGTCTGCATAGCAATTAATGTTACCAGTTTACAGCATATCATTGATATACAGAAGAAACAGCGTTGGTTATAGCACGCAGCCTTGTGGAATACCAGCATTAATAGGCTTTAATCGGAGCATGCACCATCTATTACGACTTTGATGCTCCAATCTGCAAGTGAACTGATGATCCACTTGCACAATTTCTCGGGACCTCCAAAAGAAGCGTTTTATGTCAAACCCGATCGAAGGCCTTTGCATCATCCAAACTAACGCCCAACGACTCCCCCTTGGATTCTAATGTCTTCTCCCATCTATGAGTTAGGTAAGCTAGAACTAATCAGCTGGTATCTCTCAAGGTACCTCATGATCTGGCAGTTTATGATGGTTTCCATTATTTTGGAGAACAAGGAGGTGATGGTGATAGGCCTTAAGTTGGACTAATCTGAGCGGTTGCCTTTTTTAAGGATCGGATGCACTAAAGCTGTTTTCCATGAGTTCGGGATTACGCCTAGGGAGTAAAATTACTGAAAAAGATGGGTTAAAAATGGTGCCAACTCCGGAGCACATTTTTTCAGCACAATAGGAGGATGCCATCAGGCTCACTCAAATTGTTGTCGTCAAGGAACAGGAGTGCTTTGCATACCGAACGCTGGGTAAACAGCACGTCCTGCATAGAGCACTTACACCGCGGGATGGTCGTCGTTGTGTTCCCCCACGTCATCAAGAGTCTAGTCAGATTTCATCCTTATTCTGTAAGAAAAATGGTGAAGACACACTACACACTGATAAAGGTTTAATTTAAATCAATATCGTCGCACGATTTCTTAATACATCTTCTGTATCTGCCTATATAAAGACGTAATTGCTATGTAAATAAAATTACTTTTTTCTAACTGCTTCGTTAGTCTTGTAGTCGTAAATGGGGTTGCAGATCATGAGATCATTGGTTCAAGTCCCGGGTTCAAATCAGTTCATCATCATCATCATCATTACAGCCCTTCACAAGTCCACTGCTGAACATAGGCCTCCCCCAAAGAATGCCACAAAGCACGCTCCTGAGCCACCTGCATCCATCGACTTCCTGCATATTTTACCAGGTCGTCACTCTATCTAGTGGGGGGACGCCCTACACTTCGCCTGCCGGTACGAGGCTGCCACTCGAGAACCTTTCTTCCCCATTGGTTGTTGGTTCTTCGAGCTATATGGCCGGCCCATTGCCACTTCAGCTTACTAATCCGTTGGGCTATGTCAGTCACTCTGGTTCTACTGCGGATATCCTCATTTCTGAGTTTATCACGCAGAGAAACTCCGAGCATAGCCCTCTCCATAGCTCGCTGAGCGACCTTGAGCTTCCTCATACGGCCAGCAGTGAAGGACCACGTCTCAGTTCCATATGTCATCACTGGCAACACGCACTGGATGTACAGTCTCGTTTTCAAGTTTTGAGGTAAACCTGACGAGAAGATGTGCCGTAATTTCCCGAACGCTGCCCAACCGAGTTGAAACCGTCGATTGACCTCTCGGTCGAGGTTGGACTTACCTAATCGGACTATTTGTCCCAGGTAAACATACTCGTCAACAACTTCGAGCTTAGTGTTCCCAACAACTACCGGCATAGGTGTGACATGGACATTAAACATGATCTTTGTTTTGTCCATGTTCATCTTAAGACCTATCCGTTGGGAAACACTATTGAGGTCATTGAGCATAGTGCTTAGGTCCTCCAGCAATTCTGCCATAAGGACTATATCGTCGGCAAATCGAAGATGAGTGATGTACTCGCCATTGATGATAATACCGTGTCCTTTCCAGTCAAGAAGCTTGTAAACATCTTCCAATGCAGCAGTGAAGAGTTTCGGGGATATGACGTCACCCTGTCTTACACCTCTCTGCAGTTGGATAGGTTTCGTACTCTGGTTCTGTACTCGGATAGCCATCGTAGCTCTACTGTACAAACACTTCAGCACTTCGATATACCGACAGTCAACTTGGCACCGCTGAAGGGACTGCAGCACCGCCCAAATTTCAACGGAATCAAAGGCTTTCTCATAGTCCACATACGCCAGACATAGTGGCAAATTGTACTCTTCGGACTTCTGTAAAATTTGCCGAAGGGTATGTGGTGGGAAGGGTGGTCTATGGTGCTAAAGCCCTTTCGGAAACCGGCTTGTTCGGGAGGCTGGAAGTCGTCAAGTCTGCGCGCGAGACGATTCGTAATGACTCTCGAAAACAGCACGTAGACGCGGCTCAGAAGGGAAATCGGTCTGTAGTTCTTCAAGAGAGCGTTGTCACCTTTCTTGAAGAACAAGACCACCGCACTTCTGCTCCACGCCTCCGGTGTAATGCCACCATGGAGGACGGAACTAAAGAGCTTCTGAAGGACTTCAAGTACCGGTCTTCCACCCGCTTTCAGAAGCTCCGCTGTAATTCCATCCTCGCTTGGGGCCTTACCGTTTTTAAGGTGCTGGAGAGCCATTCTAATCTCGCTCAGACTGACGTCCGGTATATCTTCGGAATAGTGTCGGATGAGACTCGCTCTTGGATCGTTACTCACACTTGCGTGTGGCTCCAACGATGACGTGTACAGCTGCCCATAGAACCTCTCAATCTCACTCAAAATCTCAGGTGTCCCGGAAACGATGCTGCCATACTCTGTCTTCAGCTTTGACAGTTGGCTCTTTCTGGCAGACAGATCTCTGTCAAAGACTTTGGAGCCTTGGTTCCGCTCGATCGCTTCTTCAATACGAGCTGTATTGAAGTTGCGTAAGTCCCGCCGCATGCATTTGGAGATCTGTCTGTTCAGTTGCCTGTATGCTGTCAAGTCTCTTGAAGAATGTAGCCTCATCTCCCGTCTAACAGCCATGAGAATAAGAGTGTGATCGGAGAGTTTTTGTGTTCTTCTGCGGCGGGTCTTGCAGAACTTAGCTCCGACCGCATGGACAGTTTCCACGAGCTTGTCATTCATATCGTCCACGTCATTGCAGTTTTCTAGGCACTGAAAACGGTTTTGCAACTTGAGCTGAAAGGTTTCGGGAATTTGGAACAGAGCACGAGGGGGACGGAGCGTTGACTTCATTAGACGAGACCTCTCCAACTTTACGTTTAGGTTCAGTGTGCCTCTAACCATTCGGTGATCGCTACCAGTTTTCACCCTCGCGATCACGGAGACATTACTGAACAGTTGTCGTCTGGTCGTCATAATGAAGTCAATCTCATTTTTTGTCGAATCGTCGGGGCTTGACCAGGTCCACTTCCTGTGGGGCCGCTTCTGGAAGAAAGAGTTCATCATAAAGAGTCCCTCTTTCTCCATGAAGTCGGCCAGCTGCTGGCCCCTCAGGTTCCGTTGCCCTATTCCAAATTTCCCTACTTTCAGCTCACCGTTCTCTCTTGTGCCTAGTTTTGCATTGAAGTCTCCCATTAACACCGTATATTGGGTTTTGGAGGAATGCATGGCTCTAGAGGTATCCTCATACATTTCCTCCACCTCCTCATCGGGGTGTGCCGAGGTTGGTGCGTAAACCTGAATGACCTTCAGCGAATACCGTTTGGTGATTCTGAGTATAAGGTACGCAACCCTCGTCGACACACTCCCGATCTTTACAACGTTGTTAACGAGAGACTTGTGGACAATAAATCCGACACCTCCTTGGGACAGATGGTCGCCCTCCCGGTGATAGAGCAAGTTGCCGGATTCGAGGATTACCGTGTCCTCCCCCTCTCTTCGGACTTCGGATAATCCTATAATATGCCAGCGCAACTTGTCTATCTCTTCTTCCAGCTCCACGATCTTCTCGTCAGTCCTCAGGGTGCGTGCGTTGTACGTTGCCAGGCCGAGTCGTCTAAGGTGGCAACCGAACCTCCACCGGAGATTCTTAGCACCCCCTGCCCCGCCGTTACCATGGTCGCCACCGTAGCCAGGAATAGCGGGGCCACCGGGGACTGGGGGCCGTTTCTTTTTTACTCTCATCATTGGGGGGTATTTGCCATAGTTGCCACGCTTGGCGAGCGGGTTGGAAACCGCAGTTTTTTTATTAAAATTTTGGTTATTATCAGGAAGATGCTGCTGCCCATCTCCTGCCTGTTTCCCTTTGTCGCCTTTTACGACACCCACGGGAGGATATGGGGTAGTGGATATTCTTGACCGCCACTACACGGCAAACCGCCACTACACGGCAACAATGATGTCATCAATGATGACATCAAATCAGTTATTGGGTTTTTATGTCAAGAAATTCTCAGTCCAGGGTAAAGAAGTTGGCGGTGTTTTCACCCCGTTACCTCGGAAAGCACGTAAAGCTGTAGGTCCTGTACCTGATCTTTCTCCGGTTGTACCGAAATACCGTCCCATCGAACTTTGAAAATGAATAAATATAGAATGAACCTGTACTATATACTATACATTATATACTATACATTTGAGCACTATAATCCCGTACTGCGCAGATGGTTAGTCTCCCTAGAAACTTGGCCGCCGTGACCAAAATTCGGTCTGGAGCATATTATTAAATAAAAATTAATTAATTAATTTTTCTCATTCATTACCTGTCCCAAACCACAAAGTCGTCATCTTTTAACATAGGTACAGTATGCTGGGGATTCATCTGCAATTAAGAACATAATAAAATTTATTACAAAAAAATAAAGAAACAATTCATTTTGGTACAAGCCATACACGTCAATATTAATTTTTAAAATTCATGGGCTGGTTCTTTTCTCGCTCAAAGGCTAAGTATAGCCATTTAGCGAGTAAATGCAGTAAGTGTTCTTGGCACTATGCCGCATGTTGTAGGACTGTATGATAATTTAAGTTTTAAGTTTTAGTTATTTTATTGCTGTAATAAATAGTGAATGTTTTAATTTTATGTAAAACATGATTGATATGAAAATATATAAATTTTATAGTTTGAATTTGTACATCGTACGTCATGCCAAAAAAGGTCTTTACTCAGCAAGAGTTGCGGTAATACCTAATGCTCATTTTCAATAATTATCTGGGACTTTTAGGTTTCCATGTTTCTGTGGGACATATAACGAAAAGAATGTGCCAACTGTGCTGTTTACCAAAATTATCGTAAAAGGCGACCAATTATTAATTAGTTTGGGGTTGTGAAGGCGATGTGCTAGCCACCGATCACTTCTTTCACAATTTTCTATCTAAATCTAAGTTCCGCGCAAACAAAAAAATTAAAACCCCAAGTAAGACGCGGGCGAAGTCTATGTAATGCAAATGATGTGGATATAATACTGAAGTGTAGGGTGGCTGTCCACTAGATGGAGTAACGACCTAGTCAGAGATGCAGTAAGTCGATGGATACAGGTGGCTCAGGACCGTGCTTTGTGACATTTCTGAGAGAGGCCTATCTTTAGCAGTGGTACTTGAGATTGGCTGTAATAATGATGACGTAAAAACGATGCACATATTCTGTTTATGCACGCCACTCTCTTGATTAAAAGTTTCTTAGCTAAAGTCATCCATTACCTACTTTCGGCAATGTATTTTACTTCGTGAATTTCGTATGTTAGGAATAATTTCAAGACTTATCGTAGATCGCGACAGTAACAAAGATTTGTGACCTAGCAAAGTGTTACTAAAGTTTAAAATCAGACATGTCGCAGCTTTGGGTAATATATTTTGTTTAGGTAATAGCAACGTTATCGCTTATTCTAAAAAGGTATTCCATATTCTATGTATGTACAGTCACCTGTTACGACACCCGCGGGACAAATAGAGGCTGAAAACAGAATTTGAAAATTTGATACCGTTCTCGAGATAATCGTGGGACAGACGGACAGACGGACGGACAGGCGGACAGACGGACAGGCGGACAGACGGACAGACGGACAGACGGACAGACATCGTGAAATTAATAAGTGACTTCGCAAGCTTCGCCACTTAATAACATTGTTTGGGTACCTCATTACATGCAATCACCCAGAATTTCGTATTAAATTCTAAATAAAAATAAAACCTTTTTTTGTAGGATTCCATTACAGTTTATTGATTTTATTACTAGATACGAGTATATAGAGACATAACCTGATTCTTTTCCTAACTTCGGCTATAATAGCTCTTATAGGTATAAAACTTGGCCAGAATTCTTATTCTTAGCATATTAAAAATTACCAATAACGGATTTTATACATATATATATATATATATATATATATATATATATATATATATATATACATATATATATATCCATATATATATATATATATATATCTTAGAGATAAATTTAAAGAAATAAATATATTAACTTTGGCCTCTCAGTATATTTACGAAAATTTAATGTATGTTCACAAAAACAAAGGTAGTTTAGTAAAAAAAGTGATATACATTCTGTAAACTCTAGGAACAAACACAAGCTAGTGATGCCAGTTTCTCGAATCCACAGATTCACTAATTCATTCTTGGGGCAATGTATACTCGTAAGCTATTACAACAAGGTCCCGGAAAGTGTACAGGCTCTCTCTATTACCAAGTTTAAATGTTTTCTTAAGCTGAAATTGTACAAAAAGGGTTATTATAGTATAAATGAATACATGGTTGATAATAACCCCTGGGAATGAGGTGGTCGCTTCCAAGCAGTTTCTAAAATAAATTTTCTAAATAGTTCATAATCATATATATTGTAAAATTTATTTTAAAAAAATAGCCCCGCTGGGTTTCTTGCTGGTTCTTCCCAACAGAGGATTTTTTCGAACCAGTCGTAAAGTAAAAAATGACTTTCAATAAGAATTACACATGAATGTATATTGAATAAAAATTATTCTATTCTATTCTATTCTATGAAACATCTTTAACTCTTTTAGTCACGATAAAACTTGACAATACTAGATCGATTTTCATGAAATTTTTGTATGTGTTTGAATGGATCTCTGGATGATCTTAACGGCTCACAATTGGACCTGGTGGATTGCGCTATCGTCGAGATCTAGAAATCATCCGTGCGAAGCCGGGTTGGAGCGCTAGTCTATACATATATATAGCAATAGAAATAACTGAGATAATATATTGAGTTGAGGGGATTATTTAAGCCATTAAGACAATAATGATGATAACGACAACATGAATAATCATTTTAAAATTAAAGCCGGTCTGTTATCTATACAAATAAATAAAATTGAAGTGTCTGTTTGTAATGTCAAAATAACAGCTTTTCATTAAATGCAAATGAAAGTAAATACGGTACTTATAACTAAAATACAATTTTTAAAATTTTTGTCTGTCTGTATGTTCGTCTGTCTGTCTGTCCGTTTGTTCCGGCTGATCTCCGAAACGGCTGAACCGATTTTGACGCGACTTTCACTGGCAAATAGATGATGTCATAAGGAGTAACTTAGGCTAATTTTATATTAGAAAAAGAATTAGGGTTCCGCGCAAAAAATAAAAACCCTAACACGCGAGCGAAGTCGCGGGGAACTGCTAGTATTGAAATAACTGGCTTCTTATAAACGCATGGTATTATTTGTATGCTATGAAGATATAAACTATAATTCTTAAAGTGTTTGCCTGTCTATCTCTTTATCCAGTGTGACTTTTCGGAATGGATGAACCGATTGTGATGAAACTTTACAAAGAGATGAAGAGCAATGCAAGGATGGATCTAGGTTATAATATCTTATAATATCCAAAAAAAACTGAAGAGTTTTTTGCTTGTAGATTAAGGAACTCCTCAAATTTTCTTAAAAGATAAAAAGAATTGACAAATAATAACTAGATAGACGCGTCCGTAACGCAGTGGCTAAACACGCTTGGTCACAGCGCTGCAGGCCCGCGGATTCCGCGGATCCCGCACGAAAAAGTGTTTGTATGGCCATAAATAATTATTGCGGGTCTCTATGTTTGTTTTATTTTCAGACCAGTAATACTTAAAATTAAATACATTATTGAAACACTCCTGTTAACCGCCATAGGAGAAAATTTGTGGACGTAACATGTTTTAAAAAAATGCAGAGACATTGTTATTATCTTAGTACCAAGTGGATAATACACGAACATCACGTAAGTAGCGTATTGGAAGTAATTTACGACGTTATAATATAAGAGAACGAATTTCCGAGACATGTTCGTACTTCCGCAAACCACACACAAAATGGATGCATAGATTTTGAAGATGCTCCCATTTAATGCAGAGTTCACAGATCTGCGTAATCGTGATAAGGAATAAGAATAGCTGCTTATGTAAGTAAGCTCTTTGGAAAAAGGTAAAACTTTAAAGACGTTTTATCGTTTGAAATGATTTTTTATGAATTTTTAGTACTTGCAATATATACGTATAAATGTTAATATGCGTAAATGGCTATATGTTTTATATTTATCTTTAAACATCACCATCATAATCATTATCTCAAAAAATATTATACATAGTAGAGCTACCCTAAAAGTATTATTGCTCGAGCACAAATGGACTCAACCGGAAAAGGACCACGCTTGCACAAAGTACCAGCTTAAAATTGCATTATAGTAATCCTATTTTTTATGTTGAGCGACGACCGGAGACCCTGTTTTCTGGTAAAGGGATATTCTATGTTAGTCCTGGGGTAACAACGCATTAGATTTTTGATTCTTAATAATGGATTCTATGAACCCACTTGCCATTAGGTGAAGTGGGCTTGCTGGTTGGTTACCATTATTTTACAAAAAAAAAAAAACAATAATTACGAATACTACTTCCCAATAGTGTCGCATAAATTTCAATCATATTAATTGGCTTAGACTTGACTTGACAAACTTGACGACTTCCAGCCTTCCGAACAAGCCGGTTTCCGAAAAGGCTTTAGCACCATATACCACATACATACCCTTCGGCAAATTGTACAGAAGTCCGAAGAGTACAATTTGCCACTATGTCTGGCGTATGTGGACTATGAGAAAGCCTTTGATTCCGTCGAAATTTGGGCGGTGCTGCAGTCCCTTCAGCGGTGCCAAGTTGACTGTCGGTATATCGAAGTGCTGAAGTGCTTGTACAGTAGGGCTACGATGGCTATCCGAGTACAGAACCAGAGTACAAAACCTATCCCATTTCAGAGAGGTGTAAGACAGGGTGACGTCATATCCTCGAAACTCTTCACCGTTGCATTGGAAGACGTTTTCAAGCTTATGGACTGAAAAGGATACGGCATTAACATCAATGGCGAGTATATCACTCACCTTCGATTTGCCGACGATATAGTCCTTATGGCAGAATCGCTGGAGGACCTAAGCTCTATGTTCAATGACCTCAATAGTGCTTCCCAACGGATAGGTCTTAAGATGAACATGGACAAAACAAAGATCATGTTTAATGTCCATGTCACACCTATGCCGGTAGTTGTTGGGAACACTATGCTCGAAGTTGTTGACGAGTATGTTTACCTGGGACAAATAGTCCGACTAGGTAAGTCCAACCTCGACCGAGAGGTCAATCGACGGATTCAACTCGGTTGGGCAGCGTTCGGGAAATTACGGCACACCTTATCGTCAGGTATACCTCAAAACTTGAAAACGAGACTGTTCACCCAATGCGTGTTGCCAGTGATGACATACGGAACTGAGACGTGGTCCTTCACTGCTGGCTGGATGAGGAAGCTCAAGGTCGCTCAGCGAGCTATGGAGAGGGCTATGCTCGGAGTTTCTCTGCGTGATAAACTCAGAAATGAGGATATCCGCAGTAGAACCAGAGTGACCGACATAGCCCAACGGATTAGTAAGCTGAAGTGGCAATGGGCCGGCAATATAGCTCGAAGAACCGACAACCGATGGGGAAGAAAGGTTCTCGAGTGGCAGCCTCGTACCGGCAGGCGAAGTGTAGGGCGTCTCCCCACTAGATGGAGGGACGACCTGGTAAGATATGCAGGAAGTCGATGGATGCTGAATTGTTCGGATTAATCCCAGCCGCCAAATTTCACGAACGCACATCGCGGCAGAACTCCCGATACCATCCACACCATCTGGATGATTGGCGGTCCACCACTGTGCGATTTAGAAGATGTTTTCTTCCTCGCACGATTTCCTTGTGGAATCGATTACCATCAGCGATTTTTTCGGACCGATACGACTTAGGGACCTTCAAGAAAAGAGCGTACTCCTTTTTAAAAGGCCGGCAACGCATCTGCAATTCCCTCCCTGGTGTTGCCGTTGTTCATGGGCGGCGGTAGTCGTCTCGTTTGCCCCCTCTGCTATAAAAAAATGCAGGTGGCTCAGGGCCGTGTTTTGTGGCATTCTTTGGGGGAGGCCTATGTTCAGCAGTGGACTTGTGAAGGGCTATAATGATGATGATGATGATTAATTGGCTATAACCCTTCTTTTCATGAGGTTAAGTGCTATAAAATATGACATCGTTTTTAAATAGAAGACAAATTTTAGAAATCGTTACATAAATCTTTCAAAGAATATATAAACGTGTCTCGAAAAAACATAGAAATCACAAAGAAAGCAAATTAATAAATATTGTCATCACCGAAATTAAATTCCATTATTGAAAATAACTTTATAGATCTGCTCTAGCATGAAAATGCACCTACGCATTTCTGGTGACGCATTTACTCCTTTGTCATCCTTAATATAAAAACTACATAACATCGAAAATAAAAATCATCTTAAGAAATAATTTGCTTAAAAATTAAAAGACTTTATTGGAAATACTACTTACGAAAAAAAAATTCACACTTTGCTGAAGAAAATATTGATTTAGGTATATAAAATAAGTTGAGGAACTGCGATTAACACATTACGTCATCATCATTATCATCATTACAGCCCTTCATAAGTTTCAGGTGAACATAGGGTTTCCTCAAAAAATATCACACTACATAAATAATATTGCCAAAAAATAATTTTATACCCACTTTTGATTGAGTTGTTATATTGATGAAAATCTAAATAATGTAGACACTAGTAGATATTACGAAGTCACTGAAGCTTTTAACTATTTTCGTAGTTCCCGCATTATAATGTTTGCTTATTGACGTTCCAGATATACTAAGATATTCGTGTCGGTTTGGATGTGAATAAAACTTGTGATAACTGATTAATAATGCTTGTAAAAACATTCGGATAGTACAAATGAGTAAAAAAATTGAAGGATTGGAACACTTGCCTGAGGTTTATGATATCACGAAACTTTAAAATAGTAATGAGTTTGATCCCGTGTGAATATCGAGATTTCATATCTTACTTTTTGTTTTTTGTTTTTATAATTAGAATTAAAACAAAGTTATAGGTATCTCATAGATATTATACATTTATTTAAACATCAAAACATCCTTTCAAAAAAAGGAATGGAATTTAAATCCTGTCGTACCATACCATAGGAGTTGCGGAAGTCTACAAACTGTTGTCAAAATAGCCAGCTATACTGAATATTTCGCTCAATGAACGAGTTGTTAACTCCAATCTATATTTTAATTAATGAGAAAAGAAGGAGCTGATACTCACGCTTAAATTGACTCTTCCAAGCCTTTTTTCATTCTTCGCTTCCGTGCATAAATTGCAATCAATATACGTCAAGCGACAGCGTAAATGCAGGCTTTGTTAATTAAGTGGTTTACCCTAAGGCAATATGTCTTGAATATATTATATAAAATATAGGTTATAAAGCATATTGTAATATGTTTACAAAATTGCCCGTCATTTAAATGGGGCAAGTATGTTTTGTTCAAAATCAACATAATGAAAAATTTGTAAGCTGAAATGCAGTTGAACAATTATCTTTAAGAATTTTATAGAGTCTAAATTCAAATCTTAATTCGAACTTTTTTATAGGATAGGGTGACAAACGAGCACACAGTCCACCTGATGGTAAGTGGTTGCTTTGGACTATAGACATCTACATCTATCCTTGTTTACGAATCAAAACGCAGATGCGTTGTCACCCGTGGGGACCAAGACGGAATGCCTCTTTTCCAGTAAAAAGGGTCTCCGGATCTCTACACTCACCATACAAAACACAGCAGTGTTAAGCTGCCATTTTACGCTGGTATTCTGTGAGAGCGTGGTCCATCCCCTGTCGAGCCGACCCATTCGTGCTACAACTATACTACTAATTTGGCTACAGCATGGCTCGACTACGTATGTAACTTAATGGAATCTTAAATTAAATATTTCCAGTGCTTTGCAGCACCCACAGTCACTAGTAAGGCAGAGTAATGGTTTTTATTGAAACATAAATTCCCTAAAAATAATTTAATTTAATGTATAGTTTTTGTGTTAATATATTATACAGAATAATAATAATAACAAGACCCGGCAGTACAGCGCATTTCCGACTGGGAGATTGAAGTGAAGGAGAAAGAGCTCCGCGGGAGGTTCTACAAGGCCTTACGTACATGAGCCTTTCGTCGATACGGCCTCCCTCCACTTTTTTTTTTCTTTTAGGATAAGGGTGACAAACGAGCACACAGTCCACCTGATGCTAAGTGGTTGCTGCGGCCCATAGACATCTACATCTATCCTCTATTAAAAATCAAAATGCAGATGCGTTGTCACCCGTGAGGACTAAGATGGAATGCCTCGTTTCCAGTAAAAAGGGTCTCTGGTTCTCTACACTCACCATACGAAACACAGCAGCGTAAAGCTGCTATTTTACGTTGGTATTCTGTGAGAGCGTGGTCCTTCCCCGGTCGAGCCGACCCATTCGTGCTACAACTATACTACTAATATTGTTACGGCCGGCAGCTGCCTATCCCAGGAGTAGAATCCTTCGCGGCCCATAGACGAAGAAGCTACAGGCAGATGCTGGTCGGGCGTCCTCACGCCACGGGTTAAAAGTCTAATTACACTAAATAATCCGGGGGGAGCGTTACAATTATTGAACAGAGCTTACTTACCTCTATTCAAGGCGACTGGTCCCTCAGGATTCGGTCAGGTCTCGTGTGGGTGTATTGTGCTAGGAGAAGTAAAGGTCAGTGATGTGTATTTGGGTGTGGCTGGTAGTGTTATTGACCTTATTTGACCGTTCCCCCTGCAGCAGTTCGGCCCTCAGCTCCTCTCCAAGCTAAGGTCGCCTTCCGCAGTCACTTTCTTCCTTTGTTACGATTTACTCGCGAAAATGAACACAGAACGTACGGGTCAAATGTCACCGTTATTTCTAGAATATTAACTACCGCACTAGTAACTAATACAGTCGAATCCACTTATACAGATTCTGCGTTAAACCTAAAGTCCCGGGTAAACTCTCAACACGCGCCACCATTCCCAGTGGTATATTCACTATACGCGCCTAACATAAAATCAGATCTAAGAGCTCCCAAACAAAATGGACTGCCTTCTCTTTCGACGCGAAGAAGACTTCTAATCTTTCGCTCTCGACTCCCACCGTTCAGTAAGCTCGGACGTTCAACACGCGCGAACGTCATCCCGTATCAGCCGAGCCGAGAGCCATCTAACGTCGATGCCTGACACCAACGCTTTTGCGTAAACAAACCCCCGTCCCGGACATAAGGATTTAGGTCCGCGAGCAAACCGGTCAGCGGGACAGGGTCGCGACGGCAAGTTGCAAGATCGAATCTACAACCAAACTAGGCCACCCTACGCACCCAATCAGATCTTGCAACCCTGACCAACGCCTCAAAATTACAGCCCCAACGTGGGCTAGCCGGAAAGTTGAACTGGATGCCCTTCCTGGTCATCGCAGCACATAAATAAGTCCTATTTCTAGACAGAAGTCAGACGACCTCCTTCAAACACCTATCTGCGCTCCTATGATTAGTTCCGCAACTCGACCGGATCAGGTCTGCAAACAGCGACGCGACACGAAGCGGCCCAGAGGGACCTTCAAGCTTCAGTGCAGAGAGCACCCCCAAATTCCCCATGAACGTCGTCTGTGGAGAGCTGAACGAAACGCACAGATGGTCCCTAGCAGGTGATCCTATGCTCATATTTCAACTAATTTTTCAAAAGCATCAATGTTCAATTACAGAATTAATTAAAACAAGTAATCACCGATGCACATAGGTCAACTTGGCAAAGTTAACAAAACAATAAACGTAAGGGACAGCCCTATTTCTTATTTCAAATAAATATCTTAGACAGTGCCAACAAAATCTAAACCAAAAGAGAATTGACTCCTATTTCCTTCGGCAACCACAGGGTTATCTAATTTCAACCTTCCTTATCACAAAGCAAAATGATTAAACACTATCACAAACATATACATAATTTTCAAAATAGAGCGCCATTCAAATTTCAAATGAATTCAAACTTCCCTTCAGCACAGGCGCGACAATCAAATACAATTACAAGCATACGCACAAGCACTCAAAAAGGGCACACAATTTAATCTCCATTTTCCGTGCAACAGCAAACGCAGTGATCAAATGTATTTACAAAACATATGCAGCAGCATTTAAAGGAGTATTTTAAATTCAATTCTTTTAATCACAACCGCTACAATATGAATTTCGCGGAAAACTCAAAGCATTTTAATTTAAATTTAAAGAATTTTTAGCTAAGTGCTCGACCAAACCAAATCTAATACCCCTTGAGAGCGTGATTCAACGCTCCAGGGGGCCCCAATCTTCCCACCACCAAGTGGAGGCCACACCGCGTGAACCCGATACTGACAGAGCGCAACCGCTAACGGTCGCCACTCGGGTTGTACGCCCTCACTGAGGCCGTCGGCAACAGAACAGCTTGACAAGTGGACTGTTGACGGCTTAAGGCTCAGTAGAGGCAGCCATGGTGGGAGCTAAGGCGGCAGCTAGCTAGGGCCGCCTCCATCAAATGGGGTACAGTGGTACACCAGTCGCGGCCACTCAGCTAACGGGAGTGGGAAGGGTCCAGCGGACCGATGAGTGGCCGTGAAGTTCCTCTTCGCACGCTGAGGGGGGGTGATGACACCCCCGCCCCTGGGGGAATTACCCCCCGACTGGTCGGGGGAGGGACCCCTTTCAAACCTAGGGGCCTGGTGGCTAGCCGGCGGGCGCCGAGCGTCGCCCGTCAGAGGGAGTGGCGGAGCGCCCCCGCCCGTGGGGGTCGAGGACCTGGCAGTGCCCCGAGAGGAGACGCCGTTTGCACCCAGGCACAGTACGGCATGGTGATTGCCCTGGCAATGCAGACAGAGCCGCTGGTGCGGACAGTCTCGCGCTGAAGGTGCCCTTCCAAACAGGAGTAGCACCAGCGGCGCTCCTTCACGATAGTTCGCCTCGCCGGAACCGGCTTACTTAATAATTTTGGGCAAGACGCCACCCGGTGATCAGATGCTCGACAATAGGAGCAGGGGGGGGTTGACGACGACTTGCCCGGCGGATTTCGCCTCTCACTGGGCACGGCTCGTAAGTCGTCGACGGTGCCCGCCGCGTGCTCGATCTGTCGGCACTGCTCCTCCAAAAACCGCAGCAGGTCATAGAAGGGCGGAATATAGGAGGCCTCGTCCCCGCCGTACCTCTCCTCAAAATGCATTTGAAGGTCGAGAGGTAGACGGGACAGCACGATGCGGAGCAACAAGAAGGCCCATTCGCCCACTGGTAAATCCAGCCGCCTCAAAATATTACAGGCCACCAAGACTGGATCCAACAGGTCCGGACGTAGTCTGGCCCGGTCACTCAGCAGCGGGAGGCTCAGAAGCTGCTTAACATGTTCGTCCGCAATTCGCCGGACGTTGGCGTATCTTCTGGCTAGGAGGTCCCGAGCAGTCTGGTAGGCGTCGTCCGACAAGCTCAAATGGCTGACAACGCCTAGGGCCTCCCCCTCCAGTGAGGCCAAGAGGTACGCCATCTTCTGGCTCGGAGTCAAGTCACTCCGGGCGTCCACTAGGCCGTCGAAAAGACCAACGAAGGTCAGCCACTCGGAAAGGACCCCGGAGAACTTTGGCAAGTCCAGAGTTGGGAGTCGTCCCAACAGCTCCGGCTGAGGCTGCTTCCGAACGGACTCGGGCAGGCCACTCGTCCGAGCTTCACGCGCCTCTTCGGCATACCTGCCTTCAGCCTCGATCAACTCGTCCGTGAGCCACAAGAACTGCTCGTAGTCTGCGAAGCAGGAGTCCAGGACTCCCTTTTCCACATCCGAATCCTCGAGCTCAGCGTAAGCCTCCTCCACTGCAGCCCTTCGAGCATCGACCTGCTCGAACCGCTTCATCAAATTATGGACCCTATCCGGTCGACCTATCAAAACATGGGCGCTGGTGGCCCAGCGTAACTCAGTCCGCAGGCAACGGATTAGCATCTTGGGCGAGGACATCACTACTAAATACAAATTACGACGCCGCTCGAGCACAATTACAAAAATAACAAATAAAAAATACAAGAAAATTAACAACTAACCAATGCAGTTCCTATCAAATCGAGTTGAATAGAAATTACACAAATAAGAACCGCTATTTATTAAATCAAACACAAGTTAGTAACACAAAAAGAAAAGGCAAATCAAATTAACAATAACAAATACTAGTGCGATCAAATCAAGTTAAATTCAAATTACGTAAATACAAATTACCACTCTTTAGTTCAAATACAAATTACAATACGAAAGATACATAACGAAGATACACATCAACAAAAAATACCTTGCTCGGAAATCGACCCTTCGATAAGTAATACACTACAACCATCCGACAACGATAATTAACCGATTACGTAAAAATAACCATCTACCTACATGACGCAATCTCCCGCTTGCGCGCGAACCGGGCGTGGTTTTTCAAATTTACCCGCAAACAACAAAGCAAGCTAACAAAGAAAGGAATTTTATTATTACGTATATAATAAAAAAAAATATTTTACGTATTACGGACGGGCGTGATTGTAGACACAAAATTAAACCAATCAACCCAACGCTCCCTGCCACCAAAATTATTTAATTTTTATCAAATACTATGGTCGGTGGATCGACCGGGAATCGATCCCAGCACCGCGTTCTGCTACCAAATGTTACGGCCGGCAGCTGCCTATCCCAGGAGTAGAATCCTTCGCGGCCCATAGACGAAGAAGCTACAGGCAGATGCTGGTCGGGCGTCCTCACGCCACGGGTTAAAAGTCTAATTACACTAAATAATCCGGGGGGAGCGTTACAATTATTGAACAGAACTTACTTACCTCTATTCAAGGCGACTGGTCCCTCAGGATTCGGTCAGGTCTCGTGTGGGTGTATTGTGCTAGGAGAAGTAAAGGTCAGTGATGTGTATTTGGGTGTGGCTGGTAGTGTTATTGACCTTATTTGACCGTTCCCCCTGCAGCAGTTCGGCCCTCAGCTCCTCTCCAAGCTAAGGTCGCCTTCCGCAGTCACTTTCTTCCTTTGTTACGATTTACTCGCGAAAATGAACACAGAACGTACGGGTCAAAGGTCACCGTTATTTCTAGAATATTAACTACCGCACTAGTAACTAATACAGTCGAATCCACTTATACAGATTCTGCGTTAAACCTAAAGTCCCGGGTAAACTCTCAACACGCGCCACCATTCCCAGTGGTATATTCACTATACGCGCCTAACATAAAATCAGATCTAAGAGCTCCCAAACAAAATGGACTGCCTTCTCTTTCGACGCGAAGAAGACTTCTAATCTTTCGCTCTCGACTCCCACCGTTCAGTAAGCTCGGACGTTCAACACGCGCGAACGTCATCCCGTATCAGCCGAGCCGAGAGCCATCTAACGTCGATGCCTGACACCAACGCTTTTGCGTAAACAAATATAGCTGCAGCATGGCTCTACCACGTATAAAAACTTAATTAATTTTGTTATTATTTATTTATTTTAGTTACTATATTATTCAATATATATATTAATGTATATTTGTCATTTCCTTTTATATATATATTCAGCCCAACCAGATGGAAATATTTTGTTAATACCCCAAAATAATAATTTAAAATATTATTACTCTTTTTTCCTTTGCTAAGTTAAGGTAAACTTAATAACGCGATTTTATAAATAAAACATAACGTCACGCCCGTAATCCCTGAGGAATCCAAATACAACGAGTTGTTCGGAACATGTTTTGAAAAAAAAATAGTTTCACATTTGGTGGCTTTTACGTGCTAGGCAAGTAATACTATTAGGATATTCTATTTCCAATAAATTCTACATTAACGTAGCACTTACGACACCTATGTTACGAAATGGGGTGATATAATATTATCTCACTCCATCGCTACCACATGGAATTCTTCAACTCGTATTTAATATGTTATCTTATCGATACTATTTATCTTAAGAAACCTTTATCTCTTGCCAAAAACTCCAAAAATAAAAATACACTTTATATATTAAATGTAATAAATTTCACTTTAAGTTTAATAGAGTAGCTTGCAAGGAAATTTCGATATGAATACCGTTGAACAAGCAAGTTTTTATTTGTCATATAAAATTTGTAGCAGCGAAGTTTATTTTTGTACTTAAATTTTTTGAGTACTTACTTTTGTATATTTACTATTATCCCTTATTAATTTTGTTTTTACTGAATATTATAACATAATCATAACCTAGGTATTAAAAAGATAAAAGGTCATAGAAACATGAATTTAATAGACTTAAATTTGTATTTAAATAGATCATTAGAATGCAAGCATAACCAATGTCGCAGCTTAGTATATTACAAATCATAGGGCAGTTAATGGGTTTTTCAGTTGACACATTTTTCTATTAACAAAAAGCTTTTTCCCAATATGGGTAGTAGGCCAATTAGACGAAATGATTAAGGAACCATGTAGTTTTCTTTGTTGGGCTTGGGCAGGACTAATAATTGCAGTTTTCCATAGTTTCGGAAAGTGGCCTATTAAAAGGCATTTATTGTAAATCATTTTGAGGGTCTTGGAATCCGCTTTGTATGCATTACAACAAATGTCTGCTGTTAGCCCGTCATGCCTTGGTGGTTTTTTTTTGGGCTCATATTTTGTAAAATTGACTTTATTTCCATTTCTATGAAGCTATTACATTTCCTATTTCCCTCATGCTTAGTATGTTATGCTTAATTTCCTCTGCATTTTTTCTTATCTGAGTATTTCTTTCTACGTCAGTTTGGATATCATCATTTGGAAAAAGGTGTTTGCAAGAAGTCTCCATTCGACACTCGTTGACAAACGTTATTCTGCGTCGATTAAGTTAAGTTAGGTTTCCCTCCCGAACGTGTTCCCGCCTTGTCGTGGCGGGGGGACTTATTAGCCGTGGCTAGGTTACCCGCGGTGAACAAAGAGGAACCCCTTGGCTGGCCCGGGTTGTAGGGCCGGCCCGAGGTGGCCACTCCGAGTGGGTTTGGCGAGTCCACTTTGGATGTGTGTCGGTGGGCTGCTGAGAGAGGGGTGTCCTCTCCCTCTACCACTGCAGCCGAGGTGGAGTCGCGGAGGAAGAGGAGTGTTGGTATGGCAATGCACCACTCGCCCTATCCTCCGCGACTCAGACGGGACCGCACCGTTGATGTGGTGGTGGTGGGGCCGCGGGGGGCGAGGAGTGTCGGTATTGCGAGGCGCCGCTCTCCCTACCCTCCGCGGCCAAAAACTTGGGTGCGACGGAGCCAGAGACCAGATCCGCCGCTGGGGTCGAGAAAGCGGGTGTTACTAAGCGCTCAACTTAACTGGCCCCCGCGCCTACCACTTAGAGGTCGCCCTGAGTTGCCTTAAGGGAAGAAAGGTGATCATGGGCCTCGACGCCAATGCGCACTCGCCACTCTGGTATTGTGATCGCCGACACTACGTGGGAAGAGGACAAAATATAGAATATCGAAGGCAGCAAATGGAGGCATTTATTATCACACATGCTCTAACGTTAGCAAATTTGCCTGACCAGTCCTACATCTTCTCTGGGCCTAGAGATGAGCCCAACGTGGACCTGACCCTTTCCACTGGGGACGTCTACCTTGCCGAGTGGCGAGTGATCATAATTTAATAACTTACACGGCCACTACTAGCAGGCCGACGACGCGCGCAGCACCCGTTAGGGATCCCCCTCGTTTTCTGGACCGAGGAGTGGATTGGGAAAGGTTCCGGGCGATTGTCAAATTTCGAATGGGATGACTGCACGTAGAAAAACCCGCGGCTCTCCTGGCGGAGGAGTTCTCAGGGGTCGTAATCCGCTCTGCGGAGGAAGGCCTAAGGGAGCGTCGCCCGTCGTCGTCAAGGGGGGTCGGGGGGTATGAATGGTGGACATTTGAACTGGATAAAACTAGAAAGTTGCAATGCAAACTTAGGCGTGCTTGGCAGACTAAAAGGCGTCTGGGAGGTAGGTCTGAGGAGTTAGCCAGGATGGCTTTCCATAGTGTGCGTGCGAGATATAGGAAGATGATGGTGGAGGCACAGCAGTCGCAGCACAGTAATATTGCCAACTCTGGCAATGAGGACCCATGGGGCCTTGCATACAGGCTGGCCAGCGGGAGGGTACGTCCGCCTGCAATTGTGATCAATGGGATCGCCTTTTCGGGTGGACACCCGGACGGTCTGGAAGCAGCGATGCATAAATTAATGTATGCGCTCTGTCCGGATGACAGCACTGACTACGACTCGCCTTACCACCGGCAGGTTCGTCTGCTAGCGGCTTTCATGCCGTCGGATGGAGCTGCGCCTCCACTTAAGGTTGGGGACCTGGGTGGTATAGTCAAGGCCTTGCCCAACACGGCTCCGGGACTCGATGGAGTGAGTGCGAGAATCGTGAGGAATGTGTGGATTGCGGCACCGAGGGAATTTCACTCGGTGTTTGCCAAGTGTGTGGAAGAGGGGGTTTTCCCCAATGTATGGAAGGATGGAAGACTGATTGTCTTTCCCAAGGGTAATGACAAGCCGCTCACCGACGCTAAGGCATACCGTCCAATAACGCTCCTAAGTGTTTTGGGATAATTATTGGAACGAGTAATTTTAAGATGTGCTCCCGCGATTAGCCGCGAGATATCCGAGTACCAGCACGTATTTTCTCCGGGGCGGTCTACGGTAACAGCGCTGCGTGTACTGCTCAGCACGGCAAGGTATTTTCAGGCATGCTACGTGCAAGCAATATTCTTAGATATCTCCGGCGCCTTCGACAATGCCTGGTGGCCGATGATGATGGTCAAGGCCAAAAGGGGTGGATGTCCACCTAACATTTATAGAATGTTGGTGGACTACTTCACTTCCAGGTGTGTGGGCCTCTACATCGGAGACCGGGTAGGGTGGAGAATGTCGACTATGGGATGTCCTCAAGGCTCCGTGCTGGGCCCAACACTGTGGAATGTGCTGATGGATGACCTGCTCCGATTCCCTCTGCCCGAGGGAGTAGCCATGACTGCCTATGCCGATGATGTTACAATCTTGATTGAATCGGGAACGAGAGCGGTCACTCACTCTGGTCAGTCACTCTGGCCTCACCTGGAGTGGGGGCTAAGGAATCGACTGGAGTTTTCCTCCTCAAAGTCGACCACCATGACTGTTAGAGTGCAACTTCAGCCCCCCCCCCCCCCCGTTATTAAACTTGGTGGGGAATCTATTAAGACTGTGACTAACGTTAAGGTATTAGGCGTGGTTTTAGACTAAGGACTATTGTTTGTGCAACATCGACCAAGGGATTCGGCAAGATGTCTCAAGTACCTACATCATCATGGGGTGTACGATATCCGAGTTTAAAATTAATTTATAGAGGAGTGTTTGTGTCCACGCTTACGTATGCGGCAGAGTGCTGGTACGAGCGTGCAAACATGTACACAGTTCGTAGCATACTACTGAGATCGCAGCGATCCGCTCTTGTATTGTTAACCAAGGCGTACCGATCCACTAACACGGCAGCCTTACCGGTGCTGGCTGGCGTTCTCGCTGCTGACCTAGAGGTCATCCGTGCTGGTAAGATGGGTATAGCACGTTTAACCGCGCCCAAAGAGGAGTTGAGCAGACGGAATAGCGATATCTGGACTGAGGTGATCGGTGCCTGGCAGGATAGATGAACGTGTGATACGAAAGGATGTAAGCTACATCGATTTTTCCCGGACGTGGCGTTGAAAATCAGGTATACTTGGGTCTCACCGAACTACCAAACCTCTCAGATTCCCACCGGACATGGAGGCTTTCGGAAGAGACTGAGCGACATGAAACTGTGTGAAATTATTATGTGTGAGTGCGGTATGTCAGAGGAGGATGTTCACCATGTTCTATGGGATGTCCTCTGTATGATGACCTAAGAGTGAAAATGATGGATCTAGTTCGTCCGGTTCAGGGACCAGTTTACTACTTGGATCTCGTCACCGATGTGGTAAACTACGGACTATTGCGCGAGTTTGCGCATTGGTGGCACGATCGCAGGACAAGGAAGGATGGAAGGCTGGTAGGAGGGCCCGAAGACGTAGGCGTCAATGTGTCGTCAGCCCCAGAAGGGGGAGAATGACGTTAAACTGGGACAAAGAATAGATTAAATATTTGTAGAGAGTCAAGAAAGTGTGCGCCGGAAAGAGCCACGTGCAAGTACCGCGCGCATCTCCCAAGAATCGGCCCGTATTTTTTTTTTATAGGATAAGGGTGACAAACGAGCACACAGTCCACCTGATGGTAAGTGGTTGCTGCGGCCCATAGACATCTACATCTATCCTCTATTACAAATCAAAATGTAGATGCGTTGTCACCCGTGAGGACTTAGATGGAATGCCTCATTTCCAGTAAAAAGGGCCTCCGGCCACCTGCACTCACCAAGCGAAACGCAGAGGTAAACCTCTACTTCACGCTGGTTTTCTGTGAGGTCGTGGTACCACCCCGGTTCGAGCCGGCCCATCCGTGCGACAACAAAAGCTGCCGCATGGCTCTACCACTGTGCAAATCCGTATGACCTGAGGGTCGGTGGGGCCATGGGAGGTGGTGGGTTAGCCCCCACGTATCAGACTCGATGGGTTCCGATACGCAGGTGGAGTTGGAGGCCGTGGAGGGGAGCGTGCATTGTGTTCCTAGTGTGCCTTGCCTGAGAAGGAGGGTAGGGAGGAGAGGTCCTCTCCCGAGAAGGAGCTGCCATGGGGTGGCCGGCGCTGGTGGGACCGCGAATGTGTGCGAAAGCGTTCCCGTGGCCCAGCCAATATGCAGCGAAGGTGAAACACCATGGGGTTTTAGTCGGTGCGAGTCCGACATAACCCGTCCGTTCCGTTTCGGGGAGTCCGTTTCTCAGTTGAAATAAGAGGCCGTGGAGGTAAGCGCACCTTGTGTTCCTGGCGCACCTGAGAACGAGGGCACGAGAATTCCTCTCCGATGAGATCTCCGGTGCTGGTAGGGCAGCGAATGTGTGCGAAAGCGTTCCCGTGGCCCTTCCAATATGCGGCGAAGGTGGATTACCATTAGGTTTTAGTCGGTGCAAGTCCGACATAACATGTCCTTGCCTCTGCGAAACGGATATGCGTAGGCATTTCCCCATCAAAAAAAAGGAATTTCCCCATGTCAAACAAAAAAAAGATTAGGTTATATTAGTTTACGTTAAGTTAGGTTATGCAATGATTCAATCAGTTCTGCCTAGGCCAAACTAGATTGTCTTGGGCTAAACTAGTACATCTTGACACGCGTAGGATAAACCGATTTGGTCTAGGACCAACTACTTTGGCTTGAAATCGGGTTTGGTCGCTAACATCGGTTGAGGGTACTCTTAATAGCCCATTTACAATATATCGTCAATTTGGTCAATAAACTTCCATCTAAGGTGTCCATTGCTGACAATACCACTTACTCCTGCAGAATTTTGCATTGTCACTCTTTCTTCAGTATTATAAATATGAATATCTTGTAAAATATAGTATGCTTTGTACAACCAATGAAAAAGCATAAAAATTATTAAAAATATATAGCATATACATTTAGAATTTTGTTATCTGTTTTTTTTATTGTATTATTGTTTCATTTGCTGAATTGTCATGACTGCCATCTATTGAAATTCGCTTACACTAAGACCAAAGTAAAGAACACATCATTGTGTTATTAATTATATTGTTTGCAAAAAGAGGTCACTAAAAACGTTTTATTCATAGTTTTCAATTAATGTTTATGCATATGATTTCATTACAGCGTCTCGTCAGATTTTGTTTTCATTTTAAATGAACAACGAAAAGCAAATTAATTGTGCTGATTTTATTACTCAGTTTTATTGTGTTTTTACTGTTTTCAAACTCTAAATTTTTGATTAAATATGATAATAATAATTAATATGAGGAGTAGGACTATATGATAATTAAGTTTCTAGTTATAGTTTTTTTATTATTATTATAGTTTTTAATATTGTATATAATAATTTAAATAGAAATAGAAAAAAAATTAAATCTTCATTCATAATATTTGGGTGTGTTAATTTATACATTAATTTAAAATTAAAATGTACATTACGTATATTTAGTATTACTGTATAAATAATGTTTTACTTTATTTATGTAATTGTTTTAAACGCCATCTTATTTCAATTAAGAATACGCTTAACTGATATGCAGACCCCATAGCTTAAAGCTTTTCGTCAAACTCATTAGAACAGTACTCTGTGAACAATGCAAATAATATTTATAAAATCCACGAGATGGCGCTGAAATAATATTAAATGTTTGAGTGTTGTATCAGTAAGATCTAGTTATGTTACGTACCTACATATTTTTGTTATTTATATTTTTCATGCTATGTTTTGTTATACTCAAGAAATGTTTAAGGTCTGAATATGATAGGACTTATTTCTTTCTCAAATATTTAAACACATTTATTTCAACTAATACTACACTACTCAACCACTCGACTACTACTACACTACAACAACTACTACTACTATACTACTACATTTCAGAAAAAATATTCAATATTTTACATCATAAAAAAAAAACTTAAAACTTGAATTAGAGAACGCTGGCTGCGATTGCTTGATGAATAATCTTAACAAGCCCTATAGCGAGAAATGAACCAACTCTCATATTTCCAGCGGCGACAAGTTGCGGGTACAGTTTTCTTTAAACTTTGCCGCACGTGGACCTTACTGACCGGTAGTCTCTGCGACAAATGACACAGAATATGTATCCATTTTTTCAATTTTGCGTTTTCGTTCGCGTTCTGGGTTCGAGTTTTCAGTTGCTCACGAATCCCACTGTTGGGCGGTTTACGCGGTGCCACTACAGTCACCATGTTTTTTGACTATAGTTCTTCATCGGATGACAAATTATTGATATTGTGGACATTAGGAGCATCAAAATGGAAAAGGAAACATTTGGTGCGCCCAGTAAATAAGAATTTAATAGACTGTTTTGTAAATGGCTTACTAATGAATTATTTTTTAAATAAATTTCGGTCAATTTCTTGCTTCTGCTACTTTTCCTTGGTTTTTATAATCATTATTATTCACATCATATAAAAAACACCTTTCTCGTAGTAACATAACCAACGTCCGGTCTCCACCTTCCTTCCTATGTGGACACCGAAGCAACACTGAACGCGCAAACGCGTGCGTTCTGGTTAACCTACGCGATCAGAATGCCTGTTGCCTGCATTAAAAACAACGAACGCAGAACACGAACGCGGAACGCTTGAACACGTAAACGCCTTTTTCTTTTTTTTTTTGCGCCCAAAAGCAATTACACCTACAGAGAACAGTAGTGAAGCATTTGCTGTTTCCCTCGATTTTTCGAAGGCCTTTGACAGGGTTTGGCACGCTAGTCTATTGGGCAGGCTTTCAGCGTATGGTTTATACCCCGGCCTGATTGCCTGGGTGAAAGATTTTTTGAGTGACTGGTCTCTCCGGTTCGTCATCGATGGCTGCTCATCCGATACTGTGGTGACTAACGCCGGTGTTCCTCAGGGGTCCGTTCTGTACGCAACACTCTTCCTGCTGCATATAAGTGATTCCTGGTATCTATGGATATGCAGACGACAGCACAGTTGTGGAGAGATACCAACCAAGTGCGTGAGCCAGTCGGGATCAAATCCAGTCAGAAAGAGAGGCTATGGTTGAGCCTGTAAGTCTTACACTGCAGGCAGTCTCTGAATGGGGCGATGCCAATCTCGTCCTTGGCTTTACCTTGGCTCCTACTTTCCGGAATGTATCCTTGGAGTACACTGATCGCCTTCAGTTGTTAGGGGTTGAATTTTCTCCGAACCTGAACTATGGGCGGTTCGTTGAGTCCACAGCCAAAGCAGCCGCAAGGAAACTTGGTGTTCTTGTAAGGGTGTGGCGGTACTTCACGCCGGGTCAGCTTCTTACATTATATAAAGAACAAGTCCAGTTGTGCATAGAGTACTGCTGTCACATTTGGGCTGGTGCTGCAAAATGGCACCTGGCAGCATTGGACTCAGTAAAGAGACGTGCTAAGAAGCTCGTTGGTGACCTTGATTTGGTTGAAAACAATCTTTTCAGCCTCGAGCACAGGCGCAGTGTAGCCAGTCTCTCGGTATTCTATAGAATGCATTTCGGCGAGTGTGCACAGGAATTACACGCTTTTATTCCTCCCTCTCCTTTCCACCATCGGTTAACCAGGCGGTCGACGGGTCTTCATCCCTATGTTGTCGATATAACAGCAAAGGAGTGGAATAATTTGTCGGCGTCTATCTTTCCATCCGAATACAATCTTGGCGTCTTCAAGCCAAGAGTGAATGGGCTTCTGTTACGGTAAGACTGTGCGATTTACCATTATAGGCTGCATCACCACTTACTACCAGGTGGGATTGTGGTCAATCACTGACTTATAAGAAGTAAAAAAAGCTTTCCAACTTTATCCCGTATTTTATTTCTTAAAGTAAAAATGCAATTATATTAATATTACCAATATTCCCTTTAACTACTCTTGGTATACTTAAAATGCTTATGCTGAGACAGTAGTCAAATGGCGGATTCGAATCAACGACCTTTTGAGTTCGTGGTCAACATCCTGCTATTAGGCTACGGCCGTTTTTAAAATACTTATCTAAGAATATAGGAATTTTCCTATTGTTTTTCGTTATCTATACAGATATTGTCCCTAAAAATTGTAATTATTTTTCTAACGCCGAGCAAAGCTGTATAGGTACTAATATACATAACATTTATTGTTTTACACAAATATTTAGTACTTTAAGTAGTACTAGTAGTAGTAGTACTTTAGTAATTTTAACTCCCATTCTATATAGTAACTTTTAAACATACATTCCACAGTTAGATACAAGCCTCTTCTGATTTCAGAGATGGATTCCCTGATGTATGTTTGGTGAATTTTACCTTCACTGTCTGGACGCGTTAAATCAGTAAACAAAATAGTGCTTAAAATTGTCACAAACAATTTCAATGTTTTTTTAAAATATTTTACCTTTTTGTGCGGTCTAACGTCACAAGTTATTTTTTTTTGGTCTTGTTTAACAATTAGAATTTCGTCCAAATGGTCACAATAAAATCTTCATTTATTATTTTTCCATCCTTAGGGATGTATATTTTTCTTTAAATTTATATTGGTTGGCATAACCCTGAAGTAAAGATTAGAGACAACCTGAAAAAATTATTATTATATCCTATTCATCTGATTCTCACAAATTGGTTAAAACATACTGATCACGCGCAGAACGCGTGGTAGTTAGGATGCAGTTTTTAAATAAAAATCTTCGTCTTCATAATATATAAATTATAATGTCGTACTTGGATAACAAAATTAAATGAAGTGAACTGATACAATTTAAGAGAAAAACGCTATATATACATTTACAGAAAACATTCTCTTGTTTACCCAATATTCGTGACATCTGTCTTTTTGATTCTTTACAATTATTTAAAAAATTAAAATAAAAACAAAACATATAAAAACTCCACGAACATACTTCGCTCCCCTGGAAGCTTAAGCTTTCAGTTTTTGTATTGGGGATCCAGTGGAGGACACAGGTATTAAATACCACGTTTGAGGACTCTGGTGGACGTCAGAACGTCTGCAACACTGTTTATTCCATCTGGTCCGGGATAAAACTGTATGATACGTTCGAGTTTCCACTGTAGTGGAGAAGCGTTGTCATCCTTGAGTAAAACCAATTCTCCAATCCGTAATTCTTGAGCTGGAACTCGCCATTTATGTCGCTGTTGCAATTCAGATATATAATCCAGCTTTTAAGCCGGTTGAAATTCGTTGAAGTATGATCAGGTGATGGTATCGTATCTAGAGCACGTCCGATGAGGAAATGACCGGGATTGAGTGGATGGAAATCATAAGGAGAGGACGACATAGGATATAGAGGGCGACTGTTCAGGATGGATTTAACTTGACTAAATAAAGTTGCCAGCTCTTCAAAAGTTAAATGAGTAGAACCAAGGGTTCGTTTAATATAAAATTTATTAATTAATTAACGCCCGCTTCCCATAGACCGCCAAAGTGCAGCGCATAAGCCGGGGAGAAATGAAATTTTATGCCTTCGTTCGAAGCAAAATCGGAAATGGAACGCGAATTCGTGTTTAAAAAATTGCCTAGTTCTTTCGAGGCTGCCACAAAATTCATGCCGTTGTCACAATAGATATCTGACGGCTTTCCCCTGCGAGATATAAACCGACGTAAAGCTAGTACAAACGCATCTTTGCTGAGATCACTCACCGCTTCTAAGTGAAGGCATTTATATTTCATACAAATAAATAAACATAAGTAGCATTTAGTTACGATTTTACAGCCTCTACCTTTACGATTAACCATAGAAAATGGTCCCGCAAAGTCTACGGCAGTACTAATAAAAGGAAATCCAGCGTCTACGCGCACGGAAGGTAAGTTTCCCATTTTAGGGGTTACTGGTTTAGCAGCAAATCTACGACATCTGACACACTGATGATAGACAGAACGAGCGACATCTCTGCCAGCGACGGGCCACACAGTGCGACGGACGGACGACAGCAGCAGCAGCGGCGCGGTATGCAGCAAGCGCAGGTGCTCACGCTCGAACAACAGCCGTGTGAAGCGATGCTTGCCGTGGACTAAGATAGGATGTCGTTTTTCGAACGAGTAGGAGGATTCATAGAGGCGGCCCCCCACACGGATTAAACCATCGCGTAGAAACGGACTTAAAGGTAAAATACCATTTTTAGAGTGTAACGGCTTATTATTTTGTAATAATTTTAATTCGTCAGGAAAACATTTACGCTGAGAGAGATAATATAGATAGAGATATAATAGTTATAAGACATAAGCGAAAATGCGTTGTAGTTTAGTAAGAGATGAGTAAGAATCGAAATCTATTAAATCTTGTCTATCATGGTTTAAAGTAGTAGTACATTGACTCTCAATTCGGGAATATCGTCGCACGGATCTGTGCGGAATGTTGGCCAATCACAGGTCGGCAGCATGAGGAAGTCTGGGCCGCGCCACCACAGGGACAGGTGCTGCAGGCGGTCGGCACATACTCCGCGCGAGGGCAGGTTGGCGGGATTCGAAACGCCACTCACATGACGCCACGAACTCGAGCCACATAAGGAACTGATGGCACCGACTCTGTTGGCTACAAAAGTTTGTAATTTGCTAGGCTTGGTGCGAAGCCAGGCGAGGACTATGGATGATTCCGTCCAGTAATAGTGTCGAGATATAGGCACACGTATAGCGTTAGTGACGGCAGATGCGAGCTGAGCACCCAGAAGGGCAGCGCGGAGCTCCAAGCGCGGTATAGTTTTGGGGTTAGTAGGCGCGACTCGGGCCTTAGCGCATAGCAACTGAAACTTGACATCGCCGTCATCGTTCGTAGATTTAATATTTCGTAGATGTACGTGGCGTATGCGGTCTGCGATGCGTCGCAAAAACAATGGAGCTCTACAGACGTAGTAAGATCACCTATGACGTGCCTGGGAGTTCGCAAGGTAAGTAAGCTAGGTAATTTTTGTATGAAGTAGAGCCACTCCTGTTTGATATTATCAGGCACTGGGTCATCCCAGTTGACTTTGGATAACCATAATCTTTGAATTAGAATTTTAGGTTTTATAGTGAGTGGACTAAGAAGACCTATAGGTTACGACATTACATAATCGGAAAGTATTGATCTTTTAGTTGGATTTACATTTTGAATATTATAGTTAGTGGATTCTTTAGTTGTATTTTATAATATCTTCGTTAGGATTCCAACCGATACCTAAAATGTGAGAAGAACAGCTTATCACTAAATCTTTCTGAATGTCAGCCTCATCGGGCTTAAATAAAATGGATGGAGAGTTTCATCGGTACTTTCGCAAGTTAAACCCACCACTAGATAAAATGGACTCTACGGTTTCCTTAATATAACGTAATTCTTGAGAAGAATCAGAACCGGTAAGTAAATCATCGACTAAGAAGTCATTTTGAATTATAGTTTTATTTTATGATCCTGACATTTCTCTCCTAGCTGCCACAGACAGCGGGTACTTAGAAAGCTTGCGCTCGCGAAACCGTAGGTCACTGTGTTAAGACGTAATATTCGTATGGGCTCTCTGTCATTTTCGCGCCATAAAATTAACTGTAAATTACGATCTCTGGGGTCAATTAAAACTTGTCAGTACATTTTTTCGATGTCTCCAGAGAGTACATATTTATAAAGACGAAATCTGAGTATAATATTAAATAAGGAATCCTGAATAGGAGGCCCCACCATTTGGAGGTCATTAATAGAGAAGCCTGAGGTAGAGGGGGCGCTGCCGTCGAAGACAACGCGAAGTTTTGTCGACTCACTGTCTGGTTTTATCACCGCATGGTGCGGGATGAAATGAGCTGGAGATGAAATAACCTCAGTAGCTTCTGAAAGATGTCCAAGATCTGAAAATTGACGTATAAAATCAGAATACATTAATTTTAAATCTGAATTGATTTTAAAACGTCTTTCTAACCCTAGAAGTTGCCTTTTAGCTAACTACCGTCTACCGTCGTCCATGCGACGAGAAAAAATTTTCTAGAAAGTGCTTCTCACATTCCATATCAAAATTGGACAATATTTTATTAGATGCAGGGATATCCTTAACCTGCCAAAATTTTGTAATTTACTCTTCAAGGCACAAGTGAGTACATAAAACGCCACGAACATTAATAGACTTTGAAGAAATTGGGCCAGATAATATCCAACCAAACCTTGTATCTGTGACTATAGGTTTGTTACAGCCTAGAGTGATCTGTTGGCCTAATATTAATTGCCAAAATACATCAGCTGCAATAAGTAGATCTACAGGAGTAGGCTGAAAGAAGTTAGGATCGGCAAGGTAAATATTCATAGGTAAATTTAATTGAGATATATCAAGTTGAACATGAGGTAGATCGCCAGATATTTTAGGTAGCACTAAGCAAGATAAGGTAAGTGTGGAGTTAGTAGATTTAGACAATACAGACGGAGCAACGCTTGACGCCTGAGGTAAGTTGTTTGTCACCTACGCTTATTATATTTGTGTTTGATTGTTCAGTGGGCAAGCAAAGTTTGCGTTTAAAATTTTCAGTTAGTATGGAAGCCTGACTGCCACTGTCTAATAAGGCGCGCGCCGTCTCATACTTGTAAGTTATGGGATTGTACACATCTACAAGGGCAGTGGATAGCAAGACGTGGTTGTTACCAGAGACGGACTGTACCGATACATTGACTGTAGTGTCATTGACCTCAGGAGTCTCATTTGCTGGCTCAGTCTTATTTGCAGTCATATTTACGGATGCATTGCTTGCCTGAGGAACCTCGAGGTGTAAAAGCGTATTGTTTCGCCGCTTACAAATAAAACAAGGGCCTAACCTGCATAGCCGCGTAGGGTGTCCCTTACGTAGGCAATTAAAGCATAATTTCAACCTGGCCGCCTCGGTGATACACTCCTCGATAGATTTGGAAAAGAAAGAAGAGCAACCGTAGACGCGGTGCGATCCGCCGCAGTATACGCACGACACCGCCGCACCCGCCGCTCCGCTGGCAGCGTTCGCAGTAGATGACGAGACACCACACATAGACGAGCTGGGTTCCATTGAAGTATCATGAGATTTTAAGGGTAATTTCTGTTGCTTAAAATTGTTGAATTTTTCGCCTTTTTCCTGTTTATTATTATTCGCACTTTCGAAAATATCAGCTCGAGCCTTCAAAAATTTAAAGAAATTATCTAACGAAGGTAAATCACAATTTAAGAAAGATTTATATTCTTCCCATTTTAGTCTAGAATTGCTATCAAGCTTAGGGACAATTATATGAACGATTATTGGATCCCAATTAATAGTGGGAACACCTAAAGTGTTAAGGGCTCTAAGATTTTTTGAATCATGATCCACAGTGTTACGCAAAGACTTAGCTGTCTAAGAAATATGAGACATATTAAATAGTGCATTCATGTGTTGTGAGACCAGCTGTTTTTTATTGTCATATCTCTCGCAGAGGATGGCCCAAGCCACATTGTAGTTATATTCAGTTACTTCCTAATTACTAATAACTTGGGCTGCCTCACCTTGCAGGTAAGATGAAAGATGAAATTTATGTATAAAATTTATAGTTTCATTATCATGTATTAAGGAGATGTCTCCTTGAATTTAAGGAAATGTATGAACATTTCCTTAAATTCAAGCCATTTATAATAGCTGCCATCAAAATGGGCAATTTTAATTTCTGGTAAGCAAACCCCTGGCTGAATCTTAAGATTAGACTGGCCTGAGTCTGAAGAATGATGTCTATCTTTTTTTAAAAGATGATAATAAATCCTTAGCCAATGTCATAGGCGTATAAAAGCTACGTTACATTTCCTCCCTTACTTCAAACTATGAGGTATCACGAACCTCAATTTCCGTCTGCAAGTCATTAAAATATTCAAATAAACCTTCAAATTTTTCTAACCGTACAGAGAGCTCAGTAATTTGACTTTGTGTAGGATTCTTAACTTCAATTAAATCATTTACAAAATTTTTAAATAACTTTACTCTTTGCTTAACGTTAGCCCGTTGAGTTATGAGCTCATCCATATTTGTACCATTTTTAGGCATTATGAAGAGAAATGGAGAAAACAAATTAAAAATCAAGATAGGTAAATGCTTAATCCCTAAAATTACTTGAATATTAGTAAGTTAGTATGAAAAGTTGAAATTCCTAAGAATTTGCTACGATGACTTGCAAATTAAAGGCATAAAATAAACGTAACTTGCAACTTAAGCGCGGCGCAGCAGCGGTCCACGGTCGGAGGACGTGAAGAGAAGAGGAGTGCAGCAGCAGGAGACAGTCCCCTGCAGCAACAGGCGAGTAGTAGTAGTAGCTTAAGAAGTGATTAGGCTTAGTTTTAAGTAGCTTAGTATGGAAAAAGTATTTGGGAGCCTAAAATTCAAATTGATATATAAAATAAAATATTATCTTATAAAATATTAGTATAAATTAACCAAATTTTATGGTGATTTACAATTCTTTGCAAGGTACGCCACGTGTGCGCAAAGAAAATATAGGTAGATTTAGTTTTAGCTTATTAATTGTGGTAAGTAAAATTAATTGGCCTTGAACAATTTGGTTGTAATTTACCGATGAAACTTTTATTTATGCAATAAACAGCCTTAGATAAATAAGACATGAAAATTAGATTCACTGCGATATATAATGAAATGGCTGGCTGGCAACCTAAAGTCAAGTTTTTAGAAGGACGCACAGGGTAAGTAGGTTATAAAAGTGTTATAGGAGTGGTCACTTCCCTGATTTTGTTGCTGTGCAGCTGGCTCTCGTTGCAGGTTCTCTCGGCAATTACAATTTGTGTTGGCTTGTCCAAAGCTTACTTCTTCATATTACTTCTTCATTGGATAATCACGTCGCATGGTCACCAATGATCACGCGTAGAACGCGTGGTAATTAGGATGCAGTTTTTAAATAAAAATCTTCGTCTTCATAATATATAAATTATATTGTCGTACTTGGATAACAAAATTAAATGAAATGAAGTGACACAATTTAAGAGAAAAACGCTATATATACTTTTACAGAAAACATTCTCTTGTTTCTCCAATATTCGTGACATCTGTCTTTTTTATTCTTTACAATTATTTAAAAAACTAAAATAAAAACAAAACATATAAAAACTTCACGAACACATACAACATAAGGAAACATAGGCGTCGAATATTGAAAGAACCTTCTCGTTTTTTGAACTCAGTTAATAACTAAATATAAAAAATATTATTTTATTATTATTATATTAAAAATTTAAAATTTTGTACAACCGACTTCGACATAAATTATTAAGAATAACTCATGTACTATTGGTCAGACCTTGATCAAATTTATATGAGACTACAGCTAACTACTAAGCACCAGCTTTCAAATAAAAAAGAATCATTGAAATCGGTTCACCCAGACAAAAGTTATGAGGTAACACACATAAAGCAACATACAGTCGAATTGAGTACCGTCTTCTTTTTGAAGTCGGTAGAAAAGCATTTCCTATTTTTCGTCAAAATTTAATATTAAAAACCTTTAAGTCATATCATTTTATATTTATTTTCAGAATTTCATTTTAATTTTGAATGCGTCAAAATTTCAACATACCAGTTTTTTTTTTTGGCAAACGAACTCACAATACTCGTAACTAACCTGATGGTAAGTGGCTATTGTAATTCATGGATACCTGCGACCAATTTCTAAAAGGCTAGATATGTGTTGTCACCTTTAAGTAGTAAGATGATTTATTTCTTTATTTCGCAATGATATTGCTATTTGGCAGTGAAATAAAACTTCATATGGGATCTGTCAGACAGAAGGCGTTCACTTTGCGCCCTCTTTTCCCAAAAGACGGTCGCTTTCGATGTGGCAAAGAAGCTTCATAGACCACTGCCATTTCCCAAAGTGGAATTTAGTGGGTATCACTTAGGGTCCCCGTTAGGATAGTCACAGTGAGTCCCGCATAACCACGACAGACCGGCTGTCGTGGTATGCACAAAGCATTCTCCACTTCCTCGCGTATCGGGGTAGCCCTTTCCAGCAGCTTTTAGCTTTTCAGCTTAGCTTTTCTTAGCAGGTGGACGTTCATTATACTCTTCATAATCTTGAATAGTGTGGAGGTAATTGAAATTGACCGATAGTTGCCAGGGTCAGTATGGCTAACTTTTTAGGCACAGGCTGCACATTGGCCAGCTTCCAAGATTTGGGCATAAGAAGCATGTAAACACAGAAGACAACTCAGGAGACCTTTAGAACTATAGCTGGTATACCATCAGGCCCACTAGCTTTGTTCACATCTAAACTTCGCTAGGTTTTAGGAAGCTCCTTGTTGGTGATACGAAACTCTGATATTCCGCAGTGAGGAAATTGAGACATTACGCTGTTGCTACTATCCAGAAGCGAATTGATAGCAAAAAGAGAAGCAAATAAGTCCGCTTTCTCCTTAGGCGCATGCGCCAGTGAGTCATCTGGTTTTACCAGCGGAGGCAGTGTAAACTGACAGAAGTTTGTCTTGAAGGCTTTGGCGAGAGACCAAAAAGCTCTACTGCCAGATTGTTTGACAGAAAGCTTTGTACCGATGCGCTTTTGGCGAAGAAGGAAAAGGGAAGATCTGCCGCCAGGCAAGGTTTTCTGCCCGGGGAACGGCCAACGCTCCGATTGGTAGTTCTTTTTTTTTATAGGATAGGGGTGACAAACGAGCACACAGTGCAGCTTATGGTAAGTTGTTGCTGCGGCCCATAGACATCTACATCTATCCTCGTTTGTGAATCAAAATGCAGATGCGTTGTCACCCGTGAGGATTAAGATGGAATGCCTCTTTTCTAGTGAAAAGGGCCTCCGGCCATCTGCACTCACCAAGCGAAACGCAGAGGTAAACCTCTACTTCACGCTGGTATTAAGTGAGGTCGTGGTACCATCGCGGTTCGAGCCGGCCCATCCGTGGGACAGCAAAAGCTGCCGCATGGCTCTACCACTGTAGAAGATATTCTATATATTATGCTGCTTTAACTTCGGAACTTTGTTAGTGCTTTACTTTAGGCTTCGATGTGTTTCGCTTGTAGTGCGACGACAGCACCGCCACCGCCTTAATGCGGTCGAGACTGGCTTGTTGTAATCCTTTTTTGCTAGAACTTGGCTGCTTGGTTAAAGGCTCTCTTCTTAAGGCTAACATCCGGAGCTTTGCAGTCTCAAGCTTCGACCCAGGATATGTACGTCATATGCTTGTGCTTTACAGCACGAGGGCAGTCTGCGTTCAACCATGGCCGAGTTTTACCACCAATGGGCACGCCAGCAAAGGGAAAGGAACACGCCATCGCTTGACGTATCTCATCGGTTATGGCATCGACGGGTCGACAGACGAGAAGCAGACCTGCCGCCCAGGATAAGATGCAAAAAAATACCGAATCTCATCCCAATCTACTGACTTATATCGCCACACTCGCCGAATACCGTGGAATTTGTAATTAGGTCGGGAATATAACGACACAGATTTCACCAGATAATGGTAAAAAGTTCCCGAGGGTAAGGTAACCTAAACATAGTACCTGTCTGGATCGATCTACAGCAGGAGGTCGAGGCAGTTGGGTGTGTGCCCATCTACATCAGGTACCCTAGTCACTTGTTGTATCTGCTAGGAGAGCCCCAGCGATAACGCAAAATTCAACGCCTCTTTCCGAGCGTGGTCAGTCGTCTGGTATGGGAACAGCCAGTCCTAATAACAGGCATCAAAGTCCCACAGAAAAACCAACTGTGCATTAGGGTACCGATTTAGAGCCACATCAGAGGCTTCCCTGAGGTGTTCAAACAGCCTAGTTGTCTTCTGGTCATCGCTGTGCAATTGGTAGATAAGAGAATAAATAATTTTATCCATTCCTGTGTCTATCAATACCTAGATCGTAGAGAAAGTGGGGCCTTCAAGGTGATGGTGGTGTTTATAGCAGATTTCGTTGCGGACAGAAACAGAAACAGAAACTTTTTTATCAATATAGATTATAAATAATACTTATTGAAAGTCACTCTTTTGTATAATTACCACTGGTTCGAAAAAAACCTCTGTCCTGGGAAGAACCAGCAAGAAACCCAGCGGGACTTTTTTTTAAAATAACAGCTTACAATCATGTATGTTACACAAATTAACAACACAACAAATTAGAAATAGCTTGGTAGCGATCACCTCATTTCCAGGGGTTATTATCATCTATAAATTATTTAATATTATAATAACCCTTTTTATACACAATTAGTTTAATAAAGTTTTTGAACTTTGAGCAGGTCAAATTTTGTATATTTTCTGGAATTTTGTACTAAAAGCTATACATCGCCCCAAGAATGAATTACTGACTCGATGGAGTCGAGTAACTGGTACTACTAGCTTGTGTCTGTTCCTAGTATTTACAGAATGAATATCACTTATTTTTGTATAACTACTTTTATTTTTGTGTACGTACATTACATTTTCATAAATGTATTGAGAGGCCAAAGTTAATATATTAATTTCCTTAAATTTTTGTCGCAGCGACTCTTTAGGCTTTAAATCAAAAATTGCTCTTATGGCCCTCTTCTGTAAAACAAATATAATTTCAGTGTCAGCTGCGTGTCCCCATAGCAAAATGCCATACGACATTATGCTATGGAAATAGCTAAAGTAAACTAGTCTAGTTGTTTCAACACTATTTAGACTTCTAATCTTTTTTACGGCATATGCTGCAGAACTAAGTCTGTTTGCTATGTAGTTTTGATATAATATGGGGGCTCCATTGAAGCTTCGCGTCTAGTGTGATTCCAAGAAAAATGGTGATATCTACAAGACTCAGTTTCTCCTCATTTAAAATTACATTAGTATTTAATTGTTAGACATTTGGAGTCATAAATTTCATACATTTCGTTTAAGTACCATTTAAATGCAAATTATTAACATTGAACCAATTTACTAATTTAGATATAGCATTATTTACTTCGTCATATTTTAGCAATTGTCGACTTAATTTGAAAATTACAGAAGTGTCATCTGCAAATAATACTATATCATGGTTATACCCTACTATGTAAGGTAAGTCATTAATGTATACAAGAAACAGAAAGGGGCCAAGAACTGAGCCTTGAGGCACGCCCATCTATACCATCGACCCGGAAGAACTCATACTGTTAATGACAACTTTTTGCGTTATCTTACTTAAATATGAAATAATTAATTTAGGAGCATCACTTCTTACACCGTAGTGTTGAAGTTTCCTGATTAATGTTTCATGGTAAACACAATCGAAGGCTTAAGATAGGTCACAAAACATACCCAAAGCATCCTGTGAATTCTCCCATGCATTAAATATATATTTAATCAGCTGAACACCAGGTGGGTGGTAACTAACCGTCGGCAGGGCCTCTTACTACTAGAGGAAATAAAACGTTATCTGTCAAAATTAGCTTGATAATTTTGATACCTCACTGTAGGGATGGGGTGGTGTATAATCGTTAATTAACATATCCGATTATCATTCTCATAGAACTTGCAATCGATGGTTGTAGGTTTATTCTGCGTAGACTTGAAATTTTGAACAATTTCATATCTATTGAATTAAAAAAAACTATTAATACGATAGTAAAATCTCTCCCATAATAACGATTTCACCTCATAAATATTTTTATTCGATCAGTCAGACTATTCAGTAGAATACGTGCGAGTCGTAATAATGTTTGTAAAAGGGCTTAGTGTAAAATAAAACAAGAAATTGTAGTTTAACGTTATTTATTATTAAAATAATGGTGCACAACTTAAATCACGTCCATTATTATCATCATCGTTATCACTAGGTTCACTACTAGAACTGACCCTTACGTTGATTATTAATTTTTGATTACAAACTCTGTCAAAGTGGACATATCGCATATATTTTTTTTGTGTTCCACGACTTTTCTCCAGTCATCCGCAGTAACGTTATCACAGGCATTTTGCAATAAAATCAGCATTTTCTTAGCCCTAAATGGCGGAGATGTGTTATGTTTGTTTGCATGACCTAAAAAAATTAAGTATCTAAATATGTAGTAAACGTAGGTATTAGGTATATTGACAAAAAAACAAACGTTTGACAAGAGCTCAAATCCGTGCGATGGCAATGATATGGTGGCAATCTAAGCACCGTGTGACCATGTTGTTCAGCAATTTCATCCAAAATGTAGGTTGGCTTTCTGGGTTTGTTTTCTTTTTTTTTATAGGATAAGGGTGACAAATGAGCACACATTCCACCTGATAGTAAGTGGTTGCTGCGGCCCATAGTCATCTACATATATCCTCGTTTGCGAATCAAAATGCAGATGCGTTTTCACCCGTGAGGACTAAGATTACCAGGAAAAAGGGCCTCCGGCCACCTGCACTCACCAAGCGAAACGCAGAGGTAAACCTCTACTTCACGTTGGTATTCTGTGAGGTCGTGGTACCACCCCGGTTCGAGCCGGCCCATCCGTGCGACAGCAAAAGCTGCAGCGTGGCTCTACCACTGTTTATTTCACTAATCGGACCAATTCGTGTTTTAACATATTTTTATTGGCATAGGGATGAAGACCCGTCGACCGCCTGGTTATCCGATGGTGGAAAGGATAGGGATGTTCTGTCCTGTCGTAAGGAATGGTATGGCAAATTATCCATAATCAAACGTAATCATATGTGGCTCACGAACATTTTCCAGTAATGTTAAAAAACCACTCTTTGAACTTTTAAAAATTCATCTCCTCATAATATTATGTTGTTTTTGTTGATTTAAAAGCCAACAAACAATTGGGTACGTAACCGTTCGCCGTCCCTGTGTGCGCAATTATCAGGCGTTGTCCTTTGCCTTCGGGTACTTTGGTGACGGATTGTGCCGTGTCATCAGTCCACGCTTTCGGTACAGTGTGGTTAACATTCAATTAAATCTTGTCTAGAAATGCGACTTTATCCCAATTTGAAATATGTTTGGCTTTTCTCAAAAAAGTCCACCCGTGCCAAGGCAACATCTGTGCGCTCCATTGTTATTTTTATTTTATCGCATTTTTTATAAGCGAAATTAATTTTGTGTAGTATGGTGATGGCCAATGACTGCATACTGCCTTTAAATAAATCAGAATATTTACGGGACACTATTCATTTTCTTATTGTTATATATTCATCACGTCTATAATACGCGTATACATGGTTGCGTATTGCGGCGACATCATAGTCATGAATCGCAGTGATACTCGAAACTTTTCTTCTTTTCTTATTCAGCAAGGCCTATTTTTACCGTGTCTTCCTCTATCACTTGAGTTGATAATGGCTTGCCATACTTTTCTTGCGTTATACGAGACACCGTGGCACAACCGATGCCAAGAGCATCCGCAACTATGTTTCCAACTTGGATTACAGGCAACAACGGTCCGTCATTTTGACACTTAGTTTAAAATAGTCTCGCAAGGGAACCACAAATTCGCTGTTCAAAACAGTTTTTTTCGTTATTTTCGGCATTTTGTAACACAAACTTAATGAAAAACTTCACAAAAACTGTAGATAGCAGAAAATAACAAAAACTGAACAAAAGCGTATACAAGGCACTTACGGATCGGCGTCAGAACTCGTACTGATTACAAAATGGCTGACTGATAGAAGGATGACAGGCTGCAGAGTTGCCATAATCTTGGAGTCAATAGATGCTATTTTTAATTTTGATTTCTTTTTTTCAGAATAACAATATCGGGTTGATACGCAATCAGCACAATTTATAGAACATATTTTGCCAATTAAAAGCCAATATATTCGATATATTTCAAAACCGATTTTTGATAGTCTGTGGTTGTTCTTTATAGCATGGCATAGTTTAGCGTGCCACATTACTACCGTAAGTGGGCGGTACGCATCCATGAAGTACAACAACATCTGTACGACAGTTTATCTAAAAAAATACAACACTTCATAGTCGTGAGCTGTCAAAATTCTGAAGCTAAATTTGACAGAGTTTAAATAATAATTTCAAAAGAATGATCCAAAGAAGGTTGGCCAAATCGTACCAGACGATGAAACGATGGTGTCACTAAATGCCATATTTATGAAAAATATCCTTATTTTTTAAGGTCTTAAAAAACACAAAAAATACCTCTCTAAGTAGCCACAAATAAGTTATCCTCTTATTTTTGTTTTTGTACCTGATCCGAAATTATTTAAAATAATGGTTTCTGAACGCACTGGAACGCACCTAATGACGATTCATTTCACGTATGAAAGGACTATGTATTCGAAGACTAATTTTTCACGTTTTTCTGAATAGTTGTTAATTTTAATTCAATTCAATTAGTATGTAGGCATCAAATCAAATACTATACTGATTTATTATGTACTGGATTCATGTCATAAAAATGATTATTTAGCTATTTTTATAGGATAAGGGTGACAAACGAGCACACAGTCCACCTGATGGTAAGTGGTAGCTGTGGCCTATAGACATATAAATCTATCCACGATGATGAATCAAAATGCAGATGCGTTGTCACCCGCGAGGACTAAGATGGAATGCCTCGTTTCTATTAAAAAGGATCTCTGGTTCTCTACACCCACCATACGAAACACAGCAGCATTAAGCTGCTATTTTACGCTGGTATTCTGTGAGAGCGTGGTCCTTCCCTTGTCGAGCCGACCCATTCGTGTAACAACTATACCAATGATTATATAGAATTTTGCAGCATTTTGTTCAATTACTTACAACGGAATATCATTTGTCATCGTCAAGTTACATAATCTGTGGTCATCGATCGACATTGATTGTCACCCGGCAATCATCTACTTATCTATATATCATATTTGCTTCACTCGTTGTTGTGGATTGTGATACTTCCTGTACTATTTTAGATTTCCTTCTGTTGTTTTGACCTCGGCATGGTTTTACGGACTGATAACTACCACATGTAACGATTATTCTGTGCTTTTGATTTCCGGACACCGATTTTGTATCTTGCATGTTTGTGAGAGACATCATGCAGACTACAGCTACACAACAATGACAACTAGCCCTGCGATTGCTATGTGTTAATTGTAACATATTATGCATTGATACACTTCACCGCCATCTCGTTTTTGAGCTTGATACCAGAGTAATTTCTAAGATACGCGAGTGCAATTTTTTAATAATAGTACATATTTACATACCTACTTATTTTATTACACTAATATAAACCATCACACACAATCGTACATCATAATACAAATCTAATTTATATTGTAGACCACTGAAGAAGATTACATATGTGATGCTAACATCAAAAGTATTATTTTTTTTTTATTTATTTATTTCCACCAACAATATACATTCAGAAAACAACAAAAAATATGTGCTTACATCTGATACAATACTATTGTTAGGTGAAAAACTGGTGCCTAAACTAGGTAAAACCTGTATCTCAGGTCACCAGGTCCCCACCTGTAGGTATCCGTGGACAAAATAAATAGATGAAGCTACAATAAATGTTTTCATTCGTAATTAAAAACAATGCAACGAGATTTACTTATATTCTAATAATAAAAAAACGCACAAAACTAATAAGAAAGAGAACAACAAAAAAGGGGAATGTCTCACTAAATATCAAACAGAGACAACAGTTTAAACATTTTACAACGGTAGGTACTTCATTTTACCTATTAATGGTCGCATTATTTAGGATGCATATAATTGAGCAGAATAATAAAATTTATGTATGTGTTTATGAGTAATAAATAGAGTTACATAAATAAAATAAAAACAATATAGTTAAATATATGTAAATAGATATTTTATATATATACTTCCATATATATACTTTATAAATCATCACACCTTATTTTTAGTTTATACTTTCTTTTTTAATTTTGTTCTTATAATGTACATATATTATCACCTCTTTGATTGCTTCAATAATTAACCAATTCTATAGACAATATAAAAATTATGGAAGTTACATCAAGTAATTATTAAATAAGATAATAACAATTACCTAATTAATAATTCTTATTAAATTTTCAGTATCATCATAGCTTAGGTTCAGTAACCAGGAGGTAACCTTTTTTCTGCATTCGTATGATGATAAAGAATATATATCAATTTTCCTGTTACATAGGTTGTATAAATATGGACCAAGAAAATCAAAAAATCTTTGTGCGAATCTCGTCCTAAATACTTTGCTCGAGCACACTAAATAATATCTTCGTTTTTTGCTTTTAAGCTCTGGATTATAAAGAACTAAGCAATGTTGTCTATGTATAATCGATTGGACAAACAGCTGTCGCACAGATAGTACTTTCCATTCCCTGTAAAGTGCTTTAGTAGGGTAAAGAAAATTACGAAAGGATGCTACTTTTAAGATTGCTCTTTGGGCTCTTTCTAATAGTAATAATGATGTTTTCGACGAGCCTCCCCAGGCAGATATAGAATAGGTCAAAACGGACTGACACAATGCATAATATACTGTTTTTATTAAGTTAAAATCAGCAATATGACGCAAATTTTTGAATATATAAACTAGTTTACGTACTCTATTTTTTAAAAGAGTAATGTGTTTTTCAAAGTTTAGATGCTGATCTATAGTAACACCTAGATATGTGTCTCCCATAGTTACCATCTGTGTCTCCGTACAACACTCTTATTAATGTAATATTTTTTCTAGAATTAGGTTGACAAACGTACATACAGTCCACTTGAAGGTAAGTGGATGCTCTGGCCATAGTCACTTATATCTATCATCGATTAAAAATCAAAATGCAGATGCATTGTCACCGCAGAGGTCTAAGATGATCGGCTAATGAATGAATCCCTCGTTACTAGTAAAAAGAGTCTTCGTTTCACTACACTCTACCATACGAATCACAGCAGTATTATTCTGCTGTTTTACGCTGATATTTTGTGAGAGCGTGGTCCTACCCCAGTCGAGCTGACCCATGTATGCTTCGGCGTGGCTCTACCAAATAAATAAATTGCATATACTATAAGATAAACTGAAATTATTTTAGTAAACATAATATATTTAACTAGCAATGAGTAAAGTACGTAAATTAATGAAATAGAGCTTTGTTTATTATTTAAGCTCTATTACAGTTTTTAAATAAAAATTAATCTACCGTTTAGACCAAACCTGCAATTTATCCTAGAGTTTTAAAATAAAAACTAAGGCAAAAACTTCCTTCGTATTTTTATGCGCCAAACCTATTATTACAATTTAGACATCTGTCCGCCCCTATTACGCCTCTGCTTGTTTCTTGTCCTTACATACACAAACGTTTGCTTGTATTGCAATCACTGAAATGATGTTACATTTCTCATTTAAACATTTAATTTTTTATTCTGTTCATTAAATAATTTATTGATTTTTATTTCTTTAGGCTCTGTTTGCACACAAACGCCCACAAAATGGCGAACTTACCAGGTCGAGCAGAATATAATATACGTAAATAGACAGCGAAATGTGCAAAAAAATATTGTTAAGATAACAATAGTTATTATTAAGATAACAATAATTTATTTTAAAATAGCAATAGTTTCCTAGATGTTAATAAACAGGGATTTTAATATATAACACAATAAATACACACAAGTACATGAATACAGAAATGTTTAGTAATCTATACATAATCCAAGACAGCCTACTAAAGTCCAGTGCTGAACTTATACCTCCCCCATAGCAATCTATGTGGATAGTTGCCATGTAGCCACGCTTGACGCCGCAGTTTTTTTATTTTTAGTCGTTATTAGGAAGACGCTGCTGCCCAACTCCTGATTTATTTACTTCTGTCGCCTCTTACAACAACATCCATGGGATGATATGGGGAAGTGGATATTCTCACGAAATTTATTAGAATAACTCCTTTTATCACTATAATCATTTTTAAGGCAATAATTTTACCTGAAATCAAATCGTGTGCGTACATACCTAATGTCAGACATAGGTGTTTACCGAAAATTAATAAGGCATATCCCCAGGCCTTTTAGGCTTTAGTGCATTTTAAATCTGTAGAATTATTCCTTAAGAAGAGAAATAAAAGATGTTTCTTTTTCAATTATGTGGGGGACAGAGAATACGGTCTTCCATTTGACAAGATCCTGATACACCGTTCTCACTTCTTTCACATTTATACATGTTTCTCGGTTAAGAGTAATCTTACCTTGAACCATTTTCAATGTATCGCCGATTTGATGGATAACCTTCTATCTAAGGCGTCCATTTCCGATTCTGTCGAAAATTGCGGCATACGTTTACTTTGTGAATGTCTTCTCATTTATTCTTTCTACATGTGCATACCACTAAAGCTTTCCATTTTAAATTCTGGTCCATCCATCCATCACAATAAAAATAAAAATAAATAAATTGGGAAGTGAGATCCGATATATTGAACTAGTATTATGATTTCCTAATGTCTTTTTGTCAAGGAAAATTACTTTTCAACTATTGTGTTGGTAGCATTGTGTTGGTCGCAAAACTAAACATTTACACATACATAGCATATCTTACTTTTTCTTCAAAATGTTGAAAGGGATTCGTAAAACTTTGGAAAATCCACAACATCCTTTATTAGGCCCGACGCTTTTCGGACTAGAAAAATGGGGAATGTGGCAACCCAAGAAGGGTATAACTAGTACTGTTTACAATTTGATCCATCTCTTTGCAATATTATTCGTGTTGAGTCAATACGTAGAATTGTGGATCATTAGATCAAATCTCGAATTGGCTCTAAAAAACTTATCTATATCAATGCTAAGTACGGTGTGTGTGGTGAAAGCTAGTACTTTCGTATTTTGGCAACAGCAATGGAGGAGTGTTATTGAATATGTATCAACATTAGAAAAGGCCCAATTAACGAAAAATGATACAATAACTAAAAATATTTTAAAATATTATACTAGATATTCAAGAAAAGTTACTTACTTTTACTGGTGCCTTGTTACAGCTACAGTTTTTACTGTTATTTTAGCTCCATTAACTAGTTACATTTCTTCGCCTACCTTGCAAGAGTTAATAAGAAACGGGACAGTGGTTTATCCGGAAATAATGAGCTCATGGTTACCATTTGATAAAACAAAAGGCCTAGGGTACTGGGTGCAGGTTATAGAACAGTCCTTAATTTGTTTTTACGGCGGCGGTATTGTAGCAAATTATGACTCAAACGCTGTGGCCCTAATGACGTTCTTCGCTGGTCAAATGAAGCTGTTAAAAGCAAATTGTGAAAGGTTGTTTGACGAAAATAATAGGCATGTTAATTTTCAAGTATTTGTGGATAGAATTCGAGAATGTCACCATCACCATATCAATTTGGTCAAGTATGTTCCAGCTTATTTTATTAATAATTAAATCAAATCTAGTTATGAAAATTATAATCTATAGTTTCGTACTTTTATTTAAAATTATATTAAATAAGTAAATATTTAGGATAATTTTCTTTTCAATTCATAACTGCTACTTTAGGGCACAATACTAGAATCTAAAATTTTTATTTCACGGCGCAGGCGTATCTTCTGTAGAATGGTCTATCCAATGATGCATTTGATAAATAAAAACTCTTTCAAAGTATATTTTTGTATATAATTATTTAAATATCACAACGCTGTAGTAGCAATTGGCAACCGGTGGGGACGAAAGGTTCTCAAGTAGCACTAAAAAGAGTAGTGTTTATAAGTGAGAAGCCTATTTTCAGCAGTTGACCTGTGATTCTTTGTTCCCATGATTATCTGACAGCAAATACAACATAGCATTAAACACGATAAAACATTTTTTACTTTTAATTTTTTTTCAGATATGCCACAGTTCTAAACTCGCTGATGTCACCAGTAATGTTTTTATATGTCATCATCTGCTCGCTCATGATTTGCTCTAGTGCTGTGCAACTCACCACGGTAAGAGAATATTCTTAATAAGCAAAAAATCAAAAGGTTTTTATAAAACGAGTTCAAAGAAAGAGGAGGTTATATCATATAGAACCGATTTCAATGATGATTAAATTTATTTAAATAGTTTATAATCCAGGGCTGGTCCCACATTAATTTATTTTATTTATTTATTTATTTAAACTTTGTTCCACAAAAATTTACAAAGGCGTACTTAACGCCTTAAGGCGTTCTCTACCAGTCAACCTATAAATAAACAGAGAACACTACTTTGGAGGTGCAATATAATTTGCAAGAGAAAGAAAAGGATTAACAATATAATAGATTAAAATTCCAACTATAATGGTGGAAAAATACTTATTAATGTAATTATTTAATCGACTTTTAAATTGAATTAGTGACATTCCTTACTTCTCACGAAAGGAGAAAAAAATATTAAAAGTAAAAGCCGTTTTAAAAAATAATTACCTACCTCATAGTTTTGAAGTCGGTTCATCATTACGCATGTCTTAGCACCGAATTCGGAGGCTTATGTAGATTTTTATTTTAAAATAAGTTTTTACTTTTTACTGAAAGTTTTATTTTATTTTATCTTTTTTTAACTTTTTTTTAAACTTAAATTCTAGAGGCCTTTTTTCATATTATATAGTCGTCTTAATTAATAGGCAATTCCAAATTATTTTGAGACTTACAAAAAGTACTCAATACAAGTATATCAAACACACATCGCACAAATTGGTATTAAAGAACAGCTTAATCAGTGAGATGGTTACGTTTTTGCGCTACGTTACGTTTCTATAGCATGCATTTCGGAGAGTATGCGCAGAAATTATAATAATTATAAATAATAATAATAATAATTAAAGGCGTAGGGTGTAGGCGTATTTGCCACTATGTCTGGCGTATGTGAACTATGAGAAAGCCTTTGATTCCGTCGAAATTTGGGCGGTGCTGCAGTCCCTTCAGCGGTGCCAAGTTAACTGTCGGTATATCGAAGTGCTGAAGTGGTTGTATAGTACGGCTAAGACGGCTATCCGAGTACAGAACCAGAGTACGAAACCTACCCAATTGCAGAGAGGTGTAAGACAGGGTGACGTTATATCCCCGAAACTCTTCACTGCTGCATTGGAAGATATTTCAAGCTTCTGGACTGGAAAGGATACGGTATTAACATTAATGGCGAGTACATTACTCACCTTCGACTTGCCGACGATATAGTCCTTATGGCAGAATCGCTGGAGGACCTAAGCACTATGCTCAATAACCTCAATAGTGTCTTCTAACGGATAGGTCTTAAGATGAACATGGACAATCAAAGATCATGTTTAATGTCCATGTCACGCCTATGCCGATAGTTGTTGGGAGCACTAAGCTCGAAGTTGCTGATGATTATGTTTACCCGGGACAAATAGTCCGATTAGGTAAGTCCAACTTCGACCGAGAGGTCATTCGACGGATTCAACTCGGTTGGGCAGCGTTCGGGAAATTACGGCACATCTTCTCGTTAGGTATACCTCAAAACTTAAAAACGAGACATTACAACCAGTGCGTGTTGCCAGTGATGACTTATGGAACTGAGACGTGGTCCTTCACAGCTGGCTCGATGAGAAAGCTCAAGGTCGCTCAGCGAGCTATGGAGAGGGATATGCTCAGAGTTTCTCTGCGTGATAAACTTAGAAATGAGGATATCCGCAGTAGAACCAGAAAGACCGACATAGCCCAACGGATTAGTAAGCTGAAGTGGCAATGGGCCGGCCATATAGCTCGAACAACCGACAACCGATGGGGAAGAAAGGTTCTCAAGTGTCAGCCTCGTACCGGCGGACGAAGTGTAGGGCGTCCCCCCACTAGATGGAGTGACGACCTGGTAAGATATGCAGGAAATCGATGGATGCAGGTGGCTCAGGACCGTGATTTGTGGCATTCCTTGGGGGAGGCCCATGTTCAGCAGTGGACTTGTGAAGGGCTGTAATGATGATGATGATGAAGGCATAGGGAAGTGACGGTCCCATCGCCCGCTGACGTAACGGTTATGTGACAAAACAGCTACGTTAGCGCAGTCACTCCGCACCTTGCTAAGAGGTGTTAGCGCCGTGCCTCGGCAAAATTAAACGTGCAAAGGCCCGCTTGTGCACATGCCCTCACCATGAAACGGTGCCGGGTTCGAGCGTCTCCCATTAACTGATGCCCTTTAAATGAATGATGGAACGAAGAAGATTGCGCAAGGTTTACTAGAGTTCGCCGAGTTTAAGGTTACCTGGAGGTTGCCAGGGCGCGTTTGGAGCTGGCGCTGGACGCAGCATGGAACAGCATGCAAACAGCCAGCCGAGCGTAAGGTGCTGCACGACCACCCAGCAGTCCCTCGCATCCATCCTCTCCATCAACTGAATTGGTATTGGCAGGGTCTTCGCGGGCCCAGCAATAAGCACCCTCCACTGGTGGAGTACGCCGCATGCGTTGGTCCATGAAGATGAACAGTAACGCATTACGGGCGTATTTTATGGCGAAAGTGGGAGAAATTGGAGGTTTTGCTTATCGGGCTAGGATGCATTGACATTTTGCTGAGCTGGAGCTATCTATAACCGTCACCGAGCAAAACCTGGCAGGCCGAGTTCGGTATATCTTGTGCTCAAACATATTTGATGGCACCGAACTCGAACGGCTTCGACGTGAGGCTGTACCCTTATCGGATGAAAATGCTACGGCTGAGGATGCGGCGCCACAAGTTGCAGAGCAACCAGCACACGTGGATTCCGCCATGAATCTTTCAGTTATGGTTGGTTCAGACGATGATGGAACAATCAGGAGTACATTGGAAGAGGCTATTTTGGAAACGCCCAGTACGCCTCTCGAAAATCAAAGCGGAATCGGGCTGTTGTGAGGGCTCTCAACCCAATGCTGGTGACGTATTTGGAAGCCACCCGGGACCTTTGCGAGACAGACTCAATATTTCTTGTCGCCGCACTGGCAGTTTGTCAAAACTGTGCCAAACTTTCCATGGCTGGACGCGCTGCTATGCAAAGTAGCGCTATCCCAGCCTGGAGAAGAAGGATTGAGGACCGCATCGCTAAGGTAAGGACCCTTATCGGCAGACTGATAAGCTTCAGCTCGGACAATAATAGGCCAAAAATTGTGCGCACCGTCAGGGTGGTGTTTGTTGGGACAAATATCAGTTTATCCCATACGGATATAATGAAAAAACTGACGGAGCGCATAGATGATCTGAAGCAGAGAATCGCTGCTTGGGGGAAGCGGATTCGGCGATATACCGAGAGGCCGACATGGTTCAACCTGATGGAAATTGTCTCCTCCAGAGTGATCAGAAAAGACTCTATGAATCATTGGAACGGCCAATGGTACGTGGAATGGGCCCAGCATCGAATCAGGCCGACACTGTCGCATTCTGGTCAGAGCCTGTAAACCACAGCGAGGGCCCTTGGAAGTTGTGGCAAGTCAGTGCACGAATGTTACGCCCATGGACCCCGTCATCATAACGCCGGATGACGTAGCTGAGGCGGTCCCTAGGGCCCCGAACTGGAAAAGTTTGGGGCTCGACGGACTGCATCACTACTGGCTGAAGGGCTTCGTGGTTTGTTACGCTGTGCTCGCCCGACAGTTTCAAGCGGCTCTCGACCAAAAGTCGCTTTCGAGCTTCTTCACTACTGGGATCACTCATTTGGTTCCTAAAGACTGGGATTTCACAGACCCGAGCAAAAACTGCGCCATTACGTATCTACCCACCATATATAAGACACTGACATCCATTTGAGTACGCGAATCATTCGTCACCTGAATTTAAATCAGGTGATGTCGCGCGCTCAAAATAGATGCCGGGGACCGCCCAAGCATCTATTTCGTGGTCGTGGAACCAAGGAACCACTCCTCATTAACGCGGTCATTGGCAAAGTGGTTAAACGCAACCGTCGGAACTTCTCCGCCGCCTGGATAGACTATAGAAAGGCATTCGACTCGGTGCCCCATACATGGCTAAAGAGGGTCCTCGAGCTGTACAAGGTTGACTGTACAGTTAGATACTTCCTCGGGCAGTGTATGGAGTAGTGGAGTACAATTCTTAGTCATCTAGGCGACGTTCCATAGGGTGCATCACTCGAGATCGTCGGTGATGAGGCTGAATTTGCCACGGAAGTATTGTGGGCATGGCTTTGTAAGCGCGCTCACCAAGCATAATCGCGAAGTGTGCAGCCACTGTAATTACTTCCTGGCGAGATCGGTTGATTCATTATGTAAGGGCGTCATTTCTTGTGATAAAGAGTTTACACCTTTATCTTTAGCCAAAAAGGAACGGCAGTACAGAACATTTCTGACCGTAAGACCGTATGGAAGGAGAAAGAGCTCTATGGCAGGTTCTACAAGGCTCTACATGAGCCTTTCGTAGACACAGTTGCCTCCCTCCATTGGCTACGTTTCGGTGACTTCTTTGGGGAAACTAATGGTTTTGTCTGTGCGATACAGGATCAGGTTATTAGGACCAACTATTATCGGAAATACATCCTATAAGAAGGCGCCGCCGACATCTGTCGAGCTTGTCGCCATCCCGGTGAGTTACTTAGGCATGTTATTTCCGGTTGTTCGGCGCTTTCTTACTCTGAGTCCTTGCACAGACACAATCTAGTAACCAGGATTCTACACCGGAGCTTGCTCTGAAATACGGTCTTGTAGATCGGAATCTACCTTATTATAAGTACTTGCCGGAAACCGTGCTTAAAAATGACCGCACTAAGCTCTACTGGGACAGGACTATTATTGCGAAAAAGCCTGATATTGTGCTGATGGACCGGGCACTGTCAAGGATATTTTTGGTCGACATTACCATTTCTTATGACGAGAACTTTGGAATGGAACAGCTTAAAATCATGTAGTATTTTACACAATTAACCACAAAACAAATTATGAATAGCTTGGTAGCGTTCACCTCATTCCCAGGGATTATTATCATCCATAAATTCCTTCTTGGAGAAAGCTTTATTTGAAGAGTCTCGGTATGATTTGTGAATGCGCTACAAGGATATCCGTTTTCCTTCCGATCGGAGAATGAATTATTGCATTACGAAACGGCAATAGACTAAAATGGTGTTCAACAGATGAAGTTTATGTTTTTGCATTAAAGAAATAAAGATAAATATTTTATGTCATTCATATATTCAAAACGAAAGCCACTTATCCCAAAGCCTTCCCCTTCGATTGGAATAACTTACCACAGTTGCCACCCATGCTTGTACACCACAGTATTGTTATTAGGTAGACTCTGCTACCCATCTCCTGGTTTCTTTATATCGCCTCTTAGGATACCAACAAGACGATATGAGGTAGTAGACTTTCTACCACTACATGATCACATTTACCAAATGGTTATATTTTATTAAATTATTTCCTATTTCAGGATAGCACCACAAGAATGCATCAAATTTGGATAGCGGAATACTTATTAGCTTTAATAGCTCAACTTTTTCTTTATTGCTGGCACAGTAATGAAGTATCGCTTATGGTAATATTATTTCTTAAAGCTTATCCATATTAAATGTGATAGAGCCATGAGCCATACTATAGTAGCAAGACAAACGGGTCGGCTTGACCGGAGAAGTACCACGTTTGCACATAATACCAGCGTTAATTAGCAATTTAATAATAATGATACTAATGTTCTCCAGATCGAATTTCGGTCACGGCGGCCAGCCTCAACGGAGAATAGCCATCGGCGCAAGACAGAGTTATAATGCCCAAGTGTATGCGTAATATGCACCTGTGCATAATGCACAGGTGTACTTTCTATTTAGGCAGCAGTGTCTTCCTAACAACACTTAAAAAAATAAAAAAACTGTATCTTCTTTAAGAGGCAATATATTAGTATATTACAACGAAGTTGTAATATGTCCAGCAGTATATATACATATATTTTGATTCGTAGTCGAAGATACTTATAGATGTTTATGGGCCGTAACAACCACTACCATCATGTTGACTGTGCGCTCGTTTGTCACCCTTATCCTATAAAAAGTAGATTCTTAAAGATGACGTAAAAGATGTTTTAGAGAACACTATATCTGCAAATTCATATTACAGAGTCTTTGTGTCGATGACGGCGTTTATGAAAGCGCATGGTGGACTCAAAATGTTCCAATTCGTCGCAAAGTTTTACTTCTCAATGGAAAACTTCGAAAGAACATTGTCTTTACTGCTGGTCCATTTACAACCCTCTCTGTACCCACATTTATAGCAGTAAGTGTATTATTTTTATAATAAGTTAGATACTTAGTCGTTCAATTCCGTTATTTCATTTCAACTTAACTTGGTAAGAATATTTTTCTGCCTAGACTTCCGTTGGCTTGTTAATGCTTCCTTTTCTATCTCTGTCGCCAAGTAGCAGTATGCATACTGTTGTGTTCCGGTGTGTAGGATATAGAGACTAGACAATCAGTGTAATTACAGTCTTTCAGGTATAATAACATCTTAGTTCTCATAGGTGACAACGCATCTATAGACTTTTTTGTTTGTAGTTGGTTGCGGCTGATATGGACTGCAACTTTGCAACTTAAATTTCACCTGATGGTACGTACCAGCTTACCATTAAGTTCATTTATCATAATAATTTAAAATAAACTTTTTTAACCCCTATAATTAAATTATACTCAAAAATTTATTGATAATTAACCTATCCTATTATATATTTACTATTCCAAATATCACGGAAAATTGTTTATACATAGAATGCGTATAATTTCAGCTAATAATTACGGTATTTTTTCAGATCTTGAAGGCGTCGTATAGTTATTACACTTTACTAAGCAAAAAAGATTAAAGAAAAGGAAACTTGAGAATTTATGTCAGTTTTTAATACTATTGTTTGCACATTACACTATATTTGTAGTTTTAAAAATATTGTGAATAAACAGTGATTTACTTCAGCTAAAGAACTTTTACTAACCCACTACTTTACTTTTATTAACCGTTTATTTTAAGGGCACTAAGCGTGAAAGAGTTCATTAAAGTTGATCATTACAATATAGTTACAATTTCTAAAACTGTTTTGTACCTTTATTCGTTTTAGTTTAGTTGAAAATGTGCTGTGTCTTTATACGTTTAACTACTGGAACAGGTCTCCGCTCATTTCTGAGAATCATGGAGCAATTAGTCAACTGCGGTACTTCATTGTGTATTGATGGACTGCACATATAATTGTTAAATTATTTTTTTTTCTTAAACATGCAGGTTTCTCAGCAATATTATCATTCACACCTGAGTACGTGGTAAATCAGCACTCAAAATTATAATTAACAATTTCGTTGATGCTGAGGAGGAGTGATTTCAAGTTACTCGCGTACTGTGAAAGGACATTGCTAAAACTCGCTTAGGCGAGTTTTAGCAATGTCCTTTCACAAACCAACATATATTTGTTAATTACCAAAATTCTTATCCTTAATTATGAATTAGATAACATTCATTAGATAGTTACGGCAACTTCTGAATTGTGAAATCAAAATAAAAAGGACTTTTCCGATTTTGAACTTTGTACCTATTTTTTATAGTAATGCGCTGCGTTTATGTCCTCCTGTGATTTGGCCAACCGCACAATACCTTTACTCACATATTTCAAAAGTTCTCATAAATTCAAATATATTATAAAAACGTTTATATGTTAAAATATATTTCAGATTAATATATGCCACAAGCAACTGGGGTGAAATCATCTGTTTTCATTTAAAATGACAATACTTTTGTACGCTCATTGGCAAATCAGCATTGTGCCACGCAAAAAAAAGTCAATAACGTTGATAGATTGGACAACACGTCAAAATATATAGACGTCAAGAGTTTTGGCGGGAACTTGACCGGCGGCGGTTTGTTGCTCCTGTATTATAGTTTAAATAATACTTTAAATTGGATTTTGTTATCTAAAAGTGGTGCGATTTTATGTATTAACTGTCTACGCATGTGAACTATTAGTGGAAACGGTGAAACAAGCGCTCTGATGGTGATGGATTCTCAAGGTAAGCTGTTTGTCTACATAGGCGCCTTTAGATACCATCGCCAACTGTCAGCTGTCTGCTGGCTCAAGTTGCCATCAAAATCTCCCAAGGGCTACACAATGTGACAATCACATTCAACTTGGGATAATTTCAAATAAAAGTAGAAGCCTTATTTACTCGTATTTTCAAAAACTAATGTAGTTTTTGAAAATACGAGTAAATTAGTTTAAAATTTGGCTACATTTACAAAAATAACCCTATATAAAAAATTACATAAGTTTAACTTAATGCCATTTCTTATTCCCTATAATGGTTTCCTTATCACCAAAATATTTTGATCAAGTGAATAGAAATATATTCTACTATAATACTGATCAATATTGATAGAAGATTACCTAGAAAACTTAAAACATTGAAAGCGTAGGAAACTTTGTTATGAGTAAACTTTGAAAGTGTCGTTACCAACTGATGTGATTTAGGAACTCTAATCATTCATGGACATGTGAAAGCAGAAAATGTCATGACTTAAGGTCTTAGCTCTTCTAATTAACTCGACACTGCCTCTAAACTTCTATTGAATTATTAATTTTTTAGTCTTTTTAAGTAATCAATAGTTATCGAACAAATAAATTATAAATTCATAGAATATAAAAGTGAAACAACTGAACTACTTTAATAATACTACTTTAATTTTGAAAGTTTAATGAAATTGCTCCTAAATTTTTACGGACGCAATATTAATTTCATACAACTGTAGTTTTTAATTCGTGCATTTTTAATTCGTCATCATATTTTAGACGTGGTAGAGACACGCTGCAGCTATACTATGGTTGTAGCATGAATGGGTCGACTCTACCGGGGAAAGGCCACCCTCTCACAGAATACCAACGTAAAATAGCAGCTTAATGCTACTGTGTTTCGTATCGTGAGTGTAGAGAACCGGAGATCCTTTTTACTGGAAACGAGACATTCTATCTTAGTCGTAAGGGGAACAAAGCATTTGCATTTTGATTCTTAATTGAGCATATATGTAGATGTCTATGGGCCACAGCATCCACTTACTAGCAGGTGGACTGTGTACTCGTTTGTTGCCCTATTGTATAAAATCTGAATCGAGGACAATAATCGAAGACTGTGTGCTCGTTTGCGACCCTCATTCAATAAAAATGCTTTTTTCTTAGAAAAGGAGGCAAACGAGCATGCGGTTCACGTGATGGTAGATTTCGACTGCTGCCCATGAAGAATTGCAACACCACGGGACTCGCAGGTGGATTTGCGGCCTTTTAAAAAAGAGTAGGTGTTTGACATTGCTATCGTAAATCCAGAAAATCCTCCCTACAATGGGAGAGGTCCATGAACAGCAGTGGAATTTTGCGGACCGATAAGGAAAGAATCAAAACAATTTCCAACCATACCTGTTATATTTCTACACAGATTGAAAAAAATAAATATGGAGGATCTAATATTTTTATTTAAATAATAATACATTTCCTATTTTGTATAATATGTATACTGTATTAAAAGTATGCATCTAAAACTTGCACTATTTCACACCATATACATATATCTAACTAATTAACTTAATAGGACCAATTAACAGGTGAAGATATAATTAAGTTATTAAGTTCAGTTGTTTAAAAGAGTCATTGTATAGTGAAGGAGGTAATTTTGTAGGGTGATTAAGTAATATTTATTGCAGCATGAATTAGTTTATGCACCGGAGTTGCAATTTTTATCAAATTTAATAAAAACTATTTTAGGTATATAAAAATCAGTGAAATTAATTAAATAAATATTTCTAGTAATCGTGTTTAACATGTTAACTAACCTGCCTTCATATTTACGCTGTATTTGACACATTTCGTTCTATTTTGTTTCTTTTTAATCACAAATTAATATTTCAGTATTTGCGCTATCACCATAACTTGCTTATAAAATATTTAAAAGTCTTAGATTTATATAGCACTAAAAAAAAGTAAGTGCCAACAGTATTACTCGCCAGCATGATGTCAAAAGCGACTAATGGGATATCGAGTTTGTGAGTGTGGAGGCTATAGGCCACCTAGAATCTTTTGCAATTTTCAATCTTAACGAATATTTTTTTGACTAAACGTGGTTAGAATAGCTCGCCTCTCTCTGTGAGTGCCCACTCGGGGATTACTGGTGTTGTGCATGTATACACGTATGTTAATATATTTATTTAAATTTTCTGTAGAGACAAGATACCAAATGTCACTAAGTTTTTTACCTGTATTAAATGTGGTAAAGCAAAAAGTAATAATTAGTAAGTTGTATCGCTGTGTTGACTTAGAGGGGATGGGACAACGGATTCAATCCCATCCCATCGCCACACTATGGAATAATAGTAACATACTAATATTAATAAGACACAATTATTTCAACTATTTTACAAAATAAATATGCGAAGACGTTGAACTATAAAAGAAATCTTTGGTCACTTTTGCTGAATACCATTTTAAAATTAAAACCGCGACGAACGTTCTGTACATTTTCATTTAGAATAAATTTGATATGAAAATCGTTTATAAGTGTTAAACACTCCCAGTTTTAATATAGCAAATTACTGATCAACATTTATTAGTATAATAATATTAAAAAATGCGTTATAATATACTTTACACAGCCACCAAAAGTTTTGAAGATCGGCGGTTCCCACTCTTGGGGCCAAATTTAAAAGGCCTTTACACCTTTGGGCTATTACGACAGCTACACGAAAGAGAAAATAAGTATCGACAACATTTTTTTAATTTTCTTCATCTTATTTCTCTGATCTTTGTTATCAGTCAACTAGTTGATTTGTATTTTATGAGAAAAGATTTTCATAAAGCCTTATTAAATATTTCCATATCAGCGTTAAGTACTGTTGTAATTTGTAAAACTATATCGTATCTTACCTTACAATCTAGTTTCAAAAACCTTATAAAGGCAATATCTGAAGAAGAAATATCAGCTCTAAAAGAACAGCAAAATTTTGTAATAATACTAATGAAAGATTATACGAGATATGTAAGGATCGTTACAAATTTGTACTGGTTAGTGTTTTTTGTTACAGTCATAGCAACAATTTTTTCACCATTTCTAAAGTATGCGTCTGATTCATCCTATCGAGAAGATATACAAACAGGCGCAGAGCCACCGCCACAAATTTTACGATCGTGGCTTCCCTTCAACATTTTAAAGACGCCTGGATATATATTTGCAACAGCATTACATATTCTAATGACAGTACAAGGTGCCGGCGTGGTAGCTGTTTATGATGCTAATGCGTTTGCAATAATGACTTTTTTAAAAGGTCAGTTTATAATTTTACGTGAAAAATGTCAGCGTATTTTTGGAGACGAGGAAACAGCACTAACAAAAATGGAAGTTCAAGCGAGAATAAAAGAATGTCATAGGCATCACAATTTTTTACTTAAGTAAGTAATTACGGTTTAAAATCTTTGAAAGGGACTGGACTGGACTGGAAGAGATATTTGTAATTTTTTTTATGTTCATGTTTGATTTTTCTTGCTTTGCTAATAATAATTTATGTTTGGGTACAGATAGAGACAAAATGCACTTTCAAAAATATCTCAAATTATAGACCTTAATTAATTAGCACAAAAACAAGAAGAAAAAAATGTTTTGAAAAATAAACATAATGCTGCTTCACTCATTGGAATTATAAACCATTAAAAAAAAGTGTCTTAATATACTCGAGTAGGACAGACCGTACAATAAACTAGATCAGTCATATTACAAAAATTAGATTATAATTAATGTCAGGTTCAAGCTAAAGAATGGTTTAATAATGAAGTACATTGGAAAATATATTTTTTTATTTTTTCTTTAACGTTTTCGTTATTCGTGTTTTATTTTTGTCCAGAAATCGTTTTAATTTGAATGCGTTTACAAGCTATATTTTTACTTTACTCTGGTTGTAGTTTGTAGATGTGTTTTTATACCAAAGTATAGACTTCATAAACTGGCAGCTCATTTTTTCGGTAGATATTTATTTGTATATGTAGATTTATAACAAGATAGCCTGTAATATTATTGTTTTGCCTTTGAATAAATACAACGTTCATGTAGTAACATTTTTAATATAACATTTAAAATAACTATTTGTAGTTATTTTAACTTATGTATATAATACACACATAAGGTTAAATTGTAACAGTCGGGGAATAAATAGTCTACCTGGGAGTGTCTCGCCGCTTCGGTGGTCGAGGCTATCTTGATTCTCAAAAAGTGCTTTGTAAAGGACAATTTTGAATATAACATACGTTGTTGAGCCATACTGCATCCATATTATGGTCGTAGCACGAATGGGTTGGCTCAACCGGTGAAGAAGTGACGCTGGTATTATGTGACAACGTTTGTCACATAATACCAGCTTAAAATAGCAGCTTAATGTTGATGTGTTTTGTATGGTGAGTGTGGAGAACCGGATACCCTTTTTACTGGCAACTGTTCATTTCATATTTTGTTCTGAGGGGTGACAACGACAATTATGATTCTTAATCGAGGACAAATGTTGATGGATATGGGCCACAGCATCTACTTTCCATCAAATGCTCGTTTGTCACCCTCATTCAAGAAAAAAAAATATAAAAAATTTTTTGACTTGACTCAAAGTTGTAAGTTAATTTTTTTAATTCACTTGAACTCCGTTGTAGAAAACAATTTAAATAAATATCTTTTTTCAGACAGTACACAGCGTTTAACACAATGATCTCACCTATTATGTTTTTATATGTGCTTGTTTGTTCAATCAACATCTGTTGCAGTGTAATACAGCTCAGTTTGGTAAGAAATTTAACTGTTACCGTTACTGTTAATTTTACAGACGCAAGAGGCTGAGGCTCTTCTCCGCTCTTAAATACGTAACGTAGGAGGATGTAGGTTGTAATGAAACTATATTTTAGTCATTACCTTGAGCTTTTGTATTTAAAATAGATAAAAAATTTACTTTAAATTAAAATGAAAACCGACTTCAAAATACTAAAAATAATAAATAATTTCTACAATATATCGTCACCGGAAAGCCAATACTACTTAAGCGCCATTTTGGCCAAAATGAGTTATATATATCGTTGGATTGGATTTTGCATACCTTAAGCGAAAGCGCAAGGTAATGTTCTACTATCGCCTAAAAATTAAAATTCCAACATTTTATCGAATAAAATCGTATCTAGCAATCATATTATACATATAAATGATATAAAAAGCACATTATTAGAAAGATAAATGATTGTTGAACTTATTAATATTTTTTTTAAATCGATTAATTGCTATTTTTAAATAAAAAAAGGGTTTTAGTGGCTTATGGTGTGGATTTATCATGTCCCTGTGGCTTGTAAACACTATAACTTTTGAAAATATCAATTGTTTAACTCAATCTATTTTTTAATCTCTTCATCTATCATGTGGGAAGCCACTGAATGTAAATGGCAGTGTAATTTTATTTGTTTAGCTATAATTAATTTTTTTCGGCTCCAAAATGGCGAAATTTTCGTTGATTTGGTTGCCTCGTACATAAATTGCTTCTGTAAATGGGGATCTACAGCCACAGAGTAGTTTAGTTCACAGAGTACCTTTGTATTAAGTTAAGTTATAGTTTGGCTCAAAGAGTATAGTAATATATAAGGAAGGTTCGGTTCGGCTTCAGTCGCCGTCGTGAGTGGACATTGTTTCGGTTGTTTTCAGCGGCTCAAAAAGATCACACAAAGATACACAATATTCGAATAACCAAATTTCTTAAATACTTGATTATAATAATAATAAGAGATTTTTTTATTACAATATTTAAAAGCACAGAATAAATAATAGAAGTACGTACTAAAAGTAAGTAGTATAATTTTTTTTGTCATGGGTGACATTTTCATGCTTTTCGAGGGTGTCGAAACCGATAGGGTTGTCGAAATGTAAATCCAAGATGGCGGCCGCAATAGGTATCAATTTTTTCATCATGGGTGTCATTTTCATGGTTTTCGAGGGTGCTGAAGCCGATAGTGCTGTCGAAATGTAAATCCAAGGTGGAGGCTGCAATAGGTATAAAATTTTTCATCATAGGTGTCATTTTCATGGTTTTCGAGGGTGTTGAAGCTGATAGTGCTGTCGAAATGTAAATCCAAGATGGCGGCTAAATTAGGTACCAATTTTTCATCATGGGTGTCATTTTCATGGTTTTCGAGGGTGTTGAAGCCGACAGTGCTGTCAAAATGTAAATCCAAGATGGCGGCTGCAAAATATATCAATTTTTTCATCTTGGGTGTCATTTTCATGGTTTTCGAGGGTGTTGAAACCGATAGTGCTGTCGAAATGTAAATCCAAGATGGCGGTTGTAATAGGTATCAATTTTTTCATCATGGGTGTCATTTTCATGGTTTTCGAGAGAGTTGAAGCCGATAGGGTTGTCGAAATGTAAATCCAAGGTGGCGGCTGCAATGGGTATCAAATTTTTCATCATGGGTGTCATTTTCATGGGTTTCGAGGGTGTTGAAGCTGATAGTGCTGTCGAAATGTAAATCCAAGATGGCGGCTAAATAAGGTACCAATTTATTCATCATGGGTGTCATTTTCATGGTTTTCGAGGGTGTTGAAGCCGACAGTGCTGTCAAAATGTAAATCCAAGATGGCGGCCGCAAAATATATCAATTTTTTCATCTTGGGTGTCATTTTCATGGTTTTTGAGGGTGTTGAAACCGATAGTGCTGTCGAAATGTAAATCCAAGATGGCGGTTGTAATAGGTATCAATTTTTTCATCATGGGTGTCATTTTCATGGTTTTCGAGAGAGTTGAAGCCGATAGGGTTGTCGAAATGTAAATCCAAGGTGGCGGCTGCAATGGGTATCAAATTTTTCATCATGGGTGTCATTTTCATGGGTTTCGAGGGTGTTGAAGCCGATAGTGCTGTCGAAATGTAAATCCAAGATAGCGGCTAAAGTAGGTACCAATTTTTTCATCATGGGTGTCATTTTCATGGTTTTCGAGGGTGTTGAAGCTGATAGTGCTGTCGAAATGTAAATCCAAGATGGCGGCTGCAAAATATATCAATTTTTCATCTTGGGTGTCATTTTCATGGTTTTCGAGGGTGTTGAAGCCGACAGTGCTGTCAAAATGTAAATCCAAGATGGCGGCTGCAAAATATATCAATTTTTTCATCTTGGGTGTCATTTTCATGGTTTTCGAGGGTGTTGAAACCGATAGTGCTGTCGAATTGTAAATCCAAGATGGCGGTTGTAATAGGTATCAATTTTTTCATCATGGGTGTCATTTTCATGGTTTTCGAGAGAGTTAAAGCCGATAGGGTTGTCGAAATGTAAATCCAAGGTGGCGGCTGCAATGGGTATCAAATTTTTCATCATGGGTGTCATTTTCATGGGTTTCGAGGGTGTTGAAGCTGATAGTGCTGTCGAAATGTAAATCCAAGATGGCGGCTAAATTAGGTACCAATTTATTCATCATGGGTGTCATTTTCATGGTTTTCGAGGGTGTTGAAGCCGACAGTGCTGTCAAAATGTAAATCCAAGATGGCGGCTGCAAAATATATCAATTTTTTCATCTTGGCTGTCATTTTCATGGTTTTCGAGGGTGTTGAAACCGATAGTGCTGTCGAAATGTAAATCCAAGATGGCGGTTGTAATAGGTATCAATTTTTTCATCATGGGTGTCATTTTCATGGTTTTCGAGAGAGTTGAAGCCGATAGGGTTGTCGAAATGTAAAGCCAAGGTGGCGGCTGCAATGGGTATCAAATTTTTCATCATGGGTGTCATTTTCATGGGTTTCGAGGGTGTTGAAGCCGATAGTGCTGTCGAAATGTAAATCCAAGATGGCGGCTAAAGTAGGTACCAATTTTTTCATCATGGGTGTCATTTTCATGGTTTTCGAGGGTGTTGAAGCTGATAGTGCTGTCGAAATGTAAATCCAAGATGGCGGCTGCAAAATATATCAATTTTTTCATCTTGGGTGTCATTTTCATGGTTTTCGAGGGTGTTGAAGCCGACAGTGCTGTCAAAATGTAAATCCAAGATGGCGGCTGCAAAATATATCAATTTTTTCATCTTGGGTGTCATTTTCATGGTTTTCGAGGGTGTTGAAACCGATAGTGCTGTCGAAATGTAAATCCAAGATGGCGGTTGCAATAGGTATCAATTTTTTCATCATGGGTGTCATTTTCATGGTTTTCGAGAGAGTTGAAGCCGATAGGGTTGTCAAAATGTAAATCCAAGGTGGCGGCTGCAATGGGTATCAAATTTTTCATCATGGGTGTCATTTTCATGGGTTTCGAGGGTGTTGAAGCTGATAGTGCTGTTGAAATGTAAATCCAAGATGGCGGCTAATTAAGGTACCAATTTATTCATCATGGGTGTCATTTTCATGGTTTTCGAGGGTGTTGAAGCCGACAGTGCTGTCAACATGTAAATCCAAGATGGCGGCTGCAAAATATATCAATTTTTTCATCTTGGGTGTCATTTTCATGGTTTTCGAGGGTTTTGAAACCGATAGTGCTGTCGAAATGTAAATCCAAGATGGCGGCTAAAGTAGGTACCAATTTCTTCATCATGGGTGTCATTTTCATGGTTTTCGAGGGTCTTGAAGCCGACAGTGCTGTCAAAATGTAAATCCAAGATGGCGGCTAAAGTAGGTACCAATTTCTTCTTCATGGGTGTCATTTTCATGGTTTTCGTGGGTGTTGCAGCCGACAGTGCTGTCAAAATGTAAATCCAAGATGGCGGCTGCAAAATATATCAATATTTTCATCTTGGGTGTCATTTTCATGGTTTTCGAGGGTGTTGAAACCGATAGTGCTGTCGAAATGTAAATCCAAGATGGCGGTTGCAATAGGTATCAATTTTTTCATCATGGGTGTCATTTTCATGGTTTTCGAGAGAGTTGAAGCCGATAGGGTTGTCGAAATGTAAATCCAAGGTGGCGGCTGCAATGGGTATCAAATTTTTCATCATGGGTGTCATTTTCATGGGTTTCGAGGGTGTTGAAGCCGATAGTGCTGTCGAAATGTAAATCCAAGATGGCGGCTAAAGTAGGTACCAATTTTTTCATCATGGGTGTCATTTTCATGGTTTTCGAGGGTGTTGAAGCTGATAGTGCTGTCGAAATGTAAATCCAAGATGGCGGCTGCAAAATATATCAATTTTTTCATCTTGGGTGTCATTTTCATGGTTTTCGAGGGTGTTGAAACCGATAGTGCTGTCGAAATGTAAATCCAAGATGGCGGTTGTAATAGGTATCAATTTTTTCATCATGGGTGTCATTTTCATGGTTTTCGAGAGAGTTGAAGCCGATAGGGTTGTCGAAATGTAAATCCAAGGTGGCGGCTGCAATGGGTATCAAATTTTTCATCATGGGTGTCATTTTCATGGGTTTCGAGGGTGTTGAAGCCGATAGTGCTGTCGAAATGTAAATCCAAGATGGCGGTTGTAATAGGTATCAATTTTTTCATCATGGGTGTCATTTTCATGGTTTTCGAGAGAGTTGAAGCCGATAGGGTTGTCGAAATGTAAATCCAAGGTGGCGGCTGCAATGGGTATCAAATTTGTCATCATGGGTGTCATTTTCATGGGTTTCGAGGGTGTTGAAGCCGATAGTGCTGTCGAAATGTAAATCCAAGATGGCGGCTAAAGTAGGTACCAATTTCTTCATCATGGGTGTCATTTTCATGGTTTTCGTGGGTGTTGCAGCCGACAGTGCTGTCAAAATGTAAATCCAAGATGGCGGCTGCAAAATATATCAATTTTTTCATCTTGGGTGTCATTTTCATGGTTTTCGTGGGTGTTGAAACCGATAGTGCTGTCGAAATGTAAACCAAGACACCTGCCAGACCGCCGTTCCTGCAGACGTGATGTAAGTGTAAGGCATCACCACCAATTGCATGGTCAGCACGGCCAATTGACCGCAGAGCGTGTCATGAGTCTACCGCTCACCTCAAGGGAATGGGGTCCCACGTTGCGCGGCTTTCGGCCGCAGCCTTGAGAGCCTCCTCAGATTCTCCCTCCAGCTACCACCCGCATGAGGTCGACACATATGCTCCACCAACCAATATACCAATACATCTTTTGTTTATAGCGATGCGTGTCCCGAACAAAATAAAAACAGAATTCTTCTTGCATGCATTCATAGTCATCTGCAAAATTACAAGAACATTGCGAGCATTCAAATGAATCATCTCTATTTTTATAGGATAGGGTAACAAACGAGCACACAGTCCATCTACCAGTCCATTACTACTAGTCCATTTACCCTCAATGAAGAATCAAAATACAGATACGTTGTCACCCGTGAGGACTAAGATGGAATGCCTCTTTTCCAGTAAAATGGGTCTCCGGTTCTCTAGACTCACCATACAAAACACAGCAGTATCAAGTTGCCATTTCACGCTGGTATTCTGTGAGAGCGTGGTCCTTCCCCGGTCGAGCCGACCCATTCGTGCTAGAACTATACTACTAATATATCTGCAGCATGGCTCTACCACGTATTAATATAATAATTCTTGAAATGTATGACTATGAATATGAAAATTTTCTATGTGCCGTTAATGTTCAGGATACCCTTCAAGATACGGATGTAGAAGACTTTAGAGGAATTATAAAATTTAAAAATTATTCATTACTTAATTTACGCGCATACTACACATTTAAATAGAACTAATTTTATGGATTTTATCGCGTATATTAGCTTATTTTCTATTCCTGACGTTTCGAGCACTTTACATCACCCATGGTCACGGGGAGACTGAGGTGTATGACGTCCCAATGTCACAGTTAACCAAGGCTACCTCCAGATCAAAATTTATTAATTTTTGTTCCGATCTACGCAGTATGAACTTACAGTATCTTTATTTATTCTTAAAAAATCTAGTGACCTCATAAAGTAACACTCGGAAAAATTAAATCTAGACGTAAAATCGATAATACCTACGTGTGGCAAACCATCGAAGTTGTATGGGTTACCAAAAATACACAAACCCAATGCTCTACTACGTCCCGTATACGTAGGAGTATACAAGCTTGATTGTGAAATGATCTCTTATATAGGACCAACCAAAAGATCCATAAAAACCTGCGTTAAAGAACACATAGCTGATGTGAAGAATCGACGCCCCGGGAAGTCTGCAGTCTGTGAACACGTACAGGATCGCCCCCGTCAATACATTAGATTTGATAGATCACAAATCCTCGCTAGAGGACACCGATTCCTTTCGAGAATGTTTCGCAAGCCTATTGAAATAAAAAAAAAACATCCTAATTTCAATACAGAAGATGGCTGGGTGCTACCATCTGCTTGGGAACCCATAATTAATAAAATTAAATCCCAACCCAAGCATACAACTGCAAGACTTTAAGATACTGTAAGTTCATACTGCGTAGATCGGAACAAAAATTAATAATTATTGATTTGAAGGTAGCCTTGGTTAACTGTGACATTGGGACGTCATACACCTCAGTCTCCCCGTGACCATGGGTGATGTAAAGTGCTCGAAACGTCAGGAATATATAATAAGTTTATATACACGATAAAATCTGTAAAGTTAGTTCTATTTAAATGTGTAGTGTTCGTGTAAATTAAGAAATCAATAATTTTTAAATTTTATAATTAAATAATGTCTTCTACATCCGTATCTTGAAGGCTGTCCTAAACATTAACGGCATATAGAAAATTTTCATATTCATAGTCATACATTTCAAGAATTATTATATTAATACGTGGTAGAGCCATGCTGCAGCTATATTAGTAGTATAGTTGTAGCACGAATGGGTCGGCTCGACCGGGGAAGGACCACGTTCTCACAGAATACCAGCGTGAAATGGCAGCTTGATACTGCTGTGTTTCGTATGGTGAGTGCAAGACTTCAAGATACTGTAAGTTCATACTGCGTAGATCGGAACAAATATTAATAATTTTTAATCTGGAGGTAGCCGTGGTTAACTATGACATTGGGATCATACACCTCAGTCCCCTCCGTGATAATGGGTGCTGTAAAGTGCTCGAAACGTCGGGAATATAAAATTAGTTAATATACGCGATAAAATCCGTAAAATTAGTTATATTTAAAAATTATTAAAAAGTATTATAAATTTAAAGTTTATTTTACACAATAATTATACTCAGGTTTAGTAGATTTTTAACACCATTTAAGTATTATTTTCCAAATTGCATGATTAGATACAACTTTTTTTACACAAGGTATTCAAAATCCATTATGCATATCAATTTAATCTCTTCGAAAATTGCGCCAAATAATAGGTTACTTAATACATAATTATTATTTACAGACACAGGTTTGCTACAAGTAACCAAGTTTGAAAACTGTCATAAAAACTATCCTGTCATTTTTTTAATTATTTTTCATTAAAAGTGATTACTAAGCAAGTTAATATTTTGTTTTTTCTTTCTTCAACCAATACAGTAAAAAATTCAATCTAATATTCTTATTTATTTTGTTTGCTGCTAGTACAATTATTGTTAGCACAAGTAATGTCCGTTAAGAAAAAAAACATTTAAATTTAAATCATATGTCTTTTACATAAGTCTTTTTGGCAAAACAATGGTACCAACTTTTAATACTATACATCGCTTTTCCGTACAGTCTTGTGACTTATTATAATGTTTAAGTACTATTATCCTGAGGCCGTTATTAACCCGTAATCCGTGTTAGTACTTTTTCCTTTCATACATTGGAAAGGACGTTAGTTGTTAGTATTTAAAAAATAAATATTATGGGGATAAGTAGTTTCTCCTTACGAAGTGTACAGAGCAAATGTACTAAAGTGACAGCTATCTTCTGAATTACAAGAAATATGCAGAATATCTCGATTCCAGTACGTAGATAATAGAATCGTGATTTCTTTTTGCTTTTATTGTATTTCGATTTCTTAATTAGAAAAAAAGTTATGGACGGTTTTATAAAAAAAAACTTAAAATGGCTCTACTGTAAAATGCCCTTTTGGCGTTTAAGTAGTATTGGTTTCTAGTAACGATATAATGAAATAGCTTTGAATCGGGACTTATTTTTTTTTAATGATTATTACCAACTTGTGAACATAGATTCTTTTAAGTTATTTAAAGGTGCTTTTTACTTTTTATTACAAGTTTAATTTTGTAATTTATCAACCACACACTTATTCATTTTAACAGGAAAATGTGTCGATATCACAAAAGCTTTGGGTTTTCGAGTACGTTTTAGCTCTTGGTGTACAGCTTTTCTTATACTGTTGGCACAGTAATGAGATCGCTGTAGAGGTAAGAACTTTATAAAAAATTTATAATATTTTGCGTGCACAGTTGTACTCTTATATAATATTGCATGCATATTTAACTCTGAATTATTTGTTATATAAAAAAGTTATTTTTTTATAGGATAGGATGATAAACGGGCACACAGTCCTCCTGATGGTAAGTGGTTGCTGTGGCTCATAGAAATCTACATTTATCCTCGTTTGCGAATCAAAATGCAGATGCGTTGTCACCCGTGAGGACAGAGTTGGAATGCCTCTTCTCCAGTAATAAGGATCTCCTGTTCTCTATACTCAACGCTGGTATTCTATGAAAGCGTGGTCCTTCCCCGGTCGAGCCAAACCATTCGTGCTACAACTATACTACTAATATAGCTGCATCATGGCTCTACCACGTATAAAAGTGTGACTAACGAGCGCACAGTTCACCTGATGGTAAGTGGTTGCTGTGGTCCATAGACATCTACATCTATCCTCGTTTGCGACAAAATGCAGATGCGTTGTCACCCGTGAGGACTAAGATAAAATGCATATTTTCCAGTAAATAGGGTCTCCGAATGCAATCAATTTTCTGCAGAGAAATAAGAAAATGCAATATTTAGCAACATGTGTAAATAATGTAATTTACATATTAACATACATTTCAGAGTGACAGAGTAGGTAATGGCGTATACGAAAGTAATTGGTGGAAAGCAGATTTACAAGAGCGAAAACAACTGGTTTTACTAGCTGGAAAATTAGCTGGACCACTCATAATTAACGCTGGTCCTTTCACAGCTCTCTCAATTCCAACATTTATTCAAGTGAGTTATGCTAACTTTATTTTCTCGTGGGTATTATAAAAGGTGACGATGGGTAATGCCAGGGAGATCTATTAGCTTCGGTATAACCATCTTGTTAACTCCAGACGTTAATTACTCAGATCGAGTACGGGCAGCAGCGTCAGATGCAATACGATTTAGGAACCTTCAAGAAACGCGTACTCATTTTTAAAATAACGCACGCACCTGCTATTGTCGCTGTCGATACTTTCGATTAGGAGAGCTACATGCTCATTTGTTCGTTCTACAAAAAAATCTGCGATCGTCAGCCCACCTGCCAAGCATGATGATTGAAGCAAACCCTCTCTACACGAGGAGCCCATGTCCGGAAGTGGACTCTAACTGGTAGTTAAAAAGACAAAAACAGGCACATATCCACACATAATCATGTGTGAACTTTTCAAACTGATAAAAAAGAGAAGATTTTTAAGTAAAGGAGAATAAGTTAAGACACAGACAGAATATATCATAACACTTACAAATGCCACAAATCACTTATAAATATTATATTCATTTTTATTTTTTAGGTTATGAAGGGGACATACAGTTTCTACACTTTATTCACACAGATGCAATAATGAAGTAAATTTCAAACAGAAAAAAAAAATCAGCAATAGTTTGTAAAATTTTCATGGCTGATTAATATAAATAATATTGTATAAATATAATTTTATGGGTTTTTTCGAGCATAATTTTAATTTATTTTTAATCCCCGATATATCACCGGTGAAGAGGAGGGGAAGTGAACTCTGAGATGCTCAAAATCCTGATGTCCGGGGCCAACATTAGATTTTAACTATTGGTCCCTTCTACGCAATACGGCGATATACATGTCATCCTTGGTAGTAATCGGTGAATCTGTGTGTATTTTATATTTTACGGTTTTTATTGATTTGTTTTTATAATATATTGAATGAGACAGTTCTAATTTTCTTCAAAAACGGTATTCGGTAATTCGTAGAAAGTCTCCAATCCGTATAGTCAATAGAATCTCCGAAAAGAACTACAGAGATATCGTGTTTTAATCATTTTTCATAGCCCATGAAATTAATTATACAATTGGTTTACAAAACAAACCTAATGATAAAATAGTTATTATAAATAAATAGACGTAGTATACAAACTTGAAAAAAATTACCCTCGTTCTGGGGCATTCGGGTAAAAAGAATAGAAAGGGACTAAGTAGATCAGTCCTATTAGATTTGGAGATAATTCGAAGGAACTAACATCAGTAGCACGATCAGAGCTAAGAGACGATTAAATCCCTCAGAAAATTCCTTTTAGCAAACTTAATCATTGGAATGCGAATGGAGTTTTCGTATTATATGATGAGTTGGTGTATAGAGTTACGATATATTGAAAATAATATTGACCACATCATCGTTTGTAGCGAATTAATTCTAGAATTAATAAACGCAACAATTTTAAAACATTGAAAAACGAACGAAAAATTACACGTAATTATATATTTACAAATATATTATATATTTATTCATGTAAAAATATTTCATATGCTAAATGCATCGACGTTAGGGTGTAGATACTATAATAGAAAAGAATAGCATTAAATAGATTTTTTTTTAATTTATCACTTATTATATACAAAATACTTATTGAAAGTCAATTTTCTAATTACCAGTGGTTCGAAAATGCCTGTCATAGAAAGATCCAGCAAACGCAGCGGGATTATTCTTACACATTAAATTTTGCAGTTGTTTCGTACAGTTATTTATACGAATTATACCAGCACTATAGCGATCACCTCATTCCCGGGTGTTATTTTCACTTATTGAATAATAATAATTAAATATTTATTTACTGCTGTTACTTGTTTTATTTAGTTTTAAATTTTAACTGTCTATGCATGTTGTTTGGGTAACTATTAAATAAATGCGAATAACTAGAGTTAACACGTCCTACATATTTGTAAAATATTTAAATAATTAATACTTGCGATTGTTGTCACGAGGTTAAACTCTAGCTTCGTTATTGTTATTTGAATAAACACATGTACTAGTTCCACAATATTTATTTTAAATAATAAAGTTACTCATTATAAAAATCGATCGGTTTCGCCTCACAGTGCCCTGATGATGCCGTGAGGTGAAATCGATTGGTTTTTATAATTAGTAATTTAATAAGTAAAATAAATATAAATGAATAAAAATAATAGTAATATAAATTGTACAACACTTCTGTTTATCCAAATCACAAAATTGAAGTTTTGAATCACTCAAGGTTTGCTGATTGATTCATATACTTCATTTTTGTGATTCTTCATAACAATAAAAAAAACACAAAGACTTAGGTACAGACAGAAATAGTGAAGAATTTTGCGTCACAAATTATAACTGAATTTAAGTTTAGTCAGTAGACTAGTTTTTTAAAGCAATAAGAATAAGGGCATCCTAAGTCGAATAATGCTGGGGACACCATCCACTTTAAAAAATTGCCACGTTTTATACTATACAAGTATAACACGAACCAACTGCCCTGCTGATTCCCGCACCGTGTGTAAAGCTAATGCAACAAATTGATTGAAGAATCGAAGAATATCTACGGAGTCGAGGACAATCATTTATTCCGAAAATCAAATACATTTATTTAAGTTTTGTGTCTATCTTCGTTATCGGTCTGTAACAGATTTCTGCTGTAAATTGGTCGTTTCCTATTGTAAAAGGAATTTCGCATAATCGCCATGGTCGGTTTTGGACTGGCGCAGTAAGTATCCAATGTCAAACAACTTTGACACTGCCCCCTGGCGTAGGTCTAGATTATTTACATTTGTTGAGAATTAAAATGTTTACCAATGAGGGTCTTGCTCCTCCTTCGCAGAAGGTCGACGACGTAGCTTTCTTAACTGTCAGAAAGTGCTTTGTAAAGAACAATTTTGAATATTCCGTATGTAGTAGAGCCATGTTGCAAATATATTAAGGTAGTAGCACGAATGGGTCGGCTCGACCGGGAAAGAACCACGCCCTCAAAGAGTACCAGCATGAAATTTCAGCTCAATGCTGCTGTGTTTTGAATGGTGAGATAGAGACCGTTTTAACTAAATAATAGACATTCCATCTTAGTCTTCAGGGTTGACAATGCATCTGCATTCTGATTATTATTCGGGGATAGATGCAGATTTCTATGGATCACAGCATCCACTTACCATCAGCTGGGCTGTGTGCTCGCTTATCACCCTTATTCTATACTAGCTATGCCCCGCGGTTGCACCCGCGTCATCGCGTATCCGAAGTGGGCGACATGGTTTAAGCGTCGTTCGTGCGCCCAGCCAAGTATTGAATTATTTTAATTTTACATTATCTCTCAAACCATGCGTCCAAATAACATGGTATAAAGAACAAAGTTTATCTTCATAAAATTGTCTTAATGATGAAGTAACTTTCGTTCGTAAGGATAAATAGGCCATGCCTAATAATAACGCTCGTAAATCACTTTTAAATTTTCAATATTTTTTTGTCACAAAATACCAAATTATGGCTTATGTATAAGAAATAGACATATGGTATTGCGGACTTGTTTTCAGACGGAGTAAAGGTGTATATTTTTCTAGAACATTGTATTAACGTATCCCTAACTATAACACTGCCAGCGTACGCGGATAAATCATTTCGGGAGTGCCTTTTCTTTTGACTTGCTTAACAAATATCCATATTTAAGGCTAGCTAAGTAATATAGCTTAATGCTAGATAGCCTATACTATTTCACATGAATCTGGCTATAATATACAAAAATAATTTTTCAAATCGGACTGATATTTCCATAGATAAGCGCGTTTAAACAAACAAAAAAACAAAAACTCTTCCGCTTTATTATATTAGTATAGATGAATAAAGCTAGACAAACGAGACATACAACTGTAGCTCAGATTTATAACAGCTATGACGAATTGATAAAGCGTCATCTCGTATTCCCCGGTATCCTCCTCCAAACAGGACCGATATCAATGATCGCTTTTGTATATTTTTCCTTTGGTTTTATTGCTAGATGTCTGATAATCATTATTGCCAAATATACTGCTGAAAATAGGCCTCCCCTAAGGAATGTCACAAAGCACGGTCCCGAGCCACCTCCAAACATTGACTTCCTGCATGTCTTACCAGGTCGTCACTCCATCTAGTGGAGGGATGCCCTACACTTCGACTGCAGGTACGAGGCTGCCACTGGAGAACATTTTTCCCCATCGGTTGTCGGTTCTTCGAGCTATATGGTTAGCCCATTGCCATTTTAGCTTACTAATCATTTGGACTATGTCGATTTTTCTGGTTCTACTGCGGATATCCTCGTTTTAAGTCTATCCTGCAGAGAAACCCCGAGCATTGACCTCTCCATAGCTCTCTAAGTGACCATGAGCTTCCTCATAAGGCCAGCAGTGAAGGACCACATCTCAAATCTATGAATATGGTCATCACTGGCAACACGCACTGGTTGAACAATCTTGTTTTAATGTTTTGAGGTATGGCTGACGAGAAGATGTGTCGTAATCTCCCGAACGCTGCCCAGCCGAGTTGAATCCGTCGATTGTAATCTCGATCGAAGTTAAACTTACCTAGTCGGACTATTTGTACCAGGTAAACATACTCGTCAACAACTTTAAGCTTAGTGCTCTCAACAACTAACGGCATAGCTGTGACATAGACGTTCCACATGACTTTTGTTTTGTCCGTGTTCATCTTAAGACCTATCCGATGGGAAATATTATTGAGGTCATTGAGCATAGTGCTTAGGTCCACCAGTGATTCTGCCATAACGACTTTATCGTAGGCAAATCAAAGGTGAGTGATGTACTAGCCATTGACGTTAGTACCGTATACTTACCAGTCCAGTAGCTTGAACACGTCTTCCAAAGCAGCGGTGAACTATTTCGGGGATATTAAATCACCTTGTCTTACAATTTTCTGCTATTATATAGGTTTCATACTCTAGTTTTGTACTTGGATAGCCATCGTAGCCCTACTGTACAATCACTTCAGCAATTCGATTGACAGTCAACTTGTCACCGCTAAACGGACTTCCTTGCTACTACGAGGCTAATATGCATTCGGCCTTAAAATTTTATAGTTTCTCTATTCCGTTAACCATCGATTCGTTTATTCATTGGGTGGTTCTTCTTACTTTGCTGCTTAGCCTAGTATAGTGTGTATGGGAAACTCTTCGAAATAATGCGGCTCTTGCCTCCATAAGTCAGCAAGCTTATTTTTGTTCATGGAAAGGTCTAGTAATAGACGTAATGTAAGGTAATGGTGCATATTTTTTTTATTTATTTATTTATCTGATAATAATAGAGCTACAAACGCGGTAATAGCACATGAGTAAAGAAATCGTACCATACAGAGGCAAAGCTTCATACAATCGCGCTATGTTAATTAAACTTCTACAAACTTGAGACGTGTGTGTGCGTAAGCACTGGCAGCTCGTCACGTACAGAGAGAAACTGCTTTAAAACGGCTCGTCCAGTGCTCAAACTCAGGGTTGTGAGAATAATGTCATCAAAAACATAACTTCTAAAAAAACCAAGTCTCGCAACTCAGTTCTTCTGTCGTAATAAGTTATGAGATCCATGTAATACCAAGTCGGTTAATTTATTCAGTGCCTACTTAAGGGTGCTTCTGTCTTAAGTTATTACGTAATTAGCTAACCTAACTACATCTTATAGTGACCACATCAATACTAAAAGTCTTTTATATTGTAAATAAATAGATTGACTTGGCCATCGCATGAAAACGCAATGTATTTCTCAAGTAATACATATTATATTAAATTAGATTGTTTAGTGCGATTGCCAATTATAATATTTATTTAAAAAATAAAAGGATTTTTAATATTGATATGGTTACTATAAGATGTTGTTAGGTTAGCTAATTACGTAAAAACTTAAGACGGAAGGACCCTTAAGTAGGGACTGATTAAATTAACCGACTTGATATTACATGGATCTCATAACTTTTTACGGCAGAAGAACTGAGTTGCGAGACTTAGTAATTGTTTTACAAGTTATGTTTTTGATGACATCTCATTTTTTTTTGTAGATAGTTATATCTAGGTACCTATCTAAACCTATTACTCCATTATATTACACATATATAGGTACACTGATTCAATTCACTGCAAATGTAACTTTGCAATCCTATATATTTATATGGGATAACAAAGTTATTAATATAGTTAGTGTATCTCGAAAACTGGACCAAAATTGCAATATATTTTAATTTTTCCTTGATTTATATACTAAACAATAGTTGTATTCCAAATTTGAAGCTTCTATGTCTGCTAGAAGTGCCTTAGAGTTTTGAAGATCCGTCAGTCAATGAGTGACAAAATTAGGAAACTTTGACTAGTTATAATTCTTAAACTACTGATTCAAATTTCATAAAATTTGAAACTTATCGAGTTTTTACAATGCTTACTTGGTTACTGAAAATTCAGGTTTCTAGTTTTATCCCCAACGAAGTTACAAGGTTTTGAAAATGGCCTGAACTGCTTCGAGAAATGGATGGTACGGCCGTGCCGCTTTTTTGCTCGACTTGGCGGGGGCACTGCCGTGCCCCCAGATAAGTGTAAAATTAATTTTTTTAAAGAATTATTCCTGTCATAAGAAGTATTAAAAAGCGGTAGTATAATTTACTGTACTATTGGTATGAACAATAATAGAACAAATAAAAATATATATTTTTTTTATCTCCAAGACTCCACCAGGTAAATAGTAACTTGACTAGAATTTATTATTTTTAATGTGGTAGATAGATAGCTCACCTATAAGTGACATACCTACCTATGAGTGATTGAATAATTATTTTTATAATATTATTTTTATAAATTAAATACGTAGGTTCGTGTTTTTTTTAAATTATTATTTCAGACGGCAAGAGTGGTTAAAAGCTGTCGAATGAGAAGATCTCCTTTCAAAACTTTTTTATCATAAAAAAGGCAACAATGTAGACTCTGTGAGGATCATAACGAACAATCCTGTATTCAGTTTTCTAAAAAACAAATAAATATTTTACAGATATTTATTTGAAAATGCTTTTCCAACACTAAACTTGCCGACAAATAATGGTACTTGCTTGTGTTTCAGCCAATGCGAGAATGTATCTGAAATGAATGTATGAATTGATTGAGCAAAAATTTTCCGAATATTGTGATTTATAAAGAATAATTGTAAATATTAGTGATAAAATAATAAAACGTGTGCAAGTTTATATTGCACGCCTCACAACATGAGGAAGGATTTAACGTGGGCAATGCCAACCTAGAAACACAGAAAAATTGTATTACTTTATTTGCCATTGTGTTGATAAGCACCGGAAACAATTTCAAGCGCATTTAGAGCAAGGAATGAAGGCAGAAAATGGGGTCGTACCACTGTATTAGAAGAGCAATTAGTACTAGCAAGGTTGAAGGCACATTTCAAAGACCTTCTTAACATACAATACTTGATATTTTATTTTGATCTGGAACAAGAATCAGAGTCCCCTTGTTTGCTTGAATTTGATCGAAAAATAAAAACTCTTGTCTATTTTACTTATAAGTAATATAATCTATTTTTATAGAATAAGGGTGACAAACGATTACACAGTTCAACTGATGGTAAGTGGTTGCTGCAGCCCATAGACATCTACCTTCGATTATGAATCAAAATGTAGATGCTCATATAGCTCATATAGCTCAATGGATTAGTAAGCTGAAGCGACAATGGTCAGGCCATATAGCTCAAAAAACCAACTAACTATGGAGAAGAAAGGTTTTCAAATGGCAACCTCTTGCCTCTTGCACTAGGTAGAGTGACGACCTGGTAAGTTATGCAGGAAGTCTCATTTACGCGACAGAGAAGAAAAAGAAATAACTTTCTAATTGGATCCTGAAACAAATACAAGTATATTAGATATCTGTGAGTCAATTGTTGAGAGTTTGATTATTTATTTGTTTACGAGGTAGTAGACTGCTAATTAAGACTATGGATTACTAGTGAAAATATGTTAATATAGTAAATGACACGGACGTAACATATTCAACAACTTTTTGTCTGATGGGCCCACAAATATTTTGTATAAAAGCCCTGACAATATGTTTTTAAAAGGGTTATTAAAACTTGATCGGTTAAATGGAAAAATCTGCCAGATAACATATTACCCGAATTTTTAAATAAGATACTCTATTTATTTTCAACGCCATTAAGGATAATCTAGTGCTAGTTATCAGACTAAATTAAATATCATAGCATTTCAGATCATTTACTTAGTTTTTTATAATATAGTAATTTTATATGAGGATTGGTGGCCTTGTATAAAATTATTTTCACATCATATAATTTACGTGGCTTATGACGGTGCTAACGCCATCCACTCTACGCACAACTCTTATATTGTTCAGCCCTTTTGTGAGGACGATGACATATAGGTTAAAAAGTTTAGAAGACATCACTCCTCAGCCTCACCTCGCACTCCAATCCGTAGAGTTAGTTTCCCTGTAGACTGCTAGATTTTTGATGTGTAACATCTTTCCTATTGCTTTCCTGCAATCTGTGGGAGTTCAAATCATTATTTCAAATTTTAAATCCAAGCTGAATGTCTGATAACTGGACGACGGTACACTGGGAGGTAGAGTAAATGGCGTCCTCAGTATCTCATCATCATCATCACCATCATTACAGCCCTTCATAAGTTCACTGTTGAGCATCAAAACACGGTCCTGAGCCACCTGCATCAATCGAATTCCTGCATGTTTTACCAGGTGGTCACTCCATCTATTGGGGGTCGCCCTACACTTCGCCTACTGGTACGAGACTGCCACTCGAGAACATTTTCCCCCATCGGTTGTCGGTTCTTCGAGCTATATGGCCGGCTTATTGCCACTTCAGCTTACTAATCCGTTGGGCTATGTCGGTTACTCTAGTTCCACTGCGGATATCCTCATTTATAAGTTTATCACGCAGATAAACTTCTAGCATAGCCTTATCCATAGCTCACTGAGCGACCTTGAGCGTCTTCATACGGCCAGCAGTGAACGACCATGTCTCATATCCATAAGTCATCACTGACAACGCGCAACATTGTACAATCTCGTTTACAGGTGTTTAGGTATACCAGACGTAAAGATGTGTTGTAGTTTCCCAAACGTTGCCCAGCCGAGTTAAATCCGTCGATTGACCTCTCGGTCGAAGATGGACTTACCTAGTCGGGCTACTTGTCCCAGGTAAACATACTCGTCAACACCTTCGAGCTTAGGGCTCCCAACGACTACAGGCATAGGTGTGACATGGACATCAAACATGATCTTTGTTTTGTCCATGTTCAGCTTAAGACCTATCCATTGGGAGAGACTATTGAGATTCTTTTTTTTTAATTCTTTTTTTGTCAACACAAATCGAAGGTAAGTGATAAACTCACCATTGATGTTAATTCCGTATCCTTATTTTATATAGAGCTATGCTGCAGCCATAGTAATAGTATAGTTGTAGCACGAATGGGTCGGTTCGACCGTGAAAAGACCACGCTCTCAAAGAATACCAGCGTAAGATAGCAGCTTAATGCTGCTGTATTTTGTATGGGAGTTTAGAGAACCAGAGACCCTTTCTTCAGAGGTATTCCGCCTTAGTCCTCACAGCTGACAACGCATCTGTATTTTAATTCGCAAACGAAGATAGATTTAGATATCTATGGGCAACAGCAACCACTTACCATCAGGTAGACTGTGTGCTCGTTTATCACCCTTATTCTATAAAAAAATCCTTTCCAGTCCAGTAACTTGAAAACGTCTTCCAATGTAGCTGTGAATAGTTTCGGGGATATAACGTCACCCTGTCTTACACCTATCTGCAGTTGGATAGATTTCATACTCTAGTTCTGTTCTCGCATAGTCGTCGTAGCCCTACTGTACAAACACTTCAGCATTTCAAAATACCGACAGTCAACTTGGCATCGCTGAAGGAACTGTAGCACCGCCAAAATTTCGACGGAATCAAAAGCTTTCCCATAGTCCTTATACCAAAAATACTTGGAAATAGAATTTGTGGAACCTAGTAGAAGTAAAACTAGCGCTGGTTTTACGAATGTAAACAATAATCCTAAAGTATTACATGTTACTTTCAACTTTACATGCCCCCATTGTTCCGAAGGCCACCAACTGTGTAATTGCAAATAATTTGCTAAAAAAGATGTTGATAAGCGAAGAAATATTATTCAATCATTCGGGCTTTGTTTTAATTGTCTTGTTTATGGTCACAGTAATTAACTATGTAGCGTAACAACCAAATGCCAAATTTATAAGCAAAAGCTTGAAAGAAACTTTATTGCACCCAAAAAGTCAAGTTGATTCAGCGACATGCGGTGTCGCAATGGAATCGACATGTAATAGCAATTATACAACTTTAGATTGTCCTAAAGACGATACAATAACAAACATTGCAACCCATTTTTTGAAGGATAAAATTCAAACATAAATTTTATTAGTAATAGCCTTAATTAAGGCTGATAAAAGAATGGGCAAACTCACACTTTAAGGGCTTTGCTAGCCCTGGGGTCACATCATCATCATCATTATCATCATCATTACAGCCCTTCACAAGTCCACTGCTGAACATAGGCCTCCCCCAAGGAATGCCACAAAGCACGGTCCCGAGCCACCTGCATCCATCGACTTCCTGCATGTCTTACCAGGTCGTCACTCCATCTTGTGGGGGGACGCCCTACACTTCGCATACCGGTACGAGGCTGCCACTCGAGAACTTTTCTTCCCCATCGGTTGTCGGTTCTTCGACCTATATGGCCGGCCCACTGCCACTTCAGCTTACTAATCCGTTGGGCTATGTCGGTTACTCTGGTTCTACTGCGGATATCCTCATTCGTAAGTTTATCACGCAGAGAAACTCAGAGCATAGCCCTCTCCATAGCTCGCTGAGCGACCTTGAGCTTCCTCATACGGCCAGCAGTGAAGGACCACGTCTTAGTTCCGTAAGTCATCACTGGCAACACGCACTGGTTGTACAATTTTGTTTTAAGGTTTTGAGGAATTTCTGACGAGAAGATGTGTCGTAGCTTCCCGAACGCTGCACAGCCGAGTTGAATCCGTCGATTGACCTCTCGGTCGAAGTTGGACTTACCTAGTCGGACTATTTGTCCCAGGTAAACATACTCGTCAACAACTTCGAGCTTAGTGCTCCCAACAACTACCGGCATAGGTGTGACATGGACATTAAACATAATCTTTGTTTTGTCCATGTTCATCTTAAGACCTATCCGTTGGGAGACACTATTGAGGTCATTGAGCATAGTGCTTAGTTCCTCCCGCGATTCTGCCATGAGGACTATATCGTCGGCAAATCGAAGGTGAGTGATGTACTCGCCATTGATGTTAATTCCGTATCCTTTCCAGTCCAGAAGCTTGAAAACGTCTTCCAATGCAGCGGTGAAGAGTTTCGGGGATATAACGTCACCCTGTCTTACACCTCTCTGCAATTGGATAGGTTTGGTACTCTGGTTCTGTACTCGGATAGCCATCGTAGCTCTATTGTACAAACACTTCAGCACTTCAATATACCGACAGTCAACTTGGCACCGCTGAAGGGACTGCAGCACCGCCCAAATTTCGACGGAATCAAAGGCTTTCTCATAGTCCACATACGCCAGACATAGTGGCAAATTGTACTCTTCGGACTTCTGTACAATTTGCCGTAGGGTATGTATGTGGTCTATGGTGCTAAAGCCCTTTCGGAAACCGGCTTGTTCGGGAGGCTGGAAGTCGTCAAGTCTGCGCGCGAGACGATTCGTAATGACTCTCGAAAACAGCACGTAGACGCGGCTCAGAAGGGAAATCGGTCTGTAGTTCTTCAAGAAAGCGTTGTCACCTTTCTTGAAGAACAAGACCATCGCACTTCTGCTCCACGCCTCCGGTGTAATGCCACCATGGAGGACGGAATTAAAGAGCTTCTGAAGGACTTCAAGTACCGGTCTTCCACCCGCTTTCAGAAGCTCCGCTGTAATTCCATCCTCGCCTGGGGCCTTGCCGTTTTTAAGGTGCTGGAGAGCCATTCTAATCTCGCTCAGACTGACGTCCGGGATATCTTCGGAATATTGTCGAATAAGACTCGCTCTTGGATCGTTACTCACGTTGGGGTCACAAGCTACTATTATTTCTGAAGCCAAGGTACTGCGTTTGGCTAAAATTCTTACTAGAGGCACCAATTCTGGTGAGGGTAGTAATGAAAGTAAAACAGTTTTTTTTATAGGATAAGGGTGACAAACGAGCACACAGTCCACCTGATGGTTAGTAGTTGCTGCGGCCCATAGACATCTACATCTATCCTCTATTACAAATCAAAATGTAGATGCGTTGTCACCCGTGAGGACTAAGATGGAATGCCTCATTTCCAGTAAAAAGGGCCTCCGGCCACCTGCACTCACCAAGCGAAACGCAGAGGTAACTTCACGCTGGTATTCTGTGAGGTCGTGGTACCACCCCGGTTCGAGCCGGCCCATCCGTGCGACAGCAAAAGCTGCCGCGTGGCTCAACCACTGTTAAAAAGCAAAGTTTCAAAAGTTTCTAAGCATGTTGTTTTTATTAATATTCAGTCGCTTCATGACCCCGATATTAATATCTAAGTAAAAGAGTATTCACTATTACCACTATTACCACTGTGTTACCTGAAAGGAAATTTACAATTGCAAATTGGCCAGCACTTCATTTCATTGCTTTGGTAGATCCTTATTATAATAACCCAAATAAAATAGATATTTAATTGGGAACTAAGGTTTATTGCTATATTCTGAAAGAAGATTTAATTAGAAGCACTGAAGTTTTAACCATAGCACAAAATACATACCTGGGGTGGATATTATCTAGCCCTGTTGATAAATAAGGCAACCCTGAAAATTGTCAAAATATAATTTTAACTATGCATGCTGTTCTGGAAGATAATGAGTTATTAAAAAGTTTTAGGAGCTCGAGTATAAACCCTCTCTTATTGAAGAAAGTATATTAACTCTTGAAGAGCAATTTCGTGATCGCGATTTTGAAGAAACTACACGTAGAGACGTAAAAGGTCGCTACATAGTTAGGCTTCCTTTTCGGACATTCAAGGAGTATCGCCGTCAAAATATTATTAAATCTTTTTTTGTACAGGAAAGGGGGCAAACAAGCATGCAGCTCACTTGGTGGAAGGTGAATACCGCCGCCCATGAACAACTGCACCACCAGGGGAACCAGGGGAATTGCAGATGCGTTGCCGGCCTTTTAAAATGGAGTAGGCTCTTTTCTTAAAGGCTCCAAAGTCGTATCGGTCGGGAAAAATCGCTGATGGTAATCGATTCCACAAGGAAGTTGTGCGAGGAAGAAAACATCTTCTAAATCGCACGGTGGTGGACCGCGTATCATCCAGATGATGTCGATGGTATCGAAAGTACTGCCGTGATGTGCATTCGTGAAATTTGGCGGCTGGGATTAATCCGAACAATTTTTTAGAGCACTTCCCGTAGTAGATGCGAAAAAAAATGCAAAGGGATGCAACATCTCTTCACAGCGCCAATGAATCGAGCCAATCAAAAGAACTCGGTTGTCGACGAATAGAGCCGCTCTGCGCTGAATGCGGTCAAGTGGAAGGAGCTGGCACTGGGGAGTCCCAGCCCCGAGATGGGAACAGTATTCCATGTGAGGCCGAAACTGCGCCTTGTAAAGTGGCAGGCGTTATGCTGGCATGAAATACTGTCCCACTCTGCTGAGCACGCCAAGCTTTTTAGAGACCAATTTTGCCTTCTCTTCCAATTGACCACGAAACTGCACGTCACTCGATATGTAAAAAAATTAAACTGAAGCGGTACGGCAAAGGGGTTCTTTGTAGCGTTAAACGCAAAATCTTGTATATTCTGAGGATTAACCTGGACAAGATTTAGTCGCTCCCAGTCCGAGACTTTGTTTAGCAAAGACTCAATTTCAAACACAAGTTTGTTACGGTACTCGGCAACAGTTTGCAGAGAAATATTGGCAGTTTCATCCGCATAGCAATGCATGTTACCGGTTCGCAACATATCATTGATATGCAGAAGAAACAGCGTTGGTGATAGCACGTAGCCTTGTGGAACACAAGCGTTAATAGGCTTTTAGTCGGAGCATATACCGTCTACAACGACCTTGATGCTCCGATCTGCAAGAAAGCTGGTAATAAAATTGCACAATTTCTCCGGAAGCCCATAGGAATGGAGCTTCAAATGAAGCGCTTTGTGCCAAACCCGATCGAAGGCCTTCGCAATGTCCAAACTAACGCCCAATGCCTCCCTCTTGGACTCTACTGCCTCCGTCCATCTATGAGTCAGGTAGACCAGAAGATCACCAGCTGATCGACCCGACGAAAACCGTATTGGCGATCACTAATCAGCTGATAATCCTCAAGGTACCGCATGAGCTGGCAGTTTATAGTGGATTCCATTACTTTGGAGGACAAGGAGGTGATGGAAGAGGTCTATAGTTGGACGGGTCTGAGTAGTTGCAAAAGCTGTCTTCCATGATTTCGGGACTACGGGAAAAGACGCGGTAGAACTGATACCAACTCTGAAGCACACGTCCTCAGCACAACTGAGGGGATCCCGTCAAGTCAATTTGACTTGTGGATATCCAGGGAGAGGAGTTCTTTGTAAACCGAGCGCTGTGAAAACCGCACATCCAGCATGGAGCACTCACACCGCGGGCTGGTCGGCGCCAAAAAAGGGAGCCTAAAAGTTTGGCTTTCTCTTTTGCGGCATATGCCAGTGAGTCGTCCTCTCTGTGCAGAGATGTTAGTGATGTCTTACTGAAATTCCTTTGAATAGCCTTGGCGAGAGACCAGAATGAACGAGTTCCCGAAGGAAGGCGAACTACTTTCTCGCCAATTCTGCCTATGTGCTCTGATTTTGACTTGGCAATAACTCTTTTGAAGCATGTTGGTATTTACATTCCGAGCCGCCGTAGCCCCAGCGCAGGCCGGACAACACTCCTGCTTATTGCTTACAGCGCTATATCATCCGGCAAGAAGCAAACAGGGCGGGTAGCCATGGGTAGGATGCAAAGAAAGACCGCATTCCGCCCAATCCGCCGACCTGTAATGCCGAACACGGCGGCAACCTGCAGAACGCAACCGCGAACAGAGCGTGAGTAGCACCGCACTCCGGATCAGACAATGGTCCGAAGAGCCGAGGGGGGCATCGACGGAAACCTGATATCCGTCCGTATGAGAAATCAGCAGAAGTTCCAACAGGGAAGGTGCATGATCCTTCACATTTGAAATCCACGTAGGCGAAGTAACCAGTTGTGTCAGAATATAGGCCAAGGCGAAGTCATAAACAGATCTACCCGCAGGATCGGTTAAACGTGAACCGAGCCATTCGGCGTGGTCGCCGTTAAAATCGCCAAGGATCACGATCTCTGCGGATGGAACCTGCTGTAGCAAGGAATCTGTAGCCATTTGGACGTGGTCCATGAGTCGGTCTGTTTCGGCATTACCGCTATGGAACCTATAGAGGCATCCGTAGACGCGTGGATGGTCATCGCTGTCTACATGTCGCCAAAGGATGGATACGTCCGAACCTTCATGACTGCTGAGGCGTCGAGAACAAATGTCCTCTCTGACGTATATGCAAACTCCTAAAGAGATACGAATTGTCAGCCGGAGAGAACACCTGCGTCTCGGTCAGAATGAGCAAGCCCGGCTTCGCCGTCTCAAGATGGTAGTGGAGGGCGTTTAGGTTCGTGTGAAGTTCCCTGAAATTGCAGAAATTCACGGATAGCGTAGCAGAGGTCGCCTTGGTCTTGTTGCTCAGTTTGTCCCGAGCAGTTATTGTTTTAAGCGGAGTTTTGCCCCCATCCCCCAGTATACGCGGGGCATTCTGAGCACCCACGCTCAGGAGTGGAGTAGCGTGGCCGTGGATATTCAGCGAGGGATTCGCCAGGAGTGCTGGTACCCTTTTTGATTTAATTGGGCCTCTGGCCACCTGCACATACCAGACGAAACGCAAAGTAGAGCCACTTCACGCCGGTATTCTGTGAGGTCGTGGTGATGCGTTTTCGACAACATCCTATATGCTTAACAGCATGACGACAATACGACACGTGTTTCGCCTCTACACGAGACATCTTCAGGTGGTGTAGACTCTGCGATGGGTGACCGCTAAGTTAGCGGCCAAAACAACTGCTATTTATACAGTATATGTAATGTATATGTAATATATAATTTTTACCAACTTTAATATAATGGATTTCCGCAAAGTAACGCCTAATTCTATTAATTATCAGAAAATATAGAGTCCGACATTCAGCATTTCCAATTGTTAAGATTAACATTTGGAACTTTGTGTGCTCCTAACCTTGGAGTAAAGGTCCTACAGCAAACCAGCTTCTTCTTCTTTCCATGACCAGCACCTAGAGTGATGACAGATTTTTATATTTATAATTTAATGACAGGCTATCAATCAGAATCAGATGCTATAAAAATCTACGAAGAAATAAATGAACTACTAGGCAAGGGATGTTGTAAGTTGCAGAAGTGGTCAACCAATAATGTAAAATTATTAGAAATAATAATAATAATAAATCATTTTTATTTCCTTTTCACAAAGGTATCAAATTTCACATTATTACTTAGGATAATAATACGGTTGCAGACAATTTGTAACCTTTTTGAGAGACTGATGTCCATACTAGGGTAATCCCTGTGTTATAGATCACCAGGTCTCACCCTAACGAATTGCACATAATATTTACATTTTCAATTATACTACAAGGAATGATTCTATATGGTTTTTTAAAACTTTTGTCTATATAAATAAAAATAGTGTATGTGTGTGTGTGTATGTGTGTGTGTGTGTGTGTGTGTGTTTGTATTAGGTTATGTGTTTTTAGGATAATACTATCAGTAAATTTTCAGCAGCCTTATAATCGATATTTGGCAACCACTTCTGTAATTTTTGTTTACATGTATGTTTGGGTAGAGAGTAAATTAAGAAACGTTTATTCAATTTATTATAAAGGTAACCTCCCAGGAAATAGAAAAATCTATGTGAAAGTTGGGTCTTTAAACATTTACTGGGACAAATTACATATTTCCTTCTTTTGTCATTATTGGAGGATTCATACTGTATCATAGAATGTTGTAGTAGCACAGTGTGTAATATAAACAATCTGCGAACAGATAAGACACTACACTGTTGATAAAGGTCAGTTGTAGGGAAAAGGAATGGTATAGAATTTCAAACTTTTAATACCGCCCTCTGGGCCCTTTCTAATTGCAATAAAGCAATAAGTGTTATAAAGGATACATTTGCCTATTTATATGTATGGTGACACGAGCAGTGCATATCGAGGTTGTCTCTGACTTTACTACAGAAGGAGGAGTAAGCGATTTGTTGGTCGCCGCGGCCACTGTAGTGATATATATAGCAATAATGGAACAAACTTTGTTGGAGCATCAAAGGAGTTAAAGCAATTATTTTCTAGATAGAAGCATTCGATTCTTAATGAGATTGTCACTGTATTAGCAAATATCGGTACAACTTGGCATTTCATTCCTCCCCAAGCTCCTAATCCTAGCCTCTCGATGAACTTAAAGAACGTGATCGCTCCAGGTTCCCCTTTTTTCTGCCACCTTTAACAGTTTTATTCTTAATTTTCTAAACCGCATCACACAAAATATGTACAATGGTATATCGATTCAATATCTCTTTGTGTTCCACCAAGCTACTTGATCCACTGCTGCTCCTGAAAAATTCTGAGCAACAATTAATATTTCGTACATGGGTAGGTACACAGAATACTATTATTTTTAGCGGAGGCTAGATTTTACACAATATCTAGTACGTACTTGCATATCTGCAACGCATCTCGATCTTCCTACAAAAAATAGTGTAGCTCTTCATTAAGCCTTAGGCCAAAAATTACGCTACGACCGATATACATAAAAGCATTGTTTCCGAGACTTGAATTTCAAATTTAAAAGATTTTAAAAATAAATCAAGTGTTTATATTAGTGTTACATATTAACCAAATTGCTATCGAAAATTATAAATAATACATAAAATTTATCGTTTGAGAAAAAGTTACATGCATATTTTAGAATGAAAATGCACAAAAATCGCGCCAAAGTTATTGGAATTTGTTAGTCTTTGGCTTTGAAATTATTTTATTACCCTTTTAATACCCCTTATTAAAGTTAAAAAACCAACTGCTCTAACAAGTTATGCCATATGCCAATTTATGCTATCACCCAACGAATCAGTAAGCTGAAGTGGCAATGGGCCGGTCATACTACTGGAAAACGCATAACCGTTGGGGAAGAAAGATAATCGAGTGACAGGCTCGTACCGGTAAGCGAAGTGTAAGGTGTCCACTATATGCAGTGAGACGCTGGTAAGACATGCAAGGCGTCGATTGATATAGGTGGCTTAGGATCATGTTGTAAAGCGTGGAATGAAATAGCATTTTATTCCCTGATATATAACAGGGAATATATATATATATATATATATATATCGTATGTTGACACGATAATTTTTGATTTGTACTGTGCAAAAGTATTTGATTTTAACTCTGCACAGGTTAGTGCAATTTTGCATTCATACACCATATTTTTTCAATTAACTTTAATTCGATCAATCAGAAGGTGAAAAGAAAACTACGTTATTAAGCTTAGCTCTTCAAAGAGTCATTTTATAGTCGAGGAGGTTATTTTGTAGTCTAGCTGATCAATATTCATTAAAATTTGAATACCTTTATACAGCGTAAATTGTATCAATATTCCCTTTTGTTTTTTCAGATTTCCGAAATTACTATTTTATGTTTAAATAAAATGACATCACATAAATAACCTATTGAAATAACACTTAATGTATTTGCAATGTTATTCGTGTCGGGTTATTATGTTTATCTACCCTAAAACTCCACCAGACGGGGTGGATAATCGAAATTTGTATATTCTCCCTCGGCTATGTACAGTCATTTATAGAAAATATGATATAACCCGGCCCAAGACACTTAGCAGACGTTACATATAACATATATACATACTTCGTGTTTGAAAGGTCAACGCTGAAATAAAATGATTACCTCACAGGATTATAGATTCATTGAAATCTTGGCATAAAATAATTTAAAATGAAGTTAAAAAAACAACATACAATAGTAACGTTTTTAGAATGGTTGCTAAAATACGCAGTTCTTTGCTAACACATCAAAAGAAATTTAGAAAATGATTGCAAATGTACATTATAAGTGACAAATTTATCCAGGATACCATGCATGGACTTTAACAGGTTGGAACGGTAACTATAACGGCAATTGGTAATATACTTACTTACTTATCATCACACACAATCCCTGACTGGGTAGCCAGAGAGAACAGTTCGCCAAGTGTAACGATCCTTACATACCTCTTTCGCTTCTTTCAGATTCATTATCTTCTTCATACATGCACGTCTAGGTATCCGAGTACTCTTGACCCTCCCCTCTTCGAGCAGTTTGCTCACATGGTCTTCGAAAGTTAGTCTCGGTCTACCTCGATACCTTTTAATATTAACTTTCGCGCTATATATTTTCTTCACCATTCGGTCTTCACGCATTCGCTCAACGTGCCCAAACCATCGAAGCACGCCCTTACCAATTTTTGTGATAAGGTCATCTTTCAAACCTGCCATATTGCGAATCTCTTCGTTTCGCTTTCGGTCGGCCATGGTAACGCCGCACATTTTACGAAGAGATCGCATCTCCACTGCATTCAATTTGCTTTTATGCTTCTTCTGGCATACCCAGGTTTTGCTGCCATATAACAAAGTCAGTACCAACACTGCGTTATGTATTGCAAGGCGTGCACTCTTCACTACGCCTTGCCTTTTGACTAACGCAGTCAGGGCACCATTGACTTTGTTCCCGGCTGCGACACGCCTGTCCACATCTAAATCACATCTTCCATCCCGGCTAAAAGCACTCCCCAAGTATACAATTTCATTTACCTGTTCTAGACATTCCTGATTTAGCCATATTTCACACTTCGTTCTCTCTTTGTCCCTTTCAAATACCAGAACCTTAGTTTTATTAGCATGAGCATACAGCAGACAATTTACTTTTATGTCACCCAATTTTACACCCAAACAGCATCTTTCAGCCTCTGTAAACAGCTGTCAAGATACAGTATGAACAGCCAGGAAGAGATGACACAACCCTGTTTTACGGCCGTTTGGACGCTAAACATAGGTGACAGGTCATGCCCTACCCGCACACAGGCTTTACAGTCACAGTAAAGCGACTGCACAGCCCTTAGCAATCGACAATCCACACCGTACCCTGGCAACAGTTTCCACATTTTCTTCCTTACAACCTTATCAAATGCTTTCTCAAGATCCACAAAAGCACAGAAAATTTTCTGGTTAGCAGCCAGAAGCTTTTCCGTGATCATGCGGAGAGAAAACATTTGATCCGTGCATCCTCTTCCAGGTCTAAATCCGCATTGTGCCTCGCATAGAAATCTTTCCGATTTCTCTTGCATCCTACGTGTCAAAACCTTCGAGTAGACTTTACTTCCTAAACTGGTCAAGCTGATCGCCCGATAGCACCCGCAGTCAAAATGTGAACCTTTGCCTTTATATAAAGGCACAATGACTGCAGATCGCCAATCATCCGGGACATCCCCCGTCCGCCAGCACAAATTGCACAGCAGATAAAAGCTATTCCAGACGCGAGGCCCACCATACTTGACCATTTCAGCAGTAACTCTGTCTAGTCCCGCAGCCTTACCACATTTCAAACTTCGAATCGCACGTTCAATCTCTTTCATACTGATAACCTCAGTGTCATCGAGGTCCGGGTCTGGCGTACCAGTCACGGCGTCATCCCGGGATCCCCCACTAAGATCATCACACGCATACATTTCTCAATAAAATTTGCTCCATCGCTGCATGAAGTCCGATTTTTCTGAGAGGACGTTATTAGTTCTCGAAAGCACTTTGTTCATTCTTAAGGCCGTCGCATCACTTCGGGTCCTTCCAACCTCTTTCCAGAAGAGTTTCGAGTTCTCCTTAAAGTTGTGCGACAACCTTTCGTCCGCTTCTATTCTACACCTTTCACGCATTTCCTCAATCGATGCTTTCGTGTGAACTTTCTGCAGCTTATATCTTTCTTTCATCTTCTTTCTCATATCCTTATCATTACTAGAGGCCAAGAAGTCTAACCATGCTTTCTTCTTCATCTTTACAGCTTCTTTCACTTCATCATTCCACCATGCATTTCTTCTTTTACTACTGCCTCTTTTTATTGTTCCACACACTTCTTCCGCTGCACTTACCATTCCATCCCTAAGGTTCTGCCATGTTCTTCGATGGTGTCAAGCTTTTCGGCTACTCTTTCTATTTGTCCCTAGTATCCGCTTCCTGAAGCTTCCAGCTTCGGATGCGACAGACCGACTGTGGTTCTGTTACTGCCGTCCGGTAGCGCCAACCCGCGAACAGACCCCTAAATCTAGTAATCACTAGATAGTGATCCGTTCCCAGGTCAGCACCCCTAAACACTTGCGTATCCATCACCTGATTTCGCAGTCGGTCATCCACCAGGAACAAATCGATCATACTTCTCTCATTCTTTCTTTCTCTAGTATACATATGGATTTTCTTGTGATTAAACATAGTGTTTGTCACAAGAAGACCCTTTTCCTTGCATACCGCCAGTATAAGCTTGCCAGCATCATTAACCCTTTTATCGTCAAACTTTCTAAGCACCGACTCGTACCCTGGTCGAGCGGTACCAACCCATCCATTCTAATCACCACACACAACAATTCTTTTGTTTCCCCTAGCCAAATCTAGAACTTCTCTTACATTCTTCCAAAACTCCTCCAGCTCAGCCCTGGTCGACGCAGCTACCGGCGCATAAACAGCCAAAAGAAATAATTTCGTCAGTCCCAATTTAAAGCGAACCCAGAGAAGTCTTGAGTTCACAACTTTATATTCAGTCATAACATCGAACAACCGAGACGACAGCATCACCCCTACTCCCTGGCAGGCGTTCTCGCTCTCCGGGACTCCGGACCATAGAGCTAACGCCCCGCCAGGGAGCTCTTCAGTACCACTGCCCTTCCGTTTGGTCTCCGACATACACACGACATGTAATTCTCTTTCTTTCATTATTTTAATCAACTCATTCGTCTTATCCATCATGCCTCCTCTAACATTCCACGTGCCAACTCTGCACTCTGTCCTCCACCTTCCGCCATGTCGGGCTGTGCGTGATGGGTGGCGGTTCCCATCGCTGCTTTGCGCGCTGCATTCCACACCAACGGGGACGAGCTGGTGTGCGTCGCCTTGGAGGGACGCCCTAACTCTCGTTGGCATGGGTTTGCAATTGCAGCCCTGAAAAGGGCTGGCAGGGGTCGCGACGAGCACGCTTCTACAATGACCCCCAATTTGTAATATGTTTTTGATTAAGTTTGTGATTAATAAAATCTAATTAATTGTTAAAGTGTTATTGTTAAACTTTACTTGGGGATAAAAGTTGAAAGAACAAATAAATCCGATTATCCATCGCAGGGTTGCATAAATCAAAAGGCGTATCCGAGTATCCACCCTAGGGTGAATTTTTAGGGTAGATAAACGTTATAAATCTTCGTGTCCTAACTGCTTAACACTACAGGACCTAAAGAACTATATACATTGTTTCAAACTTAATTTAATCTAGCTTACTTAAACCACGTTAGATACATGAAAGTAATTAATTCATTCCCTTCTATATAGTCAGCCGACTTCAAAAAGGAGGAGTTCTCATCATCTCATCAATCGACTGTTTTTTTTATGTACGTTGCGCGATATTTTCGCCAATCGTGAACTTTGGGCTAAGGGTAAGGGATTCTTTTAATAATATATTATGTATTCCTGTAGTATACATCAATGTTAATGCATATGTGTGTCTGTTATTTATTGGGCATACATTGCATAATAAAATTATGATAAAATATTGAGAGAACGACGAACACGAACAAAATAATATTGAAAATATATTCAAAAAAATTCATTGAAAAAATTCTACATCCCCTTTTTACTCTTTGCTGAACAACGTTTTATTATTTTTAAATTATACGTTCCGTGCATTTTAATTGTTTAATTTATAAATCCTTTATACGTTTAAAACGCTGGCTGTTTCCATTTAACTAGTTACTTTTTCAATCTTCTTTTTTCACAAGCTAGATTATCTTTTGTGTGTGTGTATGTGTGTGTAAATATTAAATCCGAATATGGGAATTAGTATTCTTTTTGCAGCCCCTAAAAATTTTGAAGATTCTCAGTATCCACTCTTGGGGCCAAATTTGAAAGGCCTCTTTACATTTGGACTATTGCAACAAATATATTGGGAAAGAAATAAGTATCGAATATTTTTTTTGAATTTCATTCACGTTAGTTCTGTGATTTTCGTTATAACTCAACTAGTTGAATTATATTTTATGAGAAATGATTTTGATAAAGCGCTATTAAATATGTCTATAACAGTTTTGAGTTTTGTTGCTATATGTAAAACGCTATCATACCTTGTATTTCAATCTGGTTTAGTAAATCTCATAAAGGCAATATCTAAAGAAGAAATTGCTGCTATCAAGGAGCAACAAAATTTTGTGATTAAATTGATGAAAATATATACGAAATACGTAAGGTTTATAACAAATTTGTACTGGACAGTTGTGTTAATGACAAACATTGTAACTATTCTCTCACCATTATTAAAGTATCTGTCTGATCCATCCTACCGAGAAGATATAAAAAACGATACAGAGCCGTACCCACAAATATTAAGTTCGTGGTTTCCCTTCAACAACTTAAAGATGCCCGGATATATATTTGCAACTGCAATACACGTTATAATGATCTCACAAGGTGCCGGCGTGATTGCTGCATACGATGCCAATGCGTTCGCAATAATGACTTTTCTAAAGGGTCAATTCATAATTTTACGTGAAAAATGTCGACGAATTTTTGGCGACGAAGAAGTAATTCTGACTAAGACAGAAGTTCAAGCAAGAATCAAAGAATGTCACAGGCATCACAATTTCTTATTAAAGTACGAAATAATAGTTCTTAGTCTCAAAATTACTTTAAAATAATAACAATATTATCACCCAAGTAGTTTTTTACTTAAATATTAGATCGGGGAAAAAATTTCTTTTTATTTTATATACAAATTAAAGACAGTTTTTTTCTAAGTTTAATTACATTTAATTATAATATATACGTGCCATTTTGTGCAATAACTTGTTGTCATCTTATAGGTAGTGACATAATCCCGTTGCGGTAGGAATCTTGGGATATTTGATAAAAAAATGCGACAAGTAGTTTTGATTGTCCTCTCTTGATGTTAACACTACCCAATTCTAAATAGACCTAAACAGGTGAAAATCTGAGAGTGCAAGGTCAGGAGTATATGGTGGATGCATTAAGACTTTCCAAAACTCTCTCAATTTTACTGCGTGGCCAAAGATATGTGTTGTCTGGCGTTATGATGATGAAATACTCCTTTTCTGTTGATCAATTCCGGCCATTTTTCTCAATTTCTTGCCTGAATCTCTAAAAGCTCATTATAAACGATGCCCTTCCAATCCCACCATACATACAAATTCACCTTATTGCGTGTTAACCCGGGTATCGCTTCAGTCTGTGGAGCTTGACTACCCAAAATAAATAAATGATCCACTTTTCATCACCAGTGATCTTTTCAAAAATGCTTTAGATTCATTACGTTTTAATATAGAATCGCAAATGAGTACGCGATTCATTATGGTTCTTTCAGTGAGCTCATGTGGTACCCAAATATTAAACTTTTTTGTATAGCTAGAGTTTCTCAAATGAGTGGAAACTATTTTGTAGTCAATTCTCAATTCATAAGCTATGTTTTAACTACTTATGCGATTTTATTATTATATGCCGATCTTGCTCCACTTTTTCAAAAATGGCATCAACCTTATCCGAATGAGGGCGACCAGAGTGAGCTGCATCTTTGACATCAAAACTAACAGACTGAAAACGCTTAGATCAACTTTTGCTACTCTTACTGATACTGCATTAGGTCCATAAATGTTACAAATTTTTATCGCGGCTTGAGGAGCATTTTTCCTTTTTTTGTAATAAAACTTCAGAACACAGAACACAATTACTCTCTACCAAGGGAAGAACGCAAACTTCATAATAAAAAAAGGAAACGCGTGTTTATACACTTACTTTACAAGAGCCACGGTGAGCGCCCATATAAAACCTTTCTGGCGGGAATTTCAAACCTTTGTATTTTATAAATTTTACACTTTTTATTTAAGGCAAATTCGAGTATTTTTTGGCTCAAGCCTCAAAAACCTATAGGGTGAATTCCCATACATTTGAGAGGTTGCACCAAAATTACTCGAAATTACTTTAGAGGAGTTATGTAATATTTTTTTTTAAAACAGATTATTTTATACACTATATGTTATTAATGATATTTTTAATGATTTTGCAGATAATATTTTCACGCGTAATATTAATATAGCATACGTTATTGTGTGAGTTATTCCTCACAGAACATTGACGTTTTAAATCTCCAAAATTTTCATAGTGAAAACTTAACTCAGCCCAAATACATGATCTGAAACAGATAAAATTCGCGTCAATATAGTAATAATCAATACAGATATTTTTTTTGTTTAAGACGTTCCCCCACACAAGGATTTTCTCCTGTATCGTGGAGGCAGTTTACAAACATAAATTGCACGAGGACAAACATCCAGACCCGGAACAATTATTGTAGGCCAGACAAATACTTGTACCATGCGGGTTTCGAACCAGCGGCCCTGGCGCAACTACTCATTGCTAAGTCACTGCGCCACGGAGCCGTCAAATAATGATCGATATATTCAAAAGTCTTAAAGATTTTACACAATATTGTCATAAATGTTTTTTCTTCTATTGTAGGAAACCTGCGTTTTTTGTTTTTTGTTTGTACAACACTTAACTTACTTTCGATTCTGATCACACATTGTGCCTAAAATTTTAAAATAATGAATTAATTTATAGGCGATATCTGATACAGAGTCAACTTCTCAGAAAAAATCTTTACTTACACAATTGCGAGGAAATGCCTACAAACAAACCAAAGAGATTTTTCTTCAATTTTATACAAACAAAATACGAAGAAACTTTTCCCCCGACCTTTTATATGAAATGGTGGTACTAGTGTTTTATGTTGTGCTTAATTGTCCTACATTTTCAATACGCAACAAAATTAAAATGTTATTATTAAGTTCCAGTTAAAGAACGGTATCTATATTTGTTTCGTATAATTTGCAATTGATACCGTTATTAAGACAAACTGAATAAACGAACATAATTTAACAAAAAAAAAGACTATGATATGCTCTACTTTATTTGTATTACCATTGCTTTGTGAAAATATAGTAGTAGGTAAAATTAATAACATATTTGCATTCAATCATTGTGTTTTCACAGACAATGTTCAGCATTCGACAAAATTATTTCGCCTGTTATGTTCATATATGTACTTCTTTGTTCTATCACGATCTGTTGCAGTGTAGTACAACTCAGTCTGGTAAGAATTATTTGCTATTTTATAATGACCATAATGTTCCCCAAACCGAATTTCGGTCACGAAGTCACGGCAGCTAGTCTCAATGGAGACTAGCTCATTTGCACAAGACAATACTAAAGTGCGTGTGTGTGCGTAAGCGCAGTTACTCTATATTAAACTCCGATATGACAACAACCCAACACGACTGGAGAAGCCGAAGCAGGCGCAGAACCAACGGCTAAACGCGTACTTTTCGAGACACAGGGGTGAATTACTGTCAACTTCTCGACTCCGGACTGGACTTTAGCTCGACAAATTATCATTAGTCGCACTTAAGACTACCAAGACAGGCGATAATGAGTTTTTTTTATAACTTAACGTACAAAAACTTTAGTTTTAATAAGTCATTATTATCATGAAGTGACGGTGTAAGAATATCCACTACCACATATCATCCCGTGGGTGTCTTGAGAAGCAACAGAAGGAAATAAATCAGAAGATGGCCGTTTTTCTAATAAATACTAAAAAAAACTACGGTTGCAACCCGCTTGCTAAGCATGGCTACTATGGCAAAATCTCCCCTATGAGGCAATCTATGGTGAGGGCTATGTTCATAAATGGACTTCAATAAACTGTAACGGACACATGAGTTATGAACAATCTTTTCATATATTCACGTTGGCTTAAAGTTAGTAGGTGGTAGGACAGAAGCCTCCCCGGTAGATTTATTTCAAGTTGTAATCAGAAAGACGATGCTGCCTATTTCCTGTTTCAGTGTCCTCTTACGACACATGTCAGAAGATATCGGATAGTGGAATAATTTTCTACCACACAGTGATTTTATTCATTAACGGCAAATTTTTTGAACACACACTGTATACTGTGTGATTTAATAAGTAAAGTCAGGTAAGCCTTTGAGTGGATATAATATAATTTTTGAAATACAATTACTGTCATCGAATCAAGTATTTATGGTCGCCAGGAAAAAGTAAATTTAAGTGAAGGTAATGGAAACGAAAAGAGAATCAAAGAGGTCTTACGATATTAGGTTCACATTTTAAAATTCTTAATTTCAGCTCTTTATTTTAATTTTTTTAACATTATAGTCCCATCGAAAATCAGAACTGAAACATTAAGTGTTATATGCAATCTTTTCTACTAGTGACGCTATATTTTGATTCATAATCGAAGATAGATGAAAATATCTCTATGAATAACAGTAGCCACTAACCATCAGGTGGACTATGAGCTCTTTTATTGCCCTTACTATAAAATTTAATTTGTATAGAGATATAACAAAATTATTTTTTACAGGAAAATGTGTCAACAACTCGGAAACTTTGGGTTCTTGAGTACTCCTCGGCTCTTGCTGTACAACTTTTTTTATTTTGTTGGCATAGTAATGAGATCACTGTGGAGGTAAACACTTACTGGAATGGATTTATGATTACAAATATACAAGTATATAGGGTTATTGTTCGAAGAGTTGCCAATTATTTTATTGAAGTTCATATAATAATTACTTATACACTGATATTACATTACTTGAAAATACGAGTAAATAAGGCATCTACTTTTATTTAAAAATGTAAAAGGAAAATTGGAATCATAATTCGCATCATGTATTTTTTTCTTATTTTATAGGATAGGGTAACCAAACGAGCACACAGTCCACCTGATGTTAAGTGGTTGCTGTGACCCATAGACATCTACATCTATCCTCAATAAAGAATCAAAATGCAGATGCATTGGCACCCACGAAGACTTAGATGGAATGCCTCTTTTCCAGTAAAAAGGGTCTCCGGTTCTCTACACTCACCATACGAAACACTGCAGTGTTAAGCTGCTATTTTACGCTGGTATTCTGTCATACCGTCGGGTCTCCTGCCATCGTCTCTAAATATTTCACAAGGCTCTAAAACCGAGGGAACATTTATAGAGACAAGAGCCCTTCGGATGACATCGTTCAAAGAACTGTGTCGTGAAAATCTACCAGCGCTTTTCTTACATGAAAGTCCGTGGAGCCCAAACTTGTCGACGCTGCTACCACAGGGACACTGATGGGGTTGACAAATCACCGCTCCTAGTCGGATTCCTACGGCAATGCGTAAGCTTTGCGCATCAAGTAATGTACCGAGATTACTTGATGGTAAAGCGTGTAACCAGTGACTAGATTCCTTAGTCGAAACAGCTAGAAGGCGTGCCTTATCTAGGTCACTATGGAGATTATGAAACAAATCCTTCTGCACGCCCCGTACCAATGGAATATCCCACTGTTTTTGTTGGTTAACTTCCAGTGGAATATTTTCACCAGGACAGAGCGTTTGCCATGTCTGCCCTGCCTTCGTAGCAAAGCATAGGTCTGCTTTATTATTTAAAATTATATTACATAAGTCACTGACACTATGTACGGAAGCAAGGAAAGCAGGCAATGCAATGCTAGAAAGATTTCTCACACCAATGCCACCAAATTTTATACGTAAAGTAGCTTCAGTCCAGGCTGTTGTATTTAAAGTTAAATTTAGAATTTTTTCTATAGCTATTTTAAGATTATTATCAATATCTTGTAAAATATCCGAACATTTCCAGACTGCACTCGAGCGGAGTAAGTATGTAAATCTAGGTACAAGATTTAATTATATAGCATATATTCTTAACTCAATTACTTCATCTAATACAACCACCACCTAATATAGTATATAAGTAGTAAATAGTATATAATTCAATATTTTACAAGCCTTTCTTCCCTGCTCTATAAATATATGTACTTGTAAATTGGCCTGTTAAAAATTTGGGTCAAGATTTATCACTTAAGGAAAAATGAGATATAAATAATGAAGCATATTAGTAAAAAAAGATCTTATGTACTAAAATTAAAACGATATAATATTATCTGTTAAAACAATATTTCATCCAGTCAATTTTTAAAGCCAAGTTTTTCATAGCTTATTATTTTTAGTAATAGCTTAGTATGTTCAAAATTGGTACTTTTGCGTACACATTTAATTAAACTAAAGTATAAGCGCTTTAGGAATTTTCACTAAGAACTCTTGTCATAGGAGATGATAAAATGAAATAAAAAGATATAACATAATATCTCACTTTTGCTGTATATCTTAGTTTTAAAAAAAATTGTACTATAATACATCTGTATTATCCCATCAATCGATATTTTTCATTTAGTCCAAGTCTTCCAGATAAACATCATGATTTTCAAATGAAGTATGTTCTTTATTTTGTTCAATTTTTTTTTTAAATTTTAAATATATACTTCCTAGAATATATCAAAGAAAGTCAATATGAGTGTAGGATTTTAAAATAAAAAGGTCAAGTTAGCCTATATACTTCCTAGATCTGGACACCAGCTGGGGTAGCTGAACCTCGGCTTCAATTTAGTCGTTTTAATATGTTTTAAATTATTTTGATGCTGCAGTGTGGCTCTACCACATGTTGTTTTCTTACGAGGTAGTGCCAAGCTGCAGCTATATCATGATTGTAACACCACCATTTGGTCGGCTTGACCAGAAATACACCACGCTCTCCTAGAATATCGGAGAAATATTAGCTTAATGCTGCTGAGTTTTGATTGTAAATTGAGCATAGATATAGTACTGGGCGGCCATTTGATGGATAGACTGGGAGACTTATTTTATTTAAAAAAAGAACTAATGAAATATTTTAGTTAAAAAGTAAAGGATACGGCCTATATACGTGCCACTGCTGGGCACAGGCCTCCTCTCATTTCTGAGGTGGTTAAAGGGTAAGAAAGTGTCCGCTGCGCTGCCCCAATGTGTGTTGGTGGACTTCACATGTTTTCGATATATTTTTTTTATTTCTCAGACATGTAGGTTTCCTCATGATGTTTTCTTTCACCGCCGAGCACATGGTAAAGAAATATTCGACAAATTCTCATTTTACATTAAGTTATTAAGTAAATATAATGAAATCGAAAGGAAAATAAACAAAAACCTTAAGGAAGTACTTTTGTAATTTAAACGTTTACACATTCCAGAGTGATAGAACAGACCGTGGCGTATATGAAAGCAATTGGTGGAAAGCAAATTTGCAGGAACGGAAACAACTGGTACTATTAGCAGGGAAATTGGCTCGACCGGTCGTAATGAATGCCGGGCCATTCACAGCTCTATCTGTGCAAACGTTTGTTGACGTAAGTGAAACTATTGTTGACTTTGGTTATTAGTTGGATTAAGCAGTAGTAACATAATTGTTCTGATAAGATATTTCAGATAGTTTTTTTATTGGAATGATAAAATAGTCTTATTTTGTTTCAGATTATGAAGCGAACATATAGCTTCTACACATTATTTACGCAGATGCAAGAAAAAGATATAAATGCAAATAATTAGAATTCAGTAATAAAACGTGAAAAATGTTGACCATAAATAGTTTCTACACTTTACGTAGATGCAAGAAAAAGATATAAATGCAAATAATTAGAATTCAGGAATAGAACGTGAAAAATGTTCATTTTCAAGTATCATAATATTAAGGCAACCAAATTCACAATTTAATTTGAATTGAATACAAAATTAAGCAAAATTTTACTGCATAGATTTTAAGTTTTGCATTGTAATGTTTGAATAATACTCGCAGTACTGGATCGTAGAAATATTGTTCTCATGTTTTTTTTATATTTATCTTTTCGTAATTTGAAGGCAAGGCTCATCTCGCCTTAAAATTTAAAGTCGGAGATGCAGTGGTTAAAATGCTTTATGTTCTATCTTCGTCGCATATGAACAACTTCACGGGGACACCTTCTAACATATGCACAGCCCCAGAAACGACAGAAAATCCCTGGCGGCCACTGCAAGGTACGCTGTAATACAAAGCGCGTACACCTACACTGCTTACGGATTCACCAGCTCAAACTTTATCTTATAAATTGACTTCCAAAAGAGTTAAAAGTCTCACTGAATTATCAATGCTGAGTAAATTAGAATATTTAAATGTGAATTATACAGTTCGACTATCATCGCATTTTAAGTCATACTTTCAGAAAATAACTTAATTTATTCAGCAGAAGTGAGTGGGAGAGTCAGCAAGTGAATTCGTAGACTGAAGTCTATCGACCAATTTGACAATATGGATATATTGTCACTTTGGTCGATAGACTTCAGTACAGATGAGCCAAATTAAGGGAAGTCTTAACTGACGAACATGTACATATGCGTAGTCTTTGCCTTCCCCTCTGGTAACTGGCTTGACAGTATATGTATCGATACATGTTTACACAATCTTTAGTAATCTACTTTGAAACTATGCTGTTTATAAAAAATATAAATGTTATTATAATTTTCATTATTTTGATTACATTAGTCTACTCTTCCGTTTTTTACGGCTCCGAGGCGCAGTAGCTTAGCAATTAGTTGCAGCGCCAAGCGTCGCGGGTTCGAATCTTGCACGGAACAAATATTTGTAAGGCCCTCAAATAATTGTTCCGGATCTGGATGTTTGTCCTTGTAAATTTATGTATGTAACCTGTTCCCACTATACAGGAGAAAATCCTTGTGCGGAGGTAACGTTTTTAAAAAAAAGTCTTTTAAGATATCCATGGTACACTGGGATTTCAGCTGTAAAATAAAAGTCAGGTCTATTTCTTTGCCTGTAAATTATGTCTCACTAGCAACACAGCCAATTTTACGTATTTTCTTACTATTAGAAATTATCCCACCTTTGATATTATAAATTAATATCAAAATTAGTTAAACAAAAGGAATATTTGTCACTAGCGACTTTGCGTTATAAAACATTCATGAATCAAAGTAAGCAGTTAGAAGTATATAGAAGATGGGATCGAAATTGATGAATAATGCAAACCAACAGCAGGAAGTCCTATCCACACACACGACGGACACAATAACTACACCAATTAAGATTTGCAGAATGATTGAACAAGTTAGTCATCTGTGGCATACTTCCTTTCCTTAATTCTAACACTGTTTTACCTCAATGTCAAATGTGTTCATCAAAGTCAAAAATAAGGATTTTTATGGTAAAACCCACGGAGGTAAAACCAAATGGTATATCAGCTAACGTTTTTTAAAAAATTTACTCACTCTTTGTCACTTCTGTCTCCTACTATGACACGTTTGTATCGCCTAGTACATAGTAATTTCTTAAAAATAATATACCTACTTTAAACGTCTATTTAGTTTTTTTTTAATAAATTTTAATTTATTTACTTAAATTATTAAAAAATTTGCTTGCTTCGTAAAATAACATTTTAGAACGTAAATTTGTTAACACAAAAAACGTTAAATTCACTTGTAAAATACAATAATCTACCTCATGACCAATATTATTGTCTCGTGGGTGTTATAACAAAACCTAGAAAGTCCTATGTTATGGTATTCGATAGATTCATGTATAAATATTATGTTAACACCAGATGTAAATACCAAGACCGGGAGGATACCAAGACGGAGGGGAGAGTCAAGAGAACTTACGTCTTATATACTGCGAACGCCAATTATGGCGATTAGGATAGAACTGTCTTGAGATAGATTCATGACCAATAATGTATTTTATGTGCCGATAAAAATGAAGGTCATTTATTATTGTATATGCACTTTTGTCCCTTTAAAAGAAGTTCATTGATGTCTCTGCTATTAAAATCCTGAGGAGAGAAATTGATGAGTGCTTTAAAAGAGATTTCCACCGCCTCGTAGTTGGAAACCTTTTTATATAATTTGTTTTAAATCCGAAAATAACAGAAATCTGTAATAGCAAGACCTGCCTAGTGGGATGGATGGCCAAGAATTTTTGGCCTAAATCACTTCTAGAACAGTCTATAATCAGAATGTAGTTAGAACAGTCTATAATTTTATTACGAAGAAATAGTATGCAAAAGGTAGTTTAAGTCTCGGCCTTTTAACTGGTTCTTCGTAATTTGCATTTATTGACAGTCATCGTCACTACCATCATTATAGCTCTTCACAAGTGAATAAAGTTCGCCTTCAAGAAATGTCACTAAACGAGGTCCTAAATCAACTGTATTTATCCACATTCTACATTTCTTACAAAATCACTCCAACTAGTGGACAACCCAACACTTCGCATACCTACCTATTCGAGGTAACTGCTCTAAAACCTTTCTTCCCTATCAGTTGTCGGTTCCTCGAGCACATAATATCGAGATTTAACTTAACTAAAATATCAACGTTGACAAAGTTTCATTCTTAGAGGTAATTAACAGTGGTAGAGCCACGCGGCAGCTTTTGCTGTCACACGGATGGGCCGGCTCGAACCGGGGTGGTACCACGACCTCACAGAATACCAGCGTGAAGTAGAGGTTCACCTCTGCGTTTCGCTTGGTGAGTGCAGGTGGCCGGAGGCCCTTTTTACTGGAAATGAGGCATTCCATCTTAGTCCTCACGGGTGACAACGCATCTGCATTTTGATTCGCAAACGAGGATAGATGTAGATGTCTATGGGCCGCAGCAACCACTTACCATCAGAAGGAATGTGTGCTCGTTTGTCACCCTTATCATATAAAAAAAAAGGTAATTATAAAATAATAAATTTATTGCTTTGGAAAAATTTTCTATTTTCTTATTTTTTGAACTTATTAATAACATTTATCAAATATTGTTACATAGTTTTACAGGATATATACAATAGCCATTTCTTCATTAATCCTAACAATTTGCAATCATTTATATACGAACACAACATGTATATTTTTAAACAAGTTACAATTAATATTTATGTACTTACAATATAACTGAAAACATTCTAATAAACAATGACAGATTACAAAAACAAGAATAATGTTTGAACCCAACAGTGACAACAAACACATAAAACTTCTAAAAGTCGTAAATTTCGCACTAAATACTTTTTCGGTCATAAAGTATAAGGTTAATAAAAGTAACGTATTATACTTATAAAACACAAAAACGTCACATTTTTGTGAAAATATTGTTCTTGATGTAAGAGACCTGATTAGATGACATCGAAAACTTTGGAGAGAGATAAAGCTCTTGTGTGAAACCTTATTAAGTGGCGAAGCTAGCGAAGACACTTATGGATTTCACGATGTCTGTCCATCTGTCTGTCCCACGATTATCTCGAGAACGGTATCGAATTTTCAAATTCTGTTTTCAGCAATCGATTACTGATCACCCAGGCATCTGAATCTCCTATTTTGAAACTGATTGCTCAACGGCAAAAAAAAAAGCTGATTGCTTCGCCACTTTGCTATGCTGTTAGCTTGCTAGGTTTATTTAACTACTTAGACGCAATGACATCGTCTTTTATTATACTGCATTTTGAGATAAGCTTTTGGATTGTAACGCTACGCGTGCTACGTAGTTCTGATTCCACAAGTAACACGCATTGTTGTTGCGTGTAGATAAATAATTTTCTCATGTGTGAATGTTTGTATATATGTAATTTAAGTATGTTTAAGATGTGTTACAATGTATCAAAATTCCACTGCTGAACCTTAGCCTCCCACATAAAATGCTTAATAGGGAAGATAATTCCCTTAGTTGCCATGTTTTTCAGTAGAGTTGACAAACACAGTTTTTATTATTTTTAGTCACAACCATGAAGATGCTGCTGCACATCTCATCTGTCGTGTCAGCGATTACATGTGTTACAACACAAATACCTTCTACTCCATATCTTCCGCGAGAGAAGGAAACTGAGGAAGAAGAATACCAGCGTAAAATAGCAGCTTAACTCTGCTATGTTTCATATAGTGAGTGTAGAGAACCGGAGTCCCTTTATACTGGAAAGGAGGCATTCATTCCATCTTGGTCCTCACGGGTGACAACGCATCTGCATTTTAATTCGCAAACGAGGATAAATGTAGATGTCTATGGGCTAGAGTAACCACATACCATCAGGTGGACTGTGTGCTCGTTTGTCATCCTATCCTATAAAAAAAAGATGGGCAGCAGCATCTTTCTGATAACAGCAAAACAACAATATAAAAACTGCGCTTGCCACGAAGAGACGAGAGACGACCCCCAGTCCCCGGCGACCCTGCTATTCATGGCTACGATGGCGACCATGGTAACGGCGGGGAAGAGCGTGGTAAGAATCTCCGGTAGAGTTTCGGTTGCCACCTAAGACAGCTCGACCTGGCAACATATAACGCACGCACACCAAGGACTAACGAGAAGATCCTAGAGCTAGAAAAAGAGATAGACAAGTTGCCCTGGGATATTATAGGATTATCTGAGGACCGAAGAGAGGGGGAATCCGACAACTTGTTGTATCACCGAGAGGGCGACCATCTGTCACAAGAAGGTATAGTCGGAGGTGAGAACAATGAGCTGAAGATAGGACAGTTTGGAATAGGGCAACGGAACCCAAGGGGCCAGCAGCTGGCCGACTTCATGGAGAAAGAAGGACTTTTTATGATGAACTCTTTCTTCCAGAAGCGGCCCCACAGGAAATGGAACTGGTCGGGCCCCGACAGTTCGACAAAAAATTAAATTGACTTCATTATGACGACCAGACGACAACTATTCAGTGATGTCTCAGTGATCGCGAGGGTGAAAACTGGTAGCGATCACCGAATAGTTAGAGGTACACTAAACCTAAACGTTAAGTTGGAGAGGTGTCGTCTAATGAAGTAAACGCTCCGTGCCTCTCGTGCTCTAATCCAAAGTCCTGAAACCTTTGAACTCGAGTTACAAAATCATTTTCAGTGCCCAGACGATTGCAATGCAACGTATGATATATATAACAAGCTTGTGGAAACTGTCCACGCGGTCGGGACTAAATTTAGCAAGACCCGCCGCAGAAGAACACAAATCTCTCCGATCACACTCTTAATATCATGGCTGATAGACGGGATACGAAGCTGCAATCTTCAGAAGATTTGACAGAGTACAGGCAACTGAACTCCAAATTCATGCGGCGGGACTTAAGCAACTTCAATAGAGCACGAATTGAAGAAGAAAACGAGCGGAACCAGGGCTCCAAAGTCTTTGCTAGTTGAAGCTGAAGAAGACAGTGGCAGCGTCGTTTTCGGAACACCTAAGATTTTGGGTGAGATGGAGAGGTTCTGCGGGCAGCTGCACACATCATCGTTGGTGACACATGCATGTGTGAGTAATGATCCAAGAGCAAGTCTTATCCAACACTATTCCGATGATATTCCGGACGTCAGTCTGAGTGAGATTAGAATGGCTCTCCAGCACCTTAAAAACGGCAAGGCTCCAAGTGAGGATGGAACTACAGCGGACCTGCTGAAAGCGGATGGAAAACTGGTACTTTACGTCCTTCAGAAGCGCTTTAGTTCCGTCCTCCATGGTGACACTACACCGGAGGCGAAAAACAGAAGTGCGGTGGTGTTGTTCTTCAAAAAAGACAACAACACTTTTAAAGAACTACAGACTGATTTCCCTTCTGAGCCGCGTCTACGTAAAGTTTTCAAGACTCATTACGAATCGTATTGCATGCGGAATTGACCACTTCCAGCCTCCCGAACAAGTCAGTTTCCGAAAAGGCTTTAGCACCATAGACAACATACACACCCTTCGGCAAATTGTACAGTAGACAGAAGAGTACAATCTAGCATTTTGATTTGCGTATGTGGGCTATGAGAAAGTCTTTGCTTCCATCGAAATTTAGGTGGTACTACAGTCCCTTTAGCGGCGTCAAGTTGACTGTCGGTATATCGAAGTGCTGAAGTGTTTGTACAGTAGGGCTACGATGGCTATCCGAGTACAGAACCAGAGTAGAAGCCAATCCAAGTGCGGAGAGGTGTAAGACAGGGTGACATTATATCCCCAAAACTCTTCACCGCTGCATTGGAAGACGTTTTCAAGCTACTGGTCCTGAAAGGATGCGGTATTAACATCAATGGCGAGTACATCACTCACCTTTGATTTTTCGACGATATAGTCCTTATGCAAAATCGCTGGAAAACCTAAGCACTATGCGCAATGACCTCAATAGTGTCTCCCAACGGGCAGGTCTTAAGATGAACATGGACAAAACAAAAGTCATGTGTAACGTCCATGTCACACCTATGCCGTTAGTTGTCGGGGACACTACGCTTGAAGTTGTTGATAAGTATGTTTACCTGGGACAAATAGTCCGACTAGGTAAGTCCAACTTCGACCGAGAGGTCAATCGACGGATTCAACTCGGCTGGGCAGCGTCCAGGTAATTACGGCACATCTCGCCAGGTATACCTCAAAACTTAAAAACGACACTGTACAACCAGTGCGTGTTGCCAGTGATGACTTATAGAACTGAGACGTGGTCCTTCATTGCTGACCGTATGAGGAAGCTCAAGGTCACTCAGCGAGCTATGGAGAGAGTTATGCTTGAAGTTTCTCTGCGGGATAAACTTAGAAATGAATATATCCGTAGTAAAACCAGAGTGACCGACATAAAAGATATAGCAAAAGAAGAAGAAATTGGTAAATCCAATTGAGCATGCCTACGCATTAAAAAAATTACGTATAGCATGATTATACGGAATTTTTTTAAAGTAGTTTAAATACATTTCGACAGCACAATCGGCTTCATTACCCTCTAAAACCATGAAAATGACACCCATGATGAAAAAATTGATACCAATTGTAGCCGCCACCTTGGATTTACATTTCGACAGCACTATCGGCTGCAACACCCACGAAAACCATGACAATGACACCCATGGTGAAAAAAGTGGTACCTAATTCAGCCGCCATACTAGATTTACATTTCGATAGCACTATCGGCTTCAACACCCTCGAAAACCATGAAAATGACACCCATAATGAAAAAATGATATCTATTGCAGCCGCCATCTTGGATTTAATATTCGACAACACCATCAGCTTCAACATCTTCGAAAACCATGAAAATGACACCCATGATGAAAAAATTGATATCTATTGCAGCCGCCATCTTGGATTTACATTTCGACAGCACTATCGGCTTCAACAAACTCGAAAACCATGAAAATTACACCCATGATGAAAAAATTGATACCAATTGCAGCCGCCATCTTGGATTTACATTTCGACATCACTATCGGCTTCAACACCCTCGAAAACATTTAAAATGACACCCATGACGAAAAAATTGGTACCTAATTCAGCCGCCATCCTGGATTTACGTTTCGACAGCACTATCGACTTCAACACCCTCGAAAACCATGAAGATGACACCCATGATGAAAAAATTGATATCTATTGCAGCCGCCATCATGGGTTTACATTTCGACAGCACTATCGGCTTCAACACCCTCATAACACATTAAAATGACACCCATGATGAAAAAATTGATACCTATTGCAGCCGCCATCTTAGATTTACATTTCGACAACCCTATCGGTTTCAACACCCTCGAAAACCATGAAAATGACACCCATGATGAAAAATTGATACCCATTGCAGCCGCCACCTCGGATTTACATTTCGACAGCACTATCGGCTTCAACACCCTCGAAAACCATTAAAATGACACCCATGATGAAAAATTTGGTACCTCCTTCAGCCGCCATCTTGGATTTACATTTCGACAGCACTATCGACTTCAACACCCTCGAATTCCATAAAAATGACACCCATGATGAAAATATTGATATCTATTGCAGCAGCCATCTTGGATTTACATTCCGACAACCCTATCGATTTCAACACCCTCGAAAACCATGAAAAATTCACCCATGACAAAAAAATTGATACTACTTACTTTTATTACGTACTTCTATTATTTATTCTGTGCTTTTAGAATATTGTAATAAAAAATCTCTTATTATTATTATAATCAAGTATTTAAGAAATTTGGTTATTCGAATATTGTGTATTTGTACAGCGATCTTTTTGAGCCGCTGCAAACAATCGAAACAATGTCCACGCACGACGGCGATTGACGCCGAACCACAGAATACTTTACTCCTAGAGGAGATTTGCGCCGAACTGAGTGTGAGTTTACTGTGTCTGTAGCTCCCCATTTACAGAAATAATTTACATACTAGGCTACCAAATCAACGAAAATTTCGCCATTTTGGAGCCGAAAAAAATTAATTGTAGCTAAACAAAACAAAATTAAACTGCAATTTACATTTAGTGGCTTCCCACATGATAGATGAAGAGATTAAAAAATAGATTGAGTTAAACAATTGATATTTTCAAAAGTTATCGTGTTTACAAGCGTTGCGACCTAGATAAATTCACACCATAAGCCACTAAAACCCCTTTTTTATTTAAAAATAGCAATTAATCGATTTAAAAAAAATATTAATAAGTTCAACAATCATTTATCTTTCTAACAATGTGCTTTTTATATCATTTATTTGTATAATATGATTGCTAGATACGATTTCATTCGATAAAACGTTGGAATCCTAATTTTTAAGCGATAGTAGTACATACCCACGCGCTTTGCGCTCTGCATACGCAGTATCTTCTCGTCAGGTATAACTCAAAACTTAAAAACTAGACTGTACAACCACTGCGTGTTGCCAGTGATGACCTATGGAAATGAAACGGGGTCCTTCATTGCCTGCTGTATGAGGACGCTCAAGGTCGCTCAGCGAGTTATGGAGAGGGCTATGCTCGGGATTTCTCTGTGCTATAAATTTAGAAATGAGGCAACGGTTCGGCTATATAGCTCGAAACTGACAACCGATGGGGAAAAAGGTTCTCGAGTGGCAGTTTCGTACCGGTAGGCGAAGTGTAAGATGACCTCCCACTAGATGGAGTGATGACCTGGTAAACATGCAGGAAATCTATGAATGCAGGTGGCTCAGGACCACGCTTTGTGGCATTCGTTGGAGGAAGCCTATGTTTAGCAGTTGACTTAGGAATAGCTGTAATGATGATGATGATGATGATGTACTTGGGTTTAGATTATATTAGATAAATAAAATTCTTGGGGTATAATATCAATAGTAGACCAAGCAACCAACCATGTTGGTACTAACTAAAATGGTGCAGCCCATCACTCGGCGTCAATCCGGCCCAAATGACCAACTGAAAGGGGTACAGCGCTCTGGTGACCAGCCCCCTGCAGCAGGGATAAATCCATCAGTGACCTTCTATCCACAGAAACTAATACCACACCAGTCTCGTTTTTCTGCGTATATTGTTGTTACAGCTTTTCGTTCGCTGGGTGTCTTTGAACTTCCTCATACGACCAGCGGTAAAGGACCACGTTCCAATTTCGTGAGTCACTGGTACTCATCACTGGCAAAATGCACTCACATATAATAAGTTTCTTGTAGCTTTCTTATAGCCCAACTTCGTTATATCCTTCTACTTATAGTTGATCTTGATAACGGCAAGAATATTTAAAAATGAAAAAAGTTTAGCTTCCACTTACTATCATCATGAACTGTGTGCTGTGTTCTTATTGATAAATAAGTTTTCGGAATAGGACACTTATCAGTAAGTTATAGAAATGCGTTCTATGTTTTTCAAATCTTATATTCGTTAGTAGCCAAGTCGAGAAGAAAGTAAATTATAAACTATTCATAATTTTTTTTCTACCTTCACATTTGGCGGGTACATAATTCGTATGTAATGTGGAGAAACTCGAACTACGTGCGGTTATTGAATATTTCTGTCTGAAATTTTTTTTTCTAGAAAAAGTATTTTGAAGAACTGTAGTTAATTTTAGCAGACAATGCGTGGTCTTATTCTACAGTCGAATACTGAATTTGAACACGGCAGAACTGCCTGCAATTACGACACTCGCTTCTGGCGTCCAACTACGGTCGCTACGCAAGAAAACGTTATAAATATCGAAGAAGTTGTTAAGGCAGATCGACGTGTGACCATCCGTTATTTACCTGAGATTCTAAAGCTTTAATTTTTGACATTTTAGTTTTTTTAACTTATACCAAAAAGGTCACTGCGCACTGGATTTCCACAAATATTTACAGACGCCCAAAAGAAAGCAAAAGTTGTCATTTCAACTACATGACAAATACTGGGCTTCAGTTGAAAAAGCATCCACCATATTCTCAGATCGTCCGAGTGATTTTCACCTTTTTACTCACCTGAAAAACACTTACGTAGTATAAAACTCGACGGTGACGGTAAGGTGATATATGCTGTAGAGGCCATTGTCGAGTCCCAAGATCGAGCATTTTTCCAAGGGAAGTAAGCAACTTGCAAAACGCTAATCAAGGTATGCTTAAAAGGTGATTACGTAGAATATAAATATATTTTTAATTTTTTTATTTACTTTATCCTAGAGTATCTGGTTAGTATCCTACCACTAATGTAATATTATAAAATGTAAAAGTATGTGTGGATGTTTGAAAGGTTGGATGTTTGTATTTTTGTTCCCAATGATCCAAAACTACTCCTGGATTTTATGATGAAATTTGGCATAGTTATAGACTACAAACCAGAAAATTCAATCACAAATTACCATTTTTTAATCCATTTGCTAAAAATTCACCAATAAAATTTAATTTCTTGGCGTTGGGTGCGTTGCCTATTATATAGATTGATAGATAGATAGATAGATTGAATCTATCAAAGATTTGTTACATTAACTGCATCCTTGTTTAAAAAAAAATATTGCTTGTGGAGTAGAGCAGAAGAGTATTTTGAAAATTTTATTTAAAATAATTTCAGTAATAAGAAATTCTTCGGCTTTTAATTAAGCGCAATAAAAGCTAGTATTGATTAAAACTATTATATTGTTACGAGCTTGGGGTTCGCGACAATTAAAAACTGCCGCTTGAATTACCAAAATTGACATTACTTTTACTTGATAGAGCTATGTTGCAGCTATATTAGTAGTATAGTTGTAGCACGAATGGGTCGGCTCGACAAGGGAAAGACCACGCTCTCATAGAATACCAGCGTAAAATAGCAGCTTAACACTGCTGTGTTTCGTATGGTGAGTGTGTTCTCTACACGGAGACCCTTTTTACTGGAAAAGAGGCATTCCATCTTAGTCCTCACGGGTGATTATGCATCTGCATTTTGATTCGCAAACGAGGAGAAATGTAGATGTCTATGGGGCACAGTAACCACTTACCATCAGGTAAACTGTGTGCTCGTTTGTCACCCTATCCTATAAAAACAAATTTATTAAAAAAACACTAATTACAACTTCAGATCAACTAATAATAAAACAAAATTGATCTACTGATCACTTAAGTTGGCAGTTGTATCACTTCGAAGTATTTGCTGATATGGCCAATTCAATACTGACTCGGTCGTGGTCTATACCAGCCTTATATAGAGCCTCAGATAGTTTCCAGAACCTTCTATTGTAGACACATCTAGATTGTTCGAGTACATATCGGTCCCGATATGTACTCAAACAGGAGAATTTCTAGAAGGATCTTGACCCTCTTAGTTCTGCTACTCGATACTAGAGGGCGCTAGTGGTAACGAGTGTTGCCATGTACAAGACATTAATAGGGGCGCGCAACAATATTATTTTATTGTGCATGAATTATAATTTCTTCGTGTTCATCAGACCGTAAGTTTCTACTGCTAAACAAAGGATGATTCAATTGTAAGCAGCATTTGTGGAAATCTCCAGCTTTGGTAGACAGAATGGCTATTAAAATCATAGACATCTTATACCTTTTATGTTGCTCGCCGTCGCCGGTCTGGATATATTGGATCCAAGAGCTACCCCAAAAGCATATTAATCTACTGCCGCGATCTTTATTTAATAGGTGCTTTCTTATGTTTGACAAAGTTATCAGGAATTATAGTTAATTTTATAATTATTATACTTTATGCCCGGCGCTTCCTCATCGTTCTATTTCCTTACCATATCTACCATCCCAGCCATATCCATACCAACTCAACAAACCCCTTCTATTCTTGTTTTACATTTCGTTTTACTTTCGTCTGTTTCAAAAACCATCACTTTCATTTTACTTGCGTTCACTTTCTACCGCCATTGAGATGTTTATAAGGCCATCTACCAAAAGCTGCCGAAACTGTGCCAGTTCATCATCCAAGGGATTTACGTCACCGACATCGTATTTCATTAAATTTATTTTTTAATATATTATGATGTTAAAATATTTACTAGGAATCGGTCACAGACAGCAACCGTCGTCTAATTGCATAATCAGTGAAAATTTTAAATCATCGAATCGCTCAATCGCTGTATATCGTCATGTAGCTAAACTAATACTAATTAGTCAAAATTTGCGAAGAGTTCTACCAAACAATATTAAGCACTAAGTTTTAAGTGCCATTGCAACAAAAATTTAAATATGCACTTTGTATCAATTAACAAATTTGATTAAAAAGAGTATAGTGATAAAAATTATCTTTATTTTTTTATATTTAGACTTTCTGTTATTAGGCCGCAGGAACTAATGGAAGTCCTTAGTACCATGCTGACACGATGTCATAATAGCTGATATTATATGTTTCACATCCTTTCAGAAAGGTGCTAAAACTTACCTAATTACTTCAAAAATAGATTGTAACGCCGACCTGACAAATATAATTTAAATACTAAGAACTTTTTTGTAACATTGGCAAGATTCCCAATTACTTAGATTTTGTGAATATCTGCTTCTCCTAAAATTAGAATACTACTACGATAGACGTCCAGATTTTAATTCAGCTTTATTATTATTTATTAAAACTATCGGTAGTTGACAATATCACTTAAAATTATAGCACAAAATAATATGAATTTGAATTATTTTCCATTTAAAGTTAAATAAGATTTTTATAATTTAGAATACATAATCAGGATTGGGCTTCGCTTGATAAATTATGATATCATTAACTGGTATTCACCCACAATCTCTACACAATGACAAAAGTTTTACGTAAAGAATAATTTCAATTGGCAAAAAAAAAGTATTTTGCATTCAGGTACCTCATTTAAGTAAAGGAAAATTAATCTAATGTCATACGTAATTATCAGACAGACAGATCTCTTAATCAGTAATCATCTAATAATTCCGCCTTAAAAAATAATGGGGTTATTAATCACCTTACTTAGCGTTACCGGTACCGTTATCGCTAAGTAAGGTAGCTATACTTGCAAAATTAGACTTCCGTGACAAGAATATTAAACACTTAATTAAACACTTTTAGTAAGCTTAGGCAATTTAAGGCGGACTGCGGTACATTTTAAAGTTTTTGGACCTTCGTGAATAAAACAACATAATGCATGACAATATTTATATATAAAGACAGAAACACGAATAATAAATTCTCGGTAATAAATATCGTTCGTTCGTTAATTCTTATCTTCCATAGATAATCGATTATCGGGGTATCCCCCATTGACCGGACTTCATCTCAGAGGAGACACTGCTACTTCGATTGTGGGTGCCTTAACTGGCATGTTGACGTGGGAAGTGGCAGGTAGAGATTTTTAATATTTTTTTTTCACTTTGCTACTTCCATTTCGATGGTCTCTAATTAGTTCTTTTATTTAGTTGGTTTATTTCTAGTTGGTTGGTTCTATTATTTTAGCAGGATAAGTAACCTCTCTTGGGAGTGGCCGATCGTTTTGTGGTCCGCGTAAAGTGGAGCCATCTCATTGAGGTGCAAAAGTAGCCCGTAGTATGTACGGTCAAATAGTCCGAGCGACAGACGAGTCACGAACTGATCTTTTAACGTTATCACGGTGTTCCTGATATATCGGCCGCCTCCTGAGATGGTCCTAAGAACTTAGTTCTGCTGAGTTTGCAGCCGCTTCCTATGTGTGGCACTGGTGAGTGCATATGATGCCGGCGCTGTGTACATTAGTCTCGATAGGATGTAGATCTTGTAGATTGCCAGTTTCGTTCTTATCGGCAACTTGAATATCAGCGTTGGTCTAAGTAGTGCCCGTGCCGCTCTCGCCTGACGGATCGCATATTTTACCTGGCTAGAGGCGTACAGCGAGCAGTTGATGTGGCGATATCCAAGATATGTAATTGTAGTTTTCGACTCTAAATCTTGACCTCCGAGTTGGAGCGATGGTGGTTTGTTCTTCCTTAGATGGTTGCTCAGTAGAGTAGCTATCGTCCCTACGTTGATGGCCATCCTCCACTGACCCAGCCATGGTGGCAGTAATTCCATCAGTGTTGAATTGCATGTTGCTCCGCTTTTAACTCTATATGTGGGCGGATTCTTCGTAGCAGTAGCAGAAGTTCAAAGTGCTTCGCTCTGTGCAATAGCAGTGTGATGAGATGATAACTCACGGTGTGGCCTATCCTATCCTGGTTTCGGCAACACGATTATTCTTCTGAGTTTCCATTCACTGGAGAAGTATCCGGTGCGTAATACCCCTTCGAAAAGCCTCGTTAGAGTGACTACGGCCTTCCCGGACAGCGTTTTCGTCATACCCCGGTGATTTCTTAACCTGGAAATGCGCTATCACTCTTCCCGTTTCAGAGGGAGATATGAAGGCGCCCCCGTCCGCGCTAGTACTGCGACAAAAATCCTCTTACTTGATCTTCAGTTTTTTGTGGCGTGATTTGGAGGTGCTGCATATGTAGAGTGAACTGCCCCTCCAGGTGCTCTGCCAGAATCTCTGCTCTCTCGGTTGCACCTCCTTGTAGATAATAAGACAGATGGGGTCTTTATCGTCATGAGCCACTGGTTCAACTGTTGGAGAAACTGGTGTCGATCTCTTCATCGATGTATTGCTCTCATGCTTCCCCTCTGTGGGTCTTCATTGCGTATGACAGCTCTCCAATAGGCAATTTAGGTTACGCTTGACTCATGGACAGGCAGAGTTTTCGAAGTGTGCGTTTTTTCATGAACATTTCGCACAGTTTAGGTGGTGAAGTTTCTCTACATCTCTTCGCTGGACGTAGAGTGGTTTCTTTGTTGAATGCATGGAGTGTTCGTAGAGGACTACGGGGTTTATGGTTCTTGATCCCTACGCTGTATGGTTAGCATATAGGTCTCCAGCTACAAGTGCAGCGTACCTTCTTCCATTATAGCCCAATATAGAATCCTATGGGCGGCGTAAAGCCTGATTTCTGTCTCCGCAGGACTTATCTTTACTCTACTTGTCCTCATTGACTGGTATATTGGTTTCTCTAACTCTATGTGTACTAGATTATGCTGCAAAAGTGCTGCGGTCCCACGATATACGGCCCCTATGGCGATACCCTGTCGCTTCAGTACACAAAGTAGTTTGGGATTTTAAAGTACTGCTTTGGACTCAGTTTTCTTTCTCCCAGTAGCACTATGCGAGTGTAATGTAGTTGGACTAAATTACGGAACTCGGTGACATTAGGTTTTATGCCGCCTGGGTTCCAGTAGATTATTCTCAGTTCTACTTCATCACCTATAGTGGTCAGCCAGTTCTGCTGCTATCTCTTGAAGTATTTGGCTGCTGACTCTAATTGACAGGTTGGTTAGAGTCCTGATAGCATCTTCCGTTGTTCCTTGCTATGCTACTCCGCGTGTGGATGCACATGGTATTGAAAACGGTACTTGTCGACTACCACTGACTGTTTTTCGCTGTTCTCGAATTTCCTGGTTCAGCTTACTTAGAACTTTGAGTAGAGCAAGCTCTCTCGGCGTCTTTCTGGTAACATACGCGTTCGTCCGATTTCGGTTGCAGTTTAAATTCAGCTTGTTTTGTTTAGGTTGTTCTTCTTGCTCTACCCATTCTACCCGCTTGGGCTCTTACAGCTCTCCATATATACCCACCCTACATATATCATTGGCTACATATAGGCCGGTATTTGGGGTTTGTTCTTTCTTTCTTTTTCAAGTTTCAGTTTTAGTGTTTTGTTGGCAAGAGGGGTTAATGTTGCTCCTGTTAGTGCCGTTGTTGCTAATGGTTGATATGTTGGCAATTGCTGACACCTACTCTTAGCCACCGTAGTCCAGCCATCTTCTTGCTAGTGCACTTGTGTTGCTGCTCGCAGTGGTCCCGGTGGTGGGGCGGGCAACAGAGCAGGACAGGGCATCTTCTGTCATTAGCTGTATGAACCTTTGCAGATTTGGCACATTTGGGAGGTTCATCCGACGGTTTAGGACGTTCTGTGGCTCAATGTTCTCCAGCGCGTCGAACACACTTCATTGGCCTTAATCAGTTAGCCGACGCTTGGCATCTATGGCATTGAGATGGTCCAGCTCTGCGTTGCCAGGCTTCTATTGTGATGTCTGGCATGTGAAATAGCTCGTCCACTGCGTAGAGTCGGTTTAGCTCTATCCCATCTAGGTGCTCTAGCTAGGCGTAATATACGCACTTAGGGCATCTTCTTTCCTGCGCTGTGCTCCGTACAAATTCGATAAGGAAACCCTTTTTCTTTAGTGCTTCTCCAATTTGAGTGGTTTCAATTTGCACTGGATGACCTTGGATCACCACTTTGGTGGGCTTCTCTTCCTCTGGCTTGTAGCTGAACCACAGGATTGCTGGTGATTTCACAGTGATTGTAGGGTAAATCGGGCCCCTTTCCCAATGGGTCGCGCATTTGGGGAGTGTCCCATTAATTTGGTCAGTGTTTCAAAGTGCTGGATACAGCTTCGTAAGCACTCAGCAATTATAGATAGATATCTCGCGATATTCTCTAGCATTTGGCTCTTCTGATGGTGCTAGGGATGGCGATTATCTTCTGGGTGACGCTGATTTGTTAGATATTTCTGAATAGCTGGTGGATGGTTTAGGTCCGTTATTTTCCTGTTCGATTTTTTTCGATTTTTTTTCGATCGATTTTTCTGTCCGTTGATATGCATCATCATGATCATTACAGCCCTTCACAAGTTCACTGGTGAACATAGGCCTCCCCCAAGAAATGCCACAAAGCACGGTCCTGAGCCATTTGCATCCATCGAATTCCTGCATGTCTTACCAGATCGTCACTCCATCTAGTGGGGGGACGCCCTACACTTCATCCGCCGGTACGAGGCCGCCACTCAAGAACAGTTTTTCTCCATCGGTTGTCGGTTTTTCGAGCTATATGGCCGGTCCATTGCCATTTCAGCTTACTAATCCGTTGGGCTATGTCAGTCACTCTGGTTCTATAACGGATATCCTCATTTCCAAGTTTATCACACAGAGAATCTCCTTAAGAGGTATGTAAGGATCGTGACACTTGGCGATCTGTTCTCTCTGGCTACCCCGTCAGAGATTGTGCGTAAAGAGAAACTCCGAGCATGGCTCTCCCCATAGCTCGCTGAGTGACCTTGAGCTTCCTCATACGGCCAGCAGTAAAGGACCACGTCGCAGATCCATAAGTAATCACTGGCAACACGCACTGGTTGTACAGTCTCGTTATTAAGTTTTGAGGTATACCTGACGAGAAGATGTGCCGTAATTTGCCAAACGCTGCCCAACTTAAGACCTATCCGTTAGGAGACACTATTGAGGTCATTGAGCATAGTGTTTAGGTCCTCCAGCGATTCTGCCATAAGGACTATATCGTCGGCAAATCGAAGGTAAGTGATGTACTCGCCATTTATGTTTATAGCGTATCCTTTCCAGTCCAATTGCTTGAAAACATCATCCAATGCAGCGGTGAAGAGTTTCGGGGATATAACGTCACTCCGTCTTACATCTCTCTACACTTGGATGGGTTTTGTGCTCTGATTCTGTACTCAGATAGCCATCGTATCCCTACTGTAGATACACTTCAGCACTTCTATATACCGACAGTCAACTTGGCACCGCTGTAGGGATTGTAGCACCCTCCAAATTTTGACGGAATCAAAGACTTTCTCAAAGTCCACATACGCAATACAAAGTGGCAGATTGTACTCTACGGTCTAGTGTACAATTTGCCGAAGGGTATGTATGTGGTATATGGTGCTAACGCCTTTTTGGCAATCGGCTTCTTGGGGAGGCTGGAAATCGTCGAGTCTGCATGCGAGACGATTCGTAATGACTCTCAAAAACAGCACGTAGACGCGGTTCAAAAAGGAAATCGGCATGTAGTTCTTTAAGAGAGCGTTGTCGCCTTTCTTGAAGAACAAGACCACCACACTTTTTCTCTACGCCTCCGGTGTAGTGCCACCGTGGAGAATGAAATTAAAGAGCTTCTGAAGGACGTCAAGTACCGGTTTTTCACCCGCTTTCAGAAGCTCCGCTGTAATTTTATCCTCACCTGGGGCCTTGCTGTTTTTAAGGTGCTGGAGATCCATCCTAATCTCGCTCAGACTGATGTCTGGGATATCTTCGGAATAGTGTCGGAAAAGACTCGCTCTTGGATTGCTACTCAAATTTGCGTTTAGATCTAACGATGACATGTACAGCTGCCCATAGAACCTCTCAATCTCACTCAAAATCTCAGGTGTCCCGGAAACGACGCTGCCACACTCGGTCTTCAACTTTGACAGTTTGCTCTTTTTGGTAGATAAATGTCTAGGAAAGACTTTTGAGCCTTGGTTCTGCTCGATCGCTTCTTCAATGCAAGTTGTATTGAAGTTGCGTAAGTCCCACAGCATGCATTTGAAGATCTGTCTGTTCAGTTGCCTGTATGCTGTCAAATCTGTCGAAGACGGTACCTTCATTTCCCGTCTTCAGCTATGAGATCAAGAGTGTGATCGGAGAGTTTTTGTGTATTTTTGCGACGGCTCTTGCAGAACACAACTCCGACCGCATGGACAGTTTCCACGAGCTTATCATTTATATCGTCCACTTCATTGCAGTCTTCCAGGCACTGAAAACGGTTTTGTAACTCGAGCTGAAACGTTTCGGAACTTTGGACTAGAGCACGAGGGGGACGAAGCGTTGACTTCATTAGACGAGACCTCTCCAACTTTATGCTTAGGTTCATTGTGCCTCTAACCATTCGGTGATCGCTACCTGTTTTCACCCTCGCGATCACTGAGATATCACTGAACAGTTGTGGTCTGGTCGTCATAATGAAGTCAATCCCATTTTTTGTCGAACTGTCGGGGCTCGACCAGGTCCACTTCCTGTGGGGCCGCTTCTGGAAGAAAGAGTTCATCATAAAGAGTCCCTCTTTCTCCGTGAAATCGGCCAGCTGCGGGCCCCTTGGGTTCCGTTGCCCTATTCCGAATTTCCTTACTTTTAGCTCACCGTTCTCTCTTGTGCCTAATTTTGCGTTGAAGTGTCCCATTACCACCGTATAGTGGGTTTTGGAGGAATGCATGGTCTTAGAGATATTCTCATACATTTCCTCCATCTCCTCATCAGGGTGTGTCGAGTTTGGTGCGTAAGCCTGTATGACCTTCAGGGAATACCGTTTGGTTAGTCTGAGTAAAAGGTACGCAACCACCGTCGACACACTCCGGATCTTTACAACGTTGTTAACGACAGACTTGTGGACGATAAATTTGACACCTCCTTGGGACAGATGGTCACACACAGATAGAACAAGTTGCCGGATTCGAGGATTATCGTGTCCTCCCCCTCTCTTCAGACCTCGGATAGTCCTATAATGTTCCAGCGCAACTTGTCTATCTATTCTTCCAGCTCCAGGATTTTCTTGTCAGTTCTTAGGGTGCGTGTGTTATATTATTACTGGTGACCTCAAGGATGATGCTGACATTGAAAGGGAGTGCAGGGCTCTAGTGGTTAGAGGTAATATGTTGGCTCGCAGGTTTTCCCGTTGTACAAAACAAGTTAAGATTACGATTTCTAAAGCATACTGCCAGAGCGTATAGACGGGGATCCTGTGGGTCAAATACATCAAAAGATTGCTTGAAGCCCTGCGCATCCAATATAATAATATATTCAGGATACTGTTGGGACTGCCTCGTTTTTGTAGTGCATCAGGGATGTTTGCGGCATACCAAACAGACAGTTTTAATGCCATCATACGCAAAAAAACCGCATCCCTTATTAACAGGGTACGAGCCAGTTACAACAGCATTCCGAGGACCGTAGCGAACAGATATACATCGCCGCTGTGGAAATGTCTTGTGCAGAGACTGATAACTGGGCCCTATCCACCCTATGATGATCTGTCTCGGCACAGTATATTTATTTTATTTCCCTAGATTTTAACCAAACCATTGTTTTTTTACTAACCCTTGTTATTATAATTGTTGTTATTATTATTGTGTTACTAACCCACATATGGATTTTAATTATCTGAAATAAATAATTTATTATTATTATTATAAGATGCCAGGTCGAGTCATCGTAGATGGCCACCGGAGATTCTTAGCACCCCCTGCCCCGCCGTTACCATGGTCGCTACCGTAGCCAGGAATAGTGGGGCCGCTGGGGACTGGGGGCCGTCTTTTAGTAACTTTATCCATTTGGGGGGTATATTGCTATAGTTGCCACGCTTGGCGAGTGGGTTGGCAACCGCAGTTTTTTTTATTTTGATATTGCTGTTATCAGGAAGATGCTGTTGTCCATCTCCTGCCCGTTTCCCACTGTCGCCTCTTACGACACCCACGGAAAGATATGGGGTAGTGGATATTCTTAACCGCCACTATACGGCAATGATATGTATGCTTGCAATGATCGCGGTGTAGGTGAACGCGACGGTGTATTATAGACACGGCCTGAGGTTATATTGTTATGTTATGTTGGATTCGATACTGTCTTACGGAAAGGCGTCAGTCGGTTTTACTCATTGACCTTTCTCGTACATTGGGGCTTCCGTCTTCAGTGGCGTATGTCTTCGCACCGATTTGGTGCGTCGTGGTAAGGGCTCCGGTTCGATACCTGGTCGTGACTCAATTGTGTCAGCCTCGAGCGCGGAATGCATCGTCGCTTCTATCAGCGGAGATGTTGATGTTGAAATTAATATTTTAGTCGTTGATTTACTTCTTCGCGGCATTATTCACGATATTTTAGGTGCAAACAAATCTTTCATCATCAAAAGTCTGTCCAGATAGCCTGGTCAGCAGTTCGCGGGTTTCTGGGGAGCAGGGAGGGAGGAGTTCCCCTTTTTCCGTTATGTTGAATTGGCTTCTTACGGCCGGTTGGCATTTAGCCTCTTATTTTTAAAGAATATGGTGACAAAAGAGCATACAATCCACCTGATGGTAAGTGAATGCTGTGGCCCATAGACATTAACGCACAAATAAGAATCGAATTTCGGACGCGTTTTCACTCCTGAGGACTAAAATTGAATGCCTCATTTCCAATAAAAAGGGTCTCCGGTTCTCTACACTCGCCATATGAAACACAGCAGCATTAAGTAGCTATTTCACGCTGGTATTCTGTTGTAATTTAGGAAAGGTGTTAATTGAGAACAGACGTGTTTCTTGCTCTAGATCTTTAATTATACTGCTTAAACTTATTCTACCTTAACACTAATATATACTGTTGTGGGGTTGATCCCCGGTCGAGCTAACCCATTCATGCTGCAACCATATAGCTGTAGCGCGGCTCTACCGCGTAAAAATATCCTAACGGTCGTTTGGCGCTTGTACCTATTCAGGTCATAAATTCTGTCACATGTTTAATATAAAATAATTGAAACAAGTTTATTCATTATGTAACCATTTATATACCAAAATGAAAATGACCAGATGGGTAAAGTGCTTCTCCCAAAACTGTTGTGGCACACTGCCTGTCCTCTTTCTTCAGAAAGGGGGAACGTTGAATATTTTTTTTTATTATTAGTGTGGCAAAATAGGAGATGAAGTTACTAAAAGAAGAAGGCTGTTTAGAAATGTTGATATTTTTATGAAGGAAACTAAGAAAGAAGGAGGAAAATATAAAGGTATTTTTTATATAAAAGAAATTAAAGACCCAAATTCAAGAAACGGCAGATTAATTTAAAAAGGAAAGAAGAGGTTGTACTCTTGCAAGCTTCGTCCAGAAGAATATGAAAATTTAACAAAAAATAACAAAATAAAATTTGAGGTAACGTCGAATCAGCGTATTTTTGTCATTTCTTTTTAAGATTTCTTTAAAAAGTTATAACTATTATAAAAAAAAAAGTTATGTTTTTAATATTTTGTATTTAATATTTGATAAAGTTGGATTTATTATTTAGATACTTCGCGATTTAATTGATATTTTAACATATTTATTACTGTATCTAAAAACATCATAATGCAATATTAAAAGTTAAGTTACGTTTTAAGCACTCAAGTATGTTTTTCATTCAATTATTGTTTATTGTTTTATATTATTTTTATTACTGTCTCCTGCAAAAAACGAATGAAATAATAAAGTACATTTAATTTTTACGTACTTAAATTTACCATCAATTAATTTTTCTTTTAGTTAAAATAACACTGAGGATATGTTTCGTTGTGTTTTTACTGTAGTAAATTTTATTTAAATGTAAGTATTCAATTTGAAAAGGGTTAAAAACAATCGGTATTATTAATTAGTGTTAGCTTTTTTTCTTTTATAAAGGCAGTTATACAACGTGCAGCAACATCGGTGACTTTAATTTAACACACATATACGTTTTCCCTTTTTCGTTTCATGAAGAAATTAACATAACATAACATAACATAAACACTCACGCCTGTCACCCAGAGGGGTAGGCAGAGACTATGGAATTCCATTTGGCACGATCCTGACACACCTCTCTCGCTTCCTCCACATCCATATACCTACGCATACACGCTCGTCGGTTAAAGGTACTCTTAATTTGGCCCATTTTCAATATATCGCCTATTTGGTCGATAAACTTTCGCCTAGGGCGACCCTTCCCGACTCTGCCATTCACCTCTGCAACATAAATTTGCTTTGTCACTCTTTCCTCATTCATTCTTTCTACATGACCAAACCACCGAAGCATTCCTGTCTTAATCCTAGTCATAACATCATCTTGCAAACCACACATTTCTCTTATCACACTATTTCTCACCCTGTCATTCAGATTCAGCCCTAGCATACTACGTATTGACCGCATTTCTACAGCATTTATTCTACTCTCGTGCTTCTTCTGCCATACCCAACTTTCACTACCATACATTAAAGTAGGCACTAACACAGCATTGTGAATTGCCAAACGTGCCTTTTTGGACACATTCTGACTTTTCACAATAGAGTGTAGAGCCCCATTCAATCTATTTCCTGCATTCACTCGTCGTTCTATATCCTGATCATATCTACCATCCCTGCTAAACACACATCCCAAATACACAAACTCATTTACTTGCTCTACCAACTCCCCTTCTATTCTTATTTCACATATCGTTTTACTTTCTTCTCTTTCAAAAACCATAACTTTCGTCTTACTTGCGTTCACTTTCATTCCCTTTTCTTTTAACATCCTGTTCATTAATGTAACCATCATTTGCAACTAGGCTACCAAAGACGCAAGTATGACTTGATCATCGGCGTACAAAAGGCATTTGACGGTTAACTCACCCATTCTTAACCCGCATTCTTCTGCTTTCAAATTTTCCAACCAACTGTCCATAAATAGGTTGAACAGCCACGGGGAAGCCACACAGCCCTGTCTGACACCTTTATGGATGCCAAACCAGTCCGAGTAGGCCCCGTTGATCCTGACACAAGCACTAGAGTCCCTATATAGAGACTTCAATGCCTGTATCAAGCCAGCGCTCAATCCAAATGAGTTCAGTGTTTGCCATAACACATCCCTGTCCACTCTGTCATAAGCCTTCTCCAAGTCTATGAACGCACAAAAAACTTTTTGGTTTTTGGCCAAAAACTTCTCCGCGATCATGCGCATGGAAAAGACCTGATCCGTACATCCCATTCCCTTTCTAAATCCCGCTTGCACATCCCAAATTTTTCCATCAGTTTCTTTCATAACTCTTTTAATTAGTACCTTAGCATACAGTTTTCCCACAATGCTAAGAAGACTGATACCACGGTAGTTTTAACAGTCCTGCTGTGATCCTTTTCCCTTATATATTGGGACTATCACGGCTTTGCACCAGTCTCCCGGTACCCGCTTAAGTTCCCAACATAAATTAAACAAGGTGCACAGCAGGTCTGCCACCACTCCTTCTCCAGCCTTTAGCATTTCGAGAGATACTCTATCATAACCGGCTGCCTTACCTGCTTTCATACTTTTCATTGCTTTCATTATTTCATCTATACTTATATCTCTATCTATTTCCTCTTCTTCCGGAATTTCTATTTCATTTAATTCAAACGTCTCATCACTCATAAACACGCTTTCAAAGTATTCCTTCCATCTCCTTAAACTCAAAATTTCGCCATTCAGAATACAGCCATTCTGGTCTCGTATAGCATTCATTCTAGGCTGTTTTGAATGTTATATTTCCATTAAACGTTATTATTTACGAATATATTTAAAATTTTAGAAAATAGGATCTCAGAGCAACCTGTATTTAGAGAACTGTTTTGTGTTATTAGAATAGTAATTCACGCTCCCCTCGCGATTACGTTCTGCAGGTTGCCGCCGCATTACAAGTCGGCGGATTGGGACCGGTTCGGTCTTTCTTTGCATCCTACCCATGCTTCTCGCCGGATGATCCCAGCGCTGTTGCTGACTCTGTCACTGATGTGGCGCTACAGGGAAAGGAACTATTTATTCCATCATCTGTGGTACCCATCGGAGGCAGATCTCAGCTTTGGTTTGGTCGCTCCTGTAAGACTGCATTACGCAGTAAGCAGGAGTGTTATCAAGCCTGGACTGCGGCTTCTGCGACTCGGGATGTAAACACCAGCACACTCAAAAAGAAGTATAATTTCGCCTCCAGGTCCATTAAAAGAGTTATTGCCCAGGCAAAGTCAGAGCACATAGGCAGAATTGGCGAGAAACTAGTTCGCCTTCCTTCGGGAACCCGTGCATTCTCATCTCTCGCCAAAGCTGTCCAAGGGAAGTTCTGTAAGCCATCACTACCATTTCTGCACAGGGAGGAAGACTCACTGGCCCAAGCCGCAAAAGACAAAGCCGACCTTTTAGGCTCCCTTTTTGCGTCCAACTCGACCCTTGATGACGGGGGGAAAACAACGCCGACCCGCGGTGTGAGTGCTCCATGCCGGATGTGCTGTTCTCACAGCGCTCGGTTCGCAAAGCACTCATCTCCCTGGACACCCAGAAGTCGAGTGGGCCTGACGGAATCACCCCAATTGTGCTAAGGACGTGTGCTCCGGAGTTGGCACCGGTCCTAACGCGTCTTTTCCAGTTCTCCTACTCCAAAGGCGTAGTCCCGAATTCAAGGAAGACAGATTTTGTCCACCCGATCCCTAAAAAAGGCGACCGCTCAGACCCGTCGAACTATAGACCTATCGCTATCACTTCCTTGTTCTCCAAAATAATGGAATCCATTATCAACTACCAGCTCATGCGGTACCTTGAGGATCACCAGCTGATTAGTGACCGCCAATACGGTTTTCGTCGGGGTCGATCTGCTGGTGATCTTCTGGTCTACCTGACCCATATATGGGCGGAGGCAGTAGAGTCCAAGGGTGAGGCGTTGGCTGTTAGTTTGGACATTACGAAGGCCTTCGATCGGGTTTTGCACAAAGCGCATCTTTCGAAGCTCCCTTCCTACATGGGCTGTCGTGAAGCGACAATTAAAAAAAAATCGAACCTAACCTAAGAACAACAAAACAACAAAAGTAGAACAAGAAAATATTATATTTAAATTTTTAAAAAGGTATTTACAATTTTATAAAAAAATGAAATATGGTGATGATGATGGATGAAGTGAGATTACAATTAGATTAAAAAGTATAGATAGGAGAATAGGAGAATATAGTGTTGTAGTGGAGCCTAAAGGTCGAAGTGACACACGCTGCGCTTGGAGTAGTAGTAGGCACACGCGGAACTTGAAGTTTCCTGGCGGCAACGGCACGCAGCGTCTGGTCTGGGCACACTCAGCGTCCGGAGCCGGCGCACGTAGCGCCTGGAGTAGGTGCGCTCAGCGCCTGGAGCAAGCAGTCGTAGCGCCCAAAGGTAGCGCGGGCAGTAGGTGCACTCAGCGCCTGGAGCAAGCAGTCGTAGCGCCCAAAGGTAGCACGGGAAGTAGGTGCACTCAGCGCCTGGAGCAAGCAGTCGTAGCACCCGGAGTAGTGTGGCCCCGCGCTTGAAGTAGACTACGCCGACGACTTCAAATGTAGATGGAGGCTTGCAGGATCCCGGGGCAATGCGGCCCCGGGATAAGGCCTTTAGTAGATGCTTCTCGTTTGAGAACTGAAGCGAGACTCCCTGTATTCTCCGATTGTTCGGCTTTTATACCTTTTTAGAGAGAACGAGAAATTATTTAAATTAAAAGGAAATTTATTGTACTCGTAAATGACCTAGAGCGAAAGAGTATTAATGTGAAAATATCGAACTAAGAACATCAAACCAGTGACGAATTTGAATAAAAGTTACCATAACAACCATATAAATAATGGTTGTCAAAAATATAAATTTTTGGTTTTAGGTATATAATTGAAAAACAGTTACATTTAAGTAAGAAATGAGATATTATTCATATAGGAAAAACTATAGCGCGGCAGCGCGCACAAAACCTGAAATTGCAGAGTTACGGAGAACTCAATAAAAGATAGAAAAGGTAAGACTCCATTGACAGCGATTTAAACGGCGCTGATAGCGTGAAAATACGAAGTGAAAATGATTTGTTATTGTGCAAAAACGTTACAGGATCCTATGGAAATAAAGGTGATGCAAATTATAAATGCAGAAAATCAAAAACAGAATGGAAAAATGGTGTAAAATGATATGTAAGTAGCATAACTGATAGCGTGAAAAGTGATGCAAAATATTAAAACAGAATGGAAAAATAGTGTAAAATGATATGTAAGTAGCATAACACTACATAACACTACATTCCCGAGAAATTGTGCAATTGGATCACCAGCTTCCTTGCAGATCGGAGCATCAAGGTCGTCGTAGACAGTGCATGCTCTGACTTCAAGCCTATTAACGCTAGTGTTCCACAAGGCTGTGTGCTATCTTTAACGCTGTTTCTTCTGCGTGTCAAATCATTGACATGGAGAATCAATGTTGCTAACTGGTAACATTCATTGCTATGCGGATGACAACACTGGTAGTGCTCTATACACCGGGCGTACCAATATTTCTCGGGAAACCGTCGCCGAGTATCGGAAAAAACTTGTGTCTGAAGTCGAGTTTTTGCTGAACTAAGTCTCGGATTGGAGGCGACTAAATCTAGTCCAGTTTAATCCTTAGAAGACACAAGTTTGCGCGTTTACCACTACAAGGAATCCCTTTGTCGTATCTCCTCAGTTTCAAGGCATTATCCTTCTTGCCTCAGCCAGTATCGGAATCCTTGGAGTCGACATATCGAGTGACGTGCAGTTTCGTGGTAACTTGGAAGAGAAGGTCAAATTGGCCTCTAAAATGCTTGGCGTGCTCAGCAGAGCGGGACAGTATTTCATGACGGCACACCGCCTGCAACTTTACAAGGCGTAGGTTCGGCCTCGCATGGAATACTGTTCCCATCTCTGGGCAGGGGCTCCCCAGTGCCAGCTTCTTCCACTTGACCGCATCCAGCGCAGAGCGTCTCGAATCGTCGACGACGGAGTTCTTTCCGATCGGCTCGATTCATTGGCACTGCGAAGAGATTTTCTTTCGCATCTACCACGGGGAGTGCTCTGAATAATTGTTTGGATTAATCCCAGCCGCCAAATTTCACGAACGCACATCGCGGCAGAACTCCCGATACCATCCACACCATCTTTATGATTGGCGGTCCACCACTGTGCGATTTAGAAGATATTTTCTTCCTCGTACGACTTCCTTGTGAAATTGATTACCATCAGCGATTTTTCCGGACCGATACGACTTAGGGACCTTCAAGAAAATAGCGTACTCCTTTTTAAAAGGCCGGCAACGAATCTGCAATTCCCTCCCTGGTGTTGCAGAGTTGTTCATGGGCGGCGGTAGTCACTTACCATCAGGTGAGCCGCATGCTCGTTTGCCCCCTCTCCTATAAAAAAAATTAGATTATGCTACTGCAATTAAGACACTTTGTTTTGTTTTCGTTTTCTTATCTATTAGGTACGTTTACATCTATTGCGATACGGACGTTTTTATTTGTGTTATTAGTGCTTGTGTAAACTTGTGATCGTAATGGCAAATACAAGAAGGTGATCCTAATTTTCGTTACTTTTTATTATTAAGTTTGTTAAAAAAAAATCAATTTACGAGTTATTTTAAGCTATCAAATTGTTTATGATTAATGAGGACTAGCCCTACCTGTGTTAAATTAAAGTCACCATTGAAGCGGCACGTTGTAGTTATACAATAACCTAGTTAAAAATTAAAATTGTTCTTTCGAAGGTTTAAATTAGTTAATATTTTGTTGTGTAAAGTTGATAGGTGTTATAGTGATTATTTAATTGTTTTCTGTAAACGATATAGTTAATGTCATACTTTTAGCATGTCGTGAAGCGACAATTATAAGAGAAAGAACCTAACCTAAGAACAGCAAAACAACAAAAGTAGACCAAGAAAATAATATATTTAAAGTTTCAGAAAAGTATTTACAATTTTATAAAAAAATGAAATATGAAGATGATGGATGAAATGAGATTACAATTAGGTTTTAAAAAAATAAAGGTAGGAGAATAGGACAATATAGTTTTATAGGGGAGCCTAGAGCCTCGCTGCTTTTGTAGAAATGGGCACACGCAGAGCTTGAGGTTTCTCAGCGGCGACGGCACGCAGCGCCTGGACTGGGCACACGCAGCGTCCGGAGCCGGCGCACGTAGCGCCTGGGGTAGGTGCGCTCAGTACTTGGAGAAGTAGTCGCCGCGCCCAGAGGTAGCGCGGGCAGTAGGCGCACTCGGCGCCTGGAGCAAGCAGTCGTAGCGTGCCCGAAGGTAGCGCGGGCAGTAGGTGTACTCAGCGCCTGGAGCAAGCAGTCGTAGCGTGCCCGAAGGTAGCGTGGCCCCGCGCTTGAAGCAGACTGCCGACGACTTCACGTGTAGATGGAGGCTTGCAGGATCCCGGCGCCTGGTTTGCAGGATGCGCCGACGACTTCAGGATGCGCCGGATGTAGATGGAGGCTTGCAGGGTCCCGGCGCCTGGTTTGCAGGATGCGCCGACGACTTCAGGATGCGCCGGATGTAGATGGAGGCTTGCAGGATCCCGGGGCAAAGCGGCCCCGGGATAAGGCCTTTAGTAGATGTTTCTCGTTTGAGAACTGAAGCGAGACTGTCCCGTATTCTCCAATTGTTCGGCTTTTATACCTTTTTAGAGAGAACGAGAAATTATTTAAATTAAAAGGAAATTTATTGTAAATGACCTACAGCCAAAGAGTATTTATGTAGAAAGAACATCATACCAGAGACGAATTTGAATAAAAGTTACCATAACAACGAAATAAATAACGGCTGTCAAATATAAAATTTTTGGTTTTTAGGAATATAATTGGAAAATTACATTACTTTTTACATTTAAGTAAGAAATGAGATATTATTCACATAGGAAAAACCAATGCACGGCAGCGTACATGAAGCCTGAAATTGTAGAGTTACAGAGAATTCAATAAAAGACCGAAAAAGGTAAGACTTCATTGACAGCTATTTTAAAAGTACTAAATAGTGTGAAAATATGCAGTAAAATGATATGTTATTGTGTAAAAACGTTACAGGATCCTATGGAAATAAAGGTGATGCTAAATATAAATGCAAAAAATCAAAAACAGAATGGAAAAATAGTATAAAGTGATGCAAAACATGAATGCAGAAAATCAAGAACAGAATGGAGAAATAGTGTACAATGAAATGTAAGTAGTATAACACTACAAGCAATCTTTTTCGATCCAGGTAAAAGTAGTGAACTATTTAAAATTCAGTATAAATAAGAAATTAATAACTATCGTTTTACTTGTATCCATAATTGTATGTAATAATAACATTGTTCAAGTTATGTTAAAATTAGGTGATCATAATACGATGTAATTTCAAACGTTTCCATATACGTACTTTGGTAATTAAAACAAAGATGTCTCAAATCCCTTGCACTGCTAGGAGTACGATTACAATTGTTTTTGTAATTATGTTATTGTTATTAAAAATGATTACCTTACTTTGACTTCTTTGTTCTGTATCTTAATATGAAATGTAATAATTTATTTTCGGTTTTGTATTTATTGAACTTTCAAATCATATACTTTTTATCTTTATAATTCATTTTTTTCTGTTACTTACTTAATACAATATTATATATATATATTATACTTACTATATAATACTTACTTAATAAAAACTTATTTGTGTTGATTATGAAAATATTTACTCCGTTTAATACGATTTCGAAACTAATTATATTATGTATACATTTAATTAATTTGAAATTTGTTGTACCCATATTGTTAGCCTCACACCCTGACTGACAATGATGTAACAAATTATTACACGAGACTATATGAAATAAATTTATAAAATACGTAAGTAAAGGACAATGTCCAAAATCGCCCTGTGTAATAAAAGCATCGGACATACACAATAATTATTTTTTTATTTTATTATATTAGTTGCAAATACTTTTATAACACGGACTAACTGCATGCAAAAATGAACATTAAAAAGTATTTTACTCGACTAATAACATTAATCGCCGCCATCTTCGCCAAACATCATGTGCTGTCGAAATTTGATTAGGGATGCCCAATCGATTGTAATCGATTTTTGAATTTAATGAAATACATTTTGAATTTATTTCGAATAAAGTTTCAAAAATAAGCTACAATAAAAATATAAAATTACCATTTCTTTATATTCTTTAATATTATTCCCTAAAAGTATAATTTATATAATTTACTTTAAGAGAATAATATTAAATTATACTATACCTAATGAATGAGGTCATACTCGATTTTGAATATGTAGTTAGAATAATGCTGAAGAAAAATATTCGTAAAGATAATTATTCAGGATTTTCTAACGATAGTTTAGAAACGATTGTATTTTACGTCTTACTAAACGATAACTTACGACTTTACAACAATTAATATTAAAAAAAATCTCCATTTCGATTCAAATCGAACATACTAGAATCGAATACCGATTAAATCAAGCATTAATTAACAAATCTATTTTTGATCAATCGCGACATTTTCAAACATGCCTAAGATGGGCAGAGAACATTATTGACGATAATTTACCGTAAATACAAATAATTGTATAGGTAGAGGTGTGTACTGTTATGTTATACGTCCCATGTAATAGAGGGTGCGCCAAACACCGGACACAAATCCAGACTCCGTGCTACTACAGGGAACTTCAAGTTATAAAAACCCAATAATAAATTGTCGTACCCTGGGATTGAACCCAGAACAGAACAGTTTTTCTGTCTGTCACAAGGAACAGATGTTCCACCTATGCAAAACTATTTCTTGAATCGTTTGAAATGTTCTTGAGTAAGTCCAATTCAAGAGGTTTTTGGATCAATTCATTGAATCGATGGAGTGTTCTATATCGATATCAGAACATCGGATAAGGATTCTTCAGATCTATATGGATCTGGAAAATCGATTATTTTATTATAAACAATCGATTAAACGATTTAAATTTGACATGCCTACTTTGTACTGTCATCTCTCATTCTGTCAAAGTTACATTGGTTGGCGTCGTTTGCAATTATAATTGTCTTTGTAATTGTATACCACACCACGGTGACTTTCGGGACTATAATATATTCAACATTACAAGTTGGCTATTTTAATGGACTCTGATTGCTTTCAAGAACGACTTACCTTGCTTTGTTTTTTGGACCTGTGTACCGCTCAAACGATAACCTAGCATTCATAAACGCATACGCAATGGAAAGTGTATTTTGATAGCATTTAGATGACAACATCTAAATGCTATTAGCCGTAATATACATACATTTTTATTTTACATTAGTACACAAACATTATCTCTCATTTTGAAAACAATGCTTAGAAAGCAGATTTGTTAACTAGATTCTATGCATTTTTACGTTGCACTTCATACCCTTAGGCTGTAGAACAAAAACTGCATACCTAATTATCTAGATAGGTACTAAAATTAGCTAAATGTTTTAGGACATCATTTTCAGTTTGTTAAAAATCACTCGGAGCTATGAAAAACCGTAATATTCGTGGTTCGATTATAACCTCAAAATCTGATACTTTTTTTGAAATATATCTATTATGCAGCTAGTCCGCTACAAAAATAAGATCACATAGGAATTTACTAATAATCGACAATAAAACACACAATTTTCCGATGCTCTTGGTTCCAGGGCGAACAATGTATGGGAGCAGAGCAATGTCCTTTATGGATAGGTTACGTAATTTATCATTTTGAATGAAAAATGTTGGTAGAAATATAAGTAGAAAGTGTGACATAGGTAAAGAAAAATTATCGGAGGTTAGTATATCCAGATACGGCCTGATTAGCTGAGAGTTTTGGAAACCTAATAACCGATTAATTTCTTAAATCTGTTCGAATTTTACAAAAACTGGAAAATGAACTATTGTTATTGAGTAAAATGAGAATTTATCAAGAATTGTGTAGCAATATTGTCCATAATCTTGATCATACATATATGTACGCGAGCCATGTGCGTGAAAGTTATGGTAGGTACAATAAAATAATTAATTATATGATCTGAAATGCTATAAATGAAAGAATTAAATAAAGTGATATTGTAATTAATAGAATCAGGTGTTATTTTGCGGAAATCCATTATATAAAAGGTTTTAAAAAGTTACTCTGCAAACATCCGCTTTATAAAATAAAATGATGTGACTTACCTAGTATGAAGAGCACCTCCCGCCCTCCCTCAATTGCGTACACTATCCCCGTCACCACTAATCCCAGCACCACTACTCCCAACACCACTACACTAGAAAAGACACACCACTGACGACAATACGACACGTGTTTCGCCTCTACACGAGGCATCAGGTGATGTAGACTCTATGGTGACTGACCGTTAATATATTGATATTGGTCATTGTCTCGATCATGTATGGTATGTACTCGAGCCTATACGTGAAAGAAATGACACAAATATTGAATGAATATGTAGCTAAAATGCTGTGAAGTAAAATGAAAAATAAATAATTTTTAAACAAGAATGAAGTATATACGCTAGGCCTTTGTATTACGTGGATTGTGCATGTTCAATTATTGCCGATATTGAATTAGTACTGACTCAAATTACTGATAGGCGGTTAAATAAAACATTATGTGAATATTTCATGATGTTAACAAATAAAAAATTACAATCGTGAATATCTCTCAACGACCGAGTAGTGGCAATATAAGAATAATATCCAATGCCCTAAATCCTTCCGTAGGTATTACATTAAGAAGCGACAGAGTGATACAAAGCAGGAGATTCACAACAGTGTCTTACTGATAACAAATTAAAAAAAACGACGGGTTGCACTCTGGGAGTGCCCGCAGAAGTGAAAACTTGAATATTAACGTTGTATATTTTTGATATTTTGGAATGGCGGAGATTATTTATTATTATCTTATTTCATTTATTTTCATTCGAAATTATGTGTTTGGTAAACCTACACCGCACATATGTTTATTCTGATGTTATGAAAATATAGGTTAATGTTATAAAGTATAAACATATTACAAATATTACATCTATAATGTGTAAATACATATGTATCTATATTAATAATTTCGTCAATCTGTAGTGTAGTATAGCCCCCACGACTATATATATTAGTGTTAAGGTAGAATAAGGACATTATAATTAAAGTTATAGAAGCAGCAACACGTCTCTATTTCATTGACACACTTCCTATATCACATGGCGACCCTGCCAGGCGGTGCGCTGCTACAATGCACGCGCACCGCCACGGCCTGCAAAAATTGTTGAAAATAATATAAATATTTCCCGGACTACACGGAACATATACCCGGATGTGACGAAAAAAATAAATGAATATGAATAAAAGAAGAGGCCACAATAATAATTTTGCACAAACTAAAAATTAAAAAGTACGTATAGTATCTGAAGACAACAGAACAGACAACAGCTACAAAGTGCGAGGAAATAAATTATGGATTTTTTTATATAATAACCAAATACTAAAATTATTCAAGAAGCGGTTGTAATCTTGAAAGCTTCGTTCAGAACGAGAAGAATGTCAAAATTGAGCCAAGAAGAACAAAGAGGAAAATTTGAGGTAACATCGAATCAGCGTATTTTTTTGTCATTTCTTTTTAAGATTTCTTTAAAATGTTTTAACTATTATAAAAAAATGTAATGTTTTTAACATCTTGTATTTAATATAATATGGATTTAATTGATATTTTAATATATTTTTTAGTGTATGTAACAAAAAATCATAATGCAATATTAAAAATTAAGTTACCATTTTAAGCATTCATGTATGTATTAAGGCACGAGACGATTTTATATTAAATTTAATTCAGTTATTTTTTCTGCTTTATATTATTTTTATTACTGTGTCATGCAAAAATGATTGAAATTATTTAGTGGATTTCATTTTTACATAATTAAATTTACCATGTCAATGAATTTTTCATATTTTGTAGTTGTAACCATTGACTTAGTTGTAACACATCAGTAATAGATTCCATTGTTTTTTTTTTGGTAGCAAATTTCATTTAAATGTATACAAGTGTAACAAAGTTTATAAAGAATTAGCTATTATTATAAGTTTTTTTAACGTTTCTAAGAACAATAAATCTTAAAGTTGTATATTAACCCTAATTAAAAATCAAAATTGTTTTTTTTTCATGTGCAATTAAATTAATGTTTTGTTATATAAACTTGATAGAAGTTGTAGTGATTTTTCAATAATGTTGTCTATACAATAAAATAAACACCATATTTTTAGAAAAAGTAATTAAGAAATAAAAATAATGAATTTTTGATGTGAAACTAATAAAACTATTCACGATGCAAGTATCTTAACTTCTGTATAAATTTAAAAATATTTAAAACTGTCACTTAAGGTACACTTTATTTTACTTGCATTCATATTATCTATAACATATTATAGAAGTTATCTTAAAATTAGGTGTGAATCACACCATGTGATCATAGTTCGATGCATTCGAAAACGTTTCCATATACGTAAAGGTGTCTCAAATTGCTTGCGTTGCTAATATTACAGTTTGTATTTTGATCTATCTTTTGTTATGTGATTATGTTATTGTTATTGAAAATGATTACGTTGCTTAACATTGACTTCTTTGTTCTGTTCATCTTAATATGAAATGTAATAATTTGTTTTCGGTTTTATGTTGTTTGAACTTTTAAATAGTAAGCTTTTAACTATTATAATTTATTATTTTCTCAGAAAATAGTACGTACTTGTGTGGATCATGAAAATATTTACTTCGCTTAATACGATTTTGAAACTCATTATGTTATGTAGACAATTAAGTAATTAATTTAAAAGTTGTTGTGCCTATATTGTGAGCCTCAATCCCTGACTGACAATGATGTAACTAAATATTATACGAGACAATATGACATAATTTATAAAAGACGTAAGTAAATGTATGGATAAGTTACGGAAATTATCATTATGAATGAAAAATATTGATAGAAATATAGGGAGAAAGTGTGGCATAGGTAAAGAAAAATTATCGGAGGTTAGCATATCCACATACAATCGGCCTGATCAGCTGAGAGTTTGGAAAACCTAATAAACGATTAATTTTTAAAGTTCTTCGGATTCGATGAAATACGGAATGATTTTTAATGAATTGTTTAAAGAAATGTGACTTTATTAAGAACTGTATAGGAAGATTGTTCATTATCTTGATCATGTATTTACGCGAGTCGTGTACGTGAAAGTTATGGTACAATTAATTAATAAATTATATGAGCTGAAATGCTATAAATGAAAAGAGTTGAATAAAGTGATATTGGTCATTGTCTTGATCATGTATGTACGCGAGCCGTGTACGTGAAAGAAATGACACAAATATTGAATGAATATGTAGCAAAAATGCTGAGAAGTAAAATGGAAAATAAATAATTTTGAAACAAGAATGAAGTAAATATATGTAGTAAAAAAGAGAACGAAGAGAAGTATTGAAGTGTGAAAAGAGATACGAAAATTAAATGAGTACTATGTATTATTAAATGTCCTAACTAGATGACTTGTATTGATGATTAAGGATACGAATAAAAATAACATAAATGTTTGCGAAAATCAAAACATAATAATATTATATTCTATTATGTTATACATAATTATGCCTGACTATGTCATATACTTCTGTGAATACGCGATTTTTACTAGCGAGAGAGCGTTGACCAAACGCCCTGCTCAATCTCGGTATACATTAGATTGTACTTTTTATAACACTTAGACTTAATTGACACTATATTTAAATTAAGATTATTCATCAATTATGTTTAGAATAGTTTTGAGGTTAGATAAAAAATAGATAAATTTATTTTTTATTTTTTTTGTCGGTGGGAGGTGTAGTGTAGTATAGCCCCCACGACTATATATATTAGTGTTAAGGTAGAATAAGGACATTATAATTAAAGTTATAGAAGCAGCAACACGTCTCTATTTCATTGACACACTTCCTATATCACAAAGCAGTACAGTAGACTCGATCGAAACATAATCTTAATAATAAAATTATATTAATTAATAAATGAAAATTAATTAAAACTAACTTACTTCCTCTCCTACGCCGCGCCGGCTGTCTGCTCTCCGTCCGTCATGCGAATTTTCGATCAGGACATGTGTCCTGACGCGAGTTTAAAATTTATTACCCATTACAAAAAAAGTGCACAACGCCGCTAAAGAAGTTTTCACTTCAAAAAATAAAAAACTGCGGTTGGCCCGGTCCGGTCAAATGTTGGTTATATCATGGCCATTTCATCCAAAAAATAAAACTTTTAATAAAAAAGTGAAATTCAACTTCAATGACTAAAAAGTATAAAATAATTTGTAAACACCTTATTGCTTCTGAAGTAGGTGCTAAAACATTAGTATATAAAATAATTAAAGACTAAAGAACGAAAGAAAGAAACTAAAGACGCTGCGGCGTCATATGGCGGAGCGTACACTTCTCTATGAAATGATCGGGGAGAGAGATGGCTGCCACATGTGTCATACATAGTCAACATATGTCTTTGTTTTGTTGTATAATATTACTACAGAACAAGCTTTGATTACCTTTGGGTTTTCTTTACAACTTTGATTAAGAATATGATATGAAACAATAACAGATATCATATTAAAAGCAAAACTAAGCATTTATGCTTAAACGCACATCTTGCCTGTCATTGATTATGCAGATGTTTTTTACTCAGAATTAAACCAAACTCTTCTCAATAAACTTGAGCGCCTTCTTTATAACTGCTTCAGGTTTATTTTCGGTCTTGGAAAATATGACCTTATCTCTCAATTTCGTATTCGCCTTAAATGGCAAACTATCCGAGTAAGGCGCGCTTACAGAATATTGTCTGTTCTCTACTCCATTTTAAATTATTTGTCCTCCTCTTCCTTCCGTAAAGAAATATTTCAATACCTAACCACGACAAGGTACTTCGTTCTTCAACTAATCTGATGATTTCAGTTCCACTCCATTTTACTGGCTTTATCGGCAATTATTTTTCTATTCGGCTACACTTCTCTGGAACTCCTTACCTGAAGACATTAGGAAAGCCCCAAACAAGGTAGCTTTCAAAAGATTGGTCAAAACATTTCTCAAAAACTATGTAGTCAGTATAATATCAATAATGCTAACTTTATCTAGACATATTATTTATTTTATGTACGTATATTTATGTATTTATGTGTATGTGTCAAGGATAATTGTTATATATGGATTATTATGTATTTGTTTGTACTCATATGCATTTGTGTAATTTATGAGCCTTATTTTATTAAGTGTTATATCTGTATAAATTTATTGTATTTAGTTATTTAAGTCACCTTACACCAATTTCTCACCACGCCATGGGTTGACTGGCAGAGAATGCTATCTAGGATTAAGTCCGCCCTTTGTAACCTTTTTATTGGTTTTTACAATATAGATTTTAAATAAATAAATATTATTGACTTATTATTATACTTATACTTAAAAAATTACAAAAAAGAGGATGTATGCGCAGGTTTTTTCTTCATTTTGTCGTCGAAAAATTAAGAGTGTTCTTTTCATTTCTTTTCCTTGCATTTTAATATATTATAGAAATATTTTTTCTTATTCGTTAATTGAATTCTACTTTTACTTTTTTTAATTAAGTATAATACCATGGATTTTCCTATCCTTATTAATACCCTACCAGTTCTAAAATATAACCTATGTATTTAAAAAAAGGTATCGTTAAAATCTGTATAAAATTGACTAAAATATCGCATATAAACATGCAATAATGGATATTTGTCCTTGTGCAATTTATGTTTGTAAAATGCCTCCACGACACAGGAGAAAATCCTAGTGTGGGGGTAACGTTTTTTTTTTTAAAAATAATGAGAAAAAAAAACATTCTTGCTAATTAAGGACTTCCTATTGTTTTTAAGTAGGCAATTTACTATTACTTATTGGTACGTGTTTGGTAATCTTATACTGTGAAGAAATATGCCATGTATTTTTATTGAAACAAAATATACAGCTAGTAAGTATATTTACCTACACATATATATAAACATGTTTCGGATTATAATTATTATTATTACAGAACTTCACAAGTCCAAAGTTGAATAAAGGCCTCCCCCCAAGGAACGTCACAAAGCACGGTCCTGAGCCAGCTGAATCCATCGACTTCCTGCATAATATGTTACCAGGTCGTCACTCCAAATAGTGGGGTGCCGCCATTGATTTATAACGGTACGAGACTGCCATTCGAAAAGCTTTCGTCCCCATCGGTTTTATCATGTTTCGGATATATTATATTAATGATAAGCCTTTACAGGCTTACTTATTTTAAATTAATTTTTTACCTTCAGTAATTTTAACTTTATAAAAAATAAAGCAATAAATAAATAATAAAGTTATGAAATAAGACTTTTCTCTAATCCTAGTGAAATACAATATTATAAAATTACCGTAAAGTACTAAAATTATTTTACGAGTAAACTTAATATCAAATAAACACTATTTAGAAAAATTACTGAATCTAAACGGTATAAAGTACCCACTCACATATATTAAATAAAACAAGAAAAGCAATTTCGCGATCTTCCATCTTCCGATAACCGCGTTCAGGGCCGCAGTGACATCAGAGGCGGCTGAATTGAGTAAATGGCGCAAATAATATGATTTTCTGCGAGATGACTTTTTATAAATGTGTCATTTGCTGTAGGGACTATCGCTTCGAGAATTCCACTTGCGGTGAAGTTTCTTAAGAAACTTTATACACGACAGATTGTCACTTAGTGTGGGCAGATGTCGCACTTTTGTTTGGATGTTCTAGTTTTTGCGCTTCCAACCAGTCCAATTTCACTCGATATGAGATTGCAAAATTAGCATCTGATTATTTACCAAAAAAATCAAATCCATTTTTTTTAATAAAGGGTTTTGCTAGCGTGTATACACCGCATCGCCCGCTCATAAATCCATGTCTTTAAGTCTTATTTAAGTTTCGAAGTTTTGTAATTTTCGAAACTTTACACCACCTTCCCGCGTCCCGCGAAACATTATTAGATATAAGTCCCATATTTATTAAAACGGATCGGTAATACTATCGTTGCAGCTGGTACTAAGAAGGCTTGTTCTCTATTACTCTAAAATACTACACTGACAGTAAATAAATAGAAATATTCTCATAATAAAAAAGTTAATTTATAAACACGATTTCATTTTTGATTGTTCGCAGTAAAATTATGGTTTACTGGGTATCATGAAAAATAACTTTCCTCATTTGACTTGAGAGTATCGTTTGAATTACAAAAAGTTTTTAATTTCTTTGTATCTGTACGGGTTGGAATTTATTTTATTAATCATTGTTACTTTTTTAAAACAACGGTATTATACTAATTTTGGCTTTCTGAATTTAAGCACTGGAGCGCTGCCTAGATTTCAGGTGACACCGAAACCATGTCCAACTTCTTGACATGCACTCACGCACACACCTTTTGTCTTTCTTTTTATGTTGACTAGTAAAAGGCCCGTAATATCCGTGCACCTCAAAGTTAAGTCGACATTGATGGTCACTGAGGAGGTCATTTGCTTCCTGTATGTCAGCATCTTACTGTTTAACACCCTTTCCATAACTTTACAGAGTATAGAGGTAATGGCGATTGGTCGATTACAGGGATCAGGACGACAACCCTTCATGGATACTGGTTGCACATAGGCAAACTTCCAATATTTGGGCACCGTTCAATTTTTAAAATAGAGAGGCGATAGAGGCGCGTCAGAACAGGAAACAACTCAGGCGCACAATGCTTTAGTACCCTTGCAGGAATACCATCAGGTACCTCTTTCGTGTGGATAGTGACCTTCGGCATCGAAGAATCACATCGGAGGAGGTTGGAGGTTGCTTAGAGCCAGCATCTAGACGAGAATTGCTCGCAAACAGAGATGCAAATAAATTTGCTTTCTCAGTCCCAGAGTGAGTATTCGACCAGGTTTTTGCATGGGAGGCAATGAGGGCTAGCAGAATTTGTATTTGACAACCTTCGACATGGACCAAAGTTGCTTACTACCAGGAAAGTAGGAAGCTAGTCTGGCTGCTATACGACTGACATTGTCGAATCGTGCCCTGCGAAGCACCCGCTTGCAGGACTTGGCAGAATTAAAAGCTTATTTCTTCGCACGAATCCACCGATCCCTAACTTTGCGATTCGAGCTAAAACCCATTCCCGGAGGCGGACTCTTTGCGAGCCTTAGCACGAAGACAGTCCGCATTATACCAGAACCGCGCCATTGACCGAGTTCTACAATTTTATTCCGTTCTCCGACATCCTATGTCGGAGAACGGAATAAAATTGTAGGCTATTCTCCTACATTTATAAAATTATATATCTATAACATTTATTATTTATCATCATTCTATTATATAAATATTATAGACATAAAATGAATACTGTTTAATATTAATAATTAAATATAATAGAATGATGATAAATAATAAATGTTATAGATATATAATTTTATAAATGTAGGAGAAGTGGACACGGACATATCCTACATTTATAAAATTATATATCTATAACATTTATTATTTATCATCATTCTATTATATTTAATTATTAATATTAAACAGTATTCATTTTATGTCTATAATATTTATATAATAGAATGATGATAAATAATAAATGTTATAGATATATAATTTTATAAATGTAGGAGAAATGGACACAGACATACCGAGACCGGTTCCTTTGTTTTCGCCACCTCGTTCGACTCATGCACATCGTCCGAGTTTTACGGACCTCCCGCCAGTCGGAACCTGCTCCTGACGCGAAGTGTATGTCACTCGATGCTAACCGCTTTAGAATTGCCCGCTTACGTATTATTGTTTTTATTGTTAAATTATTATTGTAAACTTTCTCTGCTTCTTCTCTGTACTCTATACTTTCCTGCAAACTGTCTCTGCTTGTGCTATACTCTTTCTGTATGTATATAGTGTTACGTTGTAATTCGGAGTAAATACCAAAAGACTGTGAGTAACATTTTATTTCACCTACGCAACCCATAAAATATTTCATTTTCTGCCGTATCACATCTGCAACCGCATCGGCAGAGCAGATGGGTTCATCCAAAGAGAAAGACAATTGCTGCCACAGTTAGGATGCAAAACAGTGCCGCATATCAACCCAGTCTGCGGAAAAGTGGCCATACTCTCATCGTGCCCGCTAAACACTCATCCGGAGGAGAGATGATCGATACAGATTTCACCAAACAGTGGTCGGATAATAACAGCGGAGCAGAGACAGATTTCGAGTGCCTGTTGTCAGTAGAAGGTCCAAGCAATTGGGTGTATGCTCGGCTTCATCTGGTACCCGCGTCGCTACTTGAACTAGCTGAGTGAGATCTAGCTTTAACGCAAGTTTACGAGCCTCTCTCCTACCATGATCAGTTTTCTCGCATGGGAACATCCACTCTTTGTGGTGGGTATTAAAATCCCCTAGAAAAACTAGCTCCGCATACAGAAACCGTTGTTAGGCTTTATCTGCTATCCCTGTCAAGTGTTCAATGAACCTGGTTGTCTCCTAGTCTCTGCTGTGCGATCGATAGACACAAGCATAGAGAGTTGATTCTATACCAGTGTACACCAAATTCCACATTGCAGAAAACCCTAAAACCTCAATGCAACGGAGACGCCGACAGACACTCCAGTGCACTCTTTAAACTTATGTTCAAGCGTGTAGTCAGGGTATGTAAGGTACGCCACGTCAGACATAGTTGCTATCTGCGTCTCCGTTGAGAAGAATAGGTGCGGCTTCTCGATCTCGAGGTGATGATGGAACGGACCAAGTTTAGTGTGCACCCCTCTGATGTTTATGAGGTGCAATTTAAGCGGGAGAAAATGCCGCCGTTGATTTAACATTATCTTCCTTTTAAAGTTTGTTTACTTTTCGGTGTTTTTGGTGGATTGACAAATCGAGGCACCGCTCAAATACTAACTGAAGACTCAATAGTTTAGCCAACCGATGGGGAACTCATTTGGAGACCGCGGGGACGCCTGAGCGTCCCGAATTTTTTTTTAATTAAAGTAATGTTCCGCAAGAACCTGTTCATTTACATATACTCATGTGAGCTATGAAACCAGGCCTGTCACAAAAATCTTAATTTGTCTAAAAATATGAAAGCTATCTTAAATGATAAAATTATTTGTCTCATTAAAGTTAAAAAAGTAAAGTAGCAGCACAGGTAGCAGCTTATATACATCTCACTACTGTGAACAGGGCTCCTCATTACCTATAGTGTTTTAGAGCAGAAAAGAGAAGGTATGCCGCAATGATTCTCACGACTCTTTAACTACTTAGACATATTGGTTTTCCCGCGAAGTTATTCTTCATCACTTCACCGAGCACGTGGTAAGTAAGGACGTAAAATTTCCGATTGCAGATTTATTTTTCCTCAAAGGTATTCTGTGAGAGCGTGGTCCTTCACCGGTCCACGCCAACCCATTCGTGCCACAACTATACTATTAATTGCAGTTTGGCTCTACTACGTGACACTGGGCCGGGGCACCCCGGTGACAGCTTCTCCCAGGATCCAGCAAACATTTGACCGGATCCAGCGATATACTTGACCCACTGGCGCTACATTAAGGTGTTGCGTCCTTTTGTATATTCTACGACAATTACCACGGAGATTGTTCATAGGAAATTTCGGGACTAATTCCAAACTTAAATTTCATAATTGCACATCGCGATGAAACTTGAAATACCATTTATACCATTTTCTGGATTAGCCGTCCACCATTGTTTTATTTATTAGAAATTTTCTTCTTGACACAATTTCTTTAAGGAATTGTCTACCAAATTATCAGACTGGTACGAGACGACCTTTAAAAGACGAGCTTACTCCTTTTTAAAAGGCCTGCAACGCACCTGCAATTCAATTTTTTTATTTTCATATTGGTTTAAAAAATGTATGCAAGTACAGTGAGCTCAAAAATGTTCAATAAAAGACATAGGTATAAATATTTTGGAACTAGGATAATCCTGTATCAGTCACTTACCATCACGTGAGCCGCATGGACGTTTGCCTCGTCTTATATATAAAAAAAATATTTATTTATTTAAACTTTTATGCACAAAAGAAAAATCGTACATATGGCGGCCTTAATGCCTTAAGGCATTCTCTCCCAGTGAACCATTAGGCTAAGCAGAGATAAACATTTGGGAGGTAGTGCAACAAAAGTAAACTAATAATGAGAAAAAAGGTAACCAAGTTCGAATAAACCAGAATATAATTGCAGCCCGTCACAGACCACTGCTGAACATATGCCTCCCTCAGATATTGCCATATTATAGGGTATATTTATAATAGTTGCTACACTTGGTGAATGGGTTGGCAACCTTTGTTTTTTATTGTTTTAATTTGTTATCATGAATATGCTGCTATCCATATCATGTTTCAGTTTCCCTCTGCCATCACTTACGACATACGGCGAAGTAGATTCTCTTACCGCTTAATAATGAGGAAAATCTGTCATACCTATTACATAAAAACACAAAAATCTCAATCCCTTTACACTTCAGATTACAAAATCCCTACTCTCAACAGCTTACATATACAGAGACAGAAATAAATGAGAAATAAATGCGTGACTTGACGTGGGTCGAGTAAATTTTTTATTAAAAATTTGTAGGAGCTGTAACGCCCTTGTCACTTATGGCAGTTTTCTAAGATATATTTTCTTAATTTATAAATATACAAATATTTATACTATACAATGAGCAATCCTATTTGTATACATTAAAATTAAATATAAGAATAAAATGTAATATCAAAACATTTATAAAGGTTTAATTGATTTCTACAAAGTTAGAAAAAAATGATCAGTCATTTATTATTTTTTTAATAAATACATTAATGACTGATCTTTTTTCCATGTGTTTTAAAAATACATGTAAAATTTTTTTTTATACAATACATTTTTTAAATACTGATACTAAAACTGGTCAAAAAATTAAGTCAGAAATGTGCTGGTAGGTTTTCACAGCACGGTTCTTTGAAAGATATCATCCGAAGAGGGCCAGTTTCTATAAATGTTCTTTCGGCTTTAGAGCCTTGCGGAATATTTAGAGACGATGGCAGGAGACCCGAAGGTATGACATTGGTCCCTTGGGAGAGAGGAAAATTTCTTGTGTGGGATGCTACTTACGTAGATGCTTTGGTAGCCTCGTATCTCAGGGATACCTCGTATAAAGCTGGGGCGGCATCAGAGGCATCTGATCTAAGAGGCGCAAATATTACTCTTTGAGCGATGACTGCATATTTATGCCATTTGCTATAGAGACTATCGGTCCGAGGGGTCCACGTGCGATGAAATTAGATAAGACGGCTGGTTCTTTTCTTGCTTAAAGGTTAAGTATAGCCATTCAGCGAGGAAACGCAGTCAGCGTTCTTGGTACGATATTACGAGGAGTATGACTGTATGATAAATTAAGTTATTTTTTATTTTCATATTATATGCTTCGCAATGTTATTTTAATTAAAATAAATTTTCAAAGTGCCAGTGAAAGCCAGTGAAATTTCCGTCAAAATCGGTCCAGCCATTTCAGAAGTTAGCGGAACAAACAGACAGACAGTTAGACAGTCAGACAGACAGACACACAAACATTTTAAAATTGTGTTTTTGTTATAAGTACCGTATATACTTTTAAATGCATTTAGTAAAAAGCTGTTGTTTTGACATTATAAACAGACACTTCAATTTTATTTATTTGTATAAATCAGCAGTCGACTTGTAAAAAAAAAACTCTCCCGAGGAATGCCACAAAGCACAAAGTATAATGTCTATATGTGATTAATCTTGATTTATTTTTATTGATGAATGCTTGACTGGGAAGAAATATCTTTAGGCATTATAGTTGCCGTTATGTTCTACTATGTTAAAGTTTATGTAATTATATAAATATAAAGATGCTACTGTCCATCTCTTGATTCAGTATCCTTCCTGGCCTCTTACGACACCAACGGTATGATATGAGGTAGCGGATATTCTTACACCACCACTACACGGTTTAGAGAACATATTAAAGAGAGGAGATTATAGAAAACCGTATATTATGGTATTAGCGCGTAAATTAACTCAATATACACTACTTCCCACTGTTGGACGGATCCATTCTCCATCCAGTCCATTTTTTCTAACTGTAAGGTTCTCTGGAAGAGATTGCATTTTAGCGATAAGACCGCCTTGATGTACCTACCTCCTAAGTTTTTTCTTTAATCTGTTTTTTCTGAGTACAATAAATTACATACATACATAAAATGACGGACGCACTCGTGATACCAATACAATATAACCGAATCACCATTACAAATTGTGTCGTGTTGTGTACTAGTTAGTACACCTATTTTTAGAAGAATAATGTCTAATAAAGAATATTATTAGTATGTTAATGTCTAAACCTGTCTTAAAACAGTTAAAAAATGCCTCACAATCCTTTGAAGAATGCGATATTTGAGTAGCATTTAGGTTCCCTGAAAATTTCAAAGATATTTTCCGCATTAAGATAAGTGGAATGGCGTATACAAAAGCAGCCGTTCTTGCGATTCATGCGATAAGTAACTATTTGGGTCATAACTCTTAAAGTTTATTAGGCTGAATCTTTTGTTAAAAGAAACGATAAACAAGGGTGTTGTTTACTTGACTCTATAGATATGGATGTAATTACTAAATGCCCAGTGGCCAGAGTCACATTGTTGATTTTAGATTTGGATCCCAGTCTGATCAAACATTGTAAACTGTATGATAAAATATGACCGTTGGAAGTCGTTTCACCAATTTAAGAAATTAATCCAACTGAGGGTAGTTATACATCCAACAGTAGACTATTAAAGTCCATTTGGGTAGATACCACCCGCTCTTCTGTTTCTGCTGCCAAAACACTATTACGCTCATTGCGACAACACCCTTTCGTCATCTCCCTTCATTTTATTTTGCAACTAGCTGTTCCCCGCGACTTCGCCCGCGTTTAATTTAGGGTTTTAATTATTTTGCTCAGAACCCTAATTCTTTTTCTCAAATATAAGTAGCCTAAGTTACTCCTTAGAATATCAGCTATCTGCGAGTAGAAGTCCTGTCGAAATCGGTCCAGCCGTTTCGGAGATTAGCCGGAACAGACAGACAACAGAAAGACCGACAGACAGACATACAAAAAATTTAAAAATTGTGTTTTTGTTATAAGTACCGTATATACATTCACATGCATTAATACGTGTTTCGCCTCTACACAAGGCATCCTCAGGTGATTTAGACTCTAGCCGTTTATGTTGGCCGGTTACGTGTCGTATTGTCGTCAGTGGTGTGTCTTGCCTAATGTAGTGGTGTGGGGAGTAGCGGTGCTGAGATTAGTGGTGACGGGAATAGTGCACGCAATTGAGGGAGGGCGGGAGGTGCTCTTCATACTAGGTAAGACACATCATTTTATTTTATAACGCGGATATTTGCGAAGTAAATTTTTCTAAAAGCTTTTATACAATGGATTTCCGCAAAGTAACGCCTGATTCTATTAATTATATCTATGGATTTTATAAAATGTATTTTAAAAACGCACAATATGAATAAATCAAGGTTGAATTGAATAAAAAGTCAGAATTGTGTTATGGCTCCGATCCGTGGTGGAATTTTAGCTTCCGTCATAAAATTCAACAAGAACCACCAATCGGACAAACTTAATTCTACAGACTTGGATATTGGAGGTGATAGGAAACCTGTATTCGTAACTGAGCTTCTCTCTCCAAGTAACAAGGATCTGCATCGGGTTACCAGACTTAAGGCGAAAGAACAGAACTACAATATCGTTGGAGTAAGAGGTGGCCGCATTTATGTGAGAAAGTCGGAGTCAGCTCCTGTTGTTGTTATTAAGAATTTATCCTCGTTACAATACTTAACTGATTAGATTTCTTCTCACATACTCATATCTTGTTTTTTTTTATGTATACGTGCACAAAATCTATAGAGTCCTAAATACAACATTTTACAATAACAAATTTATGAATGAGTACGATAATTTTGTAATAACGGAAACTTGGCTTTAAAATAATGTTAACGCTTTAGAGTTATTTAACGATAATTATGCTTTATATAGACGAGACTGAGACTTGACTAAATCATATTCAATTTATTATATTCAGAATAATATCTTAATCTGTATCGGGTGTCAATAATCGCTCAGCAATTAATTAGCACTTAATTCCTTGCTATTAATATTTATCATATATCTAACAACGTCATTGCGTTGCTAGCGATACGTTTTGCGAACAACGCAAATTATCGATCGTTGCGGTGAAAATTTAAGAGCAACAAATTTTTAAACTTGGTACTTAATTAGCACCTAAAAAGCCCCTAATTTGCGCTTTTTCTTAAAGCATTTTTAATTTTATTCTGATTTTCAGAAAACCTGAATTTTGCATCTGCTTTGTTTTGAATAACGACTTTATTTTTATAAGGGGCGCCTTGTCATTGCCTATACTTGCAGCACCTAATTAGCACTTAATTCCTTGCTATAAATTTTTATCGTATATCTAATAACTTCATTGCGTTGCTAGCGTTTACAAGCAAGGCAAATTTAAATCGTTCGTTACGGTGAAAATTTTAGAGCTCCTAAGTTTTAAACTTGGCACCTAATTAGCACCAAAAAGGCCCTAATTTTGGATTTTTCCAAACGCGAATTCCCGAAACTTCATTGCTGGCGAGACACATCTCTAATTTATGACTTTCCGAAAGATAAATTGTGTCTAAACTCTGTTTACCAACAGAAAAAAAAATTATCACGGTATTTCTTCTATCATTCAATTCCAAGATCTCTAAAATATCCTGATCGAATTAAAACTCGTCGAAATATTGCATTTTACAAACTAACCTTTAATCTTCTTTTGCAATGGCCTTTCGTTCAGATTTTCACACCTACATAAACCTGGAAGTAATGAAACTACCAGTAAAGTTTTATTTGTTTTACCAAAAAATATATGTAAAATATAACATGTACAAATTCATTCACACCAAACTCGTCACTGTTAGCGCAAATACAATTTAATGTTATTGACAGATCGAAACAAGAATTTTTCTTGGTAGAGCTACGTTGCAGTTATATTTTGCCTACAGTACTAATGGATCAACTCAATCGGGGTAGGACCACAGAAAAAAGCTGCTGCGTTTTTTACGGTGAGTGTATTCCTATAAAACCCCACCCTAACACATAAACAAAACAAACCCACCATAAAACATTCCATTCTACACTTATGGACAAGAGATCCATTTTACTCGTAACGAATAAAGATAATAAGAACTTTAGTTTCACAACATTTTACATACTCCTACAAATATTTATATTTTAAATTCAAAGTAAAAGTTGATTGAATTAATAATTCTACTTTTTCTTATTTATCAGTTCATAAGAGTTTTCGGCTGAAAATTTACTTCTTACAAGTAGGAAGGTTAAGTCGTGATTGTCAATAATTTATTTGTGTGAAAATAAGTGAATTGACGTGAAACATTGGAAACTTTCTGACTTCTTTTGAGAATTTCTTGACAGAAAAGTCATATATTGGGCCGATCCAGTTTTCGAACCAAAGACCAGATGATCAGCACTTGTGCATACGACAACTTGACCAACGATACAACAAACATTCAGTAGATATTTAAGCATCTTCTAGGATAAATCTTCTAGGACTTTAATACTTTAGAATTGTTTTCAAAATGCACTTGAAATATGTGTAAAAAAATGTTTCTATTAATATTTTTAACGCAGTCTGGTTTTTATAATTTACATGAGTGCCTTTTCTATACAACGTATTAATATTTAACAAATATCTCTCTGCCTCTTGGTCTAGTGGTTGCAGTAGTGCGACTACTGATCATGAGATCCCGGGTTCGAATCCCAGGTCGGGCCAAAAAAAATCAGTTATTGAGTTTTTCCATCAAGAAATTCTCAGTAGCTGCCCGGAGTCAGGAAGTTGGCAGTGTTTCACCCCCGTGCCTCGAAAAGCACGTAAAGCCGTTGGTGTCCTGCATCTGATCTCTCTCCGGTTGTGTCGGTTTACCGTCCCATCGGGCTATGAGAGTGAGGGAATAGAGAGTGCACCTGTGCTTGCGCATACACTTGGGCACTATAATCCTGTCCTGCGCCGATGGCTAGTCTACGTTGAGACTGGCCGCCGTGGCCGAAATTCGGTCTAGAGGACATTATTATTTAACAAAAAATATTATGCTGAAAGGACCTTTGACTGGTACCGACATGTTTTCATGAAAAAAGAAGAGCTCACACAAGTGACTGGATACTGTGGTGCATAAACATCTGAATATAACCTTGATTAACAACTAAAATGCTTATATGTTAAAACCGAGATAAGAATGTTTCAGTGTGCTTAAGTGACAGCAGCCTAATGGTAGGATAAGCACCGCGAACTGAGAGGTTGTGTTTTCGAATCCGCCATCCGACAAATGTCGTGAACTTTAAACAAGCATTTTAAGTTTAAGCTTACCAGGAAAGTTTTATGGGAACATTAGTAATGTTAATAGGATTGTTGGTATTTTTTTAAGTCTTTGTAATGTAGCAATATGTTGCTGATTTTACACTGGTACTCTTAGAAGTGTGTGGTCCTTCCCTGGTCTAGTCAATTCACTGGTACTGTATTCACAATAAAGCTGTAGCGTAAGTCAAACAATAAAAATTATTAGTTAGTTATTTAACATGGTTCTTAAATATACATACTCTTTAGAAAATGTTTGGAAAAAATTAAGGAAAATTAAATATTTTTCACTCCTTACCTTAAAACGTAGTAATATTAAAAAATTTGTACAACCGACTTCAATATAAATTATTAAGGATAACTTGAAAAATGCTGGTTAGACCTTGATCAAATTTATATGGGACTCCTTGAAAAGTACCAGCTTTCAATTAAAAAGAATCATCGATGTGGGTTCACTGAGAAAAAAGTTATGACGTAACACACATAAAAAACATACAGTCGAATTGAGTACCTCCTCCTTTTTGAAGTCAGTTGAAAACTACCTATATCTTTTCAAATGTCTCCCCAATGAAAACGCAATAATTTTATCTGAAATGGGAAGGCATATTGGACTGTGTCTCTGTGATAGCATTTAAATTTATGGTTCATGAAATTATCTAGCAAATATAACAGATTCGTGTAATTTACCAAATGACTGTTTAAATTATTGCAATAATCCTCAGAGGACACAAGTTTGCGCGTTTACCGCTAAAAAGAAACCCTTTGTCGTATCTCCTCAGTTTGAAGGCAATCCCGTTGTTGCCTCAGCCAGTATCGGAATCCTCGGCATCTAAATATCGAGTGGCGTGTAGTTTCATGGTCACTTGGAAGAGAAGGCCAAATTGGCCTCTAAAAAGCTTGGAGTGCTCAGCAGAGCGGGACAGTATCTCATGCCGGCACACCGCCTGCAACTTTACAAGGCACAGGTTCGGCCTCACATGGAATACTGTTCCCATCTCTGGGCTGGGGCTCCCCAGTGCCACCTCCTTCCACTTAACCGCGTCCAGCGCAGAGCGGCTCGAATTGTCGACGACCAAGTCCTTTCCTATCGACTCGATTCATTGGCGCTGCGAAGAGATGTTGCATCCCTTTGCATTTTCTTTCGCATTTACCACGGGGAGTGCTCTGAGGAATTGTTTAGATTAATCCCACCCGCCAAATTTCACGAACGCACATCGTGGCAAAACTCCCGATAGGTACCATCCACACCATCTGGATGCTTGGCGGTCTACCACTGTACGTTTTAATAGGAGTTTTCTTCCTCGTACGACCTTTCTGTGGAATTGTTTACCACCGGCGATTTTTTCGGGTCGATACGACTTAGGGACCTTGAAGAAAAGAGCTTACTCCTTTCTAAAAGGCCGGCAACGCACCTGCAATATCTATGGTGTTGCAGTTGTTTATGGGCGGCGGTAGTCACTTACCATCTAATGAGCCGTGTGCTCGTTTGCCCCCTCTCCTATAAAAAATACCAATAATATAAAATAGGAATAGTAGGCATAAAACAGAAAGTAATATAAATCAGAAGCGGGTATAGACCAGATATAAACTTTTGCTATACTATGTCTATATAATATTTATCGTTACCTTTATAGCCTATTAAAATCACTGCTGAATATAGGCTTCCCTCATAAACTGCCTCGGGGGTATTTTCCGTAGTTTCAAAACTTGGCAACCGCAGTTTTATTATTGGTTGTTATTAGGAAGACGCTGCTCCTGGTTTGTTTCCCTCTGTCGCTTCATACGACACTCACGGGATGACATAACGATAAGCTTTTGATAGGCATAAAAGTGATATACATTCTGTATACACTAGGAACAAACACAAGCTAGTGATACCAGTTTCTCGACTCCACAGAGTCAGTAATTCATTCTTGGGGCAATGTATATGCTATTACAACAAGGTCCCGGAAAGTGTACAGGCTCTCTCTATTACCAAGTTTAAATGTTTTGTTAAGCTGAAACTGTATAAAAAGGGTTATTATAGTATAAATGAATACATGGTTGATAATAAGCCCTGGGAATGAGGTGATCACTTCCAAGCTGTTTCTAAAATAAATTTTGTACCAACCATTAATGTAAAATATGCTTTTAAAAAAAAGTCCCGTTGGGTTTCTTGCGGGTTCTTCCAAGGACAGAGGTTTTTTTTTCGAACCAGTGGTAAAGTAAAAAATGACTTTCAATAAGAATTGTGATCTAAATTGAATAAAAAAATATTCTATTCTTTATTCTATTCCATAGCCAATATGTTTTATTCATCTTTAAGTACGCGGTAACGTAGCTAAAGATAACGACTAACTATCAGGTGGCTGGATAAGCAAGCACTGGTTTTTATTAATTAAAAAATGTTATTGAATCTATCGTCGCGTTCTTCACTCCTAAAAAGTCCACAATTGAACGTGAGCTTCAACGCCACACATGGCATGACGATCGCTGTAGTAGTCGTTAAGTACCATTGAGGCTGCTTCCTTCTAGTCCAGGTATTTAACACCCGGCGTGAACGTATGGGTATATCGCAATTTATCAGATCTATTAAGATCTTTTTTGCTAATCCGATATAATTGAGAGGATCAATAGTCGCCTATTACGACAGCCACTGAACGAAATGGGTGTTTCGCTTTCGGCGCCACCATCCAGCAAATTTTAGCCTTTGAAATATTGTACAGTGCCAATTGTTGTAAAAGTATTTGCTTATTGCCACAAAAGGAGTATGGATTCATTAAAATACTAAGAAAATTTTTATAATTTATTTTTTCTAAAACGTTTTTGAAACATTCATATTTTGATTAAACACAATTTATACCATCTAAGATCACAATAAAGTTACATCTAGTGTGTTACCCGAACATACTCTACCTATACACAACTATCTACGTATATACATACCAAACCCAATTAAAGTGAAGTATGCGATGCTTGCAAAAGTTCATAGGAATAATTCAGTATAGTGCTGTCAGTCTAAAATTAGCTATCGTAGGACAAATAAAACTTGTAAGATTGCATTTAATTTTGCATAATCGCCGTACTCGTAGATAGGGATCTTTTATTTAGATATTATTTATTAAATATCTATAAGCTTCATAGTATAATAGTGAACCTACTATACAATGAGCCTACTAGGCTCATAGTTACAAAGTTATGTTTTGTTACAGAAGTCCTTCCTTTTTATTATAATATTCTTTTGAGTTCCGTATGCTTATATTATATTATTTTTAACTTTAATATTATAACTTCTCATTGGGCGAAATGTATATTTCTTTTGAGATCGGATGATATCTTTAACTAGAAAATTTTGCAAAATGACAAAATATTGCCTTTAATACCCTTAACTAAGGGCTAACTACGTAATTAGTGGCATAATATTTACAATAAATAAACGCTTAATGGTCTAATATGTACAACCAAGTCTCATCATTCTTAACATTATTAAATTATTATTTTTTATTAAGTACACAATGTTGCATCAATGTTTTGAAATGAACAGTTTTTTTATTGAACTACAACACCAAGATTTATTAATACAAAAACTAAAACTCTAAGGAATGACTAATAGTGAGCGTGGGATCTCTTTTTATAATAAAAACATCAATTTAATTTACACGGTTAATCTAATTAACTTCTAACAATTCTCTCGTTTATTTCACATTTAAGCACAACTATAATTTTAAGTAGACAACCAAGTTTGCTTTAAATAACATATTATGTAGTATTTACTCATTATTCAAACAACGGAATCGTTGGGTGTTTCAGCCTTAGACAACAACGGTACACTGCTATAATCTTTAAGACATTCGCCGCCCTTCTTATCACCGTTATCAAAGGAACTTGTCGTAGGCAGTTTCGCTATCCAATTATTATTTCCTACCTTATTTAACTTGTGATTTCCAGTTGAATTCATTTGACAGTCCTTAAGTTTCACTTTAGGTTGGCTATACTGACTGACAGAATTATGATTAAGAGAGTTAACGTTGAGTGCTATTGAATTGGACGAGTTTGATTTATCTACGCTATCGTCCTGATCCGACACTCCATTAGTAAAGGGTTCTGCGGGATCCGAATACTGCCTTTGCATTTTAATGACTTGCAAAAACGGTTGGACTTCTTTTTCCAGTTTTTTGAGGTCATTTGTTTTCTGTTGTTGAAATACTACCGATCCCCGTCTACTAGACGATCTAGAGCCTTGATCCAACCGCTGTTTAAATGGCGTCAGATGTGACAATGAACCACTTTCATTCGATTGTACTTGAAGTTTCGCCAATGGTGGTTTCTGCTTAGGTGCGTTTGGGTCGATAATTTCCCCTAATAACCAATACGTGACTAGAATTCCTTTGCCCTGTAAAAGTAACAAATATTGCATAGATATGATTTTTTTATAGGATAGGGTGACAAACGAGCACACAGACCACCTGATGGTAAGTAGTTGCTGTGACCCATAGCCATTGATATCTATTCTCAACTACGAAACAGAATGCAGATGCAGTCTCACCCGTGAGGACTAAGATGGAAAGCCTCATCTCCAGTAAAAAGGGTATCCGGTTCTCTACACTCACCATACGAAACACAGCAGTTTTAAGCTGCTATTTGACGCTGGTATTCTGTGAGTGCGTGGTCCTTCCCCGGTCGAGCCGACCCAATCGTGCTATAACTATACTACTAATATAGTTGCAGCATGGTTCTACCACGTATAAATTATTAAAAAAGAAACAAATTATTTTAGGTAATAAATCTTCTCATAAAATACCTTCATGGCAACCTCTCCCCTGCACTCTAGACGGAATGTTCCAAAAGTATCTAGCAGAGCTTTTGTTGTTGGTGATACGTGTATTTTTAGGGCTTCTCCGTTTGACTCCATTCGTGATGCTGTATTCACTGTATCACCAAACAAGCAATACCTTGGCATTTTCAATCCAACAACCCCCGCAACACAGGGACCTGTTAATATAATACATATTATACAATTTCCATATATACATTTGGATTTGATCTTTTGACACCTACAAGTAAAAGAGCCAGTATAAATATAAATTAAAGTACAAATACTGGCTGAATCTTTGATGTTCAGATTGTCTTCATCATCAGATCGCCTTTTTTATTTTAAATAATGTGTCCATAGCTTGTAGAAATATCCATCAATTGAACTGTTAGTTCATTTGTCATGCCAATAATGTTAAAAGTTTATGTCAAACTAAATAATAAGAAATTTTCATCAAAGCTAACAGAATCATTGTTTATGGAACACTGATATTTGGGTTAGTATTTGCCGTTTATTTATCATTAACTAATTTAATTTTTTTATAGGATAAGGGTGACAAACGAGAACACACTCCACCTGATGGTAAGTGGTTGCTGCGGCCCATAGACATCTACATCCATCCTCTATTACAAATCAAAATGCAGATGCGTTGTCACCCGTGAGGACTAAGATGGAATGCCTCATTTCTAGTAAAAAGGTTCTCCGGTTCTCTACACTTACCATAAGAAATACAGCAGCGTTAAGCTGCTATTTTACTCTGGTATTCTGTGAGAACGTGGTCCTACCCCGGTCGACCGACCAATTCGTGCTACAACTATACTACTAATATAGCTGCAGCATGGCTCTACCACGTTAAGATAATGATTATCAGAAGCTTGATTTGTGGTAAGACAATCCATCACCCTATTTTATACCTTGGGTGTCGTGAAAGGGACTATTGTAAATATCAGAAAATCCTTTAGCTTCCGACACATGGCGATGTATATATTTCGTTTACATCAGACTTAGTATACCCAAACTGGCGGCTGGTGGTAAAGTTTGGATACGACTAGTTCTATTCACCAATCCTCCTATTAAGCGTGATGATTGAAGAAAATTTTCCTTAACGAGAGAAGCGCATAAACAGATTTAACGATCTGATGACGAAGAAGTGGGAGAAGAAGTTTGACAGGCTTTAAAACATTTTTGTGTAGTTTTAAAATCGGTCATTCAAGAAGAGTGAAAATGTAAAAAGTCAGATTAATATAATTACCGGAATGTATACCAATCCTTAATTTAAGCTGATCGCGAGGTCGATGCCTGATATGAAATCGTCTAACAGCGTCAAGGAGAGCCAAAGCCATGCGTGCTACTTCGCAGGCGTGACGCATGCCATTTCGCTCCGGCAAGCCAGATACCACCATGTAAGCATCTCCTATAGTTTCAACCTTGAAAAATAACATTTGTCGTATAAAGTAGTGTCGTAAACCATATAACAATATGTAGTAAAATCTTGTAATTATATCGTTATCCAGTGGTGGTCGTAATAGTTAATGTTAGGGAGATAAAACACTATCATCACAAATCAGTTAATCTTTTCAAATCTCATCGCACATAAAAAATAGGTATTAGTTCTACATAAATATAATGTAGAAGAAAACAGTCAGATGAATTATTCACTTAAAGTTTAGTAGCATCATAAAAATAAAACGCTGCTGAAGTTAATCCTCTTTCTGGAACATTGCTGTAACTTATAACATAGCTATGGTATAATTTGTAGAACCCTATAGCTTATATAGCTTTCCTCTCCTCCTCCTCCTTAATAAATCATAGTTTATTGTTTTACTAGTAAAATATAATTTTCTAAAAGTTACTTTTTTTCAAAGGTACAAAGCTTTTATAGGATAGGGTGACAAACGAGCACACAATCCACACGGTGGTAGCTGTGACACATAGACATTTACATATATCCTCAATAAAGAATTAAAACGTAGATGCATTGTCAACCGTGACGACTAAGATGGAATGCATCTTTTGCAGTAAACAGGGTTACCGGTTCTCTACACTCACTATACGAAACATAGCAGTGTTAAGCTGCTATTTTACGCTGGTATTCTGTGAGATTCACTATTACGTCGTCATTATTATCTGCATTTTTAAATATTTTATTGGTCTTTTTAAGAAGACGCCATCTATCATGCCTTAATGATGGGTAGTTGAGAGATAAATTCCAATACATTTATTATTGGTATTTTAGAAAGCACCTTCTAAAGGTTTAATAAGCTACAACAAGTTGATATCGTGGAAGATTCTATGAGAAAAGGCTGCAAGAAATCCACACGTAAACACATACACATAACTTGAAAACACGAATAGTACACTCTACTACCAGTACATGCTGCCGCTGATAAGAAACTTCGAGGTCACTCAGTGGGCTGTGAAGAGAAAGAGCTCGGGTTTTCTCTGCATGATAAGCTTCGAAATGAAACAGATTAGTAAGCTGAAGTGTCAGTGAACCGGCCAAAAGCTGATAGAACCAACAATCGATAGGAAAAAGTTAATATATATGTATCTTAAGTGGCAGACTCGTATCGGTAAGTGAAGTGTAGGCCTCCTCCCCGCCCCGCCCCCACTCCCCCCACTAGATGAAATGATAACCTAGTAAGACATACACGAAGCCGATAGATACATGTTGATTAGGAGCGTGCTTTGTGCTGTACCTTGGAAGAGGTCTATGTTCAGCAGTAGATTTATGAGGAACTGTAATGATATATGTTAATGATGATCTTATAGTATATTATACACACCAAAAACTTTTTATTTGTCCTTTTCTATTCAATATATTGTCTAATTAAGAAAACTATTTAAAAACAAATAAATATTTACTGCCTAAGAACGCAAGAGTGTACTCAAATTCATGACTTATATACTAGGTAGGATCACTAATAGAATATACAATTTACCTTATAAACATCATAATTTTCTACGATGGAGTCGAAGCACGTGTAAAGATCGTTTAAAAGATCGACAACTTGCATCGGCGTGGACGAAGCCGAAAGAGCAGTGAAGCCAACTATGTCAGAGAAGTATATGGTGACACTCTCGAACGTCTCGGCAACTACTGATTGCCCATTTATAAGCTGCGAAGCTACTGACCTGGAAATAACGTCCTTCATAAAAATAGAATTCAAAAATATTCTTGTAAGGGAATTATTGAAGTAACTACTCTAGTCATGTGTGTGTTCCGATAACTTTCTTTGTATAAAGTTAGCTACTGATTTATTAACTACGCAGAGTATATTCGAGTGTTGTGCCGATGGCAGTTGTGAATATTAAATTTATGATAATAATCATTATAACTGCTCAGAACCTTAAGATCACCGAGGGGTTCATGTAAGGCAGTGGGTATTCTTACGTCGCCACTACACAGTATTTAATATAATATACCTACATAAATAAAGTAGAGTGTAATTAGTTCGTAGAATATAAGCTTACTTAGGTAACAATTGATAAAGGAGTTCTTCACATTTCTTCTTTTCTTCTAAATAATCCTGTGTTCTTTCACTAACTAATGCTTCTAAATTATTAGCATATTGTTCCATACGAGATAACAAATTATCCAAAATATTACTACTTTCTTGAGATCTGAAAATTAGACACAAAATTTAGTACTGCTACAGATAACACAACAGAATATTATTGAAAACCAACCAAAAAAATCCCACAATAATAAATACATAAATTACTATTAAAAAACCAGGAACCCGACGGCAGGGATGTATTAATTAATTAAGAAAAATATGTTTCATTAACCACATTATGTTTTTACTGTTACCGTTGCAGCTTATTAAAGTCCAATGCTGGACATAGGTCTCCCCCATACATTGCCTAATAGGGGGAATATTTGGCATAGTTGCCACGCTTGGCAAGCAACCGCAGTTTTTTTATTTTATATTTTAAGACGCTGCTGTCCATCTTCAGATTTGTTTCCCTCTGTCGCCTCTTACGACACCCACGGGATGATATGGGGAGTGTTTCCGCTATCCCATATCATCCATTCTTACACCGCCACTATATGGTAATTATTTTTAGTTATCAATAATTCTATTATAATTGCAGCCGTTGGACGCAGTGAAGAGACGTGCTAATAGGTTTTTTGGTAAGATTGATTTGACTAAAACCAATCTTGTCAGCCTCAAGCACAGGCGCAGAATAGTCAGTCCCTCGTCCCGCGTTATGAAGGCAAGAGTGAATAGGCTTTTATTACGCTAAGGCAGCGTGATTTATAATCTATAGCTTCATCACCACATACTACCAGGTGCTATTGTAATCAAATGATAGCCTTTGAAAGTAAAGAAAGAGCCATGGTGCGGTAAAATATAAATTTGTTTCTCATTATTATCCTCGAATTATTTGTTAATTGCAATTTTAAGTGCTGATTTACCACGTGCTCGGTGGTGAAGGAAAACATCGTGAGGAAACCTGCATGTCTGAGAAAAATAAAAAATATTTTCAAAGACATGTGAAGATCGCCAACACGCATTGAGGCAGCGCGGCGGACACTTCCTTGCCCTAAAACCTTCCCAGAAATGAGAGGAGGCCTGTGCCCAGCAGTGGAATATGCATATAGGCTGTAAATTTATTTTATTATGAAGATTCGTAAGTTTTTATTTTCCGTATATAGATTTTTCTCAAAGTAGGCCTAGTACAGACAAAATGCAATAGCAAATTCCAAAAAATATTGGATTTCACTGCGGTCGGGTAAAAATTAAAAAGAACATTAAAACTTAAAAAAGATTGTTAGGCAAGAGTATATGTACATATATATTACTTATTGAGACGTCGGATGGCTCCTTTGAGATGGGCAAAATCTGGCCGTTCGGTTGGGTCTTCGGCCCAGCAGCGACCCATGAGCTCAGTTGCTTCATCAGCTTCACAAGAACGATGGTGTGATGTGTTAGGGCGAATACCACTTGCAATTACTGTTTCGATTATCTCTGTGAAAATGTATTCAAAATCAGCATTGACAGTGTAAAATATTCCGATCAGCCTGAAATTACTCCATTGCTGAAAATGAGCCTTCCCATAAGGAAGCCACAATCGTCACGCTTGCCAGATGTTTTGTTTCTTTGACGCTCCTAACTGTCACCATTACTGTTAATAAAACAATGAGAACTATGATATTGTGGATGATGAATATGATGATGATAATGATTTGGCGATGATTATAATGATATAAATGACGAAGACAATGACGACGATAATGATAACGATGACGAAGAGGACGATAAAAATTAGAAAGAGCACTACTATGATGAAGATGTTACTGACCATAACAAATGGTGATTATAATGGTGAATAAGAAGCAGCAGTAGTCTGCTACCCCCTGAATAGTGGACAACCATGACCAGGATTTTTCGTAACGAGCCCAGATGAATGGTGTCAACTATGTATAGGTGACCTAACGATAACAGACGAATAGTTTTTTTTTATATAGGAGAGGGGGCAAACGAGCATGCGGCTCACCTGATGGTAAGTGACTACCGCCGCCCATGAACAACTGCAGCACCAGGGAGGGAATTGCAGATACGTTGCCGGCCTTTTAAAAAGGAGTACGCTCTTTTCTTGAAGGTCCCTAAGTCGTATCGGTCCGGAAAAATCGCTGATGGTAATCGATTCCACAAGGAAGTCGTAGGAGGAAGAAAACATCTTCTAAATCGCACAGTGGTGGACCGCCAATTATCCAGATGGTGTGGATGGTATCGGGAGTTCTTCCGCGATGTGCGTTCGTTAAATTTGGCGGCTGGGATTAATTCGAACAATTCCTCAGAGCACTCCCCGTGGTATATGCGAAAGAAAATGAAAAGGGATGCAACATCTCTTCGCAGTGCCAATGAATCGAGCCGATCGAAAAGGACCCGGTCGTGGACGATTCGAGCCGCTCTACGCTGGATGCGGTCAAGTGGAAGGAGCTGGCACTAGGGAGAGAGATTGGAACCTACCCCTACCCAGAGATTGGAACAGTAATCCGTGTGAGGCCGAACCTGCGCCTTGTAAAGTTGCAGGTGGTGTGCCGCCATGAAATACTGTCCCGCTCTGCTGAGCACGCCAAGCTTTTTAGAGGCCAATTTGGCCTTCTCTTCCAAGTGACCATGAAACTGCATGTCACTCGATATGTCGACTCCGAGGATTCCGATACTGGCTGAGGCAACAAGGGGAATGACTTGAAACTGAGAAGACACGACAAAGGGGTTCTTTTTAGGCGTAAAGGCGCAAATTTGTGTCTTCTGAGGTTTAAACTTGCGACTTGACCTGGCAACGTACAACGCACGCACCCTGAGGACTGACGAGAAGATCGTGGAGCTGGAAGAAGAGATAGACAAGTTGCGCTGGCATATTATAGGATTATCCGAAGTCCGAAGAGAGGGGGAGGACACGGTAATCCTTGAATCCGGCAACTTGCTCTATCACCGGGAGGGCGACCATCTGTCCCAAGGAGGTGTCGGATTTATCGTCCACAAGTCTCTCGTTAACAACGTTGTAAAGATCGGGAGTGTGTCGACGAGGGTTGCGTACCTTATACTCAGAATCACCAAACGGTATTCGCTGAAGGTCATACAGGTTTACGCACCAACCTCGGCACACCCCGATGAGGAGGTGGAGGAAATGTATGAGGATATCTCTAGAGCCATGCATTCCTCCAAAACCCAATATACGGTGTTAATGGGAGACTTCAATGCAAAACTAGGCACAAGAGAGAACGGTGAGCTGAAAGTAGGGAAATTTGGAATAGGGCAACGGAACCCAAGGGGCCAGCAGCTGGCCGACTTCATGGAGAAAGAGGGACTCTTTATGATGAACTCTTTCTTCAAGAAGCGGCCCCACAGGAAGTGGACCTGGTCGAGCCCCGATAGTTCGACAAAAAATGAGATTGACTTCATTATGACGACCAGACGACAACTGTTCAGTGATGTCTCAGTGATCGCGAGGGTGAAAACCGGCAGCGATCACCGAATGGTTAGAGGCACACTGAACCTAAATGTTAAGTTGGAGAGGTCTCGTCTGATGAAGTCAACGCTCCGTCCCCCTCGTGCTCTAATCCAAAGTCCCGAAACCTTTCAGCTCGAGTTACGAAACCGTTTTCAGTGCCTAGAAGACTGCAATGAAGTGGACGATATGAATGACAAGCTCGTGGAAACTGTCCATGCGGTCGGAGCTAAGTTTTGCAAGACCCGCCGCAGAAGAACACAAAAACTCTCCGATCACACTCTTAATCTCATGGCTGTTAGACGGGAGATGAGGCTACATTCTTCAATAGATTTGACAGCATATAGGCAACTGAACAGACAGATCTCTAAATTCATGCGGCGAGACTTACGCAACTTCAATACAGCTCGTATTGAAGAAGCGATCGAGCGGAACCAAGGTTCCAAAGTCTTTGCCAGAGATCTGTCTGCCAGAAAGAGCCAACTGTCAAAGCTGAAAACCGAATGTGGCAGCATCGTTTCCGGGGCACCTGAGATTTTGAGTGAGATTGAGAGGTTCTATGGGCAGCTGTACACGTCATCGTTGGAGCCACACGCAAGTGTGAGTAACGATCCAAGAGCGAGTCTTATCCGACACTATTCCGAAGATATCCCGGACGTCAGTCTGAGCGAGATTAGAATGGCTCTCCAACACCTTAAAAACGGCAAGGCCCCAGGCGAAGATGGAATTACAGCGGAGCTTCTGAAAGCGGGTGGAAGACCGGTACTTGATGTCCTTCAGAAGCTCTTTAATTCCGTCCTCCATGGTGGCATTACACCGGAGGCGTGGAGCAGAAGTGCGGTGGTCTTGTTCTTCAAGAAAGGTGACAACGCTCTCTTGAAGAACTACAGACCGATTTCCCTTCTGAGCCGCGTCTACGTGTTGTTTTCGAGAGTCATTACGAATCGTCTCGCGCGCAGACTTGACGACTTCCAGCCTCCCGAACAAGCCGGTTTCCGAAAGGGCTTTAGCACCATAGACCACATACATACCCTTAGGCAAATTGTACAGAAGTCCGAAGAGTACAATTTGCCACTATGTCTGGCGTATGTGGACTATGAGAAAGCCTTTGATTCCGTCGAAATTTGGGCGGTGCTGCAGTCCCTTCAGCGGTGCCAAGTTGACTGTCGGTATATCGAAGTGCTGAAGTGTTTGTACAGTAGAGCTACGATGGCTATCCGAGTATAGAACCAGAGTATGAAACCTATCCAATTGCAGAGAGGTGTAAGACAGGGTGACGTTATATCCCCGAAACTCTTCACCGCTGCATTGGAAGATGTTTTCAAGCTTCTGGACTGGAAAGGATACGGAATTAATATCAATGGCGAGTACATCACTCACCTTCGATTTGCCGACGATATAGTCCTCATGGCAGAATCGCTGGAGGAACTAAGCACTATGCTCAATGACCTCAATAGTGTCTTCCAACGGATAGGTCTTAAGATGAACATGGACAAAACAAAGATTATGTTTAATGTCCATGTCACACCTATGCCGGTAGTTGTTGGGAGCACTAAGCTCGAAGTTGTTGACGAGTATGTTTACCTGGAACAAATAGTCCGATTAGGTAAGTTCAACTTCGACCGAGAGGTCAATCGACGGATTCAACTCGGCTGGGCAGCGTTCGGGAAGCTACGACACATCTTCTCGTCAGAAATACCTCAAAACCTTAAAACAAAATTGTACAACCAGTGCGTGTTGCCAGTGATGACTTACGGAACTGAGACGTGGTCCTTCACTGCTGGCCGTATGAGGAAGCTCAAGGTCGCTCAGCGAGCTATGGAGAGGGCTATGCTCGGAGTTTCTCTGCGTGATAAACTTAGGAATGAGGATATCCGCCGTAGAACCAGAGTAACCGACATAGCCCAACGGATTAGTAAGCTGAAGTGGCAGTGGGCCGGCCATATAGCTCGAAGAACCGACAACCGGTGGGGAAGAAAGGTTCTCGAGTGGCAGCCTCGTACCGGTAGGCGAAGTGTAGGGCGTCCCCCCACAAGATGGAGTGACGACCTGGTAAGACATGCAGGAAGTCGATAGATGCAGGTGGCTCAGGACCGTGCTTTGTGGCATTCTTTGGGGGAGGCCTATGTTCAGCAGTGGACTTGTGAAGGGCTGTAATGATGATGATGATGATGATGAGGTTTAAACTGGACTAGATTTAGTCTTCAGAGACTTTGTTCAGCAAAGACTCGACTTCAGACACAAGTTTGTTCCGGTACTCGGCGACGTTTTCCCGAGAAATATTGGCACGGCCGGTGTATAGAGCATCACCAGTGCTGTCATCCACATAGCAATGAATAATTACCAGTTAGCAACATAACATTTATATGCAGAAGAAACAGCGTTGGTGATAGCACACAGCCTTGTGGAACACCAGCGTTAATAGGCTTGTAGTCGGAGCATGCACCGTCTACAACGACCTTGATGCTCCGATCTGCAAGGAAGCTGGTGATCCAATTGCACAATTTCTCGGGAAGGGAGCTTCGAAAGAAGCGTTTTGTGCCAAACCCGATCGAAGGCCTTCGCAATGTCCAAACTAATGACCAACGTCTACCCCTTGGACTCTACTGCCTCTGCCCATCTATACGTTAGGTAAACCAGAAGATTACCAGCTAATCGACTCTGGCCAGGCCTGTAGTTGGACGGGTCTGAGCGGTCGCCTTTTTTAGGGATCGGGTAGACAAAAGCTGTCTTCCATGAATTCGGGACTACGCCTTGGGAGTAGGGGTACCGGAAAAGACGCGTTAGGAGCGATGCCAACTCCGGAGCACACGTCTTTAGCACAATTGGGGGGATTCCGTAAGGCCCACTCGACTTCTCGGTGTCCAGGGAGAGGAGTGCTTTGCGAACCGAGCGCTGAGAGAACAGCACATCCGGCATGGAGCACTCACACTGCGGGATGGTCGGCGGTGTTTTCCACCCGTCATCAAGAGTTGGACGCAAAAAGGGAGCCTAAAAGGTCGGCTTTGTCTTTTGCGGCTTGGGCCGCTGAGTCGTCCTACCTGTGCAGAGATGGTAGTGATAGCTTACAGAAATTCCCTTGGACGGCCTTGGCGAGAAACCAGAATGCACGGGTTCCCGAAGGAAGGCGAACTAGTTTCTCGCCAATTCTGCCTATGTGCTCTGACTTTGCCTTGGCAATAACTCTTTTGAAGGACCTGGAGGCGAATTTATACTTCTTTTTAAGTGTGCTGGTGTTACATCGCGAGTCGCCGAAGCCGCAGCCCAGGCTTGATAACACTCCTGCTTACTGCGTAATGCAGTCTTACAGGAGCGACCAAACCAAGGCTGAGATCTGACTCCGATGGGTACCACAGATGATGGAATAAATAGTTCCATTCCTTGTAGCACCACATCAATGACAGAGTCAGCAACAGCGCTGGGATCATCCGGCGAGAAGCAAAGAAAGACCGCATTCCGTCCCAACCCGCCGACCTGTAATGCCAAACACGGCGGCTACCTGCAGAACAAAACCGCGAGGGGAGCGTGAGTGGCACCACACTCCGGATCAGATAATGGTCCGAAGAGCCGAGAGGGGCATCGACGGAAACCTGATATCCGTCCGGATGAGAGGTCAGCAGAAGGTCCAACAGGGAAGGAAGGTGTATGATCCTCCACATCTGGAATCCGCGTAGGCGAAGTAACCAGTTGTGTCAGACCATATGCCAAGGCAAAGTCATAAACAGATCTCCCCGCATGATCGGTTAAACGTGAACCATTCGGCGTGCTGACTCTGAATAAAGTAACAACTAAAATGGGCGAACAAGAAGAGTAATTGCCTTTAACTTGTATTCCTTGTCACGAATTTTACATGACTTGAGACATAGTTTTATTTCAAGCATTATTTTAAACATTTTATTTATAACCGAATAGTAACCGGATTTTAAGTTGCATTTCCATTATAATTATATTTTCCTTACCTTTCGGCGCCATATCGATCTCCGGTCCCAACCAGAAAGCTCCTTGTCTGTTAACTATCTCATGCATTATAATTCCAAAAGAGTACACGTCGCCTTTCTGTGTGCCTTCTGGTGGGGGTTCAGGCATCCGAAGTAATTCCGGAGCGGTCCAAAGTAAACCTGAATAACGTCCATATTAAATGTTTTACTTTTACAAACAATGAATATTCGAGTAAGTACGCAAAGTTTAAGCGGATTCGGTCGCTTTACACGAAATATAAAACTACGTAATAATGGCACCGGTACCTTAGTAAAGTATATACTTAGTATTTAAAAGTGTATTTTTGTCTCAAATGATTACTAAGAATTTTGGACAATTTTGTATGTTTCGATTACTAACAACGCTGAAGTTCGCTTGAGAAAGGACCACGCTAGCACATTTTAAGAGCGCATCAGCTGCATTATGCCGTGTTTCTTATGGTTGGTGTATAATATTGTAAGCAATTTTTATTGGTTATATACGAATACCTTTTACCCACGACTTCATCCACATAGAATACAAAAAAAAACCTACAGATGTATAATAGTGATCTTTGATTTTTGATTCGAAAACTTGCGATATAGGAATTTAAAAAAACAATTGAAAATCTATAAATTCCACAGGTCATAAAACTCTAACTATTATACTATACTTTTAAAAATCAAAAAGTTTATAGGAAATTAAAAACCATTTATTTTGTTATTTTTTAGATTTCCCTAGTTTTTCAGATAAAATAAAGTTTAGAAAACTCCTGGCGTTGCTCTTTACCTGTTTGTGAAGTTTCATCACAACCGGTTCAGCGATTTCGGAGACTGACCAGACAGACTGATAGAATAGTGAGACTGATAGACACGCAAAAGTATTAAAAATTGTTATACATGTCTAAGTAGCATACAAATAGCATCTAGAGCCTAATTGGGCTTCTTTAAGGCTATTATTCAATAATAATAATAATCTTTATTTGCGTAAAACATGGTATAGATGTTGTTCACATGTAAAAAAACGAGCGCTCATGTTTTGCTTATTTTACATAGCATGCATATATTTTTAAACAATGTCAAATATTTCCTTAGCTATTTGAAATACATTAGTCATAATTCTTTAGTTATTTCGATATCTCATACAGACACAATCATTTTATTTATTTGTATATATGGATAAATAAGCTACTTTCTTTGTCCTCAGGTTTCAGTCCATAACATTCCGGTCCAATTGCAAGTTCACGTTTCCGGTGTAGGAGGATTTGCACCAATCTCCACGCTTGAGACCAGTTATCTTGCATTGAGTTAGTCAGTTTTCGTCTAATGGTGGTGGGTAGTATTGATTAAATTCAACTTTACTTACGAGTCCAATAGCTATGAGCTTTGTAATCTTTTTCAGCTGTTCTCAATGCATGGAGGCCGAAGTCAGTGATTTTTAATACGAATCTCGAATCCACGACACAGTTGCTCGATTTCAATGCACCGTGCGACCTTATATCACTTCCGTGCAAATAATGCATACCCTGTACAATGAAACGTATAAATTAAATAAATCATGAAAATGGTAATAATCAGGCATCATAGAAATCAATTCATAGTTTCAACTAAGGAATCTAGTCACTGGTTCCACGCTTTACCATCAAATAATCTCGGCAAATTACTTGATGAGGAAAGCATGCGCATCACCGTAGGAATCCGACTAGGAGCGGCGATTTGTCAACCCCATCAGTACCCCTGAGTTAGCAGCGTCGCCAAGTTTGGGCTCCACGGACTTTCATGTAAGAAAAGTGCTGGTAGGTTTTCAAGGCACGGTTCTCTGTCTGATGTCTTCCGAAGGGCTCTTGTCTCTATAAATTTTCTCTCGGTTTTAGAGCCTTTTGGAGTATTTAGAGACGATGGCAGGAGACCCGACGGTATGACATTGGTCCCTTGGAAAAGAGCTAAATCCCTAGTGTGGGATGCTACTTGCGTACACACTCTGGCGGCGCCTCGTCTCAGGGGTACCTTGTTTAGAGTCGGGGCGCTCATTTCCAGTAAAAAGGGCCTCCAACCACCTGCACTCACCAAGCGAAACGCAGAGGTAAACTTCTACTTCACGCTGGTTTTCTGTGAGGTCGTGGTACCACCCCGGTTCGTGCCGGCCCATCCGTGCGACAGCAAAAGCTGCCGCGTGGCTCTACCACTGTTCCGCGTGGCTCTACCACTGTTCCGCGTGGCTCTACCACTGTTACGATTGTTCTTGGTATGATAATTAAATTACTAGTTTTAGTTGTATAAAATATTGTATATTTTAATTCATAGTTGATGACCTAAAAGTATAAAATATTATAGTGTCTGAAATTACTCTCAAAATGATTCAAAGAAAAGGAAAACTACTTCGCAACGACGTTATAAAATCATTAGAGCAATTAGCAGTTGCAACTAAATACAAGATAACACCAAAATAGATGAAGTGTACAAACCAACCCGAACAGCCTCTTCCTAACATAACCTTTTTTACTTGTATGAAGGAGCTATCACGTCGGATAGAATCTAGACAACGATTAAGAGCCTTAGAAGAAATGATCAAGTTAGTCGACTGTGCCAAACTTTATATTGCTCGAATGAGCAGGGATTTAGAATTCTACCCTCATTTCTTTGTTTTTTCTAGTCCCAGGCGTCGTCCTAATAAAATGAGAATGCGCGATCATCGCAAGTTCACGCGAATTTTACCAGAAAGTAAAAACTGGGCGTTTCTGACGTCTATGCTTAGCGCCACTGCCATGCGCAAACTACGAAGCGAAGCGGAACCCGCGGCCACTCACATCGTCAATTCGCGCGATGATCGCGTATTTGCGTTTTATTAGGACACCCAGTTTTCGATAGCGCTGTGACCATCGCATATTCACGCGATGATCACGTAATCGCGTTATGTTAGGATGACGTCTCACTTCTGACAATAGTGTATTGAATCTATATTGAAGTGAAAATAAAGACCAGGTAGACCAGGTAGAGCCATGCTGCAGCTATTATTAGTATAGCTGTAGCACGAATGGGTCGGCTCGACCGGGGAAGGATCACGCTCTCACAGAATACCAACGCAAAATAGCAGCTTAACGATGTTGTGTTTCGCGTGGTGAGTGTAGAGAACCGAAGACCCTTTTTACTGGAAACGAGGCATTCCATCTTAGTCCTAATAGGTGACGACGCATCTGCATTTTGATTCGTAATCGAAGATAGATGTAGATGTCTATGGGCCACAGTAACCACTTACCATCATGTGGACTGTGTGCTCGTTTGTCACCCATATCCTATAAAAAAAAACTGCGATGGATTCGAACAAAAGGCTATAATACATAAAGGTACGGTCGGATGGTACGGTTACGGTGCTTCAAACAAAAATGTATTTTAATATATCTACTAAACACATCTATAAAATAGTGTTATGTAAAAAATTTACATACCCGAACAATATCGTGCATTAAACTGACTTTGAACATCCAATCAAGTTTTATAGTATCATTTTCCAAAATATCTTGCAATGATCCCTTCGGACAGTACTCCGTAAGGAGGCAGCAATGCGGAGGATCCACACAAGCCCCGTAAAATCTCGCCAAATGATCGTGTTCCAAATCTTTCATCTTCTTGAGCTCAAGTAACAAGGGTCGTGTTAAATCTATCCGTTGTTTCTCGACATACTTTATTGCGACTCGACAGCCTTTATAAAAGCCGCAGGGAGCATAAACTTGACGATCGCCTGCCAATGATGTCGCTTCATCGGAATACGCCGTCTAGAACATAAAGAATTAGTTCATATATGTACTTTATGATTTTATATCTATGCAATCTAATTCCTCATTAATTAAATTAATTTACATACTTTAGTAATTATTAATCGTTAGGCTTAAATAATACGAGTTAAAATATCGATTTAGAAGACGGACGATTATCTTAAAGTTTGAATTTAAGATTTAGCTTTTGGAAATTTTGGTTTATCGAGTGGTGAAAATTAAAAAAGTCGTGAAGAAACTTCTACGAATATGGGCCCTAACTTGATGCCTGACCGGGCTAATCTTCGGAATGAATAAACTGATTGTGATGAAACTTCACGAATAATCACAAATCATCTGAAAACATGAAATATTTGTTTGTGAATTCAAAAAACTGTTTAAATAAATGGTTTTTAATAACAATCTCAAACTTTATGAGAGTTTATTACGTGATAGAGCCATGTTGCAGCTATATTAGTAGAATAGTTGTACAACGAATGGTTCAGCTCGACCGGGGAAGGAACACGCTTTCAGCTTATTAAACCTTTAGAAGGTGCTTTCTAAAATACCAATTAAAAGTTTTGTAATTTATCTTTCAACTACCCATTATTAGGGCATGATAGATATCGCCTTATTTAAAAGACCAACAAAATATTTAAAAATGCAGATAATAATGACGACTGAATAATGAATCTAACAGAATACCAGCGTAAAATAGTGGCTTAACGCTGCTGTGATTTGTATGATGAGTGTAGAGAACCGGAGGCTCTTTTTACTGAAAATGAGGCATTCCATCGTTCGTTGAGCCGATGTCTCGTAGCGATGCTAGGATTCGATTGTTGGCGCTGTGGTCGAGTTATAGAAAAATTAAATGTTTACATTGAAAAAGACCTAAGTGAGTTCGAAGTTAAGCGCATTGTGCCACCCACCTGGACAAATAAAAAGGAAGGAGGCGTGATAATAGCAATACGACCAGATAGGCTGTTTTTATCTCTAAGCCTGGTATATTATAAATGTATAATGCGAGCATAATTACTAGTTCATGGTAGTATGCGCACATCAACCCACCATCCAATCGTGGAGAATATCGCCAGCTTAGAAAGGCTATATCCAACAGTGATTAAAATGCCAAAAAGGAAAAGGAAAGTAGGTAGAAGGTTTTAAATAATCTGGTAACATTATAATACGTTTGAAGCTTCATTTTACCTTCCATAAAATTCAAAAAGTTTCTACCATCGTAAGTAAATCCTTGATTAAGGACAGATATAAGCAGTATATTTTTTTAGTAGTTTTAGTAGATATAAGCAGGTTAAATAGCGGAGAATGCCGTTAAGCATTATGTGAGTCCTCAGTAACCGTTGTTAATCGGTGGAAATGTTAAATTAATAAATAAAAATAAAAAAGATTCATTATTGTTAAGTTGTTATGGCATAACTTTTTAATTAAAATATAATATATTAATGTCACAAGAGAAAAAAATTCAACCTAATAAAAAGATCCTTTTACAGACTTTCATACCGATGTAGATAGGAAGGGATAATTTATTCTACGAATAGCTTCTCCTTTAGATGAAAGCTTATGAAAACGTTGAAATAGGCTTTTGGGTTACAAGCAACGCTGAATATCGTAATAATTCGAAATATATATATATATATATATAAAGGTTCTTCACTGTTGGCCGGATGAAGAAGCTCAAGGTCGCTGAACAAGCTACGCAGAGGGCAGAGAAGGCAGAGGCAGAGGGCTATGCTCGGAGTTTCTCTGCGTGATAAACTTAGAAATGAGGATATCCGCAGTAGAACCAGAGTGACCGACATAGCCCAACGGATTAGTAAGCTGAAGTGCCAATGGGCCGGCCATATAGCTCGAAGAACCGACAACCGATGGTGAGAAAATGTTCTCGAGTGGCGGCCTCGTACCGGCGGACGAAGTGTAAGGCGTCCGGCGGAAGATATGCAGGAAGTCGATGGATGTAGGTGGCTCAGGACCGTGCTTTGTCGCATTCCTTGCGGGAGACCTATGTTCAGCAGTGGACTTGTGAAGGGCTCTAATGATGATGATAATTCTTCTGTCGTGTGTATGTGACTGAACTCCTCCTAAACGTCTGAACCGATTTTGATGAAATTTTGTATGTAAGTTGATTCAAGATAAGATAAGATATTTTATTTACTAAAACATGTGTGAGATATACATTGCATGGGCAGATATATCTTCTTGGTGTTAGTATTATTAGTATCAACATGTCTTACCGATATTCGGTTTGTAAAATTTGAAGTGTTAGGTTGTTAGTTTTCATTTATCTATTAATATACAAAGTGATTGAAATTATTACTTACAACAATTATAATTAAAAATGTGTTTATATATATAAGGCAATTATATAATGTCAAAATTTATCATTAAGAAAGTCGGTTATAGTGTAGTATCATTTTTCAATTAAAATGTTTTTGTATTTATTTTTAAAAAGATTGCTTTGATTTAGATTCACAATTTGATCCGGTAGGTGGCGCTGTTGTCAAGATTTAGAAATCACCCGTGCTAAGCAGGGGTGGATTGCTTGTTTTATGTGTAATTCAAGGATTATATGCATAATCCGAGTATGTGGGCAATCCGGGTTTCCACCGCCGAGTGTACTGCTGGGCACAGGACTGTCATCCTCTCATTTCTTAGAGAGTTACGTGAGGAATTAAACTGATTTACTCGTCTTCATTTTTTTCGTCTCAAACTTCAGATGACCTCGAAATATTTTATTGCAGGTTTTCTCACATTTACATTACATTTCCTTGTACCCCCAAGTACGTAGTAAGTCAATACTAAAAATTGCAATGAGCAATTTCGTGGTGCCGGTGGGTATCGAACCCAGGTTGCTGACGAATTAGAAAATTTATTGTCAGCGCTTTGCCCTAGACCTACTAAAGTTCTGGCATTGTATATGTTGCATTTAGAAAACTCACCCCCGAGCTGTACCTTCGTGCAAGTGAGTGCATGCTGCCTCGAAGTCGACCCCCCGGTTGCAGAACGTCACTCCAACTAACTCGCCAGGGTCATCATAGCTATTTCTGCTTCCAACTTATAATGCCTGTTTCAAGTGCAAAAAAGACACAGGATAAAATTACACTTATATTTTCTTTTAAAGATATTTGATTTCGTTATCTTATTATAATATACTGTCTATTAAACAATTAATTTTATTTATATCTTCGTTTTAAAATTCTTCATTTTAATTATTGCGTACTTTATTTCATTCTATAGTTATTTTAATTGCTTGAACTCCGGTAGCTCCGGGGTTTATAGAGCCATAAAGTTGTTTATTCTTACGATTTTCAATTACTCAAAATATACGTTTATTATATTAATAATTTTAAATATACTACTTTAACAACTGACCAGAATGTTTTGAAAAACAAAATTTGCGTCTCGGCTGTGTATTGGCAGCATAAGATAATCTATTATAATTTTTTATCATACATGGATATTGTACGAGGCGACCATGATAAATGCAGAAAAAATCTCATTGTCTATAGTGATTCCCAACCTGTGGTCCGCAAGAGCCTAAATATGGTCCGCCAAAGAATTATCTGGGGGCAGGGCAGTGCCCCCGCCAAGTCGAGTAAAAAAGCGGCACGGCCGTACCATCCTTTTCTCGAAGCAGTTCAGGCCATTTTCGAAAAATAAATTGACTTGGCAATCGCACTAAACAATCTAATTTAATATAATATGTATTACTTGAGAGATACATTGCGTTTTCATGCGATGGCCAAGTCAATCTATTAATTTAAAATATAAAAGATTTTTTGTATTGATATTGTCACTATAAGATGTTGTTAGGTTAGCTAATTACGTAATAAGTTAAGACAGAAGGACCCTTAAGTAGGGACTGAATAAATTAACCGACTTGCTATTACATGGATCTCATAACTTTTTACGGTAGAAGAACTGGGTTGCGAGACTTGATTTTTCTTACAAGTAATAAAACATTATAAACTAATTAAAACATAATAAAACATTCATTTTCTCGTCACGCGGGCAGTGAAATACCGCGCGTCATGTTAGTAAGTTCCTACTAGCATTTACAATAAATACACAAATAATACTGGTAATGAATGCTTTTTTCAGTTTATCATATAACTATGTTAAAAGTGGTGATAATAATTTATTGTTAGATTAACAAAGCTTTCTCTTTCACCTTGTGGTCCCTGTTAACTACAAAAAAATCAAAAAGGTCCCTGGGAAAAAATGTTGTGAACCCTGGTCTAGATGGGGATAAAACCCTATCGTGTACGCCATATGTAATAAAATGCCCAGACCAGTAACGGGAAGAAGCGTTAAAGATGTAAAATATCTATGAAGCGTGATGATTGATGAATCTTCCTTACAATCAATACGTCATTATGACGAGCACAATGTAATGGTCTACTTTAAGCCATCAAAGGACAACAGAAGAAGAAATGTGTGTTGAAAAAAGGTACAAATAAATTATAAAAGCAAAACACAATTAGAATATAAATGTGTATTTACTACATACAAGTATATTTGTATTATTTAGACAAGAAATGGTATGATAGTTTTAAAATATTGTCCCGTATCAACGATAAATATGAACGAAGAAGTTGTAGACAGCGAAATCTAATTAGCAACAAACTTTTTCTCATCGAACTGACAATATTTCGTCCCTTCTTAAAAGGAAGAAGTCAATTTTCAAGGATTACCTTTCAGTTCATTTCTCTATACGTACAATTTTATTGAATAATATTCGACTATCGCAAAATCAGACCGAAGGTATTATGTTCTGTGTTATATTCAATGAGATTCAGTACGATTATAGTAGTATTATTGGCAAATTGATAATAAATAGCTAGGGCTAATTTTATAAGAGGTTTAAAAATAAAAATGTTTTACCTGTAAATGAATACTGACAAAACCGCCAAGATGACTACGACGGAGCTCAGTACAATACTCAATATAGCGTACACGGGTAAAGCTGAAACAAATAAATCCATTCAAGTATATTCCGTATGAAGAACATTCTGTTTATTGACTGCAGGTGTCCAAGGACTGTAATAGCTACTTACTACTAGACTGTCTTTATATAAAAATTACGTGTCACATTGTTTGTCTTCGATGAACTCCTAAACCACTGCATTGAATTGAATTAAATTTTTCACACTGTGTGCATTTTGGTCCAACTTGAGAGATAGGATAATTTTATCCCGATAAATGACACTTAACATTTTTTATTACGAATTGAGGGATTTTTATATGACAAAAAGTCATTGGTCAGCTAGTTTTATGTTTTTTTTTTTTTATAGGATAAGGGTGACAAACGAACACACAGTCCACCTGATGGTAAGTGGTTGCTGCGGCCCATAGACATCTACATCTATCCTCGATTACGAATCAAAATGCAGATGCGTTGTCAACCGTGAGGACTAAGATGGAATGCCTCATTGCCAGTAAAAAGGGCCTCCGGCCACCTGCACTCACCAAGCGAAACGCAGAGGTAAACCTCTACTTCACGCTGGTTTTCTGTGAGGTCGTGGTACCACCCCGGTTCGAGCCGGCCCATCCGTGCGACAGCAAAAGCCGCGTGGCTCTACCACTGTGTATGTAAAAAAAATTGTTTCGCGGTGTGATGACAGTGCAAGAATATCCATTACCAAATTCTATCCCGTGGATATCGAAGAGGAATGAGAAATGCCGGAAAAATCTTATGGCTAGCAATAGTTGGCAATACAATCATCTCGCTACCGCCAGACGTAATATATCCAGGCCAGTGATGTGGAATAGTATTAACGGTGCGAGATGTCTGGTACTGACCAGCCTGCCGATCGCCCATTTACCTTCTTATCGTGCCAATTGAGGCCTCTCTAACGAAAGAAGCCCATATCTATGAAGAATATACTTATTATGTTACTTCGTAGAGTAAGTCCCCTGTTCCGTTTCCATTATCGTGATTCTCAGAGGTTACAACGTGTTGTATATTTGAGTTTGACTGCAGATGTAGATTGGTTGCAGTATTCACTTGTCTATTAATTAAATACAGACGGACATTATTATTTTTTGATTTATAATTCGTGTATTATTTCAAGCAAATTTGTATAGAACTTGTGAAGCCTTATTATATAAACTACGGTATAGTGTTATAATATTAAGTAATTTCACCGACAGAAAACTAATTATATTCGAATGGTTTTTTTAGAATAATAAATAACATTTCATTCATATTAGAAACAGTCATAACTACTTTACTCTACGTACTTGTAATTTATGTAATAACTAGCCCTTGCCGGTGACTTCATCCTCGTAGAACAAAATGGTTGTAATAGGAATTTTGATTAGTTTTTTACGTTATTAATTTTCTTATAACATATAAATTATTATGTTAAAATGTTTGAATACTTATAAAATATTACAATATTTATTATAGTGTAGGGATTAAAAGTTGTTGGACCTTCTCCTGACCTATCATCCGGACGGATATCAGGTCTCCGTCGATGCCCCTCTGGTCTCTTCGAGCCATTGTCTGATCCGGAATACGGGGCCAATCACGCTCCAATTACAGTTGCGATCTGCAGCTGCAGATCCGCCGTGTTTGGCACTATAGGTCCGCCGATTGGGACAGGATGCGGTCTTTTTTTGCTTCCTACCCTTGGGGATGGGTTTGCTTCTCGCCGGAAGATCCCAGCGTTGTTGCCGATTCTACTGCTGATGTGGTACTTCAGGGTATGGAACTTTTTAGTCCATCATCTGTGGTGCCATAATTTGGTCGCTCCTGTAAAATAGCATCACGCTATAAGCAGAAGTGCTACCGGGCCTGGGCTGATGCATCAACTTCTCGGGATGTAAACACCAGCGCTCTTAAAAACAAGTATAATTACGCCTCCAGGTTTTTTTTTATATGATAAGGGTGACAAACGAGCACACAGTCCACCTGATGGTAAGTGGTTGCTGCGGCCCATAGACATCTACATCTATCCTCTATTACAAATCAAAATGTAGATGCGCCGTCACCCGTGAGGACCAAGATGAAATGCCTCATTTCCAGTAAAAAGGGCCCTTCAAAAGCGTCATTACCGAGGCAAGGTCTGAGCACATCGGCAGGATAGGCGAGAAGCTAGTTCGCCTACCTTGGGGAACCCATGCATTCTGGTCTCTCGCCAAGGCTGTGCAAGGGAACTTCAGTCAGCCATCTCTTTCATCTCTGCACAGAGATGACGACTTACTGACCCATGCCGCAAAGGAGAAAGCCGATCTGTTGAGCTCTCTCTTTGCGCCCAACTCGGCTCTAGATGACGGGGGGAACACACCGCCGACCATCCCGCGGTGTGAGTGCTCCATGCCGAATGTGCGGTTTACACAGCGCTCAGTTTGCAAAGCACTCTTCTCCCTGGACGTCAGCAAGTCGAGTGGGCCTGATGGACTCCCGCCCATTGTGCTGAAGACGTGTGCTCCGGAGTTGGCACTGGTTTTAACACGTCTTTGCCGGCACTCCTACTCCCAAGGCGTAGTCCCGAATTCACGGAAGACAGCTTTGGTCCACCCAATCCCTAAAAATATCGACCGCTCAGACCCGTCCAACTACAGGCCTATCGCCATCACCTCCTTGTTCTCCAAAATAATGGAAGCCGTTATATACTGCCAGCTCATGAGGTACTTTGAGGATCACCAGCTGATTAGTGATTGCCAGTACGGTTTTTGCGGGGGTCGATCAGCTGGTGATCTTCTGGTCTACCTGACTCAAAGATGGGCGGAGGCAATAGTGTCCAAGGGGGAAGCATTGGCCGTTAGTTTAGATATAAGGAAGGCCTTCGATCGGGTCTGGCACAAAGCGCTTCTTTCGAAGCTTCCTTCCTATGGGTTTCTCGAGAAATTGTGCAAATGGATCACCAGTTTCCTTGCTGATCGGAGCATCAGGGTCGTAGTAGACGGTGCACGCTCTGATTTCAAGTCTATCAACGCTGGTGTTCCACAAGGCTGTGTGCTATCACCAACACTGTTTCTCCTGCATATCAATGATATGTTGCAAACTGATAACATTCATTGCTATGCAGACGACAGCACTGGTGATGCATTATATACCGGCCGTGCCAATATTACTCGGGAAAACGTCGCCGAGTACCGGGACAAACTTGGGTCTGAAGTCGAGTCTTTGCTGAATAAAGTCTCGGATTGGGGGCGACTAAATCTAGTCCAGTTCAATCCCCACAAGACACAAGTTTGCGCGTTTACCGCTAAAAAGAACCCCTTTGTCGTATCTCCTCAGTTTCAAGGCACTCCCCTCGCTGCCTCAGCTAGCATCGGAATTCTCGGCGTCGACATATCGAATAGTGTGCAGTTTCGTGGTCACTTGGAAGGGAAGGCCAAATTGGCCTTTAAAACGCTTGGCGTGCTCAGCAGAGCGAGACAGTATTTCATGCCGGCACATCGCTTGCAATTTTACAAAGCGCAAGTTTGGCCTTTCATAGAATACTGTTCTCATTTGTGAGCCGGGGCACCCCAGTGCCTGCTCCTTCTACTTGACCGCATCCAGCGCAGAGAGGTTCGAATCGTCGACGAACGAGTTCTTTCTGATCGGCTCGATACACTGGCACTACGTAGGGATGTTGCATCCCTTTGCATTTTATATCGAATTTACCACGGGGAGTGCTCTGAGGAATTGTTTGGATTAATTCCAGCCGCCAAATTTCACGAACGCACATCAAAATTTACGATACCATCCTCACCATCTGGATGCTTGGCGGTCCACGAGTGTACGTTTTACTAGGAGTTTTCCTCTTCGTACAACTTCTCTGTGGAATTGTTTACCGCCGGCGATTTTTCCGGACCGGTTCGACTTAGGAACCTTCAAGAAAAGAGCTTACACCTTTCTAAAAGGCAGGCAATTCCCCTGGTGTTGCGGTTGTTCATGGGCGGCGGTAGTTTCTTCCCATTATGTGAACCGCATGCTCGTTTGCCCCCTCTTCTATTTAAAAAAGGTTAAATAAACATGAAACTAAAATAAAGTTTTGTTATATTTTATGAATGCTCGGCATTTGATCTGGTGAAAGTGATACGGGGGTATTATCTTTTTACAACGAAATCGAAATACCACACCTACCGCAGTATTTCTTTGTAAACAATATGTTTTGTATTTCTTTCGGGTGCTAGAATTACCAGGCTACTCTGGAAACTGTACTCTCTTGAATTCGAAGGGGTAATTTGATGGTGTTAGCGGAATTCTAGGAATAAATACAGACTCCCCTCAAGAACAACCTGTCAGTATAGTTGCATCGATTTCATTGCGATGCAATGTTTTTACTTGCAATCTAGTGCCATTGCATAATTTTGGTGGATTTATATTGCGCAGTAACTCAATTGGCGCGCAACTTTCAATTTTAATATATGAGTTGGGAGATCGGGAGGCTTCAGTGTATTCAGAGGATCGACCGGATAATGAATGGCATCATCGGTGTGTATCACTGAATCAACGGATTTATATTGGTATTCGATCCCTTCGAATGATCTCAAAAGTATTTCATTTATGACGTTCGTTTTTTGGCGTGAGGATGACACGTTCGCATAACCATTCTGTAGGTTTATCGGGAATATTATTAATGCTTGGGTAATGACTTGGGTAATAGGAAAATGCATACTTCTGCCATAATACTTTGTTTGGGTATATTGGAGAGTGGGGTTTTGTTTTGTATCAAATCAAGAGGCAGTTTAAACACGGAGTGTGCAGTTTTACCTCCTTCCAGCAGAGTGGCAGCAATTCCGGACGATGCGAACGCTACGGCGATATCACGATTGCTCCTCCCTTTGTCCAACAGTAAATTTAATAGAAAAGTCTTGCCTTTTCCACCAGGACTATCCAAAAGAAAGATACCACCTACATCTGCGTCGGTACTGGAAAGTATTTTATAATAGATATGTCTTTGTTTATCGGTTAAAGAGCCTTCACTACTTGACACCAGTTCTGCTAAGGAATTGACATCTTAACTTGTTTCCTTCAGGTAGTCCCGGTTATTGTGTAAGCCTTCAGACCTTTGAGGGTGAGGCAACCCGTACTGCTGTAAGCTTTGTCCTCCTAATGATAATACAGATTCTCCTATTGTGACCAGACATTTATTATAGATTTCATCTGCTAGATGTACATCTATAATGCCAGGAGCCTTTCCACTTGTATTCTGATAGGCTATCCCTGTATTTACCCAAAGACTGAGTGCGTCTGTAATCTGACAGAATGCCAGCATTATAGAAAAAGTTCAAGCATTTTAAATGGCGACTCGCATAATGCTGCTTCCTCTAGGGCAGAATCCCAATGTTTGTCATCTTCTAGTAAGCCAAGTTTCATGCAAGCTAATTGAAAAGATGGTTGGAGGACACTCTTGACAGTATTCGAGTCATCGAAGGATGAGAGACCCCTAACCTCGTGCAGAAGTAAGCGAAGATAGTAACACTCTGCGTTATTCGGGTGAACCGTGTACACTCTACCAAGAGCGTGTTCTTTCATTATTCCTGGGCAGCCAGCTACGGGTTTTCCTCTTTTCATTCTCACAAATTTATTTTATTTGCCATACAAAATATGAAGGCACTTCCGCATATAGAAGGGTTTTAGCAAAATCATTTGTTTGATATGAATAAAAAAATGCTAACAGTGTCGGTTTTGGTGGACTATTAACTTTGTCAGCGAGGTTTTCGGAATTAAAATAGACTCTTTGGCCATTTTCAAGGTGGACAGCTAAATGTACGATTGCGGGAAACCTATCATGTATGGAATATCCTAAAATCCTCCAACTACCTCCGAACTACTCAAATCACTCCCCTTTTCATATAATTTTACTTCGTCCTTTTTGTTTTATAGCACGAAAGCCGGCTGATCACTGCCCTTACTAATGTACTTACAAATGTACTTTTTTGATTTAACAGAATTGCAAAATTCTACATTAATATGTGCCTTAAATGTCCGTGATAGAACCTTATTATAGGGGACCATCCACCTATTGTATAGTTCAATGTCTTTTAATTTAAGTGTAAAGCCACGATCAACAGGAGGTCATCTTCTGTACTGTGGGTAACCATCGTCACCTGTCTGTGTATCTCTCAAAATTAGTCTGGGATATTTTTTGCTACATTTATTATATTTCATGCAGAGATAATTATTATTAAGGTTCCCACATGGGCCGTGTATCATATTGTTTTTAATTATGTCGTGTAAAATAGGATCTTCATTTGAATTTGATATCTCAGCACATATAAGTTTATCCACCATGTCAGGCGAAATGCGGTTAACCATCCATAACAATGTGTGCATGTTTTTTTTATAGGATAAGGGTGACAAACGAGCACACAGTCCACCTGATGGTAAGTGGTTGCTGCGGCCCACAGACATCCACATCTATCCCCGCTTGCGAATCAAAATGCAGATGCGTTGTCACCCGTGAGGACTAAGATAGAATGCCTCATTTCCAGTAAAAAGGGCCTCCGGCCACCCGCACTCTACTCAGAGGTAAACCTCTACTTCACGTTGGTATTCCATGAGGTCGCGGTACCACCCCGGTTCGAGAAGGTCCATCCAGGGTGCGACAGCATTTCTGCCGCGTGGCTCTACCACTGTTACTGTGACCCCATTTCTGCTATTCGGTAAAGGACGGCGGTTGATTCCTTAAATTGCAATTTTCTGACCACATAGGTCAGGAATCAAACACTTTTTTTGGATATTTTGAAAATACAATTTTGGGGTAGTCTGCCCCTATGTAAACCCCTTCAGAAGTGTCTGCCATTTTTTTTATTCTTTATCAAATTAGCTGACGAATAGTCATTATTATTATTTGAATCAAACACTTTTTTGGGCAATTTTTTTGCGACTAACCTGTATGCGCAGTACCAGGTGTACCCAGGTAGGCCAGTCAGATAGTCATATACCTGCTTATTGAGTCGACTGATACCTTTTAAACAAAGTTTCATGATGCATCAAACACTTCATGAAAAATGCGTCATGAGCTCTCGGACCATAAGTAGGTAATCTAAGATATTTCCAAGAAATTTTCGAAGGAAAATCAAGTTATAAGGTAATTTTTTCATGAAAGATTTTTTCATCAAAGAAGTGTTGATATCAACTTCGATGAAAATCACCCGCAAAATAACTTTCTACCCCTTTTTAACCCCGTTAGGCGATGAGTTTCAATAAAATACGAAACACGTCTTCCATCAAAAAGAATGTTTATGCAAAATTTTAAGTTGTTTGGACCAAGATATCACATTGTCCCATACAAACTTTGTCCCCGTTTTTCACCCTCTTAGGGATAGAATTTCGGAAAATCCTTTCTTATCGGTTGCCTACGTCATACAAAGAACATACGCTCTAAGATTCAGGTCTCTACAATCAGCGGTTTAGGTTGTGCGATGTGCGTTGATCCGTCGGTCAATTATTCAGGACAAAGAATTTTATATGTATAGATCACGGAGCAAATATTATTCCGTGGTAGAGATAATGGAACTTTTTAAGTTAATAATATATCCTCCTGCTTTTGAACATTGCGTGAAACTGACAGGGCTAATCAATTACCGTGAAATTTTATGCAGGGTTAATTTTATCAGCATCCAGTTTTCCAAATGCTTCAAGCTCGTTCGAGGTACTTGATCTATGTTCCGTATATATGATATTTGTAATTTTGGCCCTAACATAATATATTTGCTTCGTTTAAAACAAACAATTGACCACATATAAATGTTTTTTATTTATAAATGGCTGTGTAGTGGCGGTGTAAGAAATCCACTACTCCATATAGTCCCGTGGGTTTCATAAGGGGTGACAATGAAAAAAGAAATGGGCAACATCATCTTCAGAATTACAAAAAACTGTGGTTGCCGCATGTTAATCGTGGCAACAATGGCAAAAGCCCAATTATTTAAATCTTATATTTGATTTGTGTAAGTACAATTAATAGATTCCATTATATAATACCTCATCGTTTTCCATTTAAATACTTCTGAAACTACTTAAAATTTACATATACTAACTGTCTAAAATTTGCCGAAAACTTCGTCAGCTTAGAAGTATTTTAAGAAATGATAAGTTTAATAGAATATAATAGAGGTCTTTCCACTCACATTTGTCAGGGCAAAGGGAGCCGTCGAAACCACACTCGGGGGTGTCGGGTGGGGGGGTGTCTCGCCCCCCAGCCCAGTAAATTGGCCGATTAGCGATGAACTGTAGAGATGAGTTTGCCGCTATGTACGTTGCCACGACCTGCAGAAAATTGTCTCTTAAAAATCTTATAAACGTTGTATAATAATAGGTAAGTGCTTCTCTTGTAACATGATTATTAAAACGCTAAACATTTTTGCATGTCTTTTCTAAATAGATAACATACATAAGATATATAATATTTTTTTCTACCTTATTAAAAAATATATCCTCAGTAAGATTCTCTTTTTTATGTATTTTGTTTTATGTCTTTGCATTTGTATTTTTAACAGTGGTAGAGCCACGCGGCAGCTTTTGCTGTCGCACGGATGGGCCGGCTCGAACCGGGGTGGTACCACGACCTCACAGAAAACCAGCGTGAAGTAGAGGTTTACCTCTGCGTTTCGCTTGGTGAGTGTAGGTGGCCGGAGGCCCTTTTTATTTGAAATGAGGCATTCCATCCTAGTCCTCACGGGTGGCAACGCATCTACATTTTGATTTGTAATAGAGGATAGATGTAGATGTCGCTGGGCCGCAGCAACCACTTACCATTAGGTGGACTGTGTGCTCGTTTGTCACCCTTATCCTATAAAAAAAATGTATTTACACATACACATAGACCGTGCATATAATACATAAAACGCAGGACACACATCCACATCGGTAACAATTATTTATAGGCTATACCAAACCCTTGTTCCATGCGTGATTCGAACACGCAATCAAACGTTAGCCACTGCGTTACAGAGCCGAATCATTTGAAAGTGTATTATGGATTTACCACGTACGAGTCGGGATGCTAAGAAGGACGGCCCGCCCTGATACAGAATAATAGTGCTAATGCACAGCATCAGGCTAATGATTTCTTATGTTTACGCGAACACTACATATTTAAAATAAGACCAAGTTTAGACGGATTTTATCAAGTGTATTAACATATTATTTTATATTCTCCACGTTACTCTACAGCATCCGAAATTCAACCCGACCCCGAAACGTCGGGCATATAAAATAATTTTACAAACGCGTTTTATTTAAATCCAGCCTAAGGCGGTCTTCTGGTAAGGTGGTGGGCTACAAGGTGGTGGGTTGGTATACCAAGCGATTTCTAATTTGTCTTGTGCTATTAATTGTAGCATTCATAATTGTAAGCCTTTTTTTTCAGGGGTGATGACGCATCTGCATTTTGAATAGGTGTTCTATTACGTGAACTGCGAATCAGATAGCGACACTTCTAGATAAAAAAGACATTGCATGCCTTAAGCGCAAAGCGCGTATGTATGTTTTACTAGGGCCTAAAAAGCAAGATTCCAAAGTTTTGGCGCATAAAATCGTATCTAATTAATGTTATAAAAGCACATTTTCAGAAAGTAAATGATTCTTAAACTTATTTTTTTTTATTCGATTTTGTGTTTTAGTGGCATGAGGTGTAGATTTATCCACTTTATTCGCAGGTTAAATAAAGCAAATACCTGGTTCGACCAGGTATATATTTATTTTTATTTATATATTTAACCTGTGAATAAAGTGGCTAGGTGGAGATAAACACAGTGGCAAAGCTAATAAAACGTTGTGAAAAGATGTTTTTTTCCTCGGGATCGATTTTCTTTTTGACCCATCATAAAAGGTATCGTTAGTACTATCGTTTGTCTTCGTTTTCGGAAGCGTTTCACTAACACACGGTATAACATAGTTTATTTGCAAAATGAGTAGATTTAATATATTATAGATATAATATGGCCCCTAGAGTGGCGCCAATGAGATGCTAGGTTAGCCTAGAGCGTAGTCGACATTTAATCAGCCTCTGCCTCCGGACTTGATAGAGTGAACTGAAAGTGTACTTAGATGTATGCTACTGAAACTTCTCGAAGAGTAGAACTAGGTGTGCCAAGTTTGGTCTCGTTTTGTTAGTTATGATGAGACCTTACCTGCGGACTTGAAAGAGTGACTTGAAGGTGGAATTCGATACTGGAACTCCTCGATGAGAAGAAATAGATATGCCGTGTTTGGGCTGGATTTGTTAGTTATGAATAGACCTTACCTCCCGACTGGAGTGAGTTGATGGTGTACTTCAATGATTGCTACTGGAACTTTTTGACGAATACAACTACAATTTACATTTTTTTAATTTTTTCACTATCATATGAGCATTATGAGTCGTGCACTTTTGGATTTTCCAAACTTTTTTTTAATTGAAATTTGACATAAAATTATCGTAAAATTGGAAATATAGTAAAAAGATTATTAGTGAAAACTTGTGTGTATATAAACTACTTTAAAAAAGTTGGTATAATCATGTTATACGTAATTTTTTAATGCGATTAAGGCATGCACAATTGGATTTACCAATAGTTTTCGAAATTTTTTGTTATCTAACAGTCCTGTTATACAGTCGCAGTAGGCACTTAGCACATCTAAAGCCCGCGTATTATAAGCATCGCAAACATAATAATAATAATGTCCTCCAAACCGAATTTCGGTCACAGCGGCCAACCTCAACGAAGACTAGCCATCTGCGTGGGACAGGATTATAGTGACCGAGTGTACGTGCAAGCACAAGTGCACTCTCATAGTCCGAAAGGACGGTTATTCGACATGACTGGAGAGAGATCAGGCGTAGGATCAACGGCTATACGTGCTCTCCGAGACACGAGGGTAAGACACCGCCAACTTCGTGACTCCGGAGTGCTATATAGAATTTCTTGACAGAAAAACCTAATTTTGGCTCGACTTGGTATTCGAACCCAGGGCCTCATGATCAGCTACCGCATTTACGACCACAAGACCAACGAGACAGTCGCAATCGCGAACATACAATTGGATGCAAAAAGGAGCCAACCCGCGATAAGTTAATTTGAGTTTATGATATTTGATGTATCCATACTTCAACTCAAATTATCGGAATGGTTTCTATCTGTTTGTAATTTTTCTTCTCATTTTTGTGTTACGTTTGCTAAAATTGTTACATCACATAATAGTATAGACCACAAACATTATTCTTCAAGTCAATATTTTTGACACAAACTCGGGTTGGATCCTTTTTGCATAACCACGTCCAATTACATGAACTCACAAGACACCAATGTCATGCCATCTGGTCAAAAACTCTAAAAGTTATGATGGTGTAACACATTTGAATAGACAGATAGAACGAAGTGTAATTCCTTATTTGACATAGGAACCCTAAACACGAATGCGAAAGCGGTAGTAAAAAAGACAATTCTCGTTATTTTACTATCGTGCACGTATGACACGAAAACATAAGTAGGAGTTATAATTAGATAATAATGTAATTTCCACCTCTAGAATACAGCAAGAACTCATGAAAACAAGATATTATGTAAAATATAAATTTCTTGTTTGTACATATGGCCTTCAATCGTTGCAGTTAAAATTAGCTAAAAAAGCTAAGCTCGAGCTCAACTTGGAATTTCATAAAACGCAAGCGAACCGAGTTCGATCCCTGCCAACAACAATGAAGCTGTTTATTTCAACTTTAAGCGTTGATTTACCAAGTTAATGTAGTCTATTAAAAGTCCACTACTCAACATAGGACTATCCCATGGATTGCCACAAAGGGAGAATTTTGCCATAGTTGCCACCCTTGGCATTTGTTATTAGAAAAACACTGTCGCCTTCTTGTTTTAGTTTCCCTCTATCGCCTCTCAATCCACTTGATGTTATGGGATACTGGTTTTGACAAGTCCTCTCGACTTGTAAAAGGTCTGTAACCAATGGTGAATTACTTTGGATGATTGGGATTATCATCCCAATTAACTTTAAAATATAAGTAATGTTATCACATAATGATTTGAATACTACACATTAAATGAAACTATTTTTTACGGATTTCACGATACTTTCAAAATTTTACCATCTGACAAAGTAACTGCATTTTTAGACCACCTTAATTCCATAAACTCTAAAATACAATTCACAATGAAGTTAGAGGCAAATAATTCTTTAGTTTTCCTAGATGTTTTAGTAATCCAAAATCCCGATTACACTATTGGTCACACTGTGTATAGGAAAAAGACCCATACCAATCGATATTTAAAGGGTAAATCGCACCATCATCCATCACAGCTAGCTACCGTGAGAAAATATCTTTGTTTCAGAGAGCACGAGGGATCTGTGACAGAAAACATCTGGCCGCCGAGCTTCAGCACGTCGAGCAAGTATTGGAAGACAACAAGCTTCGGGTCCCGCGCCTACGTCACAGTGACTGAGTGAAGCCAGCCACAGTCGAGCTTGTGCCAGCTGTACTAACCTATGTGAGAGGAGTCACAGACAAGATTGGCATCTTGAAGCGAGCTTCCATTAAAACATACTTCAAGCCGCCGAAGAAGATTAGTCAATTTTACCATCCGTCAAGTGTCATATCCCTCTACAAGGTGCAGGAGTGTACAAGCTGGATTGTGAATGTGGTCTCTCTTACATATGACAAATAAAAATATCTATTAAAAAACTCACGTGAAAGAACATATAGCTGACTTGAAGCAACGACGTTCCGGGAAGTCTGCAGTGTGAACATGTTTTAGATCGTCCCCGCCATTAAATGTAATTAATGTAATCTAATGAGATTTGATAGATCACAAATCCTCGCAAAAGAACACCGATTCCTACCAACGATGATTCGCGAGGCTATTGAAATTAAAAATTATCCTAATTTCAATAGAGAAGATGAATGAGTGCTTGGGATCCTATAATTAATAAAATTAAATTCAAACCCAAGCTGCAAGACTTCAAGATACTGTAAACTCATTCTGCGTAGATCGGACCAAAAATTTATATTCAAAATCTGAAGGTAGCCAGGTTAACTATGACATCGGGACGTCAAACACCTCAGTCCCCCCCGTGACCACGGATGCTGTAAAGCACCCGAAACGTCGGGAATTAAAACGTTAAATTAAACGCGATAAAATCCGTAAAAAAATAGTTTTTTATTTTATGTTATATTACCTATTTTTGAGATTACGGTTTTAAAAATTAATAAATCTAAACTGCGTTTATATATTAATGATCTAAGTTCGTGTTGTTACTTGTATCGAAATGTTATAAAAATAAGGTTCCTTTTATATCGACTAAGTTGGCGTTAAATTGATTATGGGCTAGTTAGAGTTAACTTAACAGAGGAGCCGTGGTAGTTCAAGGCCAAGCGTTCGCTGTAAATTTCATAGTACGCGAGCAATCCGGGTTCAATCCCAACAGGCACTAATGAAATTGTAAATTAAAATTTTAAGTGCTGATTTACCACGTGCTTGGCAGTGAAGGAAAACATCGTGAGGAAACCTGCATATCTGAGACAAGTGAAGTTCGCCAACACGCATTGGGACAGCGCGGCGGACATTTCAGAGTACGTATGCGTAGGTGCTTAAATTATTGATGTCATCGCGCGCTCTGCGTGATGACATATTAATAAACCCACCTCTCTCACACCACTCTCTCTCGAGAGGTGGGTCTGGATCCTGCCGAAAGGATGTTCATAGTCTCTGCCTACCTCTCAAGGTAACAGGCTTGAGACTTTATGTTATATTTATGTTATGTTATGCATTCAATCACCATCATCCTCCATAGTTAGCTGTCTTGGGATAATCTCTGTTTCATAAAATTTAAAAAATACTGCCTGCAGGACAATTAGGTCCTGAATCAGGTATAATAATCTAAAAAACATGAATTATCCATTTACCTCTATGTTCACTCTTTATTTAATTCTTACATGGCCGTACGTTAAAAGTCAATAATATTAAAACGTGCTCTTAAATCAAATAAAGAAAAATTAGCGTATTTACTGGCTCTCTGCGTTTCTTACGATACTTTTTAGCCGACTTCAAAAAAGGAGCAGGTTCACAACTCGACTGTATGCTTTTTCCTTTAATGCATGTTACGCGAAATTTTCGCCAATTGAGATCCGATTTTGAAGATATTTTTTTAAATTAAATATATTATTTTTCAGGGATGATTCTGTACAGAATTTGGAGAAAAGATCCACCCCTAAATATGGCAAAATAGGGGATGAAATTTTCAATGTAATTATTTATCTGACATTGAGATTGGCATATTCCTAAGTCCACTCAAAAAATAAAAGTCTCCAAAAATTAAAAGCCGACTTCAACTAAAACGAAAAAAAATAATTTCACATTCTAAAGTCTCAAGGCTTTAACTCTTCTGTACACTATGGCTTAACACAGACTACAGCATGTGAAATTATTTCATTATTTTTTGTTCTATGAAGTCGACTTGTACTTTTTATTGTAATTTATTATTGTTAAATTAATTGTTTTTAAATAATAAATTATCTGCGACTATTTTGAATCTTAACAATTCAATTTTATACAAAGTTCATTCGGTACATATTGTATTCCATTAAATTGACAGCAAGATGTAATACAAATAATACGATTTATTTCTATCCCAAACAATAATAGAATAAATATTCGAAATGTTTTACCGTATAAATTGTAAACAGCAAGTAGGTATGGTACAGCTGAGCTTATTTAAAGTGAATTTTCAAATCAATGCCATAAAATGTTACCATTTCAAGACAATTATTCTCTATTGATTTTGGAATAACGCCAACATTTCATTTGCATACTTATATAGATGTATGTATATCATATATCATGATGATGATAGACGTATGTATGATGTGTGCATAGATTTTAATCTAGACACACATCAGAGTATCAGCCAAATCCGGAAAAGAAAAGGGCGACGAACGGGCAGTGTATATCTTTATACAATTTCACGGTATTCTTGATTCTCCCTTAACTCAAAAAAAATTAGACCTACACACTACACACGTTATTTAAATTAAATTTTCAAAACAATGTCATTAAATGTAACCATTTAAGTCATTGGTACTCTATTGATTTTGAACTAACGCAAATATTATATCTGCGTATTGTAAAAAAGAAAAAAGATTTTAATCTAGACACATGCGAGACATGGCGACAAAACGGTAGTATGCGCCGATTCCTCCTGGACTATTTTCTCCGACCTTTACTCACACGAGTAACCTTTTTTTTATAGAATTAGGGTGACAAACGAGCACACAGTCCACCTCATGGTAAGTGGTTGCTGTGGCCCATAGACATCCACATCTATCTTTGTTTGCGAATTAAAATGAAGATACGTTGTCAGCCGTGAGGATTAAGATAGAATGCCTCTTTTCCAGTGAAATAGGTCTCCGGTTCTCTACTCACCATACGAAACATAGCAGCATTAAGCTGCAATTTTACGTTGGTATTCTGTGAGAGCGTGGTCCTTCCCCGGTCGAGCTGACCCATTCGTGCTACAACTATACTATTCATATAGCTGCAGCATGGCTCTACTACGTGTAAATTAAAAGTATATTGGGTTTATTATTTAAAAAATGGATACCATAAACTTCATAACGAATTTACTTTGTTTAACGGGTCAAGACTGATTGAAACTGTATTTTTTTATCAGAATACGTTACAGAACGAAAACAATCCATAATTTTGCAAATATAGTAGATGAGAATTCAGATACAATCAATGAGTAGTAGTAATATTATACATGCTATCTATATAGTAACATTATATATGCTACAAGTGTAGTAATATTCTGAGATTGAAATTCTGAATTTATTTATATTTCGCACATGCTACTGAAGACGCGTAGGAATTTCCAATATATGAAAGTCATGCAACATTACACTGTGAGATTTTCAGTTCTATATAAGATTTATTGCAACCTTCATTTTATGCGCCGTGTTTACGACTGCATCTTTGATTTACAATTTATGAACATTATATTTATTACGTTTACGATATTTCTGTATAAATTATTGTTACAGTTTTATTATCTTGCGTATGTAACTTTTTCATGCATTTGATAACTATAATTAGGAATAGTTTTAGGAATAAGCATTTTATGTTTCATCAACGGTTACACAATGATTAGGAAGTAGATAAGTGAAGAGTAGAGATAAAACCAAAATGATGTCGGGTTGGACGTCCTGATGTCATCATGGTTAACTCGAGTTTTCTTCATCTTTTAAATATTGAATTTAGTTCCAATCGTGTAGTACCTACGCTAGCTTTGGATTTAATTTTACTAATGACTCCATCCCAAGCCGATGGTAGTGTACCGCCATCGCCATTTTTTAATTTTAGTAGTCACATTAATCACCCTGGGCAAGAATCGGGTTTATTGTGAGGATTTGTGCTTACAAAATGTGATGAAATGTCTGGTACGGTCCTGCATAATATGTTCTCTTACTTCAAGGCAAATTTCGGTTTTATCATTATAACTTATAAATTATCATTTTATAAGTTGGTCAACTATTACTCGTTAACTTTTTAAGCCTTCTTAACTTTGTTTTTTTTTCTTTTAACTTCGTTATATAAACTACTATCGTGCATACTTTTCACATTTCCAAAAACAGGGGCTTCGTTGGTAGAGGAGGATACATTACTCCAATAAAAATATCACTTTAAAGCTAAATATTTTGCAGGCGAATTCCTGAATCAAAAAATATTTTTGCATAACCCGAATACTTTTAAAAAACCTATCCAACGACACCCCATGAGATGGAATAGACGCGTAAAAAAATCTCCCTCCCTTTATGGGAGGTACCCAAAAAAATGTTTTTCAGGATTTTATTTCACGGTTTTTTAAGCGTGATTAATATATATAACTACGCTAAATTACATGTTTGTAGCACCAAGGGTCCTCTGAGAGAACCCGCGAACGAACGGGCAGACGGACATGGCAAAACTCAAGTCAAATCAAGTTTATGTTTATTTTTGTTATTAAGGGTTGTTGTTTTACTTGTTGTTTAACTACAGAACCCTAAAATGGTATCTAGTACTATATGTGTAATAAATTTATTACACATATGCTATAGTACTTACTAATACGTTCAATATGATGATTACTTCGATTAGTAAATATATTTTTCTAGAAATAAAGTTATATTTTTAAAATTGTGAAGTAGAGCGGAAAGGTAAACAAATGTTTTATTATCACTGGAAAACCAATTTTCTGCATATATGAGAATGTACGAGACTTAACGTCGTACTCTGATGAAAGTTAGGAAATAGGGAAATACCCGCTGCGGTGTTGAATATATTTATGTTTTGTTTTGCCAACCATAAGTACTTATTTTGTAAGATGGGCTGATTTTCTCTCGGAAGTTTATAGATTAAATTAAATTAAATTTCAATTACCTCATCTTGGGCTAAACAGCATGCGGTTAGTGGATAAATGACGTCCGTATTAAAAGTATAAGCGTTAATACTAACGTCATTGATCCGATACAAGGACTATACGCTGCTACTCAGATATTATATATATAGATACTTAAAGAAATGTTGAGAGTAAATAAGGTCCAGATTATTGAGCATGGGCTTACATATTGTTACAAACACCCAGAAAAATAGCGATGATGTTGGAACTAAATCGTTACGTTCGGCGACGTTTGCGGAATACCAAGTTGATGGCTTCGTAGCTAACATACGCAAAAAAAATCCTTAATCTGCAGAACACGGAGCTATCCCGCTGTGTTTCATGTTGGTTCTTACCAGGGCAGAGACTTTTTCTAAACCAGTGGTAAAAGTATAAAAATAACTTTCAATAATAATTTTTTGTAACCTATATTGAATAAAAATATTCTATTCTCCAATGATCAAAACGATTTTCTGCTTGCTTAGCGGAAAATAAAACCTTCAACAAAGCTTTATCTGGTTGGATGAAAATATTTCGAAAACATGAAGTTAAGGCAGGTTCTTGATAATGCCGTGTAGCGGCGGCGTAAAACATCCACTATCTCCTACAGAATAATATATATTATTACTTAGAAGCTCTAAGACCTCATACCATCCCGTGAGTATAGTAAAAGATGACAGATGGAAATAAAACCCCATACCATCCCATGAGCATCTTAAAAGATGACAGAAGGAAATGAAACAGGAGATAAGCAGCAGTATATTCCCGATAACAACTCAAAACAATAAAAAAAATCGGTGTCAACCCGCTTCCTAAGAGAGAGAACTATGGCAAATATTCCCCCTATGTTCAGCAGTGGACTTTTGATACACTGTAATTAGTGAATGAATGAATATCTTGAGGGAGATACAGAGAGGGAAACGGATAACACGTTCGTAATCGATTTATTGGAAGTTATGATCTAGCGACAAAAGCGAAGGCAAATCGCGGTCGTGCCGCTGTTATTGTAACATCGCAGCTGTGCCCTCTGTGAACGTTCCGTGAAACAAAACCAGTGTCGATTAATCAAACACATTTATTATTCCATGTGAAACCCATAATAAGACTAAGGATAATTTGGTGGACAAATACCGGCTGAATTTAAGTAGAAACTTGAAAAGTTGAATCTGACCTATTCACTATATATTTTAAATTATACAACAATAATATGAAATCGAATCGAATATTATTCGACTACGTTTTTGTTGTTAGATGTCAGATGAAGCTTCTATAAACTTTCATTGGTATAAATAAGTATTACGAACCGGATTAATAAAATCCTTAATATTACGACGTCATAGACTTAATAAATTTATCGACAACGTATTTTGTTTCGCTAATGCCACATCAAAGAAGTGTCTATGGAATGGAAAAATGGCAACAAACTTGTAAAATGAAGAAGGTGAGAATAATGTAGCTATCTTATTTTGTACCACGTTAAACGCCGTATTATATATGTGTATATATATATATATATATATATATATATATATATATATATATATATATATATATATATATATATATATATATATATATATATATGTATATATATATATATATAAAGAGTTCAGCTATAAGAACTTTGTTCTTATTTTAGGAGTCTCTTTATGCTAGTAATTGCTCTGAGGTTTAATATAATCTACTACCCTGAGTATGAAGATGAAATGTTTCGTTACTAGTAAAAATTACCAAACAGTTTGCTTCATCTTTTGTAATGCGTTAATAAAAGACTAAAAGACAAATTTGCCGGCGTGTCTTTCCGTGATAATACAATCTGGGCGTCTTCAAGGCAAGAGTGAATAGGCCTTTATTGCGTTAAGCCAGTGCGGTTTACCCTCTAGGGCTTCAACACCACTTACCACCAGTTGGGATTGTGGTCAAGCACTGGCTTATAATAAGTTAAAAAAGAGTGTCCCGATTTCGTACACGAAATACAGTAAAGTTGTGCTGCTATTTCACGCCGATATTTGGACTGAACGTGATTTTTCCCCGATCGAGTACGCTGGATCATGAATCAACCACGTTTACATAAATGCTTAAAGAACCTAAGCATACCTCAGAAAGACTTTAGGATACTGTATTCTCGTTCTGCGTAGATCGGAATCAAAATTATTATTCTAAAACTGAAGGTAGCCGAGCTAACTATGAACCGAGTCCTTAAACATTTCAGCCAGTGACCATGGGTGATTTAACCACACGAAACATCAACAATTAAAAATAAGCAAATTAAACGCGATAAAATCCGTAAAAATAGGATAATTCAATGCTAGAGAATCCATATAATTGCAAAACACTTATTGTAAATAGCTTTAGTTTTTTTTGCAGTTTTAGCTTGATTTTTGCAACTTGAAATATAAATGCGCATACAATACGCATATAAATATATACGCAGAGCTCAATCTTTCCATCTTTTTGTTATGAGTGTAATAAACATAGTAATCATGTTAAAAACAAAAGTCATCGCACCACTAATGAAACAAGATTGTGTTACTCAACAGCCTTTGAAATTCTCACACAATCCACGAGTTTAAAACATTCAAATGCCAAATGACGGTGGCAATATCATAATATAATGTATGTATATTGCCACCGTCAATATACATTATATTATGATTACTGTTCACTCTCTCTGACATAGCTAGCGCAAAAAGGTTTAAATATTATACAAACAACTCATACAGTGCTTATTTTTTTTTATTTATTTATTCATATAAAATACACGCATTTAAAATAATAACAAACATCGCCAAACTGTGCAACAGTTTGTTGGCGATAATGGTGCTCTTTTGTTATACATTAATATGTATTTTATGTTACATACATATTTACCTTAGGTATATTTATTCCAATAAATATCTCTATCTTTAATTAATACACATTATAGGTAGTAGTTATACCTTTCATAGTAATACATCTTTCAGTCTTTTCTTTAATGTTACAGTGCTTTTGTCTTTGGACGTATCTCTTATAAAATCTATTCTATTAAATATTAGCGGAGTTAAATATTGCCTAGTTCTCTTACCATAATAGTTTCTTATGTGTGGTATAACATATTTACCCTTCTCAACTTGCCTGGTACGATATTTATGCGTTATAGGTTGTTTATATTTATTTATTTTATATTGTTCTAAAGCAATTAGGTAATCTACTTTTTCATGTACCGGAAGTATTTTACATATATTAAATAATTTGTCATAATTTGTTTTACACTTTAATTTTACTTTTTTACTCACTAAATACTTAAGTAGTCTAATCTGTAAATGTTTTATACGATCTAACTGTGTTTTGAATGTTAGCCCATAACTGCTCAATCCGTAATTGATTACCGAGTCAGTCAGTGCATACAGTACGTACAAAATTTTTTGATTCATGAAATTGCTTAGGTGAAAGAATCTACCCAGTATTGATTGCAATTTATTACATAACACCATTGACGTGAAGTTTTCAGTTCATATTATTATCATCTACTGTCAGGCCTAAGTATCGGTATTTATCTACAACATCTATGTTTGTGCACTGGCAGCCAGCTTTATTGAGGTGTAGACACTCGTATGTATGACCAATTATATTTATGTTTAATTTACCTTGCTTAAGGACGTTATTGTGGGGTGAACTTATATACATGTTGGGACCATTTTATCATTCAAGTCAAAGACAGTTTTAAATCTATACATATAACAAATCTGTAGAAAAGTCGTGTCAGTAATTCTAATATATTCTTGAAAAAACAAGTCCAGGGGACTAAATAAAGGCTTTTTAAGCCAAATTAGTGGTTTTTAGAATTTTTATCTGTTTGTCTGTCCGTGTATTCCGGATTTACGCAAAAACTACTGGACCGATTTACATGAAATTTTGTATGTAGGTAGTTAGTAAACTGGGGCAACTCATAGACTACTTTTATCCTCCGATTATAGAACTTCAAAAAAAAAAAAAGGAAAAGTATTTTCCTTCCTTTAGATATTAATTTTCTATTACATTTTAGTTATAGGTGTTTTTCAGATAAATACCATATGTATAAATAAAGTTTAAAATATAGTTATAAGCTTGGTAAAATAATTTGAAACTACATCGATTTAGTTATCAAAACGGCGCCATATATCATTAAATTGAAAAAGTAGTATATTTTGTCTTTCTATATGTTTAAATAATTAGATTTATTAAATTATTTAAAAATTCTAACGTTTAGTTTTTAAAATTTCTGTTATTTTATTTTAAAATTGTAATAATTTCAATAGATAATAGTGACGTTTATCAAAAATATTTCGATTACTAATCTATATGTCAAATGACTAAAACTGGTCTTGCTGCAATTATTGCAAAATTTTCATTTTCATTATAGTTTTATTAAAAGATTTTTATATATGCCGTATTCAAATCGTAGAATTGATCATATATCATAAAGTAGTCTATCATTTCGTGAAATGGTGTGGTAACTTCATGATATTTAACACTATTTGTTGATCATGTCATGATATAGCTTGACCAAATCAATGAATAGAAATCGTTTGAAGATATACCTAATAATAACTAAAACAACGTTGTTATTTCATGATATAGTCATATGACGATATCATTAAATCGTTTTTCACCATTAGCTTCGCTGATAGCATATTTTTTTAACAGAAATAGAACTTTTAACAGAATTGACAACACTTTATGCCTTATTGATATAATAAATTAATTAATGTTCGCTTCTATCGCTGATATTAACTAGATAGTATAATTTTGGCCTTTTTACTTCTATTATTTCATCTAATAATAGCGTTATCTACTTACTTCTAAATAAACTAAAATGGTACATAAGTTACTGATAAAATTAAATAATAGAATGGTACTGAATATACGATGTAAATCATTGAAAATTCGTTCGTGGCATCGTTTGATGTGCAATTACTAAGTAGATGTGGTCAACAGTTATGCAAAAGCTTTTATGACTTGCATTTAAACAAATACGAGGGCCGTGTAGCTTGTCGTAAGATTTCATCATGGAACGGGAGCAATACGTGTACGATTCCCTCGAGGATGAATCTGTTATAGAAAATATTACGTACTGACTTAACTAACACGTCTCCGTTAAAGTGGTGAAGAATAACTTCGTGGGGAAGCCTAGATGTCTGAATAATTAAAATTGTCGTGGAGATATGAAGACCGTTAACATGCATTAAAGCATTATAGCATACTCTATTTTTCTGCCCACAAAACACTATAGGTAAGGAGGAGCCCTGTGCACAGTAGTGAGACGTATATTAGCTGCTACTATACTTTTTTACCTTTAAAGAAACTTATAAATCAGTTTGTAATTTAAGATAGCTTTCATATTTTCAGACATATCAAGATATTTGTGACGGTCCTGGTTTCATAGCTCATATGAGTAATGTGAATGAACAGGCTCTTGCGGAAAACTACTTTAATAAAAGAAAGCAGATTTTACTTAAACAAAGGTTCATCTGGGGGCACGGCATTGCTCCCTCAAAGTCTAGCAAAAAGGCGGCACAGCCGTACCATCCTTTTCTCGAAGCAGCTCAGGCCATTTTCGACTCCCCTATAACATCGTTGTAGATAAAACGAGAAGCCTGAATTTCATATCATTATTAAAAATCTTTTATGTTTTAAATAAATGGATTGACTTGGCCGCGTACGCGTGCTCCAGTATGTGCGATTCAATTCACGTTTTTGCCAACCGATCGACCCTTACGAATGTGTGCGTGCGCAGTAAAATCAGTTAAAATAATGCATTACCAGATTTTAAATTTAAAAGATTTTTATCTTTTAACATCAGGACAGAATTTTTGAGTTTTTTTTAGTTTTTTTTTTCACCATTTGCCCATTATTTCTTATTCTGAACCTTCTATGCAAATTGGGCCGATTATTGCAAAATAACCTTGTATAATATGTATAGTTTAAACATCATGTCATGTCATTAAATAATTTCGTTAATGAGAATTTATTTTCGTTTATTTAGATAACATGCTTACAACACACTATGCAAGATGTTATACTATATTTTATAAAAATAAAAACCCAAAAACTTAAATTGTCATCATCTACTTCTCGCATTAGTGTCAAGAACGCTGGTTGCGTTTCCTCCCTAAATGACCACACTTAGCCCTTGGGCGATAAAAACCCAGCCCTCTTGTCACAAATGGCGGTAATTTTTAAATAAGGATGCAATAAAGTAAACAGCTTTAATGCTTACCTCAAATTTGCTTGTGATAGGATTCATATCCAATAGTGAGTATGAAGCCACTCGATCGCCGTTTGCATCTATTATTACTTCGCCCGTGATACCTTATAACAAAACATTATAATGTAATCATTTGATGGTTAAGCAACCTTAACTTAATTTACTGTTAGAGGCTATTAAAGTCCAATGCTGAAACTAGGCCTCCCCATAGATTGCTTCATAAGGGTCATAAATATATGCCATAGTTGCCGCGCTTGACAAGCGGGTTGGTTGTCAACCCGCTTATTTAATTTTTTGTTGTTATTAAGAAGACGCCGCTCCCCGTCTCCTGGATTTATTTCCCTCTATCGCCTCTTACGACACCTACGGGGTGATATGGGGTAGTGAATATTCTTACAACGCCACTACACGTTAACTTCTGACGGTCAACTTAACTTGCAGAACATTATCTTTTACTATCGTTTTAAGTCATATATAAAAACTATGGTTTGGAAAACCCAATAGTGCACGCCTCATGAGCGTTTCATTTAATTTTCATGAAAAAAATAACTTTTACAAGAAAAAAAAAATTTGATCAACTTTCATGAATAACTTTTAAATTTAAATGGTGTTGAGTTGGTTAGGTTCAATAAAAAAAATCACTCAATCTATTGAACGAGAAGACTCACCGACGCACAGAACAACGGACGGCAGTCCATATATTTTTTCAATTACAGTTTTTGTTATTTAATCTAAAGTGAATCAATAAGAAAATAAACTAATCTTACAATTCAGTGTCTGTAATTATTGTAACGTTAATAATAATATGGCTTTGATGTCCAGCTAAATATGTAAGGACGATTTTAGTTGCCAAATTGAGGTATGGTCAAATTGGGAGTAGAGCACTCAAGCTTCCAAAACCTAGTTATAAAGTTATAGCCTATACACACTCCGCTGCTGGATACTTCCAAGAATGTTATAATGCAATTAATACGCCCAACTTCTCCAATGTGTGTTAACGAACTTCATACGTCTTTAAAATATTTTTTATTTATAATAATAGTAGTTTTCTTACGATGTTTCCCTTCACTGCCAAGCACGCGGTCAATCCGCACTTAAAACTGGATTTTCCTAATTCATAGGCACCAACGGCGATTCAAACACAAGTTGTTTACGTACTTAAAATTTACGGCAAGTACTGAGCTCCTAATACATCACGGCTCAGTAATACGGATAACTTAACCGCAGTGTATCAGCTTTATCGGTTACAAGTGCGAGAGTATCGCCTCACGCAACTGCGTTCTGCGTGGTGAGATTAACTAAATCATCTCAGAGGCGAATACCCAACACGGGCAAATGCTGGTGATGTAAATTTCACACGAAATTCAAAAATTTCGATAATATTTCTTGTATTTTGTTATCAGTATAGCTAAACTCTAAGCTGTATTCACATCTGCTAATATATTATAGACTTGAAGCTAATAAATTGTAGAATTATTGTTTCATTATAGTTATTCCATAAAATATTTAATCCATTCCCTATCCCATGTACCACAAATGGCTCACAATTGTATGTTTTTATTTTTTTAAATTTTAAAAAGTTACTCCCACATTAAGCATCTTTCGTTTATGGTGAAAGCACTCTATATACTTAAATTTCATATGGGCAAACATTCAGACTAGCAATAATTTCTAACTATTGTGGAACAACCTTCTTGGCAGAAAAGGGAACACGTCTTAACTATTTCTAATGAAAAGTAGCTGTGCTTGTATTGCTATGTTTCGGTCTAAAGGATATCGAGAGCCGGTATATTCCTTTACTAATGTGGTTTAATTACAGGCTGTGAAACAATCCATCTCAGACCTCGGGGGTGATAATACATCTGTAGCCTTTCTTTTATGAAATTGGGTGTGAATCGACTACAGTGGCCACTAACCATCAGGTGTACTGTGAGTTAGTTTGTTACTTTAGGAGAATTAAAAAAAATATATTAAAATAGGTCAGTGTTATGTGTTAAAAACGTGTTTTTCTTAAATATTACCTCAACTAGATATATGCCAGAAAAATCTTATAGCTTCCAATATATCCGTCAGACGTAAAATATCCAGACTAGCGACGGGCAGCAGCTTCTGATTATTATCTTTAACCTACTGCCGAGCGTGTCGGCTAAAGCAAATAATCCCTACAACGGTAGTGGCCCATCTACAGCAGTGGATTTACAATAGAATAAAGATACGTTTGTAGGTAAAGGCGATTTATAGAGAATGTTCACTTTATTCACTATTCTTTCTAGAACGGTTTTTGCATGAAAGACTTTGAATGCATTACATATAAATATGTGCATAAATTGTGGTCGTTTGTTCGCACAACATCGACGATTCGAGAATAGTTTGATATTATGCATTTTCTGGCTCTTTCTACTACGCGTTGTACGGATATATCTCTAGTTATAATAGCCTAAGAGCTGATATTGCCTTTGTTAGGTAAAAGTTATCCATCAAATTTAACCTGACTGTATACTAAAATAAAATAAATGGTTTATTTTTTTCGTACCTACTACTGTAATTCATATATTGTATTAAATTTTATGTTTCGCTTTTAACTGATGATTGATAATTCAACCCTTAGAAATAGTATATTTTGTTATTAAAAGTAGCAATTTATAAGTATAAATTTCACACAAAATGTATGTATGTGTGTGTGTGTCTATGTATGTATGTAATTTATTACAAGTAGACAAACGAGCACACAGTTCACCTGATTGTTAGTAGATGCCAACTAACACTAACGTCTATTCTCGGTTAAAAATCAAAATGCTCATGCATTGTCACCCCATGAAAAAAAAACTTAGTTCTCATCGTTTCACGCTTATCATACGAAACACAGTAGTAGTACAGAGTAAGGAGGTCTTCATTATGCTGTTATATTGCACTGGTATTGCCCAAAAGCGTGTTTAAACATACTAAAGCCCTAATAGGGTCGTAATTAATTGATATAGTTTACAAACTGACAGTAAGCCACTGATTTTATATAGATCGACGGTGGGGTATCTGTATGATTTATAGTAAATTACTTTTAAAAGAGACCTGTGGGATCTTTCTAACTCAAAGAAATTAGTTTTAGTGGCTCCTCCCTGGTAATTAATATGTAAGAACTGATTGCGTGAGCGCAATAAATATGCTATAGAGTGTCTTCTGAGGCAGCTCACATCTTAGATTTTTAAAAATCTATATAAATATGCGCACCCGTGATGTAACAGTCTCAATATGCGAATGCCAAGTTAGACACTCGTCAACTATAATTCCCAAGTATCTTGTGTACGTTATATGTTTAAGGACCAGGCAATTACAATTTTGGTCCAAGTGGTCCGCACACGTGTGGATTACAATTTTAAAATCAATTTAGAATTTCGATTTAGACCTTATACTAGGAGAAAAACAAATGCAATTCGTTTTAATAGCATTAAGGGTTAGCAGATTGGCTTTAAACCATCTATCTATAACAACTAATTCTTGCTCGGCATTATTACACACATCCCACGTGTCCTCCACGTGAAAACGACGGCCGTGTCATCCGCGTGGGAGAAGTTTTTCCCACCACTGTTTCGTACGTTGCATAGTTCATTAACATACACTAGAAACAGTTGTGGTTCGAGAACCGAGCCCTGTGGGGCACCATAGACAATGTTTTCCTCCGCACTAAGCAAGTTATCTATTTTAACTTGCTGTCTCATACCTCGGAAATAGCTGTCAAAGAGGGAGAGAGCCTTACTTCTTATCCCTATAGCTTCAAGTCTCTGCACAAGGTAGATAAAATTGATGTTTTATTTCCTACTGCACCTTCATAACGATTACAGTCCACTTCACTTGAAGTCAAGACCGGGCCACTCCATAGGGACCCGTTATCTTAGTCGTCTAACATTTCTTTTAAGAAAGGGCGACAGACTGACTTTGTGTGGCACACCTTCTCAGGGGTCACGCACACCGCGTTGTACCCAAACCCAACGCTCTTTTCTTGAAGGTCCCTAAGTCGTATCGGTCCGGAAAAATCGCTGATGGTAATCGATTCCACAATAAAGTCGTGCGAGGAAGAAAACATCTACTAAATCGCACAGTCGTGGACCGCCAATCATCCAGATGGTGTGGATGGTATCGGGAGTTCTGCCGCGATGTGCGTTCGTGAAATTTAGCGGCTGGGATTATTCCGAACAATTCATCAGAGCACTCCCCATGGTAGATGCGAAAGAAAATGTAAAGGGATGCAACATCTCTTTGCAGTGCCAATGAATCGAGCCGATCCTAAAGGACTCGGTCGTCGACGATTCGAGCCGCTCTGCGCTGGAAGCGGTCAAGTGGAAGGAGCTGGCACTGGGGAGCCCCTGCCCAGAGATGGGAACAGTATCCCATGGGACGCCGAAACTGCGCCTTGTAAAGTTGCAGGCGGTGTGCCGGCATGAAATAATGTCCTGCTCTGAGCACGCCAAGCTTTTTAGAGGCCAATTTGGCCTTCTCTTCCACGTGACCACGAAACTGCACGTCACTCGATATATCGACTCCGAGGATTCCGATACTGGCTGAGGCAAGAAGGGGAGTGCCTTGAAACTGAGGAGATACGACAAAGGGGTTTTTTTAGCGGTAAACGCGCAAAGTTGTGTCTTCTGAGGATTAAACTTTATTTAGATTTAGTCGCCCCCAATCCGAGACTTTGTTCAGCAAAGACTCGACTTCAGACACAAGTTTGTTCCGGTACTCGGCGACGTTTTCCCGAGAAATATTGGCACGGACGGTGTATAGAGCATCACCAGTGCTGTCATCCGCATAGCAATGAATGTTACTAGTTATCAACATATCATTGATATGCAGAAGAAACAGCGTTGGTAATAGCACACAGCCTTGTGGCACCAGCGTTAATAGGCTTGTAGTCGGAGCATTCACCGTCTACAACGACCTTGATGCTCCGATCTGCAAGAAAGCAGGTGACCCAATCGCACTATTTCTCGGGAACCCCATAGGAAGGGAGCTTCGAAAGAAGCGCTTTGTGCCACACCCGATCGAAGGCCTTCGCAATGTCCAGACTAACGGCCAACGCCTCCCAATTGGACTCTACTGCCTCTGCCCATCTATGGGTCAGGTAGACCAGAATATCACCAGCTGATCGACCCCGATGAAAACCGTATTGGCGGTCACTAATCAGCTGATAATCCACAAGGTACCGCATGAGCTGGCAGTTAATAATTGATTCCATTATTTTGGAGAACAAGGAGACGATCGCGATAGGCCTATAGTTGGACGGGTCTGAACGGTCGCCTTTTTTAGGGATCGGGTGAACAAAAGCTGTCTTCCATGAATTTGGGACTACGCATTGGGAGTAGGAGTACCGGAAAAGACGCGTTAGGACCGGTGCCAACTCCGGAGCACACGTCCTCAGCACAATTGGGGGGATTCCGTCAGGCCCACTTGACTTCTGGATGTCCAGGGAGAGGAGTGCTTTGCGAACCGAGCGCTGTGAGAACAGCACATCCGGCATGTGCACTCACACCGCGGGATGGTCGGCGGTGTTTTCCCCCCGTCATCAAGTGTCGAGTTGGGGGCAAAAAGAGAGCCTTAAAAGGTCGGCTTTGTCTTTTGCGTCTTGGGCCGGTGAGTCGTCCTCCCTGTGCAGAGATGGTAGTGATGGTTTACAGAAATTCCCTTGGACAGCCTTGGCATGAGACCAGAATACACGGGTTCCTGAAGGAAGCCGAACTAGTTTCTCGCCAATTCTGCCGATGTGGTCTGACTTTGCCTTGGCAATAACTCTTTTGAAGGAGCTGGAGGCGAAGTTATACTTCTTTTTAGGTGTGCTGGTGTTTACATCCCGAGCCGCCGAAGCCGCAGCCCAGGGTTGATAACACTCCTGCTTACTGCGTATTGCAATCTTACAGGAGCAACCAAACCAAGGCTGAGATCTGCCTCCGATGGGTACCACAGATGATGGAATAAATAGTTCCATTCCCTGTTGCACCATGTCAATTACAGAGTCAGCAACAGCGCTGGGATCATCCGGCGAGAAGCAAACCCGCTCCCATGGGTAGGATGCAAAGAAAGACCGCATTCCGTCCCAATCCGCCGACCTGTAATGCCAAACACGGAGGAAACTTGCAGAACGCAACCGCGAGGGGAGCGTGAGTGGCACCACACTCCGGATCAGACAATGGTCCGAAGAGCCGAGAGGGGCATCGACGGAAACCTGATATCCGTCCGAATGAGAGGTCAGCAAAAGGTCCAACAAGGAAGGTGTATGATCCTCCACATCTGGCATCCGCGTAGGCAAAGTAACCAGTTGTGTCAGACCATATGCCAAAGTAAAATCATAAATAGATCTCCCCGCATGATCGGTTAAACGTGAACCGAGCCATTCGGCGTCGTGGACGTTAAAATCGCCAAGGATCACGATCTCTGCGGATGGGACCTGTTGTAGCAATGAATCTGTAGCCATTTGGACGTAGTCAATGAGTCGGTCTGTTTCGGCATTACCGCTATGGGACCTATAGAGGCACCTGTAGACGCGCGGATGGTCGTCGCTGTCTACGCGTAGCCATAGGATGGACAGGTCCGAACCTTTAAGACTGTTGAGGCGTCGAGAACAGATATCCTCTCTAACATACATGCAAACTCCAGCCGGAGGCACAAAGGAGTGCTCCAATTTGTACCCCGGGCAGGGGAGATACAAAACATCAGTCGGAAAGGAAACCTGCGTCTCGGTCAGAAAGAGCAAGGCCGGTTTCGCCATCTCGAGATGGTAGTGGACGGCGTTTAGTTTAGAGTGAAGTCCCCTGAAATTGCAAAAATTCACGGATAGCGTGGCAGGGGTCGCCTTGGTCTTGTTGCTCAGTTTGCCCCGAGCAGTTATGTTTTTGAACGGAATGTTGTTCGCGGTGAGTCATTTGCAAAAGGAGAAAATAAGACTTGTTGTCAACGCAGCCGCCAGGACAGGCGGACGCTGTTTAATGATGCACTTTTGACCGGACCTGACTTGTTGAAGTCATTATTCGGCGTACTGCTACGATTTAGAAAAGAAAGCGTGGTAGTAATGGCATATATTAAAAAGATGTTCCTGCAAGTGAAAATTCGCGAGGAAGACAGGGACAGTCTTCGATTTCTGTGGCAGCACAGTCGTGACGCGCCACCAGAAGAGTATAGAATAACGTCACTTATATTCGGACTAACGTCATCTCGTTTATGTGAAATATAGAAATGCGCAAGATAACAAGCTAAGCTAGAAGATAAGCAGCTTCCGCGACAGATAATAATTTTTATATGGATGACTATCTACAGGTATTTCTCGACGTGACGACGGCCGAAAAGATAGTAAACGATATGTATAAACTACATAAACATGCTTCTTTCTAACTAATGGGATGGGCCAGTAACCAATCCGAAGCTTTATGTAAAATGGAAGATAAATATAAGAGCGACAGTGCCTCGCTAGGCGATAGGGAGCACGCTCAGCGCACGCTAGGTTTGATTTGAAATATCAAGCAAGATGTTTCTCCATAAGTCTTCGTAATACACCTACGAAAGTGATCGAAGGTTTACGACCGCCTACGATGAGGAAGATAACGAGAGCTCTGATGTCAGTTTTCAATCCATTATGACTCGTATCACCCATAACGACACAAGGAAAGTCGCTGATTCAGCAAGCATGGAGATTAGGCATCTCTTGGGATGATAAAGTTCCACACGAATTGGACGTGTTATGGTGTACAAGGTTAACGGAAGTTAATAAATTAGGTTATCTAGAAGTACCTAGACCCGTTGCTGAAGACATCAGCAGGGGGAGTTTACGGACGCTAGTGAAAGAGCGTACGCTGCCGCGGTATATTATGTCACCATGGACGAGCGAGAAGAAAGGCGAATTACATTACTCGCCGCTATGGTACAAGTAGCATCGTTGAAGCCGATCTCCATTCCATGGCTTGAATTACAAGTAGCTCTTATGGGGAGCCGATTAGCTGCATCGGTCAAAGAAGAAAGCAGATAAGAAATATCCGAACGAATATTCTTGACGGACTCACGTACAGTGTTAGCGTGGATTAAGTCAGATCCTTGTACTTTTAAAACATTCGTTGCTCATCTACTAGCTGAGATCGAAGATCACAATATGCCATAGAATAGCGATGGGTACTGACGTCACAAAACATGGCAGACAACGCTACTAGAAGTTTTCCTTCCACGTTCGATGAGAGTCATCGCTGGTTTCAAGGACCTGAATTCCCCAAGCTAAGTTCTGATTTAAGGCCCACGCAAGTGGATATAAAGCAAAGTTTAGAAAAGGTAAAGAAATGTCACCGAAAAGCGTAAATACGCTAAGAAAGGGAGAACCGTTAATTCTACCCGACTACAGACGATTTAGCAGCTTTAGAAGATTCTTTGGGGTACATGCAGTTGGTACCTTACAAGCGGTAGAAAAAATTAAGAGATTAGGAAAGTCAGTTAAAGAACACGACAATGCGCCGTAAAAGTCGGTTATGTTTTTCGACGGTTTATTAGCAAAGTCTGTTAAAGGACCTGACAATGCGATGGAAATAGCGCTTTTGAAAAAGGCAGAAATTTTAATCTGGAAGTTCGTTCCAGGCAAGTGCTTCCACTCGGAAATAAACTGTTTAAAAATAGGCAGAAGCGTTGTAAGAAGTTCACGCTTAAGCAAATTAGCTTTAGAACTAGGAGAAGGTAACCTCCTTCGTTTAAACGGACGTTTACCTTTCAAGTCTAATTTGACTGAGGTAAGTAAAAAATCTGTCGTCTTAGACGGTAAAAATGAAATCGTTAAAATGATGAACGAGGTGAACCAGAAATTTTATGTATTGAACTTACGTAATACAGTATGCAGTGTATCACACAACTATCAGTGGTGCAAGACATACAAATCAAAGCCGCAGATAGTACCACAACGAAACCTACCATTGGAAAGAATAGCTCATCATGAGCCACCATTCACGTGTTCAGCAGTATATTATTTCGGACCTATGAGTGTGTCTATAAGAAGGCGACATGAAAAACGTTGGGGTGTTTTATTCACGTGTCTTTAGTCACGTGTGACCACCAGAGCAGTACAGCTTTAGTTAGCGGCATCATTGACACCAGCGTCAATAATAATGGTGTTAAGGCGATTTATCGCCAGAGGAGGAAAACCAGACGTTATATAAATAGTGATAACGGAACGAATTTTAAGGCTGCGAATAAAAAATTTACTCAAGCATATGAAGAGTGCTATAATAGCATGAAAAATTAGTCCTTCAAGAAATACATTAATTGGAAATTCATACCGCCCGGAGCACTACATATGGGGGATCGATCAAGACTGCGTTGACCGCAACGCTCAAAGAAAGAAGTCGACGAGAGGAAGTTCTGCATACGTTACTCTTGGAAGCAGAGCACACCGTAAATGTCAGACCTTTAATCACGATTAACATGGATAGTCCTGAAGAGAGAAGAAAATATTTTTTATAGGATAAGGGTGACAAGCGAACACAGTCCACCTGATGGTAAGTGGTTGCTATGGCCCATAGGCATCTACATCTGTCCTCGTATGCGAATCAAAATGCAGATGCGTTGTCACCCGTGAGGAATAAGATGGAATGCATAAGAAACTCCTGTTTAATTTCCCTTTGCTATAATGAGATCCACGGTATAATATGGGGTAGGTAGTAGATTTTTTTTAATATTGTTATACATTGTTAGTTGTTAAAATCTAATGAAAATGGCTGAATATTTTTACATTCTTGCCCTGCAAACTTTCGGATCAATAATACTTTTTTTCCTTTTTTTACATTCATTTCTAAAAAACGTTAACGAATCCTATTATTATAAATCTTCGCGAGCAATCCAGGTCAAACAAATATTGATACAAACATAGTAATGGCTACGATCCATTTACATAACTAGTGAAAAATATATTTTGAATATACTAAAATTCCTCACCGTATAGTGGTGTTGAATAAAAACTCACTACCCCATGTTATCCCGTGGTGTTGCAGAAGATGACAGAAACTAAAACAGGCATCAGCATTATCCTGATCAAAACTTAATAATAATTTTAAAAGAAAACTGCGGTAGCCAACCGTGGCAATTATGGCAAATGTTCATCCTACAAGGTAATTTATGGAGGAAGAGCAGGAGGATGAGGAGAAGGAGGATAAAGGAAAGGAGGAGGAGGAGTTTTAAGTTCAACAGTGGACTTTTGATGGGCTGAAATGAATTTATGAATAAACATTCTTTAAACGGTTCGATTAATAGAAGTTTACAAATGATTGAGATTTTTTATATATAAATAGGGTGACAAACGAGCACACAGTCCACCTGATGGTAAGTGGTTGCTGTGGCCCATCGACATCTAAATCTATCCTCGTTTGAGGACTAACATGGAATGCCTCTTTTCCAGTAAAATGGGTCTCCGTTTCTCTACACTCACCATACGAAACACAGCAGTATTAAGCTGCTATTTTACGCTGGTATTCTGTGAGAGCGTGGTCCTTCCCCAGTCGAGCCGACACATTCGTGCTACAACTATATTATAAATATAGCTGCATCTTGGCTCTACTACGTACATTTATATGTACATAGATAGGTACGTATATATGTACTTTACGTTATAAATAAACTTTAACTAAATTACTTTATAAACCTTAACTAATCATTATAGCGTGTACTAAATGACTAAATTCTCTACCTTGAAATGTTCTGTTCCACATATTGCGAATAACAGCAGCCCCATCCAACTGCCCTCTCGGGTCATCTGACTGACTCAAAGTGTCATTCAATGCGAGAGCGTATAATAGTACAGCGTCGTAGAAGGCTGCTACAAAAGTTGAAACCATCTCCCCTTTACCGAATGTATAATTGTACTTTGTAGCCGCCAGTTCCTTTACCTGCAAAACAAAACGATTTCAATAATGTTTTCAAACAAAATAAAACATGGAGATAGGTGAAATTCCTGCTACCCATACTTTGACGATTATTGCGCTCGTGTTTTATTTAAAATGCTGAAGCGTATTCAATGAAAACTCAATTAGGTTTCATTACGCGAATACGCGTCAAATAAAATTGGTTTGAATTCGATATCGCATCTTTTTTTTTTTGGTGATTTGAAATATGAAAAAATTGTAGTACGCACAAATATACGAACATAAATACAAACATACATCTATTTTTTTAAAGCAGACTCATTTTTGGACTATTGTATACTCAAAATGTAAAGACATGTTAACGCTGAATGTGTAGTGCTTTAAGCTGTTTTATTGGCAACTGACAATGATTAAATGCGTAAGTTAGAAAATCATATACTATATTATTTTTACAAAGACCTATCTATGCAAAGTGTTCACCACCATACTAGGTGTGGCGGCGCTGTCGTCGCGCCACAAGCGAAACATATCGTATCCTAAATCGCGCTAACAAAGTTCCGTAGTTAAAGCAGCATATATAGAATAGCTCCGAACTACCACTTGGAACGCTGGCCGCTCCCCGGGCTTAATACCTTGCCCGGCGGGAGATCTCCCCTTTTCCTTCCACACGCCACAGTGGTGACCCCGACGTGATATGAACACGCATCCAACAACCTTCGGACACTACAACTTCAAACCTTCGTCATCATCCTCAAGTACCCCATCCATTCGCTCCCGAGCAGATATTGTCTGCAGTCTTCACACTCTGCAAGCCATCTAGCTTTACAAAGGTTCATCGCAGCACTGGAATAATAATGCTTCCTGTTCCTTCGAGCTACTCTCTGCGCTACAGTGTTCGGCACGGCTCTGAGCCTTACTGCTCGCCTCTGCTTCATGGCACTCTCGCAGATTACTTGCCTTCTTCTCGACTCACCGCAGACTTACAAGGCAATTCCCTGGCACTTGCAAAATTCGTCGACATCTAGACTGCACTATCGACCTCCTGTCTGAGCAGGGGGGTGATGTGGCGGCGCTGTCGTCGCGCCACAAGCGAAACATATCGTATCCTAAATCGCCCTAACAAAGTTCCGTAGTTAAAGCAGCATATATAGAATAGCTCCGAACTACCAATCGGAGCGTTGGCCGCTCACCGGGCAAAACACATTGCCCGGTGGGAGATCTCCCCTTTTCCTTCCACTCACCACACTAGGAAAGGACAAAACATTGTCGACAACACGATACGTGTTTCGCCTATAAATAAGTTAACATCAAGAGAAATAGACTCAGAGATGGCTGGCTGGATGTCTGGTAAGTGAGCTGCGTTCATCTAGTTTCTGTAATATTAGTAGTCTTTGACTTTTGGCTTTTACGCCAAAACTACCCTTTTATATAACTCGCTTACGTAGCCGCTCCCAAAGTAACATATAGATATATATATATATATATATATATATATATATATATATATATATAAGTCTGTTTATTAATTAATGTATAATTTTCTTTCTTCTACTGATGAATAAAGTTTTCTTTATTTAGTATTTTATATTTTTATAGATTGTTATAAGCTAGCATTCTATCGTCTTTTCCTATTTAAATAATGATTCTGTCATTAAAAATTATATTTTTGCCACGAAAAGGAGTATCCACAACTGCTACAACACAACAAAATGTTATCAAATAGACATATGCTCCATTTCGCAGAAAATATTGTACAACGTTCTTATTCTTCTTCATTTCCAAGTCATATCATACGCGCTCAGGTGTAAGCCAGGGTTCAGTTTTAGGCCCCCTTCTCTTTCTCATTATGGTTAACGATCTCATTAAAGTAGTAAAGTATGCCAAATGCCTCCTATATGCTGACGATTTGAAATTAGTCCAAGTGATTGATAAGGATGTAACTCCCGAACATCTTCAAAGTGACATCAACCGAATCCATAACTGGAGTATAGATAATAAAATGATGTTTAATGCCGGCAAATGTTACGTCATGACCTTTGGCCGCAAGTTACAACCTACACATGCCACCTATACCTTAGCAGCTGTTAAAATAAAGCGCGTGTCAACCATTAGAGATCTTGGTGTGACATTTGACTGCGGATTGACTTTCCATGCACACATGTCTGCCCTAACTTCAAAATCTTACAGACGCCTAGGTTTTGTCCTACGCAATGCCCGTGATTTCAATGATCCTATTGTCATCGAATTATTATTTAACTGTCTAGTTAGAAGTAAGTTAGAATTTGCTGCAGCCGTCTGGAATCCCCACGAATCCACATATGAATTGTTGATTGAAAAGGTTCAGAAAGCCTTCCTCCATTATTTTATAAGAATATTTACGGATATTATCCATTTATGTATCCTACTCTTTTCTTGCTGGGAATGTTAGGATATGATTCCCTTTCAGTGCGTAGAGCCAGAGATCAGATCCTAACAGCCATAAAATTTTTAAGGAGCATGGTAGATTCCCCAGAGCTGCACAATACTTTGTGTACACTTTATGTGCCTAACAACTACCTGCGTCATAGGCCTACTCGACGACACCGGCTGTTCGCCACATCCCATTGCCGCACTGTGTCGCGCGCGCAATCCCCGTTGTGTCGCATGCATGGTGCTTTAAACTCCTTAATGGAGACAGTCCCGGAATGTGACATCTTTAATGACACACTCAAGGTGATCATGTCAAACTGTCTCATGTTATGTGAAAGCCATGTTTGTTAGGTAAATAAGTTGTATGTTGTTTTTTTTTTATAGGTTAAGGGTGACAAACGAGCACACAGTCCACCTGATGGTAAGTGGTTCCTGCGGCCCATAGACATCTACATCTATCCTCTATTACAATTCAAAATGTAGATGCGTTGTCACCCGTGAGGACTAAGATGGAATGCCTCATTTCCAGTAAAAAGGGCCTCCGGCCACCTGCACTCACCAAGCGAAACGCAGAGGTAAATCTCTACTTCACGCTGGTTTTCTGTGAGGTCGTGGTACCACCCCGGTTCGAGCCGGCCCATCCATGCGACAGCAAAGCTGCCGCGTGGCTCTACCACTGTTAAAAATGTTGTTATCACTTTATTCTGTTTTATATTATTTTATTTCCTCTAGCTATTGTTAAGTATGTTTAATCTCTGACTTGTTATTTGTTTTTGAATTATGTTAATTATGTTTAGTTTTACCTATTAATTACTGCCATTGGCGCAAGCCGTTGTAATTAATTATGAATTAATAAATAAATAACTTGTGAAAATTGAACTGGATGGGACTCTCCTGTTGTAGGAAAGATTTGTCATAATTAGAACGCTTGGCAGGCAAATTGGCGATTGTGTTACCAGATGTCCCATACCTTTGATGCTGCTCTCCGTCGTCACTTTTAATATTTTACGTTATGCGTAAAAAAGATGTATCAATAGAAAAATAAACTTTTTATTTAATACAGATTATAGATAATACTTATTAAAAGTCACTTTTACATTTATATCTCCACCTATCGCAAACCATTATATTTATATATTATTAAACCACGATATTTGCCAAAGAGATGATGGATTCTGGGTGATAAGCCACTCTGCATATTAATGCCAAGTTGTTTATACCGGTAATAGGGAAAAGCATAATCAAAATATAGATAAATTTTCCCATAATTTGTGCTAATTGGCACATTTTTGGAAAGGCAATTACTCAGCCGTGAACTTGAATATGAGGGGGTTTTGGCGGGAACTTGACCTGGGGCGGTTTGTTGCTCCTGTATTATTGTTTAAATAATGGTTTAAAGTGGACTTTGATATATAAAATTGGTACGATTTTGTGTATTAAGTGTCTGCGCATGTGAACTATTAGTGGAAACTGTGAAACAAGTGCTCTGATGGTGATGGATTCTCAAGATAAGCTGTTTGTTTGTTTTTTTTTTATAGGATAAGGGTGAAAAACGAGCACACAGTCCACCTGATGGTAAGTGGTTGCTGCGGCCCATAGACATCTACATCTATCCTCTGTTACAGATCAAAATGCAGATGCGTTTTCACCCGTGAGGACTAGGATGGAATGCCTCATTTCCAGTAAAAAGGGCCTCCGGCCACCTGCACTCACCAAGCGAAACGCAGAGGTAAACCTCTACTTCACGCTGGTATTCTGTGAGGTCGTGGTACCACCCCGGTTCGAGCCGGCCCATCCATGCGACAGCAAAAGCTGCCGCCTGGCTCTACCACTGTTAAAAATATGTTTGCATAGGCGCCTTTAGATACCATCGCCAACTGTAAGCTGCCTGCTGGCTCAAGTTGCCGTCAAAATCTCCCAAGGGCTGCACAATGTGACGCATCAACATATTGTGAAGCAGTGAACTATGAAGAAATTATAATAAACCGAATAAAAATACTCAAGACTTGGCCTAAAGGTCTAGATACCAGGCCATAAACTCCAAAAAAAAAACTTGAATATGACATGTGACGCAAATCAAATAACTAAAACTGTATAATGCGTGTCAACTATAAATTTTAAAATTCAATTTACGTATCACTTTAGTTCTTGACGTCACATTTTAGATTGCCTCAACTAAATTGGTGATAACAAACTTGAAATTTAATTCTATCCGACGTTATTGTCAGTAATAAATTAAAACATGGAAAATAGTTATTTCTAATGTCGAAATATTATGGGTTACTATTTTACATTTAGTAATACATTAGTACTAATATATGCTAATTTATTCCCGTAGCTATGGGTGCTGCAAAATATAATATAGGTTAATTAACATTGTAAGCATGCGTAAAAAATATTTTCATCTATGTGCAGGTTTTGCGTAAATCAAACCAAATACATCATTATAAATTATAACTTAACTTCCCATATTGAAGTTGTTGAATTGAATTCGTTTTTTGAAAGTCTCCAATTGTACTGATTTTAAAGACATCTATTTATTTATGATTGATTGTTGTATAGACATATTTAAAAATGTTACAAAAGGCGGACTTTATGCATTTTGGTACTCTCTCCAAGTCAACAAAATAAAGGATACAGAATACATTAGCAATATAAAAATAAACTGCATTAATAATAATCGCTGAATACTATGCTATGTATATTACGCGCGCAAAAAGTTTGTAGAACGATCACCCCTTCATCTTTCGTCGATAGAGCCCCGCGCTTATTTACTTTTCTGACTTAACCAATATAGAATTTCTACAAAATTAATGCTAATACAAAGAATGAAATCAATTTTAAATCACGAGTTAACGTTGAGATAATGTCATTCTCATGTAATATTAATAGTTTTATATAGATTGTAGAATGTCAACTTGCCAAACCCTGCAGTACCGTAGGAACGCATCGATTGACACGTAACGTTATAATGCTATCAGAAAACCTTCTGCGCATGAATTGTATGTCCAGTTATATTTACGAACGCTTACGATGTTTTTTTTTGTAGCGCATATCTTAAAGATAAGCGAGGATATGGTCTCCAGACTGAAAAAAAGGTTTTTTACTGTAGATAAGTGACTGTGTGTAAGTGTTTAAGGATAGGGACTGCGAAACTTAATATGCCGAGTCACCTTAAGCAAGCATATTAAGCTTTTTAGTAAAAACAAAACAATTGGACTGGACCAATGTGAACTATTACACGCTAAATCATAGATTAATATTTCGTTGAATTCGATTCCGTGCAATCACACCATTTTCATTTTGTATATTAAGTCGACCAAAAAGCAAGCATCCCCCCCCCCCCTCAATTACATGCAGTATCACAGAATTCTATATCTCCATATGATTCCTCATTTAGAGGCGAAGTACGTGTTGTATCATGGACGGTGTTATGTCTTTACTAGTGAAGTGGTGTTGAAATTGGTTGTGAGGGTGCACACTATTGATGGAGAGAGGTGCTTTAGGTCAGACACTTACACGTGGTAGAACCATGCTGCAGCTATATTAGTAGCATAGTTGTAGCACGAGTAGGTGGCTCGACCTGGGAAGGACCACGCTCTCACAGAAAACCAGCGTAAAATAGCAGCTTAACGCTGCTGTGTTTCGTATGGTGAGTGTACAGAACCGGAGACACATTTTACTGGAAAAGAGGCTTTCAATTTTAGTCATCATGGGTGACGACGCATCTGCATTTTGATTCTTTATTGAGGATAAATGTGGATGTCTATGGGTCACAGCAACCACTTACCATCAGGTGGACTGTGTGCTCGTTTGTCTTCCTATCCTATAAAAAAAGACACATCATTTTTACATGAATTTTTGCTAATTAATTTTAAAATCATTAATATTAGCGGCGAAGTAAATCCTGATTCTATTAATTAACCAAAAACTGTAGTTATCGTACCTTGTCGGAAAATTCCAAATACTCTTTCTTCTCGGGAGCTGGACTGGTGACAGTAAGGACCGCACTGTAAGCTCTCCTCGCTCTTTCATTTCTCTCGTCTGTATCTCCTTCAATCTTCCACGGCTCTTTCGATGATGCAGATGCTAAGCTGTTAAATTTATAATAAATTGTATAGCAGGGATTAATAACGTTCCAATAATATCGGTAATGAAGGGCATTTTTAATTTGAAATTTTATGCTCTATAATCCAATCATAAATGAGAGGACTGTGCCCAACCGTGATACGTGTACAGTTGTAGAGTTGCCTTTTTGTGATTTTAATCAAGCGCTTAGTTTACATTAATTGAAATAAACTGGAAATGGTAACAAAATGTATAAAAATTATAATAATGATAATAATTAAACTCCACTTACTTAGAAAAAAGTTCTATGTTGAAAAATACGTATTCTCCTGAGGATACCATATTGAGTTCGTCAGCCGCTAACATTATTTCCCTGACTGTGCTTGGATTTGCGCAGACTACTACAACTGAAACAAAATAAAAAAATTCTATCATCATTAAATTTTCCTCTCAGAGTACTTACTAGCATATGCATGTAATTACTCTAAGATTGTCTTGTTTCCATGCACATGAACTACAGATTATAGCCAGCTTCTGCTTTAAAGGAGACATTGCAGAAAATGGTTTTATTAAACTCATGATTACAATGTAATGTAACTTTTCTAAAGTGAAAACTTCGTTAGGCACGTTGGGCACTTTTGGTATGGGGAAAAATCACGGAAATCGCGTGACCGTCACGCTCAGTTACATTATATTTTTGATTAAATTTTAGAAAATTGATATGTATTTATAATTATTTTTTTGTATTATATAGATTATAATCATTTTCATGTAAAATCATTCCTTTTCATGTAAAAAAACGCAATAAACTAAAATTTTATTACTATATCAATACGTTGATAAAAATAATTTTTAATAAAAATACTTCCTTAAAATATATTTCTTAACAACCCAAAAATAATGTCTACAAGTTGTGAAACTAAGAAGTTTTCAGAAGAGCAAAACATCTTCCTGTGAACAGTTCATCATCATCATTACAGCCCTTCACAAGTCCACTGCTGGACGTATGCCTTCCCCAAAAAATATCACAAAGCACAATCCTGAGCCACCTGCATCCATCGATTTCCTCCATATATTACAGTTCAAAAAAATAAAAGTATGCGATTACCGACCCGCCTGTAAAGTGTGTAAACTTTATCAAATATCCCCCTTTGTAGCAATATATGAGGTAGGTCTATGTCCAAGAGTAGGCTGTTGATAGGCTGTGTTAAATGATGAAATGAACGGATAATACTGTAACTAATTTTTGGCATAGCATTCAAACAAATAATAAACTCTTAAAATATATTGTACTAAAATCAAAAGAGATATAAGTAGGTCACCATACCACACATTCAAATCAAAGCTTAGGCTTCATCGATCGTTATGCGAGTATACAAAGTCAACAATATAGTTCTAATATGTGTCATGTCGAAAAAAAATTAAAACCCGTCGAACGTCTGGTTATTCGATGGTAGAAGAGGTCCTCTACGCACATAAAGTCATATAACTTCTGCACAAATATTCACGAGGCATTCTGTAGAATGCATAGAGTTTCGTTACTCTGTCCCTAAACTCAATATTGACACGTTTGTTTTTATTCAAAAATTTAATTAAAAAGAATAGAGTATAATAATATAATAGTAAAAATACAAATGAAGTAAATTACCAGCGCCTTCATTACAAGGTGGATGTTTTAAAGGCAAAAGTAAATAGGATTTTGTCATTATAAGTATTGACTTATAATAACAAAATCTAATATTTATATTCTTTACACTGGTAAAGTGCACTTTCCATCACCTTTAGCAATAATTGATAGGTTAGTAGTCAAGCAAGTCTGACTTTTAAATAATAAAAAAGTACCTATTCTCATAAAAAAATTATTCAAATTCGTCCTTACAAAATATGAGAAAGCATTAAAATAATACCTCTATACCAAGTGTAACAAAACAAAAAGCATAACAAAGTTAAGGTAAAACTTTCATTGAAACAAACCGCAATTAACGCACAAACAAAAGGGTAAATCCTACCAGATATTTTGACGTGTAACCTAACAATATGATACTCTTATATGCAAAAATGGATATAGTACGTTAAATAAATTTGTTTTATTATTTTGCCAAATATCATAACTATTAAAGGCAGTCAAACTGATGACAAATAATGTAGACGGATAAAAACGCTTACATCTATCCTAATGAAAGCCTAGTTATCAGAATAAAGAGTTTCAGGTTCTTGTTGTGTTGTTAGTATTCAGAACGTGCGTGGTCCTTACCCAGATCACTTTAATTAGTCTTGCAGCAATTTTTCGCTACAGCGTAACTCTATCACCCGGGATATGTAAGAGGTCCAATTGTTTTGTTTTTATCGATACCACCTGCACCGATCTACAAACCGAACTAAAACCCTACAAGTTGCTGGCGGGGAGCAGTATTGTATTATCAGTACGAGAGTATTGAATTTGTGTTCACCAAAACTCCTGTCAGCGTTGTGAGTGCGGTAAAAAATTAATTTATGCAAGCCAATTTGCGTGTAAATTTAAATACCTTTATCCAGTGAGGGATTAAAAAGGCTGACAAAGATGAAAGTTTTTTTTTACTCAATTTTTTGTCAATTTAACCTTTATTATATTACGATTGCATTTTTTTATAACTTTAAATGACAATCTAAATCACATGATTTTAAGTGACCACTCCAACCCATGAACTTTGGAAACAGTTCACAGGCTACTGCTGTGATGTAATTTTCACAGATTCCCAGCAATCGTTCGTACATTATAGGTAAGTGCGTTTGAGGTCTGGCAGGGAGATACTGTTCCTACGCACAAACGCAGAGTTGACGCTCAGTTTTTATTCCCCGTACCTGATCCAGTGATTTTCAGAAATGGCAGCGTGCAAGCATTAGACAGAAAAATAAGTGCCTGATCATCATCATCATCATTAGAGTCTTTCACAATTTCACTGCTGAATATACGAGTCCTCCAAAGAATTCCACAAAGCACGGTCAGGTTATCACTCTATCTAGTGAGGGCCGCGCTACACTTCGCCTACTGGTATCTATGAGGCTGCCACTTGAGAACCTTTCTTACCCAACGGTTGTCAGTTCTTTGAGTTTTATGGCCGGCTTATTGACACTTCAGCTTACTAATCCGTTAGGCTATGTCGGTTACTCTGGTTCTACTGTGGATATTCTCATTTCCAAGTTTATCACGCAGAGAAACCTCGATCATAGCCCTCTCTATACCTAACTGACCGACCTTGAGTTTCCTATACGGCCAGCATTTTTAAGTTTTGATCTCCCAAACGCTGCCCAACCGAGTTGAATCCGTTGATTGACCACTTGGTTGAAGTTGGGCTTACCTAGTCGGACTTATTGTCCCGTATAAACATACTCGTCAACAACTTCGAGCTTAGTGCTTCCAACAACCACCGGTATAGGTGTGACATGGACGTTACACATGATCTTTGTTTAATCCATGTTCATCTTAAGACCTCTACATTATGAAGCACTATCGAGCCTAGAGCTTCGGTTCTCCAGCAATGGTGCCACAAGGACTATACCGTCGGCATATCGAAGATGAGTGATGTACTCGCCATTGATGTTAATACTGTATCCTTTAAAGTCCAGTAGCTTGAAAACATCTTCCAATGCAGCGGTGAAGAGTTTCGGGGATATAACGTCACCCTGTCTTACATCTCTCTGCAGTTGAATAGGTTTCGTACTCTGGTTCTTTACTTGGATAGCCATCGTAGCCCTATTGTACAAAAACTTCAGCACTTCGATATACCGATAGTCAACTTGGCACCGCTAAAGAGACTTAAGCACCGCCCACTTGTCGACAGAATCAAAGAAGTTATCATAATCCACATACGGAAGACAAAATGGCAGAGTATAACTTTTCGGTCTTCTGTATAATTTTCCGAAGGGTATGTATTTGGTCTATGGTGCTAAAGCCTTTCCGGAAACCGACTTGTTCAGGAGACTGGAAGTCCTCTAGTCTGCGTGTGTTGAGATTAAGTGTGTAAAGGTTCTTGCAGAGCGTAGCTATACATGAGCAGATCTGCCCGCCAGTCACGTGGGGTAAATCTGTATTTATATGGCTAATAATGTAATTAATAGAATAATCAGGCATTATTTTGCGTATATTGATGTAAGATATAACAATTAATTAAAGGTGTTACAATTAATAAGCTAACAGCATCTTCCTCTCCCCCACAATTACGTTTATTAATACGGCAAATGTTATTCAAACAAACACCAAACCCAATACAACTATGTACATTAGGAAAACACACCACCTGTATTTCTTTACATAAGAAAAACACTGCGATGGTTAACCGCTTAGCAGTTAGTGATGTTAGGTTTAATTGCAGCAATCACAATTAATAATCACGGTGAAATACAATAATAAGTTTGTAAAATGGCGGCAAATCTAAGATCTAAGTTTAGATAATTAACGTATTTGTATTTTCAATCTAGAAATAAATGCTTTATAGGGTTCCGTACCCAAAGGGTAACCAACGGGACCCTATTACTAAGCCTCCGTTGTCCGTCCGTCAGTCCGTCCGTCTGTCTTTCAGCGGACTGTATCTCATGATCCCTATAGACAGTTGAAATATTTACAGAATGTGTATTTCTGTTATAGCTGCCTATCATCATTACAGCCCTTCACAAGTCCACTGTTGAACATAGGCCTCCCCCAAAGAATGCCACAAAGCACGGTCCTGAGCCACCTGCATCCATCGACTTCCTGAATGTCTTACCAGGTCGTCACTCCATCTTGTGGGGGGACGCCCTACACTTCGCCTACCGGTACGAGGCTGCCACTCGAGAATCTTTCTTCCCCATCGGTTGTCGGTTCTTCGAGCTATATGGCCGGCCCACTGCCACTTCAGCTTACTAATCCGTTGGGCTATGTCGGTTACTCTGGTTCTACTGCGGATATCCTCATTCCTAAGTTTATCACGCAGTGAAACTCCGAGCATAGCCCTCTCCATAGCTCGCTGAGCGACCTTGAGCTTCCTCATACGGCCAGCAGTGAAGTACCACGTCTAAGTTCCGTAAGTCATCACTGGCAACACGCACTGGTTATAGCTGCCTATGACAGCAAATAATAAAAATATAGATAAAAAATTAAATGGGGTTTCCCTATTAGAAACATGTTTAACGATGGTACGGAACCCTTAATGTGCGAGCCCGACTCGCATTTGGCCGGCTTATTTATATTGTAAAATTGTTTATATCCTGACTAGTAATTATTATAAAATACATGCATTTGTATAAAAGATTAATATACATTTTAAATTCGTGAAATTAGATATATACCTTTTTAGTTACAAAATAAATATATTAGTAATAAAGTGGTGAATAATTATTATTTATAGATAAAAATTATGCATTTCAATGATTTGTATTTTACAAGTATTTTTCATTCGTATAAATATACTTCACTTTCTTATAATATGTTTTCAGGAACAAAAGAGAAAAGCAGCCCCAACACCCTTTCCAAATTGCATTTTTATTATGTAACCACGCAGTATTGCAGGTATTTACAAATAGGATGAGTACTCTGTCAATTTCTAATTAAACATGGAATTCAAACCCTAACTTGATAATACTGCACCAAAAATTAATTAAACAATTGGTTAAATAAACAACAGTGTACGTAATTGGCCGTGGACACCTTTAAATACGTGAAGACTACATGTATACACATAAGAAGGTTTATAACGTTTCTTAACTTCCTTATAAGTTGCAAATATTGCTTAAAAACACTGAAAATATATGTAAATAATAATAACCATCTTTAGTTTTGCAAACGTAATAAAGCTATATTCTATGCTATGGATATATGAATTTTATTTATTTTATGATTATATTTTCATTACATTGATGATGATTTCAATTGAATAATTACTGAGTTAATTATTATATTGTTTGCAAACAGATACAATACTTACTCAGCTACCTTGCAAATTTGGGTGAAAATGAACTTTTTGTGTTTACAATCTCAGAATAGTCATTACAGTGATCACAAAAAATGTCGAGAAATAAAACACATTCGTTCGCTTGACGTCATTCTTATCACATACTCACTTCTCGTACTCAACGAGAGTTTCTGTAGCAATTTTTTGAATACTGTCGAATTGGTAACAGTCTCATCGAATGGAATATTTGGTATCGAGGAGCCGGTGTTCTTTTTCAATAGAACCGAGAACACAGCACTAAGCGTCAGGTAACACGGACTATTGCCTTTTCCCGTTGCCATATTATTGTTGTGGTACAGCATCCCAAGTTTGCGCCAATTAAATTCCTGTAACAATAAAAACGAAATTAGTTACATCTAAATTTATCAAAATAAAAAATACCCCACAACACAATAGTTTCGTCTTTTGAGGTCCGATTTAAGCTTCATTCAAATTGATACAGGTCGATGGAAATCTTACACATAGTTGTATTAAGTTAGTAACTTAGAAATTATTATAATATAATTATAAAATGTTGTTGTTTCATGAAATCAGGATATTAGGCTAATGGATGAAAAGAAGTTATTATTTCTGTTTTTAAAGTTTACTGACACTTAAATAAAATTTATTAATATATAGCGTAGTACTAATAGATCCTTCTTAAATTTAAAATTCTTCAAATATGTACATTAATCCTTATTATAAACGTTATTATATTAAAATGTTTTAAATGTTTATTAATCTTTTAAAAAATAAAATCAACGAGTATAAACACATCGTAATCATTAACAGATATACAACAAAACAAGACAGATAAATTACTTTGGAAACAATTAAAATTAAGCAAGCCAAAAGTACTCTTATGTTTTGGGTTCCTAATATGTAAAAAGTGTATTTCTATGTTACAACCACAGCTACAACTTCTAGCAAATAAGCGAAAATTATTAAACGCTCAGGTGAGATAATATAAACTAATAACTAAACGTAGCGGCAGTACCGTTTTGATTTATTAGACTTTATACAAAAAATCTATTAACAAAATTTTAATCTTATTGGCATGGGTAATCAAAATGTTATTTATGTTAATGACATTCTTAGAATCATTATTAATAGCAAAAATTACGAGTAGAGAGGTTTTCTAAAACTTTATTTTCTTCTTCCATCATTCCAGGATTAACATTCAAGACTCGACAAACACATTTTAAATAACCCTTTAAATTTATGGCAGTTTTATCTTTTATCATTTAAGTCTACATAAAATTAAGTTTGTGGTTTGTTACATAATGGTTGATACATAAATATTATTATAATTATAGTTGCTTTTATCGCATAAACTTAGATATACGAGTACGCAAACGGATAATTTTTCCATTACATTATTTTTTTGATAATAATTCGAGGCATGATATTTTTTATAGGAGTGTAACAAACGAGCACACAGTTCAATTGATGGTACGAATATGTGGATATTGTGATCCACAGATACTTTACTAAATTAAGAATCGAAATGCAGATGCGTTGTCACCTCTTAGGACACCGATGAAATCTCTTGTTATTTGTAAATCACCTTCGGTTCTCTGCACTTTCTATACAAAATACAAAAACTTTATGCTGATATGGTATTTTGTGACATCGTGTTACGTCCCCAATCAAACCATTATAATATTTACTACAGTCGATACTACAGCTTCGTCATAGGCACGCTTTAATATTGAATATAATATGAAGAAATAATTACAGAAACGGAAGGAAACAAATTAATCAAGGAGATGGGCAGCATCGTCTTTGTTATAACATCTAGAAAATAAAAACTGCATTTTTTTATAGAATAAGGTTGACAAACGATCACACAGCTCACCTGATGGTAAATGGATGCTGTAGCCGATAAATATTTACATATATCCTTGATAAAGAATCAAAATGCATATGCGTTGTCATCCCTGAGTACTAAGCTGAAATGCCTCGTATGCAGTAAAAAGGGTGGTTTGCGGTTGCTAGATTAGCCCGCCAAGCGTGCCAACTATGACAAATATTCCTATAATATTCTTATGAGGGAATCTGATGAGGGGCCTATGTTCGTCAGCGGACTTTTGATAGGTTGTAATGATGATGATGATGACGAATCCATGAAGATCTAAGAATCAAAAAGCTACAGTGGCATTAATATGGTATATAACTTATTGGTTATGAATGTTGGCAGCTGGCCTTAGAGCAACCATAGACGTATTGTAAAAAGATCATTGAATGACCCACCTAGCAAAATACTTTGATAGTAATTTGATGTATGTTATTAGACGGTTGGGAATCGTGTTGAGTCTTTAGAATTTCCTTTCTAGTATTCTTCTGTGAACACAAGGTAAACTCCAATTGTTCTTTTTTTTTCTTATAAAAGATATTGCATTCAATTGTTTTCACACTTAAAAATATTAATTGTACTCAACTATGACATGTTCTAGAAGACAAAACAAAACAATACAAAAAATACACAGTCACTGCGGTTATAGTTTCGCTTTGCATACAGGTCGAGTAAACGATTGAGCGGAAAGATTTATGAAATATTATGACTTTACCTTATTTTGTAATGTATTTACATTGAGAAGTAGAAGTTTATTTAATCTAAAGCCTGATAGGGTTATAAAATTAAAGGCCTTTAATTTTGTAACCTATCGGGTAAATCATTCTTCCAATTTCGGTAGATAATTACAAAATAATTAAGTATAATATAATAATTGCTTAGCCACCACCGTCAGTGGCCACAAAGGTATTAAAAGTGAGGAAAAATTATTTCTTCAAAACAAGCAAAGCAACAAATACGATCATATAAATAAAACACATGAAATATGAAAAAAACTTATTTTGAAACAAAATTCAACAGAGAAACAATAAACACAATACGACATTTAGTACATAGAATTATTAAAAAAAAATATAAATTACCTCGAAAACTTTTCTAATAGCTACACCTGCTTGTGTGTAACTTCCCATCATCCTCGTAAGCGTCAAGTAACTTGGATGCTTATACCCAAAAGCTTCGGCTTGGGCTCCAGCCGTCAGAACTGGTATACGCCATGGACCAGCGTATCTGGCTACCGGTGCTATCACATATTCGCATCCTGGTCCAATAAAAGCATCTACAAATAAATTAAAAATGTGAGTGTAAATAAATTTCATTTGACAAAATACAATAATTAATGTTATGTTAATATTAACATACTACTTACCAGCTGATCCATTAATATAAAACTCAAAAGCAGCTAAAGGTCCATCGACAGAAGAACATCTAGTATCTCTGTAATCTACTAGAATTTTCCAATTGGGTAAAGGCCCGTCACCTTTGGTTACTGCTACAGCAGCCATTTCTACAATAGGTAATACTTTAGACAGTGAGAAAACTTGCATTGGATCTGCTGACAAGAGAACTCCAAACTTCACTATTTTGTCTTTAAATTGATGTCTTTCCGGTCTGAGATTAAAGTTTGTTCTTTTAACATAATAAGGACTAGTAGCTAAGTCATGAGGGTGACCAATAGCTCGAGCATCATTATAATAATCATTTTTTACTAATACATTTTTAGGATACTCAGTAACATTCGTTAATTCCTCCTTATTTTTGTAATAATTATAATATTTAATGATGTCTTGGGAGACCCCAGGATATTTCTCAGATTTATATTCTTCTGATTGTTCGTATGAAGAGGCGCGTTCTTTTCGCATATTATTTCCTTTTATTTTAGGTTTCATATAGTCATGTTTATACTTTGATTTCTCTTGGCTAAATGCATTATTTAATGGCGATTCATAGATATCTTTCACCTTTTTTATATTTATATTATTAATATTAACATCACACAAAACTATCACATTGAAAACACAAATATAGACAATGAGGAATGACAGTAATAGCGGAACTTTCATTTCCTTTACGGTTTTATCTCTATAATTTTTAATCTCGTGTGTTTCAGTATTACCCACATGTTTAATGAATTGTCCAGTGGCACAATACTTTTCATTGAAATCGTCCCTTGTCCGTCTTTTTTTGAAATTCGCTCGACTTGAATACGGTCTTTTTGTGCTTCTAAAAGTCCCAACATTTTTCTTCGGCAGAATCGTAAAAACTATCTCCTTCATCATTTTACCACTACAATTTATCTCATTTTCTTGAATCACTTAAGCCTACAGGACATTTACGATGTTATGTTAGAATGAGTATTGAAAACATTGGTTTAGATGCAATGATCGTTATTATGAAAATAAATATCAAGTTTAGAGGCTATAATTAAAATATGACTAGCAACTTATATAAATATAGAGAGATCCATCATAAATTTCTATATTAATTCTACTAAGACAAAAATAATGTACGTTGTTGACTTATCTGCTCATAGATTTTATTTGCTAAAATGACAAATGTCATATAAATCCTACTGCTAAAACTTGAAATGTGTATTTAATTAACAGCAGTGTTTACTTAATAGCTTTTTAAATAAAAAATAGACACTTTTGTAAGTTCAAAAATTTAACTCATCATTTTACATGCTTGGGGTAACATTTTTTAGAACATTTATTTTTGATAGACCATTTTGCTATGGAATACCTACAGATTTCTATATTTAAGTAAAGTTATAGCTAGTCGTACAATCTAGCCATACGTCCCACAGCTGTGCACAATAGTGTAATAAGTAACTGTTCACCGCGCAGACCCAATGCGTGTTGGCGGACTTCAAATGTCTAAAAAATAGTTTATCCATACGTTATAAGGGGCATGTGAATAATTACATATGGAAATCGGCATCTAGGTTCGATAAAATAATTAACTTTATAAAACAACGCTGCTACTAAACTGCTAAATATGCAAACATACTTTTAATTTAAAGGATTCCACGATCATCCAATACGTGCTCTAAAATTTATAGGAATATTTAAAAAAAAACTGATATTAATTTTAAAACAAGACTCCCTCAAGAATCCCTCGTAATTTTAAAAATTTACTTTTTTTGGTGCAGAATTTAGAGGGCCTCCATTTAATGCTTAAGAGATATGATGACTGTAAGACTCGCTGTATTTTTTTTCTATCTCCACACTAATTTTCAGATCACTTACTGTTTCGTTTCTTTTCGTTGATGGTGTGGTTAACTCTTCTTGGTCTTCAATTAAATTCAAATGTTTAGTTTATTTTATTAAAATTAGAGGATATACTTCATATTGTTGAGCTGTTGAGCATTTTATCATGTGTGTGTACATATAAATGTGTATGGATGTATAGATATATATCGGTAAATAGGTAAGTGTATGTTTATGATTGCTTAAACAATGTATTATTAATTCCAAAGGTACGACTTTCCATTACCTTCCATCGAGTTTGGTGTTGATACGTATTTTTACAGAAAGGTTACATTTTTATAAGCACACACACAAAGTTTCAATATGCGGAAACACGTACTTTTTGAGAAATAAATTATTAAAAATCACTTATTTGAACAATATTTTGTTGTTTTTTTTAAATTGGATTTACGGCTCTGGGTTCTAGTCCTTTTGAGCCTACTTTATTACGAATTTCCATTGACATTTGTCGCATTGAGGGGGTAGGGGGGGGGGGGGGGGGGGGGAAGAAGTGTAGGAGGACTAGTTCAGAGGGATTTCTGTATCTATTTTGAGACTGCAACGTCTCCGGCGCTGCGGGAAGAGCAGCCTCTACGCCTTTGCGTAACAAATCGCAGGCATCCCTCCTCGCCTCTGCAGCTTCGGCTTGTTGGTCGCCTTCGGCGACCAGCCTCAGCCGCTCCGGCTCGTCCGATGCCTACGATTTATTACAGCAGGCGGAGGCTGCTCCCCCTACGCGCCTCCGGTTCTATATAACCACTCTAGGGGTAGGACAGACTCGTACCACGTGGAGTCGGGGTCAATAAATTTGGTTCTTTGACATAAGTAGAACCTAACCTATTTTATTTATTATCTGCCCTAATAGGTACTGTTAAAATAAAACAAATCAAATATAATCAATAATTTATTAATCAATTTTATACACATATTGTATCGCTTTAATTGATTCCTTAGCTTTCCATAGAAATCCCTCTGAATACACCCTCCTACACCCCCCCCCCCCTCCCCCTCCATTCAACGAATGTCTGGAAATTAAATAGACTCAAAAGGGCTAGAACCCAGAGCCGTGAAGCCAATTAAAAAAACAACAATATATTGAAATTAGTGATTTTTATTAATTTATTTCTCAAAAATTACGTGTTTCCGCATATTTAAACATTGTGTGTGTGCTTATAAAAATGTAACCCATTTTTTGTGATATCACGACAGCGACAATGACATTACAAAATGGCGCCAGTTTTACGCTAGGAATGAACATAAACATTGCAAAAATAATTAATTTACAAATAATGTTTTTTCTCAAAAAGTACGCGTTTCCGCATATTGAAACTTTATGTGTGTGCTTATAATAGTGTAACTTTTCTGTAAAAATACGTATCAACCCCCAACTCGATGTAAGTCAACTAGGAATGTAACATAAACATTGCAAAAATAATTAATTTACAAATAATGTTTTTTCTCAAAAAGTACGCGTTTCCGCATATTGAAACTTTGTGTGTGTGCTTATAAAAATGTAACCTTTCTGTAAAAATACGTATCAACACCAAACTCGATGGAAGGTAATGGAAAGCTAAGCCATTCCAAATAATATACTCTTATTATGCAGATTCTGTCCCCACACTGAATATTTTTCTTTAAGTTTTAGCTTTAGGTAATGTATGACCGTCCGTGAAGCCAATATTAGGCTCTATTTGAAAATCAGCGCTGCTGTCATTTAGTTCAGCAGCTGTTAGCTGAAATAGGAACCTAATTTGACTTTACACAAATCCTGTTTTTTATATCTCGTGTTACCTTATTCATTTTTCTTTGTGATGTCAAATAAAGTTTTCTTTCTTTCTTTCTATCTTACATGAGATAAAAATAATGCAGATAAGAATGCAGAACTCATTTGATAATAAATTGATTTAACTTCTTTAGCTCTTGAAAGTCCACAGCTAATTATACGTCTATTTGTTTGTAGGGGGGAATTTCCATAATCGACATGTCTAGCAGGTGGATAGGCGATCGTAGGAATAAATTTGATACTGCTTCTAACCCCTAGGGTGTATAAGGCCGCCGTCTGGCACCAATGAGTAGAATAAATGCATCTGAATTGTACCTAAGTTAATTTATATATGTATTGTGTATGTAGTTTTGCACATTTAACATGGATAAATTGTTGATACTAATTTCAAAATTGTTACAACTCCTTGTACACAGTTCAGCCATAAAAATCTATTCTATTCTATAAATCAGCATCTATCAGAAATCGAGTAATTCTACCTATTACCTATTACGACACCCACGGGAGGGAGATTTTAATAGATTCTCTCACTCGGCAAAGAAAAGATCAAATTTCAAACATTTGTATATCGTACTAAAAATCACTCATGTAAACAAAATAAACAGAACCAATAGTCGACAAAAGATAGATATGTTAAACTAACGAGAAGGAGTATAAAAGTGCTTTTCGATACGAACTAACTCAGCATAATTCATTTCATCATTTGTAGTCAATTTCATTGGATCTTTTTCGATATATTTGAGTCACACAGGTACTATTTTGAACCACAGACAAACGGTTAGCGACGAGAAATATTACTCTTCATTTATAAGACAATATGTATTGCAAATATTAATAAAACATTAGTCTTATTCATATGTATTTCTATTAATATTAATATGCTTTACATCATGTGTCAGTGCGGTATAAAAATAGTAAACTTGATTTAAAGTGGGCAAGTCACGTGACTTTGAGAGGTCGACAGTAAGGACAAAGGTTTGCAATAAAGTTTTTTTTAAATACCTACATAAAACGTATTTACATAACGTTTTACAATACGTAACATTTTATAATAAATAATATACTACTACGTACTACGTAGCATTTGTAAAATTATTATCTATTTTTACTAAATACTACTAAAGAGAGAGAGCCGCGGTAGTTAGCGCTCGCTGTAAGTTTCACAGTACTCGAGCAACCCGGGTTCGTTCCCCGCCGGCACCAATGAAATTGTTAATTGCAATTTTAAAAGCTGATTTACCATGTGCTCGGCGGTGAAGGAAAACATCGTGAGGAAACCTGCATGTCTGAGAAATAAACAAAAATATATCTCGAAAACATGTGAAGTTCGCCAACACGCATTGGGGCAGCGCGGCGGACATTTCCTTGCCTAAACCCTCTCAGAAATGAAAGGAGGCTTGTGCCCAGCAGTGGGACATATATAAGCTGCTACTTTACTACTAAAATAAATTTTATACTAAATATTATTAATGAGCCGTGGTAGCTTAGGGGCTGAGCTCTCGCTGTAAATTTCACAGTTGATACGCGAGCTATCCTGGTTCGATTACCGTCGACATCAATGATCGTTAATTGCAAAAAAAATCGAAGATGTGAAATCCGCCAACACGCATTGAGGTAGCGTGGCGGACACTTCCTTGCCCTGAAGTCCTCCCAGAAGTGAGAGGAAGCCTATAACCAGCAGTGGGACGTAAGTATATAGGCTGTAACTTTACTAAATAGCGTAATAGCTAATACACTATTTGTTTTACTATGTTTCCCAAAATGACATTTATTGATAACATAAAGTAAAAAGTAAACAATCAACATACATCCAATAGCTAGGCGCAGACCCTTTCTAAACTATGAGCGGGTTTTGCGCTGCCTCAATGCGTATTGACGGACTTCATTTGTACTCGAACCATAAATTTTCGCCGAGCACGTGGTAAATCAGCGCCTAAAATAACAATATTAAATATTTCGTTGATACCGGCGAAGTTTAAAACTGGTTTTCCCGTATAGTTTAAAATTAAATGCCGCTTATCACCTGTGGTATTATAAAGATATCTATATACATAAAATAAATTGCCATGAATAAGTCTCGCAATAGCTCAAAAACGACCGGTTATGATGAAGTTTTTGTATGTGTGTGAGTGGGATGATGATGATTATTCATAACTTAAAAAGTTTATATGACTTTTTTGGTGTAACGGGAGAAATAATAAATAGATTTATACAGTAAAAAAGCATGCATATTCCCTATTATTATATCGTAAAGCATTACTTCAAACTTAGTAACCTTCAACAACATTATCGACACTTTGATATCCACACGGTAATATTCCTAAAACGGGTTTTTACCTTACATTTATTAATTTCACCTACTGGGGAGTAACAGAAATGTTTTCCTAATAAATATTCAGCGTAGTTTTGTTATGTTTATATAGAGAGCGTCACACACGCGCGAGCTCAAAGTTTTTGTATGCAATTGTTCCCTATGTCCGCTCTATAGTATATCTATATATTTAAATATCTTTGAAATATACATAGAAACACACAAGTGCACTACTGGCACTGAAATATATTTCTTTTAATATCGTGTTTACAATAAACGACCAGTGTGAATGGGTTATTATAATTTTGTTTTACCGAAAGGAAAAGAGTTACTTAATTCAACTTTCTTTTTTGTCAAGTTTTTACCGGATATCTTTGTTAAATAGGTCGGAGAAAATGTTTCTTGGTATTTTGTTGGCATATTACATAAATCAATAAAAATCTCTTTGTTTGTACTGTGTTTATCTGGGTGGTTTTAATATCAATTCATATAGGACATTAATAACACTTTCCCGCTATTTCTCAATTATTTTTCTGTCCGCCAAAACGAGTTAATCTAAGGAAGAAATTCTATACATTCTGAAGTTTTATTACAAAAAAGGGAAAAATGCGACTCAAGCCGCGAACAAAAATTTGTGACGTTTATGGGCCTAATGCATTGTTAGTAAGAGTAGCACAAAGTTGGTTCAAGCGTTTTCAGCCTGAGAATTTTGATGCCAATAATGCAGCTCGCTCTGGTTGCCCTCATACGGATAAAGTCGATGCCATTTTAGAAAAAGTGAAGCAATATTGGCATATTAGTAGTTACAACATAGCCGAGGAATTAAGAATTCACAGCAAAATAGTTATGACCCATTTGAAAAAGTCTTACTATACAAAAAAGCTCAATATTTGGGTACCACACGGGCTCACTGAAAGAAACCTAATGAATCGTGTACTAATTTGCGATTTTCTATTGAAACGTGAACGTATGAGAAAAGAAACCAAATCCTTTTTGAAAAGATCTATCATCTACAACAAGAATGTGCGAAAAATATCATGGTCAAAGTTAGTCAAGCTCCACAGACTGTAGAGAAATATCTGGATTAACAAGCAATAAGGTGATGCTGTGTGTATGTTAGGATTGGAAGGGCATCGTTAATTATAAACTTTATCAACGAGGAAGACCATAGATTCGAATCTCTACTGCCAACAACTAATGAGGCTCAAGCAAGAAATTGAGAAAAAACGGCCGGAATTGATCAACAGAAAAGAAGTGGTCTTTCATCATGATAACGCCAGACTCAGCAAAAATTCAGAGAAAATGGTTGGGAAGTATTAATGCATCCAGCATATATTGCTAACCTTGTACCCTCAGATTTTCACCTATTTAGGTCTCTTTAGAATTATTTGGGTAGTGTTAGGTGAACATAAAGAGAGGACTGTCAAAACTACTTGTCACATTTTTTTGATCAAAAATCCCAAAATTTCTACAGCAACGGGATTGCGTCACCACCTCCAAGATGGCAACAAGTTATCGAACAAAATGGCATATATATAATGATATAATAATAACATAAACATATATATATATATATATATATATATATATATATATGTAATTATCTCGAATTTGTATATAAAATACGAAGAAACTTTTTTCCCTGACCCTATATGAACCAATTTTACTAACACTTGGTGACTTGGTAACTTGGTGTCCTAGCAAGGGTACGGCGGTACTGCACGCCGGGGCAGCTTCTTACCTTGTATACTCGTAAAACGCAAGTCCGGTCGTGCATGGAGTACTGCTGTCACATATGGGCTGGTACTGCAAAATGCCACCAGGCAACGTTAGATTCAGTGGAGACGTGCTAAAAGGCTCATTTGTGACATTGATTTGGTTGAACCCAACCTTGTCAATCTCGAGCACAGGCGCAGGATAGCCAGCCTCTCAGTATTTTATAGGATGCATTTCAGTGAGTGTGCGCAGGAATTGCACGCTTTAATTCCTCTCTCTCCTTTCCACCATCGGACGACCAGGCGGTCGGCGGGTCTTCACGATTTTGTTGTCGATATTCCACGCATTAGAACTAAATGGTGTACGTTTGTAATGCGTACATCAAAGAAATGGAATAATTTGCAGGCGTCTATCTTTCCATCCGAATACAATCTGGGCATCTTCAAGGCAAAAGTGAATAGGCTTTTGTTACGCTAAGACAGTTCGATTTACCATCTAATGCTGCATCACCACTTACCACCAGGTGGGATTGTAGTCTAACACTGGCTTATAATAAGTAAAAATATTGACTACTAAGTTTATTCCTTAAATGCCAGGTAATAAAAAAAAAGGTATCCATTTCTCAACGCTTTAAAATTCTGTGTTATACACTCCTTGACGTTCAAAAAATCATTGTAAATTGCAATTTCGATTAAAATTGTTTTAACTTTGACTTTGTGACTGCGCATACACTTACAGATATTTATTATTATCACTTGCCTAGTTGATTGTTTCCGATTGCATCAGTTGTTGAAAATTAGCTACCTGGACATCATGACCAAAAAAACATCAGCAGCAAATCGTGTAGGTATATTATCAGAACTAATTATGCATTAATGACCGTCAAGCGACCGTTATGGCAAAGCTATTTTATATTATTTAATTAATAATTGGATTACTTATAATTGTGTTAAATTTATACATATAGATAAAATTGAATTGCTTGTATGTAATATTTGAATAAATTGAAGGGCCTTTACATATAAGTGACTTTAGCAGAGGGTTATTTACATAACATTAAGATACGAATGACCGTTTTTTTTTTAAATTTTGATTCCCTGTCAGTCTGTCTATCCAGATTAACCTTCGTAATATAGGAATCGATTGTAATGAAACTTCACAAACAAATGGAGAGTGATCTAGGCTATATTACTACGCAACACATGGAAGATTTATTTGGGAAACGTAAGAAAATGATAAAATAAATTGTTTTTAAAGATTATCTCATAAATAAACTAATTTTAATAAAACTTTTTTAAAAGATGGTTTATAAAATAGAACTGTATCAGTGATAATCTAGGATAATTATTATTTAAAAAACATGCTAGTTTTAGTTTTATAGCTAGAGATTGAAAAAATGTTACAAACAAATTTCTTTTGGTTTGTAATTTTATACAAAAAGGTCGACTAATTCTTCTATCTCACCGTTTTACAACAAAACTATAAGTGTTAAAAGATGAGGCGATAAGACCTTTCTTAAAAGTTGCAGCCTATTTACGTCCCACTGCTGGGCACAAGCCTCCTCTCATTTCTGAGAGGGTTTTAGGGCTCCGCCGCGCTGTCCCAATGCGTGTTGGCGAACTTCACATGTCTTCGAAATATTTTTTTTATTTCTCAGACATGTAGGTTTCCTCACGATGTTTTCCTTCGCCGCCAAGCACGTGGTAAATCAGCACTTAAAATTGCAATTAACAATTTCATTGGTGCCGGTGCGGATCGAACCCGGGTTGCTCGAGTACTGTGAAGCTTACAGCGAGCGCTAACCATCTGAGCTACCACGGCTTCGGCTACGCAAGACCTTTTTACGTTAAATTAATAGATATTTAATTTTTACATTAACCATTTTCCCATACCGTCAATACCTTTTAGGTAATAGCAAAAAATTTTGAGTTTTAGAGGTGGATTTTCGATAATTGAACCGTTTGTAAAAGACTACTATTATAGATGAACTATGCGGGTGAAATCGCGAGTAAAAGCTAGCTTTTGATAATTTAATTCTTCTTTTCACAAGGTTTATATTTACAATAATAATAAATTGTTAATTGCTTCTCAATACATTGTCATGTATTACAGAAATTGAGGTAGCTCCAGTAAGTTATAAAATAATTGTGTTGGAACTCGCTCCTTACCTTAAAGCTACCTAATACAGTATTGAAACCAATGCATACAAAAAAAAAGAGAAAAATAAATTTCAAAAGTGAAAAAGAGAAAGTGAAAGTGGACAGCTAAAAAGTATGTGTGTGTGTGTTCAGTTTTCTCGTATGTAAAACCTTTTAGCCACTCTATTAAGACTTGTATACAGGTATGGAGGAATAAAGGATATATATTTAATTAAAATTTGATTATATATATATATATATATATATATATATATGTGTGTGTGTGTGTGTGTGTGTGTGTGTGTGTGTGTATGTGTATGTGTGTGCGTGCGTGCGTGCGTGCGTGCGTGCGTGCGTGTGTGCGTGCGTGCGTGCGAGCGTGCGAACGTGCGTGCGTGTGTGTGTGTGTGTGTGTGGTGCATATATACAAATGTGTGTCTGTTGATTTTGTGGTATATTGACGTCTGGCAAGAACCATATGCACCCTAGGTGAGCGTCCCACAATATATTTGCGTATTCTGTCCAGGAATAGATTATACTTGTTTTCTTATTCAAACATTTATGTATTTCCTGTTCAAAATTTTTATCATTTTGAGAAGCACTTGCTGACATCCAATTGAGCTTAAATTTAAAAACCTACTTATGTAACTTCGATTATAATGCAATAATAATATGGTAGCGTTGAGCTAATCTGATGATGGACAGGTGCTCGCCCTATCAATGTCGATAAAAACTTGTTTTAAATAAATTATATACTACGGTGTTGCCCATCTCCTGGTGTGTTTCCCTATGTCGCCTCTTACGACACCCACGGGATGATATGGGGTAGCAAATAATATAATACTTTACATCACTACGACACGGTAAAATATTAATATTAAATCATTCATAACATGCATACTAAAACAAAATGTAAAATAATTGAAAGGCTTGATAATTTAAGTACTGGTGTATAATTTCAGTAGTAAATTCGTTCAAGCGAAGAGCTTTTATCTTCAACTCGAAAATTGCTTACAAAGTAGCTCAAATTAATTTTCGCGGTGGGGTATTTCCTCCCTTAATTCTAACAATTAAATTAAATTTGTTTGCTACTTCACTGGGATACATTTCAAAAGGAATATTAATTATATTAATGGAATATTCATTCATTCATGTTTTTTCATTCATAAGTCTACTGTTTATTTTTATTTGTGTTAATTATAAGTCTACTGCTGAACGTAGGCGCTCCATATATAGATGACTATATATGGAGCGAATGTATGAACATTTACCGTATAGTGACGGTGTAACAATATCTACTACTACATACCGTTTCGTGGGTGCCGTAAGAGGCGACAGAAAGAAATTGAAACAGGTGATCGGCAGCAGAATCTTCCTAATAATAAAAAACTGCAGTTGCCAACCCGCCTACCAAGCGTGACAACTACGGGAAATATCCCTATGAGGCAATCTATGGGGGAAGCCTATGTTTAACAGTGGACTTTAATAGGCTGTAACGGTAACAGTAAATTAGTTATTTGTCATAGTTGCCTCGCTTGACTAATAGGTCGGCAACCGTAGGTTAATAATTAAATAAATAGATAGATTAATAAAAAGATAAATAATTAGTAGAAGGGGTGGTACCACGACCTCACAGAATACCAGCGTGAAGTAGAGGTTTACCTCTGCGTTTCGCTTAGTGAGTGCAGGTGGCCGGAGGCCCTTTTTACTGGAAATGAGGCATTCCATCTTAGTCCTCACGGGTGACAACGCATCTACATTTTGAATTGTAATAAAGGATAGATGTAGATGTCTATGGGCCGCAGCAACCACTTACCATCAGGTGGACTATGTGCTCGTTTATCACCCTAATCCTATAAAAAAAAACTTTCTGTAATGGGGTAGTAAGGGTTTAGTAGAATCTGTGATGCCACCACTACACAGAACGTATTATATTTAAAAATACACTTGAAATATAAGGGGTTTTATTTAAAAGAAGAACCCTAAAAGTAAATAAATGTTTTTGCATACACCGACGATAAGCAACGAGTTTTATAATCGCTTTATTATGACATCAGGTAACGCGGTTTGGTTTTTTGGCCATTGTATAGACAGACACGTGTATGGTTAACTACTTGTTCTAAAAATAGCTCGTGACTCTGACTCATGTATTTTTAGCAACAGGTTTTTGCGTCATCAACTATATTATAGAATTGGCATCATCTAACCGATTTAGTGACTTTGAAATATGTAAGTAAGCTTTGAATCATTCCAAAAATAGCACCTATATATGTTTTATTAAATGTAAGTCTCGAAATAATTTCAATAATCAATATTTATATTCTTAATTGTACATCAATAAATATTATAATATAAGATGTTTTCGATCTTATCGCTATGGAAGCGATTTCTTCTACAAGACCTTATTATGCAAAGAACAAAGTCAATCAATACGAGTATATATTGGGTGTTTTTTTAGCTGCATGAGAAGATTCGATGGTTATTGTCTTTGGTTTGGCAGTTGAGAACGTGAAACAGTGTTGACATTTTCGTTCAGTAATGTTTGGCAATTCATCATGAATCGTTTAACGCCAGAACAACGCTTTCAAATTGTGGAAATTTACTTTGAAAAAAATAAATCTGTTCGCGAACTTCGTCCATTTTACGGTCAACATAATCGGCCTAGTGAGCAAGCAATTCCTGCAGTTATTGATTGTTTTCGTACTAATTTTACTCTTCTCGATTCAAAGTCATCAACAAGACAGAGAAAAGTCCGCACTGAAGAGAATATTGCTGCTGTAGCGCGAAGCGTTGAAGAAGACGCCGAAATGTCGATTCGTCGCCGTTCTCAACTTGTTGGCCTTTGTCCTTCGACTACGTGGAAAATTTTACGTAAGGGTCTTGGTTTACGTACCTACAAAATACAGCTCGTGTAAGAATTAAAGCTAAATGACCATCGTTTACGTCGCATTTTTGTTGATCGGGCTAATTTGAAACTGGCCGAAGATGAGGATTTTTATCGAATAATCGTGTTTAGTGATGAAGCTTATTTCTGGTTAAATGGCTTTATGAATAAGCAAAATTGCCGTATATAGAGCAAAAACAATCCTCGTATCATTACACCATTACGATTACACAATTACCATTACATCCATTAAAGTTGACTGTTTGATGCGTTTTAAACGCAGGCGGCATCTTCGGTCCTTCTTTATTTCAAAATGAGGAAGGAGCTGCCGTTACGGTGAATGGCGAGCGCTATCGAGCCATGCTGACAAATTTTTTGTTTCCAACAATTTATCAGCTAAGCATCAACGACATTTGGTTCCAACAAAACGGCGCTACTTGCCATACAACGCGCTTAACCATCAATTTGGTGCCAACTTTATTTCCAGAAGTGGTCCTGTTAACTGGCCTCCTCTTTCGTGCGACTTAACGCCCCTCGATTACTTTTTATGGGGCTATGTTAAGTCATTAGTTTATGCCGAGAAACCAGCAAGTCTTGAAGCATTAAAAGCCAATATTCGAGCCACCATTGACGCCAAACTGCCAGATTTATTGGAAAAAGTAGTAAAAACTTACACTAATCTAACGGACTATGTAACTCCTAGCTGCGGCGTATATTTCATTATTCAATTATTTTCTAACAACCGTCGTTATGGCACCAATTCCAAAGTGTTATACGTGCAACAAAATAATTACGAAAAAGGCGCCAGGTCTTGAGTGTAGTGTATGTAAAAAAGTGGTTCATGCTACTACACCTTGTGCAACTCTAACTACGAAACAGATAACCGCGCTACGAGCTCAAGTCAGCTTAGACTGGACATGTAAAGAATGCCTGAAAAATCGTCCAAGACACAGCTCTTTTATAGTACCAGAGGAGGATTCTGAGGAGGAGGAAGGAGTACCAGCCAGCTATTCACACCCCGTAGCTGGCACCCCAGGATCCCAAACTACCTGGCATAATATTGATATTAAAAAACTACTGAAGGATATCTCTAAAGAGGTTGACAAAACAGTTGCGAAGGCGCTAGAGCCTTTGACTGACAAAATGGATGAAATATGCGAGAATATCGAAGCATTTCAACAAAGAATAATGGAACTAGAAAGGAAAAATGCCTCACTTACCAACGCTAACAAAAATATGGAAATAAGACTGTGTGCAGTTGAACAACGAGTCCATGAACTTGAGCAAGGTCAGTTTAAAAATCATGTGGAGATTTCTGGATTACCGGCCCTAGAAAATGAAGATCCTATTCTAGTAGTGAGAAATCTAGCAAAAAAGTTAAACATAGAAGACCCAGGAGTGATAACTGCCAAACGTGTAGGAAACTACGGAGAAAAAACAGGACATATTCTAGTGGAGCTCAAGGAGGAAAAGCGTTGCTGTTGGCTGCAAAAAGCACGAACTGTGAAACCAGTACTCGGAGATCTGATACCCAAGACTGACGAAAACGAAAGCGGAAGGAAAATATTTGTACGCGAGGCATTAACACCCTATAATAAGTCATTGTTGTGGAAAGCAAAACAACAGTTATCAGGTACGTTTAAATATGTATGGTTCAAAGATGGAAAAATAAGAGCTCGCAAAGAAGATAAAAGCAAGGTCTTCATTCTGAGGAAGGAAGCGGATATTGGGACTCTGCTCTGCTAAGGTCAACGATACTCTCCTAACGGGTTTGCCTACTGATATAGATATAAGTAGCATTAAGGAAATTAGGGACTGTTTAAACATCGAAACCTTCCTATCATGTTTACCTAAATCATCAAAAATTACTTGTTTTCATATAAACATTAGATCTCTGATTAAAAACTACTCATGTCTTTTACAATGTATTGAATCCTACAAGAATCTAATCGATATTATTATTATTACAGAAGCTAGTATATCAGATAAACTGAGTTTATTATATAATATTGACGGCTATACAATGCACACAGAGTTAAGAAGTCATAAAAAAGGAGGTGGTATCATAATTTATGTGAATAATAAACACAACTTTCATATCACTAAAACCGCTCCATTGGGTTTTGAATGTATTGTTGGAACACTTGCAACATCAAATAAATGTACCTACACTCTGTGTGCCTTGTACCGACCGCCAGACAAAAGTAAAACGCTATTTCTTTCCGAGCTGAAACACTTATTAAATAAATACTCGCACTGTGATAATTTTCTGATTATAGGTGACATAAATCTAAACCTTAAAGTTATAAATAACACAATATCACAATATGTAAACCTAATGAGCGAGTACGGCCTATCCTGTGGGATATCTGATTACACTAGGATCGAAAAACGTAAAAATATAGTAACTAAGAGTTGCATAGATCATATTTTTGTGCGATCTTGTAAACAAGGACTGTACAGTGCGGCATTGGGTACTGTACTGGCGGACCATCGAATGATTGCAATTGCATGCATCGTTCCGCCACGTATACAGGCTGATCCTATTACATTAATACGTTTCAAACAAGATCGTCTGAGTAAAGAATTACATAATATAGACTGGAGTAATGTTAATACAATAGATTGCCCAAATCTGATATACAATGATATAACAAGTAAAATTACTGAATGTTATAAAAAATCGGAATACATCATAAAAATAAAATCAACATCTAAACGAAATAAAGAACCATGGATAAATAAAAGTATAAAAAAACTTTGCAATAAAAGAGATAATTTATTTTTACAATGGAAAAAAGATCCTACTAACGCAGTGTTAAGAGTAGATTATAATAAAATAAGAAATAAAACTCACAAAACAATAGAGAAATCTAGAAACTTATTTTATAAAACAGAAATAAATAAAAATAGAAGAAATACACAAAAACTCTGGGATATTATTAACAAAATAACAGGGAGAATAACCCGAACTGTAGACGAAGTAATAAATAAAGCTTTTAAAACAAACAATATAAATACTCAAACGATAGCAAATAATTTCGCCTTTAGTTTTAAAGAAAATGTGTCTAAAATAATACCAAATTGTAAAAATAATATTTTGGATACAAACAGTTATAAAAAACCGGCTTGCTTGTCTATTTATTATAAAAAACCTTGTGTACAGCAAGTAGCAAAAATATTAAAAAATATTAACGTCAATAAAGCACCCGGTTTTGATGGCATTCGAGCTATTGACATAAAAGTCATAGGTGAAAAGATTTCTTTTGCTTTGACAAAACTTATAGACACAAGTATAAGAAAGGGTATTTATCCAGACGGATTAAAAACAAGTATTATTAGGCCAATCTATAAGCAACACTCCCAAAAAGAATATGCCAACTACAGACCGATATCAATACTTCCGATTATCGACAAAATAGCAGAAAATTATATATGTGAACAAATACAAACATTTTACACTGCAAACTCTATTCTATCTAACAATCAATTCGGATTTCAACCTGGTAAAAGCACTACACAGCTACTGTCAAAATTTACAAATGATATTAATACTTACCTTGATGAGAAAAGCCACGTATTAGTCGCCTTTATTGACTACAGTAAGGCTTTCGATACTTTACGACATGAAACTCTAATTGAAAAGCTTCAAGACACAGGTATTAGAGGACCTTTATTAGACTGGAGTAAAAACTACCTCTGTAACCGACAATATGTTGTTAGGGTGGATAATACACTTAGTGATAAAATAAACATTACAGAAGGAACAGCACAGGGATCAGTATTGGGTCCCTTGCATTACCTTGCTTATGTTAATGACCTTAACTACCTTATAACAAAGTGTAATCTATATCAATTTGCGGACGATACTTGTCTCGTATCAGCAGATCGTGACATCGCCGCCGCTCAAAAAACACTTCAAGATGATATAACGCTCTTAAATCAATGGTCTCATGACATGGGACTAGTTATTAACGCAGAAAAAACTAAAGTCATGCATATTAGGTCAAGTCATAACACAGTATATAGTCCAATATCAATAACTGTGCATACACATGAATGTATGCATGGCCTTATTCAAAAATGCATATGTACACCTATAGAACAAGTTACAAATCAAAAATACCTAGGCTTAATCATAGACAACAGATTGAACTGGGGTCCTCATATTGATATGATTTGTAATAAGCTAAGGTCATTGCTTGCAATATTCTATGTTATCAAGAATAAAGTACCATACTCAGTACTACTATCAATGTACCATGCGCTAGTAGATTCGATAATATCATATGGAATAACAAGTTATGGTCGTACATTCAAAACATACATAAGAAGGATCTTTAATTTACAACTAAAATTCTTAAAGCTCATTGTAGATGACAAGGTAAAACAAAAATACAAAGAAAATAACTATATTGGTCTTTTTAAATACTGTAACGTCATACCTATAAATAAAAAACTTGAATGTCATATCATGATTGAAGATTTTAATATGATTCCTTCATTAAAAATGGTAAAATATTCTGATAGAACGCGACAAAGTAATAAAAAATCTGTAGCAAAAATAAAATCAAATAACTTTTATGGAGACAGGAGAACTGTTAATATATTAGCTTCTATTCTAAACGATCTTCCAGAAAACCTTAAGAACGAATTGACAGAAAAAAACTTAAAATATAAAATTAAGCATTATGTTCTAGAAAACCTGAATTGTCTTCCTTAATAAATTCTCAAATGATATTAAATCTATATATATATATATATATATATATATATATATATATGTATATGTATATATGTATATATGTGTGTGTGTATGTATGTGTATATATGTATATATGTGTATGTGTGTGTGTATATATATATGTGTGTGTGTGTATGTAAGTGTATATAGGTATATATAAAATTATTTGATTAAATAATTATTTTAAAAAAAATGCTATAGAAATCAGCCTGTATATGTATAGTATACCATACACGCTCATCGCGGTAAACTAGCGAAACCTGTTTGTCGTCATGTCACTAATACAATGAATAGGTTGTTAGTTGTTATTATGCTTAACTTTATCAATTATAAGATGGTAGTTATTAAAAATAATATATTTATGCGTATAGACGTCTGCAAGCACCAATACAAACCGTTTTGCGGTTTAATGGTGCTGTATAGTAACTATGCACTATTGTAATATGTTTTATGAAAAATTAAATAAAAAAAAAAATATATATGTCGTACATCAAATTAAAAATAATTACCAAATTATCTACTAGATAATAATAATAAAAATTCATTCCAACAATATTTCTGTCTTGTATTATCATTTAAAGTTCTCAAGCTCTTAAAATACACCCGTTATAATCATTTAATATTAAAAATGTTTGTACAACCGACTTCAATATAAATTATTAAGAATAGCTAAAAACTATTAGTCAGACCTTAATCAAATTACCACTTGAGAAGCACCAGTTTTGTAATAAAAAAGAATCATCGAAATCGGTTCACCCAGAAAAAAGTTTTTGAGGTAACCACACATAAAAAAAAGGAAAACATACAGTCGAATTGAGTACCGTCTACTTTTTGAAGTCGGTAGAAAAGACAAGTCCCGATTACTCACTCACTTACTCACTATTATCACTCACTCACTCATCAACGCCTAACAATAACCCTTGGGCCTAAACCCTTGGGCTGAAATTTTGCACAGAGTTTCACTTATTAGACAACATTATTCCTTGTCTACATTATAAAGGGAAGTAGGGAAGGATTTTTCCAAATGAAAAGAGAAGATTTTTTAATTACAAGGGAAGAAAGGGGTTTAAAATTTTGCCGTAATTTGCAATTTCAAGTGAGCGAAGCCACAGGCGGTTGCTAGTAAATTATACAATTAAATTTTAAAAATAACATATATGTCGGATTTTTTTATGATCTGGTTGGTTTTTTTTTATAGAATTAGGGTGACGAACACACAGCCCGCCTGATCGTAAGTGGACGTTGTAGCCCATAGACATCTACATCTATCCTCAAGTAACAATCAAAATGCAAAAGCGTTGTCACCCCTGAGGACTAAGATGGAATGCCTCGTAAGCAGTAAAAAGGGTCTCCGGTTCTCTCTCACTCTCACACTCGCCGTACATAACATAGCAGCATTGAGCTGATCCCAAAATCTAAATTAATATAAAATATCAATTTTACGCTGGAATTCTGTGTGTGCGTGGCCCTTTCCCGGTCAATCAGACCCATTAATGCTACAACCATAAGATAACTGCAGCATGGCTCTACCACATAAAAAACTAATTATGTATGGTGTATCATCTCGTTGACGCTAGACGTAAAAACCTAAACCGGTGACAGACAGCAGCGTCAAAGGTGCGAGACGTTTGGTGCTGCGATCAACAATCCGCCTATTAAGAAGAAGAAATTAGAAAAATTATACATAACGTTTCCTTTTGTCTCAACATATAGGTAAGGAATGCGTACACTTCAGTGTACGCATTCCTTACCTATATTTACTATATGTACGGCGTATTCAGTTCAGGCTTACGACAAATTGCCTCTCTACGGAAATCGAGTAACCGCAAGGGTTACTCGATTTCCGTGCCTTATAATTACAGAACTTCTGTCGTAGTGTGTTTGAAAAAATCTCTTACTGACGTTTTATGTATGACTTTCATTATCCATCACAGCCTATATTATAGTCGAAACGCATGTTATGGCAACCGAACATCTCTTGTTTCTATTTCTCCTGTCACCACTTAAGTCACCCATGGGACAATATGGTGTAGTGGATATTCTTGCACCGCTACTACGCGGTTTTATGTCAATTTAATAATAACAGAAACGTCTCTGCTTAATACGTCTGCGTCCAAAACTACATCTATACACATTTGTAATACAACAGACATCTATAAATAATACAATCAACTGGAACTTTTGCTTACATTCGAAGATGGTTGAATGTAAAATAGCATAACTTCTATTCACGGTTACGACAATCAAAGAACTCTTTGTTCTTTATGCGGCCTGTAGATTAGATACGAAGTTTGTACTTTACGTGTGTTAAAACCGTTACTATAACAAGTTATTTGTTAGACGCCTTACGACGACTTAAAACTAACTTGTGGGAGCGCTTTAATTGTTAAGCAAATATATGGAAATATATTATATACTCTTAATATAAGGTTTTTTATTCCTTAACCACAATTTAAGAGACATAACATTAAAAAAATGCTACAATTGAAAAAGAGAGTTCAGATTGTGATACGAGTGATCTTGAAGTATTCTTTCTGTTGAGTGAACTTGAAAACTTTGCTTCAAATGTGTCGTCTAGATATAGATAATCACGAAACATTTTATGCACTCGCGTATACTATACATATACATATTAAATAAACCTTATTTTTCTTCGTCGTAAAAGATTTGGCAGAGACTTTGGTGCAAAATTTGGTCAATGATGCTCCTAGCATCCGTCTATACAAGTACTATATCTCCAGAGCTACAATTACCTTCTTATCGACTTTTTGGAATCTTCACATACCCGTAGCATATGAAAATATGGCAAAAACAAGTGGTTGTACAAGCTGAATCTTCATAGATTTTGTTTTATCTGTTCTTCTCTATTTTCTATAGCTTGTTCATAGCCATTTTTGCTATTGGCATACGTCGTATTTCCATAATTTCCATAACATGAGATTACCGAGACATATGTAAGTTTGGATGACCTCGCGATTTGCAATTTGAAGGACTTCGGGCATGTTATTATTAGGTATATCTACAACCACAACTTTTATTTACTGAGATTAATCTTTAATTCAAATCCAGACTCATGCGCTCCATTTTGGAAACTAGCTATTCCATGGCTAGCACTGGACGAAAACAAGACTGTATCATCGATGTAGCGCAAATTCGATATCTTATAGCCACCTACATAAACACCGTCCGTCCAGTCTTCAAGAGTAATGCGCATTGTGAATTCAGTATAAGCATTGAACAAAAGCGGTGATATTATATATAATAAGATAAGCAAGATTTTGCTAGCGTGAGATAGAAATGCTACGCATCATAAATGAGCTACAGAAGATCTTGCAATTAAGAAAATAGCACCAGAAAAAGTCCGTTTTGCTAAAGGATGAGGTTGATGATGATGATGATGATGAGGAAACCTATTGGTTGAACCCTTATTTAAATGAATGAAAACCATATGAGTCTATTCTGTTGGCAATGTTCCCGAATTCCATACCATGTTACAGATGATGTGGATTATATCGACTCCTATATAGTCTCTTTCAGGAGCCTTTCCGTTTTTGAGATTTGAGTAAATCTGGCCCTACCCTAGTTGCTAGGTGTAGCGAAAGTTTTCGACTATTTGTCCTGGAACAAATACTGACAATAAATCATCTGTTACGCGGTCCTTAAGCAGGATGCACTGAGTGCACGTAAGGGTGGCAAATGTGTTTGTAGACATGTGATATAATATCTACTCGTAAGTATAAGATTAAATATATTTATAAGTTGTAGTCAAGTTATTAGTGCTAACAGTAGACAGGCTCTGTTTTTAAAAGTAATTATTTGTAATTCAAATACCGTAATCCTTTTATTGTAATAGCAAAATAATATGTATGTAAATGTGGTAAAGGGAGCTTGGTAAATAAAGTGTCTTGCAAACTTTTCAAACTAATTCGAATTAGACATCTTACAACAAATTCAGCTCTTATGCCATGCTGATTTTGAAACCGTTAAGGGTTGTTCATTTATATTCCCTATTTTTTCATTTAGAGGTCTTAAAAAAAACATGGGATTAATGATATCAAAAATGCATTAAATTAATTGACATCCATTTCGCCTCTGAATGACGTCATAAAGTTTTCTAAATAAAGCACAGCCAATAAATAGTGATACACTCATAAATAAAACATATTGTCTTCTTTCTTGCCGAGTTGTCAAAAGTCAACATCTCGATTTTGTTTGTAAAATACGAAAATGTTTTTGAATGCTTACTTTTTTTTATATAATAAGGCTGACAAAGGACCGCACAGTCCATCTGATGGTAAGTGGATACTGTGACCCATAGATAGAAACAGCAGCATTTACGCTGGTATTCTATGAGAATACTAATTACTTTGCTCGATTTTATTGATTCACAATTACCTTTGCGTCATCGCTATGCTAAGAGAGGCTTTATTTTAATTATCAAACACTTCATGCGATTAATACTCCGTCAATTAATACAAAATTATTTACGATATGCACGGACTAGGTTACAATTCTTTTTTTGAAATTGTTTTATATCAATCTTTTTTCTCTTACATATCCAATATATATATATATATATATATATATATATATATATATATATATATATATACGATCAATTCATCACCAAATATAAAAAAAAAACAAGAATACTTGTATTTGGTTAATAAATGTCAAGTTTGTAAAATGTCAAATATCAATTTATCAGTTTATTACTCAGAAGTGTAACTATGCTTTACTCGTTGTTATTGTTCTGAGGTTTGTTATTACTTTTTTTATGATTGACAAAGCTAGCGAACTTTTCAGTACATTATGACGTCATCATTTGTAAAATTATGAAGCACTATAAAAATTTACTACTGCTTAGATAACAAACATAATTAAAATAAATGTTTATTTTTACCTTAATAATAAAGCAAACAAATAAAAACTACTTATTGCACCTTAAAAAGTTTACACGCCGAATTTTGCGGGTATCGGTTCAACGATCACGCACCCTTGGTGGGGACATTTTTCAAATAATACAAGCCATCTGGCTCCTCGAGGAATATGCTCATGTATATTACATTTAATTAGCAAAAGAGGGGCTGCCTCGTTGCTAAACGCAAACGCGGTTACCGATCATGAGTTCCCGAGTTTGAATACCGGTTCGCACCAAATGCAGACATTAGGTCAAGTCAGAAAGTTTGCGGTGTTTCAGCTTCATGCCTCGGAAAGCACGTAAAATCGTTGATCCTGCGCCTGATTTCTCTCCGGTCATGTCTGATGACCGTCCTATCGGACTATGAGAGTGAGGAAATAGAGAGTGCACCTGTGCTTGCGCATACAATCGGGCACTATAATCCTGTTCTGCTTAGATGACCGAAATGCGGTCTGAAGAAAATTATTGAAAGGAATGAATCCACTTTTTTATAGAATTAGGGCGACAAGCGAGCACACAGTCCACCTAATAGTAAGTGGTTGCTGTGGACCATAGACATCTACATATATCCTCGATTACGAATCAAAATGCAGATGCGTTGTCAACTGTGAGGACTAAGATGGAATATCTCGTTTCCAGTAAAAAGGGTTTATTGGTTCTCTACACTCACCATACGAAACACAGCGGCGTTAAGCTGCTATTTTACGCTGGTATTCTGTGAGAGCGTGTTCCTTCCCCGGTCGAGCCGATCCATTCGTGCTACAACTATACCAGTAATATAGCTGCAGCATGGCTCTACCACGTAAATATATATATTATACTCTCTCCTTGTCCGAGACGTTCTTTACAATGTAGTATACGGTATTTTATACCAGTTCATCACAGCTATATCCAAGCTCCTAAAAAAATTTTGGAACAGCAGAAGTATGCACATCACTATTGACCCGCCCGTCAAATGCAATGTCATTACGTTTTTTTGTGCCAGCCGTCACGGTGTGTTTTTATAAATTTTGTTATAAAAATCAAATATGTTTAGTGTAATATCAAATGTTTTGTATTCAAAACCTACCACAACTATATTTATACATGCCTGCGTGGTAATATTGGGTGATACTTTGGAAAAAGAAGATTTTTCAAAATGGAGCAAACTGATGAAAGGTAAACAAGAATCATCTTGTTTCGAAGGTAGGACGTGTAAAAATGTAAAGTTTCTATTAATAAAATCAGATGCACTGTGTATCGAAATATTTAATAACTAGTATGTTTAATTATCAATGGAAATCCACTATTAAGCTTAATAACATAACCTCGTCACTAGTATAATATTAAATAATAAATAGGTATCCAATTTCAATTCGTCTTCTGAACATTTAGTTGGTCATTGGGAAAAATTGTTCCCACCTTAGTTATGCAGGTGATTTTGTACATAAACTGCTGGGGAATATATCTAACATGAGTTATATATATGCTACAAACAGACCATTAGAACTATTACTTATGATATTCAATTATTCATATCAATATAAAATATTGGTTCATATATAAAAAAAAAATACTCAGGCTGAAATGCCATCAACATTTGGGACAGGATTTTCTAATAGACATTAGGCACTGCAAAAATGCAGCAGAAAATTACTGAGGACTTAAAACTGTTGCAAAGAATATCTAGCATAAGTTATATAAAACGATATATATAGACCATTAGAGCTATCACTCATGAGGATAGACATGGTTAACTATTCATACCTTAGAGCTCTCACTTAAGAGCGCAGACAGGTTTTGAATTGACATATAAAGCGCTACGATTAGAGGAAAGACATTAAAATGGGCTATGTCTTGGAAGACATGACTGCAGACTTTAAACCATTAGAGCTATCCTTTAGCGGATAGACATGGTTAACTACTCATACCTTAGAGCTCTCACTTAAGAGGGCAGACAGGTTTTGAATTGACATATAAAGCGCTAAGATTAGAGGAAAGACATTAAATTGGGCTATGTCTTGGAAGACATGACTGCAGACTTTAAACCATTAGAGCTATCACTTCGAGGATAGACATGGTTAACTATTCAGACCTTAGAGCTATCACATTGAGGGTAGACAGGTTGAATTAACATATAAAGCGATACCACTTGAAAGTAAAACATTATGCTTTACTGGGATTTAGAATAAAAATAAATAATGGTATAAAATTTATTACAAAGGGGACTAATATTATGAGTACAAACTAATGAAAAAGTTGTTACAAAATCGCAGATGTAAAAATATCAGAAAATCTCAGAGGTGTTTGTTAAAAAGAAGTCTAAAAATTGTCAACATAAAAGAACCCCCACGTGATCACTGGGCATCAAGATAGCAAAGGGTTTTATTAAGGTTATGTAAAACCTTGAGGATCCTTAAAAATAGGCAGAACAAGTAAGAAATAATAACTGAATTCTGGAACGGAACTACCCTGTTGCTCAAGGTGAGAGTCAGATTACTAGTTTTTAAAATTGTAATTCCCAAACAAATTATGAGATTTATAGATACATGTTAAAATTTAAAGACAGTATATTATTACATATTATTATATAGACACTTTAAAAAAAAAAGTTACATAATATGACATCCCCCTTCTGATTGGAGGGGGGGAAGGCTATGTTCCGCAGTGGACTTTTATAGGCTGCAACGGAGGAATGGATAATATGACATGGAAGTAAGAAAAGGTGTGACATGAGAGCCGTTTGCCTTGACATTGGATATCAAGAGGTTACAGGTTTAAATAGCTTTAAAAGATTATACAAAGAAGCCATTATTTTAATTATATCCTATATATTATATATACGGAGCTTATGAAGCCAAATTTGGCATGTCTGCAGAACAAAAATAATATTGTCCACCTTCAGATAGAATTACAATAATTTTCTTACATTATTAAAAGAGTAATAAAAAGACAACAGAGAGCCTGGACATTTTTCATAACCTTAGTTTTATGGTAAATTTTAAGAATTTAATAAAATATAATTAAGAAACTCAGCAGCAGGAAGTAAACACTGAATTATTATTATTGGTGTAATAAAACTATTTAAAAAGATAATTGAAGTCCTAAATTAGCCCATTGAGCAACTTTCTACTGTTTGGCACATTCTAGCCATACCATGATTAATGAATTAAATTTAAACAAGGCATATTGTTGCATCCGAGCTGTATTATGTAGCTTAGTATTACCTAAGTTACGAGGAAGAAAGCAGTGTTTAGCATCATTAGGTTTTAATAAAATAATGAGGTGCTAAATGCATAAATGGCTTACAGCGGTACATAAAATATCTATTTGGGAAAATATAAAACTTACAAAATTCACTACTTAAAACAATTGTACATTGAACAATTAAAAAGAAATTTCAAAATGATTATGGTAAACAATTTTACTATTATAAGATATTTATAGGTTATGACAAGTTAAAATATAAGTTATATGTTAAGGACATAGTAAAAATCTTATTTTGTTCAGTTATTTAGGTAGGGTTTCATACCTACCAGGTTATTATTACCTTCATATAGTAAAATAACTATGGAAACATACAATAGAGTTATTACTGACAGATGCATTAAAATAGATTACGAAAAGATGTTAGCAACAAAAATAATTTGCTTTAGTGAAGGAAATTAGGGAAAAATATTTATACACATAATTGTGATATGAATAGCTACTCTATATTTGAGCATAAGCCATTTAGCTATTATTACATAAGCCGTTTAAGCTATATTGCTATCAGTAATACAAGGTTAATAATGTTGTGTTTTTTAAATATTATGTATATAATAATATATATGGAAGGTATATTCAGTTGCAAATTTCTGATCTTAGAGGGTAGTGAATAATACAAATAATAATATAATTAAAAGCAAAAAGTTGTTTGAAATAAAAACTGACACTTCACAACTGGATGGAAAGAAGCCATTGGAACTGAGACAAATTTGGGTCTTAGTCCTTCATTGTGAGGAAATGACATAATATACTATTATTATTGGATATGGAAGTAGTATATGCTTATAATTTTCAAAATTGTAGAATACAATACAAACCTTTAAAACAAAACAATAATATAGATATTGTGAATAATACTTATTCTTATTATAAACAAATACTACTTATGGTGTACAATTTCACCCTAGAGTTGATAAAACCACTGCTTCATACATTAACAATATAGAGAGGGTTCTCTTTCATTAATTATTGAGGATTCAATTCTATCAATTAAATGAAAAATATTAGAACTTATATATATATAGATCTGAAATTGAGCCAAGTAAACAAAGAATAGTCATAGGAGGTCTCTCTAGTAAATTCAACAAGATCATAAAGTGGTGTCAAAACTAAAAATTGATCAATTAGCACTGAGAAATACTAATACTATTATACAGAACAATCGTTTTCTGTAGGTATGACTCAGAAACCATGGCATTATATTAGATTGGGGGTGATTCTTCTATGTATTTCGACTAATTGATATGCTGTTACTATGCTGTCAAAAGTTAATAGAACCATAGGTTTTTGTTATCCACAACAACAATTTGGGCAGTAAATGTGAATCAAGTGCAAGGCATGTTAAATTAAAGATTAAAATTATTCATTGGAATAAAATAACAAATTATTAACACCACTTGACAGAGAATCATACACTACTATTGTTATTATCATGTTATATACATGTTATTATGTCCTCATAGGCATCTCACACATATCATAGGTACTATTAGTGAAGCATTTTGTAAAAGTATGGCACTCGAAAATTCATACTTGAATATAATATAAATTATGAAATTATTATTTCTCTATAGTATCAATTTTGCAGTAAGTGTAATGTAAATCCTGGGCTTGTGATTTTTTACTTAGGCTTTATTACAAACAGACTTAATAATAAGTTAGTTTAGGTTACTACTATCAAAATATTGCAATAAAGATTTGATTTTGCAAAACTAGTAACAAGCTTAGCTGTGATGAGTCACAGGTCATAAAATTTATTAAATATTGCCCTTCATAAATATTACAATTATTCCAAGTGTAGTTCCGAAGAATAGTTAAGATATAAGGTAGAATTTCACTTCAACAGTGATTGCGTGTAAAAAATAAATAAATGAGAGAAGCTTAAGCCTTCCCTGTGAATATCTAATAGAAAGCATAACACAAGATATGGATAAATTTAACATTAACTCACAAAAACCCATTTAGAAAAGCATTTCTTAAGTTATAAGATGTTAAATTAAAATTTACTTAAATTAAACTAGAACAGATATTCCAGATTATTGTGTTTTTCGCAATCATAGTGCTTCTATAGGCCACTTCTGCTGCCATCAAACGGGCCTTACGTGTATAAGGAAATGTTATAAAATAAGGATAATTTAATTTATGTTATTGTGATATACATATAATACTTTTAAATTTTCTCTTATAAAATAAGCAAAATTGCAAAATTTTTCCATTCATGGATATTATAATTCGCAACCCTGTCTTCAAACATATACATTGTAAATAACGTCTCGGACACGGAGAGAGTATAATTAAATGGTTAAACGAACTTACCTTAAGTGAAGTTCAACCATAATTATACGAAGCTCCTTGTCCGAGACGGTACTCCCACCCAGCCCTCCCTGGTTGAGGGTTGCTCATCTAATTCCTTGCTTTAAACATAATGACATTGCATTTGACGGACGGATCGATAGTGATGTGCATACTTCTGCTGTTCCAAAATTTTTTTAGGAGCTTGGATATAGCTGTGATGAACTGGTATAAAATACCGTATACTACATTGTAAAGAACGTCTCGGACAAGGAGCTTCGTATAATTATGGTTGAACTTCACTTAAGGTAAGTTCGTTTAACCATTTAATTATATTTTATTGAATTATAATAACATAAACATTTCAGTGTCCTTAACGAAAACTATACATACTTTCTGTCTACATAACTCTACTACTACATAATATCTAACTACAAAAACTCTACTTACATACAAGTACATAATATCTCCTTATTTATTAGAATAGAATAATTTTTATTCTATATAGATTTCAAGTAACTATTATTGAAAGTAATTTTTTTCATTAATTTGGGAAAAAACCTTTGTTCTGGGAAAAACCAGCAAGAAACCCAGCAGGACTTTTTTTCAAAGTAAAATTAGGCCGTAAATTTCACTGCTGAGTAGAAACATCAGCCATTTTAGAAATGACTTGCCGTATTTGCCGCACAAATAGCAGGTGGATTTCCAATCTTAGCACCAGATCTCTCACACCTTCCTTGTCGTTGGTCTTAGGGTCAGTTCACACAGAGACGCGACGCGACGCGACGTTGCTTGAAGAGGCCAGTGGTTTCGCACCGCCGCGAGACGCTACGCGACGTCGCGTGGCGCATCGTGAAGTCACTGCGTCGCGCGGTCTCGCTAAGGAGCAGGATCGCTCTTGCACACTGCACCTATCCCCTCACGTGTCATGACGCCCGCAGGGGGCTGACAGCTTATGCTTGCCGTGTCAGCCCACCCCGTGTGCCAATTTGGCAATTAGACACGCCTTGTCTTTAATCTATGTTGTTTAAAGATAAAACGCTGTTTTAATCTTTTAACAATATAGATTAAAGACAAAGCCAAACGTAACGTTTTCAAACGTTTTCGAATTGAACATTTTCGATTGTTTTAAACGAATTTTGTTTTGCCACGTTAAGGGAAATAGATATAAAAAGTTTATGGTGTGAAAAAAATGTATTAAATGGATGTGAGTTTTTAATTTCTTTTCAAATAATGTTGTATTGTTATGCAAATAAAAATGGTTGAATTTCGATCCCTGGGCCCTAGTATCATATTATTACGCATTTTAAAACGTCCACAAATCTTAATTTACGGGATTTCGTAGCAATACTCTCGGTAGACAATATGGATGTTCGAAAAGTTTGTTAACTTTTTTTATAGGATAGGGTGACAAACGAGCACACAGTCCACCTGATGGTAAGTGGTTGCTGTCGCCCATAGACATCTACATCTATCCTCGTTTGCGAATCAAAATGCAGATGCGTTGTCACCCGTGAGGACTAAGATCGAATGCCTCGTTTCCAGTAAAAAGGGTATCCGGTTCTCTACACTCACCACACGAAACACAGCAGTGTTAAGCTGCCATTTTACGCTGGTACTCTGTGAGAGCGTGGTCCTTCCCCGGTCGAGCCGACCCATCCGTGCTACAACTATACTACTAATATAATAATAATAATAATAATAATTTATTTATTTCTCACCACAAACGACATGGACATTGCATACATTAATGTTACATCTCTATTAAACAATATTATGTCATTCGTAGGAGACTGGTGCCCGTGTAGGTTCAAAGACCCGTATTACAGGTCACCAGGCCCCCCCCGAATTAACAAGCACTTAGTATAATATACAGAGATAACTTATGTTAAGATTAGAAGTTATATTATATAGAGCGAATTAACAGTTTGGCTATATAGAATAAAAAGAATATAGCTGCAGCATGGCTCTACCACGTATAAAACTTACCAACTTACCAACGAGGACAAAATGTCGCCGGTCGAGCTAAATTTGGAATAGTTTGCACAAGATATTCTTGTGCACACTATACCGTAACTTATTTAAATTAAACGAGAATTGACTGGTTTTTGCAGTTACAAACTTAAATTTTTTTGGGAATGGTTGGGAAAATAACCGAACACAAGTGGCAAAATTAAAAATGTTGTAGAACCGACTTCAGCGTAAATAAAATAATAACATCATCAATGTAGTCGAAGTCAAGATAACTGAAAAACAACTGTTCAGATCTTAATCAAATTTGTATGGGACTACACGAGAAGCACCAGCTTTCAAATAAAAAGAAGAATCATCAAAATAAGTTCACTTAAAGAAAAGTTCTGAGGTTACACACATTAAAGAACAGTCGAATTGAGAACCTTCTACTTTTTTGAAGTCAGTTAACATTGTTTCTTTTGTAAAGTTACAACTTTTTCTTGACCGTTAGGTTCTGTTGTCTTGGTATGACTACTTATTTTTTCTATACATAAGACAATTGCTTTTAAATTTACTTTAAGAGAATTTCTAATAAATAAAACTTGAATGTATTTCTTAGTTGAAACAAAAGCAACTTATAAACTGTCGGGTAACAAAATTAATGTTTTTTTTATTGAGGGCATATGCTGTGACACACATGATATATGAGCTTAATATCATCTTGGCCGGTATCGACCTCCATCAGATCTAATCGCAAACGCGTCATATTGAACGATATTTATGAGAACGAGTCACTATCATCTTTCAAAGTCTCATACATCATTATTGTTTGTAATTAATCAAGTTCATCTGTCACAAAACGTGACAGAAAAAAAACGTGACCTTCAAAATTTTGATTCCAGATGACTTGCTGTAATTAACACGTTAGACATTATATATATTACGGTACGGTATAATATAATAACAATGTATAAAAATATAAAATAAATGGGCTATAAATTATTGTTCCGAGTCTGGGTATTTATACGTGTGCAATTTACTTTTAAAAAACACCTCACGATACAGTATGAAATCCTAACGTCTGAATAAGACAAATAAGATCAAAATATAATTAACCGACTTTTAAAAAGGAAGAGGTTCTCAATTCGACTGTATGTTACGCGTTATCTTCGTCAATTGTAAACCGATTTTGAACAATCTCTTTTTTAAATAATTTTACTTCATCTAAATAAGAGCTAAAGCTTTTAATATAACATTGAGATTGTGATATTCCTAGTCCACTTAAAAGAGAATAAATAACTATTAATAAAAATTTAATTTTAGCCTAAATCAGCTTTTCTTTTATTAAAAGTTGCTTTTTTACCTTATCATGTATATTAGTCGTTATCAGGGTGGAATAAATTCGATGTTTGTAAATCTGCCCATTACTACCACGCTGCGCTGTTCAGGTGGGTCAGTGAGTGTAGAGTAGATACCCTCACACTGGTATATTGCAACGCATTCAAACTATGGAGTGTAGAGTACAAGGAGAACCATCTTATAAGGGGCGAAAGTTGAAAAAGTGTCCTACTATTTACTGAAAATAAGGGTTCCAAAACCTGCCACAATAGCGCTGGCGTCTGAAAAACTACGATATGAATATAGCTGTTGTAGACGGAGTAAAGTCAGCTGAATTCAAATATTTAAAAAAATTCATGATTAGAGTAGTTAGTAAAATGCCAGTATACAAAATCTCAACTATTTACGTAGTACAAAACCAAGCGGATTGATCGGTCCTTGTTTATTTCTCCATCTTATTCTAATTAATTTTGGCGCATTTTTTTAATTTATCCTATGCTACTGCAGCGCCACCCTTATTGGATGCGTTTTTAGGGACACTTTTCTTATATAGAGATGGTCCTCCTTGTACTCTACACTCCATAATTCAAACAAACAGTTTTGCTACTTGAGTAGTTATTATATGTTTTGAATGTTTTCTAAAAATTTGTTTATCATAAATATATATGTGTGTGTAGAAATATGTATATATACATATATGGTACATCATTTCATAATATTCACAATGCAAAGACCCCAAATAAAGCGGCTGTTAAATACCCTATTCCTAACAGAAAACATTAAATATCTTGTGCGTCGTCTGTATGTTATATTAAAAAAACCGAAGTTACAGAAATTAAATCAACAAAAATTAAAAATTGTTATGCTTGGTTTACTTAAAAAACGACTAAGTGTTGACTGGGTAATATAGGAACATGTACACACACACACGCAAAAGTAGACGTACATGCACACGCATGCACACAATTTGCTAGCGTCTGTCTTTGAATCCGCATTCAAGGCAAGAGAAAATAAGTTTTTGTATAATTATATTAGTTATTTTTATAAGCTACTCATAATTCAGAGTGCTTTATAATCTTCAGCTCCATTGTCACCACTTAAATCACAGCACTGATATAGTATATTACTCGTGGATAAGAAGCAAGTACATAAGTTCTCGACCGTAAGACAAGTGCATCACGTGAAGATGATGTATAAAATTTGGAGAAAACGTCCCCAAAAACCATCTCAAAATCAGAATATAATAAATCGTTGAACCCTTAATGAATATAAATACATCATCATCATCCTTAGGTCCCTTCACAACTCCACTGCTGAACATAGGCCTCTCCCAAAGAATACAACAAAGCACGGTCCTGAGCCATCTGCGTATATCGACCTTCTGCATGTCTTACCAGGTTTCCACTCCATTTAGTGGGGTCCACCACACACACGCGGCTGCTACATAAGATACAACATCAAAATATAAATGTAAATAACTTATCAATTCATTCACCGAGTTCTAACATATCAGAACAACTTACCACGCTGACACGCTATTATTTTACATACAAACTATCAGTAACACAAATTACTAGGTTTGCTATGTTTATTTTGGTATTTGATTAATAGATAGATGGCAAAGAATTATTACCTGAGTTATTAAGGCTTTACTGGTCCTTATGGCAAACACCAGTGTTGTTTTGCAGTGTTGGGAAAGGCGGCTGCTTAAGTTGTATATACCCATACAATTACAATTACAATTTTAATTGGGATATCACACATTGCCCTTTGGGAGGATTTTTAAAAAAATATGGCGATAATATATCCGCCCTCATGTGAAATTTACCCTACAATTTTAAATAGTTAAATTTATTTATCAGGTTCGTATAATATGTTGTCTTATAAAAACATAAAATAAAAACCTAATGGTTGATATGATGCAGATAACGACACGCAGTGATTTCAACCGGCGCAGCAGTATTATTTTCCCCGAATATAATCTGTTACTTTTTTTTTTTTTTTTTTTTATAGAATAGGGGGCAAACGAGCATGCGGCTCACCTGATGGTAAGTGACTACCGCCGCCCATGAACAACCGCAACACCAGGGGAATTGCAGATGCGTTGCCGACCTTTTAGAAAGGTGTAAGCTCTTTTCTTGAAGGTTCCTAAGTCGTATCGGTCCGGAAAATTCGCTGGTGGTAATTGATTCCACAAGGAAGTCGTGCGAGGGAGAAAACTTCTTCTAAATCGCACAGTCGTGGACCGCCAATCATCCAGATGGTATGGATGGTAACGAGAGTTTTGTCGTTTTTTTAACTTTTAGGGCGATTGTTTCAAATAGGCAATACAATATATATATATATATATATATATATATATATATATATATATATATATATATATATATATACCCTTTACAGCCTATTAAAGTCCACTGCTGAACAAAGGCCTCCACTATAGCTTGCCTCATAGGGGGGATATTTGCCAAAGTTGCCACGCCTGGCAAGCGGATTTGCAATCGCAGTTTTTTATTTTTAGTCGTTATTAGGTAGACACTGCTGCCCATTTCCTTATTTGTTTCCCTCTGTCGCCTCTTACTACACCCACGAGATGATATGGGGTAGTGGATATTCTTACACCGCCACTACACGAGGTATTTCATTTATAATCAAAATGAATTATATGATTGATTTTGTTATAATTTATTATGTCTTTATTAATAACTTAAAGAATATTCTCGGTTGACATCAGATTTGGTGAGATTTTATCGGATATCCGATTTCAATAGATTATATTATACGTAATGATGTTGCACTATTTTAGTATCGTATGCCCACCTAGAAGCTAAAAATAGCAAGCTTCGTCATTACAATATGATCTACCTAACAAAATACCATCACAGTTCAACAAACTCGCTGACGATCAATAAAAAACTCGTACGGTATCAAGTTTTTTTTAACACCTTATTCAATACCAGCCAAGTTTGTTCGAGAAATTTGAAAAGTAAAACTTCAATAAAACTGTTAGGTATAACATTTTATTGACGTTTGATATCTTTGAGTATTTCTTTTTCATTATGATCCTTAACGGCCGCTTAAATAAAGTTTAATTTAGTAAACCGAATCCATAAGAATTATGTTGTTTTTAATTATAAACAACGATCAGTTTTTAAATTTCCCTGGTGGCGGCGTGAGAGAATCCAACCAATTTGACTGATAAATTACATCCTATAGTAATTAGAGGCGATTATGAGAAATGCCAGAAAATCTTATGTCTTCCGATAGGTAGATATCTCGTTTGGATGAAGTGAGTCGAATGAAGAGAATCGAGTGAAAAAGCCAAGCTACAGCAGGCGGGCAGCAGCGTCTAAAATGCTAGACTTCTGCGACAGTCTACATCCAAGTGCCTGCCAATCAGCCTGCCAAGCATATCGATTAAGGCAAATCTTCCTTCTATAAATCAACAAATTAAATAACTTCGTAAACTTATCATCACACAACACAAACTACACCGTTTCAAACTGTTGTGCCATCAGTCAAATAATTTCATGAGCTATTAAAGTAATATTTTTTCATAAGACTTTTAGATTTCAAAAATATTGAAGTAAATTGTATTACTGTTAGTCAAACAATACTAAGTCAGTGCGGAGGTAATTTGTTCTATTTTTTTTTTACTTATTATAAGCTTGACCACAATCCTACCTGATGGTAAGTGGTGATGAAGCCTTAAATGGTAAATCGCACTGTCTTAGCGTAACAAAAGCTTATCCACTCTTGCCTTGAAGACGCCCAGATTGTACTCATACGGAAATACATACAGCGGAAATTTATTCCACTCCATTGCTGTACCCGTTACGAAAGACAAAGCAAACCATTTGGATCGAATGCGTGAATTATCGACAACAAAAGGATTAAGACCCACCGACCACCTGGTTGTGCGATAATGGAAATCGGAGGGAGGAACTATAGCATATACTACGACCAACAGTGGACTATCACGAACTGATCGAGAGAGAGAAGAGTATACAAATTAAATCCTAATGCTGCTACTAATGACCACTCTGAAATGTAAGACCGAAGGTAAGCTCGGATGCAGTGTCAGAGACACAGGAAAAAAAGAAACGTTTCTATCCATTGTAGCCTATTATCCTTACAAGCTGTACGGTACGGCCAAAAAAATACGCTCATATACGAGGCATTTCATCTTTGTTCTCAGATATGTGTGTTTACGGGTCACAGCATTCACATACCTTTAGTTGGACTGGATGCGCGTTTGTTACCCTTACCCTTACTTCATTAAAACAAAAAGTGATAAAATTAAAAATTTTGTACAACTGACGTCAATATAAGTTATTAAGGATAATTCAAAACGTGCCAGACCTTAATCAATAGCTTTCAAATAAAAAAAGAATCATCATAATTGGTTCACGGAATTCGGATTAATCCCAGCCGCCAAATTTCACGAACGCACATCGCGGCAGAACTCCCGATACCATCCACACCATCTGGATGATTGGCGGTCCACCACTGTGCGATTTAGAAGATGTTTTCTTCCTCGCACGACTTCCTTGTGGAATCGATTACCATCAGCGATTTTTCCGGACCGATACGACTTAGGGACCTTCAAGAAAAGAGCGTACTCCTTTTTAAAAGGCCGGCAACGCATCTGTATTTCCCTTCCTGGTGTTGCAGTTGTTCATGGGCGGCGGTAGTCACTTACCATCAGGTGAGCCGCATGCTCGTTTGCCCCCTCTCCTATAAAAAAAAACCTAGAAAAAATTATGGAGTAACAGCAGTTTCACTCGATATCTCGAAGGCTTTTGACAGGGTTTCGCACGCAAGTCTGCGAAGTAGGCTAACTGCTTACAGCATCCCTGCTGAATTTCGCAACTGGATATCTGATTTTCTGCGTGAACGGTCAATCAGGGTAGTCATAGATGACTGCTCTTCTGAATTAATGCATATTAATGCCGGAGTTCCTCAGGGATCTGTCTCTCTGCGACTTTTTTCGTGCTGCACATCAATAACGTAGGTCTACCAGTAATTTTGGGGTATGCATGGGAGATTCTTATCCAGTGCAAAACATGGAGGGATAATAATTTTAGTCAGAGAGGCCAAGGTGGAATGGATAAATGCGACCTTAAATCTTGTCTCCCAATGGGGTGATGACAAGCTGGTTAATTTCAACGCCGCCAAAACACAGGCGTGTCTGTTCTCCGCAAAACGAAGTCCATTTGATCTGACTCCTACTTTCCGAGGTATATCTGTGAAGGTTACTGACCATCTCGAGCTTCTCGGCATACAGTTGATTGCTAACCTCAACTTTGGCACTGACATTGAGTCCAAAGCATAAACTACGATCAAAAAACTGCCAAAAATCTTAAACAAGGTGAAGTGATTCTTCACACCTGGACAGTTTCTTACTTTATACAAATCTCAAGTCCGAAGATGCATGGTGTTTTGCAGTCACCTTTAGGATGGCTTAGCAAAGTATCAACTTGCCGCACTCAACTCAGTGTAATGCAGACCCAAGAGGTTTATGGGCGCCAAAAAGATGGTGGAAATTAAGCTTCACAGATTAGCTAACTGCCGCCAAGTTGCTCGTTTGTCGGTCTTCTACAGATTGTACTTCGGAGAGTGTGCCCATAAGCTTATAAGCTCATACCGCCATCTCAATTCGCCTAACGGAGTATCAGACGTACTGCAGGTTGCCATCCACATTTGTTTGACATATCCGAATATTTGCACTAAGTATTATAAATCATCTTTTATAATGCGCACAGCCAAAGTGTGGAATACCTGCCGGCGTCTGTTTTCCCGAGTACCTATAACCTGAACCCCTTCAAGGTGCGTGTTAATAGGCAAACCTGTGCAAACTCGTTCAATCGTAGAAATCAACTTTATTGTCGGGCCAGATGGAGGTCAAAAGTGAGCCCATTATTAATAAAAAAAACCACATTAAAATATAGTTGATTTGAATACCTCCTCCTTTTTGAAGTCGGTTAAAAAGCAAACGATTTGTTTATTTTTTGCACAAAATGAATCTTGCATTCGGCTTTCAAACATAGGTTCTTAGGGCATATTAGTTAATTGACCACTAAGCCACTGGGTCAAAATAAAGGATTGCACAGTTTATTTATTATCTAATATTTAGATTATACTTGTACATGTAGAACGTTTTCAATAGCAAACTTTTAACTGTTCAACAACAACTGGCACGTCGTACGAATAATAGTAATATGGTCAAAGTTTTCGAGGCGTTTGGTTATTTTTAGCAAGTGTGATCGTACCTCTACGGTAGCAGATATAAAATGAATTTCATAAAACTTCTAGAACATAGTATAATCTATTACTTATTCCTAGCATAATAGTAATAAATACAATATGGATTGAAAGTATAAATGAAAATGTGCACCAGCCCCCCCCCCCCCCCCCCCGTAACCCTGGGTGCTGTAAAGTGAGCGAAACGTCGGGAATTTAAAAAAAAATTAAACGCGATAAAATTCGTAAAATTAGTTTTATATATATATAGAACCGGGGTGGTACCACGACCTCACAGAAAACCAGCGTGAAGTAGAGGTTTACCTCTGCGTTTCGCTTGGTGAGTGCAGGTGGCCGGAGGCCCTTTTTACTGGAAATGAGGCATTCCATCTTAGTCCTCACGGGTGACAACGCATCTACATTTTGACTTGTAATTGAGGATAGACGTAGATGTCTATGGGCCGCAGCAACCACTTACCATCAGGTGGACTGTGTGCTCGTTTGTCACCCTTATCCTATAAAAAAAAATAAAAAAAAAAAACCTTATCCGATTTCCCGTAATCATATTTGCAATTACCTTGTCTATAACCGCAAGTAGACCTTTTCTTTGAGGAATTTTCCCGAACTTAGATCCATTTACTTTTCCATAAAGTCGTTACTCTATTCATCGCGATCTTTGTCCTTGTTTTTAAATTTTACGCTTTAAAAAATTGTGAAATTTTAAGGAAATTAATTTCTGAATATGTTAATCTGTGACTGTGTATAAGCTATATAATTTCTGTTCTAATGCAGAGATTGAGTTTTCAGGTAAGAAATAATTAAATCTAGAGCTTAAGTTAATATTTATTGATATAGACTGTGTTCGCCTTAACTATCATATTAATTTTATTTCAAGATTCTCTTTTAGATGTTTTTAAAGCATGCATATAATTTACATAGCTACAAGATTAGAACAGAGAAAATAAAAACAAGCAATAAAAATATTTTGATAAAACTTGAAAGAAATTTTATTCTATTATATTATACAATCTATAAATTATGGGCCATTTCAGATATATCGCTGCTTAGTTTCGTTAGGTATAATTGGTTCTTATCGCGTAAAATACTGATTGCTTTGAAAGGTCTATGAATTATTAATTTTTTTTGTTGAGATTATCATAAAAGAATATAAGCTTTTGCTGTATGGTAGTGGCGTAAAAGGATCTGTCCTCCCATTTTGTCGTAACAGGTGACTATGGGGAATGCCCATCGATCACTAATAAGAAACTGGTTATAGCACGAATGGGTCGGCACGACAGGGGTAGGACCACGCTCGCACTGAATACCAGCGTAAAATAGCAGTCTAATGCTGCTGTGTTTCTTATGGTGAGTGTTGAGAACCTAAGACTCTTTTAATGGAAAAGAGGCATTCTATCTTAGTCCTCAGGGGTGACAACGCATCTGCATTTTGATTCTTAAATAAGGATAGATATAAATGTCTATGAACCACAGCAGGTTGACTGTTAACGCTCACCCTTACTTTATCTATACATATAAATAAAAATTTCTAGTGTCTATAATATTTATAAAACTGTCTTATTATACTCATGGAGTTATTTGCCAACCATTTTTCAAAATGTTGTTGCCAGAAAGACATAAAGGCGTATGTATTTCTGGGCTAATCTTCGGTATGACTAAACAGATTGTAATGAAACTTTACGAACAGATAGAATACAATGCCAGGATGGATCTAGGCTATATTTTGTACGAAAATCTTATATTTATAAAAAAATGAAAAATTTATAAAACATATGATCTTTAATTATCTTTCATTTAAATAATAGGTATAAAGCTATGAAATTGTCGTTCTGCAGAACTGGACATTTCAAATCAAAATATTTTTTTTGGCTAAAAATTCTATATTCAAATTTATTTTATTTTAAAAACATGGAATTCCTTTTTCATAATTAATCATTTATGTATTGATTAGCGTTATGTTTTCATTGCATTTTAATCTTTAAGTCATCACGGATACGATAAAAATTAGAGTAATTATGGAATATGGGTACCGTCATGACAGCAACGCGGCACAAGTAGCATTCAACATCAAAAATGAAGCACGTAGTCAAGTGGCACCTGATGATACTTAATCTACGGCTCAATTAGCAGCAGCTTTCGACGTTAGCAACAGAACATTATTGGTCCATTTCCATCAAATTGGCCACATAAAAAAGCTTAGCAAAGGGGTGCTCCAGCACCAGCGCGAAGTACGCGTCGAGACGTGCAATGCACTATTCAACATGCACACATTCGAAGGAATTTTGAACCACATTGTTACCGGCAATAAAAAAGGGATTCTGTTTGACAATTTCAAGCGCTCCGCAAGTTAGTTGGATCCTGGATCAGCACCTAAACAATGCCCTACAATAAAACCTACCCCTAGAAAAGTGATGCTCACTGTTTGGTGGTCTAGTTTCGGTGTGATTAATCACAGCCTCCATCAAACGGGATGAGCATTACTGCAGATACGTACTGTGAAGAACTGAACACATTAATGGAAAAGCTAGAACATCTTCAACCAGCTTTGATCAATCGCTCGTCCTCGCTGCTCCTGCACGAAAACGGGCCACCTAATACTGCACAACAGACGGTTGTCAAGTTACGAGAGCTGGGGTTTGGAGCCCTCCATCATCTGACGTAGTCTTTTCAGAATACTACTTTTTTCAGAATTTTCGATATCTTTTTGGCAGGAAATAAATTCAATACCTGAAAGGCAGTACAAAATTCCTTTGAAAAATTTGTGGCCTCCCGTTCAGCTGATTTCTTCAAGAAGAGCATCAATAACTGCCACTGCGTTTGTTTTGTTTCATTAATGGAAATAAAAATATAGAAAAAAAAAATACGTTAATTTATTTCATACAAAATGACAATTTTATAGGTAAAGTATGTAAGTAAAAATAACCTAATATTAATAGATCCTATTCAGGCGAAGCTGTGGCGGGTGGCTAGTAAAATATATAATATATTATTACTATTGTAAAGAGTTATTGATGTTTTATCTCACGAAGGAGGGTGAGTTTTACTATGCTGCTTAGCAAAACACATAAATTATTTTCTTACATCATTGCGAACAACTTTTCTCTGTTTACTTACACTAAAATAATAGATGTTTTGTATGAAAAAAAAAAACTTGTTTTCTATTTGTAGGTACATAAATTAAGCAATTATTTGCTAAAATATATCTCGGATCCAAATTGTCCATTGAAATACTATACTACTATTATGTGTCTATAGTATAATTTTATCAGTCGGCGGTCGCAATATTTTTTTAGAATAGTCTTTATTGTGGCAGATATTGTCAACTTAGCTTTGATTGTGCTTTTATTTAATTAATTTACTGAGCACTACCATATATTCACACATTTTAGTTTTCATTCATCATATTAATAGTTCAATTTGCCGTGCGGTGACGGTTTAAAAGGATCTATTTCATCGCGTGGGTACTGTGAAGGGCGACTACTGGAATTCCAATTATCAATCAATATAATTAGGTATCTCTCGGCTTCAAGTAATAGAATATCGACATTTCTGAGAGAGAAAAAGTAAATTCAAAAATTTTGTTAATCACACTCAATCTTACGCTCCAGCATTAAGATAAGACATATTATAAAAAATGTAACCACTCTATATTGCACTGTTTTTGTTTAGTATAAACTTCTTTTCCATCATCAAAATAAATGTGTGCTTTTAATCTGTGCACGTGGGCTTAAAATGTAGCAACATTTACATTTAAGTGTTGAATATGTTCACTGTGGTGTGCACAATCTTTGCAATGAAGGTGATTTTAAAAACAAAATAAAATAAACTAAAAGGCCTTCCGATAGATGACGCTTTAACAATTCCTATTCCGATTAAGTCAGACGCAAAATATTTAGACCAGCGACGAGAAACAATTTCAAGGACACGAAATGTCTAGAACTGTGATCGCAATTTCGTCTGCCATGTGTGGAAATTAAGGAACATTCGCTGACTCTCTAGCAATTGACTGATATAGGCCAATTTTTTTTATAGAATAAGGGTAAAAGGCGAGCAAATAGTCAGCCTGATCGTAAGTGGATACTGTGGCCCATATACATCCACATATATCTTAAATTAAGAGTAAATGCAGATGCGTTGTCAGTCACAACCAGTGGCATAACAGTCCATACTATAATTTTTCTTAAAGGTATTATTATGTCATGACAGTTTGTCCATGTTGCAGTAGATGTCGCCTTTTTAAATTTAGCCATGCTAGGCCAATTAAGAATCAAACAAATTAATGAATAGTTTAAAATACAATCGAACCTTGGTAACTTACTATTTTGTTACAAAACAAATTTGTAATTAAATTCTTAGTATAATTTATTTATTTTACATTTATTCAAGTGAATTATTAAGATTTCGCCGTTGCAAATTATTTTCTCCGTTTATCTATGGCAAGAGCCAAAGGGAGGGATCTATGGTCATTTCAGTCTGTCAATGTTACATATGTCATTTATATTTAATTTTATTATATACAATATTACATACAATATTATAAACAAAAGAAACTAAAACTAGTAGTTTGTGTGAGTGTAAAACTAGTAACTTCATTTAACGTAATTTAATTTGTCTGTTTGTCATTACATTTCCTTTCGTGGTTTGTGAATGTCCTCTGTTTGTGTTTATAAGACTTTAACAACTTTGCTTGATCCCCGGACTCCGAAGACTTCGCCTTTTTCGTTGGACTTACGCATGAAACTCTGGACCCTGATTTGCTTAACTATTTGTGCTCTGTTGACCTGGATTGTGGCTTCTTTTGAGAGAAGTTGTTGTGTACTTTTATAATAAAAGGAAGCATTGTAAAAAAACATCCAACCGCTAAACAGTTGTTTTATTTGCCTAAATTATATTGTATACAAAGTAATTTCCAAAAGCCAAATCAATATTAAAATTGTTTGACTTTTGGAAATTACTTTGAAAATAAATAATAAATATTGTAATATAGAGCATCCTACGTCGTCGCTAGGCCGTAGGGACGTCGTATATCGATAGGTGGCGCTAATGCTACGATTCTAAGTGATGACTCTATTCCCTATATATAATGTACTCTGTGGTCACAACTGAGAACTAAGATGGAATGCCTCATATTTCTTACTAAGGGTATTCAGTTCTCCACATTCATCATACGAAACAGCAGCATAAGCTTCTATTTTACGCTGGTGTTATGTGAGAGCGTGGTCCTGTCCCGGTTGAGCCAACCCATTCGTGCTTCAACCATAACGTAGCGGCAGCATGGCTCCACCACGTAAAATTATAATCTAGGGCTATTAGAAGCGATAAGAGTATTTGCACAATTTTTTTTTCTCCACTTGTCACTTTACCTACACACCGACAAACTCTACCGATCGACTAATGACGTAAAAATATCCTATTTGATAGGGTTACTCTGAATTACCAGCATCCAACCAGTATACCGTGTGTAAGCCTGCAATGTATGCCAGCTAACGTTTTATAGGCAAATAGTAAATTTAAGAAGGTTCTTTGCCGTTACATGGACCTCTCCAGTTGTAGGTTTTTTTTATAAAATAAGGGTGACAAACGAGCACACAGTCCATCTGATGGTAAGTGGTTGCTGTAGCCCATAGACATCTACATCTATCTCCGTTTGCGAATTAAAATACAGTTGCGTGGTCAGCCGTGAGGACTAATATACAATGCCTCTTTTCCAGTAAAATGGGTCTCCGGTTCTCCATACTCACCATACGAAACACAGCAGCGTGAAGCTGCTATTTTACGCTGGTATTCTGTGAGACCGTGGGCCTTCCCCGGTCGAGCCGACTCATTCGTGCAACGACTATACTATTAATATAGCTGAAGCATGGCTCTACTGCGAGCAAAGGAAAGTTTGATTTTCCTTAATCCTTACGCTTTGCAGGCAGAGTGACCACAGCAGATTTTCCACTGCAGTGCCCAACGTTCTTTGTGCGAAGTTAGCTGCAGGTTCTATGGACGCTCGTACGTTCTATGGGCGGCAGTAACCACTTACCATCAAGTGGACATTAAGTTCGTTTGTCACTTAAATTTTATAAAAAAAACAGAACTACATCCCAACAAATAGGAGTATATTATATTTTGAATTTTGCAGTTACTTTCAATATTCTCTTTTCTGTTTCTCTTTAATGTTATACTTTGTTTATTACAGAAATATTGGATTGGAACCGCGTCATTAAAGGTATTTCCCAAGAGCAAAGAGAAAGTTATTTGAAACATTAATATAGGACACTTCAAGGAACATAATTTTAAATATGTTAATATTAATATATTTAAAATTCTGTTTCTTGAAACATATGTCTAGGGACCCGCCCTGTTTTCATCTGGGTAGGATGTATATGTGTGGCTTTATTTTGATTTGATAAAATTGAAAGTTTTGTGAAGTGTTTTATTTTCCAAAAAGGAAACTCTCTTCCGAAAAGCATAAGATAGAGCCTAAATCACTCCTGGCATTACTCTCTCTCTCTCTCTCTCTCGTTCTCTCTCGCTCTCTCTGTTTGTGAAGTTTCATTACAATCACTTTAGCTATTTCGAAGATTAGCATGGATAGACACAAACAGACATGAATACAACAATTATTGAAATCAAAACGTCGGTGTAAACAGACAAATAGGTTATACTTCAGGGGTGCTCCCGTTTAAATTTAAAATTTCTTTACTAAGAGAAATGTAAATGGGGTATGAATATTTTAATGTAAATATTTAGACGAAATTTCAGTTGTTACCTTTTGTAATCGGATTTTATTTTTATTAAAACTTAATTATTTTAGTTTTCAGTAAATAATAGATCATGAGATCACCGCTTTAAGTATAGAACTATAGGTGTAGAACGAAGAGAGGAGAAACTACATACACAATGAAGGTAGAGTCACTCGTTACTTTATTATGGCATTTATTATAGCTGCTGTACAAATGGGTTGACACGACCGTATTAGGCCCGCGTTCTCACAAAATAACTGCGCACCAAAATACTATTTTGTATCGTAAATGACAAAAACTTGTAGACCCTTTTCACTGGTAATGTATCATTACCATATACTCATTAGTCTTCAAAGGGGATACGCGTGTGGTTTTTGATTCTTAATTCAGTATAGACGCAGATGTCTAATGTTGTAGTGATTTATAGATGCTGTGGCACCCTCGTACTATCAGGTGCGCTGTAACAAATGGCGATATACCCCATCAAAAATTACGAATTCAAATACTGGAATAGTTTATTTATTTATTTAATCTTTATGAAATCTTACAAAAACAATACAGGATCAAAAACAAGAAATAATGCTAAAAGCATTCCCCGCCAGTCAAACTTCGGCCAGTGATAACACTACGTAAGGGGTTATAGAGAACAGTAAAAGTAATAAAAATACACACACGCACAGATTAATTAAATAATATATAAATATAAAATACATAATATACTGCATAAACGAAGATAGAGGTAACTGGTTAGCTATCTGAGCTTAGTAAATGTGAATCATTTGTAGAAAATGCGCCTGCACAAGCTCTTCAAAATATTTATTTGCTGAAAGGTTGTCTTCACTTTTCAGTTAAGTCATTCCAGAGGTGTGCAGCTTGAACAGCAAAAGATGAAGATATAAAACATAATTTACTGAGAGCTAGTCTAATTAGGATAGTGACATTCCAAAAGAAGTTAGATACTCTTTATTCCATTTAGGTGATACTGCCAAGTTTAACATCATCATAAGAGCTGGGTATTTACCAATAAATTTAAAAATAGGGCTACAGAATACATATTATTTAAATTTTTTATTTTCTCTTTTTCCAAAATTTATATTTCTTTTTTTGTGAAAATCTGATGTGAATTCGTTTATACACCAGTGGGATTGGTCAGCGTAAAAATGGAACTTTTGATTACTTTTTGTCTGGTGACTCTGTTTGTGTACGGTTACGGGCAACAGTTATGAATTGGTTTGCTGAATTTAAGAGAGATTTTGTAGCCATCTTTCTAGATTTTACTATATTAGAATCTCACGAAAAAAAACATTATAGTTAATTAACTAACAGTCCGCTAAACATGATGTACGTGAATCAAAATATATCCATAAAATAATTAAACATTTAGGACTAATAAAGTTGCTTATTAACGAATAATTATCGAGTTATCGAACATGCTAATCCCAAACCCACTCACATAATCAGTGATTTATTTATTCCATCTGGAGGTTGAGCTAAATAAATCGCATTATACATAGACGACATACACCTAGTTGTGACTTTAATATGTCCTTGTATTTATAAACGACCAGGAAGACATAACCTTCAAGTTTAGTTCAATACCTATTCTGATAAAATACTATAGAGTGTAAAGTTAGATCTGTTTCAAAATTGACAGTAATACACAATGATTTATAGGTTAATAGCTTTGTGGTAATAGAAATGTATAAAAACATGTTCAACAGTATGAAAACGTGATCGATGGGCACAAAGGTACAAGCAACTGTACAAATATAAGCCGTCATCGCGATAGACAGACAATCATCACAATTGAACTATGTATTGTGGTATTATTTGAGATACGTTTTCCTACTAGATCCACCGACATATTTAAAAGCATCAAAAGTTGAATTTAGGGATAAAATGCGCAGTTTCCAATTGTCATCACATTTTATAGTACAAGTATTTTTTTAATAAAATCTAGGATTCATGTTGTTTTATGCTGTAATGAAAAAAAGGTAAGAATATATATAATTCATTTAAGATTTAAGATACTCTTTAAAAACTAAAACTGGCGTCATAACTTTATTCTATGGCGGGAAAAAACTAAGAGGGAAGTCCAGGTATAACAATTTAAAATTTATCATTTTGTAAAAGATTCTCATGACACGAGAATAAAAATGTGGATATTCTCCTTGTACATAGCATAAATTAAAATTTACGTGATTCTGTTTTTGTTTTTCGTTATAATTTGGTTCTCCAAGATTTTTTTAATACGAGTATTATAAATATATTTCTAAATAGTAATTTTTGTCGAATAGAAACAGGAAATTCATTTATATCGAAGCTTTGCAGATAATAAAATATTATTCCGCTTTTATATCGTTTATATAATATGTCCTGGCTTCAAGTAATTTAAAAATAAACAGAACATTTTATAGTTTAATTTTTTCACATCGTTTATTGGTTGTAATGAAACAGAAAATTTGGAGCTGCATCTCTCATATATCAACACAAAATAATTTAAAAAATCTACGATTACGAAGCGTGGCGGCTATGGCAAAAATTCCCCCCTATTAGGCAATTTTAGGGGGAGGCCTATGTTCAGTGAACTTTTGATAGACTGTAATTATTGAATGTGATGATATGAATACAGCATTTGTTCAAATCGTAAAATAAGACTAAGGATATGCAGAGAATTTAAATATTATAGGCGATAGTTAACATACTTGAAAGACTAGACGTCAGAACGTAAGTCTAGGTATCCTTCAATTTATTTATACCTAAGACCAGTTCACAATTATTTGAATGTTATATTCAGATTATAATATAGCATTCCAGTCAAAAAAATCTGAACTAATAATTTAATGGCATGAGATAGATTTTTTATTTCCTTTTCTATCATTATGCAGTCCCTTCATGATAATATTAAATTTGAGTGTACAGATTATAATTGCTACTTAATATAGGAAAATGCCCTATGTTATATATATATATATATATATATATATATATATATATGCAGGAACATGCAAATATCATTACAGAAATTACTAATAATAATAATAAGGTCGCAGACCAAATTTTGGTCACAACGGAGCAAGCTTTCTGCGAAAGAAAGGATTATAATGGCCGAGTGCATACGGTACACTCTCTATTCCTTCACTCTCATGGTCCGATGAGATGACAGTCCAAAATGACGGAAGAAATATCAGGCGCAGAACCAACGTAATCGCATCTGATGACCGATACAATGATATACTTGTGTGTACGTAATTAACAACATTCACCAAATAAAAAAATCAACAAGTAATATTGCAATTATTTAATGAATGACAAATTAAAAAAGAACTTGTAGTAACTGGTGTCAAATTTTCCCAATATAAATTATTTAACGTTACAGTAATCTAAATCTCCCTATAAAGCACGTGTATTTTGTACCAGTTCTAGAACAGAATTTTTTAAATAGTTTTCGAAATTGCTGCTTTCCGAGGCACGTGGGTGAAACTGGTAACTTCTTGAATCCGGGTTGTTACTGAGAATTAACGATAGAAAAACTCAGTAAATCATTTTTGGCCTGAATCGGGTTCCATCGGTAATTATTATTAAATAATAATATTATTTGCTTTAATCAATGCAGCCATCTTAATTGAAGTAAAATAAACTTATTGCTGATGTAAATAGTTTTATCTCACGATGGCAGGTCGGTCTTACTTGTAGTGCAGGTGTACATGCACAATGCTTTAGTGTGCGTAAGCCACAGATTACCTCCGTAAGCTCTAGAGCTCGAACGTCATATCGAACATTGTCAGGACTGAAAGTAAACGTAGAAAAGTTTTGGTTTAAAAGTTACAGTCTATATACGTCCCACTGCTGGGCACCGGGCTCCTCTCATTTCTGAGAGGTTTTCAGGCCAAGGAAATATTCGCCGCGCTGCCCCAATGCTTGTTCGCGAATTTCACGTGTCTTCGAAATAAAAGAACTGACTCGGTGTATGTGATATCATAGTTGTTTAACAATTTATTTTAAATTTTCTATTGCCAGTAATGTATTCGTTATTGATGCCAACACGCCATCCACACATAAAATCGAGTGGGTATGTTATGTTAATGTATATTTGCACTGCCCAAATAAGTGTTGGCGGACTTTTTTATTCATTTAACTTATTCATCGAAATAAACCAACAAAAAGGAATAGATCCTTTTTTTTATAGGAGAAGGGTGACAAACAAGTACACAGTCCACCTGATGGTAAGTGGTTGCTGCCGCCCATAGACATCTACATCTATCCTCTATTACAAATCAAAATGTAGATGCGTTGTCACCCGTGAGAACTAAGATGGAATGCCTCATTTTCAGTAAAAAGGGCCTCGGGCCACCTGCACTCACCAAGCGAAACGCAGAGGTAAACCTCTACTTCACGCTGGTATTCTGTGAGGTCGTGGCACCACCCCAGTTCGAGCCGGCCCATCCGTGCGACAGCAAAAGCTGCCACGTGGCTCTACCACTGTTAAATCCTATTAATTTTGTAATATTCCACCTTTATGGCTATGACTTCTGACATCCGATTTACTTCAAAATAATAGGTATCATCGACCTGTTGTAATTCTTAAAAACTGGAAACAAAAATTTTCGTGTCATATACATTGAAGTATAATTTTCATATTACGAAGTACTTATATTTACTTCAATGGACCTGTAACGGTATCCAAGACGTACACAACGAGACATATAATGTAAAGTAAGTTAACGTGATCGTTACCAACACTTTTCACAGACTTGCGAGCAAAACAAACCTCTTTAAAATATTCGCCGTTATCAAGTATATGTACATAGTACAATCAAGTACATGCAAATATCCAAAACTTTTAAGGATACTTCATATAGCTTAAAAACGAATCGTATTACCTTAGCTGAAAGTAAACTCTTTTTTGTATTTTTTGTTATATCTAATCTATCTATCGTAGGCAAATTTTGAAACTCGTTCGTTTACAAAGACTGTCCATCCATAAAATAAAAGCACACGAGTAACGTTTCTTCACTCATGTGATAAAAATGAATTTATACTTCGTTGTCCGATTGAAGAATCGGGCACAACGTGATATGCCTTTGTAAAGTATGAATAATATTAAGACTGTGGCCAAGCATATCATAATATTATCCCACTATTTCATGATTTGTCCGATAACTGATAGCTAAAAAGAAACTAAAACAGAATTTAATAATTTCACGTGCTCAGTTATTACGCAGTAGAGCCAAGCTGAATGGTTATATGCAATTTATAGTTATAGCGAGAAGTCGGTTCGACCGGGAATGAACCACGCTTTCACAGAATGCCGACGGAAATTAGCAGCTTCATACTGCTGTGTTTCGTATAATGAGGGTAGAGTAACACAGCATCTGCATTTCGGTTCTTAATCAAGAAATTTTTTTTATAGGATAGGGTGACAAACGAGCATACACTCAACCTGATGGTAAGAGGTTACTGTGACCCATAGACATCTACATCTATCCTCAATAAAGACTTAAAATGCAGATGCGTTGTCACCCGTGAGGACTAAGATGGAATGCCTCTTGTCCAGTAAAAAGGGTCTCCGGTTCTCTACACTCACTATACGAAACACAGCAGCGTTAAGCTGGTATTTTACGCTGGTATTCTGTGAGAACGTGGTCCTTCCTCGGTCGAGCCGACCCAATCGTGCTACAAACATAACATAACATAAACACTCACGCCTGTCACCCAGAGGGGTAGGCAGAGACTATGGAATTCCATTTGGCACGATCCTGACACACCTCTCTCGCTTCCTCCACATCTATATACCTACGCATACACGCTCGTCGGTTAAAGGTACTCTTAATTTGGCCCATTTTCAATATATCGCCTATTTGGTCGATAAAACTTTCGCCTAGGGCGACCCTTCCCGACTCTGCCATTCACCTCTGCAACATAAATTTGCTTTGTCACTCTTTCCTCATTCATTCTTTCTACATGACCAAACCACCGAAGCATTCCTTTCTTAATCCTAGTCACAACATCATCTTGCAAACCACACATTTCTCTTATCACACTATTTCTCACCCTGTCATTCAGATTCAGCCCTAGCATACTACGTAATGACCGCATTTCTACAGCATTTATTCTACTCTCGTGCTTCTTCTGCCATACCCATCGTGCTACAACTATACTACTAATATAGCTGCTGCATGGCTCTACCACGTACAAATATATCGTGTATTTGTTAGTGGTATGAATTGAATGTAGATGTGATATCTATGGGCTACTGCTTCCACTTACAATCAGGTGAACTGTGTGCTCGTTTCTCACCTTTGATGTGTGAATATAATCTATCTGTGCTAAGATTATGACATTGTGTATAGAAGAATCAAAACCCCGACTTAAGAATGTGAAAAAATTTAATTTTTTCCAAATTCATTGAATTCGGCTTTTACTTTTTGTGGAAGATTAATTGTCTTAACCTTTTAGAGTGTACTAAAGAATAATTCAAGCTCAAGGTAATTAAACATAAGAATGACTTACAATAAGTATTATTTATAATTTATATTATATAAAAAAAATCTGTTTCTGTTTCGAGGTAACAACTAGAAATAGTGATATCAAAAAAAAATTTGTAACCCTTAAGGGTGGAAGATTTTCTCCAAATATTTATGGGATGATTTTCTTCATTTTTTTAAAGGGACCACTCATTAAATACAGACGTAAAACCTATTTAATAAAAATAAAAGCGGCCAAGTGCGAGTCGGACACGCTCATGAAGGGTTCCATAGCACGATTTACGATTTATGACGTTTAAAAAAAAGACTACTTACTAGATCTCGTCCAAACCAACTTTCGGTGGAAGTTTACGTGGCAATGTACATCATTTATTATTTTTAGTTTTATCATTCTCTTATTTTAGAAGTTACAGGGGGGGGGGGACACATTTTACCAATTTGGAAGTGTCTCTCGCGTAAACTATTCAGTTTAGAAAAAAAATATAAGAAACCTCAATATAATTTTTGAAGACCTATCCATAAATACCCCACATGTATGGGTTTCATGGGAAAAAGTTTTTGAGTTTCAGTTCTAAGTACGGGGAACCCCCAAAATTTTTTTTCTATTTTTGTGTGAAAATCTTAATGCGGTTCACAGAATACATCTACTTACCAAGTTTCAATAGCATAGTTCTTATAGTTTCGGAAATAAGTGGCTGTAACATACGGACGGACAGACAGACAGACAGACATGACAAATCCATAAGGGTTCCGTTTTTTGCCATTTGGCTACGGAACCCTAAAAACTAGCGATTCGCCCCGGCTTCGTAAAGTTGATTTCACGATCTCGACAACAACGCCACCTACCGGGTCCAATCGTGACCATTCTCTAATCAACTTAAAGACATACACAAAACTTCAAAATCGGTCAAGCCGTTTCGGAAGAGTTCATTCAAATACACACGGACAGAAGAATTATATTTAACATATAATATGAATATGTTATACATATAAACTTTTTTCATGAATTTTTCTATCTATTAATAATAATTGCATTAAAATTTGTTGTCTAGTGTAAAAGATCTAGGCGTACAGACGGTGGAAAGCGACTTTGTTTTTTACTATGTAGAAGAAACCCGAAAATTGTTTTACAATTTATTAAGATATGTCGTAACATATATACAATAAAGCATGCTGTTGAATTGAGAACTCTTTCTCCTCCATTGTTTAAAGTTAGCTAGAAATATGAACGCACGTATCTAGTAATAGCAGAGGCAGTGGCGTAGCGTGCCTTCGAGGGGCCCTGTATCAAAATTTGTTGGGGGGCCCCAATGAAGAGTAAAGATTTCATAAAAGGAACAAAAACGCTTGCATTGAATTCAAATTATTATATATTGATTTTAAGTTATTCATCATCATCGTTACAGCCCTTCATAAGTCCAAGGAATGAAAAAACGAATAAAGGAATAAAAAACATATACATAAAAATGGTCTTCAGTTCTCTATGTACACATAAATTATCGTCAATTATCACGACAACGGCAAAAGTACTAATTCCACTAGTTCATCATCATCATCATCATCATAACAGCCCTTCATAAGTCCATTAAAGAGCATAGGCCTCACCCAAGGAATGCCACAAAGCACGGTCCTGAACCACCTGCATCCATCGACTTCCTGCATGTCTTACCAGGTCGTCACTCCATATAGTGGGGGGACGCCCTACACTTCATCCGCCGGTACGAGGCCGCCACTCGAGAACCTTTTTCCCTATCGGTTGCCGGTTCTTCGAGCTATATGTCCGGCCCATGGCCACTTCAGCTTACTAATTCGTTGGGCCATGTCGGTGACTCTGGTTCTACTGCGCATATCCTCATTTCTAAGTTTATCACGCAGAGAAACTCCGAGCATAGCCCTCTCCATAGCTCGCTGAGCAACCTTGAGCTTCCTCATCCGGCCAGCAGTGAAGGACCACGTCTCAGTTCCGTATGTCATCACTGGCAACACGCACTGGTTGCACAATTTCGTTTTCAAGTTTTGAGGTATACCTGACTAGAAGATGTGCCGTTATTTCCCGAACGCTACCCAGTCGAGTCGAATCCCTCGATTGACCTCTCGGTCGAAGTTGGACTTACTTAGTCGGACTATTTGTCCCAGGTAAACATAAACGTCAACAACTTCGAGCTTAGAGCTACCAACAACTACCGACATAGGTGTGACATGGACATTAAACATGATCTTTGTTTTGTCCATGTTCATCTTAAGACCTATCCGTTGGGAAAAACTATTGAGGTCATTAAGCATAGTGCTTAGGTCCTCCAGCGATTCTGCCATAAGGACTATATCGTCGGCAAATCGAAGGTGAGTGATGTACTCGCCATTGATGTTAACACCGTATCCTTACCAGTCCAGAAGCTTGAAAACGTCTTCCAATGCAGCGGTGAAGAGTATCGGGGATATAACGTCACCCTGTCTTGCACCTCTCTGCAATTGGATAGGTTTCGTACTCTGGTTCTGTACTCGGATAGCCATCGTAGCCCTACTGTACAAGCACTTCAGCACTTCGATATACCGACAGTCAACTTGGCATCGCTGAAGGGACTGCAGCACCGCCCGAATTTCGACGTAATTTTGATTGAAAGTCTTTGGGCTTTCTCATAGTCCACATACGCCAGAAATAGTGGTAAATTGTACTCCTCGGACTTCTGTACAATTTGCCGAAGGGTATGTATGTGGTATATGGTGCTAAAGCCTTTTTGGAAACCGGCTTGTTCGGGAGTAATGACTCTCGAAAACAGCATGTAGACGCGGCTCAAAAGGGAACTCGGTCTGTAGTTCTTCAAGAGAGCGTTGTCACCTTTCCGGAGTAGTGCCACCATGGAGGACGGAATTAAAGAGCTTCTGAAGGACATCAAGTATCGGTTTTCCACCCGCTTTCAGAAGCTCCACTGTAATTCCATCCAGCCTGGGATCTTGCCGTTTTTAAGATGCTGGAGAGCCATTCTAATCTCGCTCAGACTGACGTCCGAGATATCATCGGAATAGTGTCGGATAAGACTCGCTCTTGGATCGTTACTCACACTTACGTGTGGCTCCAACGATGATGTGTACAGCTGCCAATAGAACCTCTCAATCTCACTCAAAACCTCAGGTGTCCCGGAAACGACGCTGCCATACTCGGTCTTCAGCTTCGACAGTTGGCTCTTTCTGGCAGACAGATCTCTTGCAAAGACTTGGGAGCCCTGGTTCTGCTCGATCTTTTCTTTAATACGAGCAGAATTAAAGTTGCACAAGTCCCGCCGCATGCATTTGGAGATCTGTATGTTCAGTTGCCTGTACGCTGTCAAATCTACTGAAGACTGCAGCTATATACCCCGTCTAAAAGCCATTGAGATTAGAGTGTGATCGGAGACTTTTTGTTTCTTCTGCGGCGGGTCTTGCAAAACTTAGCTCAGACCGCATGGACAGTTTCCACGAGCTTGTCATTCATATCGTCCATTGTATTGCAATCTTCTAGGCACTGAAAACGGTTTCGTAGCTCGAGCTGAAAGGTTTCTGGACTTTGGATTAGAGCACGAGAAGGACGGAGCGTTGACTTCATTAGACGTGACTTCTCCAACTTAACGTTTAGGTTCAGTGTGCCTCTCACCATTCGGTGATCGCTGCCGGTTTTCACCCTCGCGATCACTGAGACATCACTGAATAGTTGTCGTCTGGTCGTCATAATAAAGTTAATCTCATTTTTTGTCGAACCGTCGTGGCTCGACCAGGTCCACTTCCTGTGGGGCCGCTTCTGGAAGAAAGAGTTCATCATAAAGAGTCCTTCTTTCTCCATGAAGTTCGCCAGCTGCTGGCCCTTTGGGTTCCGTTGCCCTATTCCGAATTTCCCTACTTTCAGCTCACCGTTCTCTCTTGTGCCTAGTTTTGCGTTGAAGTCTCCCATTAACACCGTATAGTGGGTTTTGGAGGAATGCATTGTTCTAGAGATATCCTCATACATTTCTTCCACCTCCTCATCGGCGTGTACCGAGGTTGATGCGTAAACCTGTATAACCTTCAGCGATTACCGTTCGGTGATTCTGAGTATAAGGTCCGCAATCCTCGTCGACACACTCCCAATCTTTACAACGTTGTTAACGAGAGACTTGTGGACGATAAATCCGACACCTCCTTGGGACAGATGGTCGCCCTCCTGGTGATAGAACAAATTGCCGGATTCGAGGATTACCGTGACCTCCCCCTCTCTTCAGACTTCGGATAATCCTATGACATTCCAGTGCAACTTGTCTATCTCTTCTTCTAGCTCCAGGACCTTCTCGTCAGTCCTCAGGGTGCGTGCGTTATAAGTTGCCATGTCGAGTCGTCGTAGGTGGCAACAGAACCTCCACCGGAGACTCTTAGCACCCCCTGCCTCGCTGTTACCATGGTCGCCACCTTAGCCAGGAATAGCGGGGCTGCCGGGGACTGGGGGCCATCTCTTCGTTACTTTCATGGGGGTATATTGCCATAGTTGCCACGCTTGGCGAGCGGGTTGGCAAGCGCAGTTTTTTTATTGTTGTTTTGCTGTTATCAGAAAGATGCTGCTGCCCATCCTCTGCCTCAGTTTCCGTCTGTCGCCTTTTACGACACCCACGGGAAGATATGGGGTTGTGAGTATTCTTACCCGCCACTACACGGGCTTATGAGTTATTACTTACAATAAATACTCCTAGGAACTAAGCTAGCCAAACAATTTAATTTTCGTGCCTTTTGTTCGGCGAACATAGCTGAAGACGATTTCAGTTTTACTAAATTCTTTACTTCTTTAGAGAATAGTGATAGCCTTTCCTGTCCCATTAGAAGTCCTTGGAGTTTTTGCTTACACACGTTGGGGGCCCCTGTAGCCCGGGGGCCCCGTATCATTGATACGGCTGATACGGCGGTAGCTACGCCCCTGAGCAGAGGTTAGGTTATGGATGGAGTGACACATGGGACACTCTTAAACCACGAACATTTATATTAATGAAAATTAGACAAAAAGAAATATTGAGGATATTCAATCATCCAAATCATGATATAAAATGCCCAGACAGATCACAATCTGCCGAATTCTATGATTTATTTTGCTTAAGGCATTTTACAAACCAGTGAGTGTACAATGTGCGTCGTTTCTACAATGACGGATCATACAATCTGTTGATGATATATCCAATCACAATAATATTATGTTATAACGAAATATAATATAGTTTTTTAAAATATTTTATGCTATATAACAATGGCTTGTATGTAACGCTGTTGGCGTCATAAAAAAAACATTGGTGCTATCGGACCAAATAAGCATATACGCGAACACGAATAGCGAAGTGCTCCATTAATATATAATTTTAACATAATTTTGACAAATCACAATGCTTACTAAAAGCCATGACAATGTAAAGACAAGCACACAGACTTTACTCATCAAAGTGAAACAAAGTTCCCAAGTTTCCGAATCGCGACAAATTTGTCTCTATGCCGGTATACCGTTAAACCTGAAACTTGCGAAATAGTTCTGTAATAGTATTTGCTCAATAAGCTTATTCGTGCGTGAGATAGGTTCCATCCGATTAGTAATTTCAATAGCCGATTTCTAACGGCTAACTTAGCGTCATGTCTGTGGCGAAGTTTATCGGGAACTACCCATGTGTGTGCATTAACGATAATGGCGCTATTTACTTTGGCTCTGTAATATCGTACTATAGCGATAAAATTGTTGCGGCGTTTATACTTAGGTTGAATTAAAACACTATAGCTATTTCCTACCAGTATAACATAAATATATCACTTCTACTAAATGTTATATTATTTTTCAGAAGTTATTGAGTTATATCTTCAAATTAATACAAACAAAAATAAGTCAACTACCTAAGATGTTTTTAAAAGTACTAAGTTACTACTAAGGTACTAAGTCTTTTTTAATACGTCTTTGTCAACTACTGAATTCAACTCAACGAAAACTTTTCTCAACTTAACGAAATATTTTAAACTCCTTAATTGTTCACTTATAATGTTATTGGTTAGAACAAAATTATTATTATCAGACTCTGAACTCGTTACATTGACAGTTTTTTTTTTCAGAAGAGGAGGCAAACGAGCATGTGACTCACCTGATGGTAAGTGACTACCGCCGCCCATGAACAACCGCAACACCAGGGGAATTGCAGATGTTTTGCCAGCCTTTTAAAAAGGTGTAAGCTCTTTTCTTGAAGGTCCCTAAGTCGTATCTGTCCGGAAAAATCGCCGGTGGTAAACTATTCCACAAAGATGTTTTACGAGGAAGATAAGTCCTAATAAATCGCACAGCCGTGGACCGCCAAGCATCAAGATGGTGAGTGTGCGTTCGTGAAATTTGGCGGCTGGGATTAATCCGAACAATTCCTCAGACCACTCCCCGTGGTAAATTCGATAGAAAATGCAAAGGGATGCAACATCCCTACGCAGTGCCAGTGTATCGAGCCGATCAGAAAGGACTCGGTCATTGACGATTCGAACCGCTCTGCGCTGGATGCGGTCAAGTCTACAAGGAATCTGCAACATTCTGCAATGAAGTTAGCTATTAAAGCTATTATTTTATAAGACTGAAGAGACAAAGGAACTTACAGCCCACCTGACAGTAAATGGTAACTGTGGCCCATAATTAACTGCTACCACATTTAAGCAAATAAGGCTACAGGTGCGTGGTCACTGCTTAGGACTAAAATTCAAAGACCCATAGCTTGTAATTATATTGGCTCTCTGTACCCAGCAAACTGAAACACAGCATTGTAGGCTCTGCTGATGCAGAAATAGGTATAATTTAGAATAAAAATTTTTGTACAGCCGACTTCGATATAAGTTATTAAGAATAACTCAAAAACTATTGGTCTGACCTTGATCAAGGAGATTTGAGATTGACCACACGAGATGTCAGCTTTCATATAAAAAAAGAATCATCGAAATCGGTTCACCCAGTAAAAAGTTATGAAGACACATAAAAAATACAGTCGAATTGAGTACCGTCTCCTGTTTGGGAGTCGGCAGAAAAAGATGGTACATGTCCAGACGTAATCCTTGGCAGAAAATGACCCCTGGTACTAAATATTCGATTTTATTTAACGTTTTCGTTTAGCTAATTTATAGACAAGTCGAGAAAATATTTACATGAAACCGTATGATATAATTATCATTAGTAGTATTATTTTAGTACGTTCGAAATGAGACGTCATATTTTTGTGTAGTGGAGGCTTTTTTAAATTTTACATACTAAAATACCTACGCGCAGGAATCGATACTGAACCTATAACTATAACCACGGCAGCGTTAACTCATTGCGCTTACGATATCGAGTCGTCAACGCATTATTGTCATCAAAACATTATTTTGCAAATAAAATATGTTTCTTTATTTTTTTTATTTACTATACATTGCACGATTTAATAGTTAATAGAATCAAGCGTAACTTTGCGGAAATCTGTTATAATATTAAAGATTTTAAAAATTAATTAGCTTATATTCGCGTAATTAATAAAGAATGAGTTTGGGGAGCAGCTCTAATCCTTCCTCAATTGCGTGCTACTAGGTAAGACACATCTTAATTAATTAATTCTTGTTATCTTTAAACACAGTGTCTCAATCACCCTCTACAGTCCGTATAACGAGTAATAGATAAAATGTGAAAGTTATTTTTGGTAAAATAGACATAAAACAGACATTAACTCAATCATAAAATAACACTTGTAGAACTTTGGAAATTGGGAAATTTCGAATATTTTGTATATTGCGAACTGCTACATGTCACAGCGTGGTTCTTTTATATAAAAGATTTTTTTTATAAAAGTAAGGGTGACAAACGAGCAAACAGTCCACTATACTGTGACCCATAAACACCTAAACTTCTCGATTAAAAACCAAAATGTATTATAGATGCGTTCGTTCTCTTCACCCACCATACGTAACACAGCAGCATTACTTCTATTTCATGCTGGTATTCTGTGTGAACGTGGTCCTTATTCAGTCGCACTCGCACCGACCTATGCAATCTGCAGTCATTATATGAATCGTGGCTCTACCACGTAAAATGTTTCAAAATAGAACGTTAATAACGAGTAACAACAAGTATAATATTTAAACACCAGAAATAATTTACAAATTAATTGTGTATTACGACCTTGTGTCATAACAATCACCTTCATACCTAGGTATTTAATATGATTGTGACGCACGAAGTCTAAGGTTTTGAGAACAGTCAATTCTTAAAAAATTAAAACTGCTTTCTTAGTAATGGTTACGTACATTTTAAATCTAATATTATTTTCAATATATTATGTTTTAACGATCATAATTATAATAATAATTAGAACTCTTCACAAGTCTATCGCTGAACATAAGTTTCCTCCACGAAATGACATAAAACACGGTCCTGACCTGCATCGATCGCCTTCCAGTATATTGCCATGATTACCAACAAAGCCAGGAATAGTGGGATCGCCTAAGATTGGAATCGATTTTTTTGTATGGAGAAAAAGATCGGGTTACGTGACGTAGAGGTTAGTATTTTTGTGTCAGTTTCGAAGCAGAAATGTTTATCAAATATTGGCTTAGTTTTTTTTGTACAGATTAAGAGTGGTAAACGAGCACACAGTCTACCTGATAGTAGTTTAAAGTTTAAGAATCAAAATATATGTAGATGCGTTATCAACCCTGTAGACTAATATTTGTGTCTGGTTCTCTACACTCACCATACGAAACAAAGCAGCACACGTTGCTCTTTTACGCTGGTACTCTGTGAGAGTATGGTCCTTCCCAGATCCAGCCTACTTATTTTCGTGCTGCCACCAAAATTTAGCTGCAGAGTGGCTCTACGACATTCAGCTAGAATGTGAACCCAACACTCAAGTATTGTATGGGTACATTGTGTAATACGCCGTATTATGCTTAAAGCCCCGGATACACTAGGGGACATTTTATCCCGCCACATGACGCGGAACATTCAATCTACGTGACGATGCAACGTTGAACAGTGACCCGCAACATGGCCCTTAACATTTTACGTGACGCGGGACATATTGCTTGTTCTCGCTCCGAGAGCGAGCGCACGTGTCCCGCGTCAGTGTCGCACCCGATTATATTAGCTTATCTATGGTCGCCATATTCCGGGTGTAATGGCGTGCGCAACTTTTTTTTTCTCCTTTTACAGGATAGGGTGACAATCGACAGCACACAGTCCACCTGATGGTAAGCAGTTGCTATGGCCCATAGACATCTACATCTATCCTCGTTTGCGAATCAAAATGCAGATGCGTTGTCACCCGTGAGAACTAAGATGGAATGCCTTTTCCAGTAAAATGGGCCTCCGGTTCTCTTCTCTCCCCATACGAAACACAGCAGTGTTAAGGTGCTATTTTAGACCGAAATAAGTACTATGTACGCAGCACTAATCGCCAGAACCTCCCCGGGCAAAATGTGCCGCGACATATTATGTCTCGGGACATTCCACGTAGTTGTTGAGCGAAATGTTGCGCAACATGCCGCTCCTTTTGTCCCCAAGTATATACAAGGCTTTATTCACTACTAGCAAACCCGACCCGGCTTCCCCTAATAGGCGATTCTATTCGATTAATAGGCGTCATTTGGGTTTAAGATAAACATCAAAGACGATTAATTTTATAAAAAAGATTTTTTTTATATATTATTTAGCCTTCGTCATGTCTGGAACTACTCTCTATCTATTCGTGTAGTTTCATCACAGTCGGTTCAGCCATTCCAACAATTGTCTCGTGGAGATAAAGACTGACAAAAAATTAAAAAAATATATATTACTCTCGTTAATGCACTGCAAATATGATTCAGAGCAATCACTTAATTTTTTTTTTATATGAATAGATTTAATTCTTTTTATGTAGATTGAGGTTATTAGTTGAAAATTATAAAACAAAAGCGACTTTATAAATGTATTACTGTTTTATAATACATTTTGAAACCTTTGAAACACTTCACACACAAACACACACACACACACACACACACACACACACAACCTTTGACGTTGTTGTACTTATTACGATACAAAATGTTGAAAGATGTAAAACAATTGCTGATTTATTCAGCTGCGAGTTATTTTTACACTATAGTCACCAAGAGCCGAGGTGGTGGGGTTACGGGAAGGTTACGCTTGTGCGCTGTATAAATCTATTATTTGAAAAATACACGGAGACTCACGCCGCTCGTGTTGTGATCAACGGAGCGAGATAAGTGTTCGAAGTTTTTTCGTGCGAATTTCTTTACGGTATAGAGACACCGCACTATTATAAAATAAATTTGCAAGTATTTTAATTAAAAGCCGTTTGAATTATACAAATGATGACGGCAAATTAAAAATTTATACATTTTGCTTACATACCTATAAGACAGTTTCTCCGTTATATTCTTTAAATTTAAGTCCAATTTGCTTGTAAATAATTAGGAGATTTAAGAATCCACTGCTGGAAAAAGGCCTCTCAAATAAAGTGCAAGCTTGCATTACTGGAAGGAAGTTATCATAATCCTTATTTCAGACATGAGAGACGTTGAGCTCAAAGCCAAACTTTTTGTGTAAAATGTTGTTCCATATATTCAGTCTGCAAAATTTGGGTATAAAATTTTTGGGTTAATTTTCTGCTATTTTCAATCGCCAGAGCGTCGTCCATCAAAGAACAAGGTACTCGTACAACGCGTATGAATGAGGTTTGCATTATAAATGTTGACATATTCCTTAATAACATAAAGTAAAATAACAGTGGATTACTTTAACCACAGTTTTTTTTAATGTATTTTTGAGCTGTTGTCTCCTGATAGTCTGAGATGGGACGATGCTGCCTGATTGTTTTCCCTCTGTCATCTCTTATAACACCCACGAAGTTATATGAGGTAGTGGATTCTCTCACGCCGTTACTAAACAGAACCATATGTTCATTGTATACGTGGTAGAGCCATGCTGCATCTATATTAGTAGTATTGTTTTCCCTCTGTCATCTCTTATAACACCCACGAAGTTATATGAGGTAGTGGATTCTCTCACGCCGTTACTAAACAGAACCATATGTTCATTGTATACGTGGTAGAGCCATGCTGCATCTATATTAGTAGTATTGTTTTCCCTCTGTCATCTCTTATAACACCCACGAAGTTATATGAGGTAGTGGATTCTCTCACGCCGTTACTAAACAGAACCATATGTTCATTGTATACGTGGTAGAGCCATGCTGCATCTATATTAGTAGTATTGTTTTCCCTCTGTCATCTCTTATAACACCCACGAAGTTATATGAGGTAGTGGATTCTCTCACGCCGTTACTAAACAGAACCATATGTTCATTGTATACGTGGTAGAGCCATGCTGCATCTATATTAGTAGTATTGTTTTCCCTCTGTCATCTCTTATAACACCCACGAAGTTATATGAGGTAGTGGATTCTCTCACGCCGTTACTAAACAGAACCATATGTTCATTGTATACGTGGTAGAGACATGCTGCATCTATATTAGTAGTATAGTTGTAGCACGAATGGGTTGGCTCGACCGGGGAAGGACCACGTTCTCACAGAATACCAGCGTAAAAGAGTCCCATTTTAATGGAAAAGAGACATTCCATCTTAGTCCTCACGGGTGACGACGCATCTGCATTTCGATTCTTTATTGAGGATAAATGTAGATGTCTATGGGTCACAGCAACCATTTACCATCAGGTGGACTGTGTGCTCGATAGGGTGACATATCCTATGAAAAAATGTCATCATCATCATCATTAGAGCCCTTCACAAGTCCCCTGCTGAACAGAGGCTTTCCGCAAGGAATGCCACAAAGTACTGTCCTGATCCACCTGCATCTATCGACTTCCTGCATGTCTTCCCATCATACCATGAACCATATTTATCTAGAATATTTATCAAAATCTCTTCTTTTATCCAGATAGAACATTAATAGCGTTCGTATGTGAATTATATTTTTATTTTAGTCGAAGAACGCAGAACTAGTTAATTTTATTCAAAACTATGTTAATCAGGACTCTACATCACGCTTGTTATTTAAATTACTCAGTGCTTATTTATGGTCCGTATTTATTATACGATCGTATTAAATAATGAGGAATGAATTTAACTGTTTTTATAACATAAAGACACTTTGGACTGATTTTTGATTCATCACACATTCATGCGACTCCGTGGCGTGGTGTCTCTGTGATGGCACCGTGGCGCAGAGTTGCAGCGCTGAGGGCCGGATTTCGAATATTTCGTGGTTCGAATCCCGCACAAAACAAGTATTTTTATTTAAGTATCGTTATGAAATTTATGTTTAAAAAATCACGATACAGAAGAAATTCCTAGTGTGGAGGTAACGTTATAAAAAAATACATTTATTAATTCATTACATAATATCAAAACTCCACAGCTGAACATAGGTCTAACCCATAGATTTCCTATGAGTGGGGGAATATTTATCATAGTTGCCATACTTGGCAGGCGAATTAATCGACTTGGCAACCGCAGTTTGCAACTTTACAAAGCGCAAGTTCGGCCTCACATGGAATACTGTTCTCATCTCTGGGCCGGGGCACCCCAGTGCCAGCTCCTTCCACTTGAACGCATCCAGCGCAGAGCGGTTCGAATCGTCGACGACCGAGTTCTTTCTGATCGGCTCGATACACTGGCACTGCGTAGAGATGTTGCATCTCTTTGCGTATTTCATCGCATCTTTCACGGGGAGTGCTCTGAGGAATTGTTCGGACTAATTCCAGCCGCTCAATTTCACCATCGCACATCGCGACAAAACTCGCGTTAACATCCATACCATCTGGATGATTGGCGGTCCACCACTGTGCGATTTAGAAGAAGTTTTCTCCCTCGCACAACTTCCTTGTGGAATCGATTACCACCAGCGATTTTCCGGACCGATAGACTTAGGGACCTTCAAGAAAAGAGCTTACACCTTTCTAGAAGGCCGGCAACGCATCTGCAATTCCCCTGGTGTTGCGGTTGTTCATGGGCGGCGGTACCGCTAGCCGCATGCTCGTTTGCCCCCTCTTCTATAAAAAAAAGGTTTACCATATTTTGAGCTGTTATCATAAATAATCTACAGCCTCTTTCAATTTTCCTTTGTGGATTCTCTTCCACTGTCACACCTCGGCTAGATGTTTTAAAAAATCAGCCTTCAGGTAGATATTATATATACACAATATACCTGTTTTAAGTATACTTGAAATAATAATAGTAGTTGAAGTAAAAAGCCATTCAGAGTAATTTGTCCATATCTTAACTACCTGTCAAAATAAGCACCCATATTATAATGTTGATGTACAAGAAATCTTTTATAGCTCATTCAACCGAACGCGTCTGATATGGAATGCATATTTCACATATATTAATTCATATTCTTGAACTCTAGATCGTGATTCTGTTTCTAAATTAAAGAACAAGCTTTTTATGTAAATATTTTCAAATATATTATGTAATCAGAAAGGTATAATATGTCTGAAAAAATTATCAAGCTAAAGATTCTAGACTTTTAACAAATTTATATTTTTATTCATTTATCATAATTGCATACATTATAATATTAAATCCGCATAGTTAAAAAAATATTGAACATATTATAAATTTTCTAAAAATTACCTTCGTAGTATTATAACGAATGAACATTTATCGTCCAATATTCAGACAGTTCTAATGTGCTTTGTGCTCATTAGCTTAATAAAATGGCGTCAGAACATGACATCAAAGCAGGGACTAGTTCGTGAAAATACTAAAGCAGACCAATCGACTTTGAATTCTAAATGATTCGAGGCCACGTTCAGCTTTTTTAAGATGTAGTTGAAGCAAGGCCAGTCAAATCGATAAAGACTTGAAATTGTTTCCACAAGAGGTTCTGATCTCGTTCTAAGTAGGGCAATATTTAATCAACCTAAGACGATAACAAAAAAATAATAAAAATCATCCTTGTTTGTATTATGTTAGTTTGTTGGCAGTCACGATAGCGACAGGCAAAGTGGCTCGCCTGCTTACTAACCAGGAAACCTAATAATACTCCACATCGCTTCGTCCATCAACGTAGCTTATTAAACTTTTTTTACTCACTTAAACTAACTTTATTAGCATTTTTGTTTAGAATAAGGGTGACAAGCGCGCATAGAGTTCACCTGAAAACCTGCATTTATCCTAGATTAAGAATTAAAACGTAGACGCGTTATCTTACCCTTGAGGACTTAGATAGAATGCCTAAAAAAGGTATCCGGTCCTCTACCCTCGCCTTTCGAAATACAGACCCATTAAGCTACTATTTTGTTCTGGTATTCTGTGAGGGCGTAGTCCTTCACCGGTCGAGCTAACCTATTGGTGCTACAATCATAATATAGCTTTTACGTGGTAGAGCCATGTTTCAGCTATATTAGTAGTATAGTTGTAGCACGAATGGGTCGGCTCGACCGGGGAAAGACCACGCTCTCACAGAATACCAGCGTTAAATAGCAACTAACATTACTGTGTTTCGTATGGTGAGTGTAGAGAACCGGAGACCCTTTTACTGGAAAAAAGGCATTCCGTCTTAGTCCTCACGGGTGACAACGCATCTGCATTTTGATTCGCAAACGAGGATAAATGCAGATGTCTATGGGCCACAGTAACCACTTACCATCAGGTGGACTGTGTGCTCATTTGTCACCCTATCCTATAAAAAAAAAGCTTCAGCGTAGCTCTACCACGTTAATATGTTTATAAATTTTAAGCTAGTTTTTAACTACAACCTAAAGTGTTGTTTGTGGAAGTGGTGTTAGAATTTTCGGTGGCAAACGATTTTTGAAGAACTTTTTTATTTGGGCCTGAAGGAATATGCAGACAGATCATTCTATCATTTGATACCCATTACCTAAGAGTTAAACCGCTTTTTCTGAAGATTAGAAATATTCACAACTGATGTTATAATGTAATCAAGTGCTAATAATTTAAAATTAAAAATTTTGTACAGCCGACTTCAATACAAATTATTAAGAATAACTCAAAAACTATTTTGGTCTGACCTTGATCAAACTCATATGGGACCACACAAACTACGAAACCCTACCTCTACAATGTGCGTAGCCCGACACGTAGTTGGCCAGTTTTTTTATTTCTTTATTAAATCCATTATTATAGAAACATGATTAAGTTCAAGCCGTGAAACGAAACAATATTTACATAAAAAATTTGAAAAATTTAAAGATAAAACTCTAATTTAAAAGACTTGGGTAACACCACGTGTAAAAGTCATTTAAATTTAAGAACAACAAGAAATAATAATTTTAACAGAACTAATTAGAAACGTGTTTCTGTTATTATTAATTTAGTATTCATTTTTATGACCAACAAACAATAAAGAGTAGTTTGAGGCCATCCTTGGGGGAGTCTTGTGTTCAACAGTGGACCTTTGAAGGCTTGTGATGATGATGATGATGATAGACAGACGAGCTCAAGCTCACCTAGTGATCAGATACTGCTTTATGATATATTTATACTGCTACCATCTTTGACTATCCCGTTGATCTAGTCGTCGTAAACGGGGTTGCTGATCATGAGATTCTAGGTTCGAGTTCGAGTCCCGGTTCGGGCCAAAATCAGTTATTGGATTATTCTGTCAAGAAATTCAGGAAGTTGACAGTGTTTCCTCCCCCGTGCCGTGGAAAGCACATAAAGCCGTAGGTGTGTTGCGCCTAATCCATCTCCGGTCGCGTCGTTCCCTCACTCTCAGTCCGATAGGACTGAGTGTGAGGGAATAAAGAAGAATAGAGAGTGTACCTGTACTTGAGCATACAATCGGGCACTGTTATCATGTCCTGTTTAGATAGCTAGTCTCTATTGAGCCTGGGCGTCGTGACCGAATCTCGGTCCGAAGGACCTTATTACTGTAACTAACCCAACCTGCCCACGTATAAAATGTCCTACTCTCCCGCAAAGTCTGCTTAATTCCGACTTCATAAGGAAACTCTTTTGGGAAAAAACAATTGAAAATAGAAAAGGGCAATAATGAATACAACAAAAATAATTTTTGTGTAATAACGTGCTCTTGAAGAAGATGAGAATGAAATTGGCCAGGTTTTTATGTGACGAAAGAGTAGGAGTCCAACTATAGGTATATGATATATGATAGAAAGTGGAATAACTTGGACACCTGCAACCAACTTCAAACGTGACCATGATCAGGGAATTAGGACCACTACAAATTTTGACACAATGAACTTGATTACCATGCTTAACAACATGCGTATGATGAGAGTAGTTACTGCTCGGTTTCAGTAATTAATAATAACGTTTCATCTAACTAAATTATACTTTCCGCTTAGTGCACGTTTTGCAGTAGGTACATAGTGGATGGAAAAAATATTCATAAAACAATATAGTATTTCAACGACTTACAACATTGTTTATTTTATTTTAAATAAACGTTAATTTCCCTTCGAACTCTTCAGAGTTATAATTTTAATACAAAGTAAAAACTGATTTCAAAGAACTAAAATAAATAAAATAATTTCACATACAATCTTCTAAAGTCAGTGCTGAGACATAGTGTATAGAAAAATTGAAGATCCTGCATTTATGAGGTTTTGTATGCAATAAATTTTAGAACTATATAAGACTATATTCGGATTAGATATTATAGAAATATCACAAATTGTGAAATTGTGAGTGATGAAGAGTGGTGGTATTTATACTCCAAATTTCTTAATGAACGAAGGATCCGCCTCCTTTTTTGGAGTGAACTAAAAATAAAATTAATTTTAATATCTACGTCCTATAAAATTGTAATAAACCACACCTGAAACAGAAAACAAATGGGGAAGAAACGTTATCGAGTCGCAGCCTCGACCTGGAAAGCGTAGTTTGGCGACCCCCCCGTTAGATAAAATGACGCAATGAAACACTTAGGCAGTCGTTGGTTGCAGGTGACTTAGGTCCATACTTTGTAATAATCCAAGAGGAAGGCCTATGTTCAGCAGTGACATTATGACGGTAATTGGGAATTGTATAAGTTCATTGAAGTGTCTATTAATTTCAATTGTAACACACACTGCAAAGAAGCTGCAAATACAAAGCAGAGTTCCAAATGTATTCTTAATTTACATTCCTATTAGGTTAAACCAACAAACGTTAAGTAAAGCAAATATATAAAGTTAGTCCGCCTAATATAAAGGAAAGCATCTCAATAATGTTATTTATTTACACGCTTCCCTTTATACTGTATTTATTTTACTATTTAACCGCCTGTGGCCAACCCCTAAAGGAGGGTGATGTTTTGGCAGGTAGTATGTATATCATTTTGAAATTTTGTCAGGCTTTTTATTATAATAATTTATTTGTTCATGTTTAAGTTGCTAATTACAGTTTACACCTTTGCTACCAACCAAACAAATATAACGAAATGTTAAATTATAGAATTCATTTATGGGGCAATCTATACGCTTTTACAACAAAATCCCAGAAAATGTACTAAATTTGTCAATAAACAAGTTTAAATGTTTTATTAATAAAGAAAAATTACACAAAATTGTATATTATTTTCATTTATATTATAGTATTCTATTTTAATTTATAGTATTCTTTCATATTATAATATGAAAGAATACTCAGTAATTATATGTTGCCAACCTTTGCCAACATGTTAATATTATTTAGCAACAATCTCTAATCTGTGCGACTGTTCTTATGTATGTTTTTCCTCTACGTTTAACCATAGACTATTTTGTGATTGACATCGGCAGTATGAACGTAAACAAACGACAGACTATTATGTGTTTGACACTGGCAACGTAAACAATAAATGTTCAGCTTTATTGTATTTAATGTATTTATAACACATTTAATATATATTAATTTTATCTTTCTGCACTCCTGTTCCATATAAACCTTAATCATGACAAATCTCACAATCCTCCGAGCGCACAGTTTTTCTTATTTTTTAAAAGTTCTAAATAAAAATATTTTGTTAAAATAAGAATTAAGTAATTGCCCGATAGCATGTATACATGTGACTGTAGTATTCTGCCATTATAGCAAGTACTTATAACTGGCACTTATTACATATTATTTAGCGAGTTCAAAATTATTTTCGTACCGATACATACTATTCCAAATTTATACAATCATATAATATTCAGTTAATGCTCCAAGCCTTAAAATATTATCAGTATTAATCAAATACAGTCTGTACACGTAGCCGGCGGCAAATCCATAAGCGGTATTGTTCATGCTGTAATAGCACGTGCGAAGTAACATTTAACAATATATCTATTTTTATATCATTTCCGAATAAGTATCACTGATTTTACGCCAATAAACGTGTATAGAATATAATAAACACAGTTTGCGTCTCGCTATATAATAGATAATATTTTTAATGCCAAATAAATTTGTTTTTAAGATTCCGTATCTAATGGGTAGCCGTGATAATGTGCCGTGGTAGCTCAGGCACTACGCGTTCGCTGTAAATTTCGCAGTACGCGAGCAACCCGGGTTCGATCCCCGCCGGCACCAATGATAATTGTTAATTGGAATTTTAAGTGCCGATTTACCAAGTGCTCGGTGGTGAAGGAAAACATCGTGAGGAAATAAACATTGTCTGAAAATTAAGGAAAAAATATTTCGAAGAAGAATGCAGTTCGCCAACACGCATTGGGGCAGCGCGGCGAACATTTCTTTACCCTAAAACCCTACTAATTTCACTAAGCCTGAGTATGACTGTCTGTTCGTCCGTATGTTGTGGTTCTAATGTCGACTCAAAAATGAATATTGAATAAAGAGTTTAATTAAATTATTTTACAGGGATATGTAATAATAATTCTTAAATAGGAATCTAAATTTTGTTATTTATTACCATAGTATGTAATTTCCTAGACTTCATTGTGTAATGTCCATGTAATGTATAAATTAATATGATGTAATTGTGACTTTAGACTGTTAGGAATTTGAGATTTCTTTATATTATTATATTGTTATGTAATATAAAAATACTGTATTTAAGCAACAAATAATGAAAACATCGAGACATTGTGTATTTTGGCCAACTGACAGTGACCAAAATAAAATAACGTTTTTTAGGATTGTTTTTTCTTAAGTTGATTGGTCATAAAATGTATGGAACTCTAATAGAGCGATGTCCGACGCGAATACATTGACTTGGCTAGTTTTATTCTAAAAGTATAAATGAAGAAATAATTACAAAAACAATAAATTTAGTAAAAGTTGATTTTAGCACAGACATCACCATTAAATTAGGGGTTTCAAATAGAAGTACACGTAAATATAACACGAAAATTTATAGCGTTAGCTATATTTAAAAAATCACTATAAATTTGTAACGAGTAGTCATAGTGCATCTAAGTTAGTACAATGGTTTAGTACAATAAAAATAGAAACAACGCTCAATATTTGCGGAAATTTTATATTTTAGTAGAATGTTTTCAAAACAACTCTGACAGTGACTGACGGTTCATATTTACGTGAAAAAGTTGGGTTGTGTTACTGAAATATGATGGCAAACAAGATTTCATTAGGTTATTTACGTTGTACAAGAATTTCATGACTGTCTAATATAAAAAGAAAATTTTGAAGATGTAAAATTGTAAGTGCGAAGACTTCACTTCACTGCAAATACTAATATGTATTATGTACTAAGCTTTACATTGTGGTTGCGGTGTTTGGAAATCCATCACCCTGTTTTGTCTCCCAGTTCAAATGGAAAAATCAAACTATAAAAAAAATCTTATACCTTCTGATGGACAACGGAATAATATTTTACCACATTTGTCTTATAATATGTTCATCTCTGTTTTTAACCTAATGGTAGACTACCATAGAATGCTCTTTGACATTTAGTTCGCGTAGTATACTTTTTTGTACATTAAAATGTAATTTATATAATAAAAAATTGTATTTAATATCATCATCATCATCATTACAGCCCTTCACAAGTCCACTGCTGAACATAGGCCTCCCCCAAATAATGCCACAAAGCACGGTCCTGAGCCACCTGGATCCATCGACTTCCTGCATGTCTTACCAGGTCGTCACTCCATCTCGTGAGGGGACGCCCTACACTTCGCCTACCGGTACGAGGCTGCCACTCGAGAACTTTTCTTCCTCATCGGTTGTCGGTTCTTCGAGCTATATAGCCGGCCCACTGCCACTTCAGCTTACTAATCCGTTGGGCTATGTCGATTACTCTGGTTCTACTGCGGATATCCTTATTCCTAAGTTTATCACGCAGAGAAACTCCGAGCATAGCCCTCTCCATAACTCGCTGAGCGACCTTGAGCTTCCTTATACGGCCAGCAGTGAAGGACCACGTCTCAGTTCCGTAAGTCATCACTGGCAACACGCACTGGTTGTACAATTTCGTTTTAAGGTTTTGAGGTATGTCTGACTGTGTGTCGTAGCTTCCCGAACGCTGCCCAGCCGAGTTGAATCCATCGATTGACCTCTCGGTCGAAATTGGACTTACCTAGTCGGACTATTTGTCCCAGGTAAACATACTCGTCAACAACTTGGAGCTTAGTGCTCCCAACAACTACCGGCATAGGTGTAACATGGACATTAAACATAATCTTTGTTTTGTCCATGTTCATCTTAAGACCTATCCGTTGGGAGACACTATTGAGGTCATTTGATGATTATTGATTTTGAGTTATTTAATATAAATAAAAATTAATGCTTCACCTATATTACTACTATAGTTGTAGTACGAATGGGTCGGCTCGACCGGGGAAGAACTACGCTCTCACAGAATACCAGCGTAAAATAACAGCTTAACACTGCTGTGTTTCGTATGGTGAGTGTAGAGAACCGGAGAACCTTGTTACTGGAAACGATGCATTCCATCATAGTCCTCACGGGTGAAAACGCATCTGCATTTTGATTCGTAATCAAAGATAGATATTGATGTCTAGGGGTGACAGCAATCACTTACCATCAGGACTGTGTGCTGGCTTGTTACCCATATTATATAATAATAAAGCGGCCAAGTGCGAGTCGGTTTTCCCTTGAAGGGTTCCGTAGCAGCAAGTAACATAGTTTAAAAGTTCTTGTAGTTCGTTGTAACTTTGATCGATGTTTTAATAATAGTGTTCTTTTTATATTTGAGTTGATTTAACGAAAGGTAAAGTGCGGTTTACGATTTATGACGTATTAAAAAAACTTACTAGATCTAGCTAGAGAACTTACTAGATCTCGTTCAAACCAATTTTCGGTGGAAGTTTACATGGTAATGTACATCATATATTTTTTTTAGTTTTATCATTTTCTTATTTTAGAAGTTGCAGGGGGGGGGTATATATAATACACACACATATAATACATTTAGTACATATTATAATACACACATTTTACTACTTTGGAAGTGTCTATCGCGCAAACTATTCAGTTTAGGAAAAAAATGACATTAAAAACCTCAATATCATTTTTGAAGACCTATCGATAGATACCCCACACGTATAGTTTTGATGAAAAAAAAATTCGAGTTTCAGTTCTAAGTATGGGGAACCCCAAAAATTTATTGTTTTTGTTTTCTATTTTTGTGTGGAAATCTTAATGCGGTTCACAGAATACATCTACTAACCCAGTTTTAACAGCATAGTTCTTATAGTTTCGGAAAAAAGTGGCTGTGACATACGGACGGGCAGACTGACAGACAGACATGACGAATCCATAAGGGTTCCGTTTTTTGCCATTTGGCTACGGCACCCTAAAAAAAGAATAAAATATTTAATAAAAGCGCATACATACCTAAATAAAGCGAGTAAGAAAATCTTGAAATACTTTCACAATCGTAGTTACCTAACAGAAGACTTTTCCCGTAGAGATGAGAATATTGCCTCTCAATGCAGACCTGCCCACTTAAGTTCACTATGCACATAGAATTCACGTTTGTATTGGAAGACGTATTATTTGTTCATATCCCTACGGACTTTTCGAGACGATTATTTGAATACTCTTTTCGATACGAGAAACTCCTTCATATTAGTAAACATGTACTTTCAACGAAATATTACAGATACACAGATACATACAGGCTGTACAAATAAATATTTAATCACAACCATAACAGCCTATCGAAAATCCACTGTTAAACATAGGCTCCAACTCCATAGATTGCCTCATACGAGGATATCTACCGTAGTTACCTAGCTGACAAGCGAGTTGGCAAGCGCAGTTTTTATTATTATTAAGTGTTTGAAGGAAGATATTGCTACCCACGTCATGTTTCATTCCCCTCTGTGGGCTTTTACGACACCCACGAGACGACAGGGGTAGACCGTAGACCGTAGACTGACTGGGGCTGACATCACCTTTACACGGTGACGATGTATGCGATATTTATTATTATATTAATATATTAATATAATAATAAATATCTATATATCTAATATATATGTACGATTTTAGACTGTTAGGAATTTGAGATTTCTTTTTATTATTATATCTATACAAATAAATAAAATTGAAGTGTCTGTTTGTAATGTTAAAATAACAGCTTTTTACTAATTTTATACGTGGTAGAGCCATGCTGCTGCTATATTAGTAGTATAGTTGTAGCACGAATGGGTCGGCTCGACCGGGGAAGGACCACGCTCTCACAGAATACTAGCGTAAAATAGCAGTTTAACACTGCTGTGTTTCGTATGATGAGTGTAGAGAACCGGAGACCCTTTTTACTGGAAAAGAGGCATTCCATCTTAGTCCTCACGGGTGACAACGCATCTGCATTTTGATTCGCAAACGAGGATAAATGTAGATGTCTATGGGCCACAGCAACCACTTACCATCAGGTGGACTGTGCACTCCTTTCTCACCCGATCCTATAAAAAAATATTAAGAAAAACTAAAACCAAGAGCCAGTCATTATATAGTCTAACAGTACGCGGTTTGTAGCATCCTTCACTAAGACTTTGCTTCTCTTACAAGTAAACGAAGGAATAACGACATTCATTTGCTTATGAATGTCAAACACCATTCTTGTGGATTAAGGCAAGGATTCTTCACGTTAAAATGTTTTTAGCGCTCCCTTCTCCACTGAATTTGTGTCCAGCACGAAGTAAGCATGCGACATTTGGTCAACAAAGTGTAACTTTATTTGAAACGGTTTTCTTATTATAAGGAAATAAATGATCTAAGTTCTAAATAAAATGTTCAATAACATACCTTCCATATTACAGAAAAATATTATATATTTATCAATATCAATATTGGCAATCAAATTACAGAAACAGAAACTTTTTTATTCAATATAGATTATAAATAATACTTATTGAAAGTCACCTTTTTGTATAATTACCACTGGTTCGAAAAAAACCTCTGTCCTGGGAAGAACCAGCAAGAAACCCAGCGGGACTTTTATTATTATAATTTTATCTCTATTAATATAAAGTTTTTAAAATAACATTGGATTAATAATTTGAGTATTTCATGTATGCGCATATTTTCTTTCAAACACATACTGTTATCGTATTCTATTTCAAGAAGTATCAATTCGCGCTCGTCAATATCATGTCTAAAATGCGTTATTTTGTCCAACTGGATTACGATGCCATATCGCATACTTTCTGATGTCTTATAGCCTTACTTTGACAGATGCAGATATTTTTACATGTTCTAGATTTAAATAAAAAATATTAGTTTAGACAGATTCAAGAATGAAATGTAAATGTTAATTTATAAATACTAATAAACCTAGCAAGCTAACAGCATAGCAAAGTGGCGAAGCAATCAGCTTTGTAGCGGTTTCTAACGGAAAAAAAAAATCAAAATAGGAGGTTCAAATGCCTGGGTGATCAGTAATCGATTGCTGAAAACAGAATTTGAAAATTCGAAACCGTTCTCGAGATAATCGTGGGACAGACGGATAGACGGACGGACGGACGGACAGACGGACAGACGGACAGACGGACAGACGGACAGACATCGTGAAATCAATAAGTGACTTCGCAAGCTTCGCCACTTAATAATACTATTTATGTATGATTGTGATATTAGGTTATAACTAGTTTTTTTCTTACTCATTAATTTAAAACACTAATAGCTTCTGTTAGAATATTATTATAGAAATAATATGGATAATGTAATACAGGCTTCTCAACAAAATTCTATGCAGCAAAATTTCTTTCTCATCATCATCATCATCATTACAGCCCTTCACAAGTCCACTGCTTAACATAGGCCTCCCCCAAAGAATAACACAAAGCGCGGTCCCGAGTCACCTGCACCCATCGACTTCCTGCATGTCGTACCAAATCTTCACTCCATCTAGAGGGGTCCGCCCTACACTTCGCCTACCGGTACGAGGCTGCTACTTGAGAATCTTGCTGGGAAGCAAGCTTATCGATCTTCATTGGTTGTCGGTTCTACGAACTATATTTCCTATATATAAAATTTTTAAATTGCTAACCAACAGAAATATTGAATTACTGTTTGTTATCCCCTACTAAAATAAAATAAGTGGAATGCGGAATGTAAAGACTATGTAAGAACCTCCGAAGGAGGTGGAGTTATAGCCGCAATAAGTATTCTTAATTTTTTGGTTGTTGGCCATTTTGACCCCCTAGAAGTTCAATGAGAACTTTTTATCGCTATTCAACCATGACCTCCATGATATCCTCTACATTATAGGCTATTCAAACTAACTGGGCCTAGCTTGGCCTGGGTTCGAGTCACCCCCCAACTCATTTCTAAAGTCTTTACTTCCAATAAAATAAACCTGGCCTTTAGCAAAATAAACTTTATTCGCTATTATTAATGCTAATAACTCTAAACAGACAATATTGTTCTTTGATTACGAGGGATCGAAATTAATGCCGAAAGCTTTTATGATACTGTAGATATGATTATGTTTGTACGGAATATGTTGTAAATTGGACGATATGTTTGTACGCTAACAGGGAAAACTCTAACTCGGAGCCTGTATCCCGTAATCTAATTTTCTGGTAATAATGAAAAAGAATCCACTGATTTTAAAGTTGAATTATTATTTATTTCGTAATAGGAGACTGAATTCATTCGAGAGCAGTTGCCAACAAAGCTACCTACCAAGCTTGATAACTATGAAAAATATCCCTGCTATGAGATAATCTATGGCCAATGTTCAGCAATAGATTTTTGTACCTGTAATGGATGAATGAAAAAAAGGGTCTCCTTTTTCTAATATCGACTAAACATCACTTTTATGTAAATCATAAAGCATGTGCACAGAATAAATAATAGTACTAAGTAGCATTAGTGGCATATAATTTTAATTATTATTATAAATGGTCTGGTTCTACTGCGGATATCCTCATTTCAAAGTTTATCACACATAGAAAATCCGAGCATAGCCTTCTTCATAGTTCGCTGAGCGATTTTGAGCTTCCTCCTCCGGCCAGCAGTGAACGACCACGTCTCAGTTCCAAAGGTCATTTACTGGCAACACGCACTGGTTGTACAATCTCGCAGCTGCCCATAGAAACTCTCAATCTCACTCAAAATCTCAGGTGTGCCGGAAACGACGCTGCCACACTCGGTCTTCAGCTTTGACAGTTGGCTCTTTCTGTTAGACAGATCTCTAGCAAAGACTTTGGAGTCCTGGTTCCGATCGATCGCTTCTTCAATACGAGCAGTATTAAAGTTGCGCAAGTATCGCCCAATGCAGTTGAAGATCTTTCTGTTCAGTTGCTTGTATGCTGTCAAATCTACTGAAAGCTGCAACTTCATTTGCAGTCTAAAAGCCATGAGATTAAGAGTGTTATCGGAGAGTTTTTGTGTCCTTCTACGTTGGTTCTTGCAACACTTAGCTTCGACCGCATGAACAGTTTCCACGAGCTTCTCATTCACATCGTCCACTGTACTGCAATCTTCTAGGCACTGAAAACGATTTTATAGCTCGAGCTGAAAGGTTATGGGACTCTGGATTAGAGCACGAGGGAGACGGAGCGTTGACTTCATTAGATGAGAGCTCTCCAACTTAACGTTTAGGTTCAGTGTGCCTCTAACCATTCGGTGATCGCTATCAGTTTTCACCCTTGCGATCACTGAGACATCACTGAACAGTTGTTGTCTGGTCCTCATAATGAATTAAATTTTTTTTCGAAACGTCGGGGCTCTACCAGGTCCCGTTCCTGCGGGACCGCTTCTGGAAGAAAGAGTTCACCATAGATAGGCCCTTTTTCTCCATGAAGTCGGCCAGCTGCTATGCCCTTGGGTTCTATTGCCCTATTCCAAATTTCCCTACCTTCGCTCACCGTTCTCTCTCGTGCCTAGTTTTGCGTTGAAGTCTCCCATTAACACCGTATAGTGGGTTTTGGAGGAATGCATGGCTTTAGATATATCCTCATACATTTCCTTCACCTCCTCATCTGGATGTGCCGAGGTTAGTGCGTAAACTTGTATGACCTTCAGCAAATACCGTTTGGTGATTCTGAGTATAAGGTACGCAACCCTCATCGATACACTATTAATCTTTACAACGTTTTTAACGAGATACTTGTGGACGATAAATCCGACACCTCAGATGGACAGATGGTTACCCTCCCGGTGATAGAACAAGTTGCCGGATTCGAGGATTACCATGTCCCCCCCCCCCCTCTCTTCGGACCACGGATACTCCTATAATATTCCAGCGCAACTTGTCTATCTCTTCTTCCAGCTCCAGTCAGTCCTCAGAGTGCGTTATAAGTTGCCAGGTAGAGTCATCTTAGATGGCAACCAAACCTCCACCGGAGATTCTTAACACCCCCTGCCCCGCCGTTACTATGATCGCCACCATAGCCAGGAATAGCGCGACCGCTGGGGACTGGGAGCCATCTTTCGTAACTTTAATCATGGGGTATATTGCCATAGTTGCCACGCTTGGCAACCGGAGTTTTTTTTATTGTTGTTTTACTGTTATCAGAAAGATGCTGCTGCCCATCTTCTGCCTCAGTTTCCCTCTGTCGCCTCTTACGACACCCACGCGTAGATATGAGGTAGTGGGTATTTTACCCGCCACTAGACGGGATTTTTATAAATAGCTCGACGTTATTTCTCATGCGCGCGATGAATTTAGCATTTTTTTTATATTTATCCGGTAACACTTTTTAATTTTGCTGTGCTATGTTAGCTGAAGGAACTAATAAACGACAGGAAAGAAAGGTACGCCATTGGAAATAATAACAAAAATAAAATATAAATAGCCGGACAAATAAAAAACCATTCGTCCGACTAGTAGTTTAATAAAAGTATTTATCCGTCAGCCGGATAATTAGATTCAGCTTTTGGGGCGGGATATGTGGTGTAGAGGTGCGTTTATTATACGCCTCTAAGTTATTCCAACACGAATGATTTATACAGAATCCGTAATCGACATCGACATTGATGAATTAAGATAAGTATTTTTTCTCATAATGTTTTCTTTCACACTTTATAGGTCCACTTCTTAACAATGATATTCCGCACAGCAGTTTTAAAATATATGTTGATGGCTCAGTATTCCAGTGACTACGCGGATGACTACGGTACAGCAAGCCATGAGTTCGAATTCTGCAAGTCTTGTATGGACAAGTGCATGTTTGTTCATATGTATGTATACATATGAACAGATGTAGATGTCTATGGGCCGCAGCCACCACTTACCATCAGGTGGACTGTGTGCTCGTTTGTCACCCTTATCCTATAAGAAAAAAAAACATATCCCCGATATTATTAAGGAGAAAATAGTAGTGCAGCGTCTCCCAAAGAAAAAAACGTGTACAATAAAAGTTTTATAATTTTTTTATTTGGATTTAATAATTTAAAATTAAAAATTTTGTACAGCCGACTTCAATATAAGCGACTTCAATATAGGTTATTTAAGAATAACTCAATAACCATTGGTCTGACCTTGATCAAATTCATATGGGACCACACGAGAACTATCAGCTTTCATATAAAAAAAGAATCATCGAAATCGGTTCGCCCAGTACAAAGTTATGAGGTAACACACATAAAAAAAAAACATACACTCGAATTGAGTACCGTCTCCTTTTTGGAAGTCGGCAGAAAAGAAATCTTGATTTAAAAACTGAGTTTGTCACACAGCTTTGATATTTTATTAGTTGAACAGAATAATGATCGATATAGGCTCTACAGTTTAATTGTTTACGTCTCAGGTATAACAGATTGCAAACGTACCTAAGTTTGTCTTTAAATGACGGGCAATAAGTATTCCTCGGGAACAAAAATCATTGGGTAGGTTGTAGTTGGCCATTGTGCACATTGTAGTTGTCTTCTTTTTCGGGGATTGCTGTTGAGTCTGTGCACAAGATTTTTTTTTTGTATAGAATAAAGATGACAAACGAGTACACAATTCACCTGATGGTAAGTGGATGATGCGGCCCATAAACATCTACATCTATCCTCGACTTAGAACCAAAATGCAGATGCGTTGCCTGCCACCCTTGAGGACTAAGATGAAATGTCTCGTTTCCCTTAAAAATGGGTCTACGCTTCTCTAAAGTCAACATACGAAATGCATTGCGTTGCTATTTTACGCTGGTATTCCTTCCCCGGTTAACTAATAACCATTCATAGCGAATATGTTTATATATGTAGCCATTGAATAAAGATATTATTTATTATTATATTTAAATTAAAAATATAGCTCGAACAATCGACAAATCAATGGGAAAGAAAGTTATTGGAGTGATAGCCGCGTACCGGTTAACAAAGAGTAGAGAAACTCGATGGATGAAGTTGGTTGTTTATGACCGTACTTTGTAACAATACATGGGAAAGACGTATGTTCAAAGGTGAATGAAGTGACGATGATGCTGATAAAAAGTAATGCATCTAGTTGATATTACAAGAGTGTCCCTCAAAATTCGTTCGATGCCTTATTCTTTATTTGTAATTTATTTGTAACGTTTCATTTATTTGTTGTTTTTATAAATAGGACGATAATTGAATATTTATTTTTGATTTTTAAAATTGACTGTAATTAGAACAAATCTTTTGTTCCACAGTAAATACAGGAAATAATTACGTATGTCTAACGTCAAAACTCGACTTTTGTCAAATATACAATGTGGAATTGACATTGACACTACGCTTTTTTTGGAGTTTATGGCCTGGTATCTAGACCTTTAGGCCAAGTCTTAAGTATTTTATTCGATTTATTATAATTTCCCCAAGTCTTGTCTTTATGTATTATTATCCTTCACAGTTCACTGCTTCACAATATGTTGATGCGTCACATTGTGCAGCTCTTGGGAGATTTTGACGGCAACTTGAGCCAGCAGGCAGCTGACAGTTGGCGATGGTATCTAAAGGCGCCTATGCAAACAGCTTATCTTGAGAATCCATCACCATCAGAGCACTTGTTTCACCGTTTCCACTAATAGTTCACATGCGTAGATAGTTAATACATAAAATCGCATCACTTTTATATATCAAAATCCACTTCAAACTATTATTTAAACTATAATACAGGAGCAGCAAACCGCCGCCGATCAAGTTCCCGCCAAAACTCTCGCCACTACGCTTATTGTTCAAAAAGCGCAGAGTAATCACTCAGAGGTAATGTATGTAAAAGAAATCTATATTTATTGTATAGAAATATTTTCACTTCATTTCACATACACATATGTTGCTCTTGAACGAACATCCAGAACAGAAAAAAAATATTTCCGATTCTTAATTCCGTGGGGTATCCGAAGCCGCAGCGCTAAAACAAAATGCTCAGTCACTGCGTTGCTCTCCTGAAATGTATATTTTTACTTCTACTTAATCAGCCAGGAAAAGTCCATTGCTGGTTATAAGCCTTTCACATTATGGCGATCTACATTAATCGCCACGCATGACAAGCAGATTGGCGATACAATGTCAGACATTTCGCACCCTTGATACTGCTCCTGCCTCCGTATATTTCCTTCTGGCGCAAATGATAACCATTTCGTCGGCATTGTCATCCCGACCGGAACCATGCGATTTTTCTGGGCTTACCCATAGTCGCTTCTTACGACACCCACGGAGCAAAATTGGGTGATGGATTCTCTTCCGCTATCACCACAATGATATTATTATATTATTACATTTCTATTATATCAAATATAATGGTTATAATACGATAGTTATCAAAACTAATTGGTTGACGTAAGAGGAGACTTTGGGAAAGGCCGAGCAAGATTTTGTGTGTGATATTACCTTAAACCTATACGAGATATGGAAACCCCAAAACAATGACAGGAAACAGCGACTAAGATCAAGACATTCATACGACATTCATACATCTGTCAAGTGTGACAATTACGCCAAATCGTCTTTACCGTGGGAGAGACGTACGTTCTGTTGTAGACTGTCAACGGGTTAATAAGGTTTCGCCGTCTGCTATATATGAATACTTTTATTAAATTTCAGTAGCGTTTTCAGACATTTACAAGGCTAAATTTCGTAAGAAACTGTCCGAGTCACAATTATGGTACCTAATAACAAATTCTTCTTTTTTTTCTTTTTTAAAAAAACGTTAACCCCACACTAGGATTTTCTCCTATGTCGTAGAGGCAGTTTACAAACATAAATTGCACAAGGACAAACATCCCGACCCGTAACAATTATTTGTAGGCCATACAAATACTTCTTCCGTGCGGGATTCGAACCCGCGGCCCCCAGCACAACAACTCACAAGCCACTGCGCCACGGAGCCGTCAACATATTCATGTATTAGTTATAGAAAATACATTGAAAACATAAAAAGCGATGTTAAACGATCAACCGTAATAGATAATAAAAGTATTAAATGAAATATATATTTATGGGAATAGTAAAAAACGGTCAAGTGCAGACAAGTAGTAGGGCTCGAACCCTGAGGGTTCTATAAAAACTGAATTATATATTATGTAGATAGTTCATCCATTCCGGGAATTATTGGTAAGGTAAATTCAAAGCATTGTTTTAACACTATCGAAAGGTAAGTCGGATTGAAAGACACACTTAGCTTGCCAATCGTAAAAATGATCTTCAATACATCGGTTTACATTATACACATGTAAAGGAATTAATGTGATGTCAATACAAAGAGACAATTATTGAATTTATTCTTTATATGGGATGATTATTTTTTGTAGGTGTTTAGAGACATTTACCTACTTAAGAATTTATAAAGGAATATAGTAACGTTATTCCGAAAGATTTAGACAAATGTCGAAGAATTTCTAAAATTTGAACGCGAACGAACCTGTCATCCGAATCAAGGCCACAATGATAAAAATGCAACATTCAAAAGTTATAGCATCTGTATTTTTAGAAGTCCCCTCATTTGATAAATAGTTTTGCCATTTTTCGCAATAATAAAATATTATCTATCAAATAAATTTTAAACTGTGTCCGTTAATGAAACAAAAACCTTAGGAGACTTGCGTATCTAAATCTATACAAATAAATAAAATTGAAGTATCTGTTTGTAATGTCAAAATAACAGCTTTTTGCTAAATGCATATGAAAGTATATACGGTAAATATAACAAAAACACAATTTTTAACCCTTAAATGCATGATAAAAGATTTTTACCCAAAAAAATTATTTTGTCTCATAAAGGCGTAACATTTACTGAATAAAATAAAATAAAAAATCTATATTAACGGGAACATTTATTTTTTTATTAAAATATTTTTGTATCGTTTTCGATACAGTATGCATTAGCTTTGCAAAATAATCATGATTTTACAAAGTTGAAGAATTGTGAAAATGGGTGAAACAATCTTTGGATTTCTTACTACATAAGTGAACATTGCACTTAGAACATTTAATTATACTTAATAAATTACATGATGGCATCATACATCGACCACGTGTTTCTGTTCTCATGATGTTATGATCCATTTGGTCGAGTCTAACTTCAAGGGGTGGCAAAACTTGGCAAGGTTTCCCTTTTCGAATTTTAAGTGGGGGTTGATCTTCCCTAATTGCGCTGGTGCTTGGGCGCCCTCTGTTGTTAGCGGGACTATATTTGCAAAGAGTTTCTGACAACTCTGATCAAAAGTCTGCAAGGGTCATGATTATTTTGTGGTTTCCTTTTTTTTCTTCAACTTTTTTATATAACACCCACGAATTTGTTACAGTCAAATCAAGCAGGTGATAGAAGATTTTCATGTACCACTCTCTGCTCTTCATTCGAATCCTATTTCTTCCTAAAAAGGAATCCATGAGGTCTACACCACCCATGTGCATGTTATATTCCCTGATTAACTTTTGGGCACGTGATAAGAATCCTCTTTTTTTCTTTTTTATCGAATCGTTCGATATTCCCTACGGGACATGCTCCAACGTATGTCGACGCTAACACAACTTGCTTATTGTCCTTCCAACTTACTGTTGTCATGTCAATGCCTTCAAAATTTGTAACATACTCTTCATAAGACCCTCTTGGAATTGAACTTTTCATAACATCCTGCTTAGTTGGCAACTTGCAAGTTTTTCCCAGTCGGTTTCTTTGAATAGTGCCTAGGGAATGTATACCTTGCTTAGCAAGTATACACATCAATAGCAAAGATGTAGTAGTAATTGTCAAAATAGACAATATGATTTCTTTGCCTGGGTACCACACTCAGCAAATTCATAACTGTTTGTCCCACAACTCCCAGGTGTGGACTGTTTGAGGATCCTTCATTAGCTTCTTTCCCAGAGTAGATTAAGAATCTGTAAGCAAAACCGCTCAAATTGCATAAAACAAACAATTTAAAACCCCATTTCTGGGGTTTGTTGGGGAGATATTGTTTGAGAAAATGTCCAACTTTGGTGGCGCACATCTGTTCATCTATGGATATCGCTCGATCGCTGCTCGATGGTCACGCTAGAGAACTTTTCATTTAAATGGGTGATTATAGGACGTAACTTATGAAGCCTGTCATGCTGCGCGTGGTCTACTGGCAGATGATCATCATTATTATTGAAGTGCAGTAACTTTCGCATTTTCTCAAATTTATTTACTGGCATTGCCTCTTTGATGGGACTGAAGCCAAATTTATTAGACCAATACGACCTTGTGCTCGGATAATGGTAAACAGACATAAATATTAAAATACCAAAATATTTGCGAAGTTCACCCACTGTGAATATTTCAGGTCTGTCAGGTTGTTTCTGGACAGCATAGCGTGCTGATTCAGTAACAATGTTTTCCATAAACGGATTCGTGAAAAAGTAGGTAAAAAACTGATACGGACTTTGCAGTTCCATTATAGATGAAGGTAACTCTTCAGACCCACCAAATTTGATGTTATTCTCATCAAATAGAAAAGACTGTTTTCTCCACAGTAAATTCCTCAAATTCATGAGAGATTCAGTCGGTTGAGCTTCCACTCGCTCCAACGACTGTGCGCCTTGCACAAGCTGCTCATCCTGAATCAATGGTTGGTCCAGAAAGTCTTCTGAATTGTCCTGTCCCGTAAGAACGCCTTCATTGTCCTCTAATTCAGCTGCTAAGGCTCCTAGATATGGGTTATAAGGAATATCTTCTCCATCTGACTCTAAATCATCTTCCGAAATGTCACCATTCTCCAACCTCCTAAGCATATCCTCTTTTTGTTGCTCTGAAAAGCAAAAATAAGCATTCAGCTTTTTTTAACAATGTAAACGTATAATTTAGTGTATCTAAAAGCAAGCAAAATCATAAGCAAAACCGTTATGAACAAACAATTGAATTGGGTTTAGGCGGGAATCAAATGCATGCTGTATCGTTTTCGATACAAACATAAAATGCGATATTTGCTCACGTAAACACATAAAAGTCGTGCAATTTCAAATGTTTTCAAGTAAATGAAGGACTTACCATCCATTTTGTGATTTTTATTGGTAAAAATTCGACTTATTTTCGTTTTCGCCGCTAGATGAAAAACACAGTCTTATGATTATGCGCACCTCGTTAATGTCCTTAGCACAGACAAGAATATCATCCTTCAGAAATAACATTGACACATGACATTTTTTTTCGTTTGTGGGCAATAAGGCAAAGAAACGTGTAAACATTCAGCCTATGCTGTACTTCAAATAAAAAACCGGTATAAACGATTAGAATGCAATGTATCAATATCGATACAAGATGCATTTAAGGGTTAAAGTTTTTGTCTATCTTTCTGTCTGTTTGTTCCGGCTAATCTCCGAAACGGCAGGACCGATTTCGACGGGACATTCACTGAACGACAGCTGGTGTTATAAGGAGTAACTTAGGCTACTTATATTTTAGAAAAAGAATTAGGGTTCCGCGCAATATAATTAAAACCCTCAATAACACGTGGGCGAAGTCGCGGGAAACAGCTAGTAATAAAATATTTCGAGAACATGTGAAGCCCGAACCCTGGCTGCGATTTGATTATACCAGCTGACTAATATATTATAACAAATGATAGAACTGTGTGATCAAATTCATAGTTGTTTAATTGTTTTCAATTATTAACAATCATATTCTATACTACAAACAGTGCATTATTAGCTAACTATCCATGTTTAATCTCTACCGTATATATAAAAATTAATTGCTGTCTGTTAGTGTCGCTAAAACTCGAAAACGGCTCGAACGATTTTGATGTTATTTTTTATGAGCGTTTAAGTGGGTTCCTGGATAGTTTAGATTTACAATTGGACCTGGTACGTACAGTACCAGGACATTGAACAGTATGTAAACGTATTAGTAGTATGTTGTATTGTTGACAACTGAATCTGTTGCATAGTAATATACGAGTATAACGTTTAACAAATTCATTCAAATCTCAATTTATTATTTTATTTAATTTATTACTCCCCTCTTCCGCCCCTGCTTCGCACGGGTGATCTGGGTATATCAACAACAGCGTCACCTACCAGGTCCAATTGTGAATCTAAACTATCCAGGAACCCACTTAAATGCTCATAAAAAATAACATGAAACTCGTTCGAGCCGTTTTCGAATTTTAGCGGCAATAACGGACTGCAATTAATTTTTATATATACGGTAGACATTAAACATACATATTTAGCGCGTTAATAATGCACTGTTTGTAGTATAGAATATGATTGTTAATAATTGAAAACAATTTAATAACTATGAATTTGTTGTTTGTATAATATGTTGTGTTAATTGTATTTGATATAATATATTTTATATAAATTTGTGGAGATATACCCATAGGTTTTTTCTTTACGTGGTAGAGCCATGCTGCAGCTATATTAGTAGTATAGTTGTAGCACGAATGGGTCGGCTCGACCGGGGAAGGCCCACACTCTCACTGAATACCAGCATAAAATAGCAACTTAACGCTGCTATGTTTCGTACGGTGAGTGTAGAGAACCGGAGACCCTTTTTACTAGAAATGAGGCATTCCATCTTGTCCTCACGGGTGACAACGCATCTGCATTTTGATTTGTAATGGAAGATAGATGTAGATGTCTATGGGCCACAGCAACCACTTACCATCGTGTGGACTGTGTGTGCTCATTTGTCACCCTTATCCTATAAAAAAGAAAAAAGGTATATATTTATATGTTTTATGTATGTGTTGCATGATAAATATAATTTATTTTATTTAATCATGACAACCTAACTAACCAGAACTCACTATCTGTTCTACCCAAGGTTAGCTACTAAAGAATAACATAATATAGCATTAAGCTCACCTTTTGTACAAAAGTTGGTGTAATAAAGAATAAAATATATAAATGTCAATATCGTGAAATTCAATCCCCCCAAAACCAAAACATCATTTCAACGGTTAAAGGAGCCTTGGTCCGTATTAAGCTAGGGTCCCACGGCCTGTTTTGTCACAGGTCAGACCGCGCCAGGCCGGACAACAGGCCGTGGGAACCATCGCATCCGATGAGGCCTGTGGTGGCCTGTTGGCGCCCGTCTGATCCATCGGGAGTCGGTAAGATCAAAGGCGCGGCGCGGCGCGGCGCGACGGCGCCTGTCGCGGCCTGTACGGGCGCGTCTGCGTCGGTTGCAATCGTTCATTTCAACTGCGGTGGCGCTTGCGCGTACATGCTCATGATGGAATGGACGAACGAGCTTATATTCGAGTTTTTAACTCTTTATGAAAATGAACCAGCGCTTTGGAATATTTCGTCGCCTCAACATAAAAACAAGAACGGCTTTTGTTGAATGACGACACCCACCAGAGTCGTTTCCTCTGCTTTCTTTTTGCTTGGTTTATCAAACGTTCACCACTGAATAAAACCACAGCAGCTGCACACACAGCCATGCGTTCCGTATCACTTAACATGTTGGAATGTCAGTCGACAGGCCGCACCAGGCCGGCACACGCCGTGGGAACGCTCAGTACGGGCCGCGACAGGCCCATACAGGCGGGACAACGCCTGGCGCGGCCTGTCGCCTGGCGGGCCGTGGGACCTTAGCTTAACTTTGATCAATGAAATATTTCGATCGCCTTAATTTTTTGAAAGAAAGAAAGAGTATGTTTGTTCGTTGCTAAAAAATATTAAAACAAACTCCTTAACTGTACAAAATCTAAGTTCACACTGGAATGCAACAACAGAAAGGATACCGCGTCAGTACAATGCTACAAAAACATAGTTAGAATACCGATGCGCTGATTCATTCGAAGCCACATTTGTAAGGCGACACGCAAGCATTCTTATCTGAACATAAACATATATTAAAAACAAACATTAAGTACCTATGTAAAGTTCACATTAACACGTTCACTGTCCGGTTTTAAAACACAATAGTAAGACAATAGCAATGACCTATATGTAGTGCACGGGACAGCGAAAGGGTTAAATCTATTAGTTCCATGGTTCTGTGTATTAGTTTTATGAAGCTACTCGATGCTACATTCCCATTTACTTAAAGTATTGAGATTTCCTCGAACCTCAATTTTAGATGGTTCATTGAGTCTGAGCGATAGGCAACTGCAAAAAAGATAGATGTCCTTATTAACGAGCGATGGTGGTGGTAATACAAACTGGACAGCTTCTTACTCTATTTAAATCGCAAGTCCTGTAGCGTTTAGAATACTGCAGCCACATATAATAGGTTGGTGTTGTGAAACGCCATCTAGCAGCTTTAAATTCAATAGAAAGGTGTGCTCTGAGGCTTATTTAATTTTTATTAAGTCTTAGCGTAGTTGTGGAGGTGATCATGTATGCACTTGAAGCAGGGAGAAGCTCTTCAAACTAGTTACGATACGTAATTGTATTTCATACGCGGCTCTTAACTATCATCATTCATCATCATATCATCATCATTACAGCCTTTCACCTACATCCATCGACTTCCTGCATGTCTTACCAGTTCATCACTCTATCTAGTGGGGGGTCACCCTTCACTTCGCCTACCGGTACGAGGCTGCCACTCGAGAACCTTTTCCCCCATCGATTGTCAGTTCATTGAGCCATATGGTCGACCCATTTCCACTTCAGCATAATAATCCATTGGGCTATGTCGGTTACTCTGGTTCTACTGGGGATATCCTCATTTCTAAGTGTATTACGCTGAGAAACTCCGATCATAGCCCTCTCTATAGCTCGTTGAGTGACCTTGGGCGTCCTCATACGGCCATTAGTGAAGGAACACGTCGCAGCTCCATAGGTTATCACTGGAAACACGTACTGGTTGTACAATCTCGTTTTCAGGTTTTGAGGTATACCTGACCAGAAGATGTAAGATGTTGTAATTTCCCTAACTCTGCCCAGCAGAGCTGAATCGGTCAATTGACCTCTCGGTCAAAGTTGGACTTACCTAGTCGAACTATTTGTCCCAGATAAACATATTCGTCAGCAACTTCGAGTTTAGTGCTTCCTCCAACTACCGGCATAGGTGTGACATGGACATTAAACATGATCTTTGTTTGTCTAAGTTCATCTTGAGACTTATCCATTGGGAGGCATTATTGAGGTCATTAAGCATAGTGCTTAGGTCCTCCAGCTATTCTGCCATAAGCACTATATCGTCGGCAAATCGAAGTTGAGTGATGTTCTCGCTATTGATATTAATACGATATCCTTTCCAGTCCAGTAGCTTGAAAACGTCTTACAATGCAGCGGTGAAGAGTTACGGGGATATAATGTCACACTGTCTTACACCTCTCTGCAGTTGGATAAGTTTCGTACTCTGGTTCTGTACTCAGATAGTGACGGAGACTAGAGATCTTTTTTACCGATAACGAAACATCCTAATAATCCTCAGGGGTGTACACAAAACACCTGCATTTTTAATGAAACGATATCATAATGTCTTACACATGTAGATGACATAATATTACACTAGTTTGTGAAACTAATTTCTGCCTAGGCGTAAGAAATCAAAGGAATAAACAAAAGAATCTTCTTAACAGTTTCTGCCATCAAACAGTGTTGTCTGCTGTACTTTGTGGTATAGAAAGCCAGTAGTAATGCTTATGTCCCTTTGGACATTTTATCTTTATAATGGCTTTCTTTACGCTTAGGCAGATAAAGTGTTCTCCCACCGAGTACAATATAATGACAACTATAAGGCATTATGATATGGTTTCCTTCAAATCCCAGGTGTTTATGTGTGTGTGTTTGTGTAACTATAGGCTGTGAGACATTCCTTATTGAACTTCACTCTGAGAGGGTGACAACGCATCTAGTGTCTTTTTTGTTTAAAGTTGGATGCATATGTTCATATCCTACTTCCTACTAATATTAGAAATGTGAAAGTTTCAGAGGATGTATGGATGTTTGTTACTCTTGTACGCAAAGACTACGAAATTGATATTAGTGAAACTTTAAAATAATATAGCTCATACATCAAAATAACACACGCTATAATTGATAAAGATATTTTATAAATTGGCTAAAATATAACGATAAATGTTTAGTAAATCTGAAAAAAATCTGTTATCTGCGAGCTATTTTGGGGTGAACACGCTTCAAGCAAAAACCTGTGAACCTTTTTGGATGGGGCTTTCACTGACAGATAGCTGATGTTATAGGAGTAACTTAGGCGGCTTTTATTTAGGGTTCCGTATAAAAAAAATAATACGCGAGCGAAGTTGCGGGGAACAGCTAGTAATGTCCATATGATGGTAAGCTGCACTAGTCACTTACCATCAGGTGGACTGATGGTAAGTGTTGTTCTTTTTTGACTTCTATATTATAATTTGTGTGACTGTAGACCGCCATAAAAATATTATGAAAAACAAAATACGAATTAGCAGATATATATTTCTTGTATAAAGATAAAAAATGAATGAAAAGTATCCGAAGAATATCTAAACAACTTACTTTAATTAAACTGTCCCAAGTTTACGTGAAAAGTTAGTTCATTAATTAATAACAAAATAATGCAACTCCAAAACTTCTCCACTGAATACTAAATGATAAAAGCATTTAACAATTTAAATGTATTCATAAAGACCTTTGTGTTCAATGTTTAAAAAGATAAAATCAAAAATTGTGTTAAAACACAAAATGTTTACGAGTTAGAAAACATAAATGTGGCTGTAAAAAACGACTTAATAGCGAAATATATAAAATTTCTGGAATCAATAGAGACGTGGTAGCGTTTTGCTTTTTACAGTAGCAACCCAGAACGAATTCCTACCGACAACAATGATTTCAATTTTAAGTGCTCATTTACTACGTGCTCACCGATGGAGAAAATATTAATAAACCTGCATGTCCGAGAAATCAAATATTTTGCATATTTGCAAAGACCTCCACTGAATGAAGTGACGACCTGGTAAAAAATGCAAGAAGTAGATGGATGCAGGTGACTCAGGACCGTACTTTGTGGAATACTAATAATTAATTAATTAATAATAATTTTAACAGTGGTAGAGCCACGCGGCAGTTTTTGCTGTCGCACGGATGGGCCGGCTCGAACCGGGGTGGTACCACGACCTCACAGAATACCAGCGTGAAGTAGAGGTTTACCTCTGCGTTTCGCTTGATGAGTGCAGGTGGCCGGAGGCCCTTTTTACTGGAAATGAGGCATTCCATCTTAGTCCTCACGGGTGACAACGCATCTACATTTTGATTTGTAATAGAGGATAGATGTAGATGTCTATGGGCCGCAGCAACCACTTACCATCAGGTGGACTGTGCGCTCGTTTGTCACCCTAATCCTATAAAAAAAAACCTTGGGGGGGGGGGTCTATGTTTAGAAATGGACTTTTGAATGTAATGATGCTGATGATAATGATGATGCAAAGTCCGCTAACACGCACTGAAACAGAAAGAAAAAACCGCGGTCTTGGGGTAATGTTCTATGTTGGTCCGGGAATTATAGGTCTCATATTTATGTGGGATTTACAACAAAAATAATATAGTATACTAACTGTGTCTTTGTTTTGTTTTATATCATATAAAATTTATATGATATAAAAACTTGTCGCCAGATTTATTTTTGTACATAAAGACGAATATAATTTACTCGCTACAAGCTTTTATATCATATAAGTTATGTAATGTAATAAATTGATGGGTTTGATTTTATTTTAAGTTTATTTTCTTCTTTTTAGAGCATTTCAATAAAAGCTCGTTTTCAAAGTTTTACTAAAAAAACGTGTGTGTGTGTGTGTGTGTGTGTGTGTGTGTGTGTGTGTGTGTGTGTGTGTGTGTGTGTGTGTGTGTACTTATGTACGCACATAGGAAATTATACTTCTTTAGCGTAAGCTTAAATTTTGTTATCAGTATTCCAAGAAAACTTGAGAGACAGTTACTCAATGAAGTTGTCGCTTTGAGGTGTTAGTGTGCACGCGAATCGTAACAACTTCAAGGTGCCGTTTTTTATCTATCGGTGTGCGCGCGCATCGTAAAAAATTCACCCCAACGCCCTATTACTAGTATAGAAGTATAACTTAAAAACTGAAAAACAATTATATCAATACAAGTCTGTTTTTAATGTTTTTTTTTTCTTGTAGACATTAAATATTTTCTACAATTTTGACATCGTAGTATTATGTTAATAGTATTCGTTCATTCTTTAATAATGTTCATTACGTATGTGATATACTCAACGAAAACTAGCCATCTGTGCAGGACAACATTAGAATGCACGAGTGTATGCACAAACACAGGTGCACTCTCTATTCCCTCACTGTCATAGTCCTTTGGAATGTGAAAATCCGACACAAACGAAGAGCGACTTAACGTGATATCGGAGTCATTGGGCAGAAACACCGCCTCTGCTACTGAAATATTCCTGACAGAGAAAATCCAACTCAACCCAAGGAAGATCCGGGATTTGAACCCGGACGACTAAGGCAATGAGGCTGTCATTCATTCTTTCTTCATTTACATTTTAAAATACGCTCGAATTCGAATATATTCGTATTTTTCTGTCAGCTGCTATTTAAAGATCTTGGAATACTGCCACTGCCATGCCAAGGTACAGTTTACTCACTCACGTTCCCGCACAAACTATTACTTTAGGATATATGTACCTAAATTACAAAAATCTGGCAATAGTTGCCTTAGTATGTGTGTTCGGATATAAAACAAACTTTCTAACGAACTTAGTCTGTGACATTTTGGTGAAATTACATTTTTTTAAGGAATTGTCTTAAATTATTGATACATCTTCGCCTATTATTAATCTATAGAAATTGTACAACAAGTCAATGGCTGTATAAAAATAATTTTTATATCATAAAATAATCCTCGGGCAGTGAAAATTAGAGTCAATAATGGACAATACGTATTTTGAAAGAAGAAGGAGACGTCTCCATAAATTCATGGGCCGAAGTGTTAACAGCATGAAAGTAGGATCATTTGAAAGCGTATATATAAAAAATTCATAGCTGAAAATCTGGCAAGATTTGTCAATCTAGGAGCTGAGTTATTGTAGAATAAATAAAACTGAGATTATCTATTACCTACACTATAACAGGTGATTTTTCACTGTTATTACACTGCAACAGGATATTTTTCACTATAATTACTTAAAGAATTAAAAGCAGGATCAGTATAAAATCACCAAAAAGCTGTGGTTAATAATGAGTTTCATTGGTCAAAGAGTTCAATGGAAAAAGATTAACGAAAGTTAAAACAACAACAACTAAGTGAAGTGAATATTAGGGATATCGATCTGCGATCCATTACTTGAATTGTTGTTGTAACTGTTACTTGTTGAAATGTTGATATTTTGAAGTATTATTATTATTGTGTAGATATGAACACAATTATTTTTATCTCCTTAACACAGAAAAATAATCCAAAATAGATATTAAACAGCTCAATTTAATCGAGAATTGCTTATATTGCGCTCGTTTCAAATCGAATTAAAAATCTGTCTTTTCCTTTTAATTAAATAGTTTGAAGTTTGAACTGTCACGTCAAGTTTCAAAATAAGAAGTCCTCTATTGGAAGATAACATTCATAAGCGACAATTTCACTAGTGTGTTCTTTATGGTAATCGATTAATTGCCATAAAGAATACACTACAATCGACTTTCTAAGTTATTTTTTATTTTATTGATTTTTCGAATTCTAGATTGTAAAAAGTACTACTTTTTTGTATTTTACTTTATAAAAATATGGCCAATTTTTTAAAGTAAAAACCAATTAGTACCTACTTCAGGTCAAAAATCCCATTCTCCTTTATATTTATTTATTGTTATAGTATTGTTAAAACATATCTTTAATTCAGTAACTACTAGCTACATTTTACTATTGATATTGATAATGCTCAGAATTAGCATTTAAATAGATATTATTATTAAATTATTACTTAAATAATATATTTCATTTAATTGTGCGACTAATTCTAATTCAAATAGCTCAGGCAACATTTGATTCTGCTTAAAAAAATATTAAATTCTATGCAAAACATGAGCGCTCCTTTGATATGTTTTACACAAATAAATATTATTATTATTAGAACAATTAAAGAATAAATAATACCAAGCATAAAATAATGCTCATAATGCTAGATGAAAAGAAAATTTCGTAAGAAGCTTTACCGTTACTTCGACATCATAAACCTTTTAACTCGGGTCTTTTTACGTTGGTTGACAATAAGTTTTATGGATAAAAATGTTTTTGGAAAGGCGCTTCATGTAACCATATTAATAATGCTAGCTAGGCCGTGGAAGGAAAAAGGGAGATCTCCCCGCCGGGTGAGGAGCCCAGCCAGGGGCGCGTATATTGCATCGTGTGGTTGCACGGAGCTTATTTTTATACATTACTTATAAATACAGAATCGCTCAGGAACTTCATCGCACCACGTTATGGAGTGACGAAAGAGTCAGCGCAGTAACTAATCTTATTTAGATCACAAAAATGTTAATTTGCAGGGAATACAACACGTAGTCATAAAAGACGCTGTAAGAATATCCACTACCCTATATCATACGAATGGGTGTCGCAAGAAGCGAAAGAAGAAAAGAAACCTTTACTCTTTATCTGACTTTACACGTGGTAGAGCCATGCTGCAGCTTCATTACTGGTATAGTTTTAGCACGAATGGGTCGGCTCGTCCGGGGAAGGACCACACTCTCACAGAATACCAGGGTAAAATAGCAGCATAACGCTGCTGTGTTTCGTATGGTCAGTGAAGAGAACCGGAGACCGTTTTTTATATTTTAATTTAGGCCTGTTAACGTCAAAATCGACACTAGTTCGCAAAAACTAGACCTTTTCAGAGAAGAACCTGCAAGGAACTCTAAGGTCTATTTTAAAAACCGTGTTATTATTCATTTAAAATGATTACAACTTCTTATAGAATGTCAAAGACCAAAAATATTTTTTAATGCCAGTTTAAAAAAAATATATCATTGATTGGAGTGGTATCGCCAATTTTAACCAAATTTAAACAAGTTATATGTTAAATATAAGAATCAGGCGTTACTTTGCGGAAATCCGTTACAAAGATGTTAAGAATTAATTAGGTAAGATCCGCTAAGGTTTCAACCCAAAATTTTGCTTTAGGGTTGAAACCTCACCAAAATAGGAGATGATGTTACTATTTAGATGATCTTTTTTATATGATAGGGTGACAAACGAGCACACAGTCTACCTGATGGTATATGGTTACTGTGACCCATAGACATCTACATCTATCCTCAATAAAGAATCAAAATGCAGATGCGTTGTCACCCGTGAGGACTAAGATGGAATGCCTCTGTTCCAGTAAAAAGGGTCTCCGGTTCTCTACAATCACAATACGAAACACAGCAGTGTTGAGCTGCTATTTTACGCTGGTATTCTGTGAGAGCGTGGTCCTTCCCAGGTCGAGCCGACCCATTCGTGCTACAACTATACTACTAATATAGCTGCAGCATGGCTCTACCACGTATACATCTTGTGATAATACTTAGTCTACTAAAAAAGGTTAAAATATTACACATCATAATTCTTCTCAAGTCATGTTTTTATTTCTTCTATACACTTTGTCTTAGCACCTATTTCGGAATGTGTAATCATTTAATTCTTTTAGTTTTTAAAATAATAGTTTTTGTTTTTTTCTTTTGTTGAAGTTTCCTTACAATGTATTCACATGATAAATCCGTACTTGATTGCAGTTGTGCCCAAGAAGATTTTAAAGTTACTATGACGTTTTTCGGCTTGCACTTATCGTGAGCATATATCTAGAACTACGAGGACCACAGCCATTATTTGAACTAATGTCATGTTAACAAAACAAAAAGTAAAAGTAAAATCCTTCAGAATCAAAAAGTATAAAATAACTTCCACATAATAGCTCTTTAAATCGGTACTAAGACAGCGTGTCTAAGAATGAAAGCATCGAGGATAGTAGGTATTCCTACACCGCCACACGGAGTTCTGTACAGGATTCCTCGCGATGTTTTCCTTCGCGCCATGAAAACCAAACCAAACCAAATTTCATTAGTGCTGGCTGACAGCTGACTAATTGCTCCACAACCCCTTCAAAACTGAGAGGAGACCTGTTCTCAGCAGTGAGACATTTATAATCGATAACTTTAACTTTTTTTCATGAATTTACAATACTTTACTTAGTTGTAACCGTTAAACACGTTGCGCATTATTGAATATGAGTCAACGTAATTAACATTAATATCTTTTTAATTTTTGTTATAAATTTCAACAAATGCTTGTTTGACTTTTTGAGATAGCAATATGGATATATTGTTAATGACAAGAACCAATGGTCTAGAAAATATGGGACTTGTAAAAGTGCCAAAGTCCACGTAGTCGACGAGATTTTATTGAATGCTAATATTTCAGTCGCAACGTCCAAAAAACTTGAACCATGCTCAAATACATATTGTTTGTGAATTTGTTTGACGCACTGCTGACAATGCTAACGATATTTATGTATTAAAAATAATCTATGAGCGCACTGGCTATGTTAGACGCATTATATCATCTAATGATTGCTCAATGACGTTCTAAAATAGATTACAAAAACTCATCGTTATAGCTAGTATTAGTAACTTTAAATGTATAAACACATAATCTGCACACAGACTAGAAGGATATTAAATAAAAAATAATAATTATCTTTTAAAACGCGACTTTATTTTATCAAAAATAATATAATATATATAACCATTATTTTTCCTTGTATTAGCGCCGAAACACAAATTATATATATAAATACTGAGTGGGTCTATTTTTAAAAGGTTGTTATTATTTTCTTCACGAGTAAAACTAAATTACTTATTAGTCTTGATAGGGTTAATACTTTCAAATAAATGGCGTATTTTTTTTAATTGTTCCAAAATTATTCACTATAAAACTCTTTAGAATTTTATGGCTATAAATCACAGTGATGACTTACGGATCTGAGATGTGGTCCTTCACTGCTAGCCGTATCAAGGTTGCTCAACGAGCTATGGAGAGGGCTATACTCAGAATTTCTCTGCGTGATAAACTTAGGAATGAGGATATCCGCAGTAGAACCAGAGTAACCGACATAGCCCAATGTAAGCTGAAGTGGCAGTGGGCCGGTCATATAGCTCGAAGAACCGACAACCGATGGGGAAGAAAGGTTTTTGAGTGGCAACCTCGTACCGGTAGGCGAAGTGTAGGGCGACCCCCCACGAGATGGAGTTACGACCTGGTAAGACATGCAGGAAGTCGAAGGATGCATGTAGGCCAGGACCGTGCTTTGTGGCATTCCTTGGGGTAGGCCATGTTCAGCAGTGGACTTATAAAAGGCTATAATGATGATGACATCACAGTTGTATTTTTACAAAAGGACAAGTTCCTTTATACGTGTGAAACCTTGATAATAAGTTCTTGTGATATAAATAACTCCCTTTCTTTTTAACAATTAAGTTAACTTTTAATAAACTTACTTAGCGAAGGCCGGTGGCTATGCGTTAATAAATTTTAGCGTTATCTTATATCACCTAACAGTAAGCTTTGCGCAATGTATGCCTTATTAAGAAATGATATTATATACTTATATTATAGACTTATATACAGATATCTTTACATGATAAAATAAATCTAAAGAAGTTGTAGTTTGAAATGTTTTATATTTTTAGAGAAGGACAAGTCCAGGGCGCTATTAAAATACAATAGTATATTTCTGTAAATAGTTATTTTAATGACCCTGGGTAATATATATTTTTTTATTTTTTAACAAAATCCACAGCTCTTTAAAGTTCTTATAAGTAACTTTCATATACTTCTATATCTTACGGACAACAAGGATTTACATTTTTTTTTGTAGAAAACATTTCACATTAAGTGAACCGACAATTTATTATATTTTAACGCAACAATTTAGACGTACTCGTATGTGCTCGCACTTACTTCTACTACTCACTTCTAGGACAGTTTAAACACAACATTCTGGATATTAAATCCGGACAGTCGATGTGCCCATTACAAAGGCTATACATGAACGTCATGTCATATTATAATATACGACGCTTTTCAAGGGTTAAGCGGTAAAAATGTTTACAAGAATCGACATAGTTTTGGTAAATTCAATGATACCTGTAGTCCTAACTTATGAATAATGCACAATCTTTAAACATGTAATATTTGAAAAAGGGCTACATACATACTCATAAAACAAAACCTAAATTTCTGTAAGCCTTACTTCCTATACTCTCAATATAATAGTAATTTTGCATCCATAATAATGTCTAAATCTTTAACGGAATGTGGTTTATTTATTTTATCGTGGGTAATTTTACAAAAATGTATGACATTTTTCTTATGTGTAAATGATATATAATGACACTTATCTATATTAATACATATACGATTTTTAGCATAATATTCGTTTAATCTGTCGAGATCAGATTGAAGATTGATACAATCAGTATGATTTTTAATCCCCATTTATACTTTTGTACCTTCCACGTACATTATGTATTTTGCATAATGTAAGCAAGTACCGGTACTATATAAATAAGAAGCGTAGAGCAACTGTCCTAATAGTGATACTTGTGGTACATCAGATGGAATTAAAACAAAACAAGAGCATAATCCACCAATTACGACTGCCTGAGAACGATTACTTAAGTATGACTCCATCCATCTGAATAGATTACCACGAATCCCTAGTTCATAGAGTTTATACTATAGTATCATGTGGTCTACACGTTCGAAGGCTTTCTCGAAGTCTGCGTAAACCACATCTACCTGAGAGTCACAATCCATATAGTTACGAACATATTCAGTAAAAACTCTTAAGTTGGTTATTGTAGAACGTCCTTCGATAAACCTATGTTGTTCAGTTATTAACGAAGATAGAGAAAGATAGATCCGCGAATGTACCACCCGTTCAAACATCTTGCCTAATACGTTAAGAATTGAAATGGGGTAGTAATTTTCAAAAAATGTTAAGGAATCCCTTTTATGTATAAGAACTATATGAGCTATTTTACAGATTTTAGACAAATATCCATCTTCTAGATATCTATTAAAACTTAAGTTAACTTGGTTAACTAACAAACCCATATACTTAGCAAAGAATATTGGACGAGATGCCATCACAACCAGTACCTTTTCTGACGTCAATACCATGGAAGAGCTTTATTATTTCATCTTTATCTATAGCAATAGAGTGAGTTATATTATCGTGAGATTGATTAATGGTCGAGTTAAAAGAGTTTTTATCAGCAGGCAGGCCTCTTGGCTGTTCAAGACTACGTTGCCATACATCATTTGTTGTGAGAAACTAATTTTGTTTTTTCTTTTAGATTTTATGTAAGTCCAGAAAATTTTTGGATATGTTTTAATTTTTCTTAGCTAAACGTAAGAAAGGAGTTATAACATTAGATTGTAGCGTTTCTTGTTTCTTTCTGAGATCTGTAAAGCCAGCATAATCAACTGGGTTATTATATCGCTTCCAGTTATTATGTTTATATAGTTATATAGGTCACTTTTATCCAAACTCGGTAGTATTTTTTTTAAATAAAAAAACCCTTAGTTCACATTATTTATAAATAGAGTTTTAAATCTAGTCTAAGTGTTTTATGAAAAATACAAAACAAATATCTTAGATGATTTAAGACTTTACATAGAAACGTACCCGTAACGGTACCGGATCGCTGCCATACCGCAAGTTAATGCTTGCGAGCAAAATTTGCGTAAACACGGCTACGGTACAGTTGCTGTACAGTCACAATACGGTAATACATGATTGTTACGTACACTAACTTGCATTGCGATGTTAGTTTTAAAATGTTTTTGCTTCATAAGTTTAATAACTAATAGCCTATAAGTTAGTTAATAAATTCGAAGAAACGACAACCATTGGGGATGAAAGTTTCTCCTGTAGCAGCCTCATACCGGTAGACGAAGTGTAGAGCGTCCCCATACCACATGTAGTGACAACATGATAATCCATGCAGGAAGTCGATGGCTCAAGAACGTGCTTTGTGGCATTCTTTGGGGGAGGCCTATGTTTAGCAGTGGAAGTGGACTTGTGAACGGCTGTAATAATGATGTTGACAATGATTCTATAAGTACAAACACATGTTAGGTAATCGTTTCATCACGTTAACTGAGAGAATCAGACACGGTTAAAATTATTGCTTTAAGTTAAGAATTAGATTGCTTAAATATAAAGAGTGCTTTTTATTTTAAGCAATCTAATTCCTTACTTTTTAATGTAATCAAAAGCATTTATTTTTTAGGCAAAATGTCTACGCTTAAGGACCCATTTGTTAAACTTCCTGAAAGTTTATTGCGCTGTAAATTTAAATGGCCAGGTTATAAATTACAAGCTTGAAAACAAAGTGCTGATAAAAGATGAAACAGTACATAAATAACGGGATTCATTGACCTGATATGTATTACAAATATTTAACGAATAAACATTCATTATTCATTATGACGGAAAAAAATTGAAAAAAGCCGTTACTTTTAACAAACTTTTAGCCGTAGTTACTACCGTTACAGCATATTAAAGCGCACTGTTAAACATAGTCCTCCTCATAGATTGTCTCATAGAGGGATTTAATTTGCCATAATTGCCACGTTTGGCGACTGCAGTTCTTTGCTGACCATCTCCTGGTTTGTTTCCTCTTATGACATCCACAGAATGATATGGAGCAATGGATATTCTTACACCACTACACGGTGCCTCGCAACCACAACTTTCAGTAATTGAAAGTAAAGTAAAGTTGCAGCCTTTATAAGTCCCACTACTGGGCACAGGCCTCCTCTCATTTCTGAGAGGGTTTTTAGGGCGAGGAAATCTCCGCCGCGCTGCCCCAATGCGTGTTGGCGAACTTCACATGTCTTCGAGATATTTTTTTTTTTATTTCTCAGACATGCAGGTTTCCTCACGATGTTTTCCTTCACCGTGGTAAATCAGCACTTAAAATTGCAATTAACAAATTCATTGGTGCCAGCGGGGATCGAACCCGGGTTATTAGTTTTAGTTATTTATTTATAATAAATATTTTTCAAAGCATATAACAAATATTTTTCAAGCATTTCAAAGCAATTTTTATAAACTTAAGTGACAAATGTTTTGTTGTTTCATTCAGATTTATTTTAAATTAAACTATTTTATTTCGCCTGCAACATGAATGGGTCGGCTTGACCGAAGAAGGACCTCGCTTTTACAGAATACCAGAATAAAATAGCAGCTGAATACTGCTGACGAGAACTAAGAGACAAGGGTCTTCTTATTATTAGTAACAAGCCATTCAATATTAGTTATCAGAAATGACTAAAGTAGATTTCCATGTGCCATAGATACTAGCAGTTGAACCGCGTGTTCGTTCATTTGGTACAAAAAATGATTTTCAAGGGGAATTAAAATTTATGTTAAAAGTATTTAATCGTGCTAATGATATGCAGTTCAAACCGAAACAGGTTGCGCCAGGTTTTGAATAGCCATTCAAAAATTACGTAAAATTAGCTTCTGAATGTTTCGTTATTATTGTTGTTTATACAAGTGTAAGAAAAGCTTGGACAATTTATTTTTTTTATTTAATGAAAATGTTACTCACCGTTGAGGCATTTTTATAAAGGTATCTGGCTGTTTGCCTTAAATTTTATAGTATGCGAACATATAGAGTTCGATTCTCGATGCCTGCACTACAGAGATTGCGATAATATGTGTCGACTGATTTCATTGCTTCTCTTACATAGCAGTATGCGCCATCTTAATAACGTCAGCCGTCAATTACTCTGAAGAGTGACAGGGAGCAGCATTTGTTGCTTTGAATTGAGAGACGTTTAGTATAGTTGTCGGGAATCCACCTAGATTAAACAGGTATACTGCCATGATGATAATGGCAAAGCCGCTTTACAACGAGATACACAAATATCAGCAGTATGTTTTTACGAAATCAAGAATAAGAAAAGATTACACATCAAGTTCAAAGCGATAATATCCTAATGCAGGGTGCGGACTACGAACTCAAACAGGTCGTGGGTTCAATTCCGACATTCGCCAACTGTCATGAACCATTCCTAATAAGCTTCTTGAGCTTTTTACCAGGAATGGTTAATGGGAATATTAGTAATGTTAATAATGCTATTAAAATTACTAATATTCCATTAAACATTCCTGCTAGTATTTAAAAAAAAGATATCACGCAATCGGATTATGTACTATACCTAAATAATAATACCTGAAAGTAGCATGCCCACTTTCCATACATTGATTGACCTGTCAGTTCATTCGTTTTACAGGTCGCGTCTATTTCCAATTAGTATTGTATAAAAACAATTATTGTTTATAATAACATAATAACTTATCATCTTGTCATTTAGAGGCCAGGGAAAAATGTTTCTAAGTAAATAAGTTTTTGACGTTACAACAGCTGTCAGATAAGGTGTCATTACTGCCCCACTGCAGTCAATTGCTAACGCTCACTGATAAGTATGACAAAAAAATAAAATTTTTCGAACTATTTATTATACATAGGTACATATTTATATAAAAGTTCTTGCATTATTGAATAGTTTTTGTTTCAATAATTATTATAATATACTATTTGTTCTACGATCAATAAAGAAAACATTCATCGAGAATTTTTACGAACACCGAACAAGGATCTATATTTTAATTTTCAAATAACACCTTTTTTAGTTCTTAAAATAGATATAGCTTATTGACTATCCTGAATCGTGATTTAAATATGAGATAAAACATACATGAATTTGTTATAAAGTATCAAGTATAAAGTATAAAGGAGGCGGAATCTTCATTCGATTGTTTATTCGTTTTCTTCTTTGCATAAATTTAACGCGATATTTTTTTAAACTGCAAATCTATTTGAGTGACCTTTTTATTGAATATATAATATATTCAATGAAAAGGTCAAAGTCAAAAATAGATTTACTTATTTTCGGGGTATATATAAATTTAGACAAAAAATTCCATTCCACAATAGGATATAAAGTTTTTAATGTATGACATTGTAGTTGTTACTCGTAGTTTGAAAATTTTAATAAAAAGTAAGAACAACAACATAATTTCACATACTAAAGTCTCACCTTTAATGATTTGAATGACACTATTAGCACCAACTTTAGTGTGTGAAATAATTTTATTCTTATTAGTTCGTTGAAGTCGGCTGTTACTTTTTATTAAGTAGTTCAATTTTAGTTCTATGATAGTTATTCAATTCAGCAAACACTATTTTAACCTACTTTAAAAAGTAGGAGATATTTATCTGTATTTTTTTACGTACCTCATAACTTTTTTCTAGGTTAACCGACTTTAATGATTATTTTTTTTATTTAAAAGCTGGCACTTCTCATGTAGTTCCATATAAATTTTATTAAGATCTGGCTAGTAGTATTTGAATTATCCTTAATAATTGTATTTAATTGACTTCGGCTACATAAATGATGTTCTCATTTTATTAAGTGGCGAAGCTTGCGAAGTCACTTATTGATTTCACGATGTCTGTCCGTCTGTCCGTCTGTCCGTCTGTCCGTCCGTCTGTCCGTCTGTCCGTCTGTCCGTCCGTCTGTCCGTCTGTCCCACGATTATCTCGAGAACGGTTTCGAATTTTCAAATTCTGTTTTCAGCAATCGATTACTGATCATCCAGGCATCTGAACCTCCTATTTTGATTTTTTTTCCGTTAGAAACCGCTACAAAGCTGATTGCTTCGCACCTTTACTATGCTGTTAGCTTGCTAGGTTTATTTTTATATTGATGTCGGTTGTACAAAATTTTTAATTTTACCAGTAGCTGATTAAGATGTTGCAGTCTAGGAATAATTTAGCTGGTATGTGGTACAAAATAATACAACAAACTAACAACATAATGCAAATTAAGTATAGAGCCAAAGAAGATTGGGTGGCCGTGTACGTGACAAAAATCAGTTTCTGGTACCAATGGTATATCATACGTACTCGACGGTGAAGGAAAACATCGGAGCAAACTGTATGTCAGCGGAATTAAATATTTCAAGGACATGTGAAGAAAACTAACACGTATTGGAGCATTGCTATGGATTAATTGCTCCATAAGACTCTCAGAAAATGAGAGAATGCATGTGCCCAGCAATGGGACATAAATAGGCTGTATTTGTAAATGTGTGCTTAACTTAGACTCGATTCCAACTAGTATCAGATAGTTAAATGCAATTATAAGATCAAGTGACGGCTCGTTTGCGCAGTGGCTTAGCAATATGTTGCTGCGCCAAGAACCGCGGGTTCGAATCCCTCACGGAACTAGTATTTGTATGGTCTACAAATAATTGTTCCAGGTGTGGATGTTTGTCCTTAAGAAAGTTATCGATACAGGAGATACAGGAGAAGCTCCCACGTTAGAGGAGTAAATCCTAGTGTGGACGTAATGTTTTTAATTTAACAAAAACTACGTAAAAAGCACCTTAAGGACTATTACCTGCAACAACTACACAATAAGGATACCTATATTATAAACAATAACACAATTCATAAATAGAGGACATCACTATCATCTCTAATCAGACATCAATTATAATTTAATATTTATTATATATTTATATTATTTATTACATATAATTTAATCTAGATTTCAGTACCTAGGAGGTACTCATATTTGTTTTCTCCGTTCTTCGGATAATCTAAAGTTGCTAACGCCTTTATCTGCCGACTTCCAAACAGGAGACGGTACTCAATTCGAGTGTATGTTTTTTTTTATGTGTGTTACCTCATAACTTTGTACTGGGCGAACCGATTTCGATGATTATTTTTTTATATGAAAGCTAGAGCTAAGATAGTTCTCGTGTGGTCCCATATGAATTTGATCAAGGTCAGACTAATGGTTATTGAGTTATTCTCAAATAACCTATATTGAAGTCGCTTATATTGAAGTCGGCTGTACAAAATTTTTATTAATTTTAAATTATACCGTACTGGTTATATGTCCCAGTCTTTCGCTCTTACGGCTATAAGACTCTGGAACTACATACTTCTTGACATTAAAAAAACTTCCAACAAGTTTCTTTTTGAAAACAAAGTTTGTGAACATTTTAGTAAAGCATTGCAAGTGTGAATTAACGCTATTTCCTAAAGAACGATTCTATCGTCACATATTTTCCTTATTTATCATGGCACAGATATATATTTGTGTGTATTTATATGTATATAATATAATGTATATATTTAATGTATTTATGCAGATTTATGTATTTGTGTACGTCTGTATTAATATATTTACATTTATATGATATTATATGTATAGAATACCTTCTATATATATATATATATATATATATATATATATATATATATATATATATATTCGTAAATATGTTGCCTGGGAGAGAATGCCGTAAGGAATTAAGTCCACCATATGTACGATTTTTCTTTTGTGCATAAAAGTTTAAATAAATAAATAAATAATTCGTAGCGTACCAAACAGTGATACTTACTACCACTATACAGGATTAAAAAAACAAACGGGACTTGGAAGGAAAGTATATTAAGTATTGAAGATATCAAATTTCACTCAAAGGACACATTCCTTGTCATTTCGAAATAAGAATAACCACAATCAAACATTTTTATAACGCATAACTAAGCCGGAAATTAATCAACTAAAAATGGATGAACCAATCGATAGAGTCTATGAAAAGTACAAAATCTCTCTAATGAAAATTGAATTTTACAATTAAAGAAAACCATGAAATCTAACAATTCATACATATCGATTTAAACTTACGTCCTATACTGTTTATTTTTTAAATGTCAAAAGACCTTTTATCATTTTCTTAAAACTAAACAATAAGTACCTCGATCTAAAGATCTTGCAAGCCAAATAATTGTTTCATTTGTATTTAACCAGAGATTGAAATTGTTATTGAGATAAGCAGTACATATTATACTGTTATGGATGGGAGCATAGTCTTCTTGAAATATTATTTCACACCTCCTCTGGCATTTTCTATTTTATATTTCTATTTGCTATTATCTAATATTCAAGTGTCCTTTAAACACGTGCACCATCATAACCATGTTTCTCCAGATGCCACACTAAACATTAAACGAAAATCACACTTACTATTAACTACTAACTTCTACTTCTAATAATTATTATTACATCTGTTATAGGCATTCCATTATTGCCAAAATTTGTTTCATCAGACCACGCAACCCAATACAGAAATCTAAGTTTAGATTGCGGGCTATTTCTGTTTGAATGTTTTGATAGAATTCCAATCATCTCTCACGGCCTCCATGATGTAGTTTCTGAACTTATTATTATCCATTGCGATAACATTTGATTTGTACTTTTTCAGCACACTTACCTGGACCTTTTGGGTAACACTTAAGGTATATCAAATATCCAGATTTTGTTGTTGTTGTTAGCGTTGTACACATTTTTTGAAACTTGTAATATCTATTAAAACGTTTATCATTCGTAAAGTCAGTTTTCTAGACGGAGTCTATTCTAATAACTCTTCATACCTTTGTAGAGTTAAAATGGAACTATTGTGATTTAAAAGTAAATTTAAAATTAAATGGTTCTTGATAAGTCATTACAAATAAAAAATAGCGGGAAAAAAAACACAAACAGCTAACAAAGAAAAATAACATTATCAATATGTTTGTTCCAATTTCAAAACAATGTTCTATTTTTAAACTTGTCTCGTCTACAAAATGGGCATAGTTAGATAATAATATCTGCGATTGTCTGTATTTAATATAATGTTTAGTTGATTATTAAACTTAATACATTTTGTTTTTTATTTAGGTATTGCGGCGTTTTCAAAAAATGCTTTTATAAAACTTCATAAACAGTCCAGGTTAGGATGAAAGTTCGAGTCAATGTGTACAAATCGTTAGATTTCATGGTCTTCTATAATTGTAAGATACAACGTTTATTCGAGAAAATTTATAGTAATCATAGATCTTGGTTGAATAAAATATCGACTGTCTATTATTGTCATTTTTGTTGGTTTGATTGCCCGCTCAGGGAAGCTTTTAAAAAAAATGTTCTTCTTTTAAAAACAAGTGAACGTTTCCTTTGAGTGAAAGTGAAATTTGGTATCATCAATATTTTTAGTACTTTCCTTCCATGTGCCGTCCTTTTTTCCTCCCTGTATGTACATAATATTTTTCTGTCCCTCCCATAACTCACAAGACATTGGCAGAATTTTATTAGAGATGCCAAAAAATATTAAGAAGAAGATTTCACCTTGATACTTTGTCCAAGATTTCACCTATGACACTACTCTGTCAAATATAATTTCTTCTTACTTCGAAATGTAAAATTAAAGTTACAGCCTATATACATCCCACTGCTGGGCACAGGCCTCCTCTCATTTCTGAGAGGGTTTTAGGGCAAGGAAATTTTCGCATCGCGCAAAACTTCACATGTCTTCAAAATATTTTTCTTATTTCTTAGACATGCAGGTTTCCTCACAGCAAATGTATAATTAAATATAGAGAATGACTTAAATTATGAAGTGGGGGCGTAAGAGAACCCACTAAACAATATTCATACTGTTATCGTCCTGTTATCCTTAAGAGAGCACACAGGGAAAGGAAGCGGGAGATCAACAGCATCTAATATTAATAATGGCTTTATATAAACAACTAAAAAATAAAAAACATGCCATTGCCAACCCGCCTGCCAAGCGAGGCAACTATGGTAAATATCCCCTTTATTGATCAACCTATGGGGGAAAAAAGTTCAACAGAGGACTTTTGGTAGGCTGTAATAGATGTATAGATATGGCAGATAACAATATTTTTTAACAATATTATTGTTATATCTCCTTTATCTACGACGTAAGAAAAGAAAAATTGTGAAACTTTTCAAAGATAAAAATCTCAAGAGAAGGTAGGTTCTTTTCTCGAAGGTCCTTAAGCCATATCGATCCGTTCTCTTGCCTAATAAGGCGGCTACAACTTGTTTAAATTATAAAAATATAAATCAAGGTGTAGGCTTTACGCTTGAACGCCAATCGTTATTCAAATAAAAAAACAACACTCGAAGCTTTATCTACGTGTATTTATAAAAAAATACGTTCAAATGATGAAAATATCTTCCATTTTTATTAATTCTGTTGCAATTTCAAGTGCCACTCTAACCTACCAAGCAAATATATGTATATTTTAGTCGTTTTAGACGAGTTTGAAAAATATGTAGAAGGAGGTTCTTACTTCTGTGTTCTTTGTTATGTATGTCACGCGATATCTTTGTCAATAATTGTGAAACAATTTCACTAAATACGTTATGTTTTACTAAATACATTAAACTTTATTTAATTAAAAAAAATAGAGGCATTCATAAAGCCGCGTCTCCACCAAAAATGTTGACAACATTTATGTTTCCAACTGTTGACAACATTTGTTTCCGAAAATGTTTCAGAATATTCCAAGAAGCGTCTCCACCGAGGGAGCAAATGTTGGCGACAAGCGTATTCCTTTGATGTTGCCGCCGAAAATGGAAACACGGATTACAGAAACATTTGTTGTCAACACGTGTTGTCAACTGTTGTGTTGGCAACAAAACTTTGGTGGAGACGCGCCATAAGGATTGCCGACAGAAATGAAAACCCAATGATATATGCGTATATCATTGAGTACACGGGCCGGTAGAAGCGTAGTAGACGTCAAGGTTATCGGTGACGCGAACCCATAAGTTTATTCCCCTATCAAAAATCAGCCAACGCGGCTAAAGAAGTTTTCACTTCTAAAGTTCATCCTTAATGCTTAGAAACAGGTAATAATATTATAATTTTATAATGTAACTATTTAGACGACTTTCTAGCTGTTACGAGTATCTTGTTTTTGTGATATTTCTTAGTTCCTCAAAAGAGTAAAAAAATAATACTTTTAATAACAAGGAAAAACCGTTAAGACAAGTGGAGATTTATGTTCAGGATTTTCATCGCTAAATCTCGAATTTTTTTTTTAAAAAGTAACTTTTAATAATAAATGTATCATCATCATCATTACAGCCTTTCATAAGTCCACTGCTGAACATAGGCCTCCCCCAAGGAATGCCACAAAGCACGGTCCTGAGCCATCTGCATCCATCGACTTCCTGCATGCCTTACCAGGTCGTCACTCCATCTCGTGGGGGGTCACCCTACACTTCGCCTACCGGTACGAGGCTGCCACTCGAGAACCTTTCTTCCCCATCGGTTGTCGGTTCTTCGAGCTATATGGCCGGCCCACTGCCACTTCAGCTTACTAATCCGTTGGGCTATGTCGGTTACTCTAGTTCTACAGCGGATATCCTCATTTTTAAGTTTATCACGCAGAGAAACTCCGAGCATAGCCCTCTCCATAGCTCGCTGAGCGACCTTGAGCTTCCTCATACGGCCAGCAGTGAAGGACCACGTCTCAGTTAAATGTATTGGTCAGCATAAATACAAGTTTAGTATGGGTGAGTAATTTAAAAAAATACCTGCATAATATGTTAAAATCCATCAAGGCGTTACGCTACGAAGCATGCCAAAGCAATATAAATACCTATTTCTTTGGCACGCCCCGTACAAACATACATACTAGAAAAACATTACCCTCTTTCTGGGGCAGTCGGATTTTTTTTGTATAGGATATGGTGACAAACGAACCTACAGTCCACCTGATGGTAAGTGGTAGCTGTGGCCCATCTACATCTACATCTATCCTCGATTGCGAATCAAAATGCAGACGCGTTGTCACCCGTGAGGACTAAGGTGAAATGCCTCTTTTCCAGTAAAAAGGGCCTCCGGCCACCTGCACTCACCGAGCGAAACGCATAGGTAAACCTCTACTTCACGCTGGTATTCTGTGAGGTCGTGGTACCACCCCGGTTCGAGCCGGCCCATCCGTGCGACAGCAAAAGCTGCCGCGTGGCTCTACCACTGTCAAAAGTAAAAGCCGACTTAAAAGAAGTTAAAGTAATAATTTTATGGAAATATAAAATAATTTCAAAATAAAATCTTGTGTATTCGGAGGATCATCGATACACTATGTCTTATCACCGACTTCAAAGCTATTATGTGAAAATTATTTTATGCATACACTAGCTGGTACCCGGCGCGTTGCTGCCACAGAAAAAATATTTGTGGAGATATCGTTTTAAATTTGGAAGGGTTATATTGTTTAATTATGGATAATATAATATAATATAATTTCTTATATAATTCATTGAAATTGAATGAAATATTATGACTTTCAAATTCAAAACTACTGTAATTTAATTGTATCATGCCTATAACCTTCGCGCAAGTGCAAGCAATAAGTTGACCAAGTATTACCGCAATCTGATCAAAGGTATGGCTGCGCATAAAATACGAACAATTAATAATTAATTTTTATGTATTACGATTACATACATGCATACATATAGTTACACATAGCTAATAAAAGCGTGCATAAGATCGTTCTATCAAATTTGCTCTTAAAAAGCAGCAAATCCCTGTAAATACATATTTTATTACCATTTTACGTAAAATCGCATAACTTTTGTTTTTAACTCAATAAAGAAACATTTACCTTATTTAACATTTAAGAGCACTACTGACGATAGCATTTCGTTTTCCTTGCACGGCAACTTCGGAAATCTTGAAAATTTATTTGTTTGCTTCTTCTATTTGCTTTCGCGTAACGGTTTGTTTGTTACGCTAACAGATTGTTTTTTATCTTATTAGGTATATATGAAAAGGGGGATTCACGAATTTTTTTGTCACCAGGGCGGCGTCACTTAAAAATGTAGTGTAATTATATTTGACGGATTTCATAGCGGAGAAGTTAATTTGTTCGAAAAATGTAAGGGTTAATGTTTCTTATAATGATTTCTTACATTTACGCGGACACTACACATTAAATGAAACTAATTTTGCGGGGTCTATCGCGCTTAATTTAACTTTTTAATTCCCGACGTTTCGGGTGCTTTACAGCACCCATGGTCACGGAATTAAAAAGTTAAATTAAACGCGATAGAATCCGTGAAATTGGGTCCATTTAATGTTTCTTTTTATAGTATTAGTTATATTTTATATTAATTCGATTAAAAATAAATAAATAGGACCACTGATATTCATAAAAGTATAAAAATTTAGAAAAAATGGTTGAAAATGTGCAAAAAATTAAAGAACAAACCACCGTGGCATTGTTTTATAATACTCTAGAAACTAATAAACTTTTATTGAAAACTAACTTTTCAATTAAATGACATTCTTATTACACATAATAAGAAACTTCACCTGTGTCATAAAGCGACATATGGTGAATTAGCACTCATTGGTATACGTATAGTAATATATATTGGTATCTGTTATTTGTATGTATAATTTCTTATATAATTTTTTTGCTAAAAGGCAAAGGGTTGTGTGCTTATACAGTCTTATCTGACGTGTATTTTGCTACATCATTATTAACAATATTTTGATGTGATACATGACAAATTCTTCGACGAAGGGAGATTTCGATGAAAGCTGAAACCAACAAACAGCCGTGGGCGATTGTTTCTCAAGGACATTTCATTTTTTCATGAATTACTCTAATAATTAACATACGTAGACGTTTCATACTCAAAATTGCATAACCTTCATGTTTCAAATCCAATTAAATCTATTATACTATATTACACGATACTACAGGGCCTAATTCCCAACAAAATTTCCCCAAAAATCTTTTTACAATTTGACAGTTTGACTTTTACCTTTCTTTATCAGCCAGTATTAATTCACTTCTGGACTTGTCTCATTGGTAAGAATCCTACTTTTTTATATGATAGGGTAACAAACGAGCACACAGTCCACCTGATGGTAAATGGTTGCTGTGGCCCATACACGTCTACATCTATCCTCGTTTGCGAATCAAAATGCAGATGCGTTGTCACCCGTGAGGACTAAGATGGAATGCGTCTTTTCCAGCAAAATGGGTCTCTGGTTCTCTACACTCACCTTACGAAACACAGCAGTGTTAAGCTGCAATTTTACGCTGGTAGTCTATGAGAGCGTGGCCCTTCCCCGGTGGAGCCGACCCATTCGTGCTACAACTATACTACTAATATTTTTTTTAGTTTTTTAAAAACTAAAAAAAAAAAATATCGCTGCAGCATGGCTCTACCACGTTTAAAGATTACCTTTAGTCAATCTGCAAGACGTATAGTGCAATGCTGATTGTCAATTCACCTGCCAAGGACGGTGACTATGGCGTTTTGTTGTCGACATAATATATGGCCTGAAATTGAAGATGTAGAAGAATGATGTCAAGTAGTAAACTTCAAACCAAAAAGAAGTTTATTCTAACGGTAACGTTGTACTTTGTTCGATTAAAGTATCCGCTAAGATGGAATGTATGCTGCAACTTTCTCGTAACTTCAAAAACATAGACAATACAACAAAAATAGCAAAGACAAAATAAAACGAAAGTTATTATTTATTTTTGCACAAATATTAGCTCCGACTGGTATTTGAATACACGACGCGCGACATTATTTTGTGCAGATATTATTTTCTCCTGTATTATGAAGTCAATTTTGCTTATAATTTTAGATATACACCATAATTGTTATGTGCAGGATTCAAACCCGCACCCCCGAAGAGCAGCAAGCAAACGCATAGCCACTCGTTAACCAGCGGTCACTAACCCACTTATCGTCAAGAAGACTGTATAATATATCAGATAAGACGTAATTGCGGACTTTTTGAGGTTACATCGCTCTACACGAGTCCAATTTTATGGATATTTCCTAAGTTGGAAACTGACATTTACAGTGGATTTTCTTATACTTCCAAGAACCATTTTATTCAGTATTTGTGCTTCAAGTCGGTACAATGTATGTATTGTAAGTCATAAATATTCCAATAGTAGATTGTCTTGCCTTTTGTTATGCAAGTAGATAATGAAATTGCAAGTTACGCTTGAATTATTTATATAGCCAAGTCGTAGGTATATTATCACATCATATCATAAAGTATATAGCACACCAGACATACATCTGTATTTTTTAGCCTTTCATAGGCTACGACTGAGAAAAGAAAATCGATACAGTAAAATTAGTTAATAAGTCTACTGATTATAAAAATCGGTAAATAGTTTCAAATTCGAATCGATAGTAACATTGATATTTTCTTTATTATAGGTGATAGAAAACATTATAACCTACAAATATAATTTAACATTATTCCAGACTAATGACCCGGTCCGGCTTCGCCTGATTATTTAGATTTAACATAGTCAATGAAGATTTGATCAATTTTTAAATAAGTTCCTTTTAAATATAGCGTGTACCTTTCCTTGCATTGCTTTCTATCTGTTTGTAAAGTTTCATCACAATCGCTTCAGCCATTTCGAAGATTAGCCCGGACAGACAGACAGACAAATATGTAAAAAATGGCTATTCTTGTCTTAACAATGCCATGCAAATATCCCTCTAAACTGAATAGAAGCCAGTTATTTCAATACTACGGACAGACATTTCAATTTTACTTATACAGATTTATGATAAAAAAAATATTTGATTTTACGTTTTAGGGTTACAGATTTTGCCATATTTTATACGATCTGTAATAGTTACCGCTCATTTCATAAGGCTCCAAGCCTTAGCCATCTTTAATATTAAGTAGCCTTGAATCTTAGTCAAATAAACTAAAAGCTGCGCACAGGCCTCCCCTAATTTCTAAGATGATTTTAGACCAATTACTATAGATACTCCAGTGGTTGACGGATTACAAATGCCTTCGAAATATTTCTTTTCCTAGTGATGTTTCCCCACACATCGGGCATGTAGTAAATTTCTTTTCCTTTCATTCATTCATTACAGACCTTCACAAGTCCACTGCTGAACATAGACCTCCCCCAAGCAATGCCACAAAGCACGTTCCTGCGCCACCTGCATCCATCAAGTTCCTTCATGCCTTATCAGGTCATCATTTTAGTGGGGGGGGCGCCCTATACTTTAATTACCGGTACGAGGCGATAAATTAGCACGTTAAATTGCAATTAACAATTTTATTGGTGCAGACGGGACTCTAATCTAGCCCCTGAGCTGTTACGACTTCTAGACATTACATAAATTTATTGATAACTAGCTTTTACCCGCGACTTCACCCGCGTAGAACCAAAACCAATAATTAAAAATTAAAAATTTTGTACAACCGACTTCGACATAAACTATTAAGGATAACTCGAAAATTGGTGGTCAGACCTTGATTAAATTAATATGGGACCACATGTGAAGTACCAGCTTTCAAATAAAAAAATCATCGAAATCGTTTCACCCAGTAAAAAGTTATGAGATAACACACATTAAAAAACCTACAGTCGAATTGAGTACCGTCTCCTTTTTGAAGTCTGTAGAAAAGATCTACAGATCAATAATAATTTCTTGGTGTGCTAGAATGTGGCGGTGTCAGATTATCCAATACCCTATATCATCCCGTGGGTGCCGTAAGAGGGGACAGAGGGAAACAAATCAGGAGATGAGCAGCTGTGTATTCCTAGTAATGACTTAAATTTAAAATCTCTTGTTGCTAACCCGCTTGCCAAGCGTGGCAACTATGGCAAGTATCTTCCCTAAGAGTCTTTAATAGACTGTAACGGTAACGGTAACGGTGCTAGGACAAAAATTATTCAGTAGGTGCCATTAAACTGAATCTTATCCTCGCTTCCACTATTATATTTCCATTAATACTTAAAGAGAAAGTAAAAACTATGTTTGGAAAAACGTTTTCGATGGAAGTAATGGTTAAAGAGACTGTAAAAACCGTTTTTTACTAATGTGCATATTATACTTGCAATCAATAAAAGCTGTATTGCTTACTCAGCTAAATGTGGCCACAAACGATCTTACAATTGCGTGTGTTTTTAATTTTACGGTTTTGATTGAATGCTAATCAACTTAAAATCAAATGTGAAGATCTATTTATTATTCATAAAAAGGCCTTGTCACTTTATCCTTTAACATTTATACGAGTAGTTTTGTAGTAAAATGGTGTTAAATTAAAAATAATTAAAAATCGCACAAAAACTTTAAAAGATGGAAGATACTTACACTATATCTTCTATCTCTTTAAATTTTGGTACCTATTCATATTTATGTGTTTTGTTTTATAATCTTTAGAAAGTTTTTTTTTAATATAATATCCTAAAGTTAACAAGAAAATCACCAATAGCTTATCTTATTAACTTTAGGATATATAGTTAATAACTTTAGGACTTTAATAACTTTAGGATTATAGGCCAAATTTTATCAGAAAAATTGAAAAATATTTGTAAAATAGAAAAACTCATAAAACATTATAATAATACCCCGGTCAAGCCAACCCATTCGTGCTACAACCATAGCTGCAGCGTGGCTCTACCACGTAAAAAAGCTTTCGTTGTTAGAAGTTGGTTGCAGGTATCGAAGGACTATATAGTCACTTATCAGCTGGACTGTAAGTGCGTTCGTGCATTTCGATTATAAAAACAAGTATACGTGGTAGAAGCCATGCTGCAGCTATATTAATAGTATACTTGTAGCACGAATGGGTCGGCTCGACCGGGGAAGGACCACGCTCTCACAGAATACCAGCGTAAAATAGCAGCTTAACACTGCTGTGTTTCGTATGGTGAGTATAGAGAACGGGAGACCCTTTTTACTGGAAAGGAGGCATTCCATCTTAGTCCTCACGGGTGACAACGCATCTGCATTTTGATTCGCAAACGTGGATAGATGTAGATGTCTATGTCACCCTTATACTATAAAAAAAAGTCTAATCTCCATACGAAATTGAAATTCAAAATAAATTTGTATCATCCGTCTACATATAGAACAGATACATAAAATATGTACATTTCTTTGTAATATTTTGTCATTGTACGATTAAATCTTATATGCAATAAATACACTTATATTTTTTTCATTAGGATGGAAGGACAGATGGCTATAAGGCTTCTTTTTGCGACAGTGCAACGTAAACATAATGAGTTAAATTTAATTAATCTAGTAGTCTGTTAACTAATCTAGTAGCCTAGTCTGATTAAAGCTTCGGTGATAATATTAATAATCGGAAGTTATCAACTGTTATTTTAAAAAATGTTGACGAACTAAATGCTTTCTTATCCTCTCAGAAAACAGTGGCGGTATGTGCCCAGCGCAAGGTCATATAAAGGATGCAACGAATTAACTGTTTCGGATGTAAAATGCCACTTCTACAAGCTGAGCAAACACAGGAGCACTCCTCATTTAAACCAGCCGGGCTCAACGGAGACTAGCCATCTGCGCAAGACAGGCTTATAGTGTCAAAGTGTATGCATAAGCACAGGTGCACTCTCTTTTTCCTCAATCGTATAGTCCTATAGACGGTAATCCGTCTATTTAGAAGAAATACTCTTTCTTATTTGATGTGCTGTCAGCGTAAAAATAGAAAATGTATTAAAATACTATGCCAATATTTTTTTACAGAATTATGAAAGGACAATAATTAAATTTAATGAGATTGAGTAGAAAACGCTTTTTTAAATACAAATAAAAAAATAAATAAACTCTTACTTAGTAATTAAAATTAATTGTTCTAAAAATTAATTATTTCAATATAACTAAATAGCGAAAAGGTCATTTGTATAACAATATAAAAAATACTTAATTAATAGGTAAAATCATTTATTAAATAATAAATATATTTCATACTTATGTATTAAATAAACCTAGCAAGCTAACAGCATGCAAAGTGGTGAAGGAATCAGCTCTTTTTTATAGGATCACTTTGTTGTCCGTCTGTCTGTCTGTCTGTCTGTCAAGACCCTTTTTCTCAATAACGCGTGGAGGGATAAAGCTGAAATTCATGCGAAATACTTATGTCTACTGTCCCTTGGGGCTGTGAAAAAATCAAACTTCTAAGCCAACGCAATCAAAAGATACAGCCGTTTATGCCGCAAATTTTCGACATTCGCAAGAGAATCAGGGAATCAAAACCTACAGGGTACTTCCCGTGAACTTACAATCTTAAAATTTAGTACGAAGCAACGTATTGTAGCACAGATAAAGGAAAAATTTCGAAAAGCATAAATTTCTAGTTACATCATATAATAAAAATATTTTTAATAATTTTAAACTACGGATTTGTGCGGAACCCTCGGAGCACGAGTCCGACTCGCACTTGGCCGGTTTTTTTTTGAGCAATCAGGTTCAAAATAGGAGGTTCAGATGCCTGGGTGATCAGTAATCGATTGCTAAAAACAGAATTTGAAAATTCGAAACCGTTCTCGAGCTAATCGTGGGACAGACGGACAGACATCGTGAAATCAATAAACCTAGCAAGCTAACAGCATAGCAAAGTGGCGAAGCAATCAGCTTTGTAGCGGTTTCTAACGGTTGCCGTTGAGCAATCAGTTTCAAAATAGGAGGTTCAGATGCCTGGGTGATCAGTAATCGATTGCTGAAAACAGAATTTGAAAATTCGAAACCGTTCTTGATATAATCGTGGGACAGATGGACAGACGGACAGACGGAGAGACATCGTGAAATCAATAAGTGTCTTCGCAAGCTTCGCCACTTAATAAGTGTCTTCGCAAGCTTCGCCACTTAATAAATTGTAATTATAACCGAAGTAGATAATTGCTATGTTAATTGTTTTTTGAAATAGTAAAAGTAAAGTAAAGTTGCAGCCTATTTACGTCCCACTGCTGGGCACAGGCCTCCTCTCATTTCTGAAAGGGTTTTTAGGGCAAGAAATTGTCCACTGCGCTGCCCTAATGCGTGTTGCTAAACTTCACACGTCTTCGAAATATTTTTTTTCTTATTTTTCAGACATGCAGGTTTCCTCACGATGTTTTCCTTCACCGCCGAGCACGTGGTAAATCAGCACTTAAAATTGCAATTAACAATTTCATTGGTGCCGGCAGGGATCGAACCCGAGTTGCTCGAGTACTGTGAAGCTTACAGCGAGCGCTAACCATCTGAGCTGCCACGGCTTGGAATAGTGCATAAAACTAAAATTCCCTAATTATTAAGTGGCGAAGCTTGCGAAGACACTTATTGATTTCACGATGTCTGTCCGTCTGTCCGTCTGTCCGTCTATCCGTCTGTCCATCTGTCCGTCTGTCCCACGATTATCTCCAGAACGGTTTCGAATTTTCAAATTCTATTTTCAGCAATCGATTACTGATCACCCAAGCATCTGAACCTCCTATTTTGAAACTGATTGCTCAACGGCAACCGTTAGAAACCGCTACAAAGCTGATTGCTTCGCCACTTTGCTATGCTGTTAGCTTGCTAGGTTTTTTTGTACCTACTTCTGTAATTCGTTGTGTAGTGGTAGCTTAGCAGAATTAACTACCCCATTATATAAAGTACGAACAAACAAACATTAATTCTTATTTGTTAGATATTACCAAATAATGTTCTATTGTCTGCGAACCAAATAGTGTCAAAATTTACAAACTTTACCTTAGATAAATCTAAAAAAACAGGACTACAACGGTAGATTACTTCATATGGACTATAATTGTGTTAATAATAATGTTACGTTCTAGTGAATGGAACAAGCATTATAATAACAAAATCACCATTTACATTGTGGTCTAAAGTGAGGAACCTTTTTTTTTCAATTAGCAACCTTACCTGTTCCTGGAATTGTCAGCTAACAATAAAAGGGTATCTGTCAAATGCAATTACATCGATTCTAAAGCTAATCCTGAATCCTACAGACTAATCTGAATCAGCGCTAGTCGTGCGAGCGTATCGGTTCTTTGCTGGCTAATCCGTCTGCCCAGCGTAGTTATGGTGTAAGCCAGTTTCAGCGTTCTTGAAAACGTTCGTTAAAGAAGAACCACATAATATGGTCATTTAATAATGTGACTCTGACTTACATACTTAACGTATAAACTATTACTATTTTTAAGCTATACAAATAAATAAAATTGAAGTGTCTGTTTGTAATGTCAAAATAACAGCTTTTTACTAAATGCATATGAAAGCATATATGGTACTAATAACAATTTTTTTTTTAATTTTCGTCTGTTATCTGTCTGTTTGTCCTAACATTCCTCCTAATCTTCGAAACGGCTGGACCAATTTTGACGGGACTTTCACTGGCAGATATCTGATGTTATAAGGAGCAACTTAGGATACTTTTATATTAGAAAAAGAATTAGGGTTCCGCGCAAAAAAATTAAAACCCATGAAACCGTAGTAAACTCCACGCGAGCGAAGTCGCGGGGTACATCTAGTTTTTAATAAGTATCTTCATGATTTGAATTTAATTGGCTAAAATTCTGAGTAAAATCTTCTAACGCTGCAAATTTCTCCCGCAAAAATATAAAATATGCGTAAGAATGTTACATATCCTTAGTTATTACTCTCTCCATAAGATCCAAGTTATATATTTTGAACTCAAACTTGGTTTTCAAGAAGTCACTTTACTTTTTATTTCACTACTAGCTGTTCCCCGTGACTTCGCCCGCGTGTTTTTTAGGGTTTTAATTATGTTGTGCGGAACCCTTATTCTTTTTCTAAAATATAAGTAGCCTATGTTACTCCTTATAACATCAGCAATCTGCCAGTGAAAGTCCCGTCGAAATCGGTCCAGCCGTTTTCTATTAGCCGGAACAAACAGACAGCAAAAAATTTTAAAAATTGTGTTTTTGTTATAAGTACCGTATAAACTTTCATATGCATTTAGTAAAAAGCTGTTATTTTAACATTACAAACAGACACTTCAATTTCATTTATTTGTATAGATATGTCATGTAATAATTATAATATTTATATACATAAACAAATAAACTTTATTTCAGTAACATGTATCGTATAGTTTTAACCGTATCCGTCTCCGAATCTCCTTTTAATAAATACGGCTCTGGCTTCTAGCCCTTCTGAGCCTCTCCGAATCTCCTTTTTCAAAAAAAAACGTAGAGTATATAATTACAAAAAAGATACCCGTGTTAGGAGATTCTGCTGATTTTAGTATTATTAATATACTTGAAATACTAATTGGCCAGACAAATTTAGTAATATGTTGAGAAAAATTTAATGTCCAAACATTTATTACTTTTCCCTTTTTTCGGAATAAATAATATTTTAAACATTAATGACTAAGCATTTAAAAAACTTTTTGGTTTTTGTTTGGTTCTCTCCAACGAAGCGAAATATTCAATTTACTAAATAATTCTTGCAATAGTTAATAAAATTTGTAAGTTTGGTACGTCCTCGAAATCACCTCGATTATACGTAAAAAAAACAACGATCATAGCATCATGTAACCTTACGATTATAATAATATTTCTAAGTTTTATGATTCTAGACTTCACAAAAAATTTAAATATATTTCACGATAATGTTATTCACACAAAGACACAGACTTGTAGAGCAACATTTGCACAACACAATGGTTATAAATTTTATCGCCACAATTTAATTAAACTGATATTATCAGAACTCGCGAAGTACGCGGTTTCCCGCGTAAATAAGCCTGCGACGCGTATATTCTCACACACGGCAAGATAGAGACTGAGGGACATTCGAAATTCGAATCGACACAATTGCACACGTAAAAAACGAAATTCGTTCAAAATCTTTTCCGCGACCGGTATTTCGCGAGTCCTCTTAGTAATAAATTCTAAAAATAGCACCGGTCCAGTCCAGGTCTAAATATTATTTTCGTATTTCATAAATACCAAAATTTCGTACGGACGGAGCACTTGCAACATTTTTAAAGAAAAATCAACTCTTATTTTACTTAGCTTACAGTCGTTTATTGTGTTATATAGTAGAAATGTTTCAAATAGTTTTGCAGAGTATGAAATGTCCTAAGGCCGAATCTTTTACTAGGTAGAGCCACGCTGCAGCTGACGTTACGGCTGGAAATTATGTCCACTCGAACGGGGGTGGTCCGCGCTCTTACAGAATGCTGAGTGTCGTATAATCAGTGACCTTTAGAAAAGAGTACAATATAATAATGTAATATGTAGAATATAAGAATGTTAATAATTCTTATTAAAAGTTATTTTATACTTTTACTACAGATTCGGATTAAGGATATGCGGATATATTTCTTTCACTACAAATTCCTACGAATGACCAGAAATAAATCCAGTTTTATAATGGAAAACGCAGATTGTACAATTAACAAGGGCCGGCGACCCTTTTATCTGGTAATCCCATTTTAGTCTTCAGGGATGACGACACATTATTCTTAATCGAGGATAGATGTCTGTGAACCACGACATTTACTAATTGGTTAAGCTTTGTGTATGTTGTCTCTCTTACTCATATAAAAAAATGTATATGTGCTGAATAAAGAGGCAACGATTCGTTTTTGGGTAACTATATCGATACGAGGAACCAGTTGCTAGGTCGCTAAAACGCATGCACCAACTAAATCTCAATTCTACGCACTTCTTGTACATTTTTGTGCTCTATCAGATATAGAGGTTTTAAGGTTCCTGTGAAATTTTACCCGAGTGATGTCAAGTTGATTTCCCGTCATTGCTTAAAAATGCCACAGTCTATCATTACTTAACAGACATCAATTTCTATAAACGTTTACTTATTAAATTATAACATAACAAAATTGTAAATCAAAATTATAATTCAATTTAGGCTTTATCCTAGGCTTACAATAAACAGTGAATAACAAAAAAAAAATGTTTACTTGTTTACTTTGATGGATTACTTTTACAAAAATAAAATTAAAAAACCTTTCAAATATTGTGAAGAAACCTATACAATAGAATATTTTATGTGACAGTTTATATTGTATGGAGAGGTCGAAGTGGTATCATTTTCATTTTTATCTACGGTCTATGCTGCGACTCGAGTTAAAATCACTATTTCTAAATAGCAGTTAATCTAGAATGTTTCAGCAAATGAAAATTTGAGTTTAATATTTTGTAAAAATATATTTTCACTAAATATTAAGCTCAAATAGCTGCTGGTTGTATATTTCGTACAATTTTTATGGAACTATGTGTGACAAACGAGTCATTAAGGATGTCAACTTGGCTTATCTCGTAGAATACAGAAGCGTTGTCATCTATGAGGACACTTAGATGGAATACTTAGCTACCAGTAAACAGGAGCTAATTAAGTCACTCTTCAAACGAAACATATTAGCAATATATTGCCATTTTACGCTGATATTATGTGTAAGTGGGGTCCTTCCTTAGTCGATCCGACCAATCTGTGCCGTAGCTTTATTTTATTATAGAGTGAAACTAATACGTTTACATCACAGATGTACCAGATGTGTACCATGCTTTCAGAGTAGTGTATTGAACATCGTTAAAGGTGACTATGTGCAGTCATATAATGCAATAACATAGAATATTTTTATAATTGAATAAATAATATGTAATAACTAATATATAGGTACTAAACTAGTTAATTTTCATAAATTTATAATATTTTTGTTTTATAAATGTTATCTCACCATCGAAGTAATGTAACCTATAAAGTAAACAGAAATACTTTATAGGTGGACTGGTAGAGGACGTCATAAGACGTTAAGTCCGTTTTAAGTCTTATAGTTTTTGAAATAAGTTGAAACAAACAAACACAAAACACAAATTGAGGCTTATGCCAATCTGCAATTCCTCTGGTGTTGCGGTTGTTCATGGGCGGCGGTAGTCACTTACCATCAGGTGAGCCGCATGCTCGTTTGCCCCCTATTTCATAAAAAAAAATAGTAAGAAAAATATTTCGATAGATTTTAGCTGCAGAAGACACCTAAAGGTTTCAAACGAAACAAAGTCTTAATACCGACAAAATATGAAAACATCAAATAAATTAATTTAATGTAAATAGTCATATAAAGTGTTTTATAAAATATTTTTACAGAAGGAATTTATGAGTCAACGTCAACGGTTTTTTTATTTAGTATTGTAACCCTGCATATACAAAGTTCCGAATATAAACGTGTAAATACTAAAGTTATATTCCGTTAAAGTACTCATCCTTTTCATACGAACGGCAGCGTTTATTGATCAAATAGATATGTTTCGGGAAACGACACGCAATAAGATCTTGATGAAAGCAAATTTTATGGAAAACTCCCCTTTCTCTGTAATATTTTGAAAGTTTGCGCCTTAATACTGTGAAACCATACCAGATTTTCATTTTTTTACTGGCAACTTTTTTAGATTTGGTGATAGAGTCATGTTTTAGCTATACTTTGGTTGTAACACGAATGGGTTGGGACCACGCTTTCATAAAACATCAGCGCAAAATAGCAGCTTAATGCCGCTATGTTTCGTATGGTGAGTGTAGAAAACCGGAGACCCTTTTTATTGGACACGAGGCATTAAATCTTAGTTCTCAGGGATGACAACACATCAGCATTGATACTTAATCAAGGATATATATAGATAGCTGGACTGTGTGCTGGTTTGTCACCCTTATTCTATAAAAAATGCACCGAACATGTTTATTGAAAAATGTCTTATGGTTGCAAAGAGTAGAGGTAATGAAATTACATCAGGTGGACCGTGTGCTCGTTGGTCACTCCTATTCTATAAAAAAAACCACTTCTGTTTTTTCCGCAGGTTTTGTGTGACTAGCGGTGGCACCTTGAGTGTACGTGTTGTAGTTTAATAGTTACATGGTTTAGCACTGGATACACATGCACATTGTCGACTGCCGTGTCGTACTGTCTGTCGTCGTAGTGGTCGTAAGCGAGACGTCCCTGAATAAGGTCTTGGGTCGAGCCAAAGTAAGTTTTTGGGTTTACCTATCGAGAAATTTTAACTCGGAAAGCACGGAACGCCGTTGAACTTGCACCTGATCTCTCCCCGGTCGTGTTGGGTTGCCGTTCCGTCGGATCATGAGAGTTAAGAAATAGAAGGCCCCTGTGTTATGGAGAGATTAGTCGATGGATACAGGTGGTTTAGGGTCGTATTCTGTGATAGTTAATGGCGGCGGAGGGATGTTCAACAGTGGACTTGTAAAAGCATACATTAAATATAGTACGTTTTTTTTTCTTTTATAGGATAAGGGTGACAAACGAGCACACAGTCCACCTGATGGTAAGTGGATGCTGCGGCCCATAGACATCTACATCTATCCTCGTTTGCGAATCAAAATGCAGATGCGTTGTCACCCGTGAGGACTAAGATGGAATGCCTCATTTCCAGTAAAAAGGGCCTCCGGCCACCTGCACTCACCAAGCGAAACGCAGAGGTAAACCTCTACTTCACGCTGGTATTCTGTGAGGTCGTGGTACCACCCCGGTTCGGCCCGGCCCATCCGTGCGACAGCAAAAGCTGCCGCGTGGCTCTACCACTGTTTAAAGTGGGTAATATGATCATCCGGTTAATATGGTCACTTTCTCATAACTCAAAAACTACAGCGTTATTTGCATAGATGGCTCTGTGATACGCTAGCTCTTCATCAGTCAATCAAATAATAAAGGGTCAAAACGACGCTGCTTTATCGACACCGTTTTGACAGTTGACTTGACATTTTTGTCATTATTTCTTGATTTTAGTATTGTGCAATGTGCAGTGTAGTTATTTTTTAAGTTGAGTTTTTGAAGTGTTCCTAATTATTGCCAAAGCTTATTTGCTATTTTTTCTTATTAAATAAGTTATAGTATACGACTTTATGTTCTTGTCTTTATTTTTCTTCTAGTTTTGGTTTAATAGGGCGGCAAAGCTTAAGGTGGCCTTATTACCATCACTTACCATAAAATGCAAATAAATATATAAACAAAACCAAGCCAGACGTAAGAATAAATGGTCGAAGATAACAGAGAAAGACAGAAAGCGGCGGACAATGCGGGCGAGGAGCACTGTTTTATTACATTTGATCCCGCAGTCCCAGTCTCAAAGTAAAACAAAGGCCGCCAAAATCTGTCTTATCTGTATCTGCACCCAAACAACTAACTTGTTAACGGAGTAACACTGACGCTAATTTCCTAGCCTAGTTAATTAACTCTCCTCAAGGCTAACCTGTATGGACAATATTTGACAGGATGTGCGGTGTAGTGACACTTTCTACAAAGACCGGCGGCCCTTTTAGCCCACTCCCAAAATAAAGAAACTTCTCAATGGGACTGTTAGTTCCTTTTTGTATGTGTATTACTTGACATTTTCTTCAATTATGGTCCGATTTTAATGATGGTTTTATTATAAAATAGGTTTTGTACTTTAGAAGTAATCCCACTTAAATTTGAAGAAAAAGTTCGCCCCTAAGCGTGGGGAAATATGGGGGAAGTTTGAAATATATTTATTTAACGAACATTCTTGATGTTACTGCCAGCTTAAGATTTTCTTTAGTACACTCAAAACCATAAAAAACATAAATTTTAATAAAAAAATAAATGTCAACTTCTAACAACTAAAAACAGTAATATAATTTCGACTTGAGATACCATCCATACCACCACTGCAATTTAGAAGATGTTTTCTTCCTCGCATAAATTTTTTGTGGAATCGATTACCACCAGCGATTTTTCCGGACCGATACGTCTTAAGGAAAGAAAAAAGTCTACTCCTTTTTAAAAGGCCGGCAACGCATCTGCAATTCCCCTGGTGTTGCGGTTGTTCATGGGCGGTGGTAGTCACTTACCATCAGGTGAGCCGCATGCTCATTTGCCCTTTCCAAAAATAAAAAAAACGTCAAAGAACTAAAAAAAGTTAAAATAACACATAGCAGCTTCTGGTGTCGGAGCATTAATTACTCGTATTCTATACACTAAGTCTGAGCACCAAATTCTGAAGCTGTTATTTGGAAATTATTTTAACTTTTTTTTAGTTCATTGAAGCAAACTTTTACTCTTTACTAATAGTATACTCTTACTCTTAGTGGTAGCTCAGACGGTTAGCGCTTGCTGTAAGCTTCACAGTACTCGAGCAACCCGGGTTCGATCCCCGCCGGCACCAATGAAATTGTTAATTACAATTTTAAGTGCTGATTTACAACGTGCTCGGCGGTGAAGGAAAACATCGTGAGGAAACCTGTATGTCTGAAAAATAAGAAAAAAAATATTTCGAAGACATGTGAAGTTCGCCAACACGTATTGGGGCAGCGCGGCGGATATTTCCTTGCCCTAAAACCCTCTCAGAAATGAGAGGAGGCCTGTGCCCAGCAGTGGGACGTAAATAGGCTGCAACTTTACTTTACTATACTTTTAATGGTAAAGAGGCATTCCATATTAGTCCTCAGTGGTGAAAACACATCTGCATTTTGATTATATATTGAGTATAGATGTAAGTGCCAAAGATATTCATGTACCACAGCAATCACTGGACTGAACGCTTGCGTGTAGCTGTTACTTCTATGAAAAATATTTTTTGAGCGGCTTCCACTCAGGCCACTAAGTTTAAGGCTACAGATTAAATAAGTTTCTACATACGTAAGACCTCAGTAGATAGCATGCGACGGGGCGTATGGTGTAACGGCGCATTTGCCATACAAAATAAGCCAACGCAACTTGAGGCACTACAATAGACGAATGTGTTTTATCACACTTAACGGCTGTCCTGTCGAACGCCTGTCCCGCCGAACGCAGTGAGACCTTACCAACTTACAGCCTTACAAGAGCTGGGTAAAGAGAGTATGTGAAAACTGTTTTGAACAGTGGTAGAGCCACACGGCAGCTTTTGCTGTCGCACGGATGGCCGGCTCGAACCGGGGTGGTACCACGACCTCATAGAAAACCAGCGTGAAGTAGCGGTTTACCTCTGCGTTTCGCTTGGTGAGTGCAGGTGGCCGGAGGCCCTTTTTACTGGAAATGAGGCATTCCATCTTAGTCCTCACGGGTGACAACGCATCTGCATTTTGATTTGTAATAGAGGATAGATGTAGATGTCTATGGGCCGCAGCAACCACTTACCATCAGGTGGACTGTGTGCTCATTTGTCACCATATCCTATAAAAAAAGTGTCTGTCATCCATGCCGAATTCAGAAAATATTTAAACATATAAATTGAACCTTCATTTTTTATTGCATACTGCACATAACATTCACATTCACATTCACAACAACCTGCTTTTAGAATCTAATATCATGGAATAGTCTACTGCGGTAGCTAAAAGTTAATTATCATTATTTTCTCTGGGAGGAAACGTTCCTTTGTATTTATTCTTATTTCGTTATGTTCTCTAGTGAAATTAGAAATATACAGAACGAAGTAGTGTCCCACGATAAGCAACATTTTCAAAGGGGTATTTAAACAATGTTATTAAAACGGGACGAGCAAGGAGTCAAATCATGCTGCATTTTTAATAATAATCAGCGGCGTTATCTGGCTATCTACTGTAGAAACAAACATTCTCCAAGCGAGCAGATTATAGTTGTCGTTAGTCAAGAGTTTTTTTTTACAACTACAATCTAAGGAATACTGCGGCAATACCTGGAAGTTTCGTATTCCTCTCGTAAATTCAATAAAAATGTAAAGATATTCAACGTTTATTGCAAAACCAGTGGATGAAGCCGATCAGAAGGAACTCGATCTTAACCAATCCGGACCGCTGTTTGCTCATGCAGTCAAGTGGAAGGAGCTGGTACTGGAGTGTCCGAGCCCAGAGGTGAGAACAGCATTCTATAGAATAGAAACATAGACCTCAAGGAATGTCACAAAGCACGGTCACTCTGTCTAGTGGGAATCTCCCCTACACTTCGCTTATGGATACGAGGCTGCCACTCCATTATCTTTCTTCCCCATCGATTATCGATACTTCGAGCTATATTACTTAAAACGACCATTGTTGTACACAGACTCTAACAACAATACTCGATAAAGTGCACAAATTCCAACTACTACTGACGCAACGGTTTCCGTTCTTGAGGAATACTTATTGCCCGTCATTGAATCTGTGACTTACCATACATCACTTACCACAGGAAACACATATTCAATGTGTATTTAGGTACGCTTGCATTCTGCAATCCTTGGAAACCAGAGACCGGATAACTTTTACTTTCGAACTGAACAATTTAATTGTAGAGCCTGCACCGATCGTAGTTCTGTACCCAAGCTGTGACAAGTTCAGTTTTAAAACCAAGATGTTTATTTTAAAATCTAAATAAAAATTTAATAAATCTTTCATTGTACATGTTTCTATTTTTGTAAAAGGTTGCACTACGATTTTCTCATGTATCATATCGTTAATACATTTTACGTATACATTAACAAACATCCAGACCCAGAACAATTATTTGTTGCCCATGCAAAGACTTGGGAGAGGAAAGACTACCATTTTGTCAGCGGGATTAAAGACCTACATATGGCAGAAAACAAAATTATGGTCAGTTTTGATGTGCAGCCTCTGTTCACATGCTTACCCGTTGAAGAGTGCATCTCGATTGTTACTAGAAGGCTGGAGGAAAACAACATGCCCGTAGAATATGCAGTATTACTCAGACACTGCCTTACATTTGGCTACCTACTGTGGAAGAAAGAGTTCTACAAGCAAGTAGATGGCGTGGCGATGGGCTCACCTGTATCCTCCAATTGTCGCTGATATATTCTTGGAGGACTTTTAGGAGAAAGCCCTGTTTACTTCTCCCGTAAACCCAAGATTCTACAAGCGTTACGTAGACGACACTTTCACAATTCTACCTTTAGGTAAAGTAGCTGCATTTTTAGATTTTCTTTTTTTTTTTCTTCATTAAAAAACTCTTACTACCTTAACTCCATAAATTCTAAAATTCAGTTCACAATGGAATTAAAGGCAAATGATTCATTAGCTTTTCTAGAGTTTTAGTAATTCGAAATCCTTGAGCCACACTGTGTATAGAAAAAAGACCCATACAGGTAGATATTTAAACGGTGATTCTCACCACCATTCTTCACAGTTAGCTACCGTGGGTAAATCTTTGTTTCACAGAGCATAAGGGATCTGTGACAGTAAACACCTGACCGCCGAGCTCCAACACGTCAAGCAAGTTTTGCACGACAATGGGCTTCACACACCACCATCCTTCACAGTTAGCTACCGAAGGTAAATCTTTGTTTTAGAGAGCACGATAGATCTGTGACAGTAAACACCTGGCCGCCGAGCTCCAACACGTCAAGCAAGTTTTGCACGACAATAAGCTTCGGGTCCCGCGCCTACGTCACAGTGAACGAGTGAAGCCGGCCACAGTCGAGCAAGTGCCTGCTGTACTGCCATATGTCAGAGGTGTCACTGACAAGATTGACTACATCTTGAAGCGTGCTTCCATTAAAACATACTTCAAGCCGCCGAAGAAGATTAGTCAGTTTTTACCATCAGTCAAGTGTAATATCCCTCTGTAAGATGCAGGAGTGTACAAGCTTGATTGTGAATGTAGTCTGTCTTATATAGGACAAACCAAAAGATCCATAAAAACCCGCGTTAAAGAACACATAGCTGATGTGAAGAATAGACGCTCCGGGAAGTCTGCAGTCTATGGACACGTACAGGATCGCCCCCGTCACTACATTAGATTTGATAGACCACAAATCCTCGCTAAAGAATACCGATTCCTTCCAAGGATTATTCGCGAGGCTATTGAAATCAAAAAAACATCCTAATTTCAATAGAGAAGATGACTGGGTTTTATCGTCTGCTTGGGATCCCATAATTAATAAAATTTAATCCCAACCCAATCATACAACTGCAAGACTTCAAGATACTGTAGGTTCATACTGCGTAGATCGGAGCAAAAATTATTAATTTTTAATCTGGAGGTAGCCGTGGTTAACTATGACACAGGGACGTCATACACCTCAGTCCCCCCCGTGACCATGGGTGCTGTAAAGTGCTCGAAACATCGGGAATATAAAATAAGTTAATATACGCGATAAAATCCGTAAAATTAGTTTTATTTAAATGTGTAGTGTTCGCGTAAATATAAGAAATCATTATGTAAACTTCTATGTGTAAAACCATTGTTTTGAAATGGAGTTAATGCCTTAAGTCAGTCTGCCTGTTGACTGAGCAGCCAACTACAAACTGTGAAAGAAAACATCACGGGAAAGAAACATTTATCTTAATATATCAATGTCGATGTTTTTCGATTTCTGTATAAATCAATCGTTTGTGTAGGAGTAGGAATACCTAAAAGGCGTAATACATAAATGCTCGGTTACACCACATGCCCAATCAAAGGCTGAATCTAGTTATCCGGCTCTTGGATAAATATTTATTTCTTTTATTAAACAATTAACCGGATGAATGTTTTTATTTTTTTTATTCAGCCATCGATATATATCGTACTAGATTTCGCATTCCGAACATTCACTATGTGCAACTGAACTGTACTGCAATCCGTACACCTTATTTCTTTAGTGTCATAGAAAAAATTAATTTCTTCATTTAAACGCCACGCTATCTACAATCATAGACTAAAATATGCAGATGTTCCATTACAAAAACCGAATGTAGGTAAAATATGTATATGTGTATGTACTTGTATACAATACCATTTTATTTTTTATTTTATTTGTTGAATTAATTTTCTTTTAGTTTCCTTACAAGTAATTCATAAGGCACAACACCCGCCCCGACTAACGAACGACGAACGGAACCTTATTATTCTGTCACAATTACATTTTACTAATATATTTTTTCGAATATTTTAAAAGATGACTATGTAAAATATAAAAACATACATTTATAATCAAAGATAATTATTATTACATTTTATTTACAAATATATTTGTTTAGATTAAAGAGAGTATTTTATATTAAATTAGCACATATGCAATATAAATGACAATTTGAAAAAAAATACTGGATATAATTAACCATATATATATCTATACTAATATAATAAAGCGGAAGAGTTTTTTTTTGTTTTCTTGTTTGTTTAAACACGTTAATCTCTGGAACTACCAGTCCGATTTGAAAAATTCTTTTTGTGTATAATAGCCAGATTCATGAGAAATAGCTATCTAGTATTAGCCTATAACTCTCAGCTAGCCTTAAATATTGATTTTTGTTAAGTAAGTCGGAAGAAAAGCCTCTCTCTAACTGCTTTATCCGCGTGCGCTGGCGTAACGTATAGTATTACATAAATACAATGTTCTACAAAAATATTGGTCTTTGCTCCACCTAAAAAAAGTCCGTGCTACCATATGCTTGTTTCTTATACATAAACCACAATAAGGTATTTTGTGACAAAAAATTATTAAAAATTAAAAAGTAATTTATGAGCGTTATTATTAGGCATGGCATAATATGCTTACGAACGAAAGTTACTTCATCATCAAGACAATTTTATGAAGATAAACTTTGCTCTTTATAGCATGTTATTTGGACGCATAGTTTAAGAAATAATGAAAAATTAATATAATAAACACTCTGCTTAGAGCGCGAACGATCGCATACACCCTAGCCGCCCGATGAGATCCGTAAGATACCAGCAGTGAACGCCTATATAAGCGAGCTGTCATTTCGCGCGGCTTAGATGCATGAACGGTCCTTTTTGTTACAGACTTCGCTTGGACAGTGCAATAATACGCGGGTGAAACCGCGGGGCACAGCTAGTAATATATATAATCTAAATAAACTATTATTTTATACTGATCATTCTACCTACCGTATACCTAATACGTATACCTACCGTATACGTATACAGTATACCTACCTAATCTATGATGACAAAAACTGACCGCATAGGCGCAACACGTTTATATCAACTACGCATACGCGACTCTACTATCTCCCGCGCATGCGCGAAGACAGAGTAGCGCACATTTTTTGTTTGGAATAGCTTCTCTAGTACGTAGTAAATATAACTCAATGTATTCAGATATTTGCGTTTTGGTTTTGTTTTTTAAATTAAATATATAAACTAGGTGTAGCCGTCGTGGAGTCAGTGATAACTAATTTTAGCCGATTGCGGTTCGTTCAAGGCGGTACGCGGTAGCTTAATTCAAATTATTAATTATACGCGCGTTGCCATTAGAAATAATAAAACAAAGTGAACCAGGGTTTACTTAGAAGTGCCTTAGAATTTAACTTGCTTATTTATTGAAAAAAGGTCACCCTAGCCCCACCCTTAACCTACTCTCGCTGAAAATACTTAACAGGTGTTTTCGTATTTTTTTAAAATTTGATTAATGTAGTAATTTTGTACGTGGTAGGACCACAATGCAGCTATAATATGGTTGAATGAAGGTATGATGAATGGGTCTGTCATCGTACCTTCATTCAACCATATTACTCAACCTGGGCAAGGCCACGCTCTCACAGAATACCAGCGTAAAATAGCAGCTTAATACTGATGTGTTTTATATGGTGAGTGTAGAGAAACGGTGACCCTTTTTACTGGAAATGAGGCATACCATCTTAGTCCTCAGGGATGACAATATAATATCTGCATTTTCATTCGTAATCGAGGATAATTATAGATGTCTATAGCCCACAGTATCCAATTTCAACCAGGTGGGCTGTGTGCTCGATTGTCACCCTTATTCTATAAAAAATGTCATAGATTTTGTTTCTTTTTTATTGAAGTGAGAGTTACATTATTAAAGTGATAAACAAACACAACATTTCTACATTTATTGTAAATGGATGCTGTGATCCTTGATTATATAATGAATCTAGATGGAGCGTCGCCCTACAATCAAAGAAAACGAGACAATTGCAAGCATCTGTGCGTGCGAAGCGAGCGGCTGGTGTTTTACAATGTTCGTCTGTCTCTGTGTGCGTGAATAACAAGAACTTATAAGTCAACAGTTGGCTGATATTTTTTGACACATTTGCGCATTTGATGCTCTATCTAGAAATTATGGAATCAAAAGCTGTGGCCCATAGATATCTTCATCTATTCTGTATTATGAATAAATATCTTTATCGCAGAATAGTTATTTAAATTATTATTCGAACTTGACTAGACGTAGTTTTAGCCGAAAGCGTTTGCTTTCAGTTAAAACTGGTTAGCTACACCTACTACGTATATACCATAAATAAATCGATTAGGTACACCCAGTTGTTTAACCGTAACACCGCACTTTGTTGTAGCCTGTTAACTGGATAAATAAAATACAGTATTAGTCCTGTTCTGAATCATTTGTCGCGTTCCTCGTGGAACACTCTCTACTGTGTTAGCCACATTTTGTTTAATTACAGACTATATTAAATACGTTACAGCCTATAGTAAATTTAGTGGCGGTGTAAGAAATCCACTACCCCATATTACTGTCCCGTGGGTGTCATTAGAGGTGACATTGGGAAACAAACCGGGCGATGGGCAGCACCGTCTACCTATTAACAACTAAATATTAATAATACTGCGGCTTCCCACCCACCTGCCAAGCGACTCCGGACCGTGCTTTGTGGCAACTCTAACCGAAGTTTTTTTATTACCTTGAGTTTTTATCAGGAAAAGAGTGCCTATCTCCTGTTTAATTTCCTTCTGTCGTCTCTTACCACAACCATTGAATAATATGGACTAGCAGATTCTCTTTCACCGCCAATACACGTACGCCTAGCAATATTTTTTATTTTTTTTATAGGATAAGGGTGACATACGAGCACACAGTCCACCTGATGGTAAGTGGCTGCTGCGGCCCATAGACATCTACATCTATTCTCTATTACAATTCAAAATGTAGATGCGTTGTCACCCGTGAGGACTAAGATGGAATGCCTCATGTCCAGTAAAAAGGGCCTCCGGCCACCTGCACTCACCAAGCGAAGCGCAAAGGTGAACCTCTACTTCACGCTGGTTTTCTGTGAGGTTGTGGTACCACCCCGGTTCGAGCCGACCCATCCGTGCGACAGCAAAAGCTGCCGCGTGGCTCTACCACTGTTAAAAACATTGTTTAGGTATTATTAATATGCTAACAATTTATTTAAATATCATCACAGACTTCTCTTTTAAGCTCTGCCGCAATTTGGTGAAAAGTAGAACAAATGAAGTATGAAGGATAACTTGGCAACGAATACGACTGGTTTTCCTAACATACTGTTAATGTATTATGTTGAGAATGTAAAATGATGACAAACATGGAAATTTATAAATAAAATTATTGCATTGCATTTATTACTGTTTTTTCATCAGCCATTAAAAGTCCAGACATGGGGCCCGAAATTGTAGAAAGGACTCGTCAGAATAATCACGCCAGACAGGCTGATTTACAATTGCATAATCAGATGTCTCGCATCTTCGATGCTGCTGCCCTTCCCCGGTTTTAGCAATTTAATGCCACATAACCGACCGAATTTGCGCTTTATATAAGTTAAGAAGTTACCCTGGCGTGAAGTACCGCCGCACCCTTGCAAGAACACAAGTTACCTTGCGGCTGCTTTGGCTCTGGACTCAATGAACCACCCATAGTTGAGGTTCGGAGAAAATTCAACCCCTAACAACTGAAGGCGGTTAGTGTACTCCATTCCGGAAAGTAGGAGAGAAGGTGAGCGGGCTCCTTTTAGCGGTCAAAAGACACGCTTGTGTTTTTGGAGGCATTAAATCTCACGAGATTGGCATGGCCCCATTCGGAGACTGCCTGTAGTGTGAGAGTTACACGCTCAACAATAGCCTCTCTTTCTGATTGGGTGTGATCCCGACTGGCCTGGGCACTTTTTTTAGGATATAGGTGACAAACGAGCACACAGTCCACCTGATGGTAAGTGGTTGCTGCGGCCCATAGACATCTACATCTATCCTCTATGAAAAATCAAAATGCAGATGCGTTGTCACCCGTGAGGACTAAGATGCAATGCCTTATTTCCAGTAAAAAGAGTCTCCAGTTCTCTACACTCACCATACGACACACAGCAGCGTTAAGCTGCTATTTTACGCTGGTATTCTGTGAGAGCGTGGTCCTTCCCCGGTCGAGCCGACCCATTCGTGCAACAACTATACTACTAATATAGCTGCAGCATGGCTCTACTATGTATGTTGTTATCTCTCCACAACTGTGCTGTCGTACCCCTATGGGTATGGTAAAGATAAAGATATTTTATTTTGCAAATATGGGTACAGTACATAGTGATATAGGTAGTGAGTTCAGCCATATTTTACCAGTAGGCATGTAAATAATTTAAAATTAACAATTTTGTACAGCCGACTTCAATATAAGCGACTTCAATATAGGTTATTTAAGAATAACTCAATAACCATTGGGCTGACCTTGATCAAATTCATATGGAACCACACGAAAACTATCAGCTTTCATATAAAAAAAGAATCATCGAAATTGGTTTGCCCAGTACAGAGTTATGAGGTAACACACATAAAAAAAACATACACTCGAATTGAGTACCGTCTCATTTTTGGAAGTCGGCAGAAAATACAGAATTATAAACTAATCCGCTATACTAATAAATAACACAAAATGGAACATAATTCTGATTGTAAACATTACATAGTCTTAATCTCAAACGAAAAAAAATTTTCAGTCAAGAATTCCGTTACGCTATAGTATGCTTTGACTGTCAAAAAGCTTCGCAGTCTTTTTTTTAAATATCGTTAGTGGCAATTCTTTCCAACTTTTAGGTATTTTATCACAAATGACCGGAACCATGTAGTACATATTTTTGCGCATTAGTGCTGTCTTAGCGGATTGATGACACAATAGAGCATTGTCGCGTCTATTATATGAAACTACATCGGCAAGGCGTTTAAAACGATTTGAGTGCAACTTAACAAACACAGCTACTTCTAGTATGTATAAACAAGGTAATGTCAGTATCTTAAATTGTTTAAAATTTGGCATGCAACTATCGGTAATTTTAAGCTTAAACATCCTTATGCATCTTTTTTGAGCCTTAAAAGCTGTATCTTTTTCGGTTGAGTTACCCCAAAATATTATTTCATATCGGAGGTGGGATTCTGCTAAGCCGTAGTAAGCAGTGAGAAGTGCATCCGTGTATATTATTGAAGACAAAGTATGTAAAGCATATGCGGATTTACTAATTTTCTTACATAGAGTATTTTCCAGTTAAGATTTTTATCTATTTCGAGACCCAGGAATTTTGTATTTTCAACTTCTTTTGCAAAATCATTGTTGTAGTGTATATTAAGGCTCAAGCTAGGAATCCGTTGACTGAAATGTATAACTTTTGTTTTAGTCAAGTTTATTTTTATATTGTTTTCCATTAACCAGTTTACAACTAATTTTAATGACTTATTAATGTCACTTTCATAGGTCCCTAAACTTTTACATGGTATAGTCACGGTGCTATCATACGGGCCTATAACATAAAGGTACAGCAGTGAAGTAATTGAGGTGGTACGCTGTTGCTACTGTCAAGACGAGAATTGCAAGGAAAAAGAGAAGCAAATAAGTCCGCTTAAAGAGAATTAAGCGCAAGCGCAAGTGAGCCATCTGGTTTTACCAGCGGTGGCAGTGTAGACTGACATAAGTTTGTCTCGATCGCTTTGGCGAGAGACCAAAAAGCTCTACTGTCAGATGGTTTGACAGAAAGCTTTGTACCGATGCGTTTAATGCGGTCGAAATTGGCTTGACGTAATTTTTTGCAGGAATTGGCGGCTTGGTTAAAGGGTCTCTCCCTAAGTCTAACATCCGGAACTTTGTGGTTTCGATCATGGACCCAGGATAAGTAGGCCTTATGCTTGTGCTTTTCAGCACGAGCACACTCGGCGTTGAACCATGGGCGAGCTTTACCACCAATGGGCACGTCGACAAAGGGGATGAAATACTCAATCGCTTGACGTATCACATCGGTTATGGCATCTGCGCAGCTCGACAGGTCTTCAGACGAGAGGCAAACCTGCCGCCAAAGATAAGATGCAAAGAAATGCCGCATCTCGTCCCAATCTGCTGACTTGTATCACCACACTCACCGCACACCGTGGAAATTGTAGTTAGGTGGGGAATATAATGACACAGATTGCACTAGACAGTGGTCAGAAGTTCCCAAGGGTGAAGTAACCTGAACATCCTACCCGTCTGGATCGCTCTTCAACAGAAGGTCTAGGCAGTTGGCTGTGTGCCCATCCACAAGGTACCCTAGTTGCTTGTTGCACCAGCCGGGAGAGCCCCAGCGACAAGGTAAAATTCTACGCCTCTCTCCCAGCGTGGTCGGTCTTCTAGTATGGGAACAGCCAGTCCTGATGACAGGCATTAAAGTCCCCCAGAAAAAACCAACTGCGCATTAGGGTACCGATTTAGAGCCACATCAGAGGCTTCACTGAGGTGTTAAAACAGCCTAGTTGTCTCCTGATCACCGCTGTGCGTTCGGTAGACACAAGAATAAATAATTTTATCCATTCCTGTGTCTATCAATACCCAGATCGTTGAGAAAGTGGGGTCTTCATGGTGACGGTTACGCTTACAGCAGATGTCGTTGCGGACGTAAACACAGACTCCGGCGCGCTGATGGAAATTATGCTCCAATGTATACCCAGGGTAGCCAAAGTACGCCACATCTAGAGGACACCTGATCTGCATTTAAGTTAAGAAGAGTAAGTGCGGCTTGTTAGTCTCTAGGTGGTAGTAGACTGCATTGAGGTTAAAATGCAGACCTTGGATATTTGTGAGGTGCACTATGATGAAGAGGGAGTGGAACCGCTGTACAAACTTACGCTTCTTTTTCCTTTTTTTCATAAATGGTGGGAGTGAATATGAATGAATTGAGAGAGTGGCAGTTGGACGAGGCGTCACACTTATAACCTAGGGACGCAAACAGAGTCACAGCATCGATGGTACCTAGCATGGAGATTGCGAGGACGCCCGAACCCTCCTGGAAATCGCCACCGGGCCCTCTCCTCCATGGGAATGGAGGAGAGAGCCTGGAACATATAAATGCATTTTACTTAAAACTATAGAAACGTCTATATTTCTCTAATTATTCGTGATAAAATATTTTTCCATTAATGTTAGATTCATTCATTTATTACAGCCTATCAAAAGTCCATTGCTGAACATAAGCCTCTTCGATGGATTGCGTCTTAGTTGGATATTTGCCATAGTTGCCACACTTAGCAGGTGCAACCCCAGTTTTCATTATTTTTAGTTGTTAACAGAAAGATGCTGCTGCCCCCAGCATGATATAGGATAGTGGATTCTATTGTGCCACCGGCAATGAAATGAAACTGCATAAATTAGTCCCACCAAAAGTACTCAAAACTACTGCCGCCAGCTACATCTCTACACGCACACGCTCTCATAACAGGGAGATGTTGCAGTGCATCTACTGTTTCTGTTTCTCTCAGATTTTATGTTCCCCAAGAAATAAGGCTATTTATCTTATTAATAGAAAAAACATATTTCACTTAATTCTCAAAGCTGAGAGCATAATATTATAAACAAATTGAAGTTTTAAAGTCTTTGTAGTTAGACAGCCTTTCAAAAAAATTTATTTGAAAGTTTTTCCATTCAATAGTTATAATAGTATTAATTTAAAACTTTGTACTCCTGGCTTAGGACATAGTGTTAAGTAAACTTACACGTAAATTCACTCCGAAGAACAAATTCAATAAAACTTTTCTCCCTGAAATCAGAAATTTGCATTGATACCCTCGACTGCCTCGAACTTCTTTCAACAAACTAGACGGCTGACTTCAAATGTATCATTAAATTTTTATTAAAAAAAGTATATCTCATTATCATTAAGATTAAAATATAATATATCTTCATTTATGATTTTGTTATCGATAATATGATTATATAATATCCACTACCCCATATCGTCCCGTGGGTGTCGGAAGACGTGGAAATTGAAACAGATGATGCGCAGCAGCATCTTCCGGATGACAACTCAGAATAATAAAAAACAGCGGTTGGCAACCCGCCTGCCAAGCGTGGCAACTATAGCAAATTCCTCCTTATGACTATGGAGTTATTGCTAAACATAGGCCATGTTTAGCAATGGACTTTTATTATACGAGATGATAAAATTCCAGTGTGCGTGCGTTCCAGTTCTTCTCCCGTTAAACCGCTTGACCGATTTTGATAAAATTTTTATGGGGTATTTATGAGGTCACCTGGATGGTTCTTCGCTATATCTGGACCGGTAAGTGGTGCTGTTGTCCAGAAATCATCCGCTCTCTAAACCGCTTAAGATTCATGCACAGAATAAATAATAAACAGTGGTAGAGCCACGCGGCAGCTTTTGCTGTCGCACGGATGGGCCGGCTCGAACCGGGGTGGTACCACGACCTCACAGAATACCAGCGTGAAGTAGAGGTTTACCTCTGCGTTTCGCTTGGTGAGTGCAGGTGGCCGGAGGCCCTTTTTACTGTAAATGAGGCATTCCATCTTAGTCCTCACGGGTGACAACGCATCTTGATTCGCAAACGAGGATAGATGTAGATGTCTATGGGCCGCAGCAACCACTTACCATCAGGTGGACTGTGTGCTCGTTTGTCACCCTTATCCTATAAAAAAAAACACTAAGTTTAGGTTTAAGCTTTGATTAATTTACTAAAATAAACGGGCATCTCCAGGAAAAACCAAGGATTTTTTAAATGAAAATGAATAGAAATATTAAACTTACTAGTTTACAAAGGCTGTCATCATCTTTTAATAAATTCACCAAATTGCGATTTAAGTGAATTGTTGTATTATCTGACTTTATGGATATGTCCATATATTTCACAGATTTTATTATAGTAGCAACACACACGCCCTAAGTGAGGCTGTCCATTAATATGAATTGAAGCTACTCGTATCACTCGGCCTTTGAGCAGCCACGACTCAGCTATAATAAATATCTTAATACTTTAAAAATATTCCAAAGTAACCACTAAAAATCTACTTAGGTATATTATAAATATTGGTAAATCCAATTGGGCATACCTTAAGCGCATTAAAAAATTACGTATAACATGATTATACGGAATTATTAAAGTAGTTTAAATACATTTCGACAGCACTATCGGCTTCAACACCCTCGAAAACCATGAAAATGACACCCATGATGAAAAAATTGATACCTATTGCAGCCGCCATCTTGGATTTACATTTCGACAGCACTATCGGCTTCAACACTCTTGAAAACCATGAAAATGACACCCGAGATGAAAAACTTGGTACCAACTTCAACCGCCATCTTGGATTTACATTTCGACTGCACTATCGGATTCAACACCCTCGAAAACCATGAAAATGACACCCAAGATGAAAAACTTGATATCTATTGCAGCCGCCACCTTGGATTTACATTTCGACAGCACTATCGGCATCAGCACCCCCGAAAACCATGAAAATGACACCAATGATGAAAAAATTTATATCTATTGCAGCCGCCATCTTGGATTTACATTTCGATAGCACTATCGGCTTCAACACTCTTGAAAACCATGAAAATGACACCCGAGATGAAAAACTTGGTACCAACTTCAACCGCCATCTTGGATTTACATTTCGACTGCACTATCGGATTCAACACCCTCGAAAACCATGAAAATGACACCCAAGATGAAAAACTTGATATCTATTGCAGCCGCCACCTTGGATTTACATTTCGACAGCACTATCGGCATCAGCACCCCCGAAAACCATGAAAATGACACCAATGATGAAAAAATTTATATCTATTGCAACAATTTATATACAAGGTAAGCAAATCAACGAAAATTTCGCCATTTTGGAGCCGAAAAAAATTAATTATAGCTAAACAAAACAAAATTACACTGCCATTTACATTCAGTGGCTTCCCACATGATAGATGAAGAGATTAAAAAATAGATTGAGTTAAACAATTGATATTTTCAAAAGTTATAGTGTTTACAAGCCACAGGGACATGATAAATCCACACCATAAGCTACTAAAACCCTTTTTTTTATTTAAAAATAGCAATTAATCGATTTAAAAAAATTATTAATAAGTTCAACAATCATTTATCTTTCTAACAATGTGCTTTTTATATCATTTATATGTATAATATGATTGCTAGATACGATTTTATTCGATAAAATGTTGGTATTTTAATTTTTAGGCGATAGTAGAACATTACCTTGCGCTTTCGCTTAAGGTATGCAATATTTGCGTTAACAATGATTTTAATTCTGTACAGTTCAGTTACTTAAAACAAAGGCATATTTAACCTATGTAGATGAACGGGGAATTGTAATAATTAAAACAAATGGTTGCAACGAATCTACTAATGCTATTAACGATTCTTAAATTAATTTATAATTATTGCAGAGTTATGCATTTGTAATTTACCTGCATATTATATAAAAGCACGCTAATAAATACTCTTAAATGCATTAGGTTCTGTTAAAAACCATTAAATAATTTCACACATAATGATTGGATTTAAATATGTGAAATAGTTTACTTGGTAGAGCCATGCCGCAGCTATATTAATAGTATAACAGCAGCACGAATGGGTTGAAATAGGTGATATATTTCCTCCACCTCCTCATTAGGATGCGCCGAGGATGGTGCGTAAACCTGTATGACCTTCAGCGAATACCGTTTGGTAATTCTGAGTATAAGGTACGCAACCCTCGTCGACACGCTCTCAATATTTACAATGTTGTTAACGAGAGACTTGTGGACGATAAATCCGGCACCTCCTTGGGACAGATGGTCGCCCTCCTGGTGATAGAACAAGTTGCTGGATTCAAGGATTACCATGTCCTCCTCCTCTCTTTGGACCTCGCATAATCCTATAATATTCCAGCGCAACTTTTCTATCTCTTCTTCTAGGTTTAGGATCTTCTCATCAGTTAGATACATATAGTTATATGTTGCGAGGTCGAGTCTTCTTAGTTGGCAACCTCCACCAGATATTCTTAGCACCTCCTGCCTTGCCGTTACCATGGCCGCCACCGTAGCCAGGAATATCGGGGCCACCGGGGGCTGGGGGCCGTCTCTTCGTAACTCTCATCATGGGGGGTTTATTACCATAGTTGCTACACTTGGCGAGAGCGTTGGCAACCACAGTTTTTTATTAATTTATTAAAACTTTGCTTAAAATATTCAAAATGTATTATATAATAGAAATGCAAGTGGCTTATACTACAATAATGAAGAAATATAAATAACATTTATAAGATCTATACTGTAATTAGGAGATTGGTCAAAAAATGTTACAGTAATATATCATAGCCTTTTGGCTGTGTCTGCCGTTGTATTAGTTGGTGGAGCATGTGTGTTAATCTCATACGGGTGATAGCTGGATGGAGAAGACTCTCAAAACTGCGACCGAAAACCACTCATCGTGTGACCCCATTCCCTTAAGGTGAGCAGTAGACTCATGTCACGCTCTGTGACACTAGAAGCCGTGCTTATCATGCTATATGATAAGCGCGGAAAGTTTAAAAATAAAATGCATGTGATTCGAACCCACAAACGTTCGAGTTCGCTTTAGGGTACTGTCGCATACTACACTGTACTCTACTTCATTTTCTCGCAGGCTAAATCTTATAGATTTTTAAGGTTGTCTGTTATTGGTGCCGCTTTTTTGTTTCATCCACTTTCAAACCACAACTTCGCTATACGTATAGAAGTTTCCTCTTAAAAACAACGAAAATTGAAAATTATATTTAAAAAGATATAAATAAGTCACAACTGTGAGTCAAACTCTCTATTGTCGTTACTCATCCAGTGAAGTCGCGGGTAAGAATACCCACTAACCCATATCTTCCCGTAGGTGTTTTAAGAAGCGACAGAGAGAAACTGAGGCAAAAGATGAACTGCAGCATCTTTCTGATAACAGCAAAACAACAATATAAGAACATCGGTTGCCAACCTGCTCGCTATGGTAATATACCCCCCATGATTAAAGTTACGAAAGACGGCCCTCAGTCCCCGGCAGCCCTGCTATTCCTAGCTACGGTGGCAACCATGGTAACGGCGGGGCAGGGGGTGCTAAGAATCTCCGATGGAGTTCCGTTTGCCACCTAAGACGACTTGACCTGGCAACATATAACACACACTCCCTGAGGACTAAGGAGAACATCCTGGAGCTGAAAGAAAAGATAGAAAAGTTGCGCTGGAATAGTACAGAATTATCTGAGGTCCAAATAGAGGTAGAGGACATGGTAATCCTCGGATCCGGCAACTTGTTCTATCACCGGGAGGGCGAACATCTGTCCCAAGGAAGTGTCAGCTTTATCGTCCACAAGTCTCTCTTTAACAACGTTGTAAAGATAGAGAGTGTGTCGACAACGGTTGCGAACCTTAAACTCAGTATCACAAAACGGTATTCGCTGAAGGTCATACAGGTTTACGCACCAACCTTGGCATATCCCAATGAGGAGGTAGAGGAAATATATGAGGATACATCTAGAGTCATGCATTCCTCCAAAACCAGCTATATGGTATCACTGCTACGGTGACTTCAACGCAAAACTAGCACAAGAGAGTACGGTGAGCTGAAGGTTAATTAAAATAAATAAAAGGTAAATTTGGAATAGGGCAACGAAACTCAAGGGGCCAACAGCTGGCCGACTTCATGGAGAAAGAGGGATCCTTTATGACGAACTCTTTTTTTCAGAAGCGACACCACAGGAAGTGGACCTGGTTGTACCCCGATGGTAGGACAAAAAATTAGATTGACTTCATTATGACGACCAGACGACAACTGTTCAGTGATGTCTCAGTGATCGCGAGTGTGAAAACCGAATGGTGAGAGGCACACTGAATCAAACGTTAAGTTGGAGAGGTCTAATTAAGTCAACGCTCCGTCCCCCTCGTGCTCTAATCTAAAGTTCCGAAACCTTTCAACTTGTGCTAGAAAACCTTTTTCAGTGCCTAAAAGATTGCAAGCAGTGGACGAAATAAATGACAAGCTTGTGGAAACTGTCCATGCGGTCAGAGCTACGTTTTGCAAGACCCGTTGAAGAAGAACACAGAAACTCTATGACTACACTCCTAATCTCCTGGCTTTTAGAAGGGAAATAAAATTGCAGTCTTCAGCAGATTTGACAGCATACAGGCAGCTGAACAGACAGATCTCCAAATGCATGCTTCGGGACTTACGCAACTTTAATACTACTCGTATTGAAGAAGCGATCGAGTAGAATCAGGGCTCCAAAGTTTTGCTAGAGATCTGTCTGCCAGAAACAGCTAACTGTCGAAGCTGAAGACCGAGTGTGACAGCGTTGTTTCCGGGACACATGAGATTTTGAGTGAGTTTGAGAGGTTCTATAGGCAGCTGTACACAACATCATTGGCGTCACACGCAAGTGTGTGTAACAATCCAAGAACAAGTCTTATACGACACCATCCCGGACGTCAGTCTGAGCGAGATTAGATTGGCTCTCTAGCACTTTAAAACAATGGCCTAAGATGGAATTACAGCGGAGCTTATGAAAGCGGGTGTAAAACCGGTACCAAAAGTCCTTTAGGATCTCTTTAATTCCGTCCTCTATGGTGGTACTACTCCGAAGGCCTGGAGCAGAAGTGCGGTGATATTGTTCTTCAAGAAAGGCGACAACGCTCTCTTGATGAACTACAGATCAATTTTCCTTCTCAGCCGCGTCTACGTGCTTGTTTTTGAGAGTCATTACGAATTGTCCCACACTCGACAATTTCCAGCCTCCCGAACAAGCCGGTTTCCAAAAAGGCTATATTATAGACCACATACATACCCTTCGGCAAATTGTATAGAAGTTCAAGGAGTACAATTTGCCACTATGTCTGGCGTATGTGGACTATGAGAAAGCCTTTGAATCCGTCGAAATTTGGGCGGTGCTGCAGTCCCTTGAGCGGTGCCAAGTTGACTGTCGGTATGTCGAAGTGTTGAAGTGCTTGTAAAGTAGAGCTACGATGGCTATCCGAGTACAGAACCAGAGTACGAAACCTATCTGATTATAGAGAGGTGTAAGACAGGGTGACGTGATATCCCCGAATCTCTTCACCACTGCATTGGAAGACGTTTTCAAGCTACTGGTCTGGAAAGGATGTGGTATTAACAACAATGGCGAGTACATCACTCAACTTCGATTTGCCGACGATATATTCCTTATGGCAGAATCGCTGAAGCACTATGCTCAATGACTTCAATAGTGTTTCCCAACGGATAGGCCTTAAGATGAACATGGACAAAATAAAAATCATGTTTAATGTCCATGTCACACCTATGCCGACACTAAGCTCGAAGTTGTTGACGAGTATGTTTACCTGGGACAAATAGTCCGACTAGGTAAGTCCAACTTCGACCGAGAGGTCAATCGGCGGATTCAACTCGTTTGGGCAGCGTTCGGGAAATTACGACATATCTTCTCGTCAGGTATACCTCAAAACTTGAAAACGAGACTGTACAACCAGTTCGTGTTGCCAGGGATGACCAATGGTACTGAGACGTGGCCCTTCACCGCTGGCTGGATGAGGAAGCTCAAGCATCCACTTACCATCAAGTGGACTGTGTGCTCATTTGTAACCCCTTTTTTAATAATATAAAAGTAGACCTACAGCTCGACACAGTCCATGTGCCATTCCTTACACAACACTTAACCGTTACCATTATCGTTACAGCCTATTAAAGGCCACTGCTGAACATAGACCTGTCCCGTAGATAGCCTCATTGTAGGATATTTGCCATATTTGCCAGTTATAAGAAAGGTACTGCCACCCATCTCCTGATTTTTTTACCTCTATCGCCTCTTACGACACGCACGGGATGATATTTTAAAAGACCGGCAACGCATCTGCAATTCCCTCCCTGGTGTTGCAGTTGTTCATGGGCGGCGGTAGTCACTTACCATCAGGTGAGCCGCATGCTCGTTTGTCCCCTCTACTATAAAAAAAAAAAAAATATGGCATAGTGAATATTCTTACTCCGCCACTACAAGAGAATCATATCGAAGCCTAAATCATGCAATCAAAGTTTCAACGTGCTGCGGTATTTATAGAAAAGCTCTGAACTACCACACGGAGCAATTTTCGCCCCCCGAGCTGATCACCTTGCCTGACGGTAGATCTTCCTTTTTCATTTCACGACTAACCTAACCGTGATTATAAATTGCTAAATAATAAAAATTAAAAAAGCTCAACGTCGCTTGTTAAACTAGAAATGTTTAAGTAAGTTATATTTTTAAACTACGTAAAAGTATTCTTACTGAAAATATCTCGAAAAACCGATATAGTGCAAAAAAAGTTTTATTAAAGTAGGTCGGTCCAATGAAACGAATGAGAAAATCGATTCTTGAGTGGCAGCTTCATTTAGATGAGACAGAATATCATTCCACTGTCAAACTAACTCATGAGTGACATATATACGCCCGATATATAGTGCACCTGATCTAGATTACACAGGTAATTTTCTATCCCCTTAGCACCAAAATGCCTAATTACCAATAAAAGGAATCTGAGGTTTTCGTTACCCACCATATAAAAAACAGTTGCATCATGCATTGAACTATTATGTACTAAAGTACTAGAACAGACACGTATAACAAAAACCGCGCGCCAGTGGAAAGATGCGTTGTCATAGAGCAGCCTGTCGCGGACAGAAGTAACAAATGTGTTAATAATATACCTATTTTATATTGTGAATTGTTATTATGAAGTTAATTTAGGTATATGGAAAATAAAACTACACAAATAATTCAAATTATTATTATTAACAATATATAAATTAATAATATTTTTAATTACCTTTATATGTATAATATAAGTTTTGTGAGCTTTTGCCGTTTGCTCATGTAATCATTCGTTATCTTTGCCTGGTGGTGCAACCTTACAATTGTACCTATATTTATTTATTATAACAAGAATCAGATGAACCCTATAATTTATGTAAAAGGTTAATCAAAAGAATGATCAAGTAAACAAATGAATATATCTTTCACAACGAAACAATGTTATGTTTTAGTTGTTTCTTCATTCCGATTATTTTGTACAAATTTAATCCACGCTTTTCTTTTTTCATGTCCCGGCCGTAGAAATCTTCAAAAACATGGTTTTATTTAAAAATAAGTTACTTTTTATCTAATCTACACAATATTCTATCCATTAGGTGAGGTGTTGTCAAATGCATTCAAATCAGTAATAAAAAAATATCACTTATACTTACTATATGATACATAGATAAAATTATTTTACGAAGTAAAATAGTTAATCATAAATTGTATATCTGCCTAAACTACGCTTGTAATAAGTTCTATTTTTTTGTATTATTGTTTGTACTATTAAAATCTTTGAATAAAATGATAATGATAAATGAACAACAAAACAAAAGTAGGTACAAATGTTAGCGTATCTGCGTCTTCTATTTTCATTACTCTATAATTTGTACTGCAAAATGGCGTCCGCGGCAACTCGCTTCTCCGGGGCGTTGTTACATTGCGAAAAATATTCTATCAAAAAGTTTTAAACGTTGTATAAATGCCTACTTATCTATGAAGCGTTAAACAATCACTTTTTTATGTTCTCGAGTGTTAAGAACACACGAGCACACACTGGCACACACATCCAGGCATTTTTACGATGGTACAAATCACGACTCGTTGCGACGGGCGTTGGATACTCACTGGAAAGTTGCGGTACGGTGTACCGCAAGTCGTTGCGCAAAGTCATCCTTTGCGGTGTCCTCTCTAGTACGTTAGTACATAATATCTCAATGGCATCATGCCGCTATTTTGCGTTGGTATTCAAAAATTATAAAATTTTGTGAGCAATTGTGTTCAAAAGTGAGAGTGAGAAATTTTTCTTCTGTCGAACCAACTTGTTCGCAATGTTTTTATAGAACAATGGTGACAAACGAGCGCACATTCCACCTAACGGTAAGTGGACGCTGTAGCCCGTAATTATCTACATCTGTTCTCGATAAAAAATCAAAATACAGATGCTTTGTCAGCACTGTAGACTAAGTGAAATGCCTCGTTTCCAGTAAAAAAGGTATCCGGCTCTCTGCACTTTCCGAACGAAAGACAGCACACAAAGCAGTCTTAAGCAGCTATTTCACGCCAGTATTCTGTGAGAGCGTGATCATTCCCTGTTCGATCCGACCCATTCGCGCTACAACCATAATATAGTTGCAAGGTTGCTCTACCACGTAATGATGTAGGAACAATACGGCTGGACTCTCCTAAGTAATAAATGTCTAGTAAATGTCTCTAATCTGCAGTGGCAGCCCTGAAATATGCCTAAGTGAATGTCATACATCACAAATATATCTAGAGATAAAAATGTGAGAAGAACGGCAACCTATGTTGAGAATTGGATTTATGAGACTTTTATTATAATAATGATAATGATTTATTAGCTAACATTCGTGACAATAGGGCCTTATATAGATACAGATTCATAAACAGTCATGTTTTGCTAAGTATCAAAATAGCAGGGAAATAATTTTAAAATGAAATTTGAGAATTTTAAACATAAACATGCGTATTATTTCTTCTTCAATAATTTTATATTTAACATTCGTTCAATTAGTTTAGTTATTTCGTTGAGTTTTTTTTATTTATTTATTATAAGATCCATAGCACTAATTACAATGTAAATGAACTTAAGAAATAAACTAACAGCCAATAACGGATCTACTTTATACATTTTTTAACTTAAATTAATCGACCGACAATCAATAAGTTTGAGTCGTGGTAGCTCAGATGGTTAGCGCTCGCTGTAAATTGCACAGTACGCGAGAAACCCGGGTTCGATCCCCGTCGGCACCAATGAAATTGTTAATTGCAATTTGAAGTGCTGATTTACCACGTGCTCGTTGGTGAAGGAAAACATCGTGAGGAAACATGCATGTCTGACAAATAAGAAAAAAATATATATTTCGAAGAGATGTGAAGTTCGCCAATACGCATTGGGGCAGCGCAGCGGACCTTTCCATGCCCTAAAACCCTCTCAGAAATGAGAGGAGGCCTGTGCCCAGCAGTGGGACGTGTATATAGGCTGTAACTTTAACTAACTTTAATCAATAAGTTTAAGCCACAAAAACATACAATTTTAGAATTAACAACTAAAAAACGACGCGTCTCGCTTTCTCTCTGATATTTGTGTCCTTATACGCGCTTGTGTGTGTGTGTGTGTGTGTGTGTGTGTGTGTATGTGTGTGTGTGTGTGTGTGTGTGTGTGTGTGTGTGTGTGTGTGTGTGTGTGTGTGTGTGTGTGTGTGTGTGTGTGTGTGTGTGTGTGTGTGTGTGTGTGTGTGTGTGTGTGTGTGTGTGTGTGTGTGTGTGTGTGTGTGTGTGTGTGTGTGTGTGTGTGTGAGTGTGAGTGTGTGCAATATACATATTAACCATTTTCTTCAAGTACATCCAGAACTTCCCTCTTAAACACATTCCTACTACTATGAAAAATGTCAGTTACATTAAATTGTTTATTAAAAGTTTTATGCAATCGATTGACCAATTGTTTTGTGTGTAATTTGATTTTGATCGTGTTACAGCAAATAATTTTGTATGTCTCGTTCTAACTTTCGGGGCGCAGAAACTTAGTATTTTGGTTGCTAGTTCAGGGGTATCTATATATCCGTTGCATATTCCGTGTAAAGAGGGCATGTCAGCAAGTACACGCCTATTTTTGAGAGTCGTGAGATTATGATAATGGCAGGATTCATCATAGTTTTTAAAAAGGCAATGCGACCGATAATTTAAGTGTTTTATGAACTTTTCTTGCATTTTCTCCAAATCTTGAGCATAAGTAATATACTGAGGGTTCCAAATTATGCTACAGTATTCTAGAGTAAGCTCCTGACATAAGCGTATTATAGTACTTTTAGGCAGAAAATGTCAACTTCCAATCAATGTGAACACCGAAATCCCTAACACAAGCCGATTTTGCAATTTTAACATTATTAATATAGTATTCAAAATTGATCGGATGTTTCTTGCGAGTAAATGAGATAAAAGAACATTTATTTATATTTATTCCACTTCGATTATCAGTATAATATTGTTCTAGACGGTTAAGATCAGATTGTAGGCCAGTACAATCCATATCATTTTTAATTTTCACAAATATTTTGGTATCATCAGCGTACATAAGGAATCGAGCGTGTTCGAAGCAAGCACCAACGTTGTACAAATATGAAGCGTGCAGAAGTGGTCCTAGAATGGATCCTTGTGGGACGCTGGAAGGTATCGCAATAAAATCTGAGCAAAATCCTCCTACAACGACAGCTTGAGATTGAGATCGATTGCGTAAATAAGATTCCATCCATCTAAGCAAGTTACCCCGGATACCAAATTCATAAAGTTTACGTAAAAGAATAATGTGATCCACACGGTCAAACGCTTTCTCAAATTCCGTGTAAATCACATCAACCTGAGATCCGAGACCCGAGATATAGGTATATTATAATTTTAGTTAATATTCTGGATCGACTGCCTCGTTGGTCTAGTGACTACTAAATAAACCAACGCAGATGCTGATCACGAGTTCCCAGGTTCGAACCCCGTGTCGGAACGAAAACAGTTTTTGTGCTTTTTAAGAAATTCTCAGTAGTATCCCCGAGTCAATTACAGGGATCTCACCACCGTGCCTCAAAAAACAAGTAAAGCCATTGATCTTCCGCCTGATCTCTGATTGTATCGGATTGCTGTGTCATGGGACTATGAAAGTGAGGGAATAGATATACCTGTGCTTGCATTCACTCGGTCATTATAATACAATCCTGTGCAGATGGCTAGTCTCCATTGAGACTGGTCGACGTGACCAAAATTCGTTCTTGAAGGCATTGTTCACGTCTAACGTAATTAACGCACATCCTCAGACACAACAATTAGTATATTATGTTATAATCATAATACATACACTGACTTCTTAGTTAAACATGTTTATGCAGTGATTATTTATTAAATTAGTTATACTAATTCCGCAAGAATGTTGTGGTCACAGTACAAATCCACGAACGCATACAGTTGCACACGTAGGTATAGGTCATATGAGGGTCTTGCTAGCCTAGTAGGAATTCGCTCTCGTTCGAGAAGAGTTAACGCCGCCGCCGCTTGACACGACTGTAGGTAGGTATTAGTGCCGAAAAAAGCTGACAATACACGATTGGTTACGTTAAAGAAATACCTACCTACGAACGTTAACAGATGTCAGAACTCCGAGCATCGAGTTGTTTATTTAACTCTAGTAAACATTTGATTGCATCTTTCCATCACACTTTTCAGACTTTGGACTTTCGACTCTGAATAATTTTGTTTACTGATTATGATACAATTTCAATAGGCAATATTTATTACAAAATGTTATGAATTTGTATAAAATTTTAATTGTGATTGTAAATAATAATAAACTGTTAAAAATAAGAGGCGATACGACAACATAATTCAAAGACGGCGTGTTTAAAAGATGTGAATCAAGATTACAATAATTTTAAGAATCAAATATTTAACATACTGATAGCATAAACTCTAAAGTAACGTTGTATTTTAATACACTTTCAAAATATCCACCACCTAGTTCAATACGTTTTAATGACCGTTTTCATTTAGATATTTTAATTTAAAAAGCAATTCAGTGTCATTTTTCACTATTCCAAAAATGTTCACTGTCCTATTTTAAGTCCTCGATACTTGTTGTCTCACTAAAATATACTAATGATTTAATACGTCGCAACCAAAACTCCGTATTTTAAAAAAATAAAGTCTTTACAAATACAGAGTTGTTTGTCATAAGGTTAGTTTTTTTTATTTTGTATCGAATGAAGGAATTTGTATTAATACAAATAAAACTCCATTTCAGTTTCTTTTGACTGTACAGGTTTAGCTTGACTGTAATTTACGTAGTTTGATTTATTTTGGGGATAAAAAATTACCTATAAAAATGATAGAAATCGATTCAGTAAACGATTCTCAACAAACTAATTTTAGGATGTGCGTTAATTATGTTACGTGTTGTAGATACTAAAATCATTTACCTACATTGCAACATGGTGGTATCAGATGTGTGACTGTATATGACTTAATATGATTTTACCTGCAATTTTTGCTATTAATTGGTAATTTTGCAGCAATTTATGAGTCAACCGTCAATGATGTTGAGATAATTTATACTGCATTATCTTTTGACGTAATACATTGAACATTTGGCGCTTTTCAAAGTAACAGCTTTTGAGAGAGTTTTAGGTAATGGAGGTTTATATATGTGGTATTGTAGCACGAATAGGTCGGCTTGACCGGGGAAGAACCACGTTCTCACAGAATACCAGCTTTATGCTGCTGTGTTTCGTATGGTGAGTCTAGAGAACCGCAGATCTTTTTTACTGCAATTAGGGCATTCCTCCATAGTCATCAGGGGTGATAAGGCATCTGCATTTTGAGTCCTAATCGAGAATATGTGCATAATTCGATGGGCCACAGTGCACACAGTCTGTGTGCTCCTTTGTCACCCTTATTCTTAAAAGAAAATGGAGTATCCTCCACGCTGACCTAATGGGCAAATATTCTGATGTTATCGAAATGTTACTAAATATCACGAAATTTTTCTTAACTCGGAACTTAGAATTGCATTTTACAATTCTCGGTGAGAATCAAACTCGCAATTATACAGTGAAATTTAAGGCGAACGCTTGCCCCCCGAACTACGAAGGCTATAAAACTAAAAAAAGTGTTGAATATTTTGGTGTTTTAATTCATCAAAAATATCTGGAAATGATTAACCTTTAAAAGACCATTCTAAATTTAGAATATCTAAGCGGATTAAATGTCATTAACGTTACTTTCTATAAATTGGATAGCGTAAGGATTATATTACAAAAAGTTTGATCTCAACCCGAAAGGCCGAAAGGTTCGCCTTAAAATTGTATAGAATGCAAATAACCAAATTTCATCCCCGCTATCATCGATGAAATTGTTAATTAATGTTAATAATAATTAGTGTTAATAATATTAAAATGAATAGAAACCATATAATTGTTATTCATAGGTTACGTTCTGGGCACTACCCCAATAAAAAATTTGTATTTTTAATGAAAAAAGCAGACTCGCCCAATTGCGATATTTGTCATATTATAGAAGATGTCCAACATATGCTAGCAGAATGTGTCAAATATCAAAGGGAAAGGGAGAATCTGGTACAAAAATTTAGTATCAATTTGTGTGAAACGGGTTGGTTTTTGAGTATACTTGCGGAGCCACACTCAGCGGTAGCAAAATCAGTGAGTTCCATATTTTTACCACATTGATTGCCCCTTTCCAAATAGCATTTGTGAAACAGGAACAAGCTAGGTTACGATAAGGCTGACATATCCTTGCAGGATAAAAGCCTTTTTAAATAAAGATGAAAAAAGTGCTGTTTTAACTGGCATCTTAAAACATCTTTAATTTAAATGAAGTTTCATAAAGAATAAATATGTAGATTCCAAGCGCTTTCGTTTGTTTTACTTAAAAGCTCAAGTTATTTTATCTAAACATTTTAAAATTCCATAATCAAAAGGCCACTAATTCTTTTGCTTCTTACATAAAGCAATGTTTTTGTAAGCATTAAACTTAATGGTATTTCGAATTAACGTTCCTTCGCCTTAACTCAAATTTCTTCACAAATTACACGTTTTGAATCTTAAGTACCTTGTATATAATAATATAACCAAATTTGACTTAATTTTACGAGTAATGTGATCTAAGCTAGTCAGGTATCACAGTATATTAGATCGTTAAAATAAATTTATTATTAACTTAGGAGAACTGGCTACGTTAATTTTCTTAATTAAAATTAAAAAAAGATTAATGTTATATCTATCTATGCAGCATCATAACGTTACAAAATTTTCTAGCCCGTTGTTTTTATAGCATAAGGGTGACAAACAAGCGCACGCACAGTCCACCTGATGGTAAGTGGGTGCTGTAGCCCATAGACATCTACACCTATCATTGATTACGAATCAAAATGCTTATGCGTTGTCACTCGTGAGGACTAAGATGAAATGCCTCGTTTCCTACTGGAAACTTTTTACTAAAAGGGTCTTTGGTTCTCTGCACTCACCAAACGAAACACAACAGCGTTAAGCTGCTATTTAAAGCTGAAATTCTGTGAAAGCGTGTGTTCCTTCGCTTAGCCGTGTAGTGACGGTTAAGAATATCTACTACCCTATATCTTCCCGTGGGTTTCGTAAAATGCGGCAAAGAGAAACAGGCTGGAGATGAGCAGCAGCATCTTCCTGATAACAGAAAATTATAATAAAAAACTGCGGTTGCCAAACCGCTCGCCAAGCGTGGCAACTATGGCAAATACCCCCAATTATGAAAGTAACAAATAGACGGCCACCAGTCCCCGGCGGCCCCGGTTCCTGGCTACGGTGGCGACCATAATAACGGCGGGGCAGGAGGTGCTAAGAATCTCCGGTGGAGGTTCGGTTGCCACCTAAGACGACTCGACCTGGCAACATATAACGCCCGCAACCTGAGGATTGACGAGAAGATCGTGGAGCTGGAAAAAGAGAATAGGTTTATCGGAGGTCCGAAGAGAGGGGAGGACATGGTAATCCTCGAATCCTGCAACTTGCTCTCCCACCGGGAGGGCGACCATCTGTCCCAAGGAGGTGTCGGATTTATCGTCCATAAGTCTCTCGTTAACAACGTTCTAAAGATTGAGTGTGTCGACGAGGTTTGCGTACCTTATACTCAGAATCACCAAACGGTATTCGCTGAAGGTCTTACAGGTTTACGCACCAACCTCGGCACACCCCGATGAGGAGGTGGAGGAAATATATGAGGATATCTCTAGAGCCATGCATTCCTCCAAAACTCACTATACGGTGTTAATGGGAGACTTCAATGCAAAACTAGGCACAAGGGAGAACGGTGAGCTGAAAGTGGGGAAATTTGGAATAAGGCAAAGGAACCCAAGGGGCCAGCAGCTGGCCGACTTCATGGAGAAAGAGGGACTCTTTATGATGAACTCTTTCTTCCAGAAGCGGCCCCACAGGAAGTTGACCTGGTCGAGCCCCGACGGTTCGACAAAAAATGAGATTGATTCATTATGACGACCAGACGACAACTGTTCAGTGATGTCTCCGTGATCGCGAGGCTGAAAACTGGTAGCGATTACCGAATTGTTAGAGGCACACTGAACCTTAACGTTAAGTTGGAGAGGTCACGTCTAATGAAGTCAACGCTCCGTCCCCCTCGTGCTCTGTTCCAAAGTCCCAAAACCTTTCAGCTCGAGTTACAAAACCGTTTTCAATGCCTAGAAGACTGCAATGAAGTGGACGATATGAATGACAAGCTCGTGGAAACTGTCCTTGCGGTCGGAGCTAAGTTTTGTAAGACCCGCCGCAGAAGAAAACAAAAACTCTCCGATCACACTCTTAATCTCATGGCTGTTAAAAGGGAGATGAAGCTACATTCTTTAACAGATTTGACAGCATACAGGCAACTGAACAGACAGATCTCAAAATGCATGCGGCGGGACTTATGCAAATTCAATACAGCTTGTATTGAAGAAGCGATCTAGCGGAACCAAGGCTCCAAAGTCTTTGCCAGGGATCTGTCTGCCAGAAAGAGCCAACTGTCAAAGCTGAAGACCGCATGTGGCAGCATCGTTTCTGGGACACCTGAGATTTTGAGTTAGATTGAGAGGTTTTATGGGCAGCTGTACACGTCATCGTTGGAGCAACACGCATGTGTGGGTAACGATCCAAGAGCGAGGCTTATCCGACACTATTCCGAAGATGTCCCGGACGTCAGTCTGAGCGAGATTAGAATGGCTCTCCAGCACCTTAAAAACGGCAAGTCACTGGGCGAGGATGAAATTAAAGCGGAGCTTCTGAAAGCGGGTGTAAAGTTGAAAGTCAGTCATTACGAATTGTCTCGCACGCAGACTTGACGACTTCCAGCCTCCCGAACAAGCCGGTTTCCGAAAAGGCTTTAGCATCATAGACCACATACATACCCTGCGGCAGATTGTACAGAAGACAGAGGAGTACAATCTGCAACTTTGCCTTGCGTATGTGGACTATGAGAAAACCTTTGATTCCGTCGAAATTTGGGTGGTGCTGCAGTCCCTTCAGCGGTGCCAAGTTGACTGTCGGTATATCGAAGTGCTGAAGTATTTGTACAGTAAAGCTACGATGGCTATCCGAGTACAGAACCAGAGTACGAAACCTATCCAACTGCAGAGAGGTGTAAGACAAGGTGACGTAATATCCCCGAAACTCTTCACCGCTGCATTGGAAGACGTTTTCAAGCTACTGGACTGGAAAGGATGCGGTATTAACATCAATGGCGAGTACATCACTCACCTTCGATTCGCCGACGATATAGTCCTTATGGCAGAATCGCTGGAGGACCTAAGCACTATGCTCAATGACCCCAATAGTGTCTCCCAACGGATAGGTCTTAAGATGAACATGGACAGAACAAAAATCATGTTTAACGTCCATGTCACACCTATGCCGGTAGTAGTTGGGAACACTAAGCTCGAAGTTGTTGACGAGTATGTTTACCTGGGACAAATAGTCCGACTAGGTCAGTCCAACTTCGACCGAGAGGTCAATCGACGGATTCAACTCGGCTGGGCAGCATTCGGGAAACTACGACACATCTTCTCGTTAGACATACCCCAAAACCTTAAAACGAAATTGTACAACCAGTGCGTGTTGTTAGTGATGACTTACGGATCTGAGCCGTGGTCCTTCACCGCTGGACGTATGAGGAAGCTCAAGGTCGCTCAGCGAGCTATGGAGAGGGCTATGCTCGTGGTGTCTCTGCGTGATAAACTTAGAAATGAGGATATCCGCAGTAGAACCAGAGTAACCCAACAGATTAGTAAGCTGAAGTGGTAGTGGGCCGGCCATATAGCTCGAAGAACCGACAACCGATGGGAAAGAAAGGTTCTCGAGTGGCAGCCTCGTACCGGGAGGCGAAGTGTAGGGTAACCCCCCACTAGATGGAGTGACGACCTCGTAAGACGTGCAGTAAGTCAATGGATATAGGTGGCTCAGGACCGTGCTTTGTGGCATTCCTTGGGAGAAGCCTATGTTAAGCAGTGAACTTATTAAAGGCTGTAATGATGATGATGATGTGTGTTCCTTCCCCGATCGAGCCGACCCATTCGTGCTACAGCTATACCACTGATATAGCTGCAGTATCGCTCTACCAAAGTGACTTACCAGTTATTGACAAATAACATATTTATTATTTGCGGAGGCTGATCCGCTAAGATTACAATACATTTACAAGGCTTATTACATTTTGTGTGTTAATAATCTCCAACCATTCCATCCATCCATTACAGCATTTATAAGCAACTTCTGAACATATAATAATAATAATAAAATTTTATTGGTAATAGTACATGTTTTACAGTGTGTGGGCCTTATCCATTTAAGTTTTAAATAAACTTGTCCTAGGATAAAGCGCTCTTCAAGTTTGTAATAATTCATACATGTATATTAACAATTTTTTTTAATTCCTAGAACTCGGCAACGGAGTAACATCCAAAAAGTAAATTATATAAAATCATCTGTAATCTAAGAAAAAAGAAACAAAAAAAATCTTATCTAATTTAAATTCGGTCATCAAGATGTCATAACAAATTTTCAATCTTAAGGTAATCCAATTTCTTCAGCCAAGCAATTAACGTTCTTTTACATTCCAGTAATGGCATGTTATAAATATGTAGTACCCTATTTATTTTATTATATAAATTTATTACTCCCCATGTATAGAAAGAAGATAGAAGAACAGCAGATAGAAGAACATATTATGACTCCCCGTGTATAGAATAATGTATTAATAGTGGTTGTTTATATTTATCTCGGATTTATTTAATTTAATAAAAATATATAAAAGAAACTTTCGCTGTTTGTTCCGGTAAACGTTCATAATTTAAAAAAATCACCCTCATCATTTATCTCAAACGCACCAAAATAAGTATAACTTCAAAAACAAACGAAATTATAATTTAATATGTTAAAAAGTGAACAGTATCAGCAATCGTTTCCTTTTATTTTCCTACTGAAGCTTAATAATATTTATAAAGTATAGTGTGTACAAGGTAAGTTCAACTTCGACCGAGAGGTCAATCGACGGATTCAACTCGGCTGGGCAGCGTTAGGGGAATTACGTCACATCTTCTCGTTAGACATACCTCAAAACCTGAAAACGAAATTGTACAACCAGTGCGTATTGTCAGTGATGACTTACGGACCTGAGACGTGGGCCTTCACTGCTGGCCGTATGAGGAAGCTCAAGGTCGCTCAGCGAGCTATGAAGGGGGCTATGCTCGAGGTGTCTCTGCATGATAAACTTAGAAATGATGATATCCGCAGTAGAACCAGAGTAACCGACATAGCCCAACGGATTAGTAAGCTGAAGTGGCAGTGGGCCGGCCATATAGCTCGAAAAACCGACAACCTATGGGGGAGAAAGGTTCTCGAGTGGCAGCCTCGTACCGGTAGACGAAGTGTAGGGCGACCCCCCACTAGATAGAGTAATGACCTGGTGAGACATGCAGGAAGTCGATGGATGCAGGTGGCTCAGGACCATGCTTTGTGGCATTCCTTGGGGGAGGCCTATGTTCAGCAGTGGACTTGTGAAGGGCTGTAATGATGATGATGATGACAGTGTGTAATTATTTCTTACTGTTCGATTTCCAATATTATGATGTTTTTTCTTTATGAGTCTCTCTACGTCTGTTTTGGATGATTAAAAATGCATTAACACGTTCATTTCCAATTACGAGTCTTCGTGTATCTCCACTGACATGCATATTGCCTGACGTAAAGGCTCAAAATATTTCGTAAAAATGTACTTTCCAAACCGTATTGTATTTCTAAAGGATCTGTGAGAAAAGAATTATTTTTGTCTCTTTATTTCGTGTACCACTACAACATGCTTACAGGTATTATAAAACAAACATTTCAAAATGATATTCTAACATATAGACAGGTATTAAATAATAATTTACAATAATGTTTGGAACTTAAAGTTAGACTGTATTAAAAATAAAAGTTAAAAGTTAAAGTTACAGCCCATTACTTCTCACTGCTGGGCACAAGCCTCTTCTGCAGTCGCCGCCCCAGCGCATTGGATATTTTTTCACGTCTTCGAAATATTTTTTTTATTATTTCTTAGACATGCAGATTTCCTCACGATGTTTACCTTCACCGCCGAGCACGTGGTAATTTTTTTTATAGGAGAGGGGGCAAACGAGCATGTGGCTCACCTGATGGTAAGTGACCACCGCCGCCCATGAACAACTGCAACACCAGGGAGGGAATTGCAGATGCGTTGCCGGCCTTTTAAAAAGGAGTACGCTCTTTTCTTGAAGGTCCCTAAGTCGTATCGTTCCGGAAAAATCGCTGATGGTAATCGATTCCACAAGGAAGTCGTGCAAGGAAGAAAACATCTTCTAAATCGCACAGTGGTGGACGCCAATCATCCAGATGGTATGTAGTGTATCGGGAGCTCTGCCGCAATGTGCGTTCGTAAAATTTGGCGGCTGGGATTAATCGGAACAATTCCTCAGAGCACTCCCCATGGTAGATGCGAAAGAAAATGCAAATGGATGCAACATCTCTTCGCAATGCCAATGAATCGAGCCGATCGGACAGGACTCGGTCGTCGACGATTCGATCCGCTCTGCGCTAGATGCGGTCAACTGCTGGAGCTGGCACTGGGGAGCCCCTGCGCAGAGATGGGAACAGTATTCCATGTGAGGCCTACCCTTCGTCTTGTAAAGTTGCAGGCGGTGTGCTGGCATGAAATACTGTCCCGCTCAGCTGAGCACGCCAAGCTTTTTAGAGGCCAATTTAGCCTTCTCTTCCAAGTGACCACGAAACTGCACGTCACTCGATATGTCGACTCCGAGAATTCCGATACTGGCTGAGGCAAGAAGGGGAGTGCCTTGAAACTGAAGAGATAACACAAAGGGGTTATTTTTAGCGGTAAACGCACAAACTTGTGTCTTCTGAGGATTAAACTGGATTAGATTTAGTCGCCCCCAATCCGAGACTTTGTTCAGCAAAGACTCAACTTCAGACACAAGTTTGTTCCGGTACTCAGTGACGTTTTCCCGAGAAATATTGGCACGGCCGGTGTATAGAGCATCACCAGGGCTGTCATCCGCATAGCAATGAATGTTACCAGTTAGCAACATATCATTGATAATCAGAAGAAACAGCGTTGGTGATAGCACACAGCCTTGTGGAACACCAGCGTTAATAGGCTTGTAGTCGGAGCATGCACCGTCTACGACGAGCTTGATGCTCCAATCTGCAAGGAAGCTGGTGATCCAATTGCACAATTTCTCGGGAAGCCCATAGAAAGGGAGCTTCGAAAGAAGCGCTATGTGCCAAACCCGATCGAATGCCTTCGCAATGTCCAAACGAACAGCCAACGCCTCCCCCTTGGACTCTACTGGCTCCACCCATCTATGGGTCAGGTAGACCAGAAGATCACCAGCTGATCGACCCCGACGAAAACCGTATTGGCGATCACTAATCAGCTGGTGATCCTGAAGGTACCGCATGAGCTGGCAGTTAATAACGGATTCCATTATTTTGGAGAACAAGAAGGTGATCGCGATAAGCCTTTCGTTGGACGGGTCTGAGCGGTCGCCTTTTTTAAGGATCGGGTGGACAAAAGCTGTCTCCCATGAATTCGGGACTACGCCTTGGGAGTAGGAGTAGCGGAAAAGACGCGTTAGGACCAGTGCCAAATCTGGAGCACACGTCCTCAGCACAATTGGGGGGATTCCGTCAGGCCCACACGACTTCCGGGTGTCCAGAGAGAGGAGTGTTTTGCGAACCGAGCGATGTGAGAACAGCACATCCGGCATGGAGCACTCACACCGCGGGATGGTCGGTGGTGTTTTCCCCCCGTCATCGAGTGTCAAGTTGGACGTAAAAAGGGAGCCTAAAAGGTCGGCTTTGTCTTATGCGGCTTGGGCCAGTGAGTCGTCCTTTCTGTGCAGAGATGGTAGTGATGGCTTACAGAAATTCCCTTGGACAGCCTTGGCGAGAGACCAGAATGCACGGGTTCCCGAAGGAAGGCGAACTAGTTTCTCGCCAATTCTGCCTATGTGCTCTGACTTTGCCTTGGCAATAATTCTTTTGAAGGACCTGGAGGCTAAGTTATACTTCTTTTTAAGTGTGCTGGTGCTTACATCCCGAGTCGCCGAAGCCGCAGCCCAGGCTTTATAACACTCCTGCTTACTGCGTAATGCAGTCTTACAGGAGCGACCAAACCAAGGCTGAGATTTGCCTCCAATCAGCACTTAAATGCAATTTTAACAATTTCATTGGTACCGGCGGGGTCGTTCTCGGTTTTTTCGTGTATTGTGAAATTTACAGTGCTTAGCCCTTGAGCTTATATGTACTAGACAGAATCAGACCCTGCAACTAGAAATATTTTTTGTAACCATATATTTAACGTACGAGAGTGTAAGTTCGCGGAATTGGGGGTAAGGAGTGGAAATAAAAATCCAAATTAAGTTTTACTTTTCAATATATTCACCTGCTACCCTAATACAGTTTTCGGATCTTTCAATTAATTTATGTATACCCCCAAAAAATTATTTGTCTTTGTCTAAAAAATACGGGGAAACTGCTTCCATCATTTCTTCATCACTTAAAAACGTTTTCCCAGGAAGTTTTTTTTTAAATTTGGAAATAGATAATAATCACTGGGGGCCAGGTCAGGACTATAGGGTGGGTGTGGCAAAATTGCGAAGCCCACCTTCTGCAGGACAGCCATCGCAACATGACACTTGTGAACAGGCGCGTTGTCGTGCAGAAGAAGGATTCCTTTGGTCAATTTTCCCCTTTTTTCCTCCTTTATGTCTTCCTTCAATTTTACTAGGATTAAAGCGTAGTAATTTCCGGTTATGGAGATAGCTTTATCTTTATAATTAATCAATAGGATTCCTTCTGAGTCCCAAAAGACTGTCGGCATAATTTTCCCAACCAATTGTGCCACCTTAAATTTCTTGGGTGGTGTGCCTTTTTTGTGGCACTGCATAGAGTCCTGTTTAAACTCAGTTTCATAATGGTGAACCTAAGTTTCGTCACCAGTAAGAATTCGAGCCAACACACCATCTTTGTCTTCCATACAGAGGTCCAAAAATGCACGAGAACCCTCTACGCGCTGTTGTTTTTGAGGCGGCATGAGTATTCTAGGCACCCAACTTGCGCTGACTAGTCATGCCAAGATGGTCATGAAGAATTTTGAAAATGATTGTATCTGATACTTCAACCATTTTTGGGAGCTGTTTTTTATAGGCGGGCATCTAATCTAATATAAATTTTTCGACTTTTTAAATAATTTCTGAAGTGGTCACCTCGATCGGCCTTCCTGGCCATGGCTCGTTTTCAAGTGACTCTCTGCCTTGTTTAAAAGGGTATGCCACTTGTAAACCATAGTGTTACTTGGACAAAAGTCTCCGTAAACGGATGACATCTCTTCCAGTAAAGTCTGAACTGATTTTCTGCGCTTAGCAAGGATCTTTATAACGGCACGGAACTCGATTTTCTCCATATTTCACAATTTCTTCCCGATTGACTTGTTTGGTTGACGATAACGCAAAGACTAATGATCTAATTACAATAAAACCCGGTATTTATACTAATAATGAGTTAGTCAATTAGCACGTAATTCAGCGACGTCCCCACTTATTACCTACCTACCCATTCCGCGAACTTAAAAACGCCCCCTCGTATATTACACCAGCCCAAAAATAAAGGTAAAAGCCACTTAACTTGGACCGCCTGCCTTTTCCTTTTTTTTATGACATATCTCAGTTTTTCTAAGTCTGATTTTATTTACTTTACTTATTTAGGCATAATATTACATTCTAAATATATTTGTAAGACTACCGAAAAAGGACGAATGCGATTACTTTGTCGGTTTGAATAAATCAGTTTATTACTGAGATAAGTTTTATCAAAACATGCTTCAAAAACAGATCTATGAACAATATATTTATATATAAGGTTGGATAAAAAGTTTTTCTGTATTTTATATACAAATTCAAGTTATTTCTTTTTTCATAAATTTAATTACATTTGATTATAAAATATGTATATATATATATATATATATATATATATATATACATATTTTATATGTGCCATTTTGGTCGATAAATTTTTCTTGTAGGTAGTGACATAAACCTGTTTTTGTAGGAATCATGGGATTTTTGATCAAAAAAATGTGACGAGTAGTTTTGACATTCCTCTCGTAATGTTAATTTAACACTACCTAAAGCATTCTGAAGCAACCGAAACAGATGTAAATTTTAGGGTGCAAGGTATAGCCATCAGTTCGGTTAGTGGTCAAGCACTGGGCCAGTTGGTTAGTAGTTAAAAATATGTTATCCCAATTTTAGAAATTTCAAGCAAACACGAATAAACTTAGACTATATGGAACAATTATTTTATCGTCATTTTATAATAAATTATTGCAATTGATTATCGACCTGCAAGCAAACACTTACGTCTTTATTCTGAACAATGTTTAAGTTTCATCTCAAATTTTATAATGTCAACATTTGTTCAAATCTTATGTACTAGAATCAAATTTTAACATTGTGGAGTTAGAGCTTAAACTGGATATTGTCTCTGATCGGCTCTTTAAACCGTGATGTCGGCTTTCGCTTAACGGTTCCTTGCAACTTCTATGTATATTAAGTTATAAACCTATATTAGTAATTCTAAACTTAAGTTAATGAGTCACGCACACCTGTTAAGAAGCGAAGGTAAGTGTTCTTCATATACAGCATAGATTGTCAGGCTAAAGCAGTATAAATATATATAAAAAACTGTTCTACTTTTAAAATACAAAGTTAATTTACTCAGAATTAACATCAACTTTACTTTTTGCAGCTTATAAAAATCTGCTGCTGTACAAAAGCATTTTGCCCCAGTTGTTACGCTTGACAGGTGGGTTTACAACTTCAGTTTTCACTTTCTAGTTGTTATTAAAAAGACGGTGCTGCCCATTTCCTAGTTTATTTTCCCCCTTACGATATCCATGGGACCATTGGGTTAAGCTTTGGACAAGATAAAAACAACAAAAATAGATTTAAGAAAAACGGCTATCATTATTAGGAGACCAATGGAGATGTTATTGTAATGTTAAGTGCTGATGTACCACCAGATCAGCGGTGAAAGAAAACATCATTCGGACCTGCGCATCTGAGGAATATATATTATAGAAACATTATAATAAAACCTTGAAGTCCGCCTACACACACTAGAGCAGCGCGGTGAACTAAGAAGAACCAGCAAGAAACCCAACGGGACTTTTTTGTAAACATATTTCACTTAAAAATAATTTTGTTTATATAATTTTTAAATGAATTTTCATAGAACCAGCATGGTGGCGATCACCTTATTCCCAGGGGTTATTTTCATTCATGTATTCCTTGATATTATAATAACCCTTTTTGTACAGTTTTTCTTTAATAAAACTTTTAAACTTGTTTATTGACAAACTTTGAACATGCTCTGAGATTTTGTTGTAAAAGCGTATTCATTGCCCCATAAATGAATAACAAACTCTGTGGAGTCTAGTAACTGGCATTACAAGCTTATGTTTGTTACTAGTGTTTAAGGTATGAACATCCTTATTCTTATTAAAGATATTTATGTTTTATGTACATACATTACATTTTCATAAATATATTGTGATGCCAAAGTTAATATGTTTATTTCTTTAAATTTTTCTCTGAGGGACTCTTTACAATTTACAAAACTCTCTTGCAAAAGAAATATAGCTTCAATATTAGTCGCAGTACGCTATGAAAGTAACCAAAATACACTAATCTAGCTGTTTCAACATCTGTGAGACTTCTAATCTTTCCTACAGGATATGCTGCAGAACTAAGTCTGCTTGCTAATTTAGATATATGGGGCCCTCATTGAAGTTTATTATTAATAGTAATACAGAAAAACAGTGGTATCCACAAGACTCAACTCCTGCCCATTTAAGATGATTTCTATCCTCGATTACAAATCAAAATGGAGATGCGTTGTCACCAGTGAGGACTAAGATGGAATGCCCCATTTCCAGTAAAAGGGGTCTCCGGTTCTCTACACTCTCCACACGAAACACAGCACCGTTAAGCTGCTATTTTACGCTGTCTGTGAGAGCGTGGTCCTTCCCCGGTCGAGCCGACCCATTCGTGCTACAACTATACTACTAATATAGCTGCAGCAAGGCTCTACCACGTATGTTTACTTCATTTAAAATAAAATGACAACTTGTACATATATCGATAGTATGAGTAATAAATTTGAAGTTATCGCTTCTAGTAACTTAGATACTATTGTTGAAATATAAAATATCAATCGTTTTATTTCGCGAACTATTTCTAATAAAATGTTATTACTTTTTTATTACAATTTATTGCATTTGTACGGATTCTGAGTTCCTTTGACGTCGGTTGAATGTCTTCAATTCCAATAAAAAAATGTATTGCTTTCACGATTCTAATAAATACTAGTTTTTCCCGTGGCATGGCTCGTTTGAAGTTCGCATTTATAACATGGTATTCCGTGTCAAAATTAGATCACGGAACACTTATCTTATGATATCACCTTGGTGTCTGTCTCTCACAGACGTTTTTCTGAAAGACCATTGAATTTATAACAAGTTAAAACAACGTAAATTATTTTAATTTGCATAATAATAATTTTTAACAGTGGTAGAGCCACGCGGCAGCTTTGTTGTCGCACGGATGGGCCGGCTCGAACCAGGGTGGTACCACGACCTCACAGAAAACCAGCGTGAAGTAGAGGTTTACCTCTGCGTTTCGCTTGGTGAGTGCAGGTGGCCGGAGGCCCTTTTTACTGGAAATGAGGCATTCCATCTTAGTCCTCACGGGTGACAACGCATCTACATTTTGATTTGTAATAGAGGATAGATGTAGATGTCTATGGGCCGCAGCAACCACTTATCATCAGGTGGACTGTGTGCTCGTTTGTCACCCTTATCCTATAAAAAAAATAACACGCAGTGCACACAAGTGATGCTCGCAATTCGGATTCCGGTTAAAGGGGTTAAATTTATAAGATGATGGTGTATCCATGTGAAAATTCTCATAAATCTCTGTAAAGCTCATTTTTAAAAATTTATCATTTTATTGTATAACTTTATTTTTCTTTTCCCTGAAAAAGTTTTTAAAAACTGCTGTCCCCACAATATTTCCAATAGCTTCGATTGAAGAGTAAAGAAATTATATTGATATAGAATTATCAGCATTACGTTGAAAATTTTTATTTCTGTCTTGTTTACGTTAAGCAAATCCTTTCTACAACGAGAGGCCTGAGGTCTTATAATGTTAAGGGCTGATTTTTGAATCGTCAGTAAAAAGTTATTTATGTAAGTTATTTATACGTGGTTGAGCCACGATGAGCTATATTATGGGTGTCGCACGAATGGAACGGCTCGAAAAGAGTAGGACCACGCTCTTACAGAATAACAGCGTAAAAAAGCAGCTTAATACTGCTGCGATTCGTATGGGAAGTGTAGAGAACCGGAGACTTAGACTTTTCTGCCGACTTCCAAAAAGGAGACGGTACTCAATTCGAGTGTATGTTTTCTTTTTTTTATGTGTGTTACCTCTTAACTTTGTACTGGGCGAACCGATTTCGATGATTATTTTTTTATATAAAAGCTGATAGTTCTTGTGTGGTCCCATATGAATTTGATCAAGGTCAGACCAATGGTTATTGAGTTATTCTTAAATAACCTATATTGTAGTCGCTTATATTGAAGTCGGCTGTACAAAATTTTTAATTTTTAATTATTACTGGAAACGAATCGTGCCGTCTTAGACCTCAGGTGTGACAACGAATCTGCATTTTGATTCTTAATTGATGATTAATATATATGTCTATAGGCCACAGCATCCACTTACCATCAGGTGGACTGTATGCTCATTTGTGACCCTTATTCTTAAAAAAATGCATACAACATACAAATAAAATTACAGTTGTTTGAATAAAAAGTTCAAGTGTTTTACTATTATATTTAGTCAGGATAAATTGATGGATAACTTTTATTTGACGATTGAAAATCTGAACATTAACATTTATAGTCATTGCCGTCATTGTCATTACTGTGTTCGAGCTGGAACGCTCGAACACAGTAATGACATACATAATATACATATAAAATGCGTCACACTCCTTTGGAGATTCATCTAAAGCTACAAATTATGTAAACGGTATGAGATTCTCTTTTTGTTATCTATTTGGTGATTGATGGCTTACATTATTTTAATATATTATAATTAAAATGAATAACGTCCATAGACATCTTCAACCAACTTCAAACAAAAAAGGCAGTATTTGCGTTCTAAAAAGTTCGTTGTCGGCCTCACAGCCGGTAATAATACTCACTTCAAACATTTTAGACCGTATCTAGTCTATCCAAGCATTGCTGTTTGGCGGCATAAATACATAAGAGGGACTTACTAACCTAAACGGACTCCTAGGCAGAAAAAGTGTCCTACCACCGAGCAAAATGTAATACACCGCTGCTTTTTCTTCACAAGTAGATACTTACGAATCTGTTTGTATTTTTTTATAGTATAAGGGTGACAAACGAGCACACAGTCCACTTGATGATAAGTGGTTGCTGTGGCCCATAGACATCTACATCTATCCTCGTTTGAGTGAGGGCCCGTGAGGGCTTAGATGGAATGTCTCGTTTCCAGTAAAAAGGATCTCCGGTTCTTTACACTCGCCATACGAAACACAGCAGCTTTACGCTAGTATTATTTAGCTTGTTGCTAGTTTACGCTAGTATTCTGTGAGAGCGTGGTCCTTCCCCGGTTGAGCCGACCCATTCATGCTTCAACTATATTATTAATATAGCCGCAGCATGGCTCTACCATGTTATTTATTTACAGTTGCATGATATTTATTTACTTATAAACACATTCTGAAGTCCATACTAAGACATAAGTCGTGTATCTTATACACGATAATATTATGACGCTAATGTGGTATATAACTGGTATATAAAGTTTATAAACTATTTGATTGTTGTTCCGTTCTATTCCATAACACAATTAGTGATATTTCATCAACAAAAGTTCTATTAACAGTAATTTATTTCTGCCGTTGTATGTTCAGTCTGTCTGAACACACTGAGCAAACAGCGGCTTAGCAAACATAATGCACGCTAAGTATTTAATTCATTTTATTTATTTATTTAATCTTTATTGAACCTTACAAACAGTATAAGATTAAGAAGAAAGACGATTAAGTCCATCTTTTGTGTTCTCTGCCTCCATGTATTCTCTGTTACAGAGAACATAAAAATATAAAAAGTAAACATATACACACATATCTTAATACCCAAGAGAATAAAATAACGCTGGAATACACACATGCCATAAATATACCGTTTAGTGTCGGTGCAAAATATTCACTAAAGGTGGCTCTTCACGTTGGCCAACATTGTGGTGAATGTTGTGGCCAACACCTATGGTCATCATGTAAAGCGGATATTTGTGCTTACCTTAGTATGCATTGGAATGATGGCCCACAAGTTGCTGGGAGATCCGTATGGTGTCGGTTCTTTTACAAAAGATCAAAGGGTTGTGGCAGTTATGGCCGCCGCGTCGACACGTTGGGCGTGCGTTTAGTTTGCTACAGTGTTGCCAACTGCACCGTAATTACGGTAAAAACACCGTAATCAGCATAGATCTACCACCTACCGTAGGATTATAATTACGGTAGCAAAATACACCGTAATACCCAATGAAGATCGTATCTAAATATGATTATCTATAAACTAAAATAATTTTAGCGAGTTTGATTGTTTACTTTCTTTACGTTACAGTATTTTCCTTTTATTCTACCGACAACACTGTTTTATGCGTCGGGAAATCCCCCAATAGCGTGGTACCAGCTTGGAGATATTATGCGAACGAATTCGGGGGTGCTGTATGTATTTGAATTTCAATGAATACTTAGAGCTTTTTAATTTTCCTAGTTTATTTGTATCATAAACGAGATACGACTAACATTTCATTAATACTTAAAATTACGTAAGAGTTTGTTGTGTTGTGTTGTGTTGTGTGTGATCTGAGTGTTTAAAAATATGGAGAGTGATGGCGACAGCGCTACTGATCGAGAAGATAGCTTAACACGAGTACCGGCTAAGAGAAAGCGTTATAAGCAGAAGTTTCGGGAAGAATGGTTGCTGAATAAAGAATATAGTGACTGGCTAAGAAAGGATAATAGGGACTTATCGAAGGCGGTCTGCAATGTTTGCAATACATCTTTCAGTGCCGAAATAAGTGTAATAAAACGCCACAAAGAAGGAACTAAACACGTGAATAATTTAAAGAGGTGTAGTGCTTCAACGTCCAAAAAACAACAGTCTATAGTAAGCGTTTTTAAATCCATGCCAACTAATGAAAAGCAATTGGTAAAGACTTCAGAAATAAAATTAGCTGCTTTTGTTGCTGAGGCTGAGCATAAGGTATCTCATAATGTCATGAATCACTTAGCAGATTTGTTACCAAAGTTGTTCCCAGATTCTCAGATAGCCAAAGATATTAGATTAAAAAGAACTAAAGTTCAAGCTGTGATAAATAACTGTATTGGGGAAACTGAAAAAGAAAACTTGATCAGTGACTTGAAATCACAAATGTTTTCAATTTTGATAGACGAAAGCACAGATATTGCTGTAGTAAAAACAGTAGCTGTAGTGGTCAGGTATTTTGATCCAATGATTGGTAAAGTTATCACTCGGTTTTGGAATTTGATTCAATTATTTGATGAGAAAACCACCGATCATGTTGCAAATGCCGAAAAACTTTTTAATACTGTTATAGGTTCATTTCAAAAGTATGAGATTCCTACGGAAAACATCATAGGTTTCGGCTCTGATGGATGCAACACAATGATGGGATGTAACAATTCAGTTTCAAGTCGATTTCGTCAACGTTGTCCAGGCATAATTGTGATCAAATGCATTTGCCATTCTCTGCATCTTTGCGCTAGTGACGCATGTAAAGAGCTTCCACTAAATTGTGAAAAAATGGCGCGAAATATTTATAATTATTTTAAATCCAGTAGTAAAAGGCAGAGTGAGTTGAAAGAGTTCCAGTATTTTGCTGAGGCGGATGTGCACAAAATTCTAAGACCAGCCCAGACTAGATGGTTGTCTTTAAATGCAGTAGTGCAAAGGATTCTGGAACAATGGGATGTATTACGTCTTTATTTCAATAGCAATTGGCTGGAAGAATCGGAGTGCCACGATATTCATGCATGCCTGAATGATCCCATAATCAAGGCTTATTACTATTTTTTGGCTTGGATGTTGCCAAAATTTACAACATTAAATAGCTGTTTTCAGAGCGAATCTATTTTAATTACGAAACTACATGGGAAAATGACAGCTTTTTATAAAGAACTGTTACTATTGGTTTTACACAGAAATTATGTAAATTCCGCTCCTATTGAAACTATAGATCCAATGACAGAAATAAATCACAAGGACCTAAAAGACATATATCTAGGTTTAGGTGTCCAGAAAGAACTAGATTCTGTTGAAAATGAAGAAAGAAAGTTAACTCTCAGAAAGATGTGTAAAAATTTTATTATTAGAGCTTGTGTGGGCCTTCGTAAACGATACTGTTTTAATGACAAAATTATGACAGAAATAGCAAAATTTGATCTAGAGAAAGTAATTTCTGATGACAGGGAAGAGTCAGTTTCGTCGTTATTTCCATTACTGCCCAGAATTGCCCCAACTTCAATCCAACATCAACAAGAACTAGATGATGAGTGGCGGAAGTTGCCGTTATACTACAAAGATTTGGATTTAAGTCAACCCCCTGACGTATTTTGGCACCAGGTAAGTTTCCATGTAAACTCGAAGCAACGTGAATTCATATTGGTTTCTATTGTTATAGCAGCCTAATCATTTTTTTTTTCAGGTCGCAGAACTGCGTGACCAACATCGAGAAGGGAATACCTATTTCCAACACTTGCCAAAATTTATGTTGGCCATTTTGTCTCTGCCACACTCGAATGCTGAGTGCGAAAGAGTCTTCAGCAGAGTTAACGATATAAAAACAAAAAAACGGAATAAACTCCTAACGAAATCCATCAAGGGAAATCTCTTATCGCAGCAAGCCATACAGCGTCACGGAAAAAACTGTGTTGATTTTAATCCCACTCACGCTATGATCGCAAAACATAACAATGATATGTATAAAAATATTGAAACAATTATACTGTCCGATTCTGATTAAAAATATGTTTTTTTTTTAACTCTGACCCATAACATGCTACTAAATAAACAAGGTAATTCTACCGTATTTCAAATATATATTACAACATAATTTCGAAAATTCTACCGTATTTTTAGAAGAATTCTACCGTCCGCTAGATTTCAGACTTGGCAACACTGGTTTGCTACGAGCTCCCAGAGTGATCGTACGCACCTGATTTAAAGTTTATATTCACGTGTCGTAACTAGTGTCTACCAAATGGCACTAACAAAGACTAATAAAGAAACTTTTGGCTTTATAGAGCTCTCTACCAAGCCAAAAATTATTTGTGGAATCCAGGGTATAAAGTTTTTTTTTTTATCATTTGTTATTGATCACCATTTTGTTACCCACATTCACGTAGTATCGTTATACTGTGAATAAATAAACCGCAGCAACCATTGTGCCTCAATATCTATTTTAATAAATTCGTCCGCACATTGGCCTGAATCGAAGTAAACTGAACGATCTTCCAACGTATGGACGTTCCATCACAAACTCTTGGCTATCTCTGCCACAACATTCGCCACAATGTTGGCCAACGTGAAGAGCTGCCATTACTCATATCGTCCCCTGGGTGTCGTAAGAAGCGACAGAGTGAAACAAATCAGGAGATGGGCAGATCTCTTCTGTGAGGCAATCTATGGGGGAGGCCTATGTTCAGCAGTGGACATAACGGTAGCGGTAACGTTAATATATATTATGTATCCTATATATATACTTGATTAAACGAAGGTGCAGATAACTAAAATTTAATTAATTCTCATAGATAGCAAACAAATTGAATGAAACTACTTTAACAGATTTTATCGCGTTTAATTGTACTTATTTTTAATTTCCGACGTTTCGGTTACTTTCCAATACCCATGGTCACGAGAGACTAAGGCGATTGACGTCCCAATGTCAGAGTTAACCCGGAGTACTTTCAGCTTTTTAATTATTAATTGAAATTTCAATAGAGAAAGAGGCTGGGTACTACTACTTGGAGTCCTTTAATTAATAAAATTAAAACTAAACGCAAGCATACAACTGCAATATGAAGTCTTGCAGTTGTATGCTTGCGTTTAGTTTTAAAACACACAATAAGACCATTTAGAGTAGATCGGACCAAAAGTAATAATTAAAAAACTAAAATTACTCCCGCTTAACTCCAACATCGTGACGTCAATCACCTCAGTCCCCCGTAACCGTGGGTGCTGAAAAGCATCCGAAACGTGTGAAATTAAAAATAAGTTCAATTTAACGCGATAAAATCTGTAATAGTAGTTTTATTCAATGTGTAGTGTTCACGTAAATATCACAAATCATTAAGGTAATAGATCCTTTATTACCGCATTAAACAGTGGTAGAGCCACGCGGCAGCTTTTGCTGTTGCACGGATGGGCCGGCTCGAACCGGGGTGGTACCACGACCTCACAGAATACCAGCGTGAAGTAGAGGTTTACCTCTGCGTTTCGCTTGGTGAGTGCAGGTGGCCGGAGGTCCTTATTACTGGAAATGAGGCATTCCATCTTAGTCCTCACGGGTGACAACGCATCTACATTTTGATTTGTAATGGAGGATAGATGTAGATGTCTATGGGCCGCAGCAACCACTTACCATCAGGTGGACTGAGTGCTCGTTTGTCACGCATATCCTATAAAACAAAACCGCCACCACACAGTGAAGACAGCCAAAGAGAAATTCATCTGAAATAACCGAAATGTACAACGTTCGGACTTTACAAAACTAGACTGAACACTATAAAACTGTTATATTAGTCATGTTATACCTATGCAAAACGTTATATTTCACCAAATACCGGCGTGTGCGTGTCTTTATGAGCTTGTGTGTATATTATTATTTTTTATGTAAACTTAGCTTAGGTTTCTATATATTATTCGTCATAAACTTGCAAAATCCACCAATAAAACAGTTATTTCAGTATTGAGCATAATCGATTTTATTTAAAGAGGATATCCAGACGGTGCTTAGTCCATACAAACGTATTGCTCTGATTTCTCGGTGCAAATATTATTCTTTGATACAATTTATATCTGCCGTTGTCATTTTCTTATGTTTTCTTGTTTTATATAAATGGTTTTACATACTAGGGACCTTCTTACCGTTACCGTGAAAAGTCCACTGTTGAACGTAGGCCTCTCTCATCGATTGCCTCATATGGGGCGATATTCTTCACAGTTACCACGTTTAGCAGGAGGGTTTTTTTTATTTTAACCATTTCACTGTACCATGAGTCATATATTATGAACGTTTCAATTCTTTAATTATTGTCTTTTTCTTGGGCAGGGAATTTGTCAATTAAATATTAGAAACACATTGCTACCCAGCTGCAGGTTTTTTTTCCCTTAATCACCTCTTACGATACCCACGGGATGATATGGGATAGTAGATATTCTTATACCGTCACTACAAGGGGAAAATATTATGTGTATATTTATTTATTTATTTATTCTTTATTGCATTCCTTAATCTAAATGAATACAAATGACGGACTTAATGCCATGAGGCATTCTCTACCAGTCAACCAATGGAGTGGTGAGAGTTTGAAGTAGGTATAGCAATATAGAATGAAAACAAGATAACATAAAAAATATAAAAAGTTTTTTGTTTTTATCTGTATTAGTCAAAAGGATTTAGACGTGGTAGAGCCATGCTGCAGCTATATTAGTAGTATAGTTGCAGCACGAATGGGTCGGCTCGGCCGGAGAAGGACCACGCTCTCACAGAATACCAACGTAAAATAGCAGCTTAACACTACTGTGTTTCGTATGGTGAGTGTAGAGAACCGGAGACTCTTTTTACCGGAAAAGAGGCATTCCATCTTAGTCCTCACGGGTGACAACGCATCTGCATTTTGATTCGCAAACGAAGATAAATGTAGATGTCTATGGGCCACAGCAACCACTTACCATCAGGTGGACTGTGTGCTCGTTTGTCACCCTATCCTATAAAAAAAGAAATAATTTAATTAATTTCGCACCCAACACCCGCATTGTTGCTTCAATAAAAATGAAATTCAAACAACTGCTAAAATCACACCACAATGTAATTTATAATATTTTAATTAATACTACATAATTATAACGAAGCTAATACTTATTATTAATAATGGCCTATGTTAGTCACTCCGGTTCTACTGCGGATTTCTTCATTATTAAATTTTACTAAGTTTTGTTGCTTTCCATTTGGGAGATCTATGTTCAGCAATGGCCACAACGTCCGCTTACTATCAGGTAGAGTGTGTGCTCGTTTGTCACCCTCATTCTATAAAAAAATATCAAAATAGACTTTAGTTATGGAACATAATATAAAAGACACTATAAAACCAATTTTCTGTTATTGACGTATTCTCGATGGTAGTCTGAATAATTAGGTTTGCGCTCGGAACTCGTTTGCGATAAGTTTCATAACTTCAGCATAGCTGTTAAATTCTGTTTTGTTCAGCGAATCATGTTGTGAACTACGCTTTTATTTTATGTCAATTATTCTTATTAATCTATGTTTTTTACATCCATTTATACATTTTGTGTGACAATTTATTTTCAATAATCTATGAATATTATATTATAATAGTTTAAATAAATTTAAATTATAAGGAATTGTTGGAGTTTTATAAAACAATAAAATAACTTTATTTCAGGCATCAAGGACTTAAAATTAAGAACACTGGCCCATGGCAATATATACCTTAACCTAAAAATATATATAAAATATTGATATAACACTATTAAGGGAACTTTCTTCTTTGGCGCGTCCCTGTATCGGTGAAACACCACCCCAGAGGGCCAGAAATCGAGAGCGAGGAATGTCTCTTTGTATTTTGCAGGAACCTGGAGTACGTAGGATTTAAGGTTGACCTATTAGACTCCAAACGCTGCAAATGTAAAGAGATCAGATCATCAATGCGGCATCGGCTTCGTTCTTCCACAGAACGCAGGACGTCTTCTCCCGACGTACTTTTGTCCAAACGGGAGATATAGAGCTGTATGGTTGCCTCCACAGCACGCAGAGTTGTACTCGCGTTTATTTTTGCGGTCCCATGTTGTTTACAGAAGGGTCTCGACCGACGTCTCTTCTCAACAATAGTAAACCCGTCCTTATCAATCTTGTTTCGGGTTACCACTGGAACTGATTTTATGATGACCACAAAAGGGTGCCGCTTGTGAAGATATTCGGGCAACATCCGCAAACGTCTGCTCTTGTAGTGAGGTTGGCTTCGGCGGAGGAGTACTCATGGGTTCAGTCAAGAGCTGAGGTGGTGATGCAATGACGACCGAGGTTACTCTAGTTTCACGGTCTTCAACCCGCTGGCAGATGGTATCGCGTGCCGGAATCGCCATCATCGAATGAAATATGACTACTATTACGGTTACCGCGTGCAGTATTTTTTCATTCACGGCGATGAATTCGCAGATGTTGCAATTATGCTGCGCAGTATAGTGACTTCGTTCCTCAGCTCTGTTGCGGCTTGTTCTGATTCTTCAAATTTGAAACGGATGTCGGTAACTTCTGCTTTCAACGTGGTGATGTCTTTCAACAATCTGGTCTCACGTCACGAGAGGTAGCTAGTTAAGATCACGCATGACGAAAGTCGGGATTTCATCAGGGTCGGTCTCATTGAACAGCCTGAAGATGTCTTGCCGGTCTTTCTTACCGCGTCCATCCCTGTGACGGCGGATTTGGGTCACAGCTGAATCTGCTAACACCTTCGCTTGGATGATCTCATCCTCGGTTAAACTTGTCATCAGTATCTGCTCCAGAGATGCCTGGACCCTGAAGTCCAATTTTGTTGAACAAAGGCCAGGAACTCGTGGACTACGTTGGTTTCGGAGCGTTTAGATTGACACGCCATTTCGAACTATTTTCGCGCAGTAGGTATGCTTACGCTACGAAAATATTGTAGGTTCAGCACTAGAGCTGTCACATCATTAGGAACCGACTGAACTGACCGGTAGTAGAATCGCGACTAGATTATATATATATATATATATATATATATATATATATATATATATATATATGTGTGTGTGTGTGTGTGTGTGTGTGTGTGTGTGTGTGTGTGTGTGTGTGTGTGTCTGTGTGTGTATATATATAGAATCTAGTCTCTTTTAGGAACTTAAACGAAGAACTGTGAAAATATTTCTTTAAATCTGGCGCTAGAGATAATTTATTAATATTTCCATCCACTTGCTCCTAAAGTTCCTAAAAGATTCAATAAGTTTCAAAAAAAATCTAAACTACTAAATGTTTCTGCTCCTTCATCCAATCTCATAGCATGCAGGAAGAGTAACAAAAACATAAATATCCGTTTTCATATTCGGCACCACTTTCGGCGCAAATTACGTTCGGGGTTGTGTCGGCTCTGCCGATAAAAGAGTTGGAATCAGGTCAGGTGCAAAACTCCAAGTAGAGCAGATAATTTCAAGTACTGACTTGAAATTATCTGCTCCAGTAACTTTATCAACACAAAATATAAATTGATTATAGTTTTCACATTTTTTTCCTTCGTATAAGTCTAATGATCTCTTGAAGACATATTTCAATCATTGTTTTCAATGTTGTTTTCGATATTGGGTATAAAAATCTAAAAAAAAAACAAGAAGAAAGAAAGTTAAAGAAATGGTTTTAATGAATACACTTGCAACTCAAATACACTTTTGTGACCAATTAAGTCGATTAAAATCAAATAGTGCGTACACCACTTTACACATAGTTATATAACACAATTAAAGTTATATCACAACTTTGAAACTATTAAAATACTCCTGCTGAATCTAGGCATATGAATAATAGGCACTTCGAAATTTGAACTTAAATAAGCTTTTGGATTTGGATTTATTGAATAGCACCACAAGCTGTCTAGGTTATCTTTAGTTTACTCTTTTCTTCTGAAATGTCCTTGAATGACATTTATTTAAATCTTTCACCTTATCAAAGTAATTAAAATCGAGGTTATTAAATGAATAATCTTAAATATTTACAAAATATTATATAAAAAATACAAATGTGGCTGCATTTGTTAGATAGTTAAAGAAAGATATCCATAAAAAAACTGGCTGGAAATAATAGAAAAGTAATTGAAATATTTAATACGCTCATATTGTACTTTACGAATTAAATTTTATTTTATTTAAGGATAAAAAATCGGCCCTTATTCTGATTAATGTAATAAATAGTTATTTTATAAATTAATGTCCATATAATGTTACAAGTGCTGACCCGAATAATAGACCTCGTTAACGCCGTCCAATTTAATTGGATTGTCAGCTGAAGTCGTGATTGCTATTGTATTATCGTCATTTCTGTTGATAAAATCGCAATCACAAATTCATTTGCAAGGTTTATACAATTATTGGCATTTTGAATAAACTGAATTGTAATTAGTGTTAAAGATATCGCTCGCAGTTTAAATTAATAATACTATGCAAACAACAATCTATAAAATATTCCTTATCCGATGAGTTTATCTAAGGACAGTTTGGTTGCCGCGTAGATTTTTTTTACATGGGGAAATCGTTATTTATACCCGCCTAGAGGGGGCAAGGGCATGTAATGTTGGAATCGCACTGAATAATAAAAAATGGTATTTAACCTTTGCCACATATTGAAAGGTCCATGGAAACATTTTCGCACACACTCGCTGTCCAGCACCGGCTGCCCATAGAGGCTTCTCCTCGGGAGAGGACTCCTCCTCCTTTCCTTATCAAGTAACGTGCGCTAGAACACAAGGCGCGCTTTCTCAAGGCCTTAAACTCCATCTGCGCATTGCTACAGCTTCAGCTTTTCTGATCCTAGCGGCGTACTGATCTCAGGCTCCGCCTCTAAGTTTCATAAACGCATATTTGACCACTTACTTCGTTGGTCTAGTGGTTGTAAGCGCGTCTATTGAACATATTTTTGACGGGGCCTTTGAATTGACGGCTGGGGGCCGGGGGTTCGAATCCCGCACGGAACAAGTATTTGTATGGCCTACAAATGATTGTTCCGGGTCTGGATGTTTGTCCTTGTGCAATTTGTGTTTGTAAACTGCCTCCGCGATACAGGAGAAAATCCTAGTGTGAAAGTAACGTTTTTATAAAAAATATGATGCCGAGATCGAATCCCATGTCGGGTAAAGATCAGTCTGTGGATTTCCCTGTCAAAAAATTCGCAGTAGCAGTCCAGAGACAGGAGTATTTCACCCCCGTGCCTCAGGAAGTACCTTCGTAAAACCGTGGGTCCTGCGCCCGATTTCTCTCCGGTCATGTTGAATTGCTGTCCCATCTGATCATAAGAAATAGATAATACATCTATGATTACGCATACATTAGTGCACTGTAATCCTGTTCTTATTGAGCCACATGATAAACGAGCACAAAGTCCACCTGATGGTAAGTGAATACTGTGTCCCATAGACATCTACATTTATCCTCGATAGAGAATCAAAATGCAGATGCGCCGTCACTTCTAAAGACCAAGATGAAGTTTTTTTTTATAGGATAAGGGTGACAAACCGGCACACAGTCCACCTGATGGTAAGTGGTTGCTGCGGCCCATAGACATCTACATCTATCATCTATTACAAATCATAATGCAAATGCGTTGTCACCCGCGAGGACTAAGATGGAATGCCTCTATTCCAGTAAAAAGGGGCTCCGGCCACCTGCACTCACCAAGCGAAACGCAGAGGTAAATCTCTACTTCACGCTGGTATTCTGTGAGGTCGTGGTACCACCCCGGTTTGAGCCGGCCTATCCGTGCGACAACAAAGCTGTCGCGTGGCTCTACCACTGTTAGACAGTACACTGTTACAGTGTCACGTTTCCAGTTAAAAAGGTCTTCATTTCTCAGTCAATATTAAGCTGCTATTTTACGCTGGTATTCTGTGTCTTTCCCTCCCCGGCAGAGCCGACTCATTCGTGCTACAACCATAATATAGCTGCAGCGTGGCTCTACCATGTAAAAAATCCTGTCATGCGCAGATTTCTAGTCTCCGTTGAGACTGGCCGCTGTAACCTAATTACTGTCTCGAGGACATATTAGGTGGATATTTTATTAAGGTCTTAGATGATAGACATATAAACCCCAGCTTAGATTTTCTAGTTTAGTCGTCAAAAGTAAAAAAAAGTAAAGTTGCAGCCTATTTACGTCCCACTGCTGGGCACAGGCCTCCTCTCATTTCTGAGAGGGTTTTAGGGCAAGGAATTGTCCACCGCGCTGCCCTAATGCGTGTTGGCGAACTTCACATATCTTCGAATTTTTTTTCTTATTTCTCAGACATGCAGGTTTCCTCACGATGTTTTCCTTCACCGCCGAGCACGTGGTAAATCAGCACTTAAATTAAATTAACAATTTCATTGGTGCCGGCGGGGATCGAACCTGGATTGCTCGAGTACTGTGAAGCTTACAGCGAGCGCTAACCATCTGAGCTACCACGGCTATCGTCGATGAGTCGTCAAGTAAAGAATCAATCCTTAGCCGTACACACAAAAAACAATAAAGTGATATGTACGACACGAGGCCCGTTTATAAAGTAAATGTGAAACTATGTTGCCGTTCGCTGGCAAAATAAGGAGTTAAAGTGTTCAACTCTTGTCGACACTCCGAAATTAACCTGATACTTATTTTATCGTGGTAGAGCCATGCTGCAGCTATATTGCTGGTATAGTTGTAGCACGAATGGGTCGGCTCGACCGGGGAAGGACCATGCTCTCACAGAATACCATCGTAAAATAGCAGCTCAACGGTGCTGTGTTTCGTATGGTGAGTGTAGAGAACCGGAGGCCCATTTTACTGGAAACGGGGTATCTCATCTTAGACCTCACGGGTGACAACGCATCTGCATTATTTTTCGTAACCGAGGATAGATGTAGATGTCTATGGGCTACAGCAACCACTTACCATCAGGTAAGGACAAACGGGCACACAGTCCGTGCCCGTTTGTCACCCTTATCTTATAAAATACCCAAACAGACTGGCAACTCAGTGCCTATGTTTAAAAGTATAAAGTTTCAACACACGTATTTTTTCTTATAAGTTTTCACTTTCTCATTAAGTTTTATTAGAAATCAGCACTTGAAATTTTAATTAAAAAATTCAAAGTGTTCTCAGCTTATCTGAACACGTTACTGTACCGATAAGGTTATGAATGTTAATTGAAGAAGTATGGAAATTCGATAATTTATTTCATAGCTGTAAATATAATTTTATATAATTTTACCAAACTAAACAGTTATTCTAATAGTTAATGGTTACTGCGGCGCATGTAACCCAAAAATTGAATTAAATACAATTTAAATGACATACGAACTCACAGTCCACCTTATGGTTAACTGTTAGCATGTCTGCAGCACATGGACATGTGTAATCAACATCAAACAATGAAGGTCTCAGATACGTTGTCACCTTCGAAGTCTAAGATGGAATTCTTCACAATTAATTACTGGCTATCTACATTTTAGACCGGAATACAACAGTGCACGCACATCTACTTCGCGGCGAAATACGAGTAGGTATGGTGGTAGTAATTTCATACAAAAAACGCCGAAAACCCCGTTGTCATCCCTGCTGTATATTTATTAGCTATAATATGCTTTAAACTTTTTAGGGATAATGCAATTAAAGAGGCTATGACCTCTTGGTCCAAAAGGCTATGGACAATGATGCAAACTTCATATTAATATTTGAGAGTAAACGTCAATATGTGATCATTTTAATTTAGGTCATTTCATGTCTATAGAAATACTGGCATAAAATTCTGGTGTCATCGTTTATTTTTTATTAACAATTTCACTTAACATCAACAATAATGAGAATGGAATAGAATTGTAGTAGCTGAAACTAAAATTAAAAGCCTGAAGAAAATGGCTTAAAGAATGCATTACTAACAACAAATCTGGCATAGAGTTAATGACTTATGTAAACAATAGTCGCCAGACATTTGAAAAATAAAACTTAACAAGTAAGCAATTTCAGCTGAGCCACTAGCAGTTGGCAGAATGCCAGATAAATCGCTCATGATTTAAAATTAGAACACTCATTATAAAGTTTTATACATAAAGTTATAATATATAATGAATGTTATAAGTAAAAGAATTATCGACACTAGCCTAAATGTTAAGGGTGAGGACTACAAAAATGGTCTTAGGTTCGAATCCGCCATTCCACCACTATCATGAATGATTCCTAACAAGCATTTTAAGCTTAAGTGGAGTAGTGTTTTTTTTTTAATAGGATAGGATGACAAACGAGCACACATCCATCTGATGGTAAGCGGTTGCTGTGACCCCTAGACATCTACATTTATCCTCAATAAAGAATCAAAATGCAGGTGCGTTGTCAGCCTTGAGGACTAAGATAGAATGCCTCTTTTCCAGTAAAATGGGTCTCCGGTTCTCTACACTCACCATACGAAACACAGCAGTGTCAAGCTGCCATTTTACGCTGGTATTCTGTGAGAGCGTAGTCCTTCCCCGGTCGAGCCGACCGATTCGTGCTACAACTATACTACTAATATAGCTGCAGCATGGCTCTACCACGTTTAGATCCATAACAAGAAGATTACGGGAATGTTAATGTTGTTAAATAGCACCACTTTAAAAATTTTAAAATCATCTTTAAAATGGAACTTCGCTACTCAAGTCAGTGTGACTTACTATTATCACTTACCAATAATTGAGATTGTATTCAAGCATTCGTTTATAATAAGTAAAAAAAACTAAATTAGCCAATGTCGAACACGATAACAACTTTAACTCACAAGGTAACAATCTACAATACATAAAAGTATTACGTACGCTGCTGAGCACAGGTCTCTTCACAGAAGTTTTAGGGCAAGGAAATGTCCGCCACGCTGCTCCAAAGCGTGTTGGCGAACTTCACATGCCTTAGAAATATTTTTTTTATTTCTCAAACATGTTTTCCTTCGCCGCAGAGTACGTGGTAAATACAATCTCTCTTACAAAGCAATAAGGACCGTGGCCGAGCTCACTTGACTACTCTAGCGCCATCTATTATCTATCTACGGAAGCGGTTGCGATGTATATCGATATGAAAATTTGACGCGCTAAATACATCGTTCTTTATTTAATACATTTCCATAGATGTCGCTACATGGTACCGCTAAGTAAGATTGACGAAGTCATTGGGCTCTAGTACAAACACATTTTGACAAATTGTGAATCTGTTTGTCGGTAACTGCTCCTCTGAACACATTATTTGCATCTACTTTTCTTTCTTGCCTTTACTTATAATATTTCAAAATGATTAATTAGTAACAGGTAAATTTTAGGCGCTGTAGCAGCTTATGGATTAACCGCTCGCTGCAAATTTTACAGTACGTACGTACGTACCTACATAAGCAACTTACGTAAGCGACCCGAGTTCGGTCCTCGTCGGTACCAATGAAATTGTTAATTGCAATTTTAAGTGCTGATTTACCACGTGTTGTTCGAAAGTAAAATATATTACGTTTGTCGAGTAGGGTATATTATCTTAACTTAAATAAATCCTCATTATAAAGGCAGTGGTGACCTGTAATTCAGGTTTTAATTACCTACTTCCGGCACCAGCGATCCCCAACCATTCTTGTTTAATAGGCAATAATTTTAGTGTTAATATATTTTTATGGTTTGGAGGTGAAAAAATAAATAAATTTTCAATTTTCAATGCTACAAAAGACTTATTTACGAAAAAGTCTTTTTCAGCATAAAAAAGAAAGAATCTATAATAAATATCTGTTGACCGCTGCGATTGAGTGAGATAAAATAACATTTCTGTTGACAAATATAACGAAATAAATTGTTCGCGAATGGCGTCAAAAGCCTGAGACTTACATTTGTTACTAAATGTGTCCTACTTACTATAACTTATAAATGGAAAAGTATATTTGTTAGAACGTTTTTTCCTTTAATCACACTTAATCGGCTAGACGGACTGTAATGAAATTTGGCATAGAAATTGATTATGTCGTGGAATAAGGAACAGGATAATTAGTTTACATCCAAAGCGTAACAGCTCACTACTAATATTTTTTAATATCGTTTGCATTACAAAATTTTTCTAAGGTCCGCTGCGGAAAATAGACATCCCCAATTAACGTCACAAACCAAGGCCAGGGTAGAAAATAGTTTTTATTTTTTTATTTTATTTTACAGTAACAGTAGACCAACAGTTCGTCAGTTAGTGCATTGACTTTCTGTCCCCTTGTCCTTTTTATTAAGTGGCGAATCTTGCGAAGACACTTATTGATTTCACGATGTCTGTCCGTCTGTCCGTCTGTCCCACGATTATCTCGAGAACGGTTTCGAATTTTCAAATTCTGTTTTCAGCAATCGATTACTGATCACCCAGGCATCTGAACCTCCTATTTTGAAACTGATTGCTCAACGGCAACCGTTAGAAACCGCTACAAAGCTGATTGCTTCGCCACTTTGCTATGCTGTTAGCTTGCTAGGTTTATTATCTGTAGTAATAATTGGTAGGTTGTAGGACTTCTGTCCTGCCTATGAGTCCGTCTGGGTGGACACAATCTTCTTACTTATATCTGCTGCCAAAAATAAGTGCGTGCACTGCTGTATTCCGGTCTAAAGTATAGAGAGCCATAGAGTATAATTACATGATGTGCGGCATTCCATCTTAGTCCTCAGAGGTGACAGTGCATCTGTAGCCTTCTTTTTTTGATGTTGACAGCAAGTATCCACAGGCTGCAGTAACCACTTACAATCAGGTGGCCTGTAAGTTTTTTTCATAGGATAATGGTGACAAGCGAGCACACAGTCCACCTGAAGGTAAGCGGTTGCTGTAGCCCATAGACATCTACATCTATCCTCGTTTGCGAATAAATATGCAAATGCATTGTCAGCCGTGACGACTAAGATGCATTGTCTCTTTTCTACTAAAAAGGGTATCCGGTTCTCTACACTCACCAAAGGAAACACAGTAGCGTTAAGCTGCTATTTTACGCTGGTATTCTGTGAGAGGGTATTCCTTCCCCCGTCGAGCCGACCCATCTGTGCTACAACTGTACTATTGAGATATATATATATAGCATATAGCATGGCCCTACCACGTATGAAATTTCGTGTGAGAGTTCGTTTGTTACTTAAGTTTTATAGCACTAATAAATATTTTCAACGACGGGAAGCAGTGTCAAATGATCGCCAAAGGAAAATCCTCCCTACAATAGGATTGACCCATCCGGCAGTGGAATGTAAACAATCTTTTATAAAAGAAGTTAATTAAAATAGTTAAGTCAGTAAGTATTTTTACATTGAGAGCTTTAAAACGCCTGCGCCCCCTTTTCTCAAAAGAGGGTCGCTTCCGATTCGGCAGAAAGGCCTCATAAGTCAATGCCAGTCTCACAGGTGGTGTTTAGTGAGTAGGCAATTAGGGTGGTTAGATTGGTTAGTCGCAGTGAGTTCCACATAACCACGACAGCTGGCTGTCGTGGTATGCTTAGAGCATTCACCACCTCGCTCCTCGTTTTCCGGGGGTAGCCCTTTTCAATTGCTTCTGGGCGCAAATAAAAGCTTTAAAATGTGCCTATAAAATGTTGTATAGTAAATTTTATAGACACGGACAAACACGTACAAAACCTGTAAAATATTTTGTATGCAATATTACAAATTTTAAGTATTGAAGGGCTTTATATGAAATTTTTCATTTCCAATCTTCAAGTTCACCTACACGTTATGAACTTTGTAAACAAACAGGAAAATGTTTGGCAATCAAGTGAAGGTGAATCCTATAGTTATGTGACGGATAGAAGCATTATTAGTGCCATGGTGTTGGCTCTCCGCTTACCCTTTCGCGAGAGATGAGGAAATTAACAAGCATACTTTTTCAAGAAATGCATATCAGGTAGCGCATTCCTCGAAAAAAAATGTTATTATACTCGTAGTGAAACTTTTTTAAGAATAAAGCAGGTATTTAAATAGAAACGTAAAAACACGGAAGTGGCACTTAAAAGAGATTTAATTTAAGACCGGACCGAAATACGACGGATTTAAAATTTTAGCGTTCAATAAAGTTGAAACGATGAAATAGGTTTTCCTTACAACTTCATTCTCTGAAGGATTTCAATTTGGAATTTAACGGCTTTAAAAAATACGCGACATAGTATTTTTAAGCGCGGATCACCTATTTTACTCTTTCGCTTTTATTTAACTTCACTTGTATGCATGTCCTGGAATTTTGCAATCAATATGTCACCCACTTCCGCTGAAGCTATCGGGCTTAAATTTGGCACACATATTGATTCTAGTTTTAGTGTAATTACATACATACGTAGGCATAGAGAGAACCTACAATTTTACATATATTGAGTCAATATACTTGTCTCACTTTTCCTAATTTTATTATCAAATAAGACAAAATGAGACAAATCTATTTAGATTAGAATAGAATAGAATAATTTTTATTCAATATAGATCACATATGTAATTCTTATTGAAAGTCATTTTTTACTTTACCACTAGTTCGAAAAAAAACCATCCGTCCTGAGAAGAACCAGCACGAAACCCAGCGGGACTTTTTTTAAAGTAAATTTTACACTAATGGTTGCAAAAATTATTTTCAAAATTTATTTTAGAAACTGCTTGGAAGCGACCACCTCATTCCCAGGAGTTATTATCAGCCATGTATTCATTAATATTATAATAACCCTTTTTATAAAGTTTCAGCTTAAGAAAACATTTAAACTTGGTAATAGAGAGAGCCTGTACACTTTCCGGGGGTTGTTGTAATAGCGTATACACTGCCCCAGAAATGAATAACTGACTATGGAGTCGAGGAACTGGTATCACTAGCTTGTGATTGTTCTTAGTGTTTAGAGAATATATATCACTTGTTTTTAGTAAAACTACCTTTGTTTTTGTGAACATACATTAAATTTTCGTAAATACATAGAGAGGCCAAAGTTAATATATTCATTTCTTTAAATTTATCTTTACGAGACTCTCTCGTCTGTTTCTCGGGTTGTAATAGCTCAAATGGCGCTCTTCTGTAAAACACAAATAGTTTCTGAATCAGCCGCATTTCCCCATGAAAATGCCATAAGACATTATGTCATGGAAATAACTGAAATAAACTAATATAGCTGTCTCGACACTAGTGAGACCTCTAATCTTTTTACAGCATAGGCTGCAGAACTTAGTCTGCTTGCTAGTTTGGATATATGGGGGCCCCACTGAAGCTTTGCGTCTAGAGTGATGCCAAGAAAAACAGTGAATTCAACAGGGCTCAGTTCTTCTCCATTTAAAAACACATTGGCATTCAGATTTTTAATATTCAATGTTGTAAATTTAATACACTTAGTTTTATTTCCGTTTGAATGTAGATTATTAACGTTAAACCAATGCATTAACTTTGATATGACATTATTCACTTCGTCACACTTAAATGATTGACGTTTAAGTTTAAAAATCAAGGAAGTATCATCAGCAAGTATTACTATATAATGATTATCCCATATTAGGGAAGGTAAGTCATTAATATACACTAGAAACAGGAATGGGCCGAGAATCGAGCCCCGAGGGACACCCATTAGTACAGGGGACCCGGAAGAAATTTTACCATTGATAATAACTTTAAGCTACAGTACTATGTAGCTTCCTGATTAATGTCTCATGATGAACACAGTCAAAGGCCATGGAGAGGTCACAAAATATGCCGAAAGCATTATCTGAACTGTCCCATGCTCAAAAAATATGTTTAATAATTTTAACTCCAGCGTCAGTTGTCGAGCGACTCCTTACAAAACCGAATTGACTTTTATGTAGCAATTTAAAAATATTTAAGAAACTTAACATCTAATCTAAAATTATTTATCCAAAAGTTGTACTCAATGTTGGTAGTACAGAATTAGATCTAAAATTGGCGAGGTTTAATGTACTACCCAATTAATATAACGGTATGACTTTACTATGTTTCATTAAATCAGGAAACACAACAGATTCGACGCTTGTATTAAATGTAGTAGCTAGATAAACTGCTATTGTATCTATTATAGATAAAACAACTTTAACGGAAACCCCCATAAGTCTAACGTTTTCTAAAATCAATAGTTTTAAAATATTTAACGATATCTTTTGGCTATACTCTATGGAATTTAAAAGTATTTGAACAAGCTTTTACATTTTGTTTAAGGTTTGATTCGGCGACAGTAGGAGAAGAATTTAATAATTTTGTTGTCAAAAAAGGAACATCAGTAAAATGTTTCTCAAAACCTCTTGTTCAGATCGAGTTAAATTTTATTGTTAATATTCAATTGAAAATCCGAGTTGCGCGGTTTGCCCGTTTCACTATTTATTATTCTCCAGGTTATTTTAATTTTGTTAGATGCAGTTTTAATTTTGTTGCTCAAATGTAAAGCCTTAGCTGTGGATCACAATTTATTAAATATCTTAGAATATGTTTTTATATAATCTCTAAATATAACACTACTATTATATGGTCTTCCATTATAAAGCGTGTATAACCTTCACCTACATTTATAAACTCCTATTGTCGCCCAGTCATTAAATGATATAAATATCGTACGAAATTCACAAGTTATAATTTTAAATAACGTACTATACAAATAATCAGCACTATTTTTAAATGAAAGTGATAGGAGTATTTTTATTACATTACTTCTTAACATCTCCAAGCGAGGTCCATTTATTGGAATAAACACATCTTTCTTATTTATCTATTTGTTGTGTATGTAAGGTCATACCAACTGTCCACAGTAATCTGAACTTAAATTTTGGATAATTGATTTATGCAAGAGCTTAACATCTGTAAAAATTTTATCTATACAGGTCGCGCTAGACACAGAAATACGTGTTGTTTCTAAGAATAAATTAACAAGATTATACGATTCATATAATGAACTAAACTTAATACTAATAGAAGAAGTTTCAAGGAGATTTATTTTAAATTCTCCACATATTTCAACATACTTACTCTGTTTACTATTGCAAAATGTTGTGTGTAATTCATGCGTGGAAATAGGACAGACAAGTGATCATCTTTGGTATCTTTATACGCCAAATATGAGAGCAAGTACACTCGTATCTTCTGATTTACTAGAAAAATAACATCCCTATTGTTATTATATGTGATGTTACTTTACAAGACATGGCGTTTTTAGTCCATAGTGATTTCGTTCGCAATGTTAGCAATAATCGACATCGATATACTGGTTTTTGTTTAGTTATTTATTTTTATTATTTTACTAGCTGATACCCGTGACTTCGTCCGCGTTGCTTGATGTATTAACAAAGTTTTCTTCAAAGGCTTCGCACGACTGTTTTCTAGATTTTGACAGCACCGCAAAGTCCGTCGGGTCCAATTGTGGGTGTGAGTGTTTGTCAAAATCGGTCCAGCTGTTCTCAAGTGATGATGTGAGTGAACACTTGCTAAGCGGAAAACCATCGACTATATTCAATAAATCTAATTTCAAAATCATGATGATAAGGCAGGATGTTGATAACGCCGCGTATAAATATATTATATTATTAGAAGCTCTAAGACCCGATAACTTCCCATAAAGTATCGTAAAAGACGACATAAATAAAAGAAATAGGAGATGGGCAACAGTATCTTCCAGATAACAACTCAAAATAATAAAGAATTGCGGTTGCCAAACCACTTGCTAAGACAGGGAACTATAGCAAATATTCCCCCTAAGTGTACTTCTGATAAGCTGAAATTAATGAAATAATGGTGGATAATATCTTGAGGGAGCGGAGAGATAAACGGGTATATATACCGGCTGAATTTATGTAGATTTCATAGTGACTTTTTCACGATACGTTTTAAATTATACAACGATAATACGAAACTCGGCATTGACTACGTTTTTGTTGTAAGGCGGCAGATGAAGCTTTCATAAACTTTCATTGATTGAAATAAGTATTACAAACCGGACTAATAAAAATCCCTAATATGAAATCATAGACTAAATGAATTTATCGACACCGTTTTTTGTTTCGCTAATGGTACATCAGTAGAACTATCTATGGAATGGAAAAACGGCAACAACCCTGTTAATGAAAGAAGGTGAGAATAATATAGCTATCTTATTATGTACCATGTTACAGTACCATGTTAAAGGTATGTATAAAAAGTTCAGCTATAAGAATTTTGTTCTTATTTTAGGACTCTATGCTAGTAATTACTCTTAGGTTCTAGTGACAATGCATTATTACTTAAATGCCGCCATTTTCAATCCAATATGACGGACGTCACAAAATGGCAATATATAATTTTTATAGGAACCACTATGCTATGGGTTTCAATTAAAAGCGCTTGCTTGATGAACGAAACACAATAAATAATTTGACATCATTCTAAATCCAATATGGTGGACGTCTAATATTATAATTCAATATTATTTGACATATAGCTGATGATGGAGCTGAAATGTGGCCATGGCTAAAAAAGGCAGAAAACAAAATGGCCGCCATACCAATTTCAAGGAGTTATAGCTCGGCAAAGGTTAGGGACAGTTTGGAGTTGTTCGAACAAATGTTGTAGGGAACAACAATGGTCAACTGCTGCCAAAAAAAGTCAATCAATCAAAGTTGGCGATCAAAAACTTAGTTGCTCCAATCCGCCTGTAATTTCGTAATCCCGGAGGTTTTGGAGTCCCCGATTACAATTTTCGGGTCAAAATTTTAATGATTGTTCCATTAAAATGAAGTTTATAAATACACCTAAATAAGTGATGTCATTCTAAATCCGTTGTCTGCCATACTAATTTTAAAAAATTATGACGTGGCAGATATTAGGGATAGTTTGGTTATTTAAGAGGATGGATCCAAGATGGCGATGAAAAACTAACAATGACGCATTAAATAAAATGAACAGACTTAGAAACATGACCAGCGATAACAAAAAATAAAAAATAAATTAATGGTATTTTTTTTAAAACAAACTTATATTTAATTGCTTCAAAAAGAAGAAAATAAACTTTAAATTAAATTAATGCCATCAATTTATTACACTACACAATTTATATGATATATATGATATGACCTACGCCCAATTCTTATACTGTCTTACTTATAAAAAACCGGCCAAGTGCGAGTCGGACTCGCGCTCCGAGGGTTCCGCACAAATCCGTAGTTTAAAATTATTAAATATATTGTTCGCAATTTTTCCTTTATCTGTGCTACAATACATTGCATCGTACCAAATTTTTAGATTCTGAGTTCACGGGAAGTACCCTGTAGGTTTTAATTCCCTGATTCCCTTGCGAATGTCGAAAATTTGCGGCATAAACGGCTGTATCTTTTGATTGCGTTGGCTTAGAAGTTGGATTTTTTCACAGCTCCAAGGGACAGTAGACTTAAATATTTGATATGAATTACAACTTGATACCTCCACTCGTTCCTGAGTAAAAGGGTCTTGACAGACAGACAGACAGACAGACGGACAACAAAGTGATCCTATAAAGGTTCCGTTTTTTCCTTTTGAGGTACGGAACCCTAAAAAATACTTGAGAAGGCCTTGTTTACTCCCAAGTATTGAATTTCTGTGAAAAACATCAATTTACTACCCAACCTACAATCAGATTTTAGAAAAAATTACGGACCAGCAACAGCTCTTATTAATGTCCTAGATGATATATTATCCTTTTCGGATTCTGAAGAAGGTTCTATTCTTACTATTAAATTTTTCGAAGGCCTTTTACTCAATTAACACAAATTTATTGATTTCTTAGCTTTCATATTATGGCTTTGATAACGAAATAATCAAGTGGTTCGGAAGTTATTTAACTAACCGTCATCAACGAGTAATTTTAAATAGGCACAATATCAAAATCTGTATTTCTAAGCCTCTTCCTGTTGATAGAAGTATTCCTCAGGGTTCCATGTTAGGGCCTTTTGATTTTATTTCTTCGTTGGTATAATAAACTGTCCCAAAAACTGTAAATACCATCTAAACGTTGATGATTTACGGGTATATATTCCCGTAGATTAAAAAAATATTAACACATTAGTAAATAAGTTAAATCAGGATCTTCAACGTGTTTGCGATTGGTTACAAAATAACTCCATGGTTATTAGTCGTTCAAATAGAAAATTCCTTATTATTTTCACTAAAAATCAGGTACATGATATAGCTATAACTGATATACGTGTTAATGGAAAGACAATTGGACATGTTCATGAAGCACGAAATTTAGGCATTATTTTGACGTAGTAGAGCCATGCTGCAGTTATATTAGTAGTATAGTTGTAGGGAAGGACCACGCTCTCACATAATACCAGCGTAAAATAGCAGCTTAAATAATTAAATTTAAAAATAGCTTTTCTACACTCACCATAAGAAACACTGCTGTGTTTCTTATGGTGAGTGTAGAGAACCGGAGACCCTTTTTACTGGAAAAGAGGCATTCCATCTTAGTCCTCACGAGTGACAACGCATCTGCATTTTGATTCGCAAACGAGGATAGATGCAGATGTCTATGGGCCGCAGCAGCCACTTACCATCAGGTGGACTGTGTGCTCGTTTGTCACCCTATTCTATAAAAAAACGACGGGTTGCACTCCGGGAGTGCCGGCAGAAGGGAAAACTTGAATATTAACGTTGTGCATATTTGATATTTTGGAATGGCGGAGATTATTTATTATTATCTTATTTCATTTATTTTCATTCGAAATTATTTGTTTGGTAAACTTACACCGCACATGTCCTTATTGTAATGTTATGAAAATATAGGTTAATGCTATAAACTACAAACATATTACAAATATTACATCTATAATGTGTAAGTACATATGTATCTATATTAATAATTTCGTCAAGCAGTACAGTAGACTCGATCGAAACCTAATCTTAATAATAAAATTATATTAATTAATAAAGGAAAATTAATTAAACCTAACTTACTTCCTCTCCTACGCCGCGCCGGCTGTCTACTTTTCGTCCGTCTTACGAGTTTTCGATCAGGACACTGGACCTGACGCGAGTTTAACATTTTTTACCCATTACAAAAAAAAGTGCACAACGCCGCTAAAGAAGTTTTCACTTCAAAAAAAGCATTTTGAGGTTTGGAAATCATGTAATTAATTTGTTACAAAACTGCTTTTATAGGTAAAAGTTCTATATAGGTTGAGATTATTTATTACAGTTAACCCTTTCGCTGTCCCGTGCACTACATATAGGTCATTGCTATTGTCTTACTATTGTGTTTTAAAACCGGACAGTGAACGTGTTAATTTACGAGTAAAGCTTTGTGAAACCCTAGTTTTAGCTAAAGTAAATTATTGTATAACTGTTTATGGACCATATTTGCTTAAAAAATCTCAAAAATTAATCCAGAGAGTACAGAATGCTTGTGCACCCTGTTGTTTTTATATACTGTGACGATCTCATGTCACATCATACATATCTGAATGCCTCGAATATGTTAAAAATGCAGAGGCGTCTCAAACTTTTTTATGCTTCTTTGCCATTCCTCGTAATAAAAATAAAGTTTTTTAACAGTGGTAGAGCCACGCGGCAGCTTTTGCTGTCGCACGGATGGGCCGGCTCGAACCGGGTTGGTACCACGACCTCACAGAAAACCAGCGTGAAGTAGAGGTTTACCTCTGCGTTTCGCTTGGTGAGTGCAGGTGGCCGGAGGCCCTTTTTACTGGAAATGAGGCATTCCATCTTAGTCCTCACGGGTGACAACGCATCTACATTTTGATTTGTAATAGAGGATAGATGTAGATGTCTATGGGCCGCAGCAGCCACTTACCATCAGGTGGACTGTGTGCTCGTTTGTCACCCTTTTTATATAAAAAAAAAAAAGAATCCAGAATATTTTTACAAAAAAATTAACTTGAGAAATGATCAACATTTATATAAAACCCGATTATGCTCTAATTTTTTGCGTCCCTAAACACAAAACACCGGCTTTCCGAGTTACATTAAAGTTTATGGCACCTAAGTGTTGGAATGAATTCCCACCACCACTAAGCACTATGGCAAATAAAACCCGCCTTAAAAAAGAATTAAAGACGTCACTTACTAAGAGAACAAATACTGTCATAATCGGATTATTTTTACTTAATTGCAGGACTGCCATGTAAATACTTAAAATAAATAGATATGTAGCAGGTGGGGAAACAATTTATATAAGATTAAAGAATTTAGGCTTGTTAAAATCAATATTATTTTATATGTTCTATTACTTATTATTAGTCATATTGTTGTAATAATTATTAAAAAATGTAAAAAAATAAATAAATAATGATAAAGAAAAAACTGAAAATTGTTGTAATACTAATTTGAACTGGCTAATATCTGTAAATCGGGAATGCACGGTATGTATACGCGCGTACTGTACTGTTCATATTATGTTGAGCGCTGGAAAAATAACAAAGCGTTGTAGGCAACTGCAACATTTATGCCAAGCTAGAGCCCATTTATGCTACACTGTGTAATTCTTGTAATTTCTATGTGTACTACTCATTTTAACTTTATTGGTGGTAATGAATAGATGTTTATTATTATTACTAATGGAACGGCCGAATACACGGTCCTAGACTACCTGCGTCCATTGCCTACCTTTATATCATAAAATATAAGCCTTTTTTTAAATACTTACCATAATTTCAGTTGTCATATTATATTATTTTGGAAGCAACTTTCTTCCTTAAATGTCATGTCACATCATGGAAACTGCCATAATTCAAAACCCAAGCTTAATCTCGTTATATTTGTTTTTTCGTAACTTCAATAACTCACTTACTGAGACATTTTAAGAGTAACGGACTTAAAAACTTAAGCCTATGCAATGCTTATTTAATTAAAGTAATTTTTATTTAGGAAATAACTTTTATCGATTAGACATATGCCGTTACCTAAGAGCCATCATACAAATGTTATAACTTTTTCTAATAAGCCTGATTAAAGAACCGCAAGGATTTAGTTCCGTTTTTTCTGATGAACTGTCATTTTACCGATGCAAATAAATTTCTTCCTCATCATCAGCCGGTGTAATCCTCCAGATGGAATTTCTATCACTTCGGACAGTCTCAACGGAGATAGTTCTTTGTACAGAACAGTATTTCAGAGCATGCATGCGTGCGCAAGGACTTTTTTTTTTATACAATAAAGGAGACAAACGAGCACACGGTTCACTTGATAGCATGCTGAGGCCCATAGACACCTATATTTATCCTCGATTCAGATTCAAAATTAGGATGCGTTGTCATTTCTGAGGACCCAGGAGGAGTGCCTCAGTTCCAGTAAAAGGGGTTTTCGAACCTCTACACTCACCATACAATATATACGTGGTAGAGCTATGCTGCTGCTATATTAGTAGTAAAGTTGTGGCACGAATGGGTCGGCTCGACCGGGCAAAGACGACGCTCTTACAGAATACTAACGTAAAATAGCAGCTTAACGCTGCTGTATTTTGTATGGTGAGAAAAATTCCTGTCATGCGCAAATGTCTAGTCTCCGTTGAAACTGGCCGCTGTGACCTTATTATTATCTGGAGAACATAATAGGTGATGTTTTATTAGGGTTGTAGATATTATACACCCCAGCCTAGATTTTTTAGTCTGCCTTTTCACTGCTGTCTTGAAAACTCTCGAATTATAGTGGGCAGGTAAGTTTGACGTAAGTAAAGAATAAATCCTTAGCTGTGCTCACCAAAAACGATAAAGTGATATGTTTTGTTTCTACACGAGGCACATTAACAACGTAAATATGAAACCATGCTGCAGTTCGATGGCAAATAGATATGAAGAAATTAAAGAAGAGCTTAGCTCTTGTGCACACTCAGAAATATAACCTGATAACCCAGACATACTGGCAACTCAGTACCTATATTTGACTATATAGCCCTGTGTCAGATGATTTTTATTATAACTCGCTTTACGGCTCTGGGTTCTAGCCCTTCTGAGCCTGAAGTTACAATGTGTAATTATCTTTCATAGTACTCTGCTTCACAATATGTTGATGCGTCACATTGTGCAGCCTTTGGGAGATTGGCACGGCAACTTGAGCCAGCAGACAGCTGACAGTTGGCAATGGTATCTCAAGGCGCCTAAGCAGACACCTTATCTTGAGAATCACATCATCATCAGAGTACTTGTTTCACCGTTTCCACTAATAGTTCACATGCATAGACACTTAATACACAAAATCGCACCACTTTTACATATCAATGTCTACTTTAAACCATTATTTAAACAGTAATAGAGGAGCAGCAAACCGCCGCCGGTGAAGTTGCCGCCAAAACTCCGTGTCAGATGAAGCTGTAAGAGCCGCATAGGCTAACAGTACACAAAACATCACAGAAAATAGATACCCATGTTGGAAAGTATGAAGTTATATGATAAGCCTTAAAATAAAAATCACCTACGTATAAATTTCAACACACGTATTTTTTTCCTAAACGTTTTCACTTTCTCATTAAGTTTTATTAGAAATAAACACTTGAAATTTTAATTAAAAATTCAAAGTGTTCTCAGCTTATCTGAACTCGTTACTGTACTGATAAGGTTATGAATGTTAATTGAAGAAGTTTGGAAATTCGATATTATAGTTCGTAGCTGTAAACATAATTTGTATGTAATTTTACCAAATCAAACAGTTATTGTGATAGTTAATTATTTCTGCGGGGCATGAAACACAAAAAAAAATTCAAGTGACAGATGAACTCACAGTCCACCTGATTGTAACTGTTAGCATTTCTGCAGCACATGGACATGTTTAACCAACATCAAACAATGTAGGACTACAACGCTTTGTCACCTACGAAGTTTAAGATGTAATTCCCAAATAATAATTGGCTATCTATACAGTAGACCGAAAACAGCATTGCACGGTATGGTGGTGGTCATTTCAAACAAAAAACGGCGACAAACCCGTTGTCATTCCTCCTGTAATTTTACGGTCTCTCTTATGCATTAACCCTTAAAAGTGGGGTCACATTTTTAAGGGTTAATGCAATTAAAATCCCATGAACTCTTGGTCATAAAGGTTATGGAAATATTACATTAATATATGAGACACAAATTGATCATTTTAGTTGAGGTTTTTTTCATTTTCTTAGGAACGTTGCAAATTTACTCCTTAGGACAATCTGTAGAAATAATGGCAAGAAATACTGCTGTAACCGTTTTTTTTTAGTAAAAAATTACATTTTACACTATAATAATGAGAACGAAATGGAGTAGCTGGATCTAAAACTAAATGCTGAAGAGATAGGCTTAATAATGCATTACTAAAAATGTGGCTTAGATTTAATGACTTACCAGATAATTGAAAAATAAAACTAAACCAGTAAGCAATTTCAGTTGAGTAACTAGCAGTTGGCAGAATGCCAGACAATGGTACGGACTACAAAAATACCGCGGGGAGTAGGACTATATGATAATTAAGTTTCAAGTTTTAGTTGTTTTTTTATATTTTTTAATATTGTATATGACTACAAAAAAGATCTTAGTTTCGAATTCGCCATTCGGCCACTATCGTGAATCACTCCTAGTAGGTACAAGCATTTTAAGCTTAAGTACACTGGTTACGGGAATGTTAGTAGTGTTAAATAACACGACTAGCAATCTTTAAAAAAAATCTCCTTTACTTTAAGTCAGTGCGACTTACCACCTCCACTTATCAAAAGTGAATATTGTATTAAAGCATTGGTTATAAGAAAATAAGCAAACCTAGCTAATTTGAAAACGCCAAATGATAACAACTTTAACGAATACATATCTAAAATATTTATTGATTTATTTAAATATTTTCAATTCTTACTACGAGTACACGAATTGATCACAATTTGACAAACTGTGAAACTTTTTTTTTAAATAAGTTTTGTATATAGTTTGTACAACCTTTCATATTGCAAAATTTACTTTAAAAAAATCGCGCTGTATGTTTTTTCTTCACACTTAATCGGCTGGACGGACTGTAACGAAATTTGGCATAGAAATAGTTTATGTCGTCTACGACAGGGAACAGGATAATTAGTTTACACCCAGCGTAAAGCTAAATACTAATATTTTCGTTATTATCTATCATATATCACCTTTTGTGCCGACTTCCAAAAAGGAGACGGTACTCAATTCGGGTGTATGTTTTTTTTTTGGTTTTTTTATGTGTGTTACCTCATAACTTAGTACTGGGCGAACCGATTTCGATGATTCTTTTTTATATGAAAGCTGATAGTTCTCGTGTGGTCCCATATGTATTTGATCAAGGTCAGACCAATGGTTATTGAGTTATTCTTAAATAACCTATATTGAAGTCACTTATATTGAAGTCGGCTGTACAAAATTTTTAATTTTAAATTATACATTACTATTCTAAGGTCCGCTGCTGACAACAGTCCTCTCCAAAATAATGTCACAAAAAATCCGCAAAAGAAGCACCAAGCTCCGGGTGGGAAACTGTATTTATTTATTAATATTATATGTTACATGTTTTTATGTGGTAGAGCCATGATGTAGCTATATTAGTAGTATAGATGTTGCACGAATGGGTCGGCTCGACCGGGGAAGGACCACGCTCTCACAGAATACCAGCGTAGAATAGCAGCTTAACGCTGCTTTGTTTCATATTGTGAGTGTAGAGAACCGGAGACCCGTTTTACTGGAAATGAGGCATTCGATCTTAGTCCTCACGGGTCACAACGTATCTGCATTTTGATTTGTAATGGAGGATATATGTAGATGTCTATGGGCCGCAGCGATCACTTACTGGACTGTGTACTCGTTTGTCACCCTTATCCTATAAAAAAAAAATGTTACAGTTACCGTAGGCCAACAGTTCGTCAGTTAATGCATTAACCTTTAGTGGAACTTTTATAAAGATAAAGCAGCTCTTTTAACAGAAACCGGAAGTGGCACTAAAAAAAGATTTAATTTAAGACCGGATCAAATTACGACGGAATTAAAATTTTAGCGTTCCATAAAATTGAAGCGATGAAATAAGTTTTCCTTGGGACGGCATTCTCTGAATTATTTCAATTTCGAATTTAACGGCTTCAAAAGTACGCAAATCACGTTTCATGATGTTGTTTTGCAACCCAAAATTATTGTTCAAATATGCACCATGTCACAAGTATTCAGGAAATAGAAAGTAGTTACTTCTTTATTTAACTTCATATATATCAGGTACTGCCTGGATGGTCAGGCGTACGGAAGCGTAACTTCTGATCATATGGTCCCGGGTCCAAATTCTAAGTCGGGCCAAAATCATTATTTTATCAAAATCAATATTATCCACTAGTAACAAAAAATACTTCTGAAAATAAGGCGTTCTTAGTCTTCCTGCATCCATACACTACCTTTATGTCATAAAATATAATATGCTTAAATGCTTACCATATTTTTGGCTGTCATATTAAATTATTTAGAAACAACCTTCTAACTTAAATGTCAATTTCCTGACACATATTTTATGTCCCTCTCGTAACATTATGGAAACTGCCATAATTTAAAACTTCCCTAATATGCTTCCACCCGAATTTAATCTCGTTATATTTGTGTTTTTCGTAACTTCTAAAACGCTCTTACTGAGACATTTTAAAAGTAAGGGAGATTAGAAACTTAAGTCTAAGTAATGCTTCATTAATAATAGTAATTTTTCTTTACGAGTTGACTATTATCCAGAAGAGATAGAAGAAATACCTATGAGCTATCATACAAATATTTTGACTTTTTCCGATAGGGCTGAATCAAGAATCGCAAATATTTCGCTTCGTTTTACTATTGCGGTGCTAACAGTTGCTTTACGAGAAGCCGACAGCAATTGGTGTAATCTTACCGATGTGAACAAATTTCTTCTTTATCATCATGCCCGTAATGACTACAGTATTTCGACAATGGTGGCCAGTCTCAACGGAGACTAAACTTTTGTTCAAGACAGTATTATAGTGTGCGTGCTCAACCACAGGTGCACTTGTATATACCTTCACTCTTACAGTCCGATAGAACAGAAAGCAGACACCACTGGAAAGAGATCAGGCGCAATACCAACGGTTTTACGTGTTTTTCTGAGGCATGTGGGTAAAACATCGTCAACTTCCTGACTCCGGGCTGCTACTGAGCATGTCTTAACAGAAAAACCTTACACTTGATTTTGTCTCGACCTGGGATTCGAACCTCATAATCAGTCGCACTAACCACTACTTGACTTACGAAGCGGTAAATCCTATAAAAGTCCAGTGATGGACATGCTGGAATTGTTTACTATGTTCGCATCACATAGACTCTGACGGCACCTTGGTCGTTGATACCCGTCGCTTAACTGGCTATTTTTATTAGGATTGAATTTAGTAAGGTTGCTATTACCTTTAATAACGATCAAAGAAAAATTCATTATTCTTCACAATCACACGATCTGTATGTACATCTATCGGCCCTTAAAGGATCTTCGGGTTGTTTGTTACATACTGTATAAAGCAAAGCTTCGTTTAAGCCTATAAGCCTAATCTAGCTTACATATGCAGGCTTTGACTTCTTGAAATATTTTAGTAAACAAGATTTTTCGCACTAAAGAGGTTTCTAGTACTTTAATGGCGACTTCCTAATTTAGAACGGAGAATATATTTAAAAATTTAAAACAACGAAATGTAAATTTATACGTGATGCAGCCATATTGTAGCTATCTTATGGTAGTAGCACGAATGGGTCGGCTAGACCGGGGAAGGACCGCGCTCTCACAGAATTTCAGGGTATAATAGAAGCTCAATACTGCTGTGTTTCGTATGGTGAGTGTAGAGAACCGGAGACTCTTCTTACTTGAAAGGTCCTCACGGGTGGCAACGCATTTGAATTTTGATTCATAATCGATGATAGATGTAGATGTCTATGGGCCACAGCAACCACTTACCGTCAGATGGTCTGTGTGCTCATTTGTCACCCTGATGATATTAAAAAAAAATCTAATAGACGATTGCATGGAATATCAAATGTACAATAAGGCATAATATTTGTGTATTTTCCCGCGACATTAGGATAGCCACTGATAATATACTTGCTAATTTTCATGCATATTTTTAATAAAATCAACATAATAATAATTTTACATTTGTTTTTTTTTGGTAAAATTTCAACCTGACTGTACCCTGTACCACTGTAACCTGTAACACTGAAGTTTGTATTTTTATACAAACTTATTAGTTTGTATAAAAATTTTATTGTAGTATTAAATAATTTTATTTCTGTCACCTTTTCTAAAGTACTTTTATAAAAATTCCTCTTAGGAATAACGAAACTTTTAAGTCTACTTAAAATCTTTACCAAGGTGAAGTCGAAGCAGACAAAAGAAATGTTTTAAAATTTTACTTTTAATAAACAGTAAAAGTAGACTTCAAAGAACTGGAAAGAATAAAATAATTTTCACATAACAGCTTTAAAAGTCGGCGCTAAGACATTGTGTATAGAAGAATTACAGTTACGTTGAATTCATTTTATTATTTTTAGTTTTGAAGTGAAAACTTCTTTAGAATCTTCATTTAAATCTCAATGAAACGACAAAGAGACAAACATATACATCTGTAGGATTTAGCCTACAAGAAAATGAGATAAAATATAGTATAGTGTTTCCTATTATCTATTATATAACTTTAGATGCCCTTAGCCAGTCGTGTCATTTTTTGGAATTGAAAACATGAAGTCTGTGTATTATGTAATGTGATACATGTAGAATAAAATGTAGTTTTTTTAAACTTGAGCCGTGGTAGCTCAGATAGTTAGCCCTCGCTGTAAATTTCACAGTACGGGAGCAACCCGGGCTCGATCCCCGTCGGTACCAATGAAATTGTTATTTGCAAGATGAGGTGAAGGAAAATATAATGAGGAAACGCGCATGTCTGAAAAGTAAGAAAAAAGAATTTGGTAGACGTGAAGTTCGCCAACACGCATTGGGGCAGCGCTGCGGACACTTCCTTGCCCTAAAACAACAACAGTAACAATGTTACAATAAATAAAACCTACAATTATCCAACTCCTAAAAATCTGCATTCGTCTCATTCTCTCGAAGTTTCATTTTCTGAAAATTTCACAGAGTAATTGACTTACTTTTTCAATAAAGTGGAATTTTTGGGCCTTTTGAGTGACTAAGGAAAACGCAAACTCCAGGCAACATATAGAATGACGTCTAAATATGTACATTAAAAACTTTATCCCCTATTTTGCCACTTTTAGAGTAGAGTTTTTCTCCAAATTTACATGGAACCTCCCCTGAAAATAAAGGCGTGATAAAAAAGAATCATTAGAATCGGTTCACACTTGACCAAGACGAATTAAAAACCTCCTCTTTTTCTGAAGTCAGCTTAAAATATACATTCTTAAAAAAACGATACAGTTTTCTCTCTTTATTAACGTATAATCTTGGCAATCTGACATCATCACCGTTCACAAGTCCACTGATGAACATAGAACTGCCCCAAGGAATGACACAAAGCAGGGTCCTGAGCCACCTGCATCCATCGATTTCCTGCATGTATTACTAGGTCGTCACTCGCATCTAGTGGGGAGACGTCCTACACTTCGTCCGCCGATACGAGGCCGCCACTCGAGAACCTTTATCCCTATCGGTTGTCGGTTCTTCCAGATATATGGCCGGCCCAATGCCACTTCAGCTTACTATTCCGTTGGGCTATGTCGGTCACTCTGGTTCTACTGCAGGTATCCTCATTTGTAATTTCATCACGCAGAGAAACTTCGAGCATAGCTCTCTATATAGCTCGCTGAGTGCCCTTGAACTTCCTCATACAGCCATCAGTGGAAGACCACTTCTCAGATCCATAAGTCATCACTGGCAACACGCACTGATTGTACAATCTCGTTTTCAAGTTTTGATGTATACCTGACGAGAAGATATGCCGTAATTTCCCGAACGAAATTTACGTGGTAGAGTCATGCTGCAGCGATATTAGTAGTATAGTTGTAGCACAAATGGGTCGGCTCGACCGGGGAAGGACCACGCTGTCACAGAATACCAGCATAAAATAGCAGCTTAACACTGCTGTGTTTCGTATGGTGAGTGTAGAGAGCCGGAGACCCTTTTTACTGGAAAAGAGGCATTCCATCTTAGTCCTCACGGGTGACAACGCATCTGCATTTTGATTCGCAAACGAGGATAAATGTAGATGTCTATGGGCCACAGCAACCACTTACCATCAGGTGGACTGTGTGCTCGTTTGTCACCCAATCCTATAAAAAAAACGCTGCCCAGCCGTTTTGAATCCGTCGATTGACCTCTCGGTCGAAGTTAGACTTACCTAGTCAGACTATTTGTTCCAGGTAAACATACTCGTCAACAACTTCGCGCTTAGTGCTCCCAACAACTACCGGCATAGGTGTGACATGGCCGTTATACATGATCTTTGTTGTGTCCATGTTGATCTTAAGATGTATCCGTTGGGAGGCACTATTGAAGTTATTAAGCATAGTGCTTAGGTCCTCCAGCGATTCTGCCATAAGAACTATATCGTCGGCAAATCTAAGGTGAGAGATGTACTCGCCGTTGATGTTAAAACCGTATCCTTTCCAGTCCAGAAGCTTGAAAAATAATTTTTAACTAAGTGCTCGACCAAACCAAATCTAATACCCCTTGAGAGCGTGATTCAACGCTCCAGGGGGCCCTAATCTTCCCACCACCAAGTGGAAGCCACAACGCGTGAACCCGAGACTAATAGAGCGCAACCGCTAACAGTCGCCACTCGGTTTGTACGCCCTCACTGAGGCCGTCGGCAACAGAACAGCTTGACAAGTGGCCTGTTGATGGCTTAAGGCTCAGTAGAGGCGGCCGTGGTGGGAGCTAAGGCGGCAGCTAGCTAGGGCCGCCTCCATCAAATGGGGTACAGTGGTGCACCAGTCGCGGCCACTCAGCTAACGGGAGTGAGAAGGGTCCAGCGGACTGATGAGTGGCCGTGAAGTTCCTCTCCGAACGCTGAGGGGTGGTGATGACACCCCCGCCCCTGGGGGAATTACCACCCGACTGGTCGGGGGATGGACCCCTTTCAAACCTAGTGGCCTGGTGGCTAGCTGACGGGCGCCGAGCGTCGCCCGTCAGAGGGCGTGGCGGAGCGCCCCCGCCCGTGGGGGTCGAGGGCCTGGCAGCGCCCCGAGAGGAGACGCCGTTCGCACCCAGGCACAGTACGGCATGGTGATTTCCCTGGCAATGTAAACAGGGACGCCGGTGCGGAGAGTCTCGCTGGAGGTGCCCTTCCACACATGAGTAGCACCAGCGGCGCAACTTGGCGATAGTTCGCCTCGCCGGAACCGGCTTACCTAATAATTTCGGGCAAGACGTTACCCGGTGATCAAATGCTCGACAATAGGAGCGGGGGGGGGGGTTGACGACGACTTGCCCGGCAGATTCCGCCTCTCACTGGGCACGGCTCGTAAGTCGTCGACGGTGCCCGCCGCGTGCTCGATCTGTCGGCACTGCTCCTCCAAAAACCGCAGCAGGTCATAGAAGGGCGGAATATAGGAGGCCTCGTCCCCGCCGTACCTCTCCTCAAAATGCATTCGAAGGTCGAGAGGTAGACGGGACAGCACGATGCGGAGCAACAAAAAAGCCCATTCGCCCACTGGTAAATCCAGCCGCCTCAACGTATTACAGGCCACCAAGACTGGATCCAACAGGTCCGGACGTAGTCTGGCCCGGTCACTAAGCAGCGGGAGGCTTAGAAGCTGCTTAACATGTTCGTCCGCAATTCGCCGGACGTTGGCGTATCTTCTGGCTAGGAGGTCCCGAGCAGTCTGGTAGGCGTCGTCCGACAAGCTCAAATGACTGACAACGCCCAGGGCCTCCCCCTCCAGTGAGGCCAGGAGGTACGCCATCTTCTGGCTCGGGGTGAAGTCACTCCGGGCGTCCACTAGGCCGTCGAAAAGACCAACGAAGGTCAGCCATTCGGAAAGGACCCCGGAGAACCTTGGCAAGTCCAGAGTTGGGAGTCGTCCCAACAGCTCCGGCTGAGGCTGCTTCCGAAAGGACTCGGGCAGGCCACTGGTCCGAGCTTCACGCACCTCCTCGGCATATCTGCCTTCAGCCTCGATCAACTCGTCCGTGAGCGAAAAGAACTGCTCATAGTCTGCGAAGCAGGAGTCCAGGACTCCCTTTTCCACATCCGAATCCTCGAGCTCAGCGTTAGCCTCCTCCACTGCAGCCCTTCGAGCTTCGACCTGCTCGAACCGCTTCATCAAGTTATGGACCCTATCCGGTCGACCTATCAAAGCATGGGCGCTGGTGGCCCAGCGTAACTCAGTCCGCAGGCAACGGATTAGCATCTTGGGCGAGTACATCACTACTAAATACAAATTACGACGCGGCTCGAGCACAATTACAAAAATAACAAATATAAAAAAAATTAACAGCTAACAAATGCAGTTCCTACGAGTTGAATAGAAATTACACAAATAAGAACCGCTACTTATCAAATCAAATACAAGTTAGTACAAAAGAAAAGACAAATCAAATTAACAATAACAAATACTAGTGCGATCAAATCAAGTTAAATTCAAATTACGTAAATACAAATTACTACTCTTTAGTTCAAATACAAATTACAATACGAAAGATACATAACGAAGATACACATCAACAAAAAATGATCAACAAAAAGTTCAGTTTTCAGTTCTCATTTTAGGGTGCAGTCGCAGCAAAATGCACGGGGTGCTGATGTTGAGGTAATCGTATCTGGTGTGCCAAAACGTGTGACAGCTAAAGAGGATGAACAGTTAATTAAAGGTATGAAAAGAGGCAAGTCACCGGGTCATGACAGCCTCAGCATTGAGCACTTCATGTATGCTGGGCCGCACCTCCCGAGGTTACTAGTTATGCTATTTACTTTCTGTATCAGAAACTCATACCTGCCTGCAGAGTTGATGAGATCGGTCGTTGTTCCTATTGTTAAGAATAAAACTGGAGATATATCCGATAAGACCAACTATCGCCCGATTTCATTAGCTACTATCACAGCAAAAGTACTTGACGGTCTGTTTGAGAGACAGCTCAAGCGTCACCTGGTTCTGCACGACGCTCAATTCGGTTTCAGGCCAAAACCGTCAACTGAGTGCGCCATTCTGGCTCTCAAGCATACTGTCAGGTATTATATGGATAGGAAGACTCCAGTTTACGCGGCTTTTCTTGACTTGTCCAGGGCGTTTGACTTGGTTAGGTATGACATCCTGTGGAAAAAACTACAAAATTCAGGAGTTCCTTAAGTTTAGAGTTTTTTAAATATTGGTATGGCCACCAGACTAACCAAGTCAAATGGTTGGATCAGCTTTCTGATGCGTACGGGTTGGAGTGTGGGGTGAGGCAGGGTGGTTTGACCTCCCCGACGCTTTTTAATTTGTATGTAGACGAGCTGATTGTTAGGCTTGGCAGCGCCAGTGTCGGCTGTTTCATTGATGGTCTCTGTGTAAACAGCATCAGTTACGCGAACGACATGGTGTTGCTGAGCCCGTCAGTTGCTGCTCTAAGAAGGCTGATCTCAATATGCGAGGAGTATGCAAAATCCCACGGCCTATTGTATAATGCTAGGAAAAGCGAGTTGATGGTTTTTAAAGCCAGGACTCGTAAGGTGATGTATGTACCGCTTGTCAAACTAAACGGTAGTGAACTTGTAAGGGTGCCATCCTTCAAGTATCTCGGTCACGTGGTTACCGAGGACTTGAAGGGTGACAAGGATATTGAAAGGGAAAGGAGGGTGATGGCAGTCCGCTGCAACATGTTGGCTCGCAGATTTGCACGTAGCAGTCCAGATGTAAAAATAACACTGTTTAAGGCATACTGCCAAACGCTTTATACGTGCAATCTATGGGTCAACTACACGCGGGGGGCTATCAACGCTCTCCGAGTACAATATAATAATGGTTGGAGAATGTTGTTGGGGCTTCCAAGTTACTGTAGTGCATCAGGGATGTTCGCATTGGCGCACACTGATGGGATTTACACCGTAGTGCGCAAGCGAATCGCATCCCTCCTGCGCACGTTGCGGGGGAGCGCCAACACCATTCTCAGAGTAATCAGTGAAAAGCCTGACTGTCCGATACTGCGGCACTGGGTGTACGCTCACACACATGTTGCAGGGGTGTCGCGCAGTGCAGGCAGATATTTAAATTAAAATAAATATTTTCCAAAATATTACTAACCTAGTTTTTAAGATCTCTTTTTTATGCTACTAACAATATTATGGACAACAGTCTGAAATAAATCAATTTTATTTTATTATTTTTATTTTAAAAAATGCCTTGCTCGGAGTTCGACCCTTCGATAACTAATCCACTACTACTATCCGACAACGATAATTAACCGATTACGTAAAAATAACCATCTACCTACATGACGCAAACTCCCGCTTGCGCGCTAAACGGGCGGGCTTTTCAAATTTACCCGCTAACAACAAAGCAAGCCAACAAAGAAAGGAATTTTATTATTACGTATATAATAAAAAAAAATATTTTTGCGTATTACGGACGGGCGTGATTGTAGACACAAAATTAAACAAATCAACCCAACGCTCCCTACCATCAAAATTGTTTAACTTTTATCCAACACTATGGTCGGGATCGACCGGGAATCGATCCCGGAATCGCGCTTTGCTACCAAAAGTTACGGCCTGCAACTGCCTATCCCAGGAGTAGGATCCTCCGTGGCCCATGAACGGAAGAACCTACAAGCAGGTACAGGTCGGGCGTCCTAACGCTAAGGGTGGAAAGTTTCTAATTACAATAAACGATTAGGGGGGAGCGTTACATTCTATTGAACAGAGCTTACTTACCTCTATCCAAGGCGACTGGTCCCTCAGGATTCGGTCAGGTCGCGTGTGGATGTATAGTGCTAGGAAAGTAAGGGTCAGTGATGTGTATCTGGGTGTGGCTGGTAGTGTTATTGACCTTATTAGACCGTTACTCTCTGCAGCAGTTCGGCCTTCAGCACCTCTCCAAACCACGGTCTCCTTCCGCAGTCACTTTCTTCGTTTTCTACGATGACAGTTCTTTAACTCTGTCGTACGATTAACTACCTTACAGAAGCCACTAACTCTCGTTTGTTATAACGCCTGACTCGCGAAATGAACACAGAACGTACGGATCAAAGGTCACCGTTATTTCTAGAATATGGGATACGCGCTTCAATTCCCAGTGGTATATTTACTATACGCGCCTATCATAAACGAGTTCCCGACAAAAAAGAACGCATGCGATCTCTCGCCGCGATGAATCTGGACTCTTATTTTTCCTCGCGCGTCCTCGAGACTGCGGGACGTCAAACCGGTATTGCCGAGGCGCGCGCGCCCTCTGACGTCCATTATTGACATTAGCGCTTTTGCGCGAACAGGTATAGTTGTAGCACGAAAGGGTCGACTCAACCGTGGAAGGACCATACTCTCACAGAATACCAGAGTAAAATAGCAGCTTAACGCTACTGTGTTCCATATGGTGAGTGTAGAGGACCGGAGACCCGTTTTATTGGGAACGAGGCATTCCATCTTAGTCCTCACGAGTGATAACGCATCTGCATTTTACTTCATCATGGAGAATAGATGTAGATGTCTATGGGCCATAGCAACCACTTACCATCAGGTGGACTGTATGCTCGTTCGTCACATTTGTTCTATAAAAAAATTGGCGATATATTGAAGATGTGTCAAATAGCATATATGGGTAGATATATTGATGTGAAAGAAGAACAATGCGATAGAGGTCTTAGGATCGTGCCAAATGGAAGTCCGTAGTCTCTGCCTATACCTACGGGTAACAGGTGTTAGAGTTTATGTATGTATGAATGTAAAGAAATATTTTAAATAAAGTCAATATTTTATGAAAAAAATAATAAACATTTTTTATATTTGAGAAATACGTGTCTAATTATATAAAATGAGATGTAATATTATAGGCTTATTCTATTTTAGAAGGACGAAAGTCGATGAACCCACAGAATAGAATGCGTTATTTGAACTGTTGAATCTTATATCATTTACTTGTGAAGCATGCGATGTAGATACCTATTCCTTAATCTACATCTATCTATCGCGACTTGAAATGCAGATGCGTTGTCAGCCGTGAGGACTAAGATAGAATGCCTCTTTTTCCAGTAAAATGAGTCTCCGGTTCTCTACACTCACCATACAAAACACAGCAGCATCAAGCTGCTATTTTACGCTGGTATTCTCTGAGAGTGTGGTCCTTCCCCGGTCGAGCCGACCGATTCGTGCTGCAACTATACTATTAATATAGCTGCAGCATAGCTCTACCACGTTTAAAAATTTGGTCGATAAACTTCCGTTTAGGGCGTCCCTTACTGACTCTGCTACTTACTTTTGCAGCATAAATTAGGTTTGTCACTCTTTCCTCATTCATTCTTTCTGCGTATCCAAGCCACTTAAGCATTCCTTCTTTAATCCTAGTCACAACTTTTTGCAAACCACACTTTTCTTTTATCACACTATTCTTTACACTTTATCATTCAGAGACAACCTAAGATGCTTCGTAATGAACGCTTTTATTCAGGTTAACTTTGCTTTCGTATTATTTTCTTTCACAACCATTTTTGACTATTACAGTAAGGTAGGGAAAACAAAGTGTTGCGAATTGCCATAATGGCCTTTTTTGATTCAGTTTGGCTTCCGATTATAGAGTAAAGAGTCCCATTTACTCCGTGTTTTGCATTCGCTCTTCGTTCTATATCCTTGTCATGTCTATGGACCCTGCTAAACACACATAAATATACCAACTCATCCACATGCTCAATCAACTCCCCTTCTAGTCTTTTTCACGACATTTGTTTATAAAAAATAAAAGTGCAACAACCAACTTATATCCCACTGCTTGGCTTACTTTTATTATCAATGAATGGGTTTTTGGGCAAGTAAGTGTCCCATTTCATGTTAACGAATGGTTGGCACTTACCCTCGTGCATCTTTTTAATTTCTGTCCACTAAACTATATACGGGCGAAATCAAATGCTGTCTCTAACTACTCTGCCTGTAGAAAATACAAGACACATACGTACATACATATTTATATGAAGATATAGTAGAAATTATTTCAATCAGGTTTGGAAAGTTTGCTTAAATATCTTAACACTTTTTGCCAGTTTTGCAACCTTGACTGGCTCACCCTGGCAACTGTAGGCACGTTTGAGAGCGGGCGTTGCACTTCGCCCCAAACCCGCGCCTAGCGCCCATGAGTTGAGCAGACGTGCTACATCCGCTCTACTATGCACCCGATGTAGGGCATATCAATCCAATGGATTTTAATGGACAGGTCATTTAGATGTCCGACAACATTCATCTAATACCGAAAATTCTGTAAATCGTTATTTACTTACGAGACAGTGTGTGATACAACTAACAACAACATGTGAATCATGACGGTGAAACACCGGCCCAGGGCCGTAATTTGTTGCAATTTATAGTGGCCTACGTTCAGTAGAGGACTTGTGATGTTAATCACACTATTCATTTTTAAAATTTCATTTAATAATTGTCTGTTCGATTGGTAAGATCCCCGCCGGCGCAAATGAAATTGGCTCGGCGGTGGGGAAACCTGCATGTCTGAAAAATAAAAAACCTCCGTGGAAAGCCTAAAGATCGCAATAACAATCACTGATACCAGTGGTGGAGTTCGACTTTCCCCGTTCAATGGCATTCAAGGACGAGTCATTGAGCTCCTCAAAATAGAAATCAAATAATAATTTCACAGTAATGTTCGATCATAAAATCAGACGGTATTCACGCATATTTATTTTCGGCTGCACACAAATACCATTTCGCAAATGGACGGAAACGATATGAGAATTCGGTACGACAATAAATCCAAAAGTAATAGGTAAAGGAAGATTCCAGTTCACTGTTTCAAAGTCGGATGTCTTTATAACAAAGGAAACAATAAAAAGTCTTTATTATTATTATGTCTATTTATTTTTATAAAATAGAAATAAAAAATCAAACTTACAGTTCTCCTGATGATAAGTGGATACTGTGCAATCCATAGAAATCTGCAACCAATTTTAAATAAGGAAGGCTACACATGCGTTGTCATCTCTAAAGGACTAAGGTGAAATGCCTCACGAACTGTAATTACAATACTAATACTGTCTCTGCACGCCCTTAGGACAGGAACACAACAGTGCACACACGGCTATTATGTAGCATAAATGAATAAGAGAGTGGAGCCACCACCTATTAATTGGAATTTATTAGTAATGGTTATTTCTTAACAGGGATGAAACACGAGTTTGTAAAATCGCTAATCGGTACAAAATTATGAATGCGCATTTACATAATTGTAGAAATATATAAGAAAGTGGATCCTACTACTTATTTACACATGCTTTATTTCATCTATGCGTCTCGGTTAGTGCAGAAAGTGAGTGACTAGCGCGTACCGGGGCGAGACCTTACTAGTAATAATTAAAAATAAAAATTTTGTACAGCCGACTTCAATATAAGCGACTTTAATATAGGTTATTTAAGAATAACTCAATAACCATTGGTCTGACCTTGATCAAATTCATATGGGATCACACGAGAATAATTTCATATAAAAAAAGAATCATCGAAATCGGTTTGCCCAGTACAAAGTTATGAGATAACACACATAAAAAAAACATACACTCGAATTGAGTACCGTCTCCTTTTTAGAAGTCGGCAGATAATATTAGAGATTTTTTTATACGGATAGAGCCATTCTGCAGCTATATTAATAGCACGAATAATAACACGAATGGGTCGGCTCGACCGGGGAAGGATCACGCTCTCACATAATACGAACTTAAATTAGCAGCTTAACGCTGCTGTGTTTCGTATGATTAGTATAGAGAACCGGAGACCCTTTTTACTGGAACTGAGGCATTCCATCTTAGTTCTCACAGGTGACAACGCATCTGCATTTTGATTCTTCATTGATAATTGAAGCAGGTGTCTATGGACCACAGTATCCACTTAAAACACTTACCATTAGGTGCCATGTGTGCTCGTTTATCACACCTATTCTATTAAAAAACTTTCTTCTCTTCAGAAAACTTTCTTTTCCTCGATCGTCGATTCTAAGGGCTATTACACCGGTCCATAGCCGCTTTAGCTTACTGATGTCTGCTACTATGAGACTATGTAGTTTAATCTAGTGCTACTACAATTGTATTCATTATGGATTTAAACACGCAGAGAAACTCCGTGTAAAGCCTTTTCCATAGCTCGTTGAGCGGCAACAGTAACTGGTTGCACAAATTTATTTTCGGTTTTGAGGAATATATGATAAGAAGATATGTCACAATCTCCCAATAAACTCGATGTAATAAAGCTCACAATATTTCTTTTTTCTACCGACCTCATAAAATTGTTCTACGTGAAACGATTTCGATGATTTTTTTTTATTTGAAAGTTGGTGCTTCTCATGTGGTCGCATATGAATTTGATCAAGGTCTGACCAATAGTTTTTGAGTTATCCTTAATAATATATATTGAAATCGATTGTACAAATTTTTTAATTTTTAATTATTGACGCATTAGTATTGGCTTAAGTTCGAATTCGAACCCAGAAACCATAGAAGCAAGGCACTCTAAGCAAAAGCGAACAACCTTAATAATATATTTCGTGAGGCAAAAGTCAAAAAGCTTTTCTAATAATATCCTAACAAAATTTCCTCGAAAATTTCATATTAATAATTTACTTTCCATAATTGTACTACAAATTGAAGGTCTAATTGAGTTCACTTAAGGTTAAGCGTAATATCATAACTTTATATGTAACAAGTTCATCATTCGCCATTGCTTGTATGCCATTTGATATCGTCATATTTAATTTATCGTGAAACATTGACTGGAATTACAAAAAAAATATTTTATTATTAGTTAAATTGAAACAGATACGCCTGTAATCACTGGTTAGCACAGATAATCTACAACACGACTACCGTACACTACAACCAGATTGGGTATCGTAGTACCAGAGGTTTTGAATCTCATAGACTGCGACCCTTCCCCGGCTTGAAAATTATATATTTACCATTCTGTGAGAGATTTGTAAGTGGTCTCATGCGAAAAACAAGTGAGTTCAATTAACAGTCTTACTGCATGTTAGGAGACACTTTTTTATACAACAAGGTGACAAACAAGCACACAATCCACCTCATGGTAAGTGGATGAAATGGTATGATATTCTCGTCTTTTCCATATTACCCTTGATTAAGAATCAAAATGCAGATGCTTATCACCCCTGAGGACCAAGATACGATATTCGATACACAGCAGCATTAAGCTGCTATTTTACCCTGGTATTCTATAAGAGCGTGGTCCTTCCACGGTCGAGCCGACTGAGCATTCGTGCTACAACCATAATATAGCTGAATCATGGCTCTACTACGTATGACGCCACCACATCTCATTATGTGATGGATTTGGGTATGTCATGCTTGTGTAAAGGTATCAGCTTGTCGCATCTTGTGACGTGTCGTTCATTTACTTTTAATATGGTCTAGGAATGTGGTGGCTACCACATGCGTCATATTTCTTAACAGATTCTGCTTACGAAAGCTGGTCTGCTCGGGTTCGCTATGGTCTGATAAGTTCCAATTTTTTTACGTCCTTTTTTAAGTACATCATAGAAAATGCGTCAGTAACCTAGTAATGAATCTGTTTTTATCCTCCGTTCCGTACATACATACTATGATATTGTCAAATTTTCTTTTAAATAAAAGACAAAAAGAAGAGAAGCAAATTTTCTACGGCCATTTGACAAACGAAATTATATTTTCTTACGTCGAAGAAGTAAAACATATTATATTTCATTTCATTTCAACGAAATACAGCAAATAACATGATTAAAATTTCGTGACCAATTCGCACCACATAAAGTTAAATTAGGGAATTTAAATTTATTAATTATCACCCAAATCCAATGTATAAAACGAATTCGTCTCTGACAAGGACGCTGCCCTTCGAAATTTCGTATAACTAAACCAATTAAATACAGCTTGCTGTCAATTAAAGGAGCTCCATATAAATTACACATCGAACCACCCACCGCGGCTCCATTCGTAATTTTTGTAATAGCAGAATAACATGTAGTGAAACCATCACTTATGTACGTAACCTTATTAATAAGTAAACATTCTCTTCTTTTTTTTTTGAGTTTCGAATTGGAACCAGTGATTTTTTTTAAATTATGTATGATAAAAAATTAATATACCACTTTTTTGAATTCTTACATTATTATCAGATTCTGATTAATGCTCAAAATTCCGACTTAATACATGGTTAAAAACATACAAAATTTTACTCAAAATAAAGGCATGAACCTGCGGTTCTTATCCCATATGTCCAGCGTGGTAAATAAAGCAAATATCCTCCTAAAAGATCCATGCGGGAGGCCTAAAGGACCGAAAAGAGAAGCCTAGATGTGAAATTTAAAATCTATTTTAATTTTATTTTAATTTACAATCAACATATTCAGCCTATATACACGTCCCACTTCTGGACCCAGGCCTCCATCATTTCTGTTACAGCTATGGAGCATTTAATACGCCGCGCTGTTCAGTCGCCTTGACGTTGACAAAGCTTCACATGACCGCTAAATATTTATGCTTATGACGTGTGATCAAACCAAAAAAAAAACTTCCTCACGATTTATTCCTTCGTCGCCATGTGGTATCAGAACATAAAATTGGAAATTAACAGTTTCACTGCCGGAACTGAACCCAGGCTGTTTTAATACTCTGAAAGGGCAATGGTAGAAAAATAGTTGACAAAAATTATTGCGTCTAGAAATAAGTTATATATAAAATGAGCTTTATTATTTTTTTATGATTTTTCAAATAAAAATGTATTTTTATTAAAGCCACAGAAAAAAACAAACATTTTTGGGAATATCAAATGGGTTAAATCATTTTACTCTATTCAAGTGTTGCCATTTACTATATTCATACTTTTTTCGTATACACTTTGTAACACTACCAACACAACACACAAACACAAAACATTTTTATATTAAGTTATTATTAGTAATGACTATACTATCAGTGGCCCCCAGTCCCCGGCGGCCCCGCTATTCCTGGCTACGGTGGCGACCATGGTAACGGCGGGGCAGAGAGTGCTAAGAATCTCCGGTGGAGGTTCGGTTGCCACCTTAGACGACTCGACCTGGCAACGTACAACGCACGCACCCTAAGGACTGACGAGAAGATCGTGGAGCTGGAAGAAGAGATAGACAAGTTGCGCTGGCATATTATAGGATTATCCGAAGTCCGAAGAGAGGGGGACGACACGGTAATCCTCGAATCCAGCAACTTGCTCTATCACCGGGAGGGCGACCATCTGTCCCAAGGTGGTGTCGGATTTATCGTCCACAAGTCTCTCGTTAACAACGTTGTAAACATCGGGAGTGTGTCGACGAGGGTTGCGTACTTTATACTCAGAATCACCAAACGGTATTCGCTGAAGGTCATACAGGTTTACGCACCAACCTCGGCACACCCCAATGAGGAGGTGGAGGAAATGTATGAGGATATCCCTAGAGCCATGCATTCCTCCAAAACCCAATATACTGTGTTAATGGGAGACTTCAATGCAAAACTAGGCACAAGAGAGAACGGTGAGCTGAAAGTAGGGAAATTTGGAATAGGGCAACGGAACCCAAGGGGCCAGCAGCTGGCCGACTTCATGGAAAAAGAGGGACTCTTTATGATGAACTCTTTCTTTCAGAAGCGGCCCCACAGGAAGTGGACCTGGTCGAGCCCCGACGGTTCGACAAAAAATGAGATCGACTTCATTATGCCGACCAGACGACAACTGTCCAGTGATGTCTCCGTGATCGTGAGGGTGAAAACCGGCAGCGATCACCGAATGGTTAGAGGTACACTGAACCTAAACGTTAAGTTGGAGAGGTCTCATCTAATGAAGTCAACGCTCCGTCCCTTTCGTGCCCTGTTCCAAAGTCCGAAACCTTTCAGCTCAAATTACAAAACCGTTTTCAGTGCCTAGAAGACTGCAACTAACTGGACGATTTGAATGATAACCTCGTGGAAACTGTCCATGCGGTCGGAGCTAAGTTCTGCAAGACCCGCCGCAGAAGAACACAAAAACTCTCCGATCACACTCTTAATAGACTAAGAATAAGACGGGAGATGAAGCTACATTCTTCAACAGACTTGACAGCATACAGGCATCTAAACAGACAGATCTCCAAATGCATGCGGCGGGACTCACGCAACTTCAATACAGCTCGTATTGAAGAAGCGATCGAGCGGAACCAAGGCTCCAAAGTCTTTGCCAGAGCTCTGTCTGCCAGAAAGAGCCAACTGTCAAAGCTGAAGACAGAATGTGGCAACATCGTTTTCGGGACACCTGAGATTTTGAGTGAGATTGAGAGGTTCTATGGGCAACTGTACACGTCATCGTTGTAGCCACACGCAAGTGTGAGTAACAATCCAAGAGCTAGTCTCATCCGACACAATTCCGAAGATATCCCGGACGTCAGTCTACGTGCGTTGGTCTTGTTCTTTAAGAAAGGTGACAACGCTCTCTTGAAGAACTACAGACCGATTTCCCTTCTTAGCCGCGTCTACGTACTGTTTTCGAGAGTCATTACGAATCGTCTCGCGCGCATGCTTGACGACTTCCAGCCTCCCGAATAAGCCAGTTTTCGAAAGGACTTTAGCACCATAGACCACATACATACCCTTCGGCAAATTGTACAGAAGTCCGAAGAGTACAATTTGCCACTATGTCTGGCGTATGTGGACTATGAGAAAGCCTTTGATTCTGTCGAAATTTTGGCTGTGCTGCAGTCCCTTCAGCGGTGCCAAGTTGACTGTCGGTATATCGAAGTGCTGAAGTGTTTGTACAGTAGAGCTACGATGGCTATCCAAGTACAGAACCAGAGTACGAAACCTATCCAATTGCAGAGAGGTGTAAGACAGGGTGACGTCATATCCCCGAAACTCTTCACCGCTGCATTGGAAGACGTTTTCAAGCTTCTGGACTGGAAATGATACGGTATCAACATCAATGGCGAGTACATCATTCACCTTCGATTTGCCGACGATATAGTCCTTATGGCAAAATCGCTGGAGGACCTAAGCACTATGCTCAATGACCTCAATAGTGTTTCCCAACGGATAGGTCTTAAGATGAACATGGACAAAACAAAGATCATGTTTAAATGTCCATGTCACACCTATGCCGGTAGTTGTTGGGAGCACTAAGCTTGAAGTTGTTGACGAGTTATGTTTACCTGGGACAAAAAGTCCAACTTCGACCGAGAGGTCAATCGACGGATTCAACTCGGTTGGGCAGCGTTCGGGAAGCTACGACACATCTTCTCGTCAGACATACCTCAAAACCTTAAAACGAAATTGTACAACCAGTGCGTGTTGCCAGTGATGACTTACGGAACTGAGACGTGGTCCTTCACAGCTGGCCGTATGAGGAAGCTCAAGGTGTCTCAGCGAGCTATGGAGAGGGCTATGCTCGGAGTTTCTCTGCGTAATAAACTTAGAAATGAGGATATCCGCAGTAGAACTAGAGTAACCGACATAGTCCAACGGATTAGTAAGCTGAAGTGGCAGTGGGCCGGCCATATAACTCGAAGAACCCCGATGGGGAAGAAAGGTTCTCGAGTGGCAACCTCGTACCGGTAGGCGAAGTGTAGGGCGACACCCCACGAGATGGAGTGACGACCTGGTAAGTCATGCAGGAAGTCAATGGATGCAGGTGGCTCAGGACTGTGCTTTGTGGCATTCCTTGGGGGAGGCCTACGTTCAGCAGTGGACTTATGAGGGGCTGTAATCATGATGAAATGATGATACTATCAGTAATAATAAAACTAAAAGTGATATAGTTGAAAATAAGTCTCTTACAAAGAACTTCCTACAATAATATATTATCTCAATCAAAGTAATATGTAACAATTCCATTTAATGTTATGGCAGCACTAACTAAAACAAAATGTCACTGTTTTTTTTACTAGCTTCACAGCTCTGAGTTCTAGCTCTTCTAAGAGTGTCACTGTATGACACAAAGGCCATGGAGCCATGCCAGAAATACACATTTATAGTATGCAAGTATATAATAGAGTTACAATAATCTAAAAACTCTCAATTATGTAAGTAGGTACATTATGTTGAGAATGTATTAAGCTAACATCAAACAACCACAGGACGCATGACTTTTTCCAAGTGACATAAGACATAACCATATAAGGTTATTATTTTAAGATATTTTTGATATGTAGACGCTACCATTCCTTCTCATCTAATTTTATGTATGAAAGTCTGCCATTGTTCTTTGCGGTGAGCGCTTAACTACTAGTTACTAGAACTCGTGTGTGTTTACTACGATTAAAAATTTTGAGAAGTCGAACCAATTATAGTATTGATAATATTCGAATTTTACAAAATTTTTTTCCCTATAATTAGCAATCCGTACGCAATTATCATGTTCGTTATATATCAACTATTATAATTAACTCAATACACGGAATATTATAACAATATAAATTAATATTTATTTATTTATTTATTTATTTATTCTTCTTTACATCTACCTTATAATAAGGGATATAAAGGGCGGACTTAATGCCTTGTGGCATTCTCTACCAGTCAACCCTGACATGGAGACCACTTTTAGACCACTTTTAACTGTTAAACTTTTTTTATAACATAAGGGTAAGTAGCTAGCAAACATCCCACCTAATGGTAAGAAAATTCTGTCGCTCATAGAAATCTACATCTATCCTCCCTACAATTATCCTAAGGGAATTATACAAAGGCATAACGTTACCCCTAAAAACCGTTACCGTTATTTTATACTCGTGGCGTAAAGGTAAATTTCTGTGTAACTTTAAAAAATAGCGATATCAATATATTACACCGGTAGCGTAACCTCATACCTTAATCGCAAACAAGCCCTGTTCAGGGGTGACAACGCATCTACATTTTGAATCTTAATGGAGGATAGCATTTTTAGTCCATTAAGATGGCACATGGACACGAAGGTGTCAGTATCCATTTACCATCACCTGGACTGCGTGCTTATCACCCTTATTCCATAACAAGATTATCTCTCTTCCTATTTAAAGTTTAAAACTCAACACAGGACTCGCCTATAGATTAACTAAAACACGACCCTAAACCACATGTATCTATAAACGCTTAAAATACATACGCTATACGTAAAATTGCATAAGTTTGTAATGCTTTTATTTTTTTATTAAGTACCCAAATTCCACTGTGACTATTTTTTATGTCGCGGTATGGCTCATACGATGGGTGTATAAGGGTAGCGGACATTTTTATAGGGCAGTAAACTATAGTTTAATATTTCTACTAAATTTATTGCCAACCTTCTTTCTGGGATCCAGTAAGTGAATTTTTACAGAAATGATTACACAAAAATGAACGTGACGCAACGCAACCCTGCTCGATTTGCTTAACCTTATTAGGAACAACGCTAAATAAGTTTCAGAATGCAATAATTATATACATTTACTACCTATATAATAAACGTTATTGTCTTGTAATTGTTGCTTCTTTGTCGTTGCTGTTTTGTTGCTTTTTACATAAGATGTATGCGTATATTTTATATACGGTATATTGTTAAAACTAGATTATGAAAAAAGAGGATATAAAAGCGTGATATGTGAAAATATGTAGCGGATCAAAATAGTTTTCTTCAAAAACTTAATAAATGGCCTTACACCTTTATTCATTTGTCTTTATTTTTTAAACAATTGATATTTCCAAGACATATTTATTAAGATCTCTTGAAAATGGAACGGCGAAATGACTCCGGAGATTAAACTCATCAAACATAAGCAACCAGCTATGTAAAGGTTGTGTCTGCACAGGTGTGAGATGATAATACCGAAGAAAGGAAAGTTACGCTGACAGTGTTATGACAAATTACATAATATTAAGTTATCTCCTGAGATCTTATATTTTACGATTTATGATTTCTATGTTCTGTAATGTATGCATTTAAATGTTCTACTTACCACGCGTTCGATGGTTTGCTTCGTTATGCATCATGCATACAGCAAAGAAGTGGAATATATCTGCCAGCATCTGTCTTTCAATCCGATTACAATTTATCATTATTAGACAAGAGTGATTAGTAAGCTGAAGTGGCAATGGGCCGGCCATATAGCTCGAAGAACCGACAGCCGATGGGGAAGAAAGGTTCTTGAGTGGCAGCCTCGTACCGGTAGGCGACCCCCACGAGATGGAGTGACGACCTGGTAAGACGTGCAGGAAGTCGATGGATGCAGGTGGCTCAGGACCGTGCTTTGTGGCATTCCTTGAGGGAGGCCTATGTTCAGCAGTGGACTTATGAAACGCTGTAATGATGAATAAGCAAATAAGCATGATGAAGACAAGAGTGAATAGGCTTTTGTGTCCTTTATTATCTTCAGTTGCATCACCACTTACAATCAGGTGTGATAGTAGTCAAGCATTTGCTTGGAATGGTTAAAAATAATTTATCGTATACTTTAAGTGAAATTCGATGAAATTTTGTATTTATATATTGTTTTACTTTCCAAGTTTATTTAAATAGGTGTCATTGCTGAGTAACATATTTTTTTTATCCTAAAACATCTTTATTTTATTTGGGATAGTGCCATGCTGCAGCGTGAATCCCACTTTACGAAGGACCACACAATGTAATCGTGAAGCAGTAACATAAAACTTCTGTGTTTCTTATGGTGGATCATGAAATCCGTAGGCAGGCACTTTTAACTTTATTAAATTATAGATAACAACTTATTTCTTATAAATTGTGAAGTGGTGTGAAGTGTGTGGAATAAAAATAGGAATGTTGGATAGATTAAATTATTATCTACATTTCTTTTTTTAAATTTTGCTGCAAAGCAGTCGGGAATTTAAAATAAGTTAAAGTAAACACTATAAAATCCGTAAAGATTAGTTTTATTCAATAATATCGTACTGTCGCTTAGTGAAATATAAAATTACCGGGTTATTATAGAAAATTACACTCGTGTTCAATGTTTTAGTACTTTATAATCTTGTCATGTTCGTCCGTGAAAGTTGTGTCCCCATTTAACTTGGCAATTGCTTACGAAGTACAGGAACGTGCAATGTTCAGAACGCCAACAAACAAATTTATTATCAGCTATATTCTATAACTTCGGAATCTCGTCAAAATTTCTGAATATTTCGCCATAAAGATTTGGTAGAGAAATTTATTCGTTTAGTAATTTTGAAGTTGTGTTTGATTGAAGAATCTTGAGTCCCTATTCTCATATATACGTAATTGGTTTGTTTATATATATATATATATATATATATATATATATATATATATATATATATAAACATAATTTTAAGTATTGAGTCTTCATCACCCTGTTGAAAGAATAAATGAGAAAAGAGTGAGAAAGCAAATCTATGTTAAAGAAGGGAAGAGTCGCCCTTGATGGAAGTTAATCGACCAAATTGGCGATATATTGAAGATGGACCAGATTAACATTTAACTGACGATCATGTATTTGTAAGGTATATGGATGTGTGGTGACTTGCACCCTTGGTTATAAAAAGATACTCTGTGCTTGCACCTCACTATCGGTGACGTCGCAACGCGCCCCGCGTCACACCGCGCCCCGACTGGTTCCCGTTCGTGAGGCGAAGCCCGAAGCGGACGCAAGCGCTCCCGCTCCGCCCATTGATGGCATTGAGCGAACTGACTGCAGTTGCAACGCGCGTCTCTTGTATGCAAAATTCATTATTGTAAAACGTGTCCAATAGATTATTACATAGTTGTAACCCTTTATATTTTATTGGAAAGCAACCAATAACTATATAGTGGTGACCCCTACGAAGAAAATTATAATCCGAAATGACATCGGGAAGTCCCGGAGTTACACCGAGCATCGGCGTCGATCGCGTCAGCGTACGTTTGCCGCCATTTTGGTATAAAGATCCAGAAGTATGGTTTGCGCAGGTCGAAGTGTAATTCATAACCGCTGTCATAAAGGACGAATGTACAAAATTCAACACAGTAATACAACAGTTAGACCAAAAGCTAGCTCGAGATGTACGCGAATTAATTATCAATCCGTCGAAGGAAAATCGGAGTGACAAATTAAAATCAGAATTAGTTAAACGTGTGGCCATTTCAAAAGAACAAAAAATGCGGCAGTTTGATGACGAATTTCTGCACACCATGTGGTTGAACGGGTTGCCTGTCCATCTTCACCACTCTCGCCTCCTTTACGCCACAGATGTAAAGAAGGCGAGAGAGGTGCGTCATAATCGTGCCAAATGAAAGTTCGTAGTCTCTGCCTACCTTTTGGTTCACAGGCGGGTTTATCTTCATGTACTGCCATATAATATATGCCCACTGTCAAGCATTTCTTAGAAGATTTTTCCCTCTACACAGTACTGTTACTCTTGGAACGTTAAGGCCCATTAGGATAAGGAGAACTGGCAAATTTTTGAACAGCATTTATTGTGGAAGAACACCTGCTTTTTATTTACTATTTTAATATATTAAAATAATGCAGATATGTTATATCCAACAATGCTGAAACGATAAAGCCATTCGGACAATATTTTTGTTTTTAATTGTTTCTTTGGTTATAGATTCGTACAGTTACGAGTATACTTTGCTAGTCTCAAGTAATAAGAAACTACCGTTACTAACATAGAACATAGACCTCACCATAGATATAGGGGTGATAATTTCCATAGTTGCCACGCTGGCAAGCGAGTTGGCAATCGCAGTTTCTTTTCAACTGTCATCAGGAAAATGCTGCTGCCCATCTCCTGGTACACTTTTCCACTATCACTTCGTACAACACCTACGAAATGATATGGGGTAGTAGATTATACTGTGTATATACGGTGGTAATAAGAAATTTTCATCTTTATTTTATTTCAAAAATTTCTTAACAATATGCCGATGAATTGGTTGAGGCACGAGTGGATCGGCTCGTCCGGGGTAGCACCACACTCTCAACGAATACCAACGTAAAATAGCAGCTAAATGCTGCTGTGTTTCGTATGGTGAATGTAGAGAACTGGAGACCCTTTTTACTGGATAAGAGGCATTCCATCTCAGTCCTCAGTAGTGACAACGCAACTCCATTTTGATTCTTAATTGAAGATAAATGTGGCGTATATGGGCTACAGTATCCACTTACCATCAGGTGGACTGTGTGTCACTCTAATTCTATAAAAAAAGAAAAGATATAGAACGAAATTTATTGGAATAAAAGACTTTATGATTATATATTCTAACAGCCGTGTAGAGACCGTAAAAGGGAATAACTCCATTTTCAACTCTGAGTGTCAAATGATAAGGTTTAAATATCCAGATCATTTGCAAAAGTGCGAGACATGTGGGTACTGCGATCATCAATCTACCCTCGTCAATTAACGTTTAGTGGTTGAAGCAAATCCTTCTCGAGCTCGAAAAATGTACAACCGACGAAGATAAAAAGCTTTTTTAAGCGACAGCTTCATACTATATAGAGTAGCTTTGTCCACTCCAATTAGATGGAATGACGACTTGATCGGTCGATGGATGAAGGTGCTCAGTACGATGTTTAGCGGAAAACTATGAGACAGGCTTATGCTTATGGATAGAAAGGAAAGAAAGAAAGAAACATATTTATTTGACCAATACACCATTGAGAAACATAGAAATTCGTTCATATTAGAAATAGGTAAATAAACAGTTGTGATGTCGAAAAGGATACCGCCTCAATGTACTATTAAGTATTACTGTATATTAATTAAATCATGTAGATGAGTTATGTTCAGTAATTGAATCAAATAAGATGATGCATGTGCCTTATAATTACTACGACTCTGAGTGCAATTCTATTTATCAAAAATACATTTATTTTGGATACTGAAAACTAATTACTCCAAGTAGTAATGTGACCAAATTTAAATATCTTCCCACTGACATTTTCAACATTTTTCTATTATTTACTAAAGGGTGATATGGGAACGAACACGAATAGTGAAACAAAACTTTGTATCAACATCTCCGTACAAATAGAAGGCAAGTACCCATATGTACATCAGCACAATTGAGCTTCGAAAGCACCAGATACTGACATAGTATTTTTTAGTTCCTCTAGGTAAGGACTCATTTAAGACCACTTCTATAAAAACATATTGACAGCTTTCTAAACATGTTGTTCAAAATGGATAGACTATTTTATTTATTATTTTCAAGACAGTCGTAATAAAAATAACTACAGCAAAAGCTATAAAAAGCTAAATTACTTACCAACTAAAACACATCACTATCGTTGAATACAATTTGACATCATAAGCGTCAAACCTCAAAACTAGTTTTTGTGGATTGGATGCTTTCTGCTCAACCACGACCAATAACCATAATGTCATATTACAATGAGCTTACTGAATTCAATTCATACCAAAAATCGAATATTTAAGTTCGTTGCTCGTGCATTTGTTCTGACCTTTAGAACCCTAATATTTCTAATTCAATGCAAATATTTGGAAGGATCGGCATTATTGGAGAAATATTCGTAAGGCTAAATCCTATAGATGTATACAATTGTCTCTTTTTGGTATCAATTTTTCGTTTCATCCAGTTTCAAATCACAACGATGCTAAAGTAGTTTTCACTTCAAAAACTGCGGTTGCCAACCAAGTCCAAGCTTGGCAACTGTGGCAAATGTCCTTTCTATGAGGCAATCTATGGGGGAGGCCTATGTTCAGCAGTGGGCTTTAATAGGCTGTAACTGTAACGGTAACGGTATGCTAATGGTTTTATTCGATATAAATTAATTAATTAATTATAAAATAAAAAAATAAAGCTTATCTCGTCTTACGAGCAAGTTCAATGTTATTATGAAAAGCTGAAATTGGAACGTTAATTAAAAGACGTTAGGACCCGCCGTTCTTTGACATTAACTAGTTCAAGCTGAAATTATTTTATGTACCTACTTCGTGTACTTAAGGTCAAACAACGTCCATACACATACTTGTAGTAAATGATGTGCGTTGGATGTTTTATATTAGTGAACGGGTGGCAGTATAATGATGAAACAGTGCAGACCGCAATTGTGACCATTTGAAAGAAAGTGGTCACAGGTGTCGATGGAATAGGCTTCCACCATAGATTGACTCATTTGTCATTGTTGCCACACTTAGCTGGCGCGTCGGTAATTCCAATTTTTTTATAGGATAGGATGACAAACGAACACAGTTCACCTGATAGTATGTGGTTGTTCTGACCAATAGACATCTACATTTATCCTCAATAAAAAATCAAAATGCAGATGCGTCATCACCCGTGAGGACTAAGATGGAATGCCTCTTTTCTAGTAAAATTGGTCTCCGGTTCTCTACACTCATCATACCGCTATACACTGCCATTTTACGTTGGTATTCTGTGTTGGTATCCTTCCCCGGTCGAGCCGACCCATTTGTGCTACAACTATACTACTAATATAACTACAGCATGGCTCTACTACGTAAAAAAAAACATTTTGAGCTGTTTTCAGGAATGGGCTACTTTCCATCTCCCGTTTTAGTTTCCCGTCTGTCGTCTTACACCTACGGAATGATTTAGGGTAATGAATATACTTACATCGTCAATACACGACAACTATTATAAAAATAATATGCATTCGCATATTTATAATAGCTCATATAAAACACACGAGTATCATATAATTTGTTAACTGGAATAGTTATTAGATAGGTATATCTACGTGGTAGAGCCATGCTGCAGCTATATTAATAGTATAATTGTAGCACGAATGGGTCGGCTCGACCGGGGAAGGACCATGCTCTCACAGAATACCAGCGTAAAATAGTAGCTTAATGCTGCTGTGTTTCGTATGGTGAGTGTAGAGAACCGGAGACCCTTTTTACTGGAAAAGAGGCATTCTATCTTAGTCCTCACGGCTGACAACGCATCTGCATTTTAATTCGCAAACGAAGATAGATGCAGATGTCTATGGGCCACGGCGGCCGCTTATCATCAGGTGAACTGTGTGCTCGTTTGTCACCCTAATTATATAAAAAAAGGTACAATATAAGAGATACTGTGACGATCATGATCTAAAAACCAGTGATTTGTGACAGGCACAAACATTGATTTCGTCTCATATTCAACCGAAACCTGAAGTAAGGGTGCTACAATCACTCAACATTATCCATTATAGTCTATTAAAGTCCACTGCTGTACATAGACCTTCCCGTGGATGGCCGTAGTTGGCAGTAGATGTAGTAGGTTGGTAGTAGATGGCTATAGTTGGTTGGATGGAAAACGGGTCGGCAACCGCAGTTTTTTTTATAATTTTTAACTGTTATCGGAAAAATACTGCTGCAGATGGACATCTGCTGTTTCACTATCCCTCTGTCACTTCTTACGACACCCACGGGTCGATATAGCGTAGGATATTCTTACATCGCCAGTTCACAATCAGCTCAGGCTAATCACTAACTCAAGCGGTCGCTGTAGAAGCAAGCAAACTTAAATCAAAGTATCCTTATTGAATTCCAGCAGGGTCAATCTACAAACACTAGATTGCTGGCTGCAAGCATCGAATCAGAAAACTTCAACCAATCTAGAATTTTTCCGTTAAAACTCCAAATGGTGCTCGTGCTGGGTATTAAATCAAAACGTGCATAAATTGCGTGATAAAGGCATATGGGCTATAAAACGCCGCATAATAGATTATTTGTAGGGTTGCCAAAGCTCTTTAATTTATTTATTTTATAATATTGTTGCACATAAAATTGTAAATTCAAAACCATATTATGATATATAAAGTTTACTCTAAAGTTTTGACAACTAGATTTATTGCTTCAAGTTTTAGCAATGTGTACAACATTTTTCCTAATTAATGCTAATCATTCAGAAAAAAATATTAAAAAAATTGGCAACCCTAACTCATAATTTTATTTAATGAGCATCAGCTGCAGCGATATTATCAATATGTTAGGCCATATGTAAAGAAAGCCGAAACTCACTGCCGTAATTATTACCGACATTTTCAAGTAGTAATTCTTTGTAAGGTTGACGTGGTTGTATTTCTCTTCCATATACATTCATTCCTTCAAACAACATGTACTGATGAATCGAACTTGCCATTAAATAACCACCACTAGCACCTACAAACAACACGTACGCGGGTGTTTCGTAAAGAATAACCGCACGGGCCCAGCCAAATCTGCAGATATAAAATATCATAATGTAGAAACAACTAGTACGTAGTGACATCTATTATAACAACCAGGAAAAAGGTGGCAGTGACAAATTTTAAATTATTTTTTGTGAAATGCGCCATCTTGTGGTTATATATTTAAACAGAAATAAATTAAAACATAATTAGCTGTTAAAAATGGCTTTGAAAATTTATATTTAAAATCGCAAGTTTTTAATGTTTGAGTTAAGACGTATCTTTATTAAATTTATGACGGATGTAAATAGTACTTGCCTTATATCATAAATACGCCATCTATTAGCAATATTGAAATACTCTACATGGAATAAAGTCCTTCGACAAAAACCAAGAATTTGATATTCAAGATAGTTTAGACATATTTTTACAAATATGAGTATAAACACCTTAATAATTATTGTTGTAATCAATTTTTAAGTACATTTAACTTACCTTTTATTGAAGCAGCGCGTTGCAAAAGAACTCAAGACACAACACTTAACTCATACTTAAACTTAAACTTACTTGTGTACTTGTAGCCCAGATAGAACTTCAAATTTTCAGTATAGTTGAGACCCCCGTCTGATGTGGTATCCCACGGTGTATAAATTATATCTTCCTTCTTCAGATAGTTAGCAAAGGTTTTCATCATGAGGAGACAAGTGGACTTGCCGGCGACGTGTACTTGTGCTTCGGGTTCGTTAATGAGCAGCAATTGCCTCCAGTCGTAGCTAGATGGCGTGGAAGAGAAATATATGTTAGTGCAGAATCACTCGGTGCAGAAAACAGTGCATATTTTTTTTAATGTTATTTAATTTAATTATTGATTTCAGAAAGTATACACTCAATGTATGTTATATACTTTATTTACTAGGTTATGCACCAATATATTGAAACATAATAATAAAATATATATAGAAATGTTGAGAAGTATGACGGTGGGCGCTGGTGAAGATTTGAATGTGTGAAAGCGTGCTCACTGTGCTGATATGCATCAAAAGTGGAATACCATAGGGTTTTAGTCAGTGGGAGTCCCATACAAACTGTTCTTGATGATGGGAGACAGCCCGATCCTAAACCTACAAATAGACCACGGGGAGCAGCATAACCACCAACTCGCCATCCCTTCGTGTTGAGTATGGCAAAATCTTTCAATTTATGTCGTCAACAATTGGTGTATACCATGAGTACTATATCCAGTACAGTTGTGATTTAAATTTTAGCAACAATTCGCAAACTAAGCTTATGGTTTATATATAAAAGTTACTGCATATATCATTCGTTGAGTAGAGGCTTTTCTAAGTAGGTTATGGAGAAATTAGTCCGCCTTTCAAAAATACTTTATTCCTCATATGCACGTTTTGTCACGATGTTTTCCTCAACGCAGAGCACGTTGTAAATTAGCACTTCAATAGAAACAGAAACAGAAACTTTTTTATTCAATATAGATTATAAATAATACTTATTAAAAATCACGCTTTTGTTTAATTACCACTGGTTCGTTAAAAACCTCTGTCCTGGGAAGAACCAGCAAGAAACCCAGCACGACTTTTTTTTAAACCTAACTTAAAAATTATCTGTTTTGTATATAATGAGCCAATACTATCGTGATACAGATATGTGGATTATACAGGGTTATTTTGCAATTACCTGCCAAATTTGCAGAGAAGGCTCAGAATGAGTCATATAGGCAAATGGTGAAGAAAAATAATAAAAAAATCTCAATAATTCTGTCCTTTTTATCTTTTAAATTAAAAATGTGTAATGCATTATTTTAACTAATTTTAATGCTTACGCACACATTCGTAAGGGTCGATCGGTAGGCAAAAACGTTGTTGTTAATCACATTCAATTTGAAATAATTTAAAATAAAACAAGAAGCCTTATTTACTCGTATTTTCCAAAACGGCAATAACGGTATATCATTATTTATATAAGTATTTGAACTTAAGTTTACAATTTGGCTACTCTTTGAAAAATTACCATACAGGGTTATTTTACTTTTATATAAGTGTTAACACCATAAATAGTTTATTACAAATAAATATGCACTATTAACACAATATATGTATTCAATTAATATTTGTTCAGAGCATTCAGTGTTACAGTTTTTTTATTCACGGCACTTAATTACACTTTGACTAATTTGACGCGTGTTCTCTAAACAGCAAAGAGTACATTATATGTAGGGGGTATGCTAAACAGAATGCCTAAGAAATAAGAATCATAATGCGCCCTATTTTATAACATTTCCCTTTCCACTTCTCTTCCGTTGTGCACGAAGAGGGGCGGACAATGTTGCCAATATAAGTGTTGGTTAAGAGAAATAACAGTGAAATTTATTAGGCGTCCAATTGTGGTGGCGTTACCATTTTGTTTTATTGTGCAGCAATTCAGTAATTTAACTGCACAATAATTGTGCAATTGTGTAACTTTGGTGAGAATCGTGGTTGGCTTCGATTTGTCATTTGAGGTTTGGTTTCGTTGTTGTAAAACTTACAATCAACACGACTGTAAGCTGATTTCTTTTATATATATAAGACTGTAATATATTCATTCTTTCATTATAGCCTATGAAAGCAAAACATAGATTGTCTCATGGAGCGGATTTTGGTCATAGTTGCCACCCTTGGTAACTGGGTTGCCAACCGCAGTTTTTTTTGAATTAAAGTTTCTTTGGGCAACTTTGGTAAAATCTTAAAATAATAGATTCTCATAATCAACATGCTGTAAGCATCATCATCATCATTACAGCCCTTCACAAGTCCACTGCTGAACATAGGCTTCCCCCAAAGAATGCCACAAAGCACGGTCCTGAGCCACCTGCATCCATCGACTTCCTGCATATCTTACCAGGTCCAGGTCACACCCTCTAGTGGGGGGACGCCCTACACTTCGCCTGCCGGTACGAGGTTGCCACTCGAGAACCTTTTTTTCCTATCGGTTGTCGGTTCTTCGAGCTATATGGCCGGCCCATTGCCACTTCAACTTACTAATCCGTTGAGCTATGTCGATCACTCTGGTTCTACTGCGGATATCCTCATTTCTGAGTTTATCACGCAGAGAAACTCCGATCATAGCCCTCTCCATAGCTCGCTTAGCGACCTTGAGCTTCCTCATCCGGCCAGCAGTGAAGGACCACGTCTCAAATCCGTATGTCATCACTGGCAACACGCACTGGGTGTACAGTCTCGTTTTCAAGTTTTGAGATATACCTGACGAGAAGATGTGCCGTAATTTCCCGAACGCTGCCCAACCGAGTAGAATCCGTCGATTGACCTCTCGGTCGAAGTTGGACTTACCTAGTCGGACTATTTGTCCCAGGTTAACATACTCGTCAACAACTTCGAGCTTAGTGTTCCCAACAACTACCGGCATAGGTGTGACATGGACATTAAACATGATCTTTGTTTTGTCCATGTTCATCTTAAGACCTATCCGTTGGGAAACACTATTGAAGTCATTGAGCATAGTGCTTAGGTCCTCCAGCGATTCTGCCATAAGGACTATATCGTCGGCAAATCGAAGGTGAGTGATGTTTCTAGTCCAGAAGCTAGAAAACGTCTTCCAATGCAGCGGTGAAGAGTTTCGGGGATATGACGTCACCCTGTCTTACACCCCTCTGCAATTGGATAGGATCTGGTTCTGTACTCGGATAGACATCGTAGCCCTACTGTACAAGCACTTCAACACTTCGATATACCGACAGTCAATTTGGCACCGCTGAAGGGACTGCAGCACCGCCCAGACTTCTACGGAATCAAAGGCTTTCTCATAGTCCACATACGCCTGACATAGTGGCATATTGTACTCCTCGGACTTTTGTACAATTTGCCGAAGGGTATGTATGTGGTCTATGGTGCTAAAGCCTTTTCGGAAACCGGCTTGTTCGGGAGGCTGGAAGTCGTCAAGTCTGCGCGCGAGACGATTCGTAATGACTCTCGAAAACAGCACGTAGACGCGGCTCAGAAGGGAAATCGGTCTGTAGTTCTTCAAGAGAGCGTTGTCGCCATTCTTGAAGAACAAGACCACCGCATTTCTGCTCCACGCCTCCGGTGTAATGGCACCATGGAGGACGGAATTAAAGAGCTTCTGAAGGACTTCAAGTACCGGTTTTCCACCCGCTTTCACAAACTCCGCTGTAATTCCATCCTCACCTGGGGCCTTGCCGTTTTCAAGTTGCTGGAGAGCCATTCTAATCTCGCTCAGGCTGACGTCCGGGATATCATCGGAATAATGTCGGATAAGACTCGCTCTTGGATCGTTACTCACACTTGCGTGCGGCTCCAACGATGATGTGTACAGCTCCCCATGGAACCTCTCAATCTAACTCAAAATCTCAGGTGCCCCAGAAACGATGCTGCCACATTCTGTCGTCAGCTTTGACAGTTGGTTCTTTCTGGCAGACAGATCTCTGGCATAGATTTTGGAGCCTTGGTTCCGCTCGATCGCTTCTTCAATACGAACTGTATTGAAGTTGCGTAAGTCCCGCCGCATGCATTTGAAGATCTGTATGTTCAGATGCCTGTATGCTGTCAAATCTGTTGAAGAATGTAGCTTCATCTCCTGTCTAACAGTCATGAGATTAAGAGTGTGATCGGAGAGTTTTTGTGTTCTTCTGCGGCGGGTCTTGCAGAACTTAGCTCTGACCGCATGGACAGTTTCCACGAGCTTGTCATTCAAATCGTCCACTTCGTTGCAGTCTTCTAGGCACTGAAAACGGTTTTGTAACTCGAGCTGAAAGGTTTCGGGACTTTGGAACAGGGCACGAGGGGGACGGAGCGTTGACTTCATTAGACGAGACCTCTCCAACTTAACAATTAGGTTTAGTGAGCCTCTAACCATTCTGTGATCGCTGCCGGTTTTCACCCTCGCGATCACTGAGACATCACTGAACAGTTGTCGTCTGGTCGTCATAATGAAGTCAATCTCATTTTTTGTCAAACCGTCGGGGCTCGACCAGGTCAACTTCCTGTGGGGCCGCTTCTGGAAGAAAGAGTTCATCATAAAGAGTCCCTCTTTCTCCATGAAGTCGGCCAGCTGCTGGCCCCTTGGGTTCCGTTGCCCTATTCCAAATTTCCCCACTTTCAGCTCACCGTTATCTCTTGTGCCTAGTTTTGCATTGAAGTCTCCCATTAACACCGTATATTGGGTTTTGGAGGAATGCATGGCTCTAAAGATATCCTCAAACATTTCTTCCACCTCCTCATCGGGGTGTGCCGAGGTTGGTGCGTAAACCTGTATGACCTTCAGCGAATACCGTTTGGTGATTCTGAGTACAAGGTACGCAACCCTCGTCGACACACTCTCAATCTTTACAACGTTATTAACTTGTGGACGATAAATCCGAAACCTCCTTGGGACAGATCGTCGCCCTCCCGGTAATAGAGCAAATTGCTGGATTCGAGGATTACCGTGTCCTCCCCCTCTCTTCGGACTTCGGATAATCCTATAATATGCCAGCGTAACTTGTCTATCTCTTCTTCCAGCTCCACAATCTTCTCGTCAGTCCGCAGGGTACATGCGTTGTATGTTGCCAGGTCGAGTCGTCTTAGGTGGTAACCGAACCTTCTCCGGAGATTTTTAGCACCCCCTGCCCCGCCGTCACCATGGTCGCCACCGTAGCCAGGAATAGCGGGGCCACCGGGGACTGGGGGCCGTCTCTTCGTAACTTACATCATGGGGGGTATATTGCCATAGTTGCCACGCTTGGCGAGCGGGTTGGCAACCGCAGTTTTTTTATTGTATTTTTGCCGTTACCAGGAAGATGCTTGTTTCTCTTTGTCACCTTTTACGACACCCACGGGAAGATAGGGGGTAGTGGATATTCTTAACCGCCACTACACGGCACATGCTGTAATAGCAGTAAATAATAATATTGTAAGTATATATTAAAAATATTATTTTATTGGAGAGGGGGCAAACGAGCATACAGTTCACCTGATGGAAAGCCAATACTGCTGCCCATGAACAACTGCAACATCAAGAGAATTGCAGGTGCGTTACCAACCTTTTAGAAAGGAGTAAGCTCTTTTCTTGAAGGTCCCTAAGTCGTATCGGTCCGGAAAAATCGCCGGCGATAAGCTATTCCACAGAGAGGTCGTACTCGGAAAAAAACTCCTAGTGAAACGTACAGTGGTAGAACGCCAAGCATCCAGAGGCTGTGAAGGGTATCGGGAATTTTGCCGCGATGTGCGTTCGTGAAATTTGGCGGCTGAGATTAATCCGTAAAAATTCCTCGGAGCACTTATCGTAGTAGACGCAAAAGAAAATGCAAAAGGATGCAACATCTCTTCGCAGCGCCAGTGAATCGAGTCGATCGGAAAGAATAAAGAAAGAACAAAGAACTAGTTTTTTGATATAGACATTTTACACACATTAAAAAATATATTATATACAAAAGCAAAGGGAAAAAGAATGCATGTACCAGTCTAATACTAATTGAGAAGCTGTACACACACGTTCACAACAATAATTAATAATGAAACAAACAAACAAACAAAAAAAATTAAAAGGAAAAAAATCAATATGAAAATGTGACATGTGACAAATGTGAAAGGACTCGGTCGTCGACGATTCGAACCGCTCTGCGCTGGATGCGGTCAAGTGGAAGGAGCTGGCACTGGGGATCCCCAGCCCAGAGATGGGAACAGTATTCCATGTGAGGCCGACCCTGCGCCTTGTAAAGTTGCAGGCGGTGTGCCGACATGAAGTACTGTCCCGCTCTGCTGAAAACGCCAACATTTTTAGAGGCCAATTTGGCCTTCTCTTCCAAGTGACGACGAAACTGCACGTCACTCGATATGTCCACGCCGAGGATTCCAATACTAACTGAGACAACAAGGGGAGTGCTTTGAAACTGAGGAGATAGGACAAATGGGTTCTTCTTAGTCTTCTGAGGATTAAATTGGACTAGATTTAGTCACCCCCAATCCGAGACTTTATTCAGCAAAGATTCGACTTCAGACACAAGTTTGTTCTGGTACTCAGTGACGTTTTCCCGAGAAATATCGACACAGCCGCTATATAGAGCATCACCAGTGCTGTGATCCGCATAGCAATGAATGTTACCGGTTTGCAACATATCATTGATATGCAGAAGAAACATCGTTGGTGATACCATGCAGCCTTGTGGAATGCCAATGTTAATAGGCTTGTAATCGGGGCATGCACTGTCTACTAAGACCTTGATGCTCTGATCAGTCAGAAAACTGGTGATCCAATTGCACAATTTCGCTGGAAGCCCATAAGAAGGAAGCTTTGAAAGAAGCGACTCGATCGTCTACGCCCATCTGCACTCCGCTATAGGGCAGTATTTTTTAAAGAAGTATAGGTGACGAAGGAGCGCTCAGCCTAACCTAATGATAAATGGACGCTATGCCCATAGACATCTACATCTATCCTCGTTTTAGAATCAAAATGCAGATGCGTGGACTGAGTCTGAGGATTAAAATTAAATACCTTATTACCAGTAAAAAGGGTCTCCGGTTCTCTAGACTCATCATACAAAACACAGCTGCATTAAATTGTTATTTCCCCATTTGCGCCACAATCCTGTTACAACAATAATATAGCTGAAGCGTGACTCCACCACGAATAAAACATAACCTATTATGTAAAGTTCAAACAATAACCTTAGATTTATTCAACCACTTGAAATAAAACTTGACTATGCTTTTCAGTGAGAATATAAACTAAGCAATATAAAGATAATTCCATTGAAATCGATTCTGTGGTTCGCACGTGACGCGAACAATAAGCACACAGTTGTAAAACTAATGCATCCACACTATACCAATCCTCCCAACTGAATTATTTAAAATATTCCAATGTAAAACCTTTATCGTGTAGTGACGGTGTAAGAATATCCACTACCCCATATCCTCCCGTGGGTGTGGTAAGAGGCGACAAAGGGAAACAAATAAGGAGATAGGCAGCAGTGTCTTCCTGATAACTACTAAAAATAAATAACTTCGGTTGGCAACCCGCTTGCTAAATATGGCAACTAAGGCATATATGCCCCTATGAGGCAATCCAAGGGGAATACCTATGCATAGCAGTGGACTTTAATAGGCTGTAATAGTAACGCTAATCTAAAGTCTTAATCGTTACCATCATCATCATTACAGCCCTTCACAAATCCACTGCTGAACATAGGTCGACCCTAAGGAATGCTACGAAGCACGGTCCGGATCCACCTACATCCATAATCCTGCATGTCTTACCAGGTCACTTCATCTCTATGTAAAATATATATAGGGCTCAGACTAGTATTATTATTCTATGGCTCAGACCAAAAAAGGGTGACGGACCGCTGCGTACATTTCAAGTTCTAATTTGTTTGTTTATAGTGTTATTTCAAGTTGTAATTTCAGAACGCAGGAAGAAAGTTGTGTTCGTGAATATCAAGATATTCACGAACACAACTTCCTTCTTTCTTTCATAAACAACCTGTTAAAGTTCTGTGCTGGTTGCATACATATGCACTTAAAACTTATGTCCTAACCTTTCACCCTCAAATTTCACCTTTTTCGGTCTCTTCAGAATTCTTTGGATAGTGTTAGGTTAACATCAAGAGAGGACTGTCAAAACTACTTGTCGCATTTTTTATCAATAATCCCAAGATTTCTATACCAACGGGATTATGTCACTACCTATAAGAAGGCAACAAGTTATCAAACAAAATGGCACATATATTTTAATTAAATGTAATTAAACCTTAAAAAAAGGGAATTTTTACACCGTGTGTATGTGACTGAACTCCTCCTAAAAGTCTGAACCGATTTTGATGAAATTTTGTGTGTGAGATTAAGTTGATTCAAGAATGGTTTAGATTCACAATTGGACCCAGTAGGTGGTTCCCGCTGTTGTCGATATCCAGAAATCACCCGTGCGAAACCGGGGCAGATACCTAGTAGAAGTATGGAAACTACATCGGCTTAAGATCGGTTAACCGATAGTGATTATGGGTTGACTGGTAGAGCATGCCTCAAGGCATAAGTCCGCCCCGTTGTATTATTTTGTTTTAAGGAATGCAATAAAGAAGAAATAAATACATTTTACACAATACAACGAAACCTAACGTTTAATGTCAAAACAAAGCCAACCACGATGACCATATTCCCACCAGAGTTATACAGTTGCACTGCAGATTGATGGTGATATATCATGATTATGAGATAGATGAATAAAACTAAATGAAATACACACAGATTGAAGACCAGGACCAGATCAAATAGAATAGAATGGAATAGAAAATATTTAATAATTTTTATTTAATATAGATTATAGTACATAATACTTATTGAAAGTAATTTTTTACTTTTACCTCTGTAAAGCACCATTTACATTATAATATTATATACAATTATGTATTATGAAAACATTTAGAAACAGCATGGAGCGATCACCTCATTCCCAGGTGTTATTATCAGTCATGTACTCTTTAGAAGTATATATAACCCTTACATATAATAACCATTACTAGACAATTTTTGCTTAATAAATAATTTAAACTTTTTGATAGGTGGTATGTGTGTATATTTTGTTTATGGTAATTAATATTGTTCTCACCAATCTCAAATGGATGGTGATGATGGTTGGTGATAGTGTCAAAGTCTGTTATAGTATACATAGCATAGTTTGCTTATGTATACTCTTATCAAAGTCCGTCCTGTCCAGTAGAAAATTAAGTGTACTGTGAATGTTTTCATAAGGACATAAACTTTTTATTGATATTATGTTTTCGAAGATAAAAAAATCAATTTTCAGGTCCCTTTATTTACACAGCAAATGCACTATCTTTCACACGTCAATAGTGCTTAGGGTTGTCACATTTTTCACGTATAAAGTAAAATTGCGTTTAAATGACTCGCAAACATTACATAATATTCTTCAGATTCTGTTTGGAAACCAAATTAACTATCGACCCTAATAATATAAATTCTATTAAACACTTTGCACTCACAACCCTGGTTCTCTTACGATTTCACCACGTTTTATGAGCTAGCTTTCTTCTTTACATTTGTCGGTGGAAAATTTCTGAACTCATGTTGGGCTAGCGACTTGCAACTTGGATGGCAATGCAGTATTAATTAAACAAAAGAGTGACTTTTAATAAGTATTATTTATAATTGAATAAAAAAGTTTCTGTACTCTTATAAACCTTTTTTTGTAGAATAAGGGTGACAAACGAGCACACAGTACACCTAATGGTAAGTTTATGCTGTGGCCTTTAGACATCATACACCAACATCTATCCTCGATTTAGAAACAAAATACAGATGCGTCTTCACTACTAAGGACTACGGTGAGATGTCTCATTTTTAGTAAATGGGCTCACTTTCTTGTTTCTTTGGAGAAGCCTAAATAAAAAAATATTGTATAAATAAAAAAATACATTCCATAAACTACGAACTTCCATTTGGCACGATACTGACACACCTCTCTCTCTCTCGTTTATTTCACATTCATACATCTACCCAGACATGCTCGTCGGTTAGTTGTGGCATTTAAATTGTTTTTAGCACTAGTGGGTAATAAAGCAAATTCAGACGGACTCCAAGGCAGAATCCCAACTTTCTTATTAAAATACTTCTTACTATTTGGTATTTTCTTAGCTTTGTCAAATTTAAATCTCTCAATGAAAACATGTCTAGCATTGTAACATCCTCGGTGTTATAGATTTTAAGGTACGCTACGCGATATATTATCATTTAGACTTTTTCTTTTCCTTAAAGGGACTAATTCCTTAAACACAATAATACTAGCCCGTGGGCCAGGAAATCAATGAATTCATGTAAAAACGTTGTGTTATAAAAATGAAATAAATAGAAATTACATTGATTTATAGTACGAGTGACAGCCCTTAGTAGTACTCATTGAACAAATACTGATAAGGCCGAAAACCTCTTTATTGGTAAGGTGAAGCTTTTTATTTCGGTACATTTCATGTGAAATGGAATTGATTTATTTTGCTATCGACACAGTGCGCTTTAATTAAGATAACCCAATAAGTGGTTTCTTATCAATTGTTATATTAGATGTTTATATGAAAATATTTATTGAGTTAATATTATGATCAGTAAGTTTGTTCATTTAAATTCCTTTTTTATAACAAAAAGCTTTATTAGTAGTTGTAGCACAAATGGGTCGGCGTGACCGGGGAAGGACCACGCTCTCACAGAAAACCAGCGTAAAATGGCAGCTTGATACTGCTGTGTTTCGTATGGTGAGTGTACAGAACCGGAGACCCATTTTACTGAAAAAGAGGCATTCCATCTTAGTCCTCATGGGTGACTACGTATCTGCATTTTGACTCTTTATTGAGGATAAATGTAGATGTCTATGTGTCACAGCAACCATTTACCATCGGGTGGACTGTGTGTTCGTTTGTCACTCTATCCTATTAAAAAAACCCTTCAAAAATATTCCACTAGCTGTTAGGACTTCTTCTCTGTCTAGGAATCCGTCTAGTTAGATAACATACTCTTACGTATTACTGTAAAAAGTTTTCGGTGTAAGGGCTATAGAGAGCGAGTGTAATTACATCTGTGAGACATTTCATCATCGTCTTCATGACAACGCACCTGCAGCCTTCTTTGTTAGATGTAGACTATAGGTGCCTATGGACTACACTTACCATCAGGTGAACTGTAAGTTCGTTTGCCACTTCCGTTTTATTAAAAAAAACATTATTATATGTATGTGAATATGTATTATATTTTTCGTCGCGCTAATAAGGCCAGCATTACTTGGAAAAAAAAGCAAAAAAAAATTGGAAGTCGGCAGAAAAGACGTAATCTTCATCTCTGTTATGTAAATGACGATAATTTTAACCCTTCATTTTTATTCTTAGTTTCATGTAATTAAAGTAACGCCAATATTTATATATTTATTATATTACGCATTTACTTCATAAGCTTTAGTTTAATCTCTACCATGATGTTAGTTTTTTTTATACTACATGTTATAATTGTAACAATGGTAGAAATAAGATGAAAAGTTTGATAACACTACAAAGAAGACTTTGAATAATACCTTAAAACCTACTCGTATGTTGACATATTTCTTGTCTTACAAAACTGCCAATTGCAGACCTCGAAAACCTCGAACGCGAAGCGAAAAAGGTTGGGCTTTTGCTATCGCCTTGTTAAGTTGACGCCACCCACTCTCATTAAATCTGGTTTACTAATTTTATACTGGACTAATACGAGAAGAAAAGTGTATTAATATTAAGAGGAAATACTAATGAACGTACTACTTAGAACGCTATTAGATTAGATAAATAACTTTTCCTTTTTCGTATGTACTGTTTTCATTTAATCTATTTTTTCGTGCTATATATAATTTTTACTCATCTTTATTAATATGTACTTAATAACATTTTTTTTGTACGCCTCCCTCTATTTTAACTATTTTTTTATTCAGTTCTCTACTGGAAGAGATCACTTTCAGTTCTAAGACCGCTTGTTGTACATATTATACTTTAGATTTAACTCTACTCTTATTCTGTATTTTGTTGTACAATAAAGAATAAATAAATAAATAAATAATAAAATTGTTTCTTTTGTTAAGATTTGCTATACATATTATTATTGTTAAAATCAGTGCAATAACAATTTTTCCGTTAGTCTGTGGTAAAAAGTACAGTGATTAGTTTTCTAGGTTATTTGGAAAAATTCGAGAACTACTGGAAGAAATGACTTTACATTTTTTTTAAATAAATAAGAGAAAACTATGGACAAGCCTGATGGCCACGTATTCCTGGCTTGGTGGACACATTTTCTAGTAAATAATGTTTTCTACTCCGTATAAAATCTACTATTTATTTATTTATTTTCGGGGCTGTATTCTGCAAGATTTTTGGTCGTTACTGAAAATTATTGATTTAGTTTCAGCTCAAATCGTAGTGAGGGTGATGACCTTTTTGGACATGCCTTTGATGTACAAAATATTTTTTTATAGTTTAAGGGTGAAAAATGAGCACACAGTCGAGTCCATCTGATGGTATGTAGATGCTGTGACACATAGACATCTACGTTAATCCTCTATTAATAATCAAAATGCAGATGTGTCAGTCGTCACACGTCGTCACCCCTGGGGACAAAAATAAAATACCTCGTTTCAAGTAAAAAAATCCCCGGTTCTCTACACTCACCATAAGAACATAGCAGCATTAAGCTGCTATTTTACGCTGGTATTCTGTGAGAGCGTGGTCCTACCCCGGTCGAGCCGACAAATTCTTGCTACAACCATAATATACCTGTATTTTAATCTACCACGCAAAGTTTAATTTTTTTTTAATTAAATTTACGTATTTTTAGGTTACTTTGACGTTTGTTATCAGTGATTGTTAAATAATTCCTATTATGAATCATTAAAATAATAATTGTGTAATTATCGTTTTGTTTTATGTTATTATTTTTTAATTACAAATACAAAATAGATTATAAGTCATTGTATTGTCATAATAATTATCATAGATAATTTTCTCAGTTATTTTAATTTAGAATTTGGGAGATTTGTAAAGAATATTATATAAACTATTTGTAATTTGCTAAACAATTGTAATTAATTGACTTATCAGTACTATTACTATTATTTATAACAGTGGTTTACTTATTTTCATATTATAAAAGTATTTGGATTGTATAATTCTTACACGTTCGAACTGTTGCTAGTTTCCGTTTGGATAGGTAGTAAGGGTAGCTACAACCATTGTGTGATATTATTTAAATGATTGCAATAATAATTGAGGGGATTTTTCGTGCTGTAAAATAAGTAAAGGAAACAACTAACAATCAGGCGTATTATTATTCCTTTTTGCGACTCCTGTAATACGTTTAAATTTAAAATGCTTTTGTCCTTACTTTTGCAATTCCAAAATATTATGCAAGAAATGCTATTAAAAAGTTGTTAGTTATTCAATTTTATACAAGTTTTGGTTTATAAGATTGTAACATTTATTGTTCAAATGATTCAAAGACATTTAAGTAGTAGTAGTAGTATATATATATTTTAAATCTCTTTGAAATGATTAAAGTTCCTAAAACAACATAGTGTGAAATTGACGCTCAGTTTAGAAACACGACAGACTACACAAAGCCTGAGGCAAGTTATACAGCTTCTACACTTAACGTCGCTCTTAGTGTAGCTTAGTTTCTACACACGTGTATTTACACTCTCCATCTTATTACAAAAGGCCGTTTAAAAAAAATTAGTCGCATGTTCAAAGTAGAGTATTTTTTAAAAAAGAAGTCCCGTGAAAAATATGCGAATGAAAACGCAAAATACGTATGGAATTTTGACAGTAAAAGTCAAATTTCGCTAAGACTGTGGCGCCGAGACTAAGGGACTTCCTTCGTGATAAAAACTTTTAAACCTAAGACTATCAATAAGTCACATTTTTAATATGTCTGACTAAAATATACAAATATGGTACAAGAATTGCTGTTTTAAAGTATGCAATCATCCCTATCATCATGTGTGCCGTTAGAAAAGCGACAGAGGGAGAATGAAACAGAAGATATGAGTAGGCAGTAACATCTTCGTGATATCAACTCAAAATAATTAAAAAAACTCCGCCATTAAACCCGCCTGCCACGTGTGGCAACTTTGGCAAATATACTTTATAACTTGATAGGCTGTAATTAAAAATTAACGTGAGGTACAAATATCATATTTTCATGTGATACGGAAATTTTTTTTTTTTGTAAAATAAGGATGACAAACGAGCTCACAATCCACCTGATGGTAAGGGGATGTTGTGATTTGAACCAAAATGTATATGCGTCGCCTCCCCTGAGGACTAAGCTAGAATGCCACGTTTCTAGTCAAAAGGGTTTTCGCTTCTCTACACTACCCATACGAAAAAACCCAGCAGCATTAAGCTGCTATTTTACACTTTTATTCTGTAATAGCTTGGTCTTTTTTTGGCCAAGCCGACCTATTCGTGCCGCTACCATAATATAGCTAGTGTGGCTCCACCACGTTACAAGTTTTGTATCCTCTGATCCTCTCATTTTTTTTATATATACCGAAAGAATAATATTACCTAAATCCTCATGTAATACTTTTGAAATCAAATTTTACCAGACTGAAAGTACAAAAATGTTACGATTTCGTTTTCATCTCAGATGAGAAAAACGGAGGTTATTTAATAAAGTTCAACAACTTTCAACGACATAGGAGATGCTTTGATAATTTTTAATTAATTTCCCCCAAAAACGTTTTCAAAGAACACATTTAGACGTCACTTTAATTTACGTTACTGGATTTATTTTCATCAAACTGTTAAATTGGGTAGATTTTAGCGGCTTTCTAGCGCAGTGATTGCGGCGCTGCGTGCTGCGGGTTCAACCCCTGCATGGAACGAATACAGGCAGCTAAAGGAGCCCAAAATACCTATGATCCACTGGAATATAAAAAAGGGAGAACTTTTAAGACAATAAAGACCCTTTTTTAATATGTAAAGCAAAAGTTACTTTACAGCAAATTCAACAACCTATTCTCAAACTTAGGATGTGCTTTATATACAAAAGTTGTAACATACATACGTACACTGCTGGACACAGGCCTCTTTCAAAAGTTAAAGTTACAGCATATGTACGTCCCACAGCTGAGCACAGGCCTCCTCTCATTTTTGAAAGTGTTTCAGCGCAAGAAATTATTCGCCGCGCTGTCCCAATGCGTGTTGGCGAACTTCACGTGAATTCGAAATATTTTTTTCTTATTTCTCAGACATGCATGTTTTCTCACGATGTTTTCCTTCATCGACGAGCACGTGGTATATCAGCACTTAAAATTACAATTAACAACTTCATTTGTATGCCGGCGGGGATCGAACTCGGACAGTCAAATTTACAGTGAGCGCTTAGACCCTGAGCTGTTACGGCAGGCCTCTTTTGAGAGGACAGAAATGTCTTATAATAAAAGGGTAATATTTTTTTGTTAAACTAAAATAAGAACTAGGCAACCGCAGCCTTTTCATCTTTTTGACAGTAGAAACATGTAATTTGTATATTAATTGGAGTACATATAAAGCCACGTTGGAGATCACGTGGAGTGTGAAAACTGGAAACATGACTTTGCTTTTAACTATGCCGAAGCTTAGCCTGTTATTGGCTTCATTTTCCTTATGAACTACAAAGGTAAGTTGTTAAGCATGGAATGAGCATTAGGTATTAATTAAATCTATTAATTTTACTCGCCGACTTCAAACACGCAGGGGATTCACAAGTCGACTGTATGTTTTATTTATATTAATGTCACTAGATATCTTTGCCAATTGAGATCCAATTTTGAAGATTCTTTTTTTTATTAAATAGGTTATACTTGAGGGATGGTCTCATGTAAACTTGGAAGGAAAATTGACCCCTAAAAGGTGACAAAATAGGGTATAAAGTTAACTGTTTAGTTATCAATGTAACTGTTTAGGCTACATTGAGTTTGTGATATTCCTAAGTCGACCTAAAAGGATAAAAAAATAACTTTTAAAAAAAGGTAATGGGGACTTCAAAGAACTAAAGAGAATTATTTTATTCCTTGAAGTTTTTTGAAATCGGCTTTTGCTTTTTGTTAAAGTTATTGTTTTTAATTATTTGTACATTTTATTTACGGATTACCGTTCGGATACCGAAGGTACGGATCTAATATTTGTGATACCTACGTATAATTTTTCCTACTCTATATATTTGTCCATGTACCTACATGTATATGTCGCAGGTTTTTTTTTTATAGAATAGGGGGCAAACGAGCATGCGGCTCACCTGATGGTAAGTGACTACCGCCGCCCATGAACAACCGCAACACTAGGGGAATTGCAGATGCGTTGCCGACCTTTTAGAAAGGTGTAAGCTCTTTTCTTGAAGGTTCCTAAGTCGTATCGGTCCGGAAAATTCGCTGGTGGTAATTGATTCCACAAGGAAGTCGTGCGAGGGAGAAAACTTCTTCTAAATCGCACAGTGGTGGACCGCCAATCATCCAGATGGTATGGATGGTAACGCAAGTTTTGTCGCGATGTGCGATGGTGAAATTGAGCGGCTGGAATTAGTCCGAACAATTCCTCAGAGCACTCCCCGTGATAAATGCGATAAAATACGCAAAGAGTTGCAACATCTCTACGCAGTGCTAGTGTATCGAGCCGATCAGAAAGAACTCAGTCGTCGACGATTCGAACCGCTCTGCGCTGGATGCGGTCAAGTGGAAGGAGCTGGCACGGGGGTGCCCCGGCCCAGAGATGAGAACAGTATTCCATGTGGGGCCGAACTTGCGCTTTGTAAAGTTGCAAGCGATGTGCCGGCATGAAATACTGTCTCGCTCTGCTGAGCACGCCAAGCTTTTTAGAGGCCAATTTGGCCTTCCCTTCCAAGTGACCACGAAACTGCACACTATTCGATATGTCGACGCCAAGGATTCCGATACTGGCTGAGGCAGTAAGGGGAGTGCCTTGAAACTGAGGGGATACGACAAATGGGTTCTTTTTAGCGGTAAACGCGCAAACTTGTGTCTTCTGGGGATTGAACTGGACTAGATTTAGTCGCCCCCAATCCGAGACTTTGTTAAGCAAAGACTCGACTTCAGACACAAGTTTGTCCTGATACTTGGCGACGTTTTCCCGAGAAATATTGGCACGGCCGGTATATAAGGCATCACCAGTGCTGTCGTCCGCATAGCAATGAATGCTACCAGTTAGCAACATATCATTGATATGCAGGAGAAACAGCGTTGGTGATAGCACGCAGCCTTGTGGAACACCAGCGTTGATAGGCTTGAAATCAGAGCATGCATCGTCTACTACGACCTTGATGCTCCGATCAGCAAGGAAACTAATGATCCATTTGCTTGCATTTGGTGCACAATTTCTCGGGAAGCCCATAGGAAGGAAGCTTCGAAAGAAGCGCTTTGTGCCAGACCCGATCAAAGGCCTTCGCTACGTCCAAACTAACGGCTAATGCCTCCCCCTTAGACTCTACTGCCTCCGCCCATCTATGAGTTAAGTAGTTAAGTAGAAGTAGAGTTTATGATAAAATCAGGTTTTTGATCAAAATCTTAGGCTTAAGAAACATAAATTTAATGATAAACTTAAACAAGTTCAGGTGTTTGATCTAGAAACAGGATTTATTCACGTTAGTGAAAATAGTAAGTAATAACTTTGTCTTCTTCCGGTTCTTGATCAAAAACCTGGTTTTATCATAAATCTGCGACATACATAATAACCGTGTAGTGACGGTGTAAGAATACTCACTACCCATATATATATATACCCGTATGTAGTACCGTGGGTGTCATAAAGGGCCACAGAGGGAAAAAGCCAGAACAATGGCAGCAGCGTCTTCTTAATAACAACTAAAAAAATAAAGAACTGTAAGTACCATTTCACCTGCTAAGCGTGACAAGTATAGCAAATATCACCCAAGAGGCATCCGTGAGACGGTCTATGGTGAGGCCTATGTTCAGCAGTGGACTTTTGATATGCTGTAATAAATCAGTGATACGCATATACAATCCACCTCCATGGTACAGGAGAAATTCTACTGTAGAGTTTATATACATTAAGTGTCAATATAAAAATAAAAAGTTGATTATTTGGGGGCCAAGGTGGCATATCTCAATATAATTCTCCTAACTTAAATATTAATAACGGAGTAAAGTTACGTTATTATTTACCAAGCTTACTAGGGGATTTCACCATTACCGTCCATCACAAGTCAACCGGCGAACATAGATCGCCCCCAAAGAATGCTACAAAGCACGGTCCTGAGTTTTATAACCCTTATAATACCCTCAAAAATCACCATCAGGTGTACCATCAGAACGTTTGTCTCTTCAAATTTATAAAATAAAAACTTTTAGTATGTGGTAGAGTCAGGCTGCAGCGTGTTATGCCCGCAGCACAAAATGTTAGAGTGAAATAACGGTATATTGCTGCTGTGTACAAAAGATGAATCACAAGAACTGTTTGTTTGAAAATGAATCTGGTTTTTTGACTCTTAACTCCTCAGAACAACAACCAGCACACACTTTACCTAATGTTAAGTGGATGCAGTGGTATTTACACTAACTTGTATTGTACATAAACTAGCGGTATTTACACAAAAGTGTATGCTGGTTGTCGTTCATAATTCTATAAAAAAAATGCTGCCTCATATACGAAGACATGATTATATATTAAAATAGAAGCACATATCTGCTGTATTTTGTATGGTTAGTGACAAAAATTTCCGGATTCCCTTTTCACTAGGAACGAGGCAATCCATCAAAGTGACAACGAATTTGCATTTCGATTCTTAATCGAAAATAAATTGAGGTGTTTATGAGCCACAGAATTCATATATAAGGTGGATTGTTTGCTCGTTTGTCATCCTTGCTTCTATTAAATAAACAGAAGAGAGTTATACAAGCAATTTATAACCTAGGTCCGCGCCGACCGAGGGGGAAAAACGAAAAAAAAAGTGTCTTAGAGAAAAATTTAAAGAAATAAATATATTTACGAAAATTTAATTTATGTACATAAAATCATAAATAGTTTTAAAAATGCTTATCTACATTTTTGTGTACAAATAAAACAGAGCTAGACGTGACCTACAATTTATGCTTGTACTCTTGAATTAATTCTTTGAAGTATTGAAGTAATGAGTACATGTAACCAGTGCGTGTTGCCAGTGATGAAGTGTCCGAGACGTGGTCCTTCAGTGCTCGGCGCCTTAAAGTTGGAGAAAGCTGAAATGTCAATTGGCCGAACATATAGCTTGAAGAACACTCGAGGAAAGAAAGATTCTCGAGTAGTACAGCCTCGTTCCGGTAAGCGAAATTTGGAATGCCTCTCCCTCCCACTAGATGGAATGACGAACTGGTATATAATGCAAGAAGTTATATTTTGTGACAATCTTTGGAGAGCATCTAAGTTCAGCTGTATTCTTGGGAAGGGCTGTAATGATGATGATGACTCTTAACATAACTCGTAAATTTAATCAATACAATATTTTCTGTGCAGCTGAATGCTAAAGACTTGCCAAAGATCTTACTATGATCGAAATCAGTAAACAGGGAAACATCTCAATTTTCACAGGGAGAGGTTTGGTATCAAAATGAACTTGACGTGATTGTAAGAAAGTTAAATACCTTTATTTAAAGTTCGAGTATGTTTCATTATCCCAAAACGGAAGTTTTTGCATGTTTTATATCCTAACTTCTGAACGCTGTGCATATTTTAAAAGTTTCATTTCGCATAGTTAACAATACGCGTCAAAGTTGAACATAATATTATAGACGTTATACTGTACTTGAGGTATTGTTAACGCATATGCCACAGAATTCCTAATATTCTAACACTTTGAAGTTTAATCAAATAAAAAGTAGAATCTTCTGAAACAGGGTTTTCAATTCTTTTATTTATTAGTGTGGCGTACGTCAAGGTAGACTGACCTCCCCGGACCTCTTTAGCTTATACGTAAACGACCTTACTGAGGAACTTAGAAGTACAAAAATTGGTTGTCACATGGGTACAATTTGCCTGAATAATCTCAGCTACGCTAACGACATGGTGCTACTGAGTCCCTCAGTCAGGGAACTTAGAATGCTGTTAGCCATATGCGAGCATTATGCGCGGTATCATGGCCTGAAGTATGATATTAAAAAAAATCGCAGATGATGGTGTTCCGCTCGGGCAGGGGCCCAGAGAGGATTTCGTTGGTATTTCTGGACAGTGAACCTATTGCAAGAGTGCATCTATTCAGGTACCTGGGGCATGTCCTGACTGAGGATTTGCGTTATAACCTCAATATAGAACGCGAACAGAGGGCTCTGGCTGTTCTGTGTAATATGCTCGCACGCCGGTTTGCATGATGCAGTCCTGAGGCAAAGCCGACCCTGTTTGAAGCATATTGTCAATGCTTCTATACTTGTCAGCTTTGGTTGGACAGCATTAAAAATGCACGTAGCAGCATTAGATTGCAGTATAATATTGCATACCACATTCTGATGAAACTGCCTAAATACTGCAATGCGTCAAGCATGTTTCCCGACGCCAGGGTGACCGATTACTTCGCCGTTATTAGATCTTGGGTTGCAGCTTTTTGGTCCCGCATCCGCGATTCCGAGGACGAGATCTGGTGTACTACGAGTGCCCAGAGAATCGCATACTAAAACATTGGCGTGCCGTGCTTCGCGACAATAAATCTAAATAGATAGTATGAACCCACCTTCGGGGGCAATTTTAGTATTAACTTATGATTTCTGGTGAATTGTCTTTTATTTATTGTATCCTTATAATTATATTTTTATTTTGTTTTTAATGACGGCTCCACGGCGCAGTGGCTTGGCAATGAGTTGCTGAGCTAGGGGCCGCGGTTTCGAATTCCGCACGGAACAAGTATTTGAATGGCCCACAAATAATTGTTCCGGGTCTGGATGTTTGTCCTTGTGCAATTCGTGTTTGTAAACTGCCTCCACGATACAGGAGAAAATCCTAGTGTGGGGGTATCGTTTTTCTTAAAAAAACGAACAATACTAAATAAATACTTAGCGATATTTGAAATGGGTGTAAGAAAGCCTGAAATAAATAACTATTACCATTATACACTGCCTTAACACTGACTTCAGTTCCTATTAAGTGAGTATTATTTTATTCTTTTCAGTTCTTTTAAATTGACTTTTACTTTTCATGAAAAATTTTTTTTGCTTTATTTGAGCGGACAAAGGAATAGTTTTCTAAATAGTTACACAATAATACCTTCATTATACAAGACTACTCCTGAAGAATAACCTACTTAAAAAAAGAGAATCCCAAAAATCGTTATATACGAAGATATCGCGTAACATACAAAAATGCAATATATTAACGAAAATATAAATTCCTAACTTAATAACATTAACAACTCATTCGACGACTAACTAACTAACGACTCATTTTTTAAACTATTTTTGCATTTTAATGTTTTACGGAAGCTATCTAAAGTTTGCATTCCAAGCAGGCTTCCTTTATTTGATTCGATTTGAGTTCTCTCTAACAAGGCAATTATCTCGCAAATGCTGTTGAAGTTGTCGGATGTTGAGTTAATGGGATTAATTTTCCTTATTGCAGTTTCTTTTTTACTTTTTGTGTCTGTTTTAAATTGTTTCATTTTGTAATTTCATTTTCACAACAGTTTTTTGTACACTGTGTGAGATGATATACATACATAAAGTTTAATAGCCAGAACCAAACTTTCGAGTCTTGCATAGTTCGTATTTTTGACCCTTATTGAAATTTTTTGAGTTAAAACCATTGTGCGAATAAAATTTACAAGGATTCGGCTTTCAGGTTTATGACACGATATTTAAGCCTACATCTGTTACATAAAGCACATGATGGTTGGCAGTCGTCCCATCTCAATCAGCAAAAATGATAAATTAAATTGTTTCTAACATTGTGCTATTTACATAATGTATGTGGGTAGTGCATTTGGGTAGTACATATTAGGTCGGGGGTATAGAATTTTCTTCGTATTTTATATAAAAATTGAAGACATTTGTTTCAAACTTTAATTAAATTTAATTATAATTATATATGTTTAATTTTGTTCGACAACTTATAGCCATTTTGTAGGTAGTGACATAATCCCGTTGCTGTAGAAATCTTGGGATTTTTGATCAAAAAATGCGAGTAGTAGTTTTGACAGTCTTCTCTTAATATTAACCTAACACTACCCAAAGAATTCTGAAGAGACCGATACAGTTGAAAATCTGAGGGTGCAAGAACAAGTGCAAAAAGATGCCCTTACAATCCTACCATATATATGGTGGGATTGGAAGCACACAACATCTCCTTAGCGTGTTAATCCGGGCTTCGCTACAGTTTGTCTACCCTTTGACCATAGTATTTTTCGCAGGTTCTTGTCGTAGGTGATCCTTTTTTCATCACCAGTGATCAATGTATATATATATATATATATATATATATATATATATATATATATATATACAGGCCGAATTGACTGCCTCGTTGGACCAGTCATCGTAAACGTGACTGCTGATGTAGTCCTGGGTACAAATACCGGGTCCGGCCAAAAATCAGTTACGGGGTTTGTCTGAAAACTGTCTATAAGAACAGTCCGGAGTAAAGATGTTGGTGGTGTTTTACCACAGCGCCCCGAAAACTGCGTTGGCCCAGCGCCTTATCTCTCTACGGCAGTGTCGGATTACCAGCCCATCGACCTATGCGAGTGAGGGAAAAGAGAGAGCACTTGTGCTTGAACATACACTTGGGCCTCATAATCACGTCCTCCGCAGATGTTTTGTCTTTGTTGAGACTGGCTATCTGCGTAGGACAAGTGCTTCAGACCGAAATTCAGTCAAAATCAACTAATTAATGTAAATATTAATTAATTAATTAATTAATTTTAAATTCAGGCCAGTTCGGTTAAATTTCTTAACCATTCAAATAGTGAATGATACTTATTTCCGAAAAAGTAGGAGGGAATTACTCACTTTAAATTGTTTTTAAATTAATTTTTATAGCAATTGTAACTTTGCTCGTATGATATAGATTTTACCAAACAATATTGACATCATCTTGTCTTCCAAATTATACAGAATATATAACGTTACGAAGATCTCAACATTTAACTTTGGACGAATTCAAATAAAAGTAAGCTTTAGTTCTAATTATTATTATGGGTGCAGCACGAATGGGTTGGCCCGACCGGGGGAGGACCACGCTCTCCCTGAATACCAGCGTAAAATAGCAGCTCAATGATGCTGTTTTTCGTATACTGAGTGTTGAGAATCGGAGATCTACTTTAATGCATAAGAGGCATTCCAAATGCATTTGCATTATAAATTGTAATGGAGGATAGATGTATATAGATGTCTATGGGCCACAATATCCACTTACTATCAGGTGAATGTGTACTCGATTGTCACCCATATTCTATAAAAAAATTAAAATTATTATTATTCTTTTAGAACATCTCAAAATCTCCCAAACAAAACAAATCCATGTGTAGTATTTTAAAATTACTTAAACTGTTTAAGCTACTCTAATACACTATGAATAGTTAGTGAGTATGGGTTTATGCACAATAACTTTATCGTCTGTATAACGAAAACTGTTCCAAAAGTCTGGGAAAATGATACTACTTCAGATTCCAAGACCGGATAGTTGTTTATTACGTATAAATAAAAGTGTGTAACTAACAGAACCATACCGCGAAATATTTCGCTTTTAGCACCATTTATCAACAAAAATATAAACTTCTTACAAACAATTTTCATCAGTTTAGATTATTGGACATTCCGCCCACGAAATACACCTTTTCCAATAAAATTAACAAATGAATTCCTTTAAATAAAAGTGTGGACTGTAATATAAAATTAAAAGTGAAATTTTACACATTTCATTTGTTAGGTAAATTTGCAATGTAATAAATACCCTATACAACTAATAAGACTATAAAATACAATTTTAGTCCTTAACATTTCCGGCAACGCCCCCTTATAAGGGAACATTACAAGAACATCTTCATCAACTTAGAAATTTTCGTTAATTGAAATAATTATCAGGATAAGCCTCCCGGATCAACAGGGAAAGCCCTCGAGATTTTAACCCTTCTGAATATCTCCTGACATCGTCTTATGCAAATTCTCAAAGTTTGCTTCCGTAACAACTATTTTCATAAACCGGTTCGCCCAGTACAAAGTTATGAGGTAACACACATAAAAAAAGAAACATACACTCGTATTGAGTACCGTCTCCTTTTTGGAAATCGGCAGAAAATAGGTTAGCAATGTGCAACTATTGGCATTGCAATTGTAATTTTTTTTTTTTTTTTATAGTAGAGGGGGCAAACGAGCATGCGGCTCACCTGATGGTAAGTGACTACCGCCGCCCATGAACAACTGCAACACCAGGGAGGGAATTGCAGATGCGTTGCCGGCCTTTTAAAAAGGAGTACGCTCTTTTCTTGAAGGTCCCTAAGTCGTATCGGTCCGGAAAAATCGCTGATGGTAATCGATTCCACAAGGAAGTCGTGCGAGGAAGAAAACATCTTCTAAATCGCACAATGGTGGACCGCCAATCATCCAGATGGTGTGGATGGTATCGGGAGTTCTGCCGCGATGTGCGTTCGTGAAATTTGGCGGCTGGGATTAATCCGAACAATTCCTCAGAGCACTCCCCATGGTAGATGCGAAAGAAAATGCAAAGAGATGCAACATCTCTTCGCAGCGCCAATGAGTCGAGCCGATCGGAAAGAACTCGGTCGTCGACGATTCGAGCCGCTCTGCGCTGGATGCGGTCAAGTGGAAGGAGCTGGCACTGGGGAGCCCCTGCCCAGAGATGGGAACAGTATTCCATGTTCATAATATACATAATTCCTAGAGTACCCGCGGAAAAAAAAACCGTGGATTATTAATTATGATTTATTGTTTTAACCCTGTTATGATCATTTTAATAATTTATATAAATTATATGTTCGCATATGACCACGCTTATGGTGGGCAAAATTTATTTTCTTTATGTATTAAAGTTATTTATTATTATAATATTAAAGAATTTATAGATGATAATAGCCCCTGGAAGTGAGGTGATCGCTCCCAAGCTATTTCTAATTTGTTGTGTTGTTAATTTGTGTAACATACATGATTGTAAGCTGTTATTTAAAAAAAAAAAAGTCCCGCTGGGTTTCTTGCTGGTTCTTCCCAGGATAGAGTTTTTTTCGAACCAGTGGTAATTATACAAAAGAGTGACTTTCAATAAGTATTATTTATAATCTATATTGAATAAAAAAAGTTTCTGTTTCTGTAGCAATGATAAAATAATGATTTATTTTAACATATGTCTATTAGCACAACTTTTATTTAAAAATATTTTTGATGGAAAAATAGTAGATGTAACTAATCACTCCTCTCAATTCGAACCGTAATACAATGTCGTTAGCTAAACTTTAGTGGCATTTTACATTTAGGTGTGATATTTATCGCCTTTAATGAAAATACTATTTTACCGCTTTCAGGGCATATATGTCTTACAAAAAATCGTGGACACTTCACGACTTCTGTAAATTGCATAGTAGGTAACTAGTAATACTGTAAATGCACATTATAGGTATTGAATTAACCCAAAGCCTAAATGGCACAGCAATGGAAGTAGTCGGTATAACAAATTAACCGAAAGAGAAGGGCGAGTGTTATGGAACATATTACTATCAAGAAATTGAGTTTGGGTATTAAGATACCAACCATTAAATTGATGTTTGGTACTAAGATACCATTATTAAATTGAGTTGGGTACTAAGATACCATCATTAAATTGAGTTGGGTACTAATATACCATCATTAAATTGCGTTGGGTACTAAGATACCATCATTAAATTGTGTTGGGTACTAAAATACCATCATTAAATTGAGTTGGGTACTAAGATACCATCATTAAATTGAGTTGGGTACTAAGATACCATCATTAAATTGAGTTGGGTACTAAGATACCACCATTAAATTGGAAGTTGGGTATTAAGATACCACCATTAAATTGGAAGTTGGGTATTAAGATACCACCATTAAATTGGAAGTTGGTTATTAAGATACCACCATTAAATTGGAAGTTGGTTATTAAGATACCACCATTAAATTGGAAGTTGGTTATTAAGATACCACCATTAAATTGGAAGTTGGGTATTAAGATACCACCATTAAATTGGAAGTTGGGTATTAAGATACCACCATTAAATTGAACTTTGGGTACTAAGATACCATCATTAAATTGCGTTGGGTACTAAGATACCATCATTAAATTGTGTTGGGTACTAAGATACCATCATTAAATTGAGTTGGGTACTAAGATACCATCATTAAATTGAGTTGGGTACTAAGATACCATCATTAAATTGAGTTGGGTACTAAGATACCACCATTAAATTGGAAGTTGGGTATTAAGATACCACCATTAAATTGGAAGTTGGGTATTAAGATACCACCATTAAATTGGAAGTTTTTTTTTTTTTTTTTTTTTTATAGGATAAGGGTGACAAACGAGCACACAGTCCACCTGATGGTAAGTGGTTGCTGCGGCCCATAGACATCTACATCTATCCTCGATTACGTATCAAAATGCAGATGCGTTGTCACCCGTGAGGACTAAGATGGAATGCCTCATTTCCAGTAAAAAGGGCCTCCGGCCACCTGCACTCACCAAGCGAAACGCAGAGGTAAATCTCTACTTCACGCTGGTTTTCTGTGAGGTCGTGGTACCACCCCGGTTCGAGCCGGCCCATCCGTGCGACAGCAAAAGCCGCGTGGCTCTACCACTGTTAAATTGGAAGTTGGAATTTAACAGTGGTTGGAATTGAAGTTGGTTATTAAGATACCACCATTAAATTGGAAGTTGGTTATTAAGATACCACCATTAAATTGGAAGTTGGTTATTAAGATACCACCATTAAATTGGAAGTTGGGTATTAAGATACCACCATTAAATTGGAAGTTGGGTATTAAGATACCACCATTAAATTGAACTTTGGGTACTAAGATACTACCATTAAATTGGACTTTGGGTACTAAGATACTACCATTAAATTGGACTTTGGGTACTAAGTTACTACCATTAAATTGGACTTTGGGTATTAAAATACCAGCATTAATTTGGAAATAAAAATTTAAGAAACTGTTTCAGTTTGCCCCTAAAATAATAATAATAATAATACCGCTATCAGTTTTAATGTGATGGCACATCTCTGGCTATAAGGTGTGAAAAATGGAAAAGGTCTAATCTATCTGGACGCAGCTGAAGTTATATCAGCACTCAATAAACGAGCTATGCTATTGCATTTTGGTGGCTCTGGGTTACAAAAAATATTCTACAATTTACCGGGTGCCAGTGTCGAGTCATCAGAAACCGTTGATGTATTTAAAGTAGCCATAAAAAAACTCTACGAGTATTTTCAACCTAAACGGAGCAAAGTTTATGAGCGGCATGTTTTTCGATTGCTAAAACAGGAAAAAAGAGAAAAATTTGAGAAGTTTTTGATAAGATTGCGTCAACAGGCCGAAAAGTGTGCATTCGAAAAGCAAGATGATCATCTCATAGATCAAATTGCGGAAAAGTGTAATTCTTACAAAACGTGGGAAGAGTTAAAAAGCAAAAAAGTATATGTTTTTAATCAAATGTCTTAGACCAGACAAGACAGTATTAGCATATAGTAGTAACTCTCCTTTGGCAATAGAGGGTTCATTTGAAACTATACTCGAAGTCGGTGGACGAAAGGAACATACAACCATTTACGTGATTTCGGGGGGTACTAGAGACCTGTTGGGTAAGAACACAGCAGTCCGTCTAGGTGTCTTAAAACTTGGTATCGGGATAAATCAAGTGGAGAGTACCGATCCCTATTAAAGAGAAGGTTGCAATCAAAATTAAGGAATCACTAAACAGTGATATAATTGAAGAAGTGCAAGGCCCGTCTAAATGGGTTTCACCAATGTTCCAATCATAAAAGAAAATGGTGAATTACGTTTGTGCGTAGATATGAGATGTACGAACGCCGCTATATTGCGAGAAAACCACCCCCTGCCTACTATGGACCATATTTGCCTAAAATGAAGAAAGCTAAATATTTTAACAAATTAGACATAAAATAATGCCTTCCATCAAGCGGAAATTCACTCTGAATCCAGACACATAACGACTTTTATAACCCCCAAAAGATTATATAGATATAAAAGAATAATGCTTGGAATTACCTGTGCTTCCGAGATTTTTCAGAAGATCATTGAAAGGATGCTGATAAACTGTGAAGGGTTCGTCAATTTTATTGGTGATATCCTGGTATTCGGAAACAGTGAAGAAGAACATGGCGCATGACTAAAGAAAGTTCTACAGGTACTTAGTAAAAACAACGCCGTGCTGAATAGCAATAAATGCATATATAAAACGCAGGATGTGAATTTTTTGGGACACAGGCTTACACATGAAGGAGTAAACCCTTCAACAAGTATGTTGAGAGCATTATGAAATTTAGGGTCCCAAAGACCATAGAAGAACTCCCAAAGTTTTTTAGGACTCTTAAACTACATAAACAAATGGATACCTAACTTGGCCGCCATGACAGAACTTCTGAAGCACCTGCTAAGACAGAAGATGAGCAAAAGGAAGAGCTTGGAAAAACAATGGTCTGGGGAACAAGATAAAGCATTCCAAAAAACTCAAACGGATGCTCACGGAAATACAGATTTTAGGGTATTATGACGTCAGAGATGCAAGACAGGTGATAACAGATGCTAGCCCTGTCGGACTTGGTGCTGTCCTTGTACAAAATGATGCAAATGTCCTTAGAATTATTGCCTATGGTAATTGAACTTTGACAGACTGCGAGCGCAGGTATAGCCAAACGGAAAAAGAGGCACTAGCATTAATTTGGGGGGTCGAACATTAATATTTTTTTTATTTGGAAAGCCTTTTGATTTAGTCACTGACCACAAGCCGCTAGAGATATTGTTCGGGTCTAAGTCAAAACCATGTGCGAGGATTGAATGATGGGTACTGAGGCTACAGTCTTATTCATTCAAGGTTGTATACAAGCCAGGAAAACAAATATAGCTGATCCCTTGTCACGATCATGTAACTATCCTGATAACCCACCAAAAGGAAAAGACCAGCATGTGTACCAAATAGTGGAAAATTCTAGACCAGTTGCTATACCAATGAGTACCATTGTAGCATATTCAGAAAAAGACCAAGAGATTTACAAAGTGAAAAAGGTGTCTATCAGAACGACTGGGACGATTCAATTAAGAGTTACAAATTTTTTGAAAACGAGTTGTTTCCACGATAGCATTCTACTTCGTGGAAATAAAATTGTAGTACCACAGCAACTCTTCAAGAGTGTATTAGATGCTGCATAGGAGGGTCATCCAGGTATCGTAGCGATGAAGGGACGCTTGAGATCAAAGGTATGGTGGCCCCGTATCGATAAAGACGTAGAACAATTAGTAAAGGCCTGTAAAGTTTGTACATTAGTGGGTTTGCCAAACCCACCTGCACCAATGAAGAGACGAGAGTTGCCTGCAGCTCCATGGATAAATGTCACAATGGATCTAATGGGACCATTGCCAAGTAATGAGTATCTGTTAGTAGTGGTCGACTACTATAGTCGATACAAAGAAGTAAAAAAATACAAAAACATCACAAGCTTACAGATTATTAAAATGGTAAAAGAAATTTTCAGTAGACTTGGTTATCCTATTTCTATCACCGCAGACAATGGCAAGCAGTTCGTTAGTGAAGAGTTTCGATCTTTCTTTAAAGAATGTAACATTAAGTTATTTAGTACTGTACCATATTGGCCTCAAATGATCGGCGAAGTTGAAAGACAAAACAGAGATATTTTGAAACGTCTTCGTATCAGTCAGATCGAGACGAAGGATTTAAAATAATGTTTGTGGGAGTATCTTCTAATGTATAACAGCACCCCTCCTTACAGTTACCGGGAGGTTACCGTCTGAACTGTTTTTTCAACGAAAAAGTAGGGATAAAATTCCATCAATAGGTGAAATAAATTACAGACAATCATTTAGATTCAGATATCAGGGATAGAGATAAAATACAAAAAAAATCTTGATAAGAAAGAGAATCAGTGTTTGCACAAATACACAAACATACATTTATATATAAGTCACAGTCTCGAGCGCACCGCGTCAGTTACACGAGAGTCTCGGGCGAGAGTGGACGTGTTTAGTTAAGTGCGTGCCGAGCCTGTGTTACACTACAGTGAGTAGAGAAGATAGCAGACAATACAGAGATTAAGTTGATTCAAGAATGGTTTAGATTCACAATTGGACCCAGTAGGTGGTTCCCGCTGTTGTCGATATCCAGAAATCACCCGTGTGAAACCGGGGCAGATAGCTAGTAGAAGTATGGAAACTACATCGGCTTAAGATCGGTTAACCGATAGTGATGAGGGAATGCAATAAAGAAGAAATAAATACATTTTACACAATACAACGAAACCTAACGTTTAATGTCAAAACAAAGCCAACCACGATGACCATATTCCCACCAGAGTTATACAGCTGCACTGCAGATTGATGGTGATATACCATGATTATGAGATAGATGAATAAAACTAAATGAAATACACACAGATTGAAGACCAGGACCAGATCAAATAGAATAGAATAGAATAGAAAATATTTAATAATTTTTATTCAATATAGATTATAGTACATAATACTTATTGAAAGTAATTTTTTACTTTTACCTCTGTAAAGCACCATTTACATTATAATATTATATACAATTATGTATTATGAAAACATTTAGAAACAGCATGGAGCGATCATCTCATTCCCAGGTGTTATTATCAGTCATGTACTCTTTAGAAGTATATATAACCCTTACATATAATAACCATTACTAGACAATTTTTGCTTAATAAATAAATTTAAACTTTTTGATAGGTGGTATGTGTGTATATTTTGTTTATGGTAATTAATATTGTTCTCACCAATCTCAAATGGGTGGTGATGATGGTTGGTGATAGTGTCAAAGTCCGTTATTGTATACATAGCACAGTTTGCTTATGTATACTCTTATCAAAGTCCGTCCTGTCCAGTAGAAAATTAAGTGTACTGTGAATGTTTTCATAAGGACATAAACTTTTTATTGATATTATGTTTTCGAAGATAAAAAAAAATCAATTTTCAGGTCCCTTTATACACCTACACAGCAAATGCTCTATCTTCCACACGTCAATAGTGCTTAGGGTTGTCACATTTTTCACGTATAAAGTAAAAGTGCGTTTAAATGACTCGCAAACATTACATCATATTCTTCAGATTAGGTTTGGAAACCAAATTAACTATCGACCCTAATAATATAAATTCTATGAAACACTTTGCACTCACAACACTGGTTCTCTTACGATTTCACCACGTTTTATGAGCTAGCTTTCTTCTTTACATTTGTCGGTGGAAAATTTCTGAACTCATGTTGGGCTAGAGACTTACAACTTGAATGGCAATGCAATATTAATTAAACAAAAGAGTGACTTTTAATAAGTATTCTTTATAATTGAATAAAAGTTTCTGTCCCCCCTTATAAACCTTTTTTTGTAGAATAAGGGTGACAAACGAGCACACAGTACACCTGATGGTAAGTATATTCTGTGGCCTTTAGACATCATACACCAACATCTATCCTCGATTTAGAAACAAAATACAGATGCGTCTTCACTACTGAGGACTACGGTGAGATGCCTCATTTTTAGTAAATGGGCTCACTTTCTTGTTTCTTTCGAGAAGCCTAAATAAAAAAATATTGTATAAATAAAAAATACATTACGTAAACTAGGAACTTCCATTTGGCACGATACTAACACACCTCTCTCTCTCTCGTTTCTTTCACCTTCATACATCTACCCAGACATGCTCGTCGGCTAATTGTAGCATTTAAATTGTTTTTAGCACTAGTGGGTAATAAAGCAAATTCAGACGGACTCCAAGGCAGAATCCCAACTTTCTTATTAAAATACTTCTTACTATTTGGTATTTTCTTAGCTTTGTCAAATTTAAATCTCTCAATGAAAACATGTCTAGCATTGTAACATCCTCGGTGTTATAGATTTTAAGGCACGCTACGCGATATATTATCATTTAGACTTTTCTTTTCCTTAAAGGGATTAATTCCTTAAACACAATAATACTAGCCCGTGGGCCAGGAAATCAATGAATTCATGTAAAAACGTTGTGTTATAAAAATGAAATAAATAAAAAGTACATTGTTTTATAGTATGAGTGACAGCCCTTAGTAGTACTCATTGAACAAATACTGATAAGGCCGAAAACCTCTTTATTGGTAAGGTGAAGCTTTTTATTTCGGTACATTTCATGTGAAATGGAATTGATTTATTTTGCTATCGACACAGTGCGCTTTAATTAAGATAACCCAATAAGTGGTTTCTTATCAATTGTTATATTAGATGTTTATATGAAAATATTTATTGAGTTAATATTATGATCAGTAAGTTTGTTCATTTAACTTCCTTTTTTATAACAAAAAGTGGTAGAGCCATGCTGCAGCTTTATTAGTAGTTGTAGCACGAATGGGTCGGCTCGACCGGGAAAGGACCACGCTCTCACAGAATACCAGCGTAAAATGGCAGCTTGATACTGCTGTGTTTCGTATGGTGAGTGTACAGAAACGGTGACCCATTTTACTGGAAAAGAGGCATTCCATCTTAGTCCTCACGGGTGACGACGCATCTGCAATTTGATTCTTTATTGAATATAAATGTTGATGTCTATGGGTCACAGCAACCACTTACCATCAGGTGGACTATGTGCTCGTTTGTCACCCTATCATATAAAAAGCCATTCAAAATATTTCCACTAGGTGTTAGGATTTCTTTTCTGCCTAGGAGTCCGTCTAGGTAGGTACCATACTCTTACTTGTTATCGTAAAAAGTTTTCGGTCTAAAGGCTTTAAAGAGTCAGTATCATTACATCTGTAAGGATCACACATTCAGACACTACTCTATTACAGAACATTAGGGCACACCGCGTTTGTTGGCAAACGCGAGGTCACAGACACACTCCGTACACGAGGTTCAACACCCGTGATACGGTGCGTTTCTAATTTTTGCGACCCGTAAACAAAATTGCGATAGTGATTCGAGCCGCGGTTTCGTACCTCATTCTGCAGGGGTCGGGGAGTCTCGAGACTGCAGTCGGCAAAGCGGCGCTTCGCGCCTCGTTGCACTCAATAGCTCGTCGATCCTCGCTTATGAGCCTAATTCGAAAAAGATGTCAAGGCCGCAGAACCAACAGCGTACACTTTCAGAAAAAAAATCTGTGAGGCATTTCATCATCGTCCTCAAGGATGACAACGCATATGTAGCCTTCTTTGTTTGATGTAGACTATAGGCGCCTATGGACTACACTTACCAACAGGTGAACTGTAAGTTCGTTTACCACTTCCGTTTTATTAAAAAAAAAACATTATTATATGTATGTGAAAATGTATTATATTTTTCGTCGCGCTAATAAGGCCAGCATTACTTGGAAAAGACGTAATCTTCATCTGTACACTTGTGAAGGTGTCTGTTATGTAAATGACGATAATTTTTACCCTTCAGTTTTCATTGTTAGTTTCATGTAATTAAAGTAACGCCAATATAATATTTATTATATTACGCATTTACTTCATAAGCTTTAGTTCAATCTCTACAATGATGTTAGTTTTTTATAGTACATGTTAAAATTGTAACAATGGTAGAAATAAGATGAAAAGTTTGATAACACTACAAAGAAGACTTTGAATAATACCTTAACCTACTCGTATGTTGACATATTTCGAGTCTTACAAAACTGCCAATTGCACACCTCGAAAACCTCGAACGCGAAGCGAAAAAGGTTGGGCTTTTGCTGTCGCCTTGATAAGTTCACGCCACCCACTCTCATTAAATCTGGTTTACTAATTTTATACTGGGCTAATACGAGAAGAAAAGTGTATTAAAATTAAGAGGAAATACTAATTAACGTACTACTAAGAACGCTATTAGATTAGATAAACAACTTTTCCTTTTTCGTATGTACTCATCATCATCATCATCATTACAGCCTTTCATAAGTCCACTGCTGAACATAGGCCTCCCCCAAGGAATGCCACAAAGCATGGTCCTGATCCACCTGCATCCATCGACTTCCTGCATGCCTTACCAGGTCGTCACTCCATCTCGTGGGGGGTCGCCCTACACTTCGCTTACCGGTACGAGGCTGCCACTCGAGAACCTTTCTTCCCCATCGGTTGTCGGTTCTTCGAGCTATATGGCCGGCCCACTGCCACTTCAGCTTACTAATCCGTTGGGCTATGTCGGTTACTCTAGTTCTACTGCGGATATCCTCATTTCTAAGTTTATCACGCAGAGAAATTCCGACCATAGCCCTCTCCATAGCTCGCTGAGCGAGCTTGAGCTTCCTCATACGGCCAGCAGTGAAGGACCACGTCTCAGTTCCGTAAGTCATCACTGGCAACACGCACTGGTTGTACAATTTCGTTTTAAGGTTTTGAGGTATGTCTGACGAGAAGATGTGTCGTAGCTTCCCGAACGCTGCCCAGCCGAGTTGAATCCGTCGATTGACCTTTTTTTTTTTTTTTTTTTTTTTTTAGTATAAGGGTGACAAACGAGCACACAGTCCACCTGATGGTAAGTGGTTGCTGCGGCCCATAGACATCTACATCTATCAAATCAAAATGTAGATGCGTTGTCACCCGTGAGGACTAAGATGGAATGCCTCATTTCCAGTAAAAAGGGCCTCCGGCCACCTGCACTCACCAAGCGAAACACAGAGGAAAATCTCTACTTCACGCTGGTTTTCTGTGAGGTCGTGGTACCACCCCGGTTTGAGCCGGCCCATCCGTGCGACAGCAAAAGCTGCCGCGTGGCTCTACCACTGTTAAAAACGGTCGAAGTTGAAATTACCTAGTCGGACTATTTGTCCCAGGTAAACATACTCGTCAACAACTTCGAGCTTAGTGCTCCAAACAACTACCGGAATAGGTGTGACATGGACGTTAAACATGATCTTTGTATTGCCCATGCTCATCATTAGACCTATACGTTGGGAGACATTATTGAGGTCATTGAGCATAGTGCTAAGGTGTTCCAGCGATTCTGCCATAAGAACTATATCGTCGGCAAATCGAAGGTGAGTTATGTACTCGCCATTGATGTTAATACCGTATCCTTTCCAGTCGAGAAGCTTGAAAACGTCTTTCAATGCAGCGGTGAAGAGTTTCGGGGATATAACGTTACCCTGTCTAACACCGCTTTGCAGTTGGATAGGTTTCATACTCTGGTTCTGTACTCGGATAGCCATCGTAGCCCTACTGTACAAGCACTTAAGCACTTCGATATACCGACAGTCCACTTGGCACCGTTGAAGGGACTGCAGCACCGCCCAAATTTCGACGGAATCAAAGGCAAATAGTACTCCACGGACTTCTGTACAATTCGCCGAAGGTTATGTATGTGGTCTATGGTGCTAAAGCCCTTTCGGAAACTGGCTAGTTCGGGAGGCTGGATGTCGTCAATTCTGCGCGCGAGACGATTCGTAATGACTCTCTAAAACAGCACGTAGACGCGGCTCAGAAGGAAAATCGGCCTATAATTCTTCAAGAGAGCGTTGTCACCTTTCTTGAAGAATAAGACCACCGCACTTCTGCTTCATGCCTCCGGTGTAATGCCACCATGGAGGACGGAATTAAAGAGCTTCTGAATGATTTCAAGTACCGATTTTCCACCCGCTTTCAGAAGCTCTGCTGTAATTCCATCCTCGCCTGGGACCTTGCAGTTTTTAAGGTGCTAGAGAACCATTCTAATCTCACTCAGACTGTCGTCCGGGATATCATCGGAATAGTGTCGGATAAGACTCGCTCTTGGATCGTTACTCACACGTGTGGCTCCAACGATGATGTGTACAGCTGCCCATAGAACCTCTCAATCTCACTCAAAATCTCAGGTGTCCCGGAAACGACGCTACCACACTCGGTCTTCAGCTTCGACAGTTGGCTCTTTCCAGCAGACAGATCTCTAGCAAAGACTTTGGAGCCCTGGTTCCGCTCGATCGCTTCCTCAATAAGAGCAATATTAAAGTTGCGTAAGTCCCGCCGCATGCATTTGGAGATCTGTCTGTTCAGTTGCCTGTATGCTGTCAAATCTGTTGAAGATTGTAGCTTCATCTTCCGTCTAACAGTCATGAGATTAAGAGTGTTATCGGAGAGCTTTTGTTTTCTTCTGCGGCGGGTCTTGCTAAACTTAGCTCCGACCGCATGGACAGTTTTCACGAGCTTGTATGAATGACATGCTCGTGAAAACTGTCCATGCTGTCGGATCGTCCACTGCATTACAATCTTCTAGGTACTGAAAACGGTTTCGTAGCTCGAGCTGAAAAGTATCGGGACTTTGGAGTAGAGCATGAGGGAGATGGAGCGTTGACTTCATTAGACGTGTCCTCTCCAACTTAACGTTTAGGTTCAGTGTGCCTGTCACCATTCGGTGATTGCTGCCGGTTTTCACCCTCGCGATCACTGAAACATCACTGAACAGTTATCGTCTGGTCGTCATAATGAAGTCAATCTCATTTTTTGTCGAACCGTCGGAGCTCGACTAGGTCCAATTTCTCTTGGGCCGCTTCTGGAAGAAAGAGTTCATCATAAAGAGTCCCTCTTTCTCCATGAACTCTGCCAGCTGCTGGCCCCTTTGGTTCCGTTGCCCTATTCCAAATTTCCCTACTTTCAGCTCACCGTTCTCTCTTGTGGCTAGTTTTGCGTTGAAGTCTCCAATTAACACCGTATAGTGGGTTTTGGAGGAATGCATAGCTCTAGAGATATCCTCATACATTTCCTCCACCTCCTCATCGGGGTGTGTCGAGGTTGGTGCGTAAACCTGTATGACCTTTAGCGAATACCGTTTAGTGATTCTGAGTATAAGGTACGCGACCCTCGTCGACACACTGCCAATCTTTACAACGTTGTTAACGAGAAACTTGTGGACGATAAATCCGACACCTCCTTGGGACAGGTTTTCGCCCTCCCGGTGATAGAACAAGTTGCCGGATTCGAGGATTACCGCGTCCTCCCCCTCACTTCGGACCTCGGATAGTCCTATAATATTCCAGCGCAACTTGTCTATCTCTTCTTCCAGCTCCAGGATCTTCTCGTCAGTCCTCAGGGTGCGTGCGTTATAAGTTGCCAAGTCGTGTCTTCGTAGGTGGCAACCGAACTATCACCGGAGATTCTTAGCACGCCTGCCCCACCGTTACCATGGTCGCCACCGTAGCCAGGAATAGCGGGGCCGACGGGGACTGGGGACCGTCTCTTAGTAACCTTATTTATTTTGGGGGGTATATTGCCATAGTTGCCACGCTTGGCGAGCGGGTTGGCAACCGCAGTTTTTTATTGTGATATTGCTGTTATCAGGAAGATGCTGCTGCCCATCTCCTTACTGTATCCCACTGTCGCCTCTTACGACACCCACAGATATTCTTAACTGCCACTACACAGCTATAGTTTTTCATTGTGACATAAATCACCCGAGTCTGAAACACCGTAATATATCAAATAATAAACTAACAAAAACCAGAAAATAAAATCCATGTTAATAAGTCGTTATAATCAAGTTTGTTACATATTTTTTAAGTATAACTATCCACAAATATTAAAGTGTGTATAGTTACTTTATTTGTTTTTTACTAAATATTATTGAATTAAATAAAAACATTTAATTATAATCAATTTCTTATGGTTTATTTTTCTTACATGTGTAGCTTGATTCGATGTTATACTACATTTAAACTTACAACAAGAATTTTCCATGACAGAATGAATTTATCAACTAAGTTCAAAAATAAATATTATCGATCCTCAAAGGAACGGATATTTTGAAATAGCGTCTACTGAATTGTACAGTTTTTTATACCAATCTACGGATTTTGAGAGATTTGATTATAGGTTCTCGGAACCGGTATTTAGAACCGGTACATCGGAACCCGAACCGGAACCGATACCGGAACAGGAACCGTACCGAAAAGAGGAACCTTTATAAGAACCTAAATGAAGAACCAAAACCGAAATTGATACCGGTACTCAATCCCTGGCTTCTACACTTAACGTCGCTCATAGTGTAGCTTAGTTTCTACACACGTGTGTTTACACTCGCTATCTTATTACAAAAGGCCGTTTAAAATAAATTAGTCGCATGTTCAAAGTAGAGTATTTTTTAAAAAAGAAGTCCCGTGAAAAATATGCGAACGAAAATGCAAAATACGTATGGAATTTTGATAGTAAAAGTCAAATTTCGCTAAGACTGTTGCGCCGAGACTAAGGGACTTCCTTCGTGATAAAAACTTTTAAACCTAAGACTATCAATAAGCCACATTTTTAATAAGTCTGACTAAAATATAAAAACATGGTACAAGAATTGCTGTTTTAAAGTATGCAATCATCCCTATCATCATGTGTGCCGTTAGAAAAGCGACAGAGGGAGAATATTGCAGCCGCCATCTTGAATTTACATTTCGACAGCACTATCGGCTTCAACACCCTCGAAAACCATGAAAATGACACCCAAGATGAAAACATTTATATATTTTGCAGCCGCCATCTTGGATTTACATTTCGACAGCACTATCGGATTCAACACCCTCGAAAACCATGAAAATGTCACCCATGACAAAAAAAAATATACTACTTACTAACCGAAACAATATCCACTAACGACGGCTACTGAAGCCGAACTAAACTACTCTGTGGCTGTAGCTCGTAGCTCCCCATTTACAGAAATAATTTATATACGAGGCTACCAAATCAACGAAAATTTCACCATTTTGGAGCCGAAAAAAATTAATTATAACTAAACAAAACAAAATTACACTGCCATTTACATTCAGTGGCTTCCCACATGATAGATGAAGAGATTAAAAAATAGATTGAGTTAAACAATTGATATTTTCAAAAATTATCGTGTTTAAAAGCCACAGAGACATGATAAATCCACACCATAAGCCACTAGAACCCTTTTATTTATTTAAAAATAGCAATTAATCGATTAAAAAAAATTATTAATAAGTTCAACAATAATTTATCTTTCTAACAATGTGCTTTTTATATCATTTATATGTATAATATGATTGCTAGATACGATTTTATTCGATAAAATGTTGGAATTTTAATTTTTAGGCGATAGTAGAACATACCTTGCGCTTTCGCTTAAGTTATGCAAAAGGGAGAACTTTTAAGACAATAAAGACCCTTTTTTAATATGTAAAGCAAAAGTTACTTTACAGCAAATTCAGCAACCTATTCTCAAACTTAGGATGTAAAAAAAAACAGTGGTAGAGCCAGGCGGCAGCTTTTGCTGTCGCTCGGATGGGCCGGCTCGAACCGGGGTGGTACCACGACCTCACAGAATACCAGCGTGAAGTAGAGGTTTACCTCTGCGTTTCGCTTGGTGAGTGCAGGTGGCCGGAGGCCCTTTTTACTGGAAATGAGGCATTCCATCCTAGTCCTCACGGGTGAAAACGCATCTGCATTTTGATCTGTAACAGAGGATAGATGTAGATGTCTATTGGCCGCAGCAACCACTTACCATCAGGTGGACTGTGTGCTTGTTTTTCACCCATATCCTATAAAAAAAATATATACAAAAGTTGTAACATACATACGTACACTGCTGGACACAGGCCTCTTTCAAAAGTTAAAGTTACAGTCAATATACGTCCCACAGCTGGGCACAGGCCTCCTCTCATTTTTGAAAGTGTTTCAGCGCAAGGCATTATTCGCCGCGCTGTCCCAATGCGTGTTGGCGAACTTCACGTGAATTCGAAATATTTTTTTCTTATTTCTCAGACATGCATGTTTTCTTACGATGTTTTCCTTCATCGCCGAGCACGTGGTATATCAGCACTTAAAATTACAATTAACAACTTCATTTGTATGCCGGCGGGGATCGAACTCGGACTGTGAAATTTACAGTGAGCGCTTAGACCCTGAGATGTTACGGCAGGCCTCTTTGGAGAGGACAGAAATGTCTTATAAAGGGTAATATTTTTTTGTTAAACTAAAATAAGAACTTTTTTCTGCGCAATTTATAGTTACAAGCTTAGAAGGAGGGTATGCAACCGCATCCTTTTCATCTTTTTGATAGTAGAAACATGTAATTAGTATATTAATTGGAGTACATATAAAGCCACGTTGGAGATCACGTGGAGTGTGAAAACTGGAAACATGACTTTGCTTTTAACTATGCCGAAGCTTAGCCTGTTATTGGCTTCATTTTCTTTATGAACTACAAAGGTAAGTTGTTAAGCATAGAATGAGCATTAGTTATTAATTAAATCTATTAATTTTACTCGCCGACTTCAAATACGCAGGGGATTCACAAGTCGACTGTATGTTTTATTTATATTAATGTCACTCGATATCTTTGCCAATTGAGATCCAATTTTGAAGATTCTTTTTTTTATTAAATAGGTTATACTTGAGGGATGGTCTCATGTAAACTTGGAAAGAAAATTGACCCCTAAAAGTTGACAAATTGGGTATAAAGTTAACTGTTTAGTTATCGATGTAACTGTTTAGGCTACATTGAGTTTGTGATATTCCTAAGTCGACCTAAAAGGATAAAAAATAACTTTAAAAAAAAGTAATATGGACTTCAAAGAACTAAAGAGAATTATTTTATTCCTTGAAGTTTTTTGAAATCGGCTTTTGCTTTTTGTTAAAGTTATTGTTTTTAATTATTTCTACATTTTATTTAAGTGCTTAACCGCACTGCTGCGGTCTGTGAGTTCGGATACCGAAGGTACGGATCTAATATTTGTGATACCTACGTATAATTTTTCCTACTCTATATATTTGTCCATGTACCTACATGTATATGTCGCAGGTTTATGATAAAATCAGGTATTTGATCAAAATCTTAGGCTTAAGAAACATACATTTTATCATAAACTTAAACAAGTTCAGGTTTTTGATCTAAAAACAGGATTTGTTCAGGTTAGTGAAAATATTAAGTAATAACTTTGTCTTCTTCTGGTTCTTGATCAAAAGCTTAGGTTTTTGATCAAAAACCTGGTTTTATCATAAATCTGCGACATACATAATGACCGTGTAGTGACGATGTAAGAATACTCACTACCCATATACCTACATACCCATATGTAGTTTCGTGAGTGTCGTAAAAGGCCACAGAGGGAAACAAGCCAGAAGAATGGCAGCAGCGTCTTCCTAATAACAACTAAAAAAATAAAGAACTGTAAGTACCATCCCACCTGCTAAGCGTGATATAGAAAATATCCCCCAAGGGGCAGCCGTGAGACGGTCTATGGGGAGGCCTATGTTCATCAGTGGACTTTTGTTATGCTGTAATAAATCAGTGATACGCATATACAATCCACCTCCATGGTACAGGAGAAATTCTACTGTAGAGTTTATATACTCTTAAGTGTCAATTTAAAAATAAAAAGTTGATTATTTGGGGGCCAAGGTGGCATATCCCAATATAATTCTCCTAGCTTAAATACTAATAACGGAGTAAAGTTACGTTATTATTTACCAAGCTTACTAGGGGATTTCACCATTACCGTCAATCACAAGTCCACCGCCGAACATAGATCGCCCCCAAAGAATGCTACAAAGCACGGTCCTGAGTTTTATAATCTTTATAATACCCTCAAAAAGTTACCATCAGGTGTACCATCAGAACGTTTGTCTCTTCAAATTTATAAAATAAAAACTTTTAGTATGTGGTAGAGTCAGGCTGCAGCGTGTTATGCCTGCAGCACAAAATGTTAGAGTGAAATAACGGCATATTGCTGCTGTGTTCAAAAGATGAATCACAAGAACCGTTTGTTTGAAAATGAATCTGGCTTTTTGACTCTTAACTCCTCAGAACAACAACCAGCACACACTTTACCTAATGTTAAGTGGATGCAGTGGTATTTACACTAACTTGTATTGTACATAAACTAGTGGTATTTACACAAAAGTGTACGCTGGTTGTCGTTCATAATTCTATAAAAAAAATGCTGCCTCATATACGAACACATGATTATATATTAAAATAGAAGTACATATCTGCTTTATTTTGTATGGTTAGTGACAAAAATTTCCAGATTCCTTTTTCACTAGGAACGAGGCAATCCATCAAAGTGACAACGAATTTGCATTTCGATTCTTAATCGAAAATAGATTGAGGTGTTTATGAGCCACAGAATTCATATACTATAAGGTGGATTGTTTGCTCGTTTGTCATCCTTGCTTCTATTAAATAAACAGAAGAGAGTCATACAAGCAATTTATAACCTAGGTCCGAGCCGACCGAGGGGGAAAAACGAAAAAAGAAAAAGTGTCTTAGAGAAAAATTAAAAAAAAAAATTATTTACGAAAATTTTATTTATGTACACAAAAACAAAAATAGTTTTAAAAATATATTATGTAAATTTTTGGGTACAAACAAAACAGAGCCAGATGCGACTTACGATTTATGCTTGTACTCCCATGATGTTTTTAGTTTTAAATGAGTACATACAACCAGTGCGTGTTGCCAGTGATGGAGTATCTGAGACATAGTCCTTCAGTGCTCGGCGTCTTAAAGTTGGAGGAAGCTTAAATAGCAATTGGCCGAAAATATAGCTTCAATAACGCTCGAGGAAAGAAAGATTTCGAGTGCTACAGCCTGGTACCGGTAAGCGAAATTCGGAATGCCTCTCCTCACTCTTTTGTGGCAATCTATAAAGAGGGTATAAGTTCAGTTGTATTCTTAGGAAGGGCTGTAATGATAATGATGACTCTGAACATAAGTCGTAACTTTAATCAATACAATATTTTCTGTGCAGCTAAATGCTAAAGACTTACCAAAGATCTTACTATGATCGAAATCAGTAAACAGGGAAACATCTCAATATTCACAGGGAGAGGTTTGGTATCAAAATATACTTGAAGTCGTTGTAAGAAAGAGTTTATTTAAAGTTCGAGTATGTTTCATTATGCCAAAACGAAAGTTTTTGCATGTTTTATATCCTAACTTCTAAAAGCTGTGCATATTTTAAAAGTTTCATTTCGCATAGTTAACAATACGCGTCAGTTGAACATAATATTATAGACTTTGTACTGTGCTTGAGGTATTGTTAACGCATATGCCACAGAATTCCTAATATTCTAACACTTTGAAGTTTAATAAAAAAAAAATTAGAATCTTCTGAAACAGGGTTTTCAATTCTTTTATTTATTAGTGTGGCGTACGTCAAGGTAGACTGACCTCCCCGGACCTCTTTAGCTTATACATAAACGACCTTACTGAGGAACTTATAAGTACAAAAATTGGTTGTCACATGGGTACAATTTGCCTGAATAATTTCAGCTACGCTGACGACATGGTGCTACTGAGTCCCTCAATCAGGGAACTTAAAATGTTATTAGCTATATGCGAGCATTAAGCGCTGAATCATGGCCTGAAGTATAATATTAAAAAAAAACGCAGATGATGGTGGTCCGCTCGAGCAGGGGCGCGGAGAGGATTCCGTTGGTATTTCTGGACAGTGAACCTATTGCAAGAGTGCATTGCTATTCAGGTACCTGGGGCATGTCCTGACTGAGGATTTGCCTGATAACCTCAATATAGAACGCGAACAGAGGGCTCTGGCTGTTCTGTGTAATATGCTCGCACGCCGGTTTGCATGATGCAGTCCTGAGGCAAAGCCGACCCCGTTTGAAGCATATTGTCAATGCTTCTATACTTGTCAGCTTTGGTTGAACAGCATCAAAAATGCACGTAGCAGCATTAGATTGCAGTATAATAATGCATACCGCATTCTGATGAAACTGCCTAAATACTGCAATGCGTCAAGCATGTTTCCCGACGCCAGGGTGACCGATTACTTCGCCGTTATTAGATCTTGGGTTGCAGCTTTTTGGTCCCGCATCCGCAATTCCGAGGACGAGATCTGGTGTACTACGAGTGCCCAGAGAATCGCATACTAAAACATTGGCGTGCCGTGCTTCGCGACAATAAATCTAAATAGATAGTATGAACCCTCTTTCGGGGGCAATTTTAGTATTAACTTATGATTTCTGGTGAATGGTCTTTTATTTATTGTATCCTTGTAATTATATTTTTATTTTGTTTTTAATGATGGCTCCACGGCGCTGTGGCTTGGCAATGAGTTGCTGAGCTAGGGGCCGCGGTTTCGAATTCCGCACGGAACAAGTATTTGTATGACCCACAAATAATTGTTCCGGGTCTGGATGTTTGTCCTTGTGCAATTCGTGTTTGTAAACTGCCTCCACGATACAGGAGAAAATCCTAGTGTGGGGGTATCGTTTTTGTTAAATAAACGAACAATACTAAATAAATACTTAGCGATATTTGAAATGGGTGTAAGAAAGCCTGAAATAAATAAATATTACCATTATACACTGCCTTAACACTGACTTCAGTTCCTATTAAGTGAGTATTATTTTATTATTTTCAGTTCTTTTAAATTGACTTTTACTTTTTATGAAAATTTTTTTTTTGCTTCATTTGAGCGGACAAAGGAATAGTTTTCTAAATAGTTACACAATAATACCTTCATTATACAAGACTACTCCTGAACAATAACCTACTTAAAAAAAGAGAATCCCAAAAATCGTTATATACGAAGATATCGCGTAACATACAAAAATGCAATATATTAATGAAAATATAAATTCCAAACCTAATAACATTAACAACTCATTCGACGACTAACTAACTAACGACTCATTTTTTAAACTATTTTTGCATTTTAATGTTTTACGGAAGCTATCTAAAGTTTGCATTCCAAGCAGGCTTCCTTTATTTGATTCGATTTGAGTTCTCTCTAACAAGGCAATTATCTCGCAAATGCTGTTGAAGTTGTCGGATGTTGAGTTAATGGGATTAATTTTCCTTATTGCAGTTTTTTTTTTTTACTTTTTGTGTCTGTTTTAAATTGTTTAACTTTGTAATTTCATTTTCACAACAGTTTGTGGCACACTGTGTGAGATGATATACATACATAGAGTTTAATAGCCAGAACCAAACTTTCGAGTCTTGCATAGTTCGTATTTTTGACCCTTGTTGAAATTTTTTGAGTTAAAACCATTGTGCCAATAAAATATACAAGAATTCGGCTTTCAGGTTTATGACACGATATTTAAGCCTACATCCGTTACATAAAGCACATGATGGTTGGGAGTCGTCCCATCTCCATCAGTAAAAATTATATTAAATCGATTCTAACATTGTGCTATTTACATAATGTACATATTAGGTCGGGGGTATAAAATTTTCTTCGTATTTTATATAAAAATTGAAGACATTTGTTTCAAAGTTTAATTACATTTAATTATTATTATATATGTTTAATTTTGTTCGATAACTTGTAGCCATTTTGTAGGTAGTGATATAATCCCGTTTCTGTAGAAATCTTGGGATTTTTGATCAAAAACGCGACTAGTAGTTTTGACAGTCTTCTCTTAATACTAACCTAACACTACCCAAAGAATTCTGAAGAGACCGAAACAGTTAAAAAACCTGAGGGTGCAAGAACAAGTGCAAAAAGATGCCCTTCCAATCCTACCATATATATGATGGGATTGGAAGCACACAAAATCTCCTTATAGCGTGTTAATCCGGGCTTCGCTACAGTTTGTCTACCCTTTGACCATAGTCTTTTTCGCAGGTTCTTGTCGTAGGTGATCCACTTTTCATCACTAGTAATCATTTTTCATCATCATTTATTACAGCCCTTCACAAGTTCACTGCTGAACATAGGCCTCCCCCAAAGAATGCCACAAAGCACGGTTCTGAGCCACCTGCATCCATCGACTTCCTGCATGTCTTACCAGGTCGTCACTCCATCTCGTGGGGGGACGCCCTACACTTCGCCTACCGGTACGAGGCTGCCATTCGAGAACCTTTCTTCCCCAACGGTTGTCGGTTCTTCGAGCTATATGGCCGGCCCACTGCCACTTCAGCTTACTAATCCGTTGGGCAATGTCGGTTACTCTGGTTCTACTGCGGATATCCTTATTCCTAAGTTTATCACGCAGAGAAACTCCGAGCATAGCCCTCTCCATAGCTCGCTGAGCGACCTTGAGCTTCCTCATACGGCCAGCAGTGAAGGACCACGTCTCAGTTCCGTAAGTCATCACTGGCAACACGCACTGGTTGTACAATTTCGTTTTAAGGTTTTGAGGTATGTCTGACGAAAAGATGTGTCGTAGCTTCCCGAACGCTGCCCAGCCGAGTTGAATCCGTCGATTGACCTCTCGGTCGAAGTTGGACTTACCTAGTCGGACTACTTGTCCCAGGTAAACATACTCGTCAACAACTTCGAGCTTAGTGCTCCCAACAACTACCGGCATAGGTGTGACATGGACATAAAACATAATCTTTGTTTTGTCCATGTTCATCTTAAGACCTATCCGTTGGGAGACACTATTGAGGTCATTGAGCATAGTGGTTAGGTCCTCCAGCGAATCTACCATAAGGACTATATTGTCGGCAAATCGAATGTGAGTGATGTACTCGCCATTGATGTTAATACCGTATCCTTTCCAGTCCAGAAGCTTGAAAACGTCTTCCAATGCAGCGGTGAAGAGTTTCGGGGATATAACATCACCCTGTCTTACACCTCTCTGCAATTGGATAGGTTTCGTACTCTAGTTCTGTACTCGGATAGCCATCGTAGCTCTACTGTACAAACATTTCAGCACTTCGATATACCGACAGTCAACTTGGCACCGCTGAAGGGACTGCAGCACCGCCCAAATTTCGACGGAATCAAAGGCTTTCTCATAGTCCACATACGCCAGATATAGTGGCAAATTGTACTCTTCGGACTTCTGTACAATTAGCCGTAGGGTATGTATGTGGTCTATGGTGCTAAAGCCCTTTCGGAAACCGGCTTGTTCGGGAGGCTGGAAGCCGTCAAGTCTGCGCGCGAGACGATTCGTAATGACTCTCGAAAACAGCACGTAGACGCGGCTTAAAAGGGAAATTGGTCTTTAGTTCTTCAAGAGAGCGTTGTCATCTTTCTTGAAAAACAAGACCACCGCACTTCTGCTCCACGCCTCCGGTGTAATACCACCATGGAGGACGGAATTAAAGAGCTTCTGAGAGACTTCAAGTACCGGTTTTCCACCCGCTTTCAGAAGCTCCGCTGTAATTCCATCCTCGCCTGGGGCGTTGCCGTTTTTAAGGTGCTGGAGAGCCATTCTAATCTCGCTCAGACTGACGTCCGGGATATCTTCGGAATAGTGTCGGATAAGACTCGCTCTTGGATCGTTACTCACACTTGCGTGTGGCTCCAACGATGACGTGTACAGCTGCCCATAGAACCTCTCAATCTCACTCAAAATCTCAGGTGCCCCGGAAACGATGCTGCCACATTCGGTCTTCAGCTTTGACAGTTGGCTCTTTCTGGCAGACAGATCTCTGGCAAAGACTTTGGAGCCTTGGTTCCGCTCGATCGCTTCTTCAATACGAGCTGTATTGAAGTAGCGTAAGTCCCGCCGCATGCATTTGGAGATCTGTCTGTTCAGTTGCCTGTATGCTGTCAAATCTGTTGAAGAATGTAGCCTCATCTCCCGTCTAATAGCCATGAGATTAAGAGTGTGATCGGAGATTTTTTTTGTTCTTCTGCGGCGGGTCTTGCAGAACTTAGCTCCGACCGCATGGACAGTTTCCACGAGCTTGTCATTCATATCGTCCACTTCATTGCAGTCTTCTAGGCACTGAAAACGGTTTTGTAACTCGAGCTGAAAGGTTTCGGGACTTTGGATTAGAGCACGAGGGGGACGGAGCGTTGACTTCATCAGACGAGACCTCTCCAACTTAACATTTAGGTTCAGTGTGCCTCTAATCATTCGGTGATCGCTGCCGGTTTTCACCCTCGCGATCACTGAGACATCACTGAACAGTTGTCGTCTGGTCGTCATAATGAAATCAATCTCATTTTTTGTCGAACCGTCGGGGCTCGACCAGGTCCACTTCCTGTGGGTCCGCTTCTTGAAGAAAGAGTTCATCATAAAGAGTCCCTCTTTCTCCATGAAGTCGGCCAGCTGCTGGCCCCTTGGGTTCCGTTGCCCTATTCCAAATTTCCCCACTTTCAGCTCACCGTTCTCTCCTGTGCCTAGTTTTGCATTGAAGTCTCCCATTAACACCGTATATTGGGTTTTGGAGGATTGCATGGCCCTAGAGATATCCTCTTACATTTTCTCCACCTCCTCATCGGGGTGTACCGAGGTTGGTGCGTAAACCTGTGTGAACTGCAGCGAATACCGTTTGGTGATTCTGAGTATTAGGTACGTAACCCTCGTCCACACACTCTCAATCTTTACAACGTTATTAACGAGAGACTTGTGGACGATAAATCCGACACCTCCTTGGGACAGATGGTCGCCCTCACGGTGATAGAGCAAGTTGCCGGATTCGAGGGTTACCGTGTCCTCCCCCTCTCTTCGGACTTCGGATAATCCTATAATATGCCAGCGTAACATGTCTATCTCTTCTTCCAGCTCCACAATCTTCTCGTCAGTCCTCAGGGTGCGTGCGTTGCATGTTACGCTTATTATTGCATTTTAATTGTTTAAAATATAATTTCTAAGATATTTTGAAATGTCTTTATAATGAATTTAATTACTATTTATTAATAATAATTATGAGGCGTCACAATATAAAGAAGAAACAGGCTTGTAGTCGGAGCATGCACCGTCTACAATGACCTGAGCTCCGATCTGCAAGGAAGCTGGTGATCCAATTGCACAATTTCTCGGGAAGCCCATAGAAAGGGAGCTTCGTGCCCAAGCGCTTTGTGCCCAACCTGATCGAAAGCCTTCGCAATGTCCAAACTAACGGCCAACGCCTCCCACTTGGACTCTAATGCCTCCGCCCATCTATGAGTCAGGTAGACCAGAACATCACCAGCTGATCGAACCCGACGAAAATCGTATTGGCGGTCACTAATCAGCTGGTGATACTCAAGGTACCGCATGAGCTGGCAGTTAATAATGCATTCCATTATTTTGGAGAACAAGTAGGTGATGGCGATAGGCCTGTAGTAGGACGGGTCTGAGCGGTTGCCTTTTTTAGGGATCGGGTGAACAAAAGCTGTCTTCCATAATTTTGGGACTACGCCTAGGTTGTAGGAGTACCCGAAAAGACGCGTTAGGACCGGTGCCAACTCCGGAGCACATGTCCTCAGCACAATTTGGGGGAATCCGTCAGGCCCACTCGACTTCTGGATGTCCAGGGAGAGCAGTGCTTTGCAAGCCGAGCGCTGTAAGAACAGCACATCCGGCATGGAGCACTCACACCGCGGGATGGTCGGTGGTGTTTTCTCCCCGTCATCAAGAGACGAGTTGGTCGCAAAGAGGGAGCCTAAAAGGTCGGCTTTGTCTTTTGCGGCTTGGGCCAGTGAGGCGTCCTCCCTGTGTAGAGATGGTAGTGATGGCTTACAGAAATTCCCTTGGACAGCCTTGGCGATAGACCAGAATGCACGGGTTCCCGAAGGAAGGCAACCTAGTTTCTCGCCAATTATACCTATGTGCTCAGACTTTGCCTTTGCAATAACTCTTTTGAAGGACCTGGAGGCGAAGTTATACTTCTTTTTAAGTATGCTGGTGTTTACATCCCGAGTCGCCGAAGCCGCAGCCCAGGCTTGATAACACTCCTGCTTACTGCGTAATGCAGTCTTACAGGAGCGGCCAAACCAAGGCTGAGATCTGCCTCCGATGATTGAATAAAATAAAAAGTTCCATTCCTTGTAGCATCACATCAGTGACAGAGTCAACAACAGCGCTGGGATCATCTGGCGAGAAGCAAATCCGCCTCCATGGGTAGGATGCAAATAAAGACCGCATTCCGTCCCAATTCGCCGACCTGTAATGCCAAACACGGCGGCAACCTGCAGAACGTATCCGCGAGGGGAGCGTGAGTGGCACCACACTCCGGATCAGACAATGGTCCGAAGAGCCGAGAAGGGCATCGACGGAAACCTGATATCTATCCGGATGAGAGGTCAGCAGAAGGTCCAACAGGGAAGGTGTATGATCCTCCACATCTGGAATCCGCGTAGGCGAAGTAACCAGTTGTGTCAGACCATATGCCAAGGCAAAGTCATAAACAGATCTCCCCGCATGATCGGTTAAACGTGAACCAAGCCATTCGGCGTGGTGGGCGTTAAAATCGCCAAGGATCACGATCTCTGCGAATGGGACCTGTTGTAGCAAGGAATCTGTAGCCATTTGGACGTGGTCTATAATATTTATTGAATACACTAACTTTGAAGTATTTAGTAATATTATAAATCCATTTATTTAAAATTTGTTGAAAATCTACAAAAACTGGTTTTATGATTTTATGATTGATAAATCTTTTTGGAAGTAAATACTTTAGAGATGAGTTGGGGGGTGATTCGAACTTTAGGGATAGTCAGTTTGAATAGGCTATCATGTAGAGGATGTATGGGTGTCATGGTTGAACAGAGGCAAAAAGTTCTCTATACATTCCTCAAAATGTCCAATCATTTTAAATTCTTACGTCGGCTATAACTCCGTCTCCTTCGGAAATTTTTACACAATCTTTACTTCCCGCATCCCATTAGTTATAAAGGTGACAATCGAGTTCACAATTAAATTGATGTTAATTGGGTGTGGCCTATGGATGCCTGCAGCTATTCTCAATATTATAAAACCAAAATTGAGATGCGTGTGTTTGACCCCTAAGGATGTGTTGGTATTAGTATCATGTGTTTTGTACAAATTTTGTACAAACTAGATTTGATTTTTTAAAACTCCTGGACTGATTTCGATAAAATTTAAAAGGGAGCACCTGGGATGTATACCCTTTGAAACAAAAAAGAATTTTCCAAATCTGTTCAGACATCATTGAGTAAGCAGTGAACATACATAAAAAAAAGATTCCGACGAATTGAGAAACCCCTCCTCTTTTGAAGTCGTTTGAAAAAGGAGCTTCGGTTCTCATCACTTACCATGCAAAACCCAGCAACAACATGCGAAACCCAGCAACAACATGCTACTAAAATAGAACAGTGGTATTCTGTAAGAGCTTTATCTTTCACCGATCTAGCCGGCCCATTTATGCTAAAGCCATAACAACCGACAGCGTGGCTCTACCATGTATAAATAATAAACCTAGCAAGCTAACAGCATAGCAAAGTGGCAAAGCAATCAGCTTTTTTTTTTGCCGTTGAGCAATCAGTTTCAAAATAGGAGGTTCAGATGCCTGGGTGATCAGTAATCGATTGCTGAAAACAGAATTTGAAAATTCGAAACCGTTCTCGAGATAATCGTGGGACAGACAGACGGACAGACGGACAGACATCGTGAAATCAATAAACCTAGCAAGCTAATAGCATAGCAAAGTGGCGAAGCAATCAGCTTTTTTTTGACGTGACAACGTCTTATAAATCGATGAAGCTGGCTGGACGCACGAAAAAACATGACTCATGCGGCGTTACCTAGGCGTTCCATTTAAAGTGGAAGCGAGAGCGCGGAACGAGCGACTGTGTGAGCAAATGTGGTGTCAATTGCTTATAGAAACGATATTTGCGGCGATAAAGGTAATGTTTCTTTCGATATTAAATATTTCTTATGACATTGTCACGTTCAACTATCGTCAGTAAACCGACTTTACAGACAACCGATTTTTTTTGCCGTTGAGCAATCATTTTCAAAACAGTAGGTTCAGATGCCTGGGTGATCAGCAATCGATTGCTGGAAACAGAATTTGAAAATTCGAAACCGTTCTCGAGATAATCGTGGGACAGACAGACGGACAGACATCGTGAAATCAATAAACCTAGCAAGCTAAAAGCATAGCAAAGTGGCGAAGCAATCAGCTTTTTTTTTTGCTGTTGAGCAATCAGTTTCAAAATAGGAGGTTCAGATGCCTGGGTGATCAGTAATCGATTGCTGAAAACAGAATTTGAAAATTCGAAACCGTTCTCGAGATAATCGTGGGACAGACAGACGGACAGACGGACAGACATCGTGAAATCAATAAACCTAGCAAGCTAACAGCATAGCAAAGTGGCGAAGCAATCAGCTTTGTAGCGGTTTCTAACGGTTGCCGTTGAGCAATCAGTTTCAAAATAGGAGGTTCAGATGCCTGGGTGATCTGTAATCGATTGATGAAAACAGAATTTGAAAATTCGAAACCGTTCTCGAGATAATCGTGGGACAGACGGACAGACGGACAGACATCGTGAAATCAATAAGTGTCTTCGCAAGCTTCGCCACTTAATAAGTGTCTTCGCAAGCTTCGCCACTTAATAATAAGAAATGCAATTTAAATACTTACTAGCTGAATTAGTTCTCTTTTATAACGATGACTATTTTTGCACCAAAATCGCCTCTTTAAAGATATTTTATATTATATTATTCGCATATTGCATCAGTACTTGGAAATCACTTTATTATACACTATAAACGACCAAAAGGTGTGGTAACAGGAGCACCAATTTTTTTATAGGTTAGGGTGACAAACGAGCACACAGTCCACCTGATGGTAAATGGTTACCGTGGCCCATAGACATCTACATTTATCCTCGTATGCCAATCAAAATGCAGATGCGTTGTCACCCATGAGGACTAAGATGGAATGCCTCTTTTCCAGTAAAAAGGGTCTCCGGTTCTCTATATATAGTTATTTATCGGATGCAGATTTCGTATCTTAAGAGCCAAACTTATGGTAGTCACAATGCTCTACCTGATTATATGTAAACAGACAACACATATAACGTAAGTATTTTTCAAGCAGAGGGTAAAAAAGTAACAAAATGTGAAAATTAATCATAACAAAATGTGTTTTGTGATAAATACAAACCAAAGTTAACATAATCTGTGACACGAGAGGTTAATAACCGGAAGAAAATCAGTAAACATCCACTTAAAATGAGTTCAAGTGCTGAAATGTCCCGAAACCCCGGTATCTTACTGACATTAAGTAGAACGCCATGCTCACGGACAATTTTACCAAAAACATGTCGCATATTACTGCCATATTCGGAGAGAATTTCTTAATTGGCCACCCCACCTCGCTTTTTCCGACCCGTTTAAAGTGAAGTACGCCGTACGGGACTTAGGTTGCCCATTGAAACTGACATCTAAGGACCGGTTCGGCGAATTGATACCGAGTTTTGGTATAATATCGTTATTATCTCGCTCCTTGACATGACTGTGAAAGGTAAAATTTAAATACCAATTTTTCAAACTTAATTATATCGGCGAAACTGAAAGGAAGATATCGTTACAGTAATGGGTCTTCTGGTCTATTTTTGTTGTGATCGTCACAGAACCTGTGATACCCGTGATAGGTAATATCGAAATCATGTTTAATAAAATATAATGAAAAGAGTAAAATTAATATAATAAAGTAGTGCAATCGCCGTTGGCTATGAAGTGTATTACTTACATTTAATGTACAATCACAGGTGCAAGTTGAACACTTTAACATTACTCATCTATAATATCAGCTTTTCTTTAGTAAATGGTCTGCTGTAAAGCAATCGTGGTGGACAAATATTTAGTAACTGTTTGAATTTCAGATAAGGTTAATGAAAATACAAGGAACAAAGAAAATAACAGTCCTTTGGAAATAAACCGTAATTATATTGAGCTCAAAAAGTCCACCTTTATTAGATGTCTTCTTCATATATAATGTATTTCGCAGGGTTCAGGAGATTTAAGAATAAATTTATTCCTGAGAACACTGCGAAATCCCTTAGTTTCAATCAAATTAACAAAAATTTAGAAGTAAGGGTCAGTGATGTGTATCTGTGTGTGACTGATTGTGGTAGACCTGGTTAGACCGTTACCGTCGGCAGCAGCTCGGACTTCAGCACCGCTCCAAATTGTGGTAATCTTCCGCGGAGTCGCCCACAGTCACTTTCGTCGTTCGTCACGAGGACAGTCCATTAACTCTATCGTACGATTAACTAACTTCCAGAAGCCACTAACTCTCGTTTGTTATAACGCTTAACACACAAAGCGAACACAGAATGTCCGGATCAAAGGTCACTACCGTTTCGCGTGGCAACAGTTACTTCTAGAATATTAAATGCCGCACTAGTAGTTAATATTGTCGAATGCACTTATACGGATTCAGAGTTAAACACAACTAAGTCCCGGGAGAAGCTCTCAACCAAGGAATGCGCGTTACAATTCCTAGACAGTATATTTACTAGACGCGCATATACTATTCCGCGTTCCCGAAAATTCACAGCGTGCTGTCAATAGCACAGCTGGCAAACGACTCCTATTTGCGCTCGCGCGCTCTCGCCACCCACTCCGCTCTACCGAACGTCAAACCGGTATCGCGCCGAGCCGAGTGCCCTCTGGCGTCGATTCTTGACATTAGCGCTTAGCGCGAACAATGGATATATATTTATTACCAGAATACATCGAGTGCCAGAGAGAATATTTTTAAAGTTTAACATAAGTACTAAAATTTTAAGCAAAGATTGCAAAAATTAATATTCATTCTTTATTCTTACTTTCTATAAACTTTTTTAGAGAATCGATTTTCGTTTATGTTTCCTTCTAAACTTAAAAGTTTATATTATATATATATTTCGAGACTTTTTATATAGCTTATCATACTAATATTAACTAAAACTAATTACGTTATAATAATAGCATGATCATTTATTAGACCAAAATAATTCATATTTACAATAAATTTTAGTTTAATACAAAAAGGATATCAAAAAATCTGGACTTGATAGATGGTGCTGTAGACGAGTTATGATGAAGCTATCAATAAATTTTATATTTACACTGCAAAAGGCCCAGATCAAAATCAGAGCAAACAATAATCATTCTACCTACCGGAAAAGGCAGAACTACGTCTACCGGGCTAGTTACTAAAATACATTTTGACATTGCAACGGTATGGTACGTAAAGCATTGGCTGGCTACGCGTTGGGCTACAACGCATTGGCGCTACTACAGCGCTACGGAGCCGTGTGTTCAAATTCCGCAAAAAAGCAAGGTGTTTATATGGCCTACAAATAATTATTCCGGGATGTTTGCTTGTAGACAATTCTTGTTCGAGAGTAAGTTTTTTGTAAGAAATGATCATGACGTAAGTATTGTTAAATTCAAGAGTTAAAGCTAAAATATTCTTAAAGAACAATGACCACGCACGTATTGAAACGGACAAACGACTGGGTTACTATTATTTATCTCTAAGTAGCTTGTCTTAGCTTCAAAGCGTCGCTATCCGCACTGTTTTCTAGTATTTTATCATCATTACCGCCCTTCATAAGTCCACTGATGAGTATAGATTTTTGCATAGACTGCAAGGAATGCCACTATGCACGATCTTGAGCCACTTGCATCCATAGAATTCCATTTGATGATATAATATAATTAAAATATATATGAATTATAAAACAAAACTTTCTTTAAGAAATTATTTAAACGATTGTGAAAACCGTATCAGTTAAAAAGTCCATCAAAAATATTTTAAGGCCTTCTTTTAGTACGATGTGCTTTGGGTTTATATTTTCTATTATATACTTTCGTTGAACGTTTTATCTTTTCTTTTTTTCTTTTCTTTCTTCAGCTTCCATGGTCACGGGGGTACTTTAAAGTACCCGAAACTTCGGGAATCAAAAAAAAAGAAGTTAATTAAATGCGATAGAATTCTTAAAAGCAGTTTTATTCAATGTGTAGTGTTCGCGTAAATATAAGAAAACATTATTTTTAACTTTTAAGAATTTAAAGTAGCCTTCGTTGACTATGATGTCAGAACGTCAAACGCCTAATTTCCCCACATGACTATGATACTGTAAAGCGTGGTTATCAAAAAAGTTAAAATTAACCGCGATAATGTGCCTAATATTAATGTTATTCAATGTGCAGTATTCGCCCAAATATAAGAAATCATTAAGTCTACTACCAAACATAGGCCACCCCCAAAGAATGTCACTAAAAACGGTCCTGGGCCATCCGCATCCATTGGCGTCCTGCATGTCTTACCAGGTCGTCACTTAGTCTAGTGGGGGACCACCTTACACTAAGCTTATAAGTACGAGGCTGCCATTCGCGAAAATTTCATACCAATCGGTTGTTGATTTTTCGAGCTATGCCGTATAAGCCCATTTCTATTCCAGCTTACTGACCCGTAAGGCTATCTCGTTTTTCTAGTTCTACTGATGTTATTTTCTACGTGGAAACTATCAAATTGAGAAATTATGAGCATAGCTCTCAACAACTAATTATATGGAGATTCCTAATACACCTAGCAGTGAAGGAACACATCTCAGATCTATATGTCATCATTGGCAACACGCACTGTTTGTACAAGTGTCAACATTTTCTCCTTGGAAACCTTGGAGGATTCGACGTCCGACCCATGCCGATAAATACAACCAATTAATGTTAGACCAAAACGCTCATATTGGTGTTGCACAGCAGTATTACGAGGATCTTGGCTCTGGGATCAGCCACTAGCTTGCTCAGTAATGAAAATGGGTTATACCTTCAAGAATAGCACACGTAATAGAACATGCTTGAAAAAACCTATGTCCAGGCCTGGTTTTTACATGTGCAATTTTTAAATATTTAAAACGATAGATACACTACCGATGTGACTGTTATAATTTTTACACATACGTCTGTGTTAAACGAAGTGCGCCTGCTCCTCAACCCTCTCATAAATATCTAGAAGTTTTAATTTTACTTTGTTTTTAATCAATGTACTGGATGGTTCTTTTACTATAAAATATACTATGCACTACTTATTGATTATAAAATTCTATTAAAATTATTTAAAGTTTATATTAAATCATTAAGGTGACCACTCGTGATTTGTGCTTTCAATCATAAATACCTTTTGTCTCCTCCACGGGTTAAAAAATCAAACGAAAACACAGACTGACAAGGAAACTTAAAATGTATACTCACCAATTTACAAACGATGTCAGCATTCTAGAGTAAATAATTGTTTTACCTTATATTTAATTAGCAACTTTTAGTTTAATTATTACTTTTACATTTTGCTACTTTGTTTTGAAAAAAAAATGTTACCCACCTTTTATGGAAGTCTTATAATAAATAATCACGTGCTCTCGAATTTTGAAATTAAAAATACATACTTACTTTGTTTATGCATCAGCAAGCATTGTAATTTAAAAATTTTCAGATTAAATAATTGAAAAAAAAAATTACTCACTGTCTCATGATGTCAATGATGAAATAAGCTATATCCTTGAATCCGAGTGGACCTGAGCGTACCATCATGTAGTACTCGTGATGGCAATTTTGTTTCGGCTGAACAAAATCAAAGGTGAAGCCTCCCGTTGTGACCAGTGGTGTGCCAGTTTTCCCGAGAAATTTGGTGATTCGAGCCACCGAAGCTGTGAAAACAAAACATTCAAACATTATTGTGAATAATAATAGATATTTAGAGTTGAGAAAGGAAATCCATCTCTTCTTATGGGGAGACATTTCATAGAAATTCCAAAAAGATCATATGGCATCATGGCGGTATGTGTGTATCATATACGAGCTATCATTATTATACGTGTTAGAGCCATGCCAGCCATTGAGCTATATTAGTAGTATAGTTGTAGCACGAATGGTTCGGCTCGACCGGGGAAGGACCACGCTCTCACAGAATGCCAGCGTAAAATAGCAGCTTAACACTGCTGTGTTTCGTATGGTTAGTGTAGAGAACCGGAGACCCTTTTTACTGGAAAAGAGGCATTCCATCTTATTCCTCACGGGTGATAACGCATGTATCTGCATTTTGATTCGCCAACGAGGATAAAAGTGTAGATGTCTATGGGCCACAGCAACCACTTACTATCAGGTGGACTGTGTGCTCGTTTGTCGCCCTATCCTATAAAAAAATATTTTACAACCTATGGTTAAGTAGCCGTAAGTGCTAAATGTTTGCCCGAGTTTGAATTCCGAAACAAGCCAAAATCAGTTATTTAGTTATTTGTCAAGAAATTTTCAGTACTAGCACGGAGTCAGAAAATTGGTAGTGATTCACGTTTGTGCTTCAGAAAGCCCGTAAAGCTATCAGTCCTGCGCATGTTCCCTCACTGGTCGTGTCGGACTGCCACTCTATTGGATTATGACTGTGAGCGAATAGAAATTACACCTGTTAATGAGCACGCACTTCTGCTAATCCAATCCTGGGCAGATGGTTAGTGTCCGTTGAAAATGGTCACCGTGAGCCTTAATTCAGAGTGAAGGTCATTATCATATCCTTGCTAGGACAAGGAAGAGTCCATCGTTTTTTCCCCATACCTGTTGGCGGATATTGTAATCCATTATCTATCTGTTACTATTTTGTTGCATAAAACAATTCTTTGTACTTTTAATTTAACATACACGCATCATATGTAAACTATCTAAGCAAAGCTAGGTATATAATACTAATTATTCAAATCGATATTTTGAACGCTTACTGAAATAAATCAGGATCATCCTTGCTAAAGCATTAATCAAAAACCTATTACAAATGGATTTCTATTTGAATCACAAATAACCAGCGAAATTTATGCGGTAAAACGCGCGATGATCGTTAACAAATGTTGATGAATAACTTGAAAAACTTGGAACCAGTTTTGGGAAATTCGGTCACGTTCGCCGATAGAGAAACGAAAATAACCGAACCACTAATTATACTCATCGCTATGTTTTGTTACCACTTTGAAAACTTATATTAAGATCAATAAGAAAAAAAATCAGTAAGAAATTAATATCCTCGAAATTTGCGATATATGCACTAAATTAAGACTAAATAAAATTTGTCGTTGGTCATATTAGTACGAGCAACCTGGTTTCGATCTCCACCAGCACCAATGAAATTGTTAATTGCAGTATGATTTCTGATTTATGATAAATTAAAAAAAATCGAAGACATGTGAAATGCATTAACATGTGCTAGGGGACCGCGGTGGACATTTTCTTACCCTTGACGCATATATTAAGAAAACCTTTAATATGAAATTAAAATTCTCCGCCAACAGTAAAGCGACGCGATGGTTTGTTGTCCCAAAATCATCAGAAATAGGAAATGGCCTTTACCACTCAGTGGATATTTAAACTGATAGTATTATTTAAGTTGAAGCTTTCAGATTTTTTAATAAACATATAAGATTTACTCCTGGGGTGAAATATAACTAAGACATATTAAAAATTACAGCTGAATGAATAAGATAGTTCAATTGTTTCACTTTTATATTCAGTCGGGTTATACCTAATTTATTTGATGAATTACTTTTAACTGATGATTGAACATGAGCTCTAAGGCATTTGTAAAAAATGTTATTCGAGCAAGCTCCTAAAAGTTTCTTTATTGTTAATTTAACGTCCTATAGATGTTCTTGAGCCTTTGGTAATAAATCTAACCGTTTTTTTCGATCTTAACATAGTTTTATTGTTTTAGTGGTTTTCATTGGATATGAGATGTTAAAACAAGTGTAAACAGTCTTAGCAATGAGAGGAGGTCTTTGTCCAATGATGTTACGTTTTTAGGCTTGATCTAAACACAATTTCATTATTATAGACGAATGAGATTGTTAAAACAAGCGTAAACCTTCTCAGACATGAGGCCTCCTTTCTCCAGCAGTGTAACCTGTTTAGGCTGTCACTTTAAGGCACGTAAAAACTAAATTACTAGTATCTCTTACACAACTGTTATTTGTTTACTATCACTGCGGTGAAATATATTCGCAACGACGCCATCAACAACATCTCGTGATATAAAAATAAAAAATAAAATTAACGCAATTAAATATGCGATAGCATAATGGACGCTTTTGATTTCAAAATAAACACAATTACACCCACGCCCTAAATAACGAAGATTTCCGTCATCAAAATGAAAGTGAGAACATGATTGATTAATGATGACGTTGAGTTAAATTAAGTTAAAAATAACTTGCAAATAAAAAACCGTTTAAGTTAGAGTTACGCGCATCTTTCGTATTATTATGTGGGGTATTTATATAGTTTTCTCATCTTGTTGTGCTGTATAAATATGTAATTGTAAATGAAAATGATAAACATACATAAATATCAATAAACTAAAATAAATACATAAATAAATAAAGTGGTAGAGCCACGCGGCAGCTTTTGCTTACGCACGGATGGGCTGGCTCGAACCGGGGTGGTACCACGACCTCACAGAAAACCAGCGTGAAGTAGAGATTTACCTCTGCGTTTCGCTTGGTGAGTGCACCGCATTATCAGCTTTTTATAGACCATTAAAATTAGTATACCCCTTAAAAATTCATCATACTAACCACGCTAAGCGAGCGTTGGAAAACGTAGAACCTAAACGACATTGTTATAAGAATTTATTTTCTTATAAAACTTTCTAAGTCAACATCTGACTAACTGATAACAAGTGTTAAAATTGCTAGATGGTAAACACATTAATCTAGAAAATACATGTTAGTCTTGCCTTAAATGGTCCTAAATTGGTGTAGTCCGGAATTAAGTAACATTTCAATATTATCTATTGCCGTGCTCCTAATAAAAGGAAAATAATAACTTCAAGGAGCAGAAAGACGAGTTGTAGAGCATGCATTCTAGCTGCAGCAGCATGAATGAATCGGCTCAACCGAGAAAATACCAAGTTTGCTCTTATGTTTCGCATGGCAAGTGACAAGAACCGATGAGACATTTTTATTTACTTATTTTAAACCAGTGCTTGACTACAATCCCACCGGTCAGTAGATTTCTTCACGATGCTTTCTCTTACTGTTGAACTCGTAAATATGCATTAAAAATTTTAATCAAAAATTTGATATTACCAATCCTCAACACTCCTAATATGGAACAGAACAGCAAAAAGCTGCTATTTTGTCTAGCCGACCCATTCATGCTGCAACCATTATATAGTTTAAACGTGGCTTTACCACGTTAAAACTTAATTTGTAGTTGGTACAGCAAAAATATTTATAGCTGTTGCCTAAATTTCTCGCTTCGTGAGCGTGTCGAATATATTAAAATATTTGAATATTTTCTTTCACCATTAACCCAAATAAAATGAAAATTTCGTTCATCTTCCATATTACTGAAATCAATAATATTATATATATATATATATATATATATATATATATATATATATATATATATATATATATAATATTATATTTATATTTACCAAAAAATATTATGTTATTTGCTTTTGTGGAATAACAAAACTAGTTTGTTAATTCTCTACACTCACCATACGAAACACAGCAGCGTAAAGTTGCTATTTTACACTGGTATTCTGTGAGAGCGTTGTCCTTCTCCGGTCGAGACGACCCATTCGGGCTATACCAGTAATATAGCTGCAACATGGCTCTATCATGCGCCATATATTTCTTACTTCATTCAAGTTATTACTGGAGTGTTCGGCAGAATAGCAAAATTATTTACTCAAGAGTGGTAATAAAGCGCCGTATTATTTCATACAAAATATTTAGATGAGTAGAAAATTGAAACAACGTTGGCTTTAGATTAAACTAACTTTATATTCTTAGAAAACCAGGAATTACTTACGGCGAGTCCCTTAATTTATGCTTAAATATAATTCCAATTGAATCCCACTTTTATGAGATATTTTATGCACTATTAACTGTACAGGCAGATGTTTTCTGCTCGTTTAAGTATATGTCGCGATTCCAATTCCACTCGGAATTCAACTATCCGGACTTTTTACAGTTAAAATAAAATATAAATAGTAACTTGATTAGGTACACATTTTGTGTTTTTTTTTTTGGACTAAACCGACATTTATTTTGGCAATGAGTGATTTCTCTATTTTACTACTTTGCATTGTTGTTCCTTTTTTAAGAAATCCTTTACTTGTTACTGGTGTGCATTTTTGGAACTCTTTACCTCGCACATTCGTCGTGCTAAATCACTATATACTTTCAAAAGTCTTGTTAAATTCTATTACTTAGAACGCTATTAGATAACTAAAATTTCCTTTTTCGTACTCTTTTCATTTAACCTATTATATCATATTATATATAATTTTCACTTATATTTATTTATATGTATTTTAATAATTTTGTTTTGTACGCCCCCTCTATTTAAACCATTATTTGCATCAGTTTTATACGCAAAGGTTGTCTGGAATAGATCACTTTCAGAGTGATAAGACCGCCTGTTGTACATATTATACTTTAGATCTAATTCTACACGTTATTCTGTGTTTTGGTGAACATACAATAAAGAATAAATAATTAAATATTATTAGAGTTATTTTTTAAATTTTATCTTTACACACACACACACACACACACACACACACACACACACACACACACACACACACACACACACGCACACACGCACGCACGCACACGCACATGCACACGCACACGCACTCGCACACGCACACGCACACGCACACACGCACACACGCACACTGGCACACACGCGCCCACGCGCACACGTGCACATGCGCACACGCGCAACATTCAAACATTCAAATTTAAATATAGTAAAGATTAAAATTTAATTAAAAATATATAACTGCTGTTGTAGCAGTTTTTTTTTTACTTTCACTCTTGGGTACAATTTCAGCAGCAAGTCTATTGCCATTTTTGGTATTTCGTGTGTAAATTTCTTTCGCTTGTCTGAAATAATACATGTTTTCTTTTACAAACTTTGCAATCTCAAACATGTACAGTACAGGCATGGGAGTGGTAGTATTTCAGAGATATAAATAGCTGCCTGCAAGTCTCATCAGATGCAGTGCCACATATTGCTCTAATACTTTTTTTTGAACAATGAATGCATTTTTGCATCTGTGCTATTACACCATATAATAAGTCTGCATCGCAGAACGGATTCCACATAGGCAAAGTAGGCAGTAAGTGCTGTATTTTTGTGGCTACTTTGCTTAGTTTGTGTAGTGTGCGCACGCGCACGCGCACATGCACACGCACACGCTCACGCACACGCACACGCACACGCACACGCACACGCACACGCACACGCACACGCACACGCACACGCACACGCACACGCACACGCACACGCACACGCACACGCACACGCGCACACACACACACACACACACACACACACATGTTGTTTGTACATAAACAGAGCAACACGGACGACAAAACATTCCGCTATGATATAAAAAAATATTCTTCTCTTTAGTGATTAAATAAATAAATATTCATTATCTCGATAGTCACGCTCCAATAATAAAACAAAACCTTTATTACATAAAACATGTTTTAGATACTTGAGCCTTTGAAAAATAGCTTTTTATTTAACAAACTTGAAAAGGCTTTTAGTTTTAAAAATATCGAAAAGCTCTTTGTATTTGAATATTAAAGCACGTAAACATCTTAATCAGCTTAAGTGTTTATCTTGTCAAAATAACTTCAAAGAAAACCTTATTAACTCTAGAAAAGTTTATAAAAGCTCTAATTTTATTACTTACATTTATAAATACAAAAACTATGTTTACCGATATTAGCATTAAATTTAACGAAATAGTAAGACTGATAGCTTAAGTTAAGGTGTCGTTACAGCCTTTGAATAAGCCTCGTTTCATTTCTGAGAGGGTTCCAAGGCAAGAAAATGTTCACCGCACTGAACCAATACGCATTGGCAAACTTAATTTCTTTTCTAAATGTTTTTTTTTTCAGTTCTTAGACATGCAGGTTTCATAACGATGTCATTTTAGTGAAAAAAGTTCGAAGCAAAGTTAAAAAAAGAATTTTCTTAATGTATTTCTAAAAGGTCGGCAACGCATCTGCAATTCCCCTGGTGTTGCGGTTGTTCATGGGCGGCGGTAGTCACTTACCATCAGGTGAGCTGCATGCTCGTTTGCCCCCTATTCTATAAAAAAAAAAAAAAAAACCTATTGAAATTAAAAGACATCGTGATTTTAGTAAGAAGAAAACTAGTTTTTTCTAAAATTTTTCCTTGAACGATAATATTACATACATGTATGCCCAAAATGTTAGCTTATTAAAGTATATGAATATGCGGCTCCGAGGCTACGTGAATAACATTTCTTTGATATTCCAATCGAGCGTGAAGCGTTGAATATACATTCAAACATAGTAACTAATATTTCCTGAATATATTTAAAGACATATACCTAGTAATACAATATTTGTAGGTAGATTTTAGCTTAGCGATGCGCTGTGTAACTTATCTCTAACAAGACGAATCTATACCTTGTCTTTGAACTTTCACACTAGAGATTGCAGTTCGATAGAATCCAAAATATATGGAGAGAAAATGAAGACTATCAAATATAAATGCGAACTATACCTTACGATAGCTAAATATAATATGATGAGCAGTAAAATGTTTTACGTTTGATTTAAAAGTTATAAAAACATACGGAGGGCTATTAAGAATGACGAATATATGACCAATGTTTTTTGTTGATGTAATTAATTACTATAGGCTATAGGTCTGTTGGATATTGTCGTCATATTAATAAATTATTGCAGTGTGATGCTGCTGTGTTCTTTATGATAAGTGTAGACAACCGGAGTCCCTTTTTACTGGAAACGAAGCATTCCATCTAGAGAATAGATGTATAATATGTCTATGCCACAATGTCCAATCACTTCATTTGTATTTTACTTGGTTGTACTTTATTCTATAAAAAGTTAATAGAGTTTCTCTATTAAGTCAAAATGGAACGAAAACGAAATCAAACATTTCACCTTCATTGTAATACTGTTCAAATATTCGCTGGCGCTGTCATATGGCTCATTCTCCAGATCACGTAGGAGGGTAAACGTGTGATTTAGAGTACATTCGAGCGTAAAGTCAACAGAATAAACAAACAGTCTGGATGGTTATATTGAGTTGAAGGATTACGCATTTACTATTCTAAACATTTTCTGAAGGGTTTACTTAACATTAAACACTGCAAGTACCTGTAGTAAGTGCTTGCCAACACCAGTACAATAGGAAGGAAAAACTATAAATAGGTATATTTACGTAATTTACTATTCTGAAAAGCATATTGTTTTACAAACTGTGCATTATCTATAATATTTGTACGCATGTTCTTGATACATAAACGTTATTGGTACAGAGTTATTACTTATTAATGGAACATTAACGTACATTAAAATCAGCAAAATTCTCATCGTAGAAACTTAACTAAGTCCAAATACGTGATCTGAAAGAGATAAAATTCGAGACAATAGATGTAATTATCCCCATAAATAACGGTCAATAAATTCAAAATGTATACAGAATAGAATAGAATAGAATAATATTTTTATTCAATATAGATCACATGTGTAATTATTATTGAAAGTAATTTTTTACTTTACGGCTGTTCGAAAAAAGCTTCTGTCCTGGGAAGAACCAGTAAGAAACCCAGCGGGAGTTTTTTTTAAAAGCATATTTTACATGGTTGGTTATACTTACCATAATAATATCATAAGTTTTCCTATTCCTATTTTAAGAAACCTGTGGAAAATGGAAAGATTATTTTGTGTTTTCTATTTGCACAACACAACATACTTTCGATTCTGATCACACATCGTGCATAAAATTTTAAAATACTGAATCAATATCTCATACAGAATCAACATCTCATAAATAAATTTTTACATACACAGTCCCGAGGAAATACCCACAAATTAAAGTTCGTAAAAAATTACTTCGCATACATCCGCTCGGTGAAATAAAATGATGCGCCTTACCTAGTTAGTTTAAAATACCCACAAATTCACCTGAAGCATGACAACTAATGTCGCCAAATGTGCGAGAGAGAAAAAAGCGTTCGCTGTGTGACATCGACCATAGACTTAGAATATACCATAGACTTAGAATATAATGGCGTGTATACCGACATAGTGTGCAAGGGAGAAGAAAATTCCTTATGGCAAAAATTAAAGATAGAAAAGGCTACCAAATCTCATAACTCTGTAACCGTTTTTGAATGACAGGTCGGCACAAGTCGGCACACATGAAATAAGCTCCGAGATATTTTGTAATTTATAGAGTATAATAGTGGTTATTTTTAGTAAGTAACTTTTTTTTAAATGGTTACTAGTTCTGTGAGTGACTATGATGTTAATAATAGAAATAATTCTAATATTTGCACATTTCACAGGTAACTCCCCAAGACGTCGTCAATGTAATGACGCGTTTATTTTTTTATGTTATGTACTGTTTAAAATATAGAATGTTTTCAATTATTTTGTTAATCTTAATATTTTGCAAAAGAAAAAGTCACGTTGTTGATAATTTACATTAAAATGCACAAAATATTATTCATGTACGCTGGGGATTGACTAAACTATATCAAAATTAATGTCGATATTTTTCTTAAATCTTGAATCTATATTGAATCTAAAGGCTTGCCTACACAACAAGAAAATAAATCCTCGGTTTGCCTTCTATAAAAGTTATTTTATTTTGCCGTTTTTCAAACAGATTCCCTTCGGATTCTATAATTAGAAAAATTGGTTAAGGTAAATTGGACGGGTTGGTGGAATCTAAAGAAAAACTAAACAATTATAATTGTTTAGCTTTTTAGCAGCAAAAATTTTCTTGAGAAGTACGAGTATAAATGAAAAATTAGAATAAAACAATTTTATTAAAAGGAGCCATTTCTACATTATTTGTACAAGTAATTATATTGTTATAATAAAACATCAAAAATTTAACTTTCAAAACTTTAGATAAAAATTGCGATGGATTTTAAATATATTACAAAACTGTAGTACATTCCAGAAAAAAAAGCAATATTCATGGCATCACGCTATATTCCCCAAAGGGTTGCGCAGAGCTTCAGACTATATTCTCGAGTCACAATGATAAAACTTTTAGCGTAATTAGATATAATATATTAAGTAATGCTCTTGAAGCGACACTAGACGCTCGCGCATGAGACGTGCGGTTCAATGTGCTAGGATAGTATAAATTCCGATCATGCTTGATAGCCAACTTGGTTCATCGCCTACAGCGTAAAGCTTCGTTCAGATCTACCAGCACGTAGCGTGCCCAACACGTAACGTGGCAGACACCGCAAAGACAACAGTTTTCACATCTCATGCACCCGGAATGAACAGACGTCATCAGGTAAACTATAAAGTGAACAAACGTGCTTACAAGATTTTTTCATAAATAAAATCCCTCTTACATGAAACTTGAAATTTTTCTGCGACATCTTTCCATGCGTAATATTTTTTTGGTTGTCACTGTACCTCCGATCACACATATCATACCAAAATATATATTAGACACCCGCAGATACGCACCAGCACACACAAAACATTCTTGTTGAGAATGCTGGCCAGTGCCAGCCCGTGTCTGCGTGGAGACGCTCCGCTTGCGTGCGCTAGATGTGAATATATATATTGTATATAGTGTATAAAAGAATATTATTTTGTCTGCCACGCCACGTATCTGGCTTGCTCAATGTCTGTAGATCTGAACAAAGCTTTAGTCGTAGAGAAGAAAAACTCGTGGTTGAGTAATGGCTGCCGGGATCAGTAAATCTGCGGGTCTTATCGTTGCACTTGCCGCGGTCTGCACATGAATGACTGATTATTTTCTTAACATCCCGAGATTGAGACACTTGGTTCACTTATACTGTGTTAAAATAATTATGTTTTTAAAGTTTATACTATTCTTTAGGCTTATATTTCTCTAATTTTATCTATACATTAATTATTTGTCGTTTTGTTACAGGTGTTCCCGAGCGATTTGTACACAAACTCGTCAATGAAGACAAACACACTGAAGAATTCAATTCTAAAATTTCTACCCCTGGCAAAAAAAGCAAAGAAAAACCAGGAAAAAATAAATTGATAATTTTGACATTGGTGTTATAAGAAAAAAAATTTACGAAATTCATTAACTGAAAAAATAAATTCTTACCATACTCGATTTACTGAGTATTCTAAAGAAAGATATTGATTTCAAAGCGGAATGTAGAACTCTTCGAAAATTACTTCACAAAATAGGATTTCGTTATAAGAAAACGAAATCAAATAGAAAAGTGTTGTGTGAACGTAACGATGTAGTTGCATGGAGGGCAACATACCTACAAAAAATTCATTTAAAGAAAATGAGTGTGGTAAAAAAATACCTATTATTTATTTAGACGAATCTTACATACACTCGTCTTACTCAACTGGGAAATGTGGACAAGATCCTGAAGGCGATGGCGATTAGGAACCTGAAAAGGTATTTAAAGGTGGATCATAATAATCCATGCAGGTGGAGGAAAAGTTTTGTGGAGAATGCCCTTCTCGTATTTAAATCAAATACAAAAGATGGGGACTACCATGATGAAATGATTAGCACTAATTTAAAAAAAATGGGTATATGAAAAATTACTACCTAATCTTCCTCATTGTGCCATGCCATAGTATTTGAGTAAACAGGTGTCCTAACTAAAAGCATAGTAAGGCTGATATGCAAAAGTGGATTTTAGAAAACAATGTGGATTTCAATGAACAAATGACAAAGCTATTAAGATTAATAATAAAGACAAATAAAATTGATAACCTAATGAAAAGTCATGGCCTTTTCATTGCGACTTAAACGCAATTTAAATGATATGGAGCCCAGAAAAAGAACGTAGCAGACAAAAATGTTGGAAAATCTAATGTTGATATGCCCCAATTAACTGAAGATACATTCCATTAAATTACACTGGTGGAATGGAAAACATTTGTAGTCATGTGAAAAAGAATTGAAAATGAATACAGACTAAAAAACGCCTATTTAAATGAAATTATAGAGTTGCAGAGCGATTCCAGTGAATCAGAAGATGAATTATTGGAACCAGTAGCTAACGCGGGTATATCTTTCAAAGCAGAAACTCATGGAGTTCGGCCGCTTGAACTCAGAAATCACGACCACAATTATTTTTATAAAATATAAATAATATGTATAATAATAGTAATTCTCACTAATTTTATTATATTAACACGAAATCTGTTTTATTTTATATTATGTGTAATGAATATATGTTCACCTATTAGAGAGAGTTTCTTAAATGGTAATAGTAAGCACCCCACTAGTGACTCTATCAACTGAACAAAAAAGTTGGTGGCACTATATATTCTAAGTCTATGACATCGACTCGGTATATTGACAAAAATGTTGTAAAACTGTACATAGTCCAGTGTAAATATTTTTCTTACACTTCAGGGATTGCATTTGTGACCGGCATAACGCTAGTGCTGACGCTTTTACAAATATGTATGTATTGTCATAAAACCTGGCCAAAGTATGTGTCTACTGGCGTAAATCAAATGAGTTCGAAAGTTTGCTTGTATGCAGTGTCATAAACACGAAATTTATACTTTTAGCAGTTGTTTCCTATGTTCGAGAATCGAACCAAAACGTTATACCTGCGTGATACAGCAGCAGCGTGGTAAGGCAACGCTATTGCTTTCTTATGAATACAGTAAGACTGGGTCAGCTCGTTGGGAACCAGATCAGAACCAATACCAGCGTATAGAATAGGTCAGAACCAATCTTACCATTTTTCAGCATAAGCTTTTCGGTGTTCTACAGAATAAATTACGGAGAGTGCGTGCATGTATTGCATAACTTAAATTTTCCCTCTCTCTTTCGCCATCGTTGTCCTTCTTCCCTTCTTCCATTCGACAACCAAACCCTCGTCCAGTCCGCACTTTTGTTTCTGGTTTCAGATGATGTTGGTGCTGTTAGCCTCTTTCGCTTCTCATCATTTCTCATTCTCACTTCTCATCGGACTCTGATTTGTTGTCGACGTACAACATATTTGAACCAAACCCTTTGCTTTGTCGTTCGTAATGTGAGTGACTTTGTATGTAAGTCGGTGCGCTTCACCATCTTCGGCTGCATAATCACTTACGATCAGGTCTGATAGTAGTCAAGCACTGGCTTATAATTTCTTCACTCAAATATATGTATTACGTATTTTAAGTGTAGAGAACCGAAGACCCATTTAACTGGTAATGAAGCATTTCGTCTTTGTCCTACGTGGTGGCAACGCTAAATCCATGGGACACAGCATCCGTTTACCATCAAATAGATTGTGTTCACGCTAGTCAACTTTAATGAAAAAAAAATCACTACAAGTGGATACTTGTAGTGATTTTTTTTAACCCGTAACCCTACTGAATCTAAATAACGGATGCTAAATATTTATGAACTTTAAAATAGCGGTAAAAAGTTTTATAAATGAGTACATAACTATACTACATAATAATACTAATTCGATTGTAATATCATATGCTAATGTTTATAGTTTACCATAAGTTAAGCATAACAGCAAGAACAATGTTGTTCCCTTATGTTTACCCCCACCTCCTAACTTCTTACACTACTTAAACCAAATCTTTCGACCCCTCAATACAATTCCATTACCAAGTTCTCTGTATCACCTACTATATTTTAAGTTAGTTCAAAAGTATGAAATAAATTTATTTTTAAAAGAGTATTTATCTCTGCCACATAACACCTACCATTCAAATCAGATTAAATACTCTTTAGCTTGGAATAAATAAATAATAACATTGGTTTATAGAACACTCTTAAGTAACAATATTTTTCAAGTTAGTTTGGTAATTTCTTTAAACGAAATCTAGTGACAGTGAAGATATTAATGTTCACGAGAACTAATTATTTAATTTACCACGCTAATATTATAAAGATGCAATTTTTATAATGATTTCTTCTGTTGTCGCGAACAAACTTTTACTTACTTAACCTTACTTTAGAGACTCTGTGAAGGTGCACACCCGCATATCTGAGATGTTCGACGCTGAGGCCATCGTGACCTGGTGATTTCCCACGCTTCATATTGTTAATCGCTGTTTTAACTTCATCGATTGTGAAGCGCAGCGGACTACCCCCCATATTCACACTGTCGCCATCGTCTCCATCATTTACCATAGAATTAAGCTTGCACGGTTTCACCTTAAACTGCGACTTGAACAAGTTCGCTATATTCCGACACCCACTCACGCCCCCCACTTGAGCTGAGAGACTCGACCTTGCATTCAATCTGTTCGTACGAACTTACCAAATTGCTTAGCCTCACACGAAGATGCCAGAATATCCATTTTAATTTGTTCTTCATTATCCTGGCACCACTTGAGTTTGCTTTTAAAAGCTTTACGTGACTCTTTCATATCCTCGTATGCTGCTCCACACGTTGGCCTTCAACACATACCCATGACCGAAAACAAAGACGAGCTCTGGCGTGAGCCGGCCTCACATGCCTATTCCATCCCACGATCTGTCGCTTTTTGTTACGCTGTACATTCTTATGACTATAAATTGCAGCATCCTGCAATATACCTATGATATTTTCGTACAATTTATTTATAATTCATTTATGTTCAGATTTATCACAGAATATAATTTATACCGTACCGTACAGAATTAATTTATACCGTGTTTTATGGCATTCCTTGGGAGAGGCCTATGTCCAGCAGTGGATTTGGAAGGGCTGTAATGATGATGACGAATTTATCTAAAAAAAAAAATACGTTTTAACACGTTCTATAAGAACCCTTAGAACTACCGGTTGTTAACTCGAATAAATAAAAATAGAATAGCATAGAATAGAATAGAATTACTTTTATTCAACATTGTTTACATTTAATTCTTATTGAAAGTCATTTTTTTATTTACTACTGGTGTGGATATAGATTATTTACTAATTTTATTTTAGAAACAAATGACCACCTTATTCATGATTTAATTTATATTATAATTACCTTTTTTATACAGTTTTTATTTTATAAACTATTTAACCTTATAAATTCACTAGGACTTTGTTCTAATAGCGTATACATTGCCCCAAGAAAGAATTACTGACTCTGTGGTGTCGAGAAACTAGTATCACTAACTTATGTTTGTTCGTACTATTTACGGAGTGTATAATATCGCTTTTTTTTTATAAAACTACTTTTACTTTTGCGAACATACATTAAATTTTCGTAAATATACTGAGAGACATCATGACTAACGTTAATATATTTTTTCTAATAGATTCTCTCAGTTTCTGGTTGTACATGGGTCTTATGGCCCCTTTTCTGCAAAACAAAAATAGTTTATAAATCGGCCGCATTTCGCCATAGCAAAATCTCATAAGTCATTATAGTTATGGAAATAAATAGCTGTCTCGACACTAGTGAGAGCTTAGTTTGCTTGCTAGTTTAGATATATGGGGGCCCCACTGAAACTTTGCGTCAAGTGTGATACCAAGAAAAATAGTGGATTCAACAGGGCCCAGTTCTTCCGCATTTAGAAAAACATTGATATTCAGATTTTTAACATTCGGTGTTGAAAATTAAATAGATTTAGTTTTATTGCCACAATGATGATGATATAATGAATGGCCACTTTTTACGAAAGCACATTGCTTATAATAATTGAACTTGTTATATACAATTATTATATTTGCTGCTTTATCAAATTGATGTCAGCTAATAGATAAATGGCCAAAAATACTCAAACGGTACTCAATTTTACGATGTCGATAATTCTCATGGTATCGCAGTCACTTCGACTGAAAGTGATAGATACAGAAAGAAACTCAACGGCATCTTAATATTGAGTTTAACGTTTGAGTACTTGAGCAATAGTTTTATTGAATCGGGACATGTTTCAGAAGTTATCGAGAGTAATTGACAACATTTGAAATAGTGATCTTACATTTGACAAGTAGTTCAATTATCGAAAAACCAATACCTAAGTCTATGCGATTATATCGAAAACTTTGTTTTATATGGGAAAATGTTTAATACACAAATTGAAGAACTATTAATCTAATAAAAATCAAAAGATAACTTTGTCCTTTAACACTTATAGTTTTATAACAAAATGGTATTTTAATTCAAAAAGGTTGATAAAGACCGAATTTGCATCAAAACTTAGCCAAAGCATAAACACCTTAGTGTGTTAAATTGCAAATCAAAAAAATCTTATCCGAAACTCTTTTTATATCTCTAAGTTAATTAAATAATCATTAAAAATCATTTATTTTCCAACCTTTTCATTTTACAAAAAAGTCCTCCATATTTTTCGGATAAAAAATAGCCTAGATAACATTTAGCATTGCTTTTAACCTATTCCGAGGATTAGTCGGGATTGACTGACAGACACTAGTTTTAAAAAAACCGGCCAAGTGCGAGTCGGACTCGCGCACCGAGGGTTCCTAACAAATCCGTAGGTTAAAATTATTAAAAATGTTTTTATTATATCATGTAACTAAAAATTTATGTTTTTCGCCATTTTTCCTTTATCTATGCTATAATACGTTGCTTCGTACCAAATTTTAAGATTCTGAGTTCACGGGAAATACCCTGTAGGTTTTGATTCCCTTGCGGCATAATATTTGCGGCATAAACGGCTGTATCTTTTGATTGCGTTGGTTTAGAAGTTAGATTTTCACAGCACCAAGGGACAGTAGACTTGAGTATTTGATATGAATTTCAGCTTGATACCTCTACGCGTTCCTGAGAAAAAGGGTCTTGACAGACAGACAGACAGACAGACGGACAACAAAGTGATCCTATAAGGGTTCCGTTTTTTCCTTTTGAGGTACGGAACCCTAAAAATGGTGATTTTATTCTGAATAGCATGCAAATCGGCGGCAATTAGCTCCGAGCTCAATGAAAAGCGCTTACTTCAATATTAGAGAGAGCCACTACAGTTTTATTTATTATATGTATGGATGTATAGTTGTGTAGATAATGAAAATGGTATGAACATGTGCTAGGGATTGTTTTATAGTTTTCTATTCAGTTATGCCAGTTGTCACAGAATGTTTTGATTTCACATTAAGTTTTAGACAGATTCCAAAACTCTATGTGAAAACAGTATTATTTCCTAAAAATCGAGTCGGAGATAAATGAAATAATTGACTGCTTTATCGGTATGCGCTGACCAATCGGTTTGATATTTTTTTTATAGAATAGGGTGACAAACGAGCACACAGTCCACCTGATGATAAGTGGTTGCTGCGGCCCATAGATATCTACATCTATCCTCGTTTGCGAATCAAAATGCAGATGCATTGTCACCCGTGAGGACTAAGATGGAATTGCCTCTTTTCCAGTAAAATGGGTATCCGGTTCTCTACACTCACCATACGAAACACACCAGTGTTAAGCTGCTATTTTACGCGGGTAATTTGTGAGAGCGTGGTCCTTCCCCGGTCGAGCCAACCCATTCGTGCTACAACTATATCAGTAATATAGCTGCTATAACATAGCTGCAGCATGGCTCTACACGTAATAAAATAAACATAACCTATTGCAAGATTGCTTTATTTTTCATAAAATACTTACAAAGTAAATTAATAATTATAGTGTCCGTTTTCTTTTCATTCGTAACTTTTTTTTAGATTTCTTAATGTTAGTGTAGTAGTGGTAGAGCTAAGCGGTAGCTTTTGCTGTCGCACGGATGGGCCAGCTCGAACCGGGGTGGTACCACGACCTCACAGAATACCAGCGTGAAGTAGAGGTTTTCCTCTGCGTTGCGCTTGGTGAGTGCAGGTGGCCGGAGGCCCAATTCCTCCCCCCCCCCCCATCAACATGGTAGTGGAATTAAATAAAAGACTACCCCAGGAGGGTACCAGCACCCCTGAAGAATCCCTCGCTGAGCATCCACGACCAAACTACTCCACTCCTGGGCGTGGGTGCTCAGGCTGCCCCGCGTATTCTGGGGGGGGGGGGGCGAAATTCAGCTCAAGACGAAACCTGCTCGGGGCAAGCGGAGCAAGAAGACAAAGGCAACCCCTGCCACGCTTACCGTGGATTTCCGCAATACCAGGGGACTTCATTCAAACCTTAACGCCGTCCACTACCATCTGGAGATAGCTAAGCCGGCCTTGCTATTTCTTACCGAGACACAGGTGTCCTCTCCGGCTGATACTTCGTATCTCTCCTACCCGGGGTACAAATTAGAACACTCGTTTGTGCCCCGGGCTGGAGTTTGCGTGTATGTCAGAGAGGACATCTGTTTTCGACGCCTCGGCAGCCTTGAAGGTACGGACCTGTCCATCCTATGGCTGCGCGTAGACAGCGACGACCATCCCCGCGTCTACGGGTGCCTCTATAGGTCCCTTAGCGGTAATGCCGACACAGACCGACTCATAGACCACGTCCAAATGGCTGCAGACTCCGTGCTACAACAGGTCCCATCCGCAGAGATCGTGATACTCGGTGATTTCAACGCCCACCACGCTGAATGGCTTGGTTCTCGTTTAACCGATCATGCGGGTAGATCTGTCTATGACTTTGCTTTGGCATATGGTCTAACACAACTGGTTACTTCGCCTACGCGGATCCCAGATGTGGAAGACCATGTACCTTCCCTGTTGGACCTTCTGCTGACCTCTCATCCGGACGGATATCAGGTTTCCGTCGATGCCCCTCTCGGCTCTTCGGACCATTGTCTGATCCGGAGTACGGTGCCACCTCCAATCGCAGTTGCGATTTACAGCTTGCCGCCGTGTTTGGCACTATATGTCAGCTGATTGGGACGGGATGCGGTCTTTTTTTGCATCCTACCCTTGGGGGCGGGTTTGCTTCTCGCCGGAAGATCCCAGCGTTGTTGCCGATTCTGTTGCTGATGTGGTACTTCAGGGTATGGAACTTTTTATTCCATCCTCTGTGGTGCCCATCGGAGGCAGAGCCATGGTTTGGTCGCTCCTGTAAAATAGCATTACGCTATAAGCAGGAGTGCTACCAGGCCTGGGCTGACGCATCAACGTCTCGGGATGTAAACACCAGCGCATTAAAAAAGAAGTATAATTCCGCCTCCAGGTCCTTCAAAAGCGTCATTGCCAAGGCAAGGTCTGAGCACATCGGCAGAATTGGCGAGAAGCTAGTTCGCCTTCCTTCGGGAACCCGTGCATTCTGGTCTCTCGCCAAGGCTGTCCAAGGGAACTTCTGTCAGCCATCTCTTCCATCTCTGCACAGAGAGGACGACTCACTGGCCCATGCCGCAAAGGAGAAAGCCGATCTGTTGAGCTCTCTTTTTGCGTCCAACTCGACTCTAGATGACGGGGGGAACACACCGCCGACCATCCCGCGATGTGAGTGCTCCATGCCGGATGTGCGATTTACTCAGCGCTCGGTCCGCAAAGCACTCTTCTCCCTGGACGTCAGCAAGTCGAGTGGGCCCGATGGAGTCCCTCCCATTGTGCTTAAGACGTGTGCTCCGGAGTTGGCATCGGTTTTAACGCGTCTTTTCCGGTACTCCTACTCCCAAGGCGTAGTCCCGAACTCATGGAAGACAGCTTTGGTGCACCCGATCCCTAAAAAAGGCGACCGCTCAGACCCGTCCAACTACAGGCCTATCGCCATCACCTCCTTGTTCTCCAAAATAATGGAAGCCATTATAAACTGCCAGCTCATGAGGTACCTTGAGGATCACCAGCTGATTATTGACCGCCAGTACGGTTTTCGTCGGGGTCGATCAGCTGGTGATCTTCTAGTCTACTTGACTCATAGATGGGCGGAGGCAGTAGAGTCCAAGGGGGAGGCATTAGCCGTTAGTTTGGACGTAGCGAAGGCCTTTGATCGGGTCTGGCACAAAGCGCTTCTTTCGAAGCTTCCTTCCTATGGGCTTCCCGAGAAATTGTGCAAATGGATCACCAGTTTCCTTGCTGATCGGAGCATCAAGGTCGTAGTAGACGGTGAATGCTCTGATTTCAAGCCTATCAACGCTGGTGTTCCACAAGGCTGCGTGCTATCACCAACGCTGTTTCTCCTGCATATCAATGATATGTTGCTAACTGGCAGCATTCATTGCTATGCGGGCGACAGCACTGGTGATGCCTTATATACCGGCCGTGCCAATATTTCTCGGGAAAACGTCGCCGAGTACCGGGACAAACTTGTGTCTGAAGTCGAGTCTTTGCTTAACAAAGTCTCGGATTGGGGGCGACAAAATCTAGTCCAGTTCAATCCCCAGAAGACACAAGTTTGCGCGTTTACCGCTAAAAAGAACCCCTTTGTCGTATCTCCTCAGTTTCAAGGCACTCCCCTTACTGCCTCAGCCAGTATCGGAATCCTTGGCGTCGACATATCGAATAGTGTGCAGTTTCGTGGTCACTTGGAAGGGAAGGCCAAATTGGCATCTAAAAAGCTTGGCGTGCTCAGCAGAGCGAGACAGTATTTCATGCCGGCACATCGCTTGCAACTTTACAAAGCGCAAGTTCGGCCCCACATGGAATACTGTTCTCATCTCTGGGCCGGGGCACCCCAGTGCCAGCTCCTTCCACTTGACCGCATCCAGAGCAGAGCGGTTCGAATCGTCGACGACCGAGTTATTTCTGATCGGCTCGATACACTGGCACTGCGTAGAGATGTTGCATCACTTTGCGTATTTTATCGCATTTATCACGGGGAGTGCTCTGAGGAATTGTTCGGACTAATTCCAGCCGCTCAATTTCACCATCGCACATCGCGACAAAACTCGCGTTACCATCCATACCATCTGGATGATTGGCGGTCCACGACTGTGCGATTTAGAAGAAGTTTTCTCCCTCGCACGACTTCCTTGTGGAATCAATTACCACCAGCGAATTTTCCGGACCGATACGACTTAGGAACCTTCAAGAAAAGAGCTTACACCTTTCTAAAAGGTCGGCAACGCATCTGCAATTCCCCTGGTGTTGCGGTTGTTCATGGGCGGCGGTAGTCACTTACCATCAGGTGAGCCGCATGCTCGTTTGCCACCTATTCTATAAAAAAAAAATGTTGGACTCGCACCGACTATTGGTATACCACATATTGGCAGGGCCACGGGAACGCTTTCACACACATCCACGACTCCACCAGCGCCAGGCCCTTTCTCGGAAAAGTATTACTACTCCCCCTCCTTCTTCTTAGGTAAGGCGCACCAGAACTTTCCTCCGCGAACTCCAATTTCAACTACGCTATATCCGAGGGGAGGGAGAGGGGGTACTGTGTCTGATGCGCAGAGGCTCGGCCGCCAACCAAGATTCCACCACGGAGGGTAGAAAGCCTCGCAAAACCGTCACTCCTCTACTCCCACGGCCATCACCACCACATCAACGATTGCCTCTTATTTTAACTTTGAATTGACCCAAAAAAGACCTAAGCGCAGCCGTTCGCCTTCAGTAGTGTTTTATAAAAATCAATGAGAATTTAAAATAAACGAATACGATATTAATTTAGTTTAATTCAGGCTAAACCCAACCACTTTTATCCAGAATCGCGTGCTCTAAAATGATTACCACCAAACCCAATATTGTCTTGAGTATAAAAAAATATGAAATAAATATCATAATTCTAAAGCTAAGAATTGCATACGGTCACAGAACACTTAATAATAATAGATATTACGATATAAACCGCTACACGTGATTCTTTTCAGAACGTAAGTATTACGTTATATATTATTACAGTATTACGGTATTATAGACTGCGCAATATCTAACCCAGTACTACCTTTTCTCTTTATGTTTTTATTATATTACTTTTAAAATTATGACACTTATCCGATTCATAAAAGCAGACTTGTTTCCACAAATATGAAAGTATATTCAATTTTCCTTTCAAACTTTTCAATAACTTTCCAATCATTTTAAGACTTAGTTTCTTGAGTTTTAAAAGGAAAATATTAATTTGTGTTCCTTCTAAGCAATGCTCATGCAGTATATTTCTTTTGTTCATATTACAATTACGTTATGTCTATATTTTATATGTATGTATATATATTTAGATTAAGGTAGATATTGCTGTGTGTAGTGGCAGCCTCGTACCGGTAGGCAAAGTGTAGGGCGACCCCCCCACGAGATGGAGTGACGACCTGGTAAGACATGCAGGAAGTCGATGGATGCAGGTGGTTCAGGACCGTGCTTTGTGGCATTCCTTGGGGGAGGCCTATGTTCAGCAGTGGACTTATGAAAGGCTGTAATGATGATGATGGTGATGAGATATTGCTATGGGTCAATGTTCTTAATTTTTAAGTCCTTGGTGCCTGAAATAAAGTTATTGTATTGTATTGTATACTAGGTGGTAGGACTTCTTTTCTGCCACCCGTAGTCCATCTAAGTAGGTATCGCACTCTTACCTATTTCTGCCGACAAATACTTGCACTACTGAATTTAGTCCTGAATGGAAGAGTCAGTGCAATTACAGTCTATGAGTTATTCCGTCTTAGTACTCGAAGGTGGCAGAGCATCTGAAGCCACCTTTATTTGAAGTCGGTTGTACGTGTCCATAGGCTGCAGTAACCGCTTACCATCAGTGAGACCGTAACTTCGTTAGTCACTTTAATATAAAAAAAACTACACACTGCGTTATACATACATATTATTAATATTTTAAATATAATGATGATATTAAAAATATAATATGACAATGTCGTCACGGCGTCAAGTCTCAACGGAACTAGCAATCACGCAGGAGACGATTATAGTGTACAAGTATGTGCAGGCGCACTCCTTACTCCATCAGTTTCATAGTCCTACGAGAGGGCACTCAGACATGAGCCAAGAGAGATCAGGCTCAGAACCAACGGCTTTACTTGCCCTCCGAGGCTCGGGTGTGAAACACTACCAGATTATTGACTCCAAGCTGTTATTAAGAACTTCTTAACAGATAAACATTTTTGAACAACAGACTTCAATATATAACTCAAAAACTAGTGGTCAGCCTTGATCAAACTTATATGGGACCACACGAGAAGCACCAGTTTTCAAATAAAAAATAATCATGGAAATCGGTTCACCCAAAAAAAAGATATGAGGTAACACAAAAAAAAAAGAACATTCAGTCGAATTGAGTACCGTCTCTTTTTGAGGCCTGTAGACAAACCTTCACAAACAATTTCAACTCGAACTGAGTCTCGAATTCTGAATTACATGATCGGCAGTCGTAACGACCACTACACCAACGAGACAGTGCCAAGAACGATATTGGGAGTAGATTATCTTACGCCAAAAGGATAAAAGAATATATTATGTAACATTTATGAACACAATCATTAATAATAGTTAACATTTAACACAATCATTAATCAAAATTCGAACTATATGCTGATTTTCCAAATTTAAAATCGTTGTTTTCTCGTTGGAATTTCTTCCGTATCTTGGGGGCGTTTACAAACATAAATTGCACGTAGAAAAGGGCAAAAAATATTTATAGATCATAGAAGCAGTTTTTGTTGTGACTACGACTGATGCTACCCAGCTGTCGAAAAAAATAAAATTAGGTATTCGTCTGTAAGTCAATTTTAACCAGTATGAGAAATTGCTTACAATTTTAGTAGCATAGTATTAAAATGTGAGTATGGTAGCAATAAATACTGCCATTATATTCAGTTCCTTCATCAATAAAGAAATGATGCAATATTGCCAAGTTATTTTATATTTATAAATTGGTCGGTTCTGTCGGGGAAGGATCTCACGCCCGCAGAATACCAACGTAAGATAGCAGCTTAGAAAATAATATTTTATATTGCATCATTCCCTCGTTACTTTCATAATCCTTTTTTTTAATAATAATTAAACATTATTTTAGTTAACCTTATTTATTTCTTAGTTCTTTTAAATAGGTGTAAAACTATTTACCATTCAACTCTTTATGTTACTGCTTTACCTAAAGTTAAAATAAAAAAACATTTAATGTAGAAATGTCACAATTTAATATATCATAAGGTTCAAAAATTGATAACCTAGTATAATTATATTAAAAAATACAAATTATTGCAAAAAAATAATATAGATGTGAAACAAGCAAGAGAGGTGCCCAGCTTTTAAGCTATGCATAAGTAATATTTAAAAAGAAAATTGATCATCGTAAAAATCATATTTGTACAAATAATATTACAAAATGGATAAAATAAAGCTGTAAAAATATTAACATAATAAGCTCTGTGCTACTGCTTAAAACTTACGACAGTGATTTCTAAATTATAACATAATCATATAATGCCTAACGGCATTGCTAAATTGTATTAAATATGTGTAAGCAAAGTAAAGTGTAAAGTAGCACAACATATTCCCGATAATAAGTAAAAATAATAAAGATCTGCATTTGTCAAACTGCCTGCCAAACGTGGTAATTATATACCTATAATCTATACTAGCGGGGGGGGGGGGGGGTCTATTTTTAGCAGCGGACTTTAATAGGTTGTAATAATGATGTCGGTCTAAATAATTATTATAACATCGTACCGAAAACTCGACTCGTTATTACACTCAATATTTTTGTTTTACTTCCCTCTTGCTCAGGTGCTTAAACTTAATTCACCTTAACAAACTCCCTCGTTTAGCAGGTGGCTAATTTAATAACAGTCATAAATTGAAACGTGATGGCCTCATTTGGAAAGAACAATAACTAATATATACGTATAATAAATGTAAAAAGAAAACACTTTTATTCGCCACAAATTGCTTATAAAAGAAGTTTAGATTAAAATGTTAATGTAAATACTTTGATAATGTTGATTAAAAATAATTTTTCGGATTTTTTCACGTTTAATTTTACACTTCGCGATCACGTGTGCTGCAAAGCACTTAAAACTTCGGAAGTTAAAAACAAGTAAAATTAAATGCCATAAAATCCACATAAGTACTTTTATTCAATGTAGTGTGCGCGTAAATGTAAGAAATCCATACCTTCATAACGTTCTATGGATGATATTATATGTGTGGGTGTCGGTTAAGAGACCACTAAATGCTAGGATGATCTTTCTTATGACTTTGATATATGGCGGTAAAATCATCTTTACGCCAGGCGTAAAATACCTTCTTTTACATGGGGCCAATGCCTACGCATACCCGCCTCGCGGAACAAGGACAGGTTATGTCGGACTCGCACCGACTAAAACCACATGGTGTTCCACCTTCGCCGCATACTACCAGAGTCACGGGAACGCTTCGCACACATCCGCGGGCCTACCAGCGCCGGCAGAACCATGGCAGCCCCTTCTCCTCCCCCTTTTCTTTCTTGGGTAAAGTGCAGCAACACCACAAGGCGCGCCTTTCTTCGCGGCCTCAAACTCCACCTTCGTAAAAACTCCACCTTCGTTGTTACGAAGAGGCCGCGAGGGAGTCTGTTGACTCCCCGAGTCCGATACTCGGAGGCCATAGTAAAAAGGTAAAATACCTCGACCCGCGACGGGAAGCAGACTCAATAGTGAAAAAGGTTTGGTACTTTATATCTTTAATCGGCCAGCCAAGCGTTGTAATTATCCTGTGTAGCGGAAGATGTCCATTTCCACGTTCCATGTAATAGCTACATATTGTTAGTAAATGTTTGTTATTAAATATGCTTTTATGGTATGTGTTGGAAAACCGTGGTAGCTCGGATGCTAGGCACTCGCTGTAAATTGCACAGTAAGCGGGCAACCCGAGTTCGATGCACGCCACACCAATTATAATGTTAATTGCATTTTAAGGTTCAATTTACTACGTGCTCGCAAGTGAAGAATAGCACCTTGAGGAAACCTTCATGTCTAAGTAATAAAATGTTTATTTTAAGAAATAATAAATTATTTTATTTCTAAGACACAACTGCACAGGGAGGAGGACTCACTGGCCAATACCGCAAAGGAAAAAGCCGATCTATTAGGCTCTCTCTTTGCGTCCAACTCGACTGTCGATGACGGGGAAAGATACCGCTGACCATCCCACGGTGTGAGTAATCCATGCTGGATGTACGATTTACACAGCACTCGGTTTGCAAAGCACTCCTCTCCCTGAACGTCAACAAGTCGACTGGGTCTAATGGAGGCCCTCCCATTGTGCTGACGACGTGTGCTCCTGAGTTCGCACCGGTTTTAACGCGTCTTTTCTGGTACTCTTTCTACCAAGGTATAGTACCAAATTCACGGTAGACAGCTTTGGTTCACCAGATCCCTAAAAAAGGCGATCATTTAGACCCGTCCAACTACAGGCTTATCGCCATCACCTCCTTGTTCTCCAATATAATAGAATCCACCAAACTGCCAGCTCATGAGGTACCTAGATGATCACTAGCTGATTAGTGATGATTGATCAGCTAGTGATATTCTGGTCTACTTGACGCATATATGGGCGAACACAGTACAGTCCACGGCATTGGCCGTTAGTTTGAACATAGCGAAGGCCTTCGATCCGGTTTGACACAAAGCGCTTCTTTTGAAGCTTCCTACGCTGTTCCTTCTGTATATCAATGAAATGTTGCAATGTAGTAGCATACATTGCAAACGACAGCACAGGTGATGCTTTTTGCACCGGCCGTGCGAATATTTCTCAGGATTAAGTACCTACCGGAATAAGCCTTTGTCTATAGTCGAGTCGTTGTTAAATAAAGTCTAGGATTGGAGACGACTAAATCTAGTCCAGTCTAACCCTCACAATAATACACAATTTTGCGCGTTTACTGCTAAACAGAACCCTTTGTCGTATCTCTCTAATTTCAAGGTACTCCCCTTGATGCTTTGGCTGGCATCGGAAACATCAGCGTTGACATATCAAATGATTTACAGTTTCACGGCGGTAAGTGTGCGTTAGTACGAAAAAGCAAACTATAATGTGATCGTTATAAACTTGTGGCCGTAGGAAGGAAAAGGGGAGATCTCCCGCCGGGCAAGGTGTTCTGCCCGGGGTGCGGTCAACGCTCCAATTGGTAGTTCGGAGCTATTCTATATATGCTGCTTTAACTTCGGAACTTTGTTAGTGCGATTTAGGCTTCGATGTGTTTCGCTTGTGGCACGACGATAGTGCCGCCACAAACTAATTTGCTAAATTCCGCGTAAAGAAAAAAATGATGTGTCCTGCCCAGTTTTAAGGGAACTTTTTTCATAATTTTCATCGAAGTCACGAAAATGATTATTTCAAGCATAAAAGTAAAGCTCATGACGATTCAGTTGCAAAAAAATAATGTCAAAAAATCCTTCTACTTTTTTTAAGAATTTTTTAAGTTCTTCAGGTCAAATATTCTCAAAAATTAAAAAAAAAATCATAATTTGAGACATGACTTGCACTGCTCAACAGGCACACAGACGAAGAAATTGTGAACCGAATTGTTTCCTGCGACGAAACATGAATTCTGTTTGACAATCGCAAACTCTCAGCAAGTTGGTTCGATCCTGGTTCCTAAACAATGTCACTGTTTGGTGGTCTAACACCGGTGTGACAAATCACAGCTCCTTACTAAACGGGATAAGCATTACTGGAGATGTGTACTATACTGTGAAGAACTGAACACAATGATGGCTCGCACGTTGCCAACCTGCTTTGGTCAATCGCTCGTCCCCACTGCTCCTGCACGACAATGCGTGATCTCATACTGCACAACAGCCGGTCTCCAAGTTACAAGAGTCTAGGTTGGAAGGTCTCAATCATTCGCGCTTGCGCCTACAGACTTCTATTTTTTCAGAATATGGATAACTTTTTGGCGGGAAAAAAATATAACTTGGGAGGCAGTTCAAAATGCCTTTAAAGAATTTGTTGCCTCCCGTCCAGCTGATTTCTTAGGTCGTAAATGAGCACTTAAAATAACAATTGGTTAATTTGATTGTTATCCATAATCAAAATTGAATCCGGGTTGCTCGCGTACTGTGAAATTTACAGTGAGCGGTTGGCTTCTGAACTACCACGGTTCTCAACATTTAACATTAAAACAATCCAATTTATTGATCGGTTTCCATCCAGATTTATTTTCTTTTTGTTTATTTTTATTTAATCTTGTCTGTTGACACCTTAATAACAAGGGTAACAAAGGGCGGACTTCATGCCTAGCGGCATTCTCTGCCAGTCGACACGTGGGGTGATGAGATTTTGTGGCAGATATGACACAAAAAAAACGTGGGGTGACAGATATGACATGACATAGATTTACTCTTTATTTAAAAGTTTTCCAATGAACAGATAAACTTGTCGTAATCAGAAGTATACTCATTTTACAGTGTGAATATTTCTCACGAGTTCGGCTATAAAAGGCGGAATGATATATGGTTGCGCTTTAATTAAAATTATATAAAGATAATAATTGTATTTTACGCGGTAGATTCATGCCACAGGTGTATTGTATGTTTTAAATTATGTAATTTTATTATTTTAATAACTTCCTACTCGTAGAAGCGGTAGGTTTCCATTAAAAAACAGTATTGTGCAAATATATATATATATATATATACAACCTCACAAATTCAGGAGTGTACAATGCTCGATATTGTATTATTAACTATTCTTCTTCATCTTTTTTTTTTTTAAATACGTACCCCCACACTAGATTTTCTACTGTATCGTGGAGGCAGTCTATAAACATAAATTGCACGAGGACAAACATCCAGATCGGGAACAATTATTTTTAGGCCATACAAATACTTGTTCCGTGCGGGATTTGAATCCGCGGCCCCCGGCGCAACAACTCATTGCTAAGCCACTGCGACACGGAGCCGTCACTATGAATCCGTGCATGCTTCTAAATCTTCGTTAATACCAAATTTAATACTAAATTGAGCAAAATTCTTTTGAGGAAGAGATCCGCATTTCTTCTTGAAAGTTTGTGAAAGAGCACAAGTAAACATTCGATATCTTAAGCAAACTTTTTATACAGCTTTAATTCATGTTTCAAAGCAAGTAAAATTTAAAGAAGCTGGGTTATTTAAACCTAAAATTATTTTTCTTCCATCATTTTTTGTACGTGTCTTGGAACATAATGATTTCCCATATTTAAGCGAATACTACACATTGAATCAAACTGTCCCCCCTTCCCCACAGTACCCCTGTGACAATGGATGCTGCAAAGCACCCGAAATGTCGGGAATTAAAAGTAAATAAAAATAAACGCGATAAAATCCGTAAAGATAGTTTTATTTTTTGCAACATTTATCAAGCCGAAATCGTATAATTGGACGTAGTTATGCAAAAAGGATCCAACATGCGATAAGTTAATTTGAGTTTATGATATTTGAAGTATCCATACTTCAAATATCATAAACTCAAATTATTGGTATGGTTTCTGTCTGTTTGTGATTTTTCTTCTTATTTGTGTTACTTTTGCTAAAATTGTTACATCACATAATACATAGTATGAATAGACCACAAACATTATTTTTCAAGTCAACATTTTTGACACAAACTTGGGTTGGATCCTTTTTGCATAACCACGTCCAATTATGACCAGGGCCTGGATTAATATGTAAATCCATATTTTTATTTCAATCGGTTTTTGTTCTTAAATATATTTTCTACATAAATTATGATATTTTGATCAAGAAAATGCAATTTCTATTTTCCATATTTTAAGTATAAATCCATATTTCACAAGACATTACATAAATTTATCCATATCTTCATTATTATATGTTAGATGGATCAGCAGCTCTGGAAAATTAAACGTATATCGAAGATTTCTCAAACCAATCCCTAACTACAGATGGAAAAGTACTATTTTGTAATGCTTGTGAAAAATTTATATCCACCGAGCAATTATTTTTGTTTGAAAATTGTTTGACTTCTATTCGCGAATATATAAAGAACGACCCTATATGGGTTGCCATTGTCGAAACTACAGGTTCTCAAAACCGGTGCATTGGGAATGAGATTATCGGACGTCTAGATGAAGAAAATACCAGAAAATCCTTTTTTTAAAATCTTTTTAAAATCCTTTGGCAACATCTTGTCGAAGGTGCCGCCACGACGTCAAAGGTCGACGTGTGCGGTGTACGTAGCGTCGTAGGGAAAGGTTTTTTGTAACGTAACTTGTGTTTATTATTTATATTCGTATTTTATTACAATTAACATAAACATAAAATAGCAATATTTTATTCATAGAATAAAAAAAATTAACAAACAAAGTAAAAATAATAAAATAAAAGCAAAATAACAAGTGCGCTTTCGGATGTACCGACACTATCTTTGTGAACTGAGACAGTGGTATCCTACACAGGGATATTTATGTCTGACGTAAGCGTCGCCTGATTTTTCGTTAGCCTTTGTTTTTAATAACTAACGCAGCGATTTCCTTAAAGATTTCATCGTGGTAGAGCCATGCTGCAGCCATATTAATAGTATAGTTGTAGCACGAATGGGTCGACACGACCGGGGAAGGACCACGGTCTCACAGAATACCAGCATAAAATAACAGCTTAATGCTGCTGTGTTTCGTATGGTGAGTGTAAAGAACCAGAGACCCTTTTTACTGGAAACGAGGCATTCCATTTTAGTCCTCACGGATGACAACACATCTGCATTTTGATTCGGTTAGATGAAGATGCCTATGGGCCGCAGCAACCACTTACCATCAGTTGGACTGTGTGCTCGTTTGTCACCCTTATGCTATAAAAAAAATAGTTTTTTTATAACTAAGACTCGAATTGATCATTCGATAAATTCGTCCTTCAATGTTTATATAATTTAAATATCTTTTCTTAGAACGATTGATTTCAAAGCTATTTTTCTGCCGACTTCCAAAAAGGAGACGGTACTCAATTCGAGTGTATGTTTTTTTTGTCTTTTATTGTTTTTTTTATGTGTGTTACCTCATAACTTTGTACTGGGCGAACGGATTTCGATGATTGTTTTTTTGTTGAGTAGTTGATATGTGATAAGTTGATAGTTCTCGTGTAGTCTCATATGAACTTGATTAGGGTCAGACCAATGGTTATTGAGTTATTCTGAAATAACCTATAGTACTATATTGAAGTCGCTTATATTGAAGTCGGCTGTACAAAATTTTTAATTTTAAATTTTTTCTATCTTTATCGACTTTCTACACTTTTTATGTTATCGGTAATGTACTTTTAATTTATGTTTCAGATTATCTTACCTGGGACTAATGACAATTTATAGTCAACACGTAACTGATAGGACCGATTCACACCTGACGGAACGCGCTTAAACAAAGTTGCGTTAAAACACGAAACATACAATAAAGTAAATTTAATTTGTATATCGAATTATTAACCCTTTCGCTGTCCCGTGCACTACATATAGGTCACTGCTATTGTCTTACTATTGTGTCTGGAAAACGGACAGTGAAAGTGCTAAGATTCATATTTTTATGTATGTAGTACAGCGTTATTTTCCCCGGGATGGTGCTTAATTATAAAACTCTAATCGAAGTCTATTATAACTTTAGACCAACGAATGTCATAATAAATTAGTACATAAACTTGGAGAACAAAACATTATCTAAATATAAAATTTCATCGAAATCGTTAGCTTAATTTTTGAGAAAAATGTTACATAGTAGTAGACAAGTATAAACAGTTCCTCACAGCTTCATCTACGTAGACGTCGGTAATCAACATCATTTCGTAAAATCGTAACCTTGGACCTCAATTAAATATAAGCTTTTGTCAGCGTTTCCGTCAACGTATTAGTCAAAAATAATACTTTATTGCTACATCCCACAGTAAATGTAATTTTATACGTAGTAGAACCACGCTGAAGCTTTATTATGGTTGTAACACAAATGGGTCTGTTCTACCGGGGTAGGACCACGCTCTCACAGAATACCAGCGTAAAAGGTAGCTTAATGCTGCTGTGTTTCGTATGGTGAGTGTGGAAAACAGGAGACCTGTTTTACCAGAAGCGAGGCATTCCATCTACATTTTCAGGGGTGAAAACGCAACTGCATTTTGATTCTTCATCGATAATTGATGTAGATGTATATGGACCATATCATCCACCTGCCGTCACGTGGACTGTGTTCATTTGTCACCTTTATTCTATAAGAAATAAGTAGTGTTTGTCTACGATTTGTTTCTTTTTCCTTAACCGCCTCCATAAATAACTCCGTAGAAAAATCATGTCGATTTGTTTCTCCGCTGCTGTGTGGATGAAGGGCAAACCAACAAACACTTTCGTATTTATAATATTAGTAGGGTTTTAAACAAAAAAATGGTCATATAAAGTATGTATCATAGTAGGAGCGTTAATTCTGTCCCGTTTAATTCTATTTCTCTAATTATTCTATGTTATTACTTGACTACTATGATGGTAATATTTAGGGATGTATTCGAATGTGTTTAACCAAAGCCTATTGACTCTTGATCATTGTAATCGGATAGAAAAACTGATGTTAGCAACATATTCCAGTCCTTTGCTGTACACATGTAGAACGATGAAGCAAACCGTTTGATTGTCTGATAGTGGAAGGGAGAAAGAGAGGGAAACATTAAGTTGTGCAATTCTCCAAATGTATCCTGTTGGAAACCGAAAGGATGGTTAATTTGCGCATGTGTTCGAGACTGATGAGATTGTTTTAATTTTTATTTTTCTACCGACTTTAAAAAGGAGGACTCAAATCGACTGTATGTTTCTTTTTAATATGTATTACCTCATAACTTCTTTTTAGGTGAACAGATTTCGATGATTCTTTATTATTTGTAAGCTGGTGCTGATGGCTTGATCAAGGTCTGACCAATAACTTTTGAGTTATTCTTAATAATTTATATTGAAGTCGGTTTTACAAAATTTTTAATTTTTAATTATCATTAGCAAGTTTGCAAGTGAAAAGCAAACTTGAAGTAGTAATCGAATAAAAAAAACCTGATTTGCACTATACAGCACTTCAAAGCGGTATGTGTGGTGGGGCTCGCCTTTAGGTCTCACAGTACATTTGGATAATTAAGAACATTACCACTAATGAAACAACGGGAGAAATAAACGTTTATTCGAAGTAATAAAATCAACAAGTCTAACAATTACAGTGTCTGCTGTTTGTGGAAACAACTTAATCTATCTATATTTTAGATGGTAAAGTCACGCTGTATTTTTGTTATAGCACAAATAGGTTGGCTCTGCCGGGATAGGACCACGTCCTCATAGGATACCAGCGTAAAATAGCTGTTGTGTTTCGTATGGCGACTTTGGAGAACCGGAGACTATTCTTATTGGAAACAAAGCATTCCATCACAGTCGTCAGGGGTGATAACGCATATGCATTTTGATTCTTAATTGAAGGATAAATGAAGATATCTATCGATCACAGCATACACTTACCATCAGGTGGACTATGTGCTCGTTTGTCACTCTTATAGTTTAAAAAAATCTATATTGGTGAAAAACTAAACATTTTTATATAATCGTTGGTCCCTCTGTTCGTGTAGTTATGTCGATATTTTCACACCATTGTTACGCGATAGAGCCATGCTGCAGCTACGTTACTGGTATAGTTGTAGCACGAACGGGTCGGCTCGACTGGGGAAGGACCACGCTCTCACAAAATACCAGTGTAAAATAGCAGCTTTACGCTGCTTTGTTTCATATGGTGAGTGTAGAGAGCCGGAGACTCTTTTTACTGGAAACGAGGCATTCTATTTTAGTCCTCACGAGTGATAACGCATCTGCAATTTGATTCTTAATTGGAGGATAAATGTAGATATCTATGAGTCACAGCATACATTTACCATCAGGTGAACTGTGTGCTCTTTTGTCACCCTTATCCTATAAAAAAATCATATATTTTTCACGACACAATCGTTCGTAGCTATGCTTGGCTCCGATAGATGGCTCAGTAGTCGAGTTATTATTAAATTTTACAATATTTTCAATGTAGAAGATTCAACTCACCGCGTCACCAGAAAGAGCAAAACAACGTTGTCAAAACTTTAAACATAAATATTAGAATCGCTACTGTTTAATCTTTTCAGTGGCTTAAAAAACTTTTTATTTCTTTAGATAAGTTTAACCCTGTAAATTATTCCACAAACACCCAGATCCGAAACAATTATTTGCAGACTATTTAAAAATGTATTCCACACGTTAAATAAATTCGTGACTGCTGCTGCGCTCGTAAGTTGGCTAATATTGAATAGGCTTTACTAGCGTAACCATATTCTGAGAATCACTTTGAAGAACTAAAGAACAGCCTGTATCGCACCTGAATAAAGACATCTTTTTTTTTACTGGTTAACTGCTCCTGGAATTAACACGTCGCCCGATAGGAGACCTCTCCCATCGTAAAATGTAGTATATATCTAATAATTGCGTAAATATAAGACGAGACTAGAATTTCGATGACATGCATGTTACAACTCTGTAGTGTAGATCTGACGAAGGAATTCATCAATTAAATTTCTTATTGGATTAAGTGTAAATTGTTTCAATTAAGACAAGAGAGGGTTACTTTTCAATGTCAATCTATATGGTGTATGTACATAGATAGATAGATAGACAGATAGATAATTATTTATTGTACACCAAATCAATACATAAACAAAAAAAAATCGGTTGTCTGTAAATTCGGTTTACTGACGATAGTTGAACGTGACAACGTCATAAGAAATATTTAATATCGAAAGAATCATTACATTTATCGCCGCAATTATCATTGCTATAAACAATTGACACCACATTCGCTCGCACAGTCGCTCGTTCCGCGCTCTCGCTTGCACTTTAAATGGAACGCCTAGGTAACGCCGCATGAGTCATGTTTTCTCGTGCATGCAGCGAGCTTCATCGATTTATAAGACGTTGTCACGTCAATAGTGATACAATTTGCGGTCTTATCGCTAAGAGCGATTTCTTTCAGACAACCTTTGGATGGACAGGATTACAAAAAGCAGAAAATTGTTTGGTTGATGATGCAGAAACAATATTTATAAAGATTTAATTATAATATATAGAAATAAATAACAAATAAAGACATAAAAACGAATGTATACATATACAGATGGCACGAATTCAAAGGTTAAGATAGTGATTGTGTACAAGCTTCTGAAAAACAGATAAAGATTGGGCGCGTCTCACTGACAGAGGTAGGGCATTCCATAGACGGACTGCTTGGATAGTAAACGACCTGTCCAAAAATTTGGTATTATGGGCCGGCATTTCTAATGTAGTAACCATGTAGTGACAGTGTAAGAGAACTACTCCATATAATCCCGTGGCCATCGTAAGAGGAGACATAGGAGATAAGCAGCAGCATCTTCCTGATAATAACTCAAAATAATAAAAAACCTGCAGTTGCCAACCCGCCTTCTAAGCTTGGCAACTATGGCTAAAATTAACCTTATAAGGCAATTTATGGGAGTCTTTTGTTCAGCAGTGAACCTTTAAAAGACTGTAATGCATTAATGAACAACATAAATGATGAATCGATTTGCGCGTCCGAAGTATCGATAATGTCAAATCGAGAACACTAATAACAAAGAGTATATAATCACTACGTTTTAACTAATAAGGAGAAACTAATTTCGTTGTATGATAGCGGATAAACAATGTCATGGTATGTCAACAGTTCCAACGCGCTTAATTGAACAAACGAAACGAATATCGCCGGTTACAAATAAGATTAACAGACACATTATGTTACTGCAGAAAAAAATCTACCAATCAAAATATTCAATGTCTAGTTTAAGAATATTAATTTAAAATTAATTAGTTCCGTATTTGTAATATTATGGGATTTTTTACTATTTGGTGATTTTATGTATGATAAAGTAACATCAGTAGTTTAATAGTAGGTCACGGACCGAGAAATTTAAAAGTCGTAGATTCGAATCCTCAATTCGACTACTGCCATAAACCACTTCACACAATTGTTGTTCTTGTCGTTGAATATTTACCCGTAATTGCTACGTTAGGCAATTAAATTAATTGGTATCGACTTATACTTACTACTCTATTTATAAAAGTATTAGATTGAAGTTATAAAAGGTTCTTTATAAGGCACATTTTTTAACATTTTACAGTTAAGATTGATGCCTAATTTATTATAATTTATTTACATACCGGCTGTCACAGTTAAATGTAATAATTTTAACTATTTATCCTACTAAATGAAGTCATTTTCATTTATAGTATTTTATAATATACTAACTGCTACGCGGCGCGTTGCTGTCGCAGAAGAAATAATTACGGAAATATCTTTTTAATATTATTTCATTGGGAATGATAATATATTCATTTATTATAATGTTCATATAAATTTATCACTGCGACACGCGCGCCACGTAAGTTAATTGTACTATGCCCTTTTAACGTGGTAGAGCCATGCTGCAGCTATATCAGTAGTATAGTTGTAGCACGAATGGGTCGGCTCGACCGGGGAAGGACCACGCTCTCACAGAATACCAGCGTAAAATATCAGCTTAACACTGCTGTGTTTCTTATGGTGAGTTTAGAGAACCGGAGACCCTTTTTACTAGAAAAGAGGCATTCCATCTTAGTCCTCACGAGTGACAACGCATCTGCATTTTGATTCGCAAACTTACAAAATTTAGATGCAGATGTCTATGGGCCGCAGCAGCCACTTACCATCAGGTGGAATGTGTGCTCGTTTGTCACCCTATCCTATAAAAAAACCTTCGCAGAAGTGTAAGCAATAAATTGATAAAGTTTTAGCGCAATCTGATGAAGGGTATGGCAAGACATAAAATACGAACAAACAAAAATATTTTTTTATATATTAGATAAATTATTATCAATGTCAATGCTAGAAACCTAAAAGAAGCTTGGATGGACGGCACCAGGATCGTAAATTCATTATAATTTTTCCACATTTATAACATTGCGTAATCCCTTCATAAGTTTGTGTTAATATAGTGTTGAATAAACGTTAAGTTGGTTCATTCATGTTGAAAACTTGTAACATATGATGAAGACTTTGTCATTGTTATCAAAAATTTCCGTCATTTCGTTAGAATCAGTATTCAGTATCTACTGTCTTACAGACCATAACACTAATTTAACATTATTATGAAAACTATATTCGGAAAACTAAAATTTTATCAGCCTCAGGTAGTTTAGGAACAGAAGAGTAAACAATTAAATTAAATGATTTTTCATTAAAATTACTTGAACTTTGAATTAAAATGTTTTACACTCCTGTTTCAGCGAGCCTCGTTTTTCTAATGCTATAATAATGAAGTATAGGCCTCTTTTTTAATGTTAACTTTTTTGCCATAATTTCCACGATAGGCAATCAAACAAATAGACACTTGCTGAGCTTGTAACAGTTGACTGTTAAAGATAGGCCTCTTCCATTTTAGAGATTTGCTTAAATCTCGGTGTTCGTCTTTAGTGCCTATCTCGTCGTGTAGAAGTCCGCGCAAAAGAATCCACCACCCCATATCATCCCGTGGATGTTGTAAGAGGTTTTTTGCAACTATGGAAATTTTTACCTCCGCGAGACAGTTTATTATTATTTATTTATTATTCAAGTAAATACACCCATTTTCTTAGTACACTTAAAACTAGAGGTTAGTAAGTTAGCAGTATACAGAAATGATTATTTATTATTAAACATATAAGGAAGCTATTCTTTTGCTTAATATTACTACAAAGCTATCCACGCATGCCTCGGCAAGCATACATGATACGCCGCAAGCCCGAGCGTGTTAGCCACAACATCCTGAATCCGCCTAAATCTACTCGCTTGATTGGCAAATTTGCTATGTCTCGTACCTTTGATGCTTTTCCGGTGTCAGGTTTTAAGGAAACGATAGAAATAAAAAATATATTTATTTTTTGAGAATATAACATAGCAGAAATTAAACTCAAAACTGCATTGTTACTTGTTAAACTAGTAAGACCAATGAAGCGTCGTTAAGCTCCTCGAGAAAATTGCATTTCATTATTCAAACTCAATTTGCCGTCATTAAAGATCCTCACGAAGCGAAAGACGAAATGAAATTTTATTTCAAGAAACCTATTTACAAGTAGACGTAGACATTTAATTAACAATCGAAATTCATTATTTTCTAAAACGTAAAACGCAATTTTTTTCTTTAGTAATTAAACTTAAAAACCGCCTCTAAAAAGCTAAACAGTGTAAAGTAAGTAAATTCTATTCCACTTCCGTTTAGGTATTGAATTATTAAGTTACGCCAAGAAACAAAGGAAATGACATTAGTCTTTTTACTTTTTTAAGCAGGTTTTAAATTTTTTAAGTGCTTAAATATTTGCCCCTTTGAGTTAACTCAAAACAAGCTCAAGGTTACGACTCGAATGTAGTCTAAATAATTCCGAGTAAGTCACCCGGGGCGAAAGCAACTATGAGGCTAAACTAACTAACTTTTTTCTCAATCTGATCGTTATTGTAAAACGTGTCATCTATTGTAGCGTAGACCAATTAGTGTATTTTCACATAAAGTGTAGAAGGTTCTTTTGAATTGCTAACTGTTGTACCGACAGACCATTTATTGACAACCGCTATTTTGGAGCAACGTTTTGCGGCGTCGACTCTTCGGTTTAGAGCTATAAAAATATTTCACATCGTTTCCAGCAAAAAGTTCGTCTTAGTAAAAACATAAAACGTAAGTGCTTTTGATATTTGCTTTTTTTTCCTCTGGCAACCCCGGTGACAAGTTGTAAAATTATTGCTCCCAACTATTTTTAAAAATTAAATATTGTAAATTAATAATATCCACCTCAATTTTGAGTTACAGTTGTTAAATACGACTTATTTGTGTTTGTGATATAAGTAAAAGTCAGAAGTACCTATTTTAATTACATACATTGTGTTTAGTGTTTCAACCAAAAGTAACAGCTGTAACGAACATCGTTTAAACGTATTGTAAGTGTAATTCTTGTTATCCCTTTAACATTTTTAGATTTACCTATTAAGTAAGTGTTGTTGTGGATTTCATTTTGAATTATTTACATGATAATTTAATTTGAGATCTGTAAATAAGCCCATACGTCTCGACATTTGCTTACTCTGCTTCTTTGGTTTTCTGCCTTTGTTTTCTTTTGCTATTTACATTTAATAGTAAAATGAATACACGCAACGCCAAAACGCGCCAATTGGAGAACCAACTTCAAATGGCGCTTCAAGAACTTAAGGCGTAAAAGGAGCGGTGTGAGCTGTTATGTAAAGAAAGGGATGACAATGAAAAGGAAATAATAAATATAATAGCTAAAAATACTGAGCTAAAAAGTGATATGGTTAAGTTGCATACAGAGTATACATTTGTTTCAAAAGAAAGGGATCAACTTCAGAGAACAGTCGATGAGTTTGACCAATGTAGCAAGGAATATGAGGAATCCCTCAGATTAATTGCTGCATTGCAGTTACAGTTAAGTAAGGCTAATGAGCAGATTCTGCAATTAAATCATTACATAGACAACATGAAAGCGTCCCAAACTCAAAGTCTGTTCAACGAGCTCATAGTATGTGAATCTTCTAAAGCATTGCAACCCGCCACAACAATGGATTTGACTGGTGATGATTATGTCACATCAAGAACAGCAGCAAGGACTACCTGCAGTAGAAGAAAATTAAAGAAATATATAAAAATTAATAAATATATTAGAAAACTGCAAAAATTAATTAAAACTAAAATTAATGTTAAAAATTATATAAATGTATGCAAAGAAAAGCAAGAATTAATTAATAAACTTAAAATATATTCAATTGAATCCTCACAGAATACCAGCGTGAAGTAGAGGTTTACTTCTGCGTTGCGCTTGGTGAGTGCAGGTGGCCGGAGGCCCAATTCCCCCCCCCCCCCCATCAACATGGTAGTGGAATTAAATAAAAGACTACCCCAGGAGGGTACCAGCACCCCTGGAGAATCCCTCGCTGAGCATCCACGACCAAACTACTCCACTCCTGGGCGTGGGTGCTCAGGCTGCCCCGCGTATTCTGGGGGGGGCGAAATTCCGCTCAAGACGAAACCTGCTCGGGGCAAGCGGAGCAAGAAGACAAAGGCAACCCCTGCCACGCTTACCGTGGATTTCTGCAATATCAGGGGACTTCATTCAAACCTTAACGCCGTCCACTACCATCTGGAGATAGCTAAGCCGGCCTTGCTCTTTCTTACCGAGACACAGGTGTCCTCTCCGGCTGATACTTCGTATCTCTCCTACCCGGGGTACAAATTAGAACACTCGTTTGTGCCCCGGGCTGGAGTTTGCGTGTATGTCAGAGAGGACATCTGTTTTCGACGCCTCGGCAGCCTTGAAGGTACGGACCTGTCCATCCTATGGCTGCGCGTAGACAGCGACGACCATCCCCGCGTCTACAGGTGCCTCTATAGGTCCCATAGCGGTAATGCCGACACAGACCGACTCATAAACCACGTCCAAATGGCTGCAGACTCCGTGCTACAACAGGTCCCATCCGCAGAGATCGTGATACTCGGTGATTTCAACGCCCACCACGCTGAATGGCTTGGTTCTCGTTTAACCGATCATGCGGGTAGATCTGTCTATGACTTTGCTTTGGCATATGGTCTAACACAACTGGTTACTTCGCCTACGCGGATCCCAGATGTGGAAGACCATGTACCTTCCCTGTTGGACCTTCTGCTGACCTCTCATCCGGACGGATATCAGGTCTCCGTCGATGCCCCTCTGGGCTCTTCGGACCATTGTCTGATCCGGAGTACGGTGCCACTCACGCTCCAATCGCAGTTGCGATCTACAGCTTGCCGCCGTGTTTGGCACTATAGGTCAGCTGATTGGGAAGGGATGCGGTCTTTTTTTGCATCCTACCCTTGGGGGCGGGTTTGTTTCTCGCCGGAAGATCCCAGCGTTGTTGCCGATTCTGTTGCTGATGTGGTACTTCAGGAAATGGAACTTTTTATTCCATTTTCTGTGGTGCCCATCGGAGGCAGATCCCAGCCATGGTTTGGTCGCTCCTATAAAATAGCATCACGCTATAAGCAGGAGTGCTACCAGGCCTGGGCTGACGCATCAACGTCTCGGGATGTAAACACCAGCGCATTAAAAAAGAAGTATAATTCCGCCTCCAGGTCCTTCAAAAGCGTCATTGCCAAGGCAAGGTCTGAGCACATCGGCAGAATTGGCGAGAAGCTAGTTCGCCTTCCTTCGGGAACCCGTGCATTCTGGTCTCTCGCCAAGGCTGTCCAAGGGAACTTCTGTCAGCCATCTCTTCCATCTCTGCACAGAGAGGACGACTCACTGGCCCATGCCGCAAAGGAGAAAGCCGATCTGTTGAGCTCTCTTTTTGCGTCCAACTCGACTCTAGATGACGGGGGGAACACACCGCCGACCATCCCGCGATGTGAGTGCTCCATGCCGGATGTGCGATTTACACAGCGCTCGGTCCGCAAAGCACTCTTCTCCCTGGACGTCAACAAGTCGAGTGGGCCCGATGGAGTCCCTCCCATTGTGCTGAAGACGTGTGCTCCGGAGTTGGCACCGGTTTTAACGCGTCTTTTCCGGTACTCCTACTCCCAAGGCGTAGTCCCGAACTCATGGAAGACAGCTTTGGTGCACCCGATCCCTAAAAAAGGCGACCGCTCAGACCCGTCCAACTACAGGCCTATCGCCATCACCTCCTTGTTCTCCAAAATAATGGAAGCCATTATAAACTGCCAGCTCATGAGGTACCTTGAGGATCACCAGCTGATTAGTGACCGCCAGTACGGTTTTCGTCGGGGTCGATCAGCTGGTGATCTTCTAGTCTACTTAACTCATAGATGGGCGGAGGCAGTAGAGTCCAAGGGGGAGGCATTAGCCGTTAGTTTGGACGTAGCGAAGGCCTTTGATCGAATCTGGCACAAAGCGCTTCTTTCGAAGCTTCCTTCCTATGGGCTTCCCGAGAAATTGTGCAAATGGATCACCAGTTTCCTTGCTGATCGGAGCATCAAGGTCGTAGTAGACGGTGAATGCTCTGATTTCAAGCCTATCAACGCTGGTGTTCCACAAGGCTGCGTGCTATCACCAACGCTGTTTCTCCTGCATATCAATGATATGTTGCTAACTGGCAGCATTCATTGCTATGCGGACGACAGCACTGGTGATGCCTTATATACCGGCCGTGCCAATATTTCTCGGGAAAACGTCGCCGAGTACCGGGACAAACTTGTGTCTGAAGTCGAGTCTTTGCTTAACAAAGTCTCGAATTGGGGGCGACTAAATCTAGTCCAGTTCAATCCCCAGAAGACACAAGTTTGCGCGTTTACCGCTAAAAAGAACCCCTTTGTCGTATCTCCTCAGTTTCAAGGCACTCCCCTTACTGCCTCAGCCAGTATCGGAATCCTTGGCGTCGACATATCGAATAGTGTGCAGTTTCGTGGTCACTTGGAAGTGAAGGCCAAATTGGCCTCTAAAAAGCTTGGCGTGCTCAGCAGAGCGAGACAGTATTTCATGCCGGCACATCGCTTGCAACTTTACAAAGCGCAAGTTCGGCCCCACATGGAATACTGTTCTCATCTCTGGGCCGGGGCACCCCAGTGCCAGCTCCTTCCACTTGACCGCATCCAGCGCAGAGCGGTTCGAATCGTCGACGACCGAGTTACTTCTGATCGGCTCGATACACTGGCACTGCGTAGAGATGTTGCATCTCTTTGCGTATTTTATCGCATTTATCACGGGGAGTGTTCTGAGGAATTGTTCGGACTAATTCCAGCCGCTCAATTTCACCATCGCACATCGCGACAAAACTCGCGTTACCATCCATACCATCTGGATGATTGGCGGTCCACGACTGTGCGATTTAGAAGAAGTTTTCTCCCTCGCACGACTTCCTTGTGGAATCAATTACCACCAGCGAATTTTCCGGACCGATACGACTTAGGAACCTTCAAGAAAAGAGCTTACACCTTTCTAAAAGGTCGGCAACGCATCTGCAATTCCCCTGGTGTTGCGGTTGTTCATGGGCGGCGGTAGTCACTTACCATCAGGTGAGCCGCATGCTCGTTTGCCCCCTATACTATAAAAAAAAAAATTGAGGTGGAAAATATAAATCACTGTTATGAGACTGATATAGAGTGTCTAAATTCAACAATTTTATCCCTTAAAAACTCCCTAGACATAATATCAAATAAATATGCATTGGCTCAAGATGAGATAAAAGAACACATATTGGCCATGAATGATCTGGTAAAATCATGTAAATATAATGAGGAGCGCTTTGACTCCTTAATAAAACATCAGAGTGAGTATCAGCGCTCCATACCAGGTTCGTCGGGGACAATATGTGTAAATAACAAAGTAAATAGTAAGGACTCATTATATTCACCTACACTCTATGACAGTGCCATGACAAAGGATATAAACTTAAAAAGCAATGTAAACATTAAAAAAAATAAAGTTATTATGTATTGTGATGACATAGGCAAAAATTTGGGCATGATGTTAAATAACTGTTTAAAAGGACATATGATCAGTAATTATTGCATGCCAGGAGCATCCTTTAGTCATATAATGAATAAAGTTTTAGCTAGTAAGTTTTGCCCTAATAGCACATTAATAATTCTTGTTGGGAGAAGAGGCAAGGTAAACAAAAATCAATTATTAAAATATATTGATAATCTAAATACTTTAAATGTACATAAAATTATCTTGTTTACATTGCCTTACATACAGGGTTGGCCGCAGGAAAATAAAATAAGATATGATTTAAATTTATTAATGAATAACTTTTCATGTAATAATAATTTAAACTTGACATTTAATTGTTATAATTATAATAATAAATTTAATTTAATAGACATAAATAATTTAATTAAGAAATTTTTGACTAGAGATAGGTATTACCTATCTAAATATATTTAAAGACAGATAGCAAATGTGCTATCTTATTGTTTATATATTAACTCAGCCAAGGACTTGGCTACACAGACATCTGCTCCTTTTGAGCAGTATAATGACTTAATATGTGATTTGGAATCAGTTCCAAGTAATTTAAATTAGAAAATGAGACAATAGAGGTAATCTCTAGCAGTTGTAATAATTTAAATAATTTAGAATATAGCTTACAAATCTTTAATTGTATGTCTCCACAGAGTGATAATGAAAATTGTTTACACCTGGTGCATTAAAATATACAAGGCATGATAGGCAAAGAGCTAGAAATTGAGTTGTTCTTAAATAGCAACAATATTCATATTTTATGTATTACTGAACATTGGTTAAAAGCTTATAACTTAATGTTTAACTTCAGAAATCACCAGGTGGTCAGTTCTTTCAATAGAGAAACGGTTTTAAGAGGTGGCTCCTTAATATTAGCTAGTAAATTATTGTCATGTAAAGAACGTAAAGATATTGTGAGCCTCTCTGTTGAGCGAACTGTAGATATGGCATGTGTTGAGTTTGAGCACCTCATTGTTGTGAGCGTCTACAGACCCCCATGTTCTACTCGTATATACGATACTTTTGAAAAAATTATGGAGGAAGTTTTTGCTAAGCTTAATAAACAGAATAAATCTGTTGTAATATGTGGAGACTTTAATATCAATCTCCTACAAACTTCCTCAATCAATATTAAATTTAGATCATTGTTTAAATCATATGGTCTTTTTAATTTATTTTTAGAGCCAACGCGTATTGCTCAATCTAGTGCAACATGTATAGATAACATTTTTACAAATGTGAAGCCATTGCATAAATGTATAATTCAAAAATAAGTTCCGATCACTGTGGACAAGTAGTTTCGTTACCTTATGTTCACAAAAAGCAAGTAGATAAGAAAGTTGTGTTTGTTCCAGTAAATGCACGTCGCTTGGAGAAATTTAGAAGTAACATAGTGAAAAAACTTCCATCGCTTTCATACCAAAATGATCCAAATTTTTTGTATGGAACACTATTTAAACTTATTTGCAATGAATTTAATAATACTTTTACTTCTAAAACATTCTCCTTGAAGAGTCGGAAGTCATTTAATGAATGGGCGACAGCGGGAGTCCATAAGAGCAGACACAGGTTTTATGATCTTTACCATGAAAGGTCACATAACCATAGCGTCGAATTTAGAGAATATGTAAAAAAATATTCAAAAATATTTAAGAGAGTGTGCTCCACAGCCAAGTCTTTGCATTTGAGCAACAAAATTAAGACGACTTCTAATAAAATTAAAATGACATGGAGTATAATTAATAGCGAAACTGGTAAGATCAACTCTCGCAATTCAAACTACCAGTTAAGTGTTAATAACAAATTAACCGAATCAGATCAGGACGTTGCAGTGGTTTTTGAGAAATATTTTACTGATATTCCGATATTAACCACTAGGTCACTGAATTGTTCTCCTGTGGTCGCCGAATCATTACTTAAACAAAATGTAAATGCGTGTACAAAGAATTTTACATTTCATAAAGTATCATCAAAAGATATTGTAAAATATTTTAAAACTATTGATGTTAAGAAAACTGCGGATCTGTGGGGGATTTCCGTTAAAGTTATTGCGTCTATAATAGATACAATCGCGCCCCATTTAGCTGTTATTTTTAATACTAGTATCGAATCTGGTGTGTTTCCTGATTTAATGAAGTATAGTAAAGTAATACCTTTATTTAAATCTGGTAGTACATTAGACCCCGCCAATTTTAGACCTATTTCTGTACTACCAACACTTAGTAAGATTTTTGAAAAAATTATTCTTGATCAAATGTTAAATTTCTTTAATATAAATAATTTACTTCATAAAAATCAATTTGGTTTCACAAGGGGTCGCTCGACAACTGATGCCGGTGTTGAGCTGATTAAATATATATTTAATGCATGGGAGAATTCACAGGATGCTTTGGGTATATTTTGTGACCTATCCAAAGCCTTCGATTGTGTTCACCATGAAACATTAATCAGGAAACTTTAACACTACGGTGTAAGAAGTGATGCTATAAAATTAATTATTTCATATTTAAGTAAGAGAACGCAAAAAGTTGTCATCAACAGTATGAGTTCTTCCAGGTCGATGGTACAGATGGGCGTGCCTCAAGGCTCAATTCTCGGCCCCTTTCTGTTTCTTGTATATATTAATGACTTACCTTACATAATAGGAGATAACCATGATATAGTATTATTTGCAGATGACACTTCTTTAATTTTCAAATTAAGTCGACATTTGCTAAAATATGACGAAGTAAATAATGCTATATCTAAATTAGTGAATTGGTTCAATGTCAATAATTTGCATTTAAATGGCACTAAAACGAAATGTATGAAATTTATGACTCCAAATGTCAAACAATTAAATACTAATGTAATTTTACTTATTTACTTATCGTCACGCACAATCCCTGACGGGGTAGCCAGAGAGAACAGATCGCCAAGTGTCACGATCCTTACATACCTCTTTCGCTTCTTTCAGATTCATTATCTTCTTCATACATGCACGTCTAGGTATCCGAGTACTCTTGACCCTCCCCTCTTCGAGCAATTTGCTCACATGGTCTTCGAAAGTTAGTCTCGGTCTACCTCGACACCTTTTAATATTAACTTTCGCGCTATATATTTTCTTCACCATTCGGTCTTCACTCATTCTCTCAACGTGCCCAAACCATCGAAGCACGCCCTTATCAATTTTTGTGATAAGGTCATCTTTCAAACCTGCCATATTGCGAATCTCTTCGTTTCGCTTTCGGTCAGCCATGGTGACGCCGCACATTTTACGAAGAGATCGCATCTCCACTGCATTCAACTTGCTTTTATGCTTCTTCTGGCTTACCCAGGTTTCGCTGCCATATAACAAAGTCGGTACCAACACTGCGTTATGTATTGCAAGGCGTGCACTCTTCACTACGCCTTGCCTTTTGACTAACGCAGTCAGGGCACCATTGACTTTGTTCCCGGCAGCGACACGCCTGTCCACATCTAAATCACATCTTCCATCCCGGCTAAATGCACTCCCTAAGTATACAATTTCATTTACCTGTTCTAGACATGTTTCGATGTAATTTTAAATGGGGAGAAACTGAGTCTTGTAGATACCACCATTTTTCTTGGAATCACACTAGACGCGAAGCTTTAATGGAGCCCCCATATATCAAAGCTAGCAAGCAGACTTAGTTCTGCAGCATATGCTGTAAAAAAGATTAGAAGTCTAACTAGTGTTGAAACAGCTAGACTAGTTTACTTTAGCTATTTCCATAGCATAATGTCGTATGGTATTTTGCTATGGGGACACGCAGCTGACACTGAAATTATATTTGTTTTACAGAAGAGGGCCATAAGAGCAATTTATGATTTAAAGCCTAAAGAGTCGCTGCAACAAAAATTTAAGGAAATTAATATATTAACTTTGGCCTCTCAATACATTTATGAAAATGTAATGTACGTACACAAAAATAAAAGTAGTTTTACAAAAATAAGTGATATTCATTCTGTAAATACTAGGAACAGACACAAGCTAGTAGTACCAGTTACTCGACTCCATCGAGTCAGTAATTCATTCTTGGGGCGATGTATACGCTTTTACAACAAAATTCCAGAAAATGTACAAAATTTGACCTGCTCAAAGTTCAAAAACTTTATTAAACTAAGTTTGTATAAAAAGGGTTATTATAATATTAAAGAATTTATAGATGATAATAACCCCTGGAAGTGAGGTGATCGCTCCCAAGCTATTTCTAATTTGTTGTGTTGTTAATTTGTGTAACATACATGATTGTAAGCTGTTATTTAAAACAAAAAGGCCCGCTAGGTTTCTTGCTGGTTCTTCCCAGGACAGAGGTTTTTTTTTTGAACCAGCGGTAATTATACAAAAGAGTGACTTTCAATAGGTATTATTTATAATGTATATTGAATAAAAAAGTTTAAAAAAAATAATATATTTCGTTAAAGGCTAGATCTTGTAATTAACGATTTATTGATATAGTTACATTTACCTCAAATTCTTGTGCAGATGGGTGATTGCAACTATTTTTGCAGTTGCATTCACCCCATAAAATTTGTATGAAAAATGCAAATCGCTAGTGATGTTCCGTGTCAATATTTCGATAAGTGTATTTCAATTAATTATTTTGATAAATGTTTATCTTCGACGTACTTTTTACGTTGCCATTCCATTTTATGAGTAATGAATTAACTATGATTGTTAAAAGGAGAAAACTTATACCCGAGTAACGCTTCTTGAAGCTGTACAATTAGTAAAGCTAAAAGAATTAAACAGTCATGCTGCTGCTGAGCAATTTAAACAATCACATCTCATATATACGCTACGCGCGGATAAAAACAGATAAACCCTGGTAAAGATACTGTATTTCCACGATTTTTTGAGCAAGAAATACCTTTCTATTTGACTACAATGGAAAAAAATGGATTTCTTTTGACAACGAAAGAAGGAATCAAGGAATTGGTGTAAGAATATATTAAAAGGAACGGTATAATTACACCGTTTATAAAAGATGTGTATTTGTTATTGTGCCGTCCTTACAGATATTTTTATTAGTTCATTCGAAAGGTTAAAAACCTTTTCCTACTTCGACTGAGATAAAGAATTGCAAGACTAATTATTATCTTAGGTACTTTAATGATATTTCACATAGACGTGCTATTATAAATATAAATGCCAAATAGCCAATAGTTATCTAGTTATAAAGTAAAAATATTAGTTCGTGTAAAACGATTTTTTGTTTGGTTAAGACTGTTTTTTTTCTTACTTAGATGTTTTTGTACTGTACAGATATTATTTAGTTTATTAGAAAAGTTTAAATACTGATTTATGTACTTACTACTATACTACTAGTTAAAACCATTTCGTATGAAGATTTTTTAAATAAACATAAGTACAAGATAAAAAACAGGAATCGCTTTTCCTTTTTACCTAAATATCAGAATACTTTATTACTGTTGTTGTGAATCTGTTTCCCGAAGATTTATCGATAAGTAATATGTAACTATCACAACACTAGTCAGTATGGAACACAGCCGCATTCGCCCAAAAAAAATTAAAATTTTCGAATAGTTTTATGGTGAAACTACATATATTCTGATCTCTAACATTTAACTATTAGTGATTATACCCTGTTGTAATGTACAACAGGGTATAATCACTAATAGTTGCATTAACCCCAAGGTGGGGTGAATATAACTTACTCTTTTTGATTACGAATGTAAATTATTAAAAAACCTAAGCCTATTCGTAACGTATTTCATGTAGAAAATGTTCTTTGGAAGGTGTGGAATTCAGTAAGTTTATTCAAGTTACCCTTCTTATTAAATAACTCATAGTGGAGGACAGCAAAGTTAAAATTTTATTTTTAAGGTTCCGTACCTGAAAATGAAAAAAACGGAACCCTTATGGGATCACTTTATTGTCCGTCTGTCTGTCTGTCAAGACCCTTTTTCTCAGGAACGCGTGGAGGTATCAAGCCGAAATTCATATCAAATACTCAAATCTACTGTTCCTTGAAGCTGTGAAAAAATTAAACTTCTAAGCCAACGCAATCAAAAGATACAGCCATTTACGCCGCAAATTTTTGACATTCGCAAGGGAATCAAAACTTACTTCCCGTGAACTCAGAATCTTGAAACTTGGTGCGAAGTAACGTCTTATAACAACAGATAAAGGAAAAAAAGCGAAAAGCATAAATTTTTAGTTACATCATATAATAAAAATATTTATATTAATTTTAAACTTACTACCCCTTTTCTCATGAACACGTAGTAGTAGTATATTAAAATTCATATAAAATTTGTACAGAACCCTCAGTGCGCGAGTCCGACTCGCACTTCGCCGGTTTTTTTTAGTTGCTTTCACCCCGGGTGACTTATAAAAATATAAATTTCATCACTTATTATTTTAACATTTATCCACCTGACCTTGATCCATTTAATAAAAACGAATGATTAAAATATTTTCAAATTTTTTATCGAACCTTTTTTTAAGTTGTCTTTTTCATATTATTGTTTTTACAAAACATGGTTATTCGCTTTTTATACATTATCAATATTTAAAAAAAAATTACAACATTATGTATTATCACCATCATCAATGAAAGATTCTGAAAGATTGGCCTATAGTCACTTTTCAGCGTTGGGCGGGTATATGGGTGATAGCCTAAACCAATGTATGTTCTACATTTACTTTATTATTTATTAATTGCTTTAGCGAACAGCTGTGTATGTTGTACAGTTCATTTTTTAATTTATTTATTACTTTTTATTCCCACATTTTCACGAGTTTCTTTTATTACCAACCATGCAATTATTTATTAATATAGTATCGCCTATGGGCTAAATTCGCAAAATTGTATGAAAACAACGCTAGTTAAGTATGTTATTTGTATTATTTTTTGCTTTTGTTTCTATTTCTTTTCATTATGTGTATGTGAATAAATTGAACGCTACCGCTATTTTGTTATTCTAAGTGTATACTCGAAATAACAAAAAGGTAAGACGGAGATATGCGTACATTTTAAGTGACGGAAAAGCCAAAATCATTTTCGTACTTGTGCTCAAGTTAATGTAAGGCGTTCACGTATAAATATGTACAAATTATTTTAGATACTAAAATAATTTGCAACCATTAATCAAATAAACCAGATTTCTTGTATTTACTCGAACACTATACATTGAATTAAACTACTTTTACGGATTCTATCGCGTTTAATTATCTTATCTATACAAATAAATAAAATTGAAGTGTCTGTTTGTAATTGTCAAAATACCAGCTTTTTACTAAATGCATATGAAAGTAAAGTATTGTATGCATACGGTACTTGTAAGAATAACACAATTTTTAAAATTTTTGTCTGTCTGTTTGTTCCGGCTAATCTCCGAAACGGCTGGACCGATTTCGACGAGACTTTCACTGGCAGATAGCTGATGTTATAAGGAGGAACTTAAGCTACTTATATTTTAGAAAAAGAATTAGAGTTCCGCGGAACATAATTAAAATCCTAAATTACACGCGGGCGAAGTCTCGGAGAACAACTAGTTTTTAATAAATTCCCGAGGTTTTGGGTTCCCGGGGTTGTAATCTTACAAGACTTCAAGACACAGTAAATTTATTCTGTAAAGATCGGACCAAAACTAATAATTAAAAAAGCTGAAGGTACTCTGGATTAACTCTGACATCGGGACGTCAATCACCTTAGTCTGAATCCGTAAAAGTAGTTTTATTCAATGGTTTTGTATGCATAATATGTGAGCCAACAGTGAATCTTTACAGGCTGATAAAGAAAGGAAGAATAAATATGTATGCGTGAAAACGTATCAAGAAATGGAAAAATGGATTCACAACATAATATATTAACTAAATAACAGCAATCCGTATCAATATGATGATGATCATATAGCTTTCTATAACTTGATGATAGACAGACCTTTCTTTTACGAATGATCTATGATTTAAAGTAAGCAATTTTTGTATAAGTATATGCTGTCGCCGAACGTCTAAATTAGCCCGTTAGCTGAAGGGCTAGGTTTAATTAAGCTTAGACATCTACATTCAGTTGGACGCCTAAACCGACCGTTTATCATTTAACTAGTTGACGGGTTGAACGCTAGCCTTTTGGAAACGGCGAGCCCTTTGGAAATGGCTGACCCGAATGCCGCCGGGTCATTTAATCCAATCGTTAGAATTGAGCAGATCGTAATCTTCCTGGGCATTTCATGATACGTCACCATTTCATGAGTTGACTGATAACTTTTTACTATGACTTCTCTAAAAATAGTTAAATATAGTTAAAAATATTAATAGAAATATAAGCGTATTGAAAATATTAATAGTAATATATCTAGTAATATCAGCCTAACCTAATATATGTATATATATTAGGTATATATCGCTGATATTACTAGATAGAAAGCACCAGACCAGCGAAATGACAATGCATGGTCACCCTATTAATATCATTCAAGAAGACGACTAAATGACTACTAGCCCTATCGTTGAACATTGCTTTCAACGTTCGGGCACCGATTGGCCTAGGTATCTAACTGAATGCCAGCGTCTAATTAACCGAATAGCGTTCCAACGAAAGAGCTAATCCATTTTCCATGTATGTCTCGATAGGTTTCATCCCTGAGAATATATATCTTATATGTTTCTAACACTGAGCACAGCTCGGTCGCCCAAATGCTGCATGAACAAATTACGTATGTTACAAACTTACAAAGTATGTAAAAATATTTGTTTGTTTTTTATTTGTAATTTTGGGATTAATAACTACAAAAACCATACATTATTTTATTTATGTGATATAATATAGCACACAGATACAGTAAATATTTGACCTTTTTTAATACCCATTCATAATATTTCTATCACGGCCGTACAATTAAGTCAACTACAGTTTCGTCCATATTGCGGGATACGTTCAGGAAGTGAAAGGCCCAAAACCCACTTTATTTGAAGAAAAGAATCCGATGATAAAACTTTATTACTTTACCAACTTTATTAGATATCGACGGGGGGTTTCATAGTGACTCGCGCGTTGTATTTATACATCATTGTATTTCAGGCAGCAATTTTTCACACGCTTAGTAAAATATATTTTTAATTTAAAGTTTGAGTGCTGATTTTTTTTATATGATAAGGGTGACAAACGATCACACAGTCCACCTGATGGTAAGTGGTTGCTGCGGCCCATAGACATCTACATCTATCCTCTATTACAAATCAAAATGTAGATGCGTTGTCACCCATGAGGACTAAGATGGAATGCCTCATTTCCAGTAAAAAGGGCCTCCGGCCACCTGCACTCACCAAGCGAAACGCAGAGGTAAACCTCTACTTCACGCTGGTTTTCTGTGAGGTCGTGGTACCACCCCGGTTCGAGCCGGCCCATCCGTGCGACAGTAAGAAGCTGCCGCTCTACCTGAGCTACTACTGAATGTAGTAAAAGTGTACAGCAAAATATCGTGTGGAAACCTGCAATTCTGAAGAATAAAATTAACGGACGCAGTGGACTAATTGTTTTATAAATGCTCTCACAAATGAGAGGAGACCTGTACCAGGCAGAAGGACCCAATATAGGCTGTAATTTTTACTCCTCTTATTTTAGAGTAAGGAATAATTTTTTGTCCAAAAGCCTGACTGAGTAATGCCGCTCTCTTACTTGTGCGTCTACATGTGTTTTTAATTACAGCACATTTGTCATAATCACAGGTTGTTACCAAATGTAATTATAGCTTTGTTTTTACTTTTTCTTTAATGACCGGCAATGCTCCTGCGATTCCTTAATTTTTTTTATAGGATAGGGTGACAAGCGAACTCTCAGTCCACCTGATGGTAAGTGGTTGCTGTGATCCATAAACATCTACATTTATTCTCAATTAAGAATCAAAATGCAGATGCGTCGTCATACGTGACGACTAAGATGGAATGCCTCTTTTCCAGTAAAATGGGTCTCTGGTTCTCTACACTCACCATACGAAACACAGCAGTGTCAAGCTGCCATTTTACGCTGGTATTCTGTGAGAGTGTGGTTCTTCCCCGGTCGAGCCGACACATTCGTGCTACAACTATATATAGCTGCAGCATGGCTCTATTACGTATAAAATTTTTGTTAGAGCTGTTCAAGTGCGGCGGCGAGCGACTGAGCAGATGGCAAGTGAAGACATTTACCATCTGATGGGCCGCGAGCTAGTAGCGGTAGTTAACCACAGTAGTTTCCAAAGTTAAGCTCAGTTGGACGTGTTGATCTTTTAAAATAGATAGAACTTACCCAAAGCAAAGTCGCACGAAGGTCCAAAGAACACGTGTGAGCAGTCATTGTAAGCATCGATGGCTGAAATGACAGCATAAGCAGCATCACAATCACTGACGTCGTATCTTTTCCACTCGAATTCAACCCATGGCGGAAACGCATTTCGAACCACATTGTCCTGCATTGCCAGCTCAAATATTGGCTCAACCTGCAAGGATATGAAAACTATAAGTCTTTGAAAAAAATACTATTAACTTTAAGATTGCTAACACCTATTATCTATATCATAATTACTATATCATAGAGAAAAGGATAATTTATTGCTGCATTTCTTACGTGGTAGAGCCATGCTGCAGCTATATTACTAGTATAGTTGTAGCACGAGTGGGTCGGCTCGGCCAGGGAAGGGTCACGCTCTCACAGAATACCAACGTGAAATAGCAGCTAAACGCTGCTGTGTTTCCTATGGTGAGTGTAGAGAACCGGCGACCCTTTTTACTGGAAACGAGGCATTGCATCTTAGTCCTCACGGGTGACAACGAATTTGCATTTTGCTCGACAAATGTAATCGAGAATAGATGTAGATGTCTACGGGCCACAGTAACCATTTACCATCAGGTAGACTGTGTGCTCGTATGTCACCCTTATCCTATAAAAAATTAAGGTATTCCAAGAAAAGAGTAATTTTTTGCTATGTTAGTGGGTTTTACCATATCATTAATTTATTATTTCATTACAGCCTATCATAAGTCCTGAATCATCATCAGTGCTGAACATAAGTATCATAAGTGCTGAACATAAGTATCCCAAATAGATTGCCTAACATTTACTGTAGTTGCCACGCTTGGCAAGCGAACTGGCCGCTGTTTTTTTAATGGCCTCTTACGTAGTCCACGGAATGATTTGAGAAGGAAATTTCTCATACGCTACCACTACACAACGGACGTATAGGATGCCACTACACAACAGACGTATGGAATGCCACTACACAACGGACGTATAGGATGCCACTACACAACGAACGTATGGGATGCCACCACACAACGGACGTATAGGATGCCACTACACAACGAACGTATGGGATGCCACTACACAACGGACGTATGGGATGCCACTACACAACGGACGTATAGGATGCCACTACACAACGGACGTATAGGATGCCACTACACAACGGACGTATAGGATGCCACTACACAACGGACATATAGGATGCCACTACACAACCGACGTATAGGATTCCACTATACAACTGACGTATGGGATGCCACTACACAACGAACATATAAGATGCCACTACACAACGGACTTATGGGATGCCACTACACAACGGACATATGGGATGCCACTACACAACGGACGTATGGGATGTCACTACACAACGGACGTATGGGATGCCACTACACAACGGACGTATTGGATGCGACTACACAACGGACGTATGGGATGCCACTACACAACGGACGTATGGGATACCACTACACAACGGACGTATGGGATGCCACTACACAACGGACGTATGGGATGCCACTACACAACGGACGTATGGGATGCCACTACACAACGGACGTATGGGATGCCACTACACAACGGACGTATGGGATGCCACTACACAATGGACGTATTAAAACACGATGCTGTCATCGTGTTTTAATACGCACTGGCTTATAATAAATAAAAATATATTAAATTTTTAAGTTTAACTCGAACTGTGTAAGCAGAAAGTATTTTGAATCATTTTTAATAAATGCTTTGAATTAAAGTATTAAATATTTTAAGATATATTAAGATACGATAATAAATTAAATAATACGGAAGTTATTCCTTTTTGTCATAACAATTGAAATTTAATTAACAAGTAATTGACGTAGTGGTCAACAAGTAATTGACCTCGTGGTGCCTTATTGATATCGTACTACGAACAAAGAAAATAACACAAATGTCTTCGATCACTTGATGGATAATTCATCCACCCCTCCATCCATTATAGCCTATAAAAGACCACTTTTTTATAGTATAAGGATGACAAACGAGCACACAGTCCACCTGATGGTAAGTGGTTGCTACGGCCCATAGACATCTACATCTATCGTCTATTACAAATCAAAATGCAGATGCGTTGTCATCCGTGAGGATTAAGATGGAATGCCTCATTTCCAGTAAAAAGGGTCTCCGGTTCTCTACACTCACCACACGAAGCACACCAGCATTAAGCTGCTATTTTACGCTGGTATTCTGTGAAAGCATGGTCCTACCCGGGTCGAGCCGACCAATTTGTGCTACAACTATACTACTAATATATGCAGCATGGCTCTACCACGTACAAAACTGTTGAACATAGGCCCATAGATTGCCTCGTAGGGACGATTTTTCCATAGTTACCACGCTTGGCAAGCGGGTTGGTGCCAGTTTTTCATTATTTTGAATTGTTATCACGAAGATACTACTAACAGCAAAGTGCTATTTGTATATTAAGTAGCTATATTAATTTTCGGAACTGCATAAAAATTGTAATTAAGTAAAACATTCTGCTTGTATTTTTATGTTTTCAGCCCGTAGTGCGAAGCAGGAGGTGATAAATTTTACGCTGCTATCATATGGCTAGGAGCTAACTCTGTTATTTTGGTTTTCTCGGGATATACATGTCGAGTAGGTCTGGGATTAGATCATTGAAGCTTAAGGAAGCGAGTGTCCCGTCCGCCAGGAATACTTTGGTGGTTTGGACATGCAGAAAAAATGAATAAAGAAAGGGTAACAAAGCAAATTTATGCTGCAGAAATGAGTGGCAGAGTTGGTAATTGATGCCCTAGACGGAAGTAGAGTACCCTTAATCAACGAGCCTGTATGCATAGGCATATAGACGTGATGGAGGCAAGATAGATGTGTCAGGATTTTTATACGTGGTAGAGCCATGCTGCAGTTATTAGTAGTATATTTGTAGCACGAATAGGTCAGCTTGACCGGGGAAGGACCACCCTCTCACAGAATACCAACGTAAAATAGCCGCTTAACGCTGCTGCATTTCGTATGGTAAGTGTAAAGAACCGGAGAACCTTTTTACTGGAAACAAGCCATTCCACCTTGGTCCTCACAGGTGACAACGCATCTGCATTTTGATTCGTAATCGAAGATGTAGATGTAGATGTCTATGGGCCACAGTAAACACTTACCATCAGATGGATTGTGTGCTCGTTTGTCACCCTTATCCTATAAAAAAATCGTACCAAATGGAAGTCCGTAGTTTTTGCCTACCCGTCTGAGTGACAGGCGTAAGTGTTTAAGCTGTTACGTTAAAATTCTGCTAACGAAGGGGTTTACGATTTGTACTTCGATATATTAATTATTTAAGATTTGTAATTTGAATCGACTATAAAAAAAACAATGCGTACTTTTTCAAAGGTATGAATTTATTGGCAAGATTGAACCTTTCCATTTAAGAATGGAAGACAACATCGTTCAAATGACTGCCACGGCTAGCTTTATAATACGCCATTTGATCAGTCCAATTTTTCAGTACATTTTCGATTGTTTGTGCGTCTATTTCGTCAATGACAACTTCGATTTCATGTTTCGATTCGTCGATCATCTCTGGATGGTTAGTGTAATACTTGTCTTTAACGGTTCCCTACAAAAAAAGTCCAACGGAGTCAAAACACAGCCTCGAAGTAGCCAATTAACATCAGCGTTTCGGCTGATTATGTGCTTTTCGAAAACAATGCGCAGAAGATCGATCATTACGTTGGATGGGTGGCACGCTGCGCCGCTCTGTTGAAATGTCGTCTATACCATACTCTTCAATTTTAGAAAACAAAATATCACTTAATGGCGCGGTAGCGATCGCCATTCACTTTAACGGCGTTTCCTTGCTCATTTTCGAAGAAAAATGGCCTAATAATAAAGCCAGACCTAAATCCGCACCAGACAATCACTCGTTGTGGATACATTGGTTTCTCCGCAATGACGTATGAATATTCTGAGCCCCAGATACAACAATTTTTCTTATTGAAGTATTGTCCGAGGTGGAAATGAGCTTCATCTGAAAATATTATTTTTCGGTAAAAATGTTAATCTTCGATCAAGCGGTCTTCGACCCATTGAGCAAACCGAAAACGCATGGGATAATCATGCGGCTTCAGCTCTTGCACTAATTGAACTTTATACGCATTCATATCGAGATCTTTATGCAAAATTCTTTTCAAAGAAGTGCGTGAAATGTTCAATTCTTAAGAACGAAATTGAGTTGATGTTGATGGTTGTTCACACTCACTCACATTCTAAGGAACAGTAGTAATGTTTTCGGTTGAGCGCACTGGACGAATACGTACACGGGTCTTTTTATCCAACAACGATTCAGTTTCACAAACTTGCTTCACAAATTGATCCACAAACTGTGTTTTTGCACATCCTTTTTGTCAAAATTTTTTCGTAAATTTGGTGTGTGTGTGTGTGTGTAAAGTGGACAACTCACCACTTTAAAAATAAGTTTGTAATATTTGCCAACTTTGTTCAAGCGAAAAGCGACCCATTTTATAAAGGCCAAACATAAAACTAACTTTTTGTCACATCGGAAATGTCATCAAACCTCCCGACCTCAAAATAACCTATTGTTCCTATTCCAAACGTTAGCTGGCCCATCCTGTACTACTAATGCATAACAACTAATTTTATTTGAATTTATATCACATAAATACATTGTTGTTTGAAAATAACTGATTGCACGTAGTAGACATAAAATTGTTCACAGCTTAGCTGTAAACTATAGCCATAGTAGCGATCACAATATATCTTGCTGATCGCAGTGATACTGATTTTATTAGACCTGTACAGCTGCAGGCACAAAAAAAACACATGAAGAACATTAATTTGAAACGTCACCGAATATTAAAAAAAATTGTTAGCATGGAGAAACAAAGAAAACTGCCGAGCTAAGGAGTAAAAGAGGATGTAACGTCTCCATACATTCTTGGACCCAGATGTTAACCAGATGAAAGTTTATACCATTTGAAAGCTTATATATAAAGAATTCATAGCTGAAAATCTGGCAAGATTTGTCAATCTAGGAGCAGAGATATTTTATTATTATTATTTTATTATTTTGATTTTATGTATGTATTACCTACACTGTAACAGGTGATTTTTAACTATATTTACACCGTAACGGATTATTTTTCACTGTAATTACCTAAAGATATTATTGTTACGAGCTTGGGATTTGTGACAATTAAAAACTGCCGATTGAATTACCAAAATTGACACTTTAATTACAAAACACTAATTAGAACTTAAAACCACACTAATAATAAAACACAATTGTAATACTGATCACATTAGTTCGCAGTTATTTTACTTCGTAGTATTCTCTTGTATCGCCAATTCAATACTGCCTCGATCGTGGTCTATACCGGCCGGCTTATTGATCTGAGATCGATTACTTAAACTATTGTTTTTACTGTTATTTGTTTGCATGTTGCATGTTCATATTTTGTATTTTTTATTATTATTTTGTAGATATGTTCACAATTTTATTTAAACAGAAAAAATATTCGAAAATAGATACTAAAATGCTGAATTTTTTCAAGAATCGAATAATACGAAGGGAATTATATTGCGGTTGTTTCAAATCGCATCGAATATCGGTCTTTTTGTTTTAAGTAAATAGTTTTAAAGTTTTAAAATACAGTATTTTATTAGTAGGTACAAACTCATAAGAAGTACTAGTGGTAAGTAGCGTTCAGAAACGAGAATTTCACTAGTGTATTTTTAAGGAAATCGATATATTGCCATAAAATGTTTATTTTTTATTCTTTTGCGAATAATATTTTTTTTTATTTCTGACAGAATATATCATTCAAAGTAAATATAATAAGAATTTTAATGAAATCTTGGAAGCTTTTTCGTTTAATTTTTTTTGGATCCGAACAAATATAAAATCGATTCCATCAATACAATCGATTTTCTAACTTATTTCTTATTTGACTGTTTTTTCGAAATCTAGACTGTAAAAAGAGCTAGTTTTTTTTTATTTAACTATAGAAAAATATAGCCAATTTTTGAAGTATTTTTTTTATAGGACAGCGTGACAAACGAGCACACAATCCACCTGATTGTAAGTGGTTGCTGTTGCCCATAGACATCTACATCTATCCTCGTTTGCAAATCAAAATTCAGATGCGTTGTCACGCATGAGGACTAAGATGGAATGCCCCTTTTCCAGTAAAAAAGATCTCCGGTTCTCTACACTCACCATATGAAACACAGCAGTGTTAGGCTGCTATTTAACGCTGGTATTCTGTGAGAGCATGGGCCTTCCCCGGTCGAGCCGACCCATTCGTGCTACAACTATACTACTAATATAATAAAAATGTATGTACCAGTTAACTTCATGCCCAAAAATCCAATTCTTCTTTGCGAATGCAGCTGCTTAATAATAAGTTGTTATTATGGGCTGATTTTACTCATTTACATAATTCATACAATAATAGAAGAACATACTAAACATCATCATCATCATCATTATTACAGCCCTTCTCAACTCGACTGCTGAACATAGGTCTCCCCGAAGGAATACCACAAAGCATGATCCGGAGCCATCTGCGACCTCCATCGACTTCCTGCATGTCTTACCGGATCGTCACTCAATATAGTGGGGTGATGCCCTACACTTCACCTGAAGGTACGAGGCTCCCCCTAGAGAACCTTTCTTCCCCATCGGTTGTCGGTTCTTAGAGATATATGGCCAGCCCATTGCCACTTCAGCTTACTAATCCATTGGGCTAAACTAAACATGATGTTATACTGGATGTTCTTCCGATGTAATTCAAAAATTATAAAACGCTTTGATTATTCTTTTTCTTCTCCATCAGGCCGTGAAAGTCTACAGCTGGACTTCCACAGGCCTCACCAACGGTCAAGATATTTTATACCTGGTGTAAACGAGATGATATATCGCCAGCAATCGGAAGCTAAAGGAGTTTTCTAGCATTTTATATCATCGTCTTTTATGATACCCAAAAGAAGAATTGATAGATAGAAACAGAAACTGAAACTTTTTGAAACGAAGTTCCGTATCAGACGGTACTGATAAGGAACTGGCAGATGGGGGCTGGGCGAGTAAAAGTGTAAAATTTTTCCGTCACGAACCCTTCTGACGTAGTATAGACTAGTGTCCGACCGAAACAGGATTTTTCACCGAAACCGAAACCGAAAACGAACCTTCGGTCTGGGTGTCAGTTTCGGCCGAAACCGAAACCGAAACCGAACCTTATTTAGACATGTTCTTTTTTTAAATTGTATACTGGAATCTGGAATATTTTTTATACATATACAGATAGGTAATGCATGTTAATCAAAAACAGTAACTGTGATAGTCATGCAGCAATATATTTATTTATTTTCAAGTAAAAATTAACAATTTAACGTTAAGCAATACTTTTTTAAGTCAATTTTGTAAAAAAATCAACACTTACATCCATAAAAAGTTGCTCGCTAATTGAGAAAATATTTTATTGTGTTCACAATATTGTTAATATTATTCAAATATATCATATTCGCACACAATATATATACACACACATTAACAAAATTCCACAAAATATACAAAACCTGCTCAAAGTTCAAAAACTTTAATAAACTAACTTTGTATAAAAAGGGTTATTATAATATTAAGGAATTTGTGGATTATAATAACCCCACTATGGTGATCACAACCAAGCTTTTTCTAATTTCTTGTTTGTTGTTAATTGTGTTACATACATGATTGTAAGAATGGCGCAGCTACGTGTGGGCGAAGTGGGCCCTCGCCTAGCGAGACCCCCAAAAATGCGATGCCCCCCAGACTTTACCACAGATGACTAATTAATTTGATCACTTTTACCCTTGAAAAAAATAAAGTGTGTTTGTTTGAGGCCTCGCAAGAATCCCCCCTTAAATGCGACTGCGAGGCCTTTAAAAATACATTCAAACACCGTGATTGTTACATTGACGGAATACGAGACTTGTCAGGAATTAATAGAGTAGGTAAGTACGAGGGTAATAATAAAAGTTCTAAAAAATCAAAAACTGAACAAACTAGCTAGCAAGTTATTACTATTAATATATCTTTTCAAAATAGTGTCCATATACCTCTTTTTTAAGAAGTTTTTCTTTTATTTTCGGAAATAAATAAAAATCACAGTGCGAGCTCAGTACTATAGGACAGATGACCCAGTAATTCCACGTCTGACGTCGCCAAGTATTCGATTGTTTGCTTGGCAGTGTGCGACGAGGCGTTGTCGTAGTGAAGGAGGATCCTACTGCGAGATCGTTTCTCCCGAACTCTTTCCAAGACAAATAGGAAACAATTGTCAGTGTAGCACTCTGCAGTAAATGTTTTTCAATCCGCTAAAACAATTGTTGCGTAATGACCTGTCCTTCCGAAAAACGAGGCCCCATCTTTTTCCCCACGCTTCAACTTCTCTTCACTTTAGTTGGCAACTCCTCGGAAGGAAACACCCAGACAGCAGACTGTCTCTTAGTTTCAGGATCATAACAATAAATCAAGCTTTCGTCACCTGTAAGTATGTCGAACACAGCATTTGAGTCACCTCTCACGACAGCAATCAACACGACGGAGTTTCTGGGTCTCTGTCGAGTTATGAGGTATCCACCCGGCACAAAGCTTCCTGACTGCTAAATATTCATGGAGGATTTTGTGCACTTGACTCATTCCAATACCTTATCTTGCCTGAATCTGCTGATAAGTCACTTTTTTGTCAGTCTCTATCACACGCTGCACAACACTGATGTTATCTTCAGTCGTTTCCGTAGAAGGCCGTCTCCATTGAGTTATACAAGACTAAATCAATGGCCGTCCATCACGCAGATCATCGGTGAGATTAGTGCAACCACGTTTAAATTAATTAAACCAGTTATAAATAGTGGCACGAGATGGGGCTGCTTCGTGAAAGGCCAATTGAAGTCTATCACATCTTTCTTGTTGACTTAAATAACATCGAAATCCATAAAAAATCAGTGTACAAAAATTTTCTCGCGTTAAATTCTTGCTGATGTGACACAGACAATTTTCAATTTGCCGCCAAATCGTAAACAAATGACAAATTAATAAAATACATACACAATAATATTGGCATCATCAGGTATACCTCAAAACTTGAAAACGAGACTGTACAACCAGTGCGTATTGCCAGTGATGACATACGAAACTGAGACGTGGTCCTTCACTGCTGGCCAGATGAGGAAGCTCAAGGTCGCTCAGCAAGCTATGGAGAGGGCTATGCTCGGAGTTTCTCTGCGTGATAAACTCAGAAATGAGGATATCCGCAGTAGAACCAGAGTGACCGACATAGCCCAACAGATTAGTAAGCTGAAATGGCAATGGGCCGGCCATATAGCGCGAAGAACCGACAACCGATGGGGAAGAAGCTCAAGTGGCAGCCTCGTACCGGCAGGCGAAGTGTAGGGCGTCCCTCTACTAGATGGAGTGACGACCTGGTAAGATATGCAGGAAGTCGATGGATATAGGTGACTCAGGACCGTGCTTTGTGGCATTCCTTGAGGAAGGCCTATGTTCAGCAGTGGACTTGTGAAGGGCTGTAATGATTATGATGAATATTGGCAAAGAGTTCCATTTTCAAAATTTGAACTTATTTTTTTATTATATCATTTACAAGATTACAAGTGACCTGTTCTAAAAACTTTCAGTGTCGCCCTCGTATGTCGTGCCAATGCATGTTAGGTAGGATAGATCTATTCGGTAAACCCATGGAACGAAAGAAAAGGGACCACGCTGACGCAACTTCGCGCACGTTTATATTAGTCCAGGCTACGCCTCTGGTTGTAAGCTGTTATTTTAAAAAAAAGTCCCGCTGGGTTTCTTGCTGGTTCTTCCTAGGACAGAGGTTTTCTTCGAACCAGTGGTAATTAAACAAAAGGGTGACTTTCAATAAGTATTATTTACAATCTATATTGAATAATAAATACAATAAAAAAACTGCGGTTGCCAACCCGCTCGCCAAGCGTGGCAACTATGGCAATATACCCCCCATGAGCAATGACAATAATAAACGGCCCCCAGTCCCCGGCGGCCCCGCTATTCCTGGCTACGGTGGCGACCATGGTAACGGCGGGGCAGGGGGTGCTAAGAATCTCCGGTGGAGGTTCGGTTGCCACCTTAGACGACTCGACCTGGCAACGTACAACGCACGCACCCTGAGGACTGACGAGAAGATCGTGGAGCTGGAAGAAGAGATAGACAAGTTGCGCTGGCATATTATAGGATTATCCGAAGTCCGAAGAGAGGGGGAGGACACGGTAATCCTCGAATCCGGCAACTTGTTCTATCACCGGGAGGGCGACCATCTGTCCCAAGGAGGTGTCGGATTTATCGTCCACAAGTCTCTCGTTAACAACGTTGTAAAGATCGGGAGTGTGTCGACGAGGGTTGCGTACCTTATACTCAGAATCACCAAACGGTATTCGCTGAAGGTCATACAGGTTTACGCACCAACCTCGGCACACCCCGATGAGGAGGTGGAGGAAATGTATGAGGATATCTCAAGAGCCATGCATTCCTCCAAAACCCAATATACGGTGTTAATGGGAGACTTCAATGCAAAACTAGGTACAAGAGAGAACGGTGAGCTGAAAGTAGGGAAATTTGGAATAGGGCAACGGAACCCAAGGGGCCAGCAGCTGGCCGACTTCATGGAGAAAGAGGGACTCTTTATGATGAACTCTTTCTTCAAGAAGCAGCCCCACAGGAAGTGGACCTGGTCGAGCCCCGACGGTTCGACAAAAAATGAGATTGACTTCATTATGACGACCAGACGACAACTGTTCAGTGATGTCTCAGTGATCGCGAGGGTGAAAACCGGCAGCGATCACCGAATGGTTAGAGGCACACTGAACCTAAATGTTAAGTTGGAGAGGTCTCGTCTGATGAAGTCAACGCTCCGTCCCCCTCGTGCTCTAATCCAAAGTCCCGAAACCTTTCAGCTCGAGTTACAAAACCGTTTCCAGTGCCTAGAAGACTGCAATGAAGTGGACGATATGAATGACAAGCTCGTGGAAACTGTCCATGCGGTCGGAGCTAAGTTCTGCAAGACCCACCGCAGAAGAACACAAAAACTCTCCGATCACACTCTTAATCTCATGGCTGTTAGACGGGAGATGAGGCTACATTCTTCAACAGATTTGACAGCATACAGGCAACTGAACAGACAGATCTCCAAATTCATGCGGCGAGACTTACGCAACTTCAATACAGCTCGTATTGAAGAAGCGATCGAGCGGAACCAAGGCTCCAAAGTCTTTGCCAGAGATCTGTCTGCCAGAAAGAGCCAACTGTCAAAGCTGAAGACCGAATGTGGCAGCATCGTTTCCGGGGCACCTGAGATTTTGAGTGAGATTGAGAGGTTCTATGGGCAGCTGTACACGTCATCGTTGGAGCCACACGCAAGTGTGAGTAACGATCCAAGATCGAGTCTTATTCGACACTATTCCGAAGATATCCCGGACGTCAGTCTGAGCGAGATTAGAATGGCTCTCCAGCACCTTAAAAACGGCAAGGCCCCAGGCGAGGATGGAATTACAGCGGAGCTTCTGAAAGCGGGTGGAAGACCGGTACTTGAAGTCCTTCAGAAACTCTTTAATTCCGTCCTCCATGGTGGCATTACACCGGAGGCGTGGAGCAGAGGTGCGGTGGTCTTGTTCTTCAAGAAAGGTGACAACGCTCTCTTGAAGAACTACAGACCGATTTCCCTTCTGAGCCGCGTCTACGTGCTGTTTTCGAGAGTCATTACGAATCGTCTCGCGCGCAGACTTGACGACTTCCAGCCTCCCGAACAAGCCGGTTTCCGAAAGGGCTTTAGCACCATAGACCACATACATACCCTACGGCAAATTGTACAGAAGTCCGAAGAGTACAATTTCCCACTATGTCTGGCGTATGTGGACTATGAGAAAGCCTTTGATTCCGTTGAAATTTGGGCGGTGCTGCAGTCCCTTCAGCGGTGCCAAGTTGACTGTCGGTATATCGAAGTGCTGAAGTGTTTGTACAGTAGGGCTACGATGGCTATCCGAGTACAGAACCAGAGTACGAAACCTATCCAATTGCAGAGAGGTGTAAGACAGGGTGATGTTATATCCCCGAAACTCTTCACCGCTGCATTGGAAGACGTTTTCAAGCTTCTGGACTGGAAAGGATACGGAATTAACATCAATGGCGAGTACATCACTCACCTTCGATTTGCCGACGATATAGTCCTCATGGCAGAATCGCTGGAGGAGCTAAGCACTATGCTCAATGACCTCAATAGTGTCTCCCAACGGATAGGTCTTAAGATGAACATGGACAAAACAAAGATTATGTTTAATGTCCATGTCACACCTATGCCGGTAGTTGTTGGGAACACTAAGCTCGAAGTTGTTGACGAGTATGTTTACCTGGGACAAATAGTCCGACTAGGTAAGTCCAACTTCGACCGAGAGGTCAATCGACGGATTCAACTCGGCTGGGCAGCGTTCGGGAAGCTACGACACATCTTCTCGTCAGAAATACCTCAAAACCTTAAAATAAAATTGTACAACCAGTGCGTGTTGCCAGTGATGACTTACGGAACTGAGACGTGGTCCTTCACTGCTGGCCGTATGAGGAAGCTCAAGGTCGCTCAGCGAGCTATGGAGAGGGCTATGCTCGGAGTTTCTCTGCGTGATAAACTTAGGAATAAGGATATCCGCAGTAGAACCAGAGTAACCGACATAGCCCAACGGATTAGTAAGCTGAAGTGGCAGTGGGCCGGCCATATAGCTCGAAGAACCGACTACCGATGGGGAAGAAAGGTTCTCGAGTGGCAGCCTCGTACCGGTAGGCGAAGTGTAGGGCGTCCCCCCACAAGATGGAGTGACGACCTGGTAAGACATGCAGGAAGTCGATGGATGCAGGTGGCTCAGGACCGTGCTTTGTGGCATTCCTTGGGGGAGGCCTATGTTCAGCAGTGGACTTGTGAAGGGCTGTAATGATGATGAATGATGATATTGAATAAAAAAGATTCTGTTTCTGTTTCTGTATAATTATGAATAATATACGAATCACGAACTCATCCGAACTACGCACGATAATCCACGAACACTGAGTTTCGGCGCCGCCGAAGGTTCGGCAGATTTTTTGCCGAAACCGAAACTATTACCGAAACTGGATTTTTTGCCGAAACTTTGCCGAAACCGAAACCGAAACCGAATCTTCGGTCGGTCACTAGTATAGACGGTCTTGACAGCTATAAGGAAGCGAGATAGAATAATATCCATCTCCCTCGCACTTTTTCATATCTTGCCATGAAAGACATATTATTTTATTTTAAATGAAGCTTCATTTTAATAGACATAAAATTAGTACATAATTCATTTATTTTTATTTGTTAATCAATAATATAATACGTTTATCAATAATAATATACTACGAAAGGGACTTCGTTCCAATTTAATGCTCCACGACACTCACACATGTTTTGTATTCAATATAGGTTATAAATAATACTTATTGAAAGTCATTCTTTTGTTAAATTATCACTGGTTAGGAGAAAACTTCTCTCCTGTGAAGAATCCAGCGGGACTTTTAATAAAATAACAGCTTACGATCGTGTATGTTACACAATTAACAACACAAAATAAATTAGAAATTGCTTGGTAGCGATCACCACATTTCCAAGGATTATTATCATCCATAAATTCCTTAATATTATAATAACCCTGTGTTATTTGGTTATTTTTTAAAGAGTCTTAAACTCAAGAGTTTTAAACTCAAGTTCAATTATTATAAATAATGATATACAGTTATTGCAGTTTTTGAAAATATGACTAAATAAGGCTTCCACTTTTATTTGAAATTGCCTCAAATTGGATGTGATTTATGGGCAACAATGTTTTTGCCTACCGATCAACCCTTAAAGCGATATTACACGCATAAATTTCGTCTCAATATTGTTTTCAATTTCATTGCTTCAATAGCATTGAGACATCTAAGTACATTTCAATACGATTGCGCAACCGCATTGAAAACTTCGATTCACCGAACGCTTTCAATGTAATAGTAACAATATTGGGCATTGTTCAATGCAATTGAAACGTTTATATATAAAGACTGAACGATGATTCACTCCACGCACCGCACGAAACTTATTTCGCGTGCGCACATGGATTTTAAAAATGTTCTTCAAGTAGCGTGATAATGGGTTTTAAGAAGCTCATTATACTGACATTCTGTCATTCGCAAATGGTTCAAATAAGAATTTTATCTTCTTCTGCCAATTCTACTAATAAGGTGCTTGAGGCTCCTTTGGTTATCGTTCTCGAAATCCACTGGCGCAGCCACCAACGTCAAGTTTTCTTTTTAATTATGCATTTCATTTATTAAATAGGCGCAGTTTAACGAAATTCCCGCACGTACGAGTTGGCGCGACATCTCATTGCACTGTGCACATTGAATGTCATTTAAATGGTTTACGTGTATATTGGTAAAGCCGTTCAATGTGCAATGTTCAATGCTTTTCAATGGAATTGTTTCAATTTGGTTGATCCTTGTAACACCACCTTTAGGAATGTGTGCGTGCGTAGTAAAATCAGTTCAAATAATGTTTACCAGGCATTTTGAATTTAAATTTAAAAGATAAAAAGGACAGAATATTTGAGATTTTTTTAAATTAATTTTTCTTTATCATTTGCCAATATTACTTATTCTGAACCTTCTCTGCAAAGAACCATGCCCACTTTTCATACATTTAAAAACCTGATAGTAAAAGTTTATGTATAGTTATAAGATATAGTAGAAAAACTTCTTATAAGTTTAGAAAATAATGTCATGCAGTCATTTTTACGCTGCTTTAAACGCTACGAAGCCCAAAAATATTAATATTACACTTTAGGTTAGGATTTACCATTTGTTTAGGTTTGACATTTAAAAAAATTTTTGTTTTCTTCTTATGTTTTCTTATGAGAAAAATCTTGTGTATCCCTACATATTTCTATTCTATATGATCCATGAAAAACACACAAAATGGCACAATACACAACGAGACGCAAACGCAACAAGCAATTATATAATTCTCTTTGGCAACAACGAAGGACTGCGCCGATGCCAATCGTAGAACTGTCAAATGTCAAAATCCGTTTCACTCGTGCGCACTCAATGACATACTGCATGATTCATTTATTTATTTATTATGTTATTTTTAATTAATCTGTACTATATAAAGAGTAATAAGGAAATACTTACTGATTAAATAAAATAAAAAATAATGTTTAAAGCTCAGAAACAGAATTCAATTAAGTCAAGTAGCAGTGTGTAAAAGGGAACGTCCTAGAAAAAGTGTAGTTAAGATTCGTTCAAAATATGGTGGTAATACGTTTATCCTTGTAGAATAAGCTTAAATGAATATTAAAAAATATTTTTCTCCTGCGTATATTTTAACATTGTCATAAGCGTATTTAATTTACAATTCAATTAGCTGAATTTTAAGATTTATTTTATTTCTATACATAGTCAGGAGAAAAATGGGCATCTTTCTTTGTACGGTTATTGCAAAATAACCCTGTATATATTACATAGATTCCCTTACGCCACCACTACATGGCTACCTTTAAATATTGGGTACTTACCGTTACCGTTATACCGTTACAGTCTATCAAATGTTCACTGCTGAACATAGGTCTACCCCATAGATTACCTCATAAGGAGGATATGTGCCATAGTTCCCACGCTTAACCGGCTATTATTAGAAGCTGGCTATTACGAAGACACTTCTGTCCATATCCTGGTTTATTTTCCTTAGTCGCATCTTATGATACCCGGGACAATATGGGATAGTGGATATTTTTACACCGATACTACACGTTCATATTACTGAACAAGATATATTTTAATACTTACAACAGGCAACGACGCATCAAAAGTTGTATTTTTGGGCAACAGCAGAGCCGCTTTTATCTTACAGGTTCCATTTCCACGGCACAAGTTCTCGCACTTTCTAGCCGGGGGCTCCTCTTCGCGACAATTTTGACCATACCCATAACTCATAAGCCCAATCAGATATACTAGCTCCACCACACCCATTTTTATCGGCATCTCATTTCGTTGAATAAGTATTACACAACACTAATCTATAACACTGGGAACATACAATGATTTACCTCATATTTAACACTATAACTATTTTCGAACATTCACAGAGCCTCACATTTCACTGTAACCTGAAACAAAAGAAAATTAATTTTATCTCAGTTAAATTAATACTAAGTAGCGTAGATGGTCTTTGTTTATTTTATTTTTGTAAATACCACTGAATTTACATATTCAAAAATAATATATTTTTAAATTAGTGTAGCTCAAGGGATAGACACTCGAACTTAATTTCATAGTAAGCAAGTTGGGTGGGAACGCCACCAACATCAGTAAAATTGTTTGTTGCAATTATGGTGCAGATTTACTACGTGTTTGGCGGTGAAGGAAAACAGAAATGAGAAAGGGATCCCAATAATGATATGTTTAAAGGTTGTAACTTAACTCCTTTTACTTTTGAAATGTATTGTTAATTAATTTTTCTTTAACTCATATTAATTACCATTTCTAAATAAATTGAAAAAACTATAGGACATGTAATAAAAAACTGCCACGAATTTTTTTAAGCGTTGTTTTAGACTGTAGTGTAACAGATACCTAATAGTTTTGAAATAAATGAAGCACATCTAAATATTTAAGAACATCTCCGTTCACGCAGATGGTAGGTGTAATTGTAATAGTAACCCAAATGTAAACAATATTTTTAATTTATGTATTAAATTTTGTTTCACCCGTGGATAAAGTTACATTTTTTTTATAGGATAAGGGTGACAAGCGAGCACACAGTCCACCTGATGGTAAGTGGTTGCTGCGGCCCATAGACATCTACATCTATCTTCTATTACAAATCAAAATGTAGATGCGTTGTCACCCGTGAGGACTAAGATGGAATACCTCATTTGCAGTAAAAAGGGCCTCCGGCCACCTGCACTCACCAAGCGAAACGCAGAGGTGGACCTCTACTTCACGCTGGTTTTCTGTGAGGTCGTGGTACCACCCCGGTTCGAGCCGGCCCATCCGCGCGACAGCAAAAGCTGCCGCGTGGCTCTACCACTGTTAAAAATATTGATTTATTCTCGAGGTTGTATATAATACAAGATTTTGGGTGATATTTGAAAATCGGCGATGTGGTTTCACCATAATCCATGTTGTGTGATGTCCTTTTTTGGTATGCCTATGACGTACAAAGTCTAACTTATTAAATCATTTTTAAGTTTTATTAGTGTGTGTCAAAATAAAGTTTAGGTCTTTCTTAAAATAAAAATTTGGCTTAGTACAGGTTTTATGCATTTAAAAAATATACACTTACCAGCAGTACGCTGGTAGGACTACCGGGGATTTGCTGGTGGGCTGATATAATTTTTAGTTTTAAGTCATCGCTCATTATTGAGTACCGGATATACGAGTACCTGGTATTTTTAAAATAATTTTAGAAATCTACAGAATGAGATATAATGATCCTTTCTCCCATGAGACACTATTGAACGAGCTCTCTTCATCAAATTCACAAACGAAAGGCTAATTCATCCTCCTACAAATTGGCAAGTCTACGTAAATGACCAAATAATATTTATTTATCCCACACATACATCCACTATAGCCGAAAAAAGTCCTATAAATACAGCCCTCTACCAGAAATTTCCTCATAGGATGGATTTTTCCATAGTTGCCACGCTTGGCAAATGAATTGTCAATCGCAGTTTTGAATTAATTTGAGTTGTTATCCGGAAGATGCTGCGGTTCATCTTTTGTTTCAGTTTCCCTCTGTCGTCTCATACGACATGCCGATATGGTGTACTGAATACTCTAACACCACCACAACATGGTACTTACCTATTCAGGACTTTTTCTTAGAATATCCATAATTGTTTAAGAAATATTAAATTTAAAAAAAAATCAATCCACGGCTACGCCCTAGAGGCACTAACCGCCTTTTAGCTCCATCATGTAAAAGATCACTTCAAAAAAAATCTACATGATTACTTTTAAAATAGGCTAAGTTGTGGAAATCACTGCCGAATAATATGAGAAATTCTGAAACATTATTGGTGTAATAATCTTGTGAGAGATAATTCTTTGCACTCTGTTAATTATTATATTTATTATTACAATTACAATTATAATTATTTTATTTACATTATTGTATAGGTATATATATATATTGATATTATTTTGTTATATTAGTATTAGTTTATATTTATATGTAGCTATTGTATGTGTTATTTTTATTTATTGTATTATTTTTGTTTTATTTATAGTGTTATTTAATATAATTTACGTAACATTTTGAATGTTATATATAAATATTTCAGCAAATTATGGAATAAGTAGAACCTTTGTACAAACTCACTATAAGACTGTTTCTGCATCTTATTGTGTATACATAAATAAATAAATAAATAAAAAGTTATAACTAAATTCTATATAAAAATAGGATAAAAATAATCTTGTATGTAGTACTGTAGCGTGTTGTGGGCCTTAGGATATATGTTATTTAAATTATGAAAGCCCCGAGGACGAACTCCGTCTGATTCAAAATTGGAGGTCGCTTCAGAATTTTTATAGTGTTTTTGTTTCTTTTATTGAACATTTCAATCTTAAAAAAATATTAGAATATTGGTTGTGATATTTAATTTATTTCTTTTTTTAATAAGACTACATTTACATGTTACAAAGAAAACCGCACCAAAAGTAAAAAGATAATAATATAAGGGCGGTAAACGAATTTAATGTAAAAAATATTATTTTACCTTACACATGTTTTTGTTAAACCTTATAATATTATGTTAAAAGTATTATAGAAATTAAAGAAATCACTAATGGACCATTCAGGTAAATTTTTTATTCAAAGTGGCCGCTCCATTAAAACAGCACCTTCATACTTTAACCTCTATTAATACATCATAAAATTAGTGTATAATTGGTTTAGATTTAACTTTGCTGATATAATCATTTATGGCTTGTAGTTTTTTATGTAAAAAAAAATTATAATATATTCTTTTAATCTTCGTCATCTTTGTGTAAGAAGATATGACGCTGATGAAAAATTATAGCGTAAAATATAATATAATATATATTTATGTATACAACATGTCCCAAAATTCAACGATAAGCCAACACCGGAGGATAGACCTGCCCCGGACTAATCGGGGAAAAAAAGAAAAAAAATATATCCCAATTATATTTTAAGTTATATAAAAAAAATGAAATTCTTCAGAAATTGAGACCGTTTATGATATTTTTCACTACCATGACCACAATTTTTTAAATATTTTTTTCCTTTTTTTTTATAGGCAACCTGAATAGTACTGCTATCTACCACAATTCTTAAAAACTCCAGAATAACTCTTGTTTTATCACGAAAATTAATGAAACTTATTTTATTCCCTAAATTTTTTGAAGACTTTTACTTTTAACCAAATTTAACTTATCGTGATGTAAAAAAAAGTACGAACACTAGTATGGCAAGTTTTTTTAAAAATTGACGCATTTAACCAACAAACCAACATTCCAAAATGGTATAATACTCTAGGAAAACAAGTTATTAAAAAATATGGGCCTATTATTTCTTAACAGGGGCCTAATGACGGTCGGGTGTAATAAAAGTATTAGTTCTTGAAAAATGTTTAATATTTCAAAACAAATGGTGCAAACAGTTTCACGTGTAATTTATTAAGTTATTAACATTATAGCAAATGTTCGAACTGTTTGCCACCAGCATTAATACATGCACGACATCGCCTTAAAAATGATCGTTTTATTTGTCTTGCATATCTTCTGCTATTAATGTAATCAGCAGCCTGAGTGATATTTCGACGAAGCTCGTCCAATGTCACAATGGGTTTTGAGTAGACCCTGCTTTTAAGACAACCCCAATAGAAGAAGTCCAGGGGGTTCGAATCGGGTGCACGGGGTAGCCATAAGATAGGACCAAGTCGCCCGATCCAACGCCCTGGATACTCTTGATTTAAAAATTCTCGCACAGGACGGGCATAATGTGCTGGGAAAGCATCATTTTGGAACCACATGTTTTGAAGATCACTTAAGGGCACGTCGTTTAACAATCTTGCAAGTCATTTTGTAAAAAGTTTAAATAACTATTGCCATCTAAGTTTCCTTGTAACTCAAAGGGCCCAATTACTTTTCCATTTAATATGCCGGTCCATAGGTTAACCTTGAATTGATATTGGGATTTGTCTTGTCTCATCAAGTGTGGATTTTCATTACTCCAACTATGTAGGTTGTGAAGATTTAAATACCCATCTTTCTTGCACGTTGTTTCATCCGACCATAGAATTTTGTCTAGGAAGTGGGGATCTTCACTGTGCCTTTGCAGCATTACACGGCAAATTGTGACCCGTAGCGGATAGTCCCGCGGTAATAACGTCTGCACACGCCTGTAGTGATATGGGTGAAGCTTGTGACGTTTTAATATTCGATGTGCAGAACTTTTCGGGATTCCTGTAGCTTCTTCTGTGGCACGTTCCGAAGTAGTCTAGTCATTTTCTATCTCATTGAGAACTTCTTCATCACGATCCAATCTAGGTCTTCCAGCGCTTCTCCTATTGGATGGCATACGACCCTCCGAAAACGCTTGATGCACATTAATAAACACTCGATAATCAGGATATTTTTGAGCATTTGGGTATCTTTCTCGATACAGTCTGCTAGCAGCGTTAGCATTACATCGGCATTCTCCATAGATTAAATGCATATTAGCGTATTCCTGTGGTGTGTACGTTTGCGGGATGTTAAACGCCAAACAGTCCAAAATGTGCCAGAAGTCTAAATCACAAAACACAATCGTAGTCCAAGATAATGCCAGGTCAGTTCAGTTTGCAGATAACTTCCAGTCCAAATAATGCCAGGTCAGTTAAGTTTGCAGGTCGATTCCAGTCCAAAAAGCCAAGCCAAAAGTCGATAGTACATACTATTGCCCAGCACATTATGCCCGTCCTGTGCGAGAATATTTAAATCAAGAGTATCCAGGGCGTTGGATCGGGCGACTTGGTCCTATCTTATGGCTACCCCGTGCACCCGATTTGAACCCCCTGGACTTCTTCTATTGGGGTTGTCTTAAAAATAGGGTCTACTCAAAACCCATTGTGACATTGGACGAGCTTCGTCGAAATATCACTCAGGCTGCTGATTACATTAATAGCAGAAGATATGCAAGACAAATAAAACGATCATTTTTAAGGCGATGTCGTGCATGTATCAATGTAAAATCTCTATCTATCTATCTCTCTCTAACATCTAAGGTATTAATGCCCCATTCGAATTCCTAGAAATTGTAACAGGAACCCATTTTGGGCAGTAGTAAAAGTGATTACTGACAATTACAATTTAAGGAATTTGGCCCGTTTAGAAATAATAGGCCCATATTTTTTTATAACTTGTTTTCCTAGAGTATTATACCATTTTGGAATGTTGGTTAAATGCGTCAATTTTTAAAAAAACTTGCCATACTAGTGTTCATACTTTTTTTTTTACACCACGATAAGTTAAATTTGGTTAAAAGTAAAAGTCTTCAAAAAATTTAGGGAATAAAATAAGTTTCATTAATTTTCGTGATAAAACAAGAGTTATTCTGGAGTTTTTAAGAATTGTGGTAGATAGCAGTACTATTCAGGTTGCCTATAAAAAAAAGGAAAAAAATATTTAAAAAATTGTGGTCATGGTAGTGAAAAATATCATAAACGGTCTCAATTTCTGAAGAATTTCATTTTTTTTATATAAATTAAAATATAATTGGGATATATTTTTTTTCTTTTTTTCCCCGATTAGTCCGGGGCAGGTCTATCCTCCGGTGTTGGCTTATCGTTGAATTTTGGGACACGTTGTATATATGTATATATTATGTAGACATAGATATATATATACTGTATGTATTATGTAGACATAGATGTTATTTACTTAGCTATTTGCACTTTGCACCCACAATATTTTCTCTGCTTAGCCTGGAGGTAGACTGGTAGAGAATGCCCTGTTGCATTAAGTCCGCCCTTTTGTACTTGGTGTGCAAATAAAGCATAAATAAATAAATAATATATTGTATGTATAATACTCGTATATGCAGAGGTACTTTTCAATGGCTATAAAGTTATGTAAAAAGATGGGATAGAATTTCTCTACATAAGACTTTATTAATCGAAGGTTGAATTTCTCCAGTATACATCAGATTTTTAAGGTATATTTAAGCCTATTTAAGTTTCCAAGTCTATTTATGTCTTTACATACACATAAATACCGTTTAGTAAGTCTGTAAAAAATCTTGGCCTACACATTGACAGCTCACTGAATTGGAGAACTCAGGTTACTGAAGTCAGTCGTAAAGTCACTGCTACGTTACGTACTTTGTATCGTTTAAAACATTTTCTCCCCACAAAGTCTAAGATCATGCTTGTCCAATCACTCATATTACTCATAATTGATTATGCAGATGTGTGTTACCCGGGTCTGTCCCAGGATCTTCTGAACAAGCTGGAACGCCTTCTCAATAACTGTATAAGATTTATTTTCGGGCTTCGTAAGTATGACCATATTTCGCAATATAGATCTAAGCTTAATTGGCTTACAATCCGGCAGAGGCGTATTTCCAGAATGTTACTTGTTCTTTTTTCCATATTAAAGGACCAATTTTCGCCTTCTTATCTTAAGAGTAAATTTCACTATCTCTCCTCATCTCATGATAGGGTTCTACGTTCTTCTTCTAACAACAAAATATGTATTCCAGTTCACTTCACCGAGTTCTATGGTAACTCCTTTACAGTTCAGGCTGCACGCCTTTGGAACTCCTTGCCTGACGACATCAGAAAAGCTCCCAATAAGATTGCTTTTAAAAAGTTGGTGCGTAATCATCTATTAAAGACAACGCTTCTTAGATGAATCATCCATGTCATTTATATTTTGGACGTATATATTTATATTTATTTATATGTACTATTTGTATATGTATGTTGGTATGAATATATGTATGCTTATGTATGTACGTATATATTTGTATACTTGTATATATTTTTATAGTTTATTTATTGTATATATTAGTAAAATTTATATATAACGTAATTAATAATAAATTTCTATTTTGTTTTTATCCTATATTGCTACACCTACTTCAAATTCTCACCACTCCATGGGTTGATTGGTAGAGAATGCCACAAGGCATTAAGTCCGCCCTTTGTATTCTTTTAGATTAAGGAATGCAATAAAGAATAAATAAATAAATAAATAAGCTTTGATTAATAATAGTAATTTCCGTTGCAGTGCTTAAGTTTCACAAACAAAGAGTTAAGGCGAAATTTCCTTTAAAATAGTTTAATAAGTGACGGAAAGATTCACATACATTTAGTCTCGATGAAGAATCAAAAGGCAGGCCTGTTATCACCTCGCTTGACTACGATTGAATACTTTATCACCATTAAAATATGTATTTTGTTCTAGTCAGTCGTTATTCGAAACGCACTGAATCAATCACAGTCTTTCGGGCAAACGTATTCCTTTCCCAGTCGTGCCTACCATAGCCAATACTGTAACCATAATATGATGAACTACCATGTGTAATTAAAACGAAGTAAAAGTCTTTTAACAATTGATTGACTTGTGATAAGATTTGGTGTTGCGCGAAAATAAACAATATCCCTAGACATTGAATAAAACTGTTTTTTACGGATTTTATCGCGTTTATTTTATTATTTTTATTCCCGACGTTTCGAGTGCTTTTCAGCAACCCATGGTCACGGGGGGGACTGAGATGTTTGAAGTCCCGATGTCACAGTTAGCCCGGCTACCTTCAGTTTTTTAATATTAATTTTTGGTTCGATTTACGCAGAATGAACAGTTTTATTCAATGTTATTATAATATAATATTATATATAATATATATATTTATATATTGTTAGCGTAAATATAAGAAATTATTAAATATCCCTAGTCCGGAGAAAAATTTTGTCGCAAAAATTCAACATTTTTATACATTTGTGTTAGGAGGATATGAAAAAAGAATGGATGAAAGTATCTGGAAAAAATAATTAACAGACATCCTGTGGTTTTCCTGAATTTTTTCCTTATGTTCTCTCATGAGTACATGGACCAATTTCCTCGTTAGAGTACCCTCAAACAGTATTTAGTAAAAGCATTTTATTACTTTTAATCTCCTTTTATTAGTATTTTTGTTGTTTTACTGCATTGTTAAATTTAATAGTAGAAAAATACTTTAATTTCTTTGGGAATAAAAACTACTGTTCGGATTTTTTTTTGTAGATAAATCAATTTGCTACTTGTTAAAATAATGTTAAAAAATATTTTCCATTTTATGGTAGTAGTTTCCCTGTGTAGTCAAAGATAAGTTTATGTCACATTTGAAATATTTATTTAGTCTTACATCTTTTAGAACAGCGACTCTGCTAATTGTCATGACTAGGGTATGTCTACTTTTTGAGTGCGTCAAGTTAAAGATAGGACGGATGGCTACGACATTTACTCAACGTTTTTTGTGTTTTGAACGTTAGCTTATCCTCTGAGCATACATCGATTTCTTTATCAGAGCTTACAGTGTTTTTCTCGACCGTTTATTCTCCAAACTTTTATTTAAAATATCGCAATGGATCTACATCAATCAAGGTTGTTCCACTTTTGATGGCTTGGAATCTATAACTTTAAAATACCTCCATCACTGTCAAATTCCACATAATATTTAATATGAACCAAATGGTCCATTTTAGGTTCTTGCTGTAGATGGGTACACTGCAAGTATGCGATCTACTAATTCAATGTCGCCCATGTAGCTTCGTTATCATAAACATTTTACCCGATCCTTATGGATTTGCTCACTGTCGTCGCTTTCATCGCAACCACTTGAAAATAAGGGTTGATGTTCAATATTTAACGGTCCTTCTTCTTTACCTTCAGATAGATCAAACTATTCATTAACTATTTTAAAGATGTATTCATCTATTAAGCTATCTTAAGTGATCAAAATGAAGGTTTATTAAATAGATATGACTCACATGAGAACGTATAAATGCATTGTAACTGAGAATAAAAGACCTTAGATGAGTCCATTAAATTACATGTCAATATTGAACAATTTTGTTTTACACATTGCTGTGTCCTGACCGCAAGGGCTAGATTTCGTTGGCACACTGGTCGCTGATTGGATTTTACAGGCTTTAATTTTTTTTACTGATATGTTCCTACTATTAGGCGTACATTCAATCGCGTAAAAATTTAAATGAAAAAAAGTAGTGTAATTTTGTTTTTTAGAGGATATAAATAGTAATGTTGAGTAAATAAAAAAATAAGTCAACACTTTTTTTTTCGTGGGGAAATCCTCATGGATACCTTCTGCTGCGGGGGCAACAAAAGGTCATGCTGGACTCCTACCGGCTATAACCCCACGGTGGTCACCATCAGCGTATAAGAGGGGTCCCGGGATCTCCGTTCGGAACGCAACCGGGGCCCCTCCATCGCTTTGCTACACTAATAGCACGTCCCAGGGGCAGCAATTTCTGCCCCCAGCACCCTCGCAGTGCTTCCACGATGTCTCGAGACCACTTCCGAGCCATCGTCCTCCTCGGGGGTTACATAACTAGGCGCTCGAGGCCCCCGCTCCGATTGTCTGCAACCCCGGAGGCCCCGTTTCTGGTAGGGGAACACCGTTTTCAAGAGGAGGGCCGTGACGAACGCCTTGGTGACGTCGTCTCCGCGCGGGATCCGCCCTCTCCCGATCCTGCTCAGAAGCCTCCTTCTGAATCATAACAGATTCACAGAAGGTGGCTACGGACCTCCACGCCGAATCCCCTCTCAGCATCGCCGACACAACTGCTGGCAGGGAGAGGTCCCGTCCGCTGCGGTTTACCAGGATTGTCCGTTCCCGTTTCCACGCTGGGCATACTGCAAGTGTGTGTGAAGCGGAGTCCTGGTCCCGTCCACCACAGTGGAAGCAGTTCGCCGTTGCCTCACGTCCAATCCTACACAGATAATCAACGAAGCACCCGTGCCCGGTAATTATCTGAGTAAGTCTGTAGGTGAGTCTTCCTGCTCGTCGCTGCATCCAGGCTTCGAAGACCGGCAGGATTGTTTCAATGACGCGTCTGCGTTCATAGCGCTCCTCGAGTCGAGAGCGCCATGACGCCAGAGCGTTTTGTCGCTCCTTCCGTTTAATTGATTCGAGCGCCTCTTCTGGCTCAATACCACCACTCTGGCGAAGGGCATGGATTCGAACGTACACCCTCGCGTCCATTTCCGCCAGTATATCTAGTGGTGGAAAGCGAGCCAGGATTGTCGCTGCCTCAAAGGATATTGTGCGGTATCCTCGTACGATCCGTATGGCCATCCTCCGCTGAACACTGTAGATTTTAGTTCTACAGCGTCGGATGGTCAGCTTTTTTGCCCATATAGGCGCTCCATATAGAGCTACGGATTGTATAACTCCCGCATAGAGGCAACGTACTTCCTCTGTCGGTCCCCCTAGATTGAGCAGCAGTCTATGCATAGCACCCGCTACCCTTTCTATCTGGGGGAATAGGCGCTCGAAATGTTCTTCGAAGCCCCAGCAGCTGTCCAGGTGGAGCCCTAGGTACTTCATATACCTCCCCACTCTGACTTCAGACCCACCCACGCGGACACACGAGTCGGGTGGTTCCCTGTTCTTTGGTAATTTATGGAACCATAGGGCCTCCGTCATCATCATCATCATCATCATCATTACAGCCCTTCACAAGTCCACTGCTGAGCATAGACCTCCCCCAAAGAATGCCACAAAGCACGGTCCTGAGCCACCTGCATCCATCGACTTCCTGCATATCTCACCAGGTCGTCACTCCATCTAGCGGGGGGACGCCCTACACTTCGCCTGCCGGTACGAGGCTGCCACTCGAGAACCTTTATTCCCCATCGGTTGTCGGTTCTTCGAGCTATATGGCCGGCCCATTGCCACTTCAGCTTACTAATCCGTTGGGCTATATCGGTCACTCTGGTTCTACTGCGGATATCCTCATTTCTGAGTTTATCACGCAGAGAAACTCCGAGCATAGCCCTCTCCATAGCTCGCTGAGCGACCTTGAGCTTCCTCATCCGGCCAGCAGTGAAGGACCACGTCTCAGTTCCGTATGTCATCACTGGCAACACGCACTGGGTGTACAGTCTCGTTTTCAAGTTTTGAGGTATACCTGACGAGAAGATGTGCCGTGATTTCCCGAATTTTCCGCCTCCGTCTTATGAGGCGCTATTTCTAATGCCAATTCGTGGATTTTGGCAACGACGACTTCCGTCCCGAGTTCGGCGAGCTCCTTGGCCCTCTCGAAAGTGATCCCGCTGGCGATCACCAATGTGTCGTCAGCATAGCAGACGATATCTACACCAGCGGGAAGATCGATTCGCAGAACCGCATCATAGGCGAGGTTCCACAGTAGCGGCCCCATCACCGAGCCCTGTGGAACCCCACGTTTGATCTCCCTCCGGATCTTCCTGCCATCTTGCCCCATGTACAGAATTGTACCTGTCGCGCAAGTAGTCCCCGATAATACCTTGTAGGTAAGGGGGACCTGATGATGTGCCAGTGCCCTCTTGATTGCATCCCAGGGTAGGGAGTTAAAGGCGTTAACGATATCAAGACTTATCGCCAACGTCACGCCACCTTGGGATATTGCTTGTTCCAACAGTGAGCGGACGCGCATAATCGCATCTATAGTGGAACGCTCCCGTCGGAACCTAAACTGGCTATCGGCCAAATCGGGACCGACGCGCGACAGATGCCTATTGAGCCGACCGGCAACTATCCTCTCGAATAATTTGCCAATCTCGTCCAACAGGCATATGGGGCGGTACGCAGAGGGAGAATCAGCGGCCCTGCCCTCCTTCTTCAAGAGGACCAGTCTTGCTTCTTTCCAGGCTGTGGGGAACGTGGCACAGCGCAGACACCTGGTAAACAGCTGCCTGAGCCTGTCCCCCAGGGCAGCCAGATTCAGCACTAAGGCCCGGCCCGGGATTCCATCGGGCCCCGGTGCTGTGTTCCGGGCTTTTAAGTGGCTAACGGCTCGGTCCAGTTCTTCGACGGTCACCCCCATCTCATGAAGACTCTCACTCCCATGAAGACGGTAGATGACATGAGTGACTTGAGCGGTCTTCTGGAAAGAGCGTGCTGATCACCCTTCCCAGCAGATCCGGATCGAGAGTCTCCGTCCGGCGTCCAAGGCTGGAGCTTATCCAGTACCATCCTGTATGGATGCCCCCAGGGATCCTCGTTGAGTCCCTCCAGAAGCTCTTTCCAGGACCGAGACCTGGCATTGGCTAAAGCAATTTGGAGCGCCTTTGTAGCCGCTAGTTATGCCCCGTAGAGTCTGGCTACCTCCTCAGGGCGCCGACTCCGCAAGCAGAGCGCACGGAGTCGTGCGATTTCTGCCGGACCACCGGTACACTGCTCTACGCTTGGGGCGACTGGTTCTGGGCATGGACAGGTCGCAAATTTGCGCCATCGTACCCCGAAACCAGTATGCTTCCACTTCAGGATCGGACTGAACCTCTTCGGCGTTATCCGGCCAGGACGTGACGATGGCGGCGGCTTCCAGCTTATCCCGGTCGAGCCGCTTAAGACACCAACGCCGTGGTGGGCTGCGCCCTCGGCGACTGGGGTTACTGTCGGGCTGGCCAAGTGTGACATCGAACACGATGTGGCGGTGGTCGGACAGTGTAACCGCCTCCTCTGCCACTCGCCAGCCCGACAGCATTTGCATTGCAGGAGGAGTTGCCCACGTAAGATCTACGATGGACTCCCCTGCCACCGCACACATGTGCTTACGAACCCCTGATTCATTAATTGGAGGTCCAGCCCAGCCACCCATTCTATCACTGTCTCTCCCTTCGGATCGTCTCTGGAGTTGCCCCAAGCCTTGGTGTGGTCGATCTCCTAGGACGATCAACGGACAAGGTTGACATTCGCGAACACAATTCGCCACGTCGTCTAGGTACACCTCGTAGTCGGCAAGGGACCTATTGGGAGAGACATAGCAGCCCACTGTCTGCATAAGCAGATGTTGTGCATTGCGGAAGTGGTTCAGATTGCCCTGGAGAACTATAAGGGGTGTGAAATTTATTTTATTTTTCGATCACCTCCGTTGCCGAGTTAGGACTCGGTGCAGGGACTGATGTCGCTGTGTCCGGCGTATTTATGGATGCAGACGGAGTGTGCTCGTTCTTCCTTCCCTTGCTTTTTAAGGAGGTGGGACGCACTTTTTACCCAGTCTGTGGATGGCAGGCCGCCCGAGATCTGAGCACAGAGGACACCTGGGTTCCGACGTGTTGCACTGTTTGGCTCCGTGTCCAGGCTCACCACAAGCGTAACAGCGTTCGGCTCTATTCACTTCATTGGGGCACCTGCTAGCAACGTGCCCTCTTTCAAGGCATCGAAAACAATGCATGGGCCTGGGCTCAAGTACCTCCACTCGGGCAGACCCCCAACCTATCCGTACTCTCCCAACGGCTGCAATCTTATGGATTGCCACGACAGGACATCGTACCCAGCACGTCCCCATGCGAGTGGGTGTTCGTCGGACTTCCCCGACTTTTATGTTGTCTATTGAACAACCCCCTGCTTCAGCCATCGCCGCTGCAATCTCTTCAGTGCTGACGGCATCGTCGAGGTCCCTGAGCCGAACGTCGCTTGTTTTGATTGGGCGACTAATTCGCACGTTCAGGTCCGAGAGAACCTCTCGCATCATTGCCGCCACCTTGTCCGCCTTCTCTCCACAGTCCGGACCTGTTATCTTCAGCAGGAGTCCTCCAGTTACTGCGTGTTTAAGGCGAACAGTTTCTATACCAAAGTCTGCCAAGTGAATTTTGGCTTTGGCTTCCTCCATTTTTAGCATTTGTAACGGAGGAGCTTTCCAACACCGTGACCGTTACTGCTGCAGAAGTCGGGGCACGCAAAATCCTTTTCTTGTTGCTCCTTTTTTGTGTTGTACACAGAGGCGAAGCCGTCGTGTTGGACCACTTTTGGATGAACCTTGCTTTTTTCGGCTTCTTAGCAACTTCCACCCACGAACTGATATTCGGTGCTGAATTATTCAACACAGGTGAACCTACTGGAGGGAGAGCGGCTGGCGGTGGAAAGACGGACTTCTTTTTTTTCCTCTTCACCCTTTGTCTCTTAGCCTTCTGCGGCTGCAGTGGTGCCTGTAATTCCAACGGTTGAGGTGGATGTGCTGACAATTGCGGCAACGTTGTGCGGCTGCGGCTTATTCGCCCCTGCCAGTGGAGGCTGGATAACCCTATCTGGAAATATCTTGGCCTCAAAGATAGCCAGCTTTCTCTCAATTAGGGATCCAATGCGCTCCATGAAGCCCTCTTCTTCACTCCAGATATTTTTTGTTGGACTCGACTCGGTCGATTTGACCTTGTACTTGCTATTTGGGATGGATCAGCTTTTTGCTTACTGAAGAGATTAATCTCCCTCGTTAAGTTTTCGGTCTTATTGGCAAGGCTGGCGAGCTGCGATCGCAGTTCCGTATTTTCCCTCTCTAGTCTTTTGATATTCTCGCTGGTAGTGGTCCTTCGTGCAAGTTCTTCAGTTGCCGCCTTTATATTAAGTACGGCTAGACTTATGCACCTCACAAAATTACCCTTTAGATTGCGGGAGCGGTCCGCTACCTTTTCGACGGCCTGAAGGTTGAGGTCGATTTCTTGACCGAGCTCCCCGTCACTATGAGTCGCCTTTTCGCGGGCTAACTCTTCTAGGCTGGGCAAAGTTTTCTTAGCCCTGGTGTTTGTGGGTGCTATGGAGGGGTCGAAAAGGTCCTCCTCCGTTTCTATCCCTGTAGCGACCTCTTCTTCAGAGGCTGTTGCCGACACTGCCGCGAATTTGGCCGCCACTTGGAGGCTTGGCCCTTCTCTTTCTTCTCCCTTCCGTTGGGGCCGATGTGAGATGATTGAGCCATCGGACCCGCCTCCATCGTTTTCAATAGCCTGATTTACTGGCATATTAGGGCGTTTAGAACGCCCACGTTTGTCTTGTGTCGTCACAGTTCTAACCCCCGACACGGCTCCAGTCTTCTTACTTTGCCCCGTGGATGTTGTGGGGCCCGCGGTTGATGCTTGTGCACCCCCCCCCCCCCCAGATACGATGGGGCTGCCACAGAGCTTATTGAAGCTGCTGGGGGTGGACTCCCCGCTTTTGGTGGGACCACCCTGGGGAATAGATTTTTTGTCTCACTGCATACTTGGTATCCTTTTTTATACAGGATGAGGTCCCTGAACCTCTTTGGGGGGATTAGCCCCCCAAAGGCTTGGTACTGGGCTCCCCCCCAGCCATTCATCCCCTCGGTACCTTAGATCTTAGGATTGGGGTTATTTTTGAAGAGGTTTTCTTCTCGCGGCCCTGCAGGGGCCACCGGGCCCGGATAATGGGCTTACGGATTGTCCGGCATTGGTGCGCTTGGCACATTGCCGCACAGAGATCACCCGATATCGGTGCGCTTGGCACATTACCGCGCGAGGTCACCCAGCGTTGGTGCGCTTGGCACATCGCCGCTTGTGTTGCATCCCCTGTTCGCTCTACTCAAAGAGCGATACCGGGAGCAACGACAAGCCTGTGAAGGCCCATCTCCTAGGAAAATAAACCCCGGGCGTTTATAGTCCTAATGGAACCACGGGTACGCCGAACCCCGGCCAGTTTTGGTCCGCGGTGGTTTCCCGCTACCACCCATATCTGGATGGTGTTCCCCTATCCGCTACCTGGGGACGCGCCCGATGGGAGCTCTGGCAACTCCACACAAGTCAACACTTGTATTAAGGCAACGCTTGTTATAATGTGCTCTAGACTGAATTTCGATCACGGCAACTAGTCTAAATGTAAACTGGCTATGTATGCACTCTCCATTCCCTCACTCTGGTATTCCGATGGGATGGTTTTCCGACACTACCAAAGAGAGACCAAGCGCAGACTCAACGGACAGGCACAAGGGTGTGACACCGCCAACTTCCTGGTTCCAAGCTGCTATTGAAAATTTGTAATCCTAGTAATAAGAACTCAATAAACATTGTTTTCAATTACAGAACGACTCGGTGTTGTCAGATTGAGGAAAAAAGAGCCAAGTTCAAGTTAAACGTGTATAGCCGGGTACCCACCTAGCGCACAGGCTCACGCGGCAGCCTCGCGAGCCAATGCCTTGGCTGATGTGGACGTGCCTTGGGCTGCCTCGGACGCACGTTGCCTCGGCTGAGCGCCACTCGACCGCGAGCCATACGTTGTAGGTAAACTTGACGCGCTCAAAGGCGCCTCTCAGTTCCGGTAATATTGAGACTGCCTCGGGAGGCTGTTCTCTAGGTGGGTACCCGGCTTATAATGCATAAAATTATAAAAATAAGAAACTGATTGGTCTCTATGACAATATTAAGTTTAATTTCGTTCCAAATCACCCCAGTAAACTTCCCATTTTATTGTCTATCGTGACATGTATGATAATTATTTTTTTTTATAGAAGAGGGAGCAAACAAGCATGCGGCTCGCTTGATGGTAAGTGACTACCACCGCCCATGTACAACATGGTGTTGCACCAGGGGAATTGCCTTTTAGAAAGGTGTAAACTCTTTTCTTGATGGTTCCTAAGTCGTATCGGTCCGGAAAAATCGCTGGTGGTAATCGATTCCACAAGGAAATTGTGCGAGGGTGAAAACTCACAGTGGTGGACCGTCAATCATCCAGATGGTATGGATGGTATCGCAAGTTTTGTCGGTGTGCGGTGGTGAAATTGAGCGGCTGGAATTAGTCCAAACAATTCCTCAGAGCACTCCCCGTAATAGATGCGATAAAATACACAAAGAGATGCAACATCTCTATGCAGTGCCAGCGTATCGAGCCGATCAGAAAGAACTCGATCGTCGACGATTCGAACCGCTCTGCGCTGGATGCGGTAAAGTGGACGGAGCTGGCACCGGGGTGCCCTGGCCCAGAGATGAGAACAGTATTCCATGTGAGGCCGGATTTGCGCTTTGTAAAGTTGCAAGCGATGTGCCGGCATGAAATACTGTCTCGCTCTGCTGAGCACGCCAAGGTTTTTAGAGGCCAATTTGGCCTTCCCTTCCAAGTGACCACAAAACTGCACACTATTCGATATGTTGACACCAAGGATTCCGATGCTAGCTGAGGCAGCAAGGGGAGTGCCTTGAAACTGACGCGATACGACTAAGGGTTTCTTTTTAGCGGTAAACACGCAAACTTTTGTCTTCTGGGGATTGAACTGGACTAGATTTAGTCGCCCCCAATCCGAGACTTCATCAATGCAGTTCAGCAATGACTCGACTTCAGACACAAGTTTGTCCCGGTACTCGGCGACGTTTTCCCGAGAAATATTGGCACGGCCGGTATATAAGGCATCACCAGTGCTGTCGTCTGCATAGCAATGAATGTTACTAGTTTGCAACATATCATTGATATGCAGGAAAAACAGCGTTGGTGATAGCACGCAGCTTTGTGGAACATCAGCGTTGATACGTTTGAAATTAGAGCATGCACCGTCTACTACGACCTTGATGCTCCGATCAGCAAGGAAACTGGTGATCCATTTGCACAATTTCTCGGGAAGCCCATAGGAAGGAAGCTTCGAAATAAGCGCTTAGTGCCAGTCCCGATCGATGGCCTTCGCTATGTCCAAACTAGCGGTCAATGCCTCCCCCTTCGACTCTACTGTCTCTGCCCATCTATGAGTCAGGTAGACCAGAATATCACTAGCTGATCAACCCTGACGAAAACCGTACTGGCGGTCACTAATTAGCTGGTAATCCAAGGTACCTCATGAGCTGGCAGTTTACAATGGATTCTATTATTTTGGAGAAAAAGGAGGTGATAGCGACAGAAATGTAGTTGGACGGGTCTAAGCGGTCGCCTTTTTTAGGGATCAGGTGGACCAAAGCTGTCTACCATGAAGTCAGGACTACGCATTGGGAGTAGGTGTACCGGAAAAGACGCGTTACGCACACATCTTCAGCACAATGGGAGGGACTCCATCAGGCCCACTCGACTTACTGATATCCAGGAAAAAGATATAGTAGTAATAATATATAATATATATAATAATAGTAACTAAACTAAACTTATCTTATCGATATTAACGTTCCATCCGATTACAATTTAGGAGCGAAGGAAATAGAGAAACTTAATAAATACCATGCACTAAGAACTGAAATAAACCGGCTTTGGAAAACAACTACTGAAGTCATACCTATTGTAGTTGGCGTCACAGGCATGATCGCTAAAAACCTAAATAAATACTGCAACAAATTAGACTCTCATATCAACATAAATGTTATACAGAAATAAGCAGCAATTCATTCAGTAATAATATTGTCAAAAGTTTTAGGTAATTCTATATTTGTGAATCAAGACTCTGAACCTACCTCTCCCTAAGGTTTATGGGCGGGGGTTTGGAGAGTACCGGGTTTATCTCGAGAAGACAAGCAAGTTTAGAAAATAGTTATAATAATATATAATGTTATATTATATAAGATAAGTATCTTATATAATATAACATTATAAGGCAAATATTATGACCTGTTTAATACTAAGTAAACAGTAATTGGTGTTTTATTGAAAATAAATAAGTAAAACATTGAAAATAATGGATAATGCCTGCGGAAATATTATATTTGATTAAAAACTAGATCGTTTGGTTGAATATTGAATATCAAAAGAAAATAAATTATCCAATACCATACTAGAATTATTGGGTGGCCTTCTAAGAGATTGCATCATCCCATTTCTTCTTGAAGGTATCAAAAGCGGTGACTGTAAGATATACCAGAAAAATCTTATGACTTCCTGACGGCTTAGATGGCGGTATGCGCCTGGTGTGAAATACCCAGGCCGGTGATGGAGAGTAGCGTTGATGATGCGAGACATCTTACGCTGAAACCGTCAATCCGCCTGCCAAACTTGACGGATCGAGGCATAAACTTTCGATGGACAGGTCGTTGTTCAGTAGCTTACGAGTTTATATCGTAATACCAAAGTCTAGTAAGTTTGAGAATTATGGATGACACTACTGGATGCTACTTTAAGCAGGCAAAAATTCAAATAAATTACTAATTTAGATTTCCGTGGCCTTACGTTTAGTTATTATCGGTATGATTTAACAAGCCTTTATTAATATAATTGGAAATGTAATATGAGCCGGCGTTTCTCAGAAAAATCATTTTATGGTTTCACTATGCAATATGTTACACTCGTAGAAGAAAAACATTACACAATACTTTTTAATAACGTTACCAAGTACTAGAAAATAGTACTATTTATCCCTCCATTAAATGTGACACTGAACTCACGAATGTCATTTCTTGAATTTGTAAATAAAATTAATAAAACAAATGTACGTGTCGTGGAGCCATACTGCAGATAATAAGGCAGGTTTAATAAGGCACTGATCATGCTCTCTACACTGGAATACCAGCGTAAAATAGCAGCTTAATGCTGCTGTGTTTCGTATGGTGAGTGTACCCATTACCATTACCCATTTAACGAGGCTTTCCATCTTAGCCCTCAGGGGCGCCAACATCTTTGCATTTTGATTCATAATCGATGATAGATGTAGATGTCTATAGGTCACAGCTTCCGCTTACCGTCAGGTGGACTGTGTGCTTATTTTTCACCATTACACTATAAAAATAAATATATGAATATTGTGGCCTACATCCTGCACTCAACATGAAATGCTTAACCATAATATTCATGAGTTCAAGTTTGACGTTCATTGAGAAATTAATTCGATTATTTTTAATACTTTGTGGCGTTACTAAAGGTATATTAGAACTATATTTCTTATTATACTCGTGTTTAAGTCATTGTGTATAGTAATATGTAATCTTATTATACCTGAACAACTACATTTTCTTTTGGATTTAGATATCACTACATTCAATGCATTTCATTATAAATAACATGAATTCATTTAAATTTGTACGTGTAGATTTCCTACACCAAAACGCGAACCAAGTTCCTGTATTTTTTTTTTTGTTATGAAATGTAACATAACTGTGTAATTGCTCCAGTGTCGAGGAGTCATTTTGAATTTATTAATTGGAATTGCATTCTAATTCAATAATGTTAAAAGTTAATTATTCGAATACAGTAATAATCTTCAGAAAACTCTAAAATACTCTAAATCCCTGAATAGTCTTCTTTCCTTCCTTTTAAGTCCTTAAGTCTTTAAGAATATTTTTAGGGACCAAAACAATCAAGTAGCATTACGGCAAACACATAATTTCGTTTTAAGCGGATGCACACGTCTAGCCGCTTGGGCAAGTACAAGACATTTTTCCGATGCAGAAATGAGCAATGCTTGCGTAAACTGTCAAAATTTTGTGTCAAGCAAAACATATAAAATTGCGTAAATATAAAGTAGCCTGTTTATAACTTGCCATTCTAGTCTTCAGCAGTGACAATGCATCTACATTTTGATTCTTAATCGAAAATAGAATATTACGCAATAACATTGTTGAACATAGGTCTCCTCCAATGAATGCCTCAAAACGCGATCCTGATTACCAGGTAGTCACTCCATCTAGTGTGGGGTTGGCCAATACTGCCCTTTCTAGTATAAGACTGCCACTCGGGAACCCTTCTTCCCCATCGGTTGTCGTGGTCGATTCTTTGAGATATATGACCGGCAAATAATTGCTTAATCATACATAAAAGTATAAAAAAAACATAACTCACCGTTACCGGTCTGGAAGTTTTAGGTCACGTGATATTGGAGTAGTTAGGCAATTGATATTTTTTGATCTCTTTCAGTGACTCCTTATTAAATAAACTGGCGTTTCATACACAGCTACAAAGAGTATATAAGCACAACGTTTCACGTAGCTATATTGACCTCTTCCATTAGATGGACGGATATCCAACAATATTATAATAGTGTATGGGTGAATTTTATTCCCTGCGCCTCTTAATCGTAATAGTATAAAATGTAATTGTACCACCACAGATTTTCAATGTCGTGATCAAGCGTAAATACTTTGTTTTATTTTTATAGACGAGGGGGCAAACGAGCATGCGGCTCACCTGATGTACGTGACTACCGCTGCCCATGAACAACCGCTACACCAGGGGAATTGCAGGTGCGTTGCCGGCCTTTTAGAAAGGTGTAAGCTCTTATCTTGAAGGTCCCTATGTCATATCAGTCCGGGAAAATTTCCGTTGGGAAACAATTCCACAGAGAAGTTGTACGAGGAAGATAATTCCTAGTAAAAAAACACACAGTGGTGGACCGCCAAGCATCAAGATGATGAGGATGGTATCGTGAATTTTGACGCAATGTGCGTTCGTGAAATTTGGCAGCTGGAATAAATCCGAACAGTCCCTCAGAGCTCTCCCCGTGGTAGATTCGATAGAAAATGCAAAGGGATGCAACATCCCCACACAGCGCCAGTGAATCGAGCCGATCAGAAAGAACTCGATCGTCGACGATTCGAACCGCTCTGCGCTGGATGCGGTCAAGTGGCAGAAGCTGGCACTGTTAATTTACGGCATAGAAAAGCGTGAACGAAGATTATAAAAATAAACCTAATTATCAACAACGTTAAATATCTAGAGCTCGCGCTTTTCAAAACAAAAGGTCAAAAAATCCTTTGGGTGCTTATTTGTTCATTTTAATTAGAACGTTTTTATTGTTCCTTGTGAATCTTTAAATAGAACCAAGTTCAAAGGAAATTTTTGAAGTACAATAATTTATTTCGTAATCTTTTAAAAATATATTAAGCTTGTAAAACTCTTAAAGCATCGTAAAAAGTAAAAGATTGTATTATTTATATTAATATCATCATCGCGAACATTTCGTAAAGATTTACTGCTGGCCTAAGAATTCTCTCATAAATTGGCAAAATTGTCATCAACAGTTTGTTGTTGCATTGACAATCGCAATATTTTTGATGATCTGCATTTTGATTCTTAATCGATGATAATTGTACATATCTAGGGCTACAGCATCATACCATCAGGTGGACTGTGTGCTCGTTTGTCACCCATATTCTGTGAAAAAACTGCTAGATCATCTACTGTGGTAGCCAACGCAATTTACTTCGTTTAGTAGGTAGATGCAGTAGACGATTGCTAAATAGTGCGATTTTTTTTCTGCCTATGAGTCCGTATGAGTAGGTACCATCATCATACCGTTTCTTCTGCCAAATAGTAGTGTCTGTAGTGCTGTTCGGATCGGAGCCTTTTGTTGTTTGAAGTTTGCTGCCGGTGTCTTGCTAATGGACTGCAATAGCCATTTAGCATCAGGTAGACTGTAAGTTCATTTCACATATTTTATAGATTGTTCGTTAAAATAAGTTCATCATCATTATCATTACAGCCAATTATTTCCAAGCCATTAAATCGAAGTAATGCCACAAAGCACGGTCCCGAGCCACCTGCATCCATTGACTTACTGCATGTCTTATCAGATCGTCACTCCATCTTTGGAGGACGCCCTATACTTCAACTGCCTGTACGAGGCTGCCACTCGAGAACCTTTCTTCCCCATCGGTTGTAGGTTCTTCAAGTTATAGGGCCGGCAAATTGCCACTTCAACTTACTAATCCTTTGGGCTATGTCGGTTACTCTAGTTCTAATGCGGATATCTTCGTTTTTAAATCTATCACGCAGAGATGCTCCTTGAGTGACCTCGAGCTTCCTCAAATGGCCAGCAGTGTAGGACCACATCTCAGATCCATAGGTCATCACTGGCAACACGCACTGGTTGAACAATGTTGTTCAATGTTATTGAGGTGTGCCTGACGAGAATATGTGCAGTAATCTTCCGAACGCTGCCCAACCGAGCTAAATCCGTCGATTGATCTCTCGGTCAAAGTTGGGCTTACCTAGTCGGACTATTTGTCCTAGGGTACATACTCGTGGACAACATTGAGCTCCAATAACTATCGGCATAGGTGTGACATGGACGTTACACATGACTTTTGTTTTGTGCATGTTCATCTTAAGACCTATCCGTTGGAGACACTATTGAAGTCATTGAGTATAGTGCTTAGGTCCTCCAGCGATTCTGCCATAAGGACTATATCGTCAGCAAATCTAAGAATAAAATAGAATAGAATCTTCTTTATTCAATATAGATTACATTACATAATACTTATTGAAAGTCATTTTTTACTTTTACCACTGGTTCGCAAAAAAACCTCTATCCTGGGAAGAACCAGGAAGAAACCCAGGGGTACTTTTTTTTAAAAGCATAATTCACAATATAACATTTTATATAATTGTTATGAAAACATTTTATAAGAGCATGTTAGCGATCACCTCACTCCCAGAGGTTATTATCAGTCATGTGCTCTTTAGTATTATAATAACCCTTACTAGACAATTTTTGTTTAATAAATAATTTAAACCTTTTGATAGAAAAGGTCTGCATATTTTCTGGGTCTTTGTTGTAAAAGCGTATACATTGCCCCATGAAGGAGTTACTGACTCTTTGAAGTCGAGTAACTGGTATAGCTAACTTGTGCTTGTTTCTAGTATTTACAGAAATACATCACTATTTTTAATAAAACTATTTTTGTTTTTGTTTACATAAATTAAATTCTCGTAAATATATTGAGATGCCAAAGTTAATATATTTATTACTTTACATTTTTCTCTAAGGTGAGTGATGTATTGACGACATTACATTGACGTTAATACCGTATCCTTTCCTGTCCAGTAGCTTGAAAATGTCTACCAATGCAGCGGTAAAGAATTTCGGGGATATAATATCACCCTGTCTTACACATCTATGCAGTTGGATAGGTTTCGTACTTTGGTTCTGTACTCGGATAGCCATCGTAGCCCTACTGTACAAGCACTTCAGCATTTCGATATACTGACAGTCCACTTGGCACCGCTGAAGGGACTACAGCACCATCCAAATTTTGAAGGAATCAGAGGCTTTCTCATAGTCCACATACGCGAGACAACGTATCAGAATGTGCTCTTCGGTCTTCTGTACAATTTGCCGAAGGGTATGTAAGTGGTCTATGGTGCTAAAGCCCTTTCTGAAAGTAAGTTGGTTAAAACTAAATTAAAATAATAAAAAAAAATATTAAAATAAAGCAATGAAACAATAACCGTTGAAACAGATTAATTTATATTATATTAATTGATCGATCCTGTGTTAAATACTTTGTTAGTGTACGTTTCTTAATATCTATATTTTATTTATTGAATAGTTCATTATTAGTATTTAGATTTTTATTTTTTTCCAATTTTACTTTCAATAACTAATCTTTAAACTCTAAAATTCATGTCCGATTTAAGTAACTGTATATTAACATTGCCAAATTTTAATTATCTGCGTGAAATATTCTCAGATAAAAACTTTTTTACAGAAACTGACAACGCAAGCACTGCCGCAGGCAAAACTAGTGTTATATAAAAAGAGTTAAAGCTCATCCATCTATAGAATTATATTTCAGTATTAAATCAAAAGGATACATACGTTTTTTTGTTGATGTGTGATCTCTAACATCTGTTTCGAATGACCTTATTCATCCAAAAAAACGTTATCCGCTATTCATTTTCAATATTTGTATAATTCAGAAAAGTCGTTCCAGATTTTTTATAATTGTTTTTTTATTTGCTTAAATTCAAGCATTGCATAACTAGTATATTTACTATAATTCCTTTCCTATGGGTATTTATTTTATGGATATATGTGACTCAGGATCGTGTTTTGCAGCAATCTGGGGGAGGCTATATTCAGCTACAGACTTGTAATGGGTTGTATTTATGATGACCATAAATACTCGTAAATAAGTATGTAGCAAGCTAATGATGACGATTTATTGGTCCCACAGTAATCAGCCCTACTCGAAGTTCCATGAATTCGTTTAACTGGTAGACAATGTTAAACGAGTCCATAGACGGTCAAGTATTTTTCACGCGTTTTTCTTACTTGCCATTTAAATCAAATTCCTGTTCTTTATGACAGATGACTATTCTGTAAAATCTCTTTACTTGAATTTGTTTACGGATTTCAATGAGCTGCCGTGACCACTTACCAAATTGACTGTTAGCGGTCGACCCCTTAGTTCCCTACCATAAAAATATGCATAATATACAGGAAGTTAATGCTTTCACTGTCCGATTTTCAGAAACAATAGTAAGACAATAATAACGAAATATATTTACTACACGGGACAGCGAATGTGTTATGGATAGGTTAAGCAAAAGTACCAATTTTCTTCATTCAGCGAGAATATTCGCGCGTGTAGAGATATCACAAAGTTAAAAAGAATGTTCTTTTGTGTTCATTTTTACTTATTGGCCAGAAATTATGGAAGAATTAAGACAAATATTTAAACAGTTTTGATTTTCTAATGCCCTTATGTAATCACTTTAGGGAAAAGTAAGACAATCCACCACAACATTTGAGTTTCGTGAGAGGCGAGACTATGTAAGCTTCCGAAAGTTTGCGATATACCATGTCCTTTACGACAGACGTAAATTATACTGGTGCCACGATCATCTTATTGCCTGTCAAACATCACGATTAAGGCAAGTCCTCACTACTGCGGTAAATCCATGTTGCAGCTATATTATGGTTGTACCATGACTAGGGCCGACTAGGATACCAACTTAAAATAGATTTATGCTGCTGTGTTTTGAATGGTGAGTGTAGAAAACTGGAAACCTTTTTTATTTGTGGGCCTCAGCATCCACTTAACATCTGGTGGTTTGTCAACCTTTTTCTTAAAAAAATATTACAACGGGAGAGCCTCATGTCCAACACTGGACTTCTTCTACGGGCTGATGAATTAAATAATTTAGTAAGCTAAGGTCACTTCTTCTATACGTAACAAATGAATAAGTGTCACATTATACGCTGCATAAAAACATATTTATCATGTCGACAAATTAATGGATGTACGTGGTGATGACATCGGCAAGACCCCGATAAAGGAGACGTTGCATTGCTATCTATCGACCAATTAAAAAATAGCTTAATTCTCCTACATATTAATAAACTTAATTAAAATTTAATAATTTACAACTTATATTTAATTAAAAAATTTGCAATTGCAATGAAATTAGGAGCCGTGGTAGGTAAGGGACTTAGTGTTTGTCGTAAATTTCACAGTATGTAGCAACTCAGATTCAATTCCGGCCGGCACCAATGAAACTAATGATGTTAGAAATTGATTAGTTAATATACGCGTGAATAAAATGATGTGTTTTACCTAATTTGAAGAACACTTCCGGCCTTCATCAATTACGTACACTAATCCCAACACCACTACACTAGGAAAGACACACCACGGTCAATAATACGACACGTGTTTCGCCTCTAACAAGGTATCCTAATTAAACTGCGGCCCAGCGGTCTGCCATTGCTCGTTAATTGAAATACTTCCTTGGTCAAAACCCTTTCCATTAAAAGAAAGGAGCATTATGCCGTATATAGTCTGAACTTTACTTTACTTTTTAAATTTTAGAAGTGACAATAGATTGTAAGCGTCAAGTAAGCATAGTTTATAATCAATAGATTATTAAAATATTTCTAAGGGCATCAGTCTATCAGTGATCATTATCGTTGGCTGATAACATTAATATCTAATTATATTAAAATAGAAGTGATTTTATTAAATCAATGTTAGCTACGCATTGATTATGAACTATTATTAGCACTTTTCATAATTATGTCGTAAAACGATCATCATCATCATCATTACAGCCCTTCACAAGTCCACTGCTGAACATAGGCATCCCCCAAGGAATGCTACAAAGCACGGTCCATCTGGGGGCCGTATATTAATGTCATTGCTCATGGGGGCTATATTGCCATAGTTTGCCACGCTTGGCGAGCGGGTTGGCAACCGCAGTTTTTTTATTGTTGGTTTGCTGTTATCAGAAAGATGCTGCTACCCATCCTCTGCCTCAGTTTCCCTCTGTCGCCTCTTATGACACCCACGGGAAGATATGGGGTAGTGAGTATTCTTACCCGCCACTACACGGGGAGTAAAATGGTAGTGAGAGAGAAACCGTTATTTGATTAGTTTTGTGGATTTAGCAAAATTAGCTTCTGATAAAATTAACATATTTAAATGACAACTTCAGAATGATCATCTTCATCGTCACCATGCATCTCTACTTCAGAAAATTTGCCGTAATTTCTACGCTTGACAGACAGACAATTTATAGTTACAGCCTATATACGTCCCACTGCTGGGCACAGGCCTCCCCTCATTTCTTAGTGGGTTTTAGGGCAAGGAAATGTCCGCCACGCTGCCCCAATGCGTGTTGGCGAACTTCACATGTCTTCGAATTTTTTTCTTATTTCTCAGACATGCAGGATTCCTCACGATGATTTCCTTCACCGCCGAGCACGTGGTAAATAAGCACTTAAAATTGCAATTAACAATTTCATTGGTGCCGGCGGGGATCGAACCCGGATTTCAAGTGAAATTTACAGCGAGCACTAACCATCTGAGCTACCACGGTAGGCAATTTACCTAAAGTGAATGGTTTAATGGTAGCTCCACATTTACACAAAATAGTTCTGATGGCAGCAAGGTAAGGTAGACGCAACATGTCCATGTCCACTTACATTTTCACACAGAATTTTCTTAATAATTTCTGCTTTTTAGGTTTTTCTGCAACGGACCGTACAGGTTTTCATTTAACTGCTTTTGACAAGCAAACTTGTGAGGTACTACGCCTTTCTTATGTATCAGCAGTCCTCGTAATCATTTAAAAATTAATTTACTACTAGGGCTAGGCTACAGTTGTATTTTTTTGTAGAAATTGACATACAAACACACAAGCCCTCTAATGGTGACTGAATACTGTACAAAACTATAAGTACCGTCGTTTATGAAAATGGAGATAAGTTGTGGCCTCTCCGGAAAAAGATGGAATGCCTCTTTACCAATAAAAACAGTCTTCAGCTCTCATCACTTTCCATACGCAGCACAGCATCATTATACTGCTATTTTACGCTCTTGTATTGTAGGTGAGCTGATAAATTAGGAAGATGCGATTTCCCACGTGGTAAGGCGACGTTGCACTTATATTAAAGTTGTAGCACGAATAGCATCAGCTCGACCGGGCTAAGACTACGCTCTCACAGAATACCGGCGTAAAATAACAGATTGATGCTGCTGTGTTTCGTTTGTTACGCGTAGAGAACCGGAGACCATTTTTACTGGAAACGAGGCATTCCATTTATTCCATTGATTCTTAATTGAGGTAAATGTACATAGATGTCTATGGGCCACAACATCTACATAGGCTGCACTAAAAGTATCGGGAATGTAATATTTCCACTGTTCCTGTCATATTAAAATATTTTTAATTGAAAACTCCTTGGTTTTTAAAATCGAATACCATTTATTTATTTAAAAAAAGATTCTCGGTCTTGTCACAAGGTTTTGTCAAACTTGTTTAGTCGTTGAGAAAATGGAATTGACTCGAGAAAATTCAAGAGCGATGATTTATTATGACTTTCGAAGTGGTTTAACACAAAAACAGTGTGTTGACCGGATGACTTCTGCATTTGGTGATGAAGCTCCATCCAAAACCACAATTTATCGCTGGTTTGCTGAATTTTAACGTGGACGCGTCAAGCTCAGTGATGATCCCCGTCAAGGTCGTCCAAAAACTGCAGTCACCCAAGAAAACGTTGATGCTGTGCGTAAGCTGATTGAGGAAGATCGACATGTGACATACCGCGAAATTCAGGCAACTTTAGACATTGGCATGAGTTAAATACAAATAATCTTGCATGAACAATTAGGTGTAAAAAAGTTGTTTTCCCGATGGATACCGCATTCGCTCTGTGAAGACCAAAAAGCGGCTCGCGTTACTTGGTGCGTCATAACTCTCTAAAGATTCCACGCAGGATCCTCAAATGCTGTATACAACATCGTATCAGGTGACGAATCCTGGATATACGCGTACGAACCCGAAATAAAATACCAGTCACGAGTTTGGGTGTTCGAAAATGAGTTAAAGCCAACAAAAATTGTTCGTTCACGAAGTGTTGCAAAAAAAAATGGTGGCCACGTTTGTCTCCAAAACCGGCCATGTTACGACTATTCCTCTTGAGGGACAAAGATCGGTTAATGCAAAATGGTAGGCTAGCATTTGTTTGCCACAGGTCGTTTCTGAACTCCGTAAAGAGAACTGCAACCGCCGCATCATCCTCCATCACGACAATGCGAGTTCTCACACTGCACACAGAACAAAAGTGTTTTTAGAGAAAGAAAACATAGAATTATTAGACCATCCGCCGTACAGCCCCGACCTCAGCCCTAGTGATTTCTATACTTCCCTAAAATAAAGAATAAATTGCGTGGACAGAGATTTTCATCACCTGAAGAAGCTGTGGACGCCTACAAAACAGCCATTCTGGAGACCCCAACTTCCGAATGGAATGGTTGCTTCAATAATTGGTTCCATCGTATGGAAAAATGTGTCAAATTTCGCGGAGAATACTTCGAAAAGCAATAAATACATTTTTAAATAGTAATGTTGTGTCGCTTCCTTCATTCCCGAAATTTTCAGTGCCGCCCTCGTACTTTCTAACAGGTGGACTGGGTGCTCGTTTGTCACCCTATTCTATATAAAGAATTTAAATTTAAAATTTTGTTCCGCCAACTTCAATATAAGTTATTAAGAATAACTCAAAACCTATTGGTTTGACCTTGACCAAATTCATATGGGACCACACAAAAAGTACCAGCTTTCAAATAAAAAAAGAATCATCCAAACCGGTTCAACCAGTAAAAAGTTATGAGGTAACACACATAAAAAAACATACAGTCGAATTGATTACCGTCTCCTTTTTGGAAGTCGGCAGAAAAATATAATAAAGAAAATATAATAAAGAAAAATATAAAAATACTATGATAATTTTAAGAATAAAGCATAGCAATACAGCATTCCCCAAATCAATAACATTAAAGGTTAAATTACTCTCATTTCTTACCAATTTACCCCTCAGGGGGCCCTTTTTGTAACGTTTCAAAGAAGTAAATTTGTCAAGTTACTTTTAAGGTTATTTAATTTGAGCAACTTGTAGCATGCTGAATATATATGAACTAAGAAATTTAGTACGACGATATTACGATTCAGTTCAGAGTTTCGGATGGAACTTTTATTTGTCAATTCTTCGAGTTACGAGTATATGACCTGCCCATTGCCATTTCAGCTTACTAATCCATTGGCCTATGTCAGTTACTCTGGTTCTACTGCGAATATCCTCATTTCTAAGTTTATCATGCAGAGCAACCCCGAGCATAGCCATAACGACCTTGAACTTTCTCATACGGCCAGCAGTGAAGGTCTACGTCTCAGATTCATAAGTCGTCACTGATAACACGCATTGGTTGTACAATCTTGTTTTCAAGTTTTTAGGTATACCTGACGAGAAGATGTGTCGTAATCTCCCGAATGCTGCCTAGCCAAGTTGAGTCCGTCTGTAGGCTGTATATCTTTATAACAATTGTTTTATTATCTACTAGCTGTGTCACGCGACTTCGCTCGCGTGGAATTTACTACGATCTCATGAATATGATTTTTTTTGAATGGAACCCTAATTTTGTTTTTGAGTAATGTTACCATCGTATAAATATTGACAAATATTGACATTAATATTTATACGATACTAACGTCACTCAATTGTTTTGCCGTTTTACACTTAACCTTTATGGTATGGTATTAAATTTCAAATTCACTTTTAAATATTATTACCAATATTTTGTATGGGAATATAGAGTATGTTGTTTTTAGACTTTATCAGGCAATTTTTTAAAATTTTCTCTCTGTAAGAACCATCTTCGTACTTCAAGGAATATTATAAAAAAAGAATTAGCGAAATCAGTTCATCTGCTCACGAGATTAGCGCTTAGCAACATATTCAGCGATCCATTTTTATATATGTATGGTTGTAAGACTATTTTCTTATCTAGGTATGGATGGGTTTTTGACTACGGCAGATGTAAAGACAATGAGTTAATCGCTATACAATCCCGATCTGTTTACTTATGATTTCTATTTATTCTCAACGATCGAAGATAAACTTTTAGTAATTTGCTTTACAAACTCCATGTCCGAAGACATCAAAACATCCATTGAAATATCCTATTTTGAGCACATAAACAATATTGTTACTTTAGCTTCTAAACTTCTCAATAAGGTTAGAATATTAACATGTAATATTATATCATAACGTCCACTGTTAAGGAAGAACAATATACTCGTATATTGATTGTTGAGAGAACATTCTTCCGTGCCGGCTTCCGTTCCTTTAAAAGTTACTGTGACATATATTGGGAGCGTGTTTTCACTTATTTTCAATTTACATTTTACGAGTATTATTCACAAGGAACAATCTTTGTGACATTTGAGACCTTTACGAGTGACATCGAATATTTCGCTTAAATAAAAATGTTCAATGTGTTCGCTGCGAAATTCATACCTTTTTTTTTTAACGTTACCCCCACACTAGGATTTTCTCCTGTATCGTGGAGGCAGTTTACAAACACAAATTGCACAAGGACAAACATCCAGACCCGGAACAATTATTTGTAGGACATACAAATACTTGTTCCGGGCGGGATTCGAACCCGCGCCCCCCAGCACAGCAACTCATTGCTAAGCCACTGCGCTACGGAGCCGTCAAACCCTTTACATATAATAGAATAGAATAACATTACTTATTTTGCTAATATAAACCGGCTAATTAAATACATTAATCTACTTTATAAATTATAATATGTGATAAACCTAAGTTTAACAAACTGCAATATATATAATATAATAGTCCTCAATTCTTTAAAATATATACTTGTGAACATATATTGTGTCTTGCCCTACGACTGATACTAACCTCTCCGCCTTTAGAGGCAAAATTGATTTCGATTGGACTAAAAAGAAAGCGTGGGCGCCCTACCAAATCAAAACCTGCCCTAATTAATACAAGTCTTTTATAAATTCTTATAACTGTTAGTATGCATTGTACTTCGGTATGGTTATTTTCGTTTATAATTTTGAATAAATAAAGACAACTTTTATGCCTTGATGCCTTTTACTGTTTCGCCATTGTAGGAAAATTCAAGGAAATTAATTCAAGGAATAATATATAATTTTTGTACGTGGTAGAGCCATGCTGCAACTATATTAGTAGTATAGTTGTAGCACGAATGGTTCGGCTCGACCGGGGTAAGACCATGCTCTCACAGAATACCAGCTTAACACTGCTGTGTTTCGTATGGTGAGTGTAGAGAACCGGAGACCCTTTTTACTGGAAAAGAGGCATTCCATCTTAGTCCTCATGGGTGACAACGCATCTGCATTTTAATTCGCTAACGAGGATAAATGTAGATGTCTATGGGCCACAGTAACCACTTACAATCAGGTGAACTGTGTGCTCGTTTGTCACCCTATCCTATATAAAAAGAAAACTATAGACAATGTTTTTTTTTGCATGTCACTATTCGCTTTATTTAGAGCTCTTAAAATGTCGCACAAATTATGGTTTTTTATGACCATGTTCGTCTTTTCTTCTCATTTCACTTAACTTTATATACAACCTCATTTTATAATTTATTTCTACTTTTTATCCGGCTTCAAGTGTTCGCTTAATAATAAATTCAATTACCAAAACAAAATATCAATGCCAGTTTAAATTAAAATAAAGCTTACAACTTATTATAAAGCTGCTACTATCTATTTTAAATTATCCTTCACTGTAACTGCCAACCTATTATTTTTTTTAATCCCTAATTCAGATTAATTTGTCGCCGCGTTAAATATGTAATTTAAACATATAGATATTTTTTATTGCTAACATGGCATGTCATCTTAGTCCACTGGGGTGACAACACATCCTCATTTTGATTCTTAATCGAGGATTGATGTTAATATCTATAGGCCACAGTATCCACTTACAATCAGTTAGACTGTGTGTCCGTTGGTCAACTTAATTATTTTAACAATATGGTATTATATCTACTCAGCCATATTTTATCATAAGGCATGCAAAAAATAAAATTTATTACAATAAGCGTTAATTTAAATATATGTATGTAATAATAATACATTTTATTTACAATTAATTTACAATTATATTGTAAATTAAATTATTTGTATTATTATTATGATAAATGAGTTTTTTGACATGTGGCGGTGGCGTAAGATTATCCACTTCCCATATCATATCATCACAGCTGTCTACTACAGCCTTGTTGGGATAATACGAGTTAGTTCTCAAGGGCTAAGCGCTCGCCGTAATCACAACTGCGCGAGCCACCCGGGTTCGATCACCGCCGGCACCGACGAAATTGTTAATTGTAATAAATAAAATAAGTAAAATATTTATAACATGCTCGGCGCAAAGGAAAACATAGTATGGAAACTGCATGTTTTAGAAATTAAAAAAATATTTCAAAGGCATGTGAAATACTCGGACAAGCATGAGGCAGCGTGGCAGACATTCACTTGTCCTAAAACCAGTAACGGGAGGCCTGTGCCAGCAGTGAAACATATTATATAGGATATTTCTTCATTTATTTATATAACTGAGTATAAGCGGTGTAATCCTATCCATTGCTCCTTATAGTCTCGTGGATGTCGAGTTTTCTGTTACACCGTATATACTGTCATATGCATTTATTTATTTAAAAACTTTATTGCGTCCCTTAAGAAAAAAAAGGATACAAAGGGCGGACATAATGCCTCAAGGCATTCTCTACCAGTCAACCCATAGAGTGGTGAGGGTTTGTCGTAGGCGTAGCAATAAAAAGAAAAAAAAAGTCAAACTAAAATTAATACACATTATATGTAACAACAGATTATAATATAATATCATAAGTAAATGCATAAATATATATATATATATATATATATATATATATATATATATATATATATATATATATAAATCTCACATATTCATAATATAAAAATATTTTTATGCCAATAAACAAATATAAACATACATAAATACATATATATGGATATAAATATACATAAATACAAAGTTAATACATACATATAAAAATGATTAATTAACAATTTTGTAATTCTAATGATTATTCAGTAAATGCCCGCGTACCTTCTTTTTAAAGGAGTATTTGTTAGGTGCTTTTCTGATATCATCAGGCAAGGAATTCCAAAGACGTGCAGCCCGTACAGTGAAGGAGTTACCATAGAACCCGGTGAGATGAGTAGGAATATAAATCTTGTTATTAGAGGAAGATCGAAGGACCCTATCATGACAAGAAGAAAGATATTGAAATCGATCTTTGAGGTAAGAAGGTGAATACGGATCATTAAGAATTGAGAAAAGAACAAGTAATATTCTGGAGTTGCGCCTTTGCTTTATGGTAAGCCACTTAAACTGAGATCTATAATGAGAAATATGGTCATACTTACGCAGACCAAAAATAAATCTAATACAGTTGTTAAGCAGGCGCTCCAGTTTATTAAGAAGTTCTTGGGACAGGTCTGGGTAGCACACATCTGCATAATCAAAGATAGGTAAAATAAGAGTTTGGACAAGCATGAGCTTACACTTAATAGGAAGGAAGTATTTGAGACGATAAAGGGAACGTAAGGTGGCAATGACTTTCCGACTTAAATCGGTAACCTGCACTTTCCAGTTCAGAGAGCTATCAATATACAGGCCAATTTGGTAAAAAATGTTACATATTTTTCTATTACAAACAGATACGTATCTCTGATGAATGAATAAAATTTACATAAAAGTTATAATAACTTAAAAAAAAACGAAAATAAATAGATATTTGTTTTATAAAATTGAAATTTGAAAATTAATTATTATTAAATCATTAAAAATGATATTGAAATTTTGATGAAAATAGAACGCTCATGAGGCGTACACTTTGGGATTTTCCAAACTATTATTCCATATGTATGTAGTAAAAGAGGTACTTAGGTGCTTTTTTTAACTAGGTTATACAAATCATTTCATTTTTGTACGCGGATCTTAGTAATTTATCATTACATTTTATGTAAACTTACGATAATTTTATTCTAAGAGGTGATACTAACGGCGTTCACTAATTGATCATTAAATAAAAACATTGTTAATAAATTAAAACAGAACGAAACTGCATCAAACTGCGTCGAAATGAAACTGTATTGAAACATTTTATTACAAACCTACGTTTTACTGTTTTAAATTGGTGAAACATGTTAGCACGCAGAAATCAATATTATTTTTTCTCTGAAATAACAAACTGTCGGAAAATAAATAAGCGTTATACGGGTGTACAATGTGACAAAATACTTTTGTTGTTTCCATTTTAACATAATATACTCACTTCTATAAAAAAATTTGATTGGAATAATTGATAAAAAATATTTACAAAAGATACACTGTTAAGAAAATAACACTTTTATCAAAGATACCTACACTTTAGGAAAACCACATGAAGACCATACTAGAGCGCGCAATAAACTAAGAGAACTTTATGAAAACAAAATATTCTGATCGCAGGAACACAACTTTGCAGTCACGTACCACAACGTACAAAGTACTTTAAGAGTAAACAAGTTTTAAAAAACATTTTGAATAATACTTCAAGGAAAATTATCATCTTAGTGCTTGATTGTTTACATAATATATTTAATTTTAGATTTAAAAAAATATTCTTCATTGATATAAAGAAACTTTTTGGCCGTGTGGTTGCGGGAAAAGAGAATTTATCTCCCCATCTAGTCCCGTGAGTTGTATAAGACGATTTTGTATGGGAATATAAATAAAAATAAAATAGTGTTGTTTTTAGACTTTTTCAGGCAATTTTTTAATTTTTTCTCTCCGTAAGAACTATCTTCGTACTTCAAGGAATATTATAAAAAAAAAATTAGCGAAATCGGTTCAGCTCTCGAGATTTGGGCTTATCAACACAATCAGCGATTCATTTTTATGGTCCGTACCTCAAAAAAAAAATAGAACCCTTATAGGATCACTTTGTTGTCCGTCTGTCTGCCTGTCTTTCAAGACCCTTTTTCTCAGGAATGCGTAGCGGTATCAAGCTGAAATTCATATCAAATACGCAAGTCTACTGTCCCTTGAAGTTGTGAAAAAATCAAACTTCTAAGCCAGCGCAATCAAAAGATACAGCCGTTTAAGCCGCAAATTTTCGACATTCACATGGGATTCAAAACCTACAGGGTACTTCCCGTGAACTCAGAATCTTGAAATTTGGTACGAAGCAACGTTTTATAGTACAGATAAAGGAAAAATTGCGAAAAACAAAAATTTTTAGTTACATCATAAAATAAAAATATTTTTAACATTTTTAAAATTATATACCTACGGTTTTGTTCGGAACCCTCGGTGCGCGAGTCCGACTCGCACTTAGCCGGTTTTTTATTAAATTATAGAATAAGTGAACTTACAGTCCATCTCATGTAGGCTACTGCAATACATACAACACCTGTAGCCAACTTTAGAAAGAAAAAGAATGCTACAGATGCGTTGTAACTTCTGACAACTATGATTTAATGCCTCACTGTCTTTAATTTTTCTGCAAAATTATTTTTTTTATTGTGCATGCAGTAGGTCTAGAAAGGCGAGTATCGCTGTAACCTGTAAAATCAGTTAGTTATGGTGTTAAGGGGTTTTTGTATAATTGATGGTAAAGTACTTTGGTAAAAACCAATTGCAATGACCACAAAATCATCACGGTAACCCAGTGTGTCAATGCGAAAATGTGCCAACTTGTACAATAACTGGTCAACCACGAGAGTCCAAAGAAGGAGTGACAGTACACCTCCTTGTGGACAACACCTTGTAAATGAAACCTCAATCGAAGTTTAGAACAGTGCTATTTTTGCCTTTCTGCTTGAGAGCATCGACTGCACCCACCTGCAAACCGGAACACAGCACCGCAAGCCCTGCTATTTGGTAGCACAAATAGATAAGAGGTGATATCTACCCGGACGATCTCCTAGCTAGTAAAGGAACCACGATCTAGTAGTCCCTACTGCCAAGATGTAAAAATGTGCCAGCCCCAGTATAAAATTAAATTATTGTCCTTGACATTGTTGTGTGACCCTCACTAGATGATGTGATGACCTAATGAAACATGCAGTAGCTGGACGTATTTAGCTAAAGACTGTACTTTATGGCAAATATGATTTGTGATGGGCTGTAAGGTTGGTGATGAATCAACACTTTATTTATTACAAAACTTAAATCTAAATCTAATATGACTCCGTGGCGCAGTGGCTTAGCAATGAGTTGCCGCGCTAAGAACCGCGGGTTCAAATCCCGCACGGAACAAGTATTTATGGCCTACAAATAATTGTTTCGGATCTGGATGTATGCCCTTGTGAAATTTATGTATGTAAACTGTCCTCACGACCCACGAGACAATCCTAGTGTGGAGGTAACGGTTTTTTTTTTTAAAAAATCAAAAATATATAAGTATGTCAATGAGTGTAGTGCTGGTATTGTAGTTCATATAATACCAAAAGTACCTATTGTACTGTTGTTAATTCTTAAGAGCTGTTTATTATGTTGTTATCGGAGGTATGCGGGGCAGTGGGCAAGACGCCACTTGAGATTGCTGATAACGATACTTGAAAGTTAAAAATAAATCATCGATATTTCGATAGTAAATATTTTAAAATTAAAAATTTTGTACAGCTGACTTCAATATAAGTTATTAAGAATAACTCAAATCATTCAAAAACTATTGGTCTGACCTTGATCAAATTCATATGGGACCACACGAGAAGTATCAGCTTTCATATAATAAACAGTGGTTTAACAGTGGTAGAGCCACGCGGCAGCTTTTACTGTCGCACGGATGGGCCGGCTCGAACCGGGGTGGTACCACGACCTCACAGAATACACCAGCGTGAAGTAGATGTTTACCTCTGCGTTTTGCTTCGTGAGTGCAGGTGGCGGGAGGCCCTTTTTACTGGAAATGAGGCATTCAATCTTAGTCCTCACGGGTGACAACGCATCTGCATTTTGATTTGTAATAGAGGGTAGATGTAGATGTCTATGGGCCGCAGCAACCACTTACCATCAGGTGGACTGTGTGCTCGTTTGTCACCCTTATCCTTTAAAAAAAATCATCGAAATCGGTCCATCCAGTAAAAAGTTATGAGGTATGGTAGGTATGATAACACACATAAAAAAATACATACGCGTAGAATTGAGTACTGTCTCCTTTTTGGAAGTCGGCAGAAAAGCGTTGTGAAGGTGCTATTCCAACAGTAATAATACTCAATTTATCGTTTTAATAGACGTTAGAAAAGTCTTTACCAAGGGTCTAGAAGGAATGTTAAGGCCGAAGAACATTTGACAATTTTTTTAAGAAAATAATAAGTGAGATAAACCAGCCCATAGTCCATCCGATGGATAGTGGATGCTGTGGCCCATAAATATCTTCATTTATCTTCGATTGAGAATGACAATGCAGATGCGTGAGTTACCCCTGGTGACTAAATTGGAATGCCGCGTTTCCACTAAAACGGGTCTCCGGTTCTCTACACTCACAGTACAAAACGCAGCAGCATTAGGCTGCTATTTTATGCTGGTATTCAGTGACAGCGTGGTCCTACCCTCGTCGAACAGACAAATGTGTGCTACTACCAATTATGGTAGTAGCACACATGTGGGTATTAATATACCAAGTATGGTATATTAATAGCTACAGCTTGGCTCTACCACGTATAAATGCTGAGAGTATTCGCGAAAACTTTCTTTGCACGTTATCAAGTAGCTATTTCGAGTAGCTACTTGAAAACGCCGATGCGTAAGCAACTAATTATTAGTCTCATAGTCCTATCCACAGTGTTAATATTTTTACTCATACAAACTAGGCTGTTTTTGCCTTTGCCGACTGCAAAAGTCGATCAAGAAAAATGTCAAAAAAAGTATTACAATAAAACTTAAAAATGCCTTGCAGACCTTGTCAAATGGTACAGAACTACGAGTAGGTCTAAAGCAGAAGCGGAGTATAGTGTATAGCTTATACTGTGGTACACAACGAATAGATTCGCGAATTAAGTTTCGAAGTTCAAATTGTGATTTGAACTTCGAAACTTAATATTAATTATTAATATTAATTAGCGTAAATCAGTTATAGGGTTTTTCTGGTTGGGCTATACCATACCATATACAACAAGAATTAATACCCCAAGAATGAATTACTGGCTCTGTGGAGTCGAGAAACTGGCATCACTAGCTTGTGCCTTGTTCCTAGTGTTTACACAATGTATATCACTTTTTTTCTATAACTACCTTTGTTTTTGTGAACATACATTAGTAAATAGTATATTTACGAAAATTTAAAGTATGTGTATTGTGTATTAAAGTGTGGCCTCATTACGCCAAAGGTAATATATTTTTTCTTTTTTATCCCATGTCATCGCTATAAACAATTATATTATTGAAACGGGACCTACACAGCATCAGCTCCCTAATCAAAACCCTTATCTGAAAGGATCCAATCAAACTGGGATTAGTCTGCCAGACGTTCTTCCCAGAAACACCAAGTTGGGTTCGGGTGGTCAACGAGGTGGTCGTGAACCCCGTGAAGGAGTATCACAAGAGAGCGCCGGAAGTCTGAGGCTGATAATCTATTATTGCAGATTGCTGTAAAATTCTTGAAGTATTACATTACACAAGCTCAGAGAACAGGCATTGAGTCTGAGAGGCGTTAGGGTAATCTATATATGTTTTAAATTGTGCTATTTGCTAATTAGCCTCATCCAACTGTAACTTCAATGCAGCAATAAACCTGAGAGCTTCCTCATACTCCTTGCTGCATTGGTGAAACTCATTAACCGTTCCCTGTAGCTGATCTCTTTATTTTATATGCAACCTGTATGTAACTTAACCATATCACATTTCAATTGTGTATTTTTCGCAATTATGCTATTTCTTTTTTATTATTATCCCTTTCCTTAATCAACAGTTCAACAGGTACATTTGATTAGTGCACACCTCAAATACCAATTCAGGGTGGCCGAGTCAGGAAAATGCACATTGGACATATACCTTTCTTAAATTTCAAAACAAAGGATATGCTATGATGAATTGTCTTACTTTACTAATTGGTCGGCCTTTTTTTTCCACTCAGAATAACATCTGCTTTACCATTAAACATCTATTATTATACTTTGGTTTAAGCGCTATAGAAGACCAGAATAGTTAAAAGCTATGAGGTCCTTCCATCTCAGTTCTTAGAGGTGACAACTCATCAATAAGTCCTCTATACTTGAAACTTTAAGTTGCAAGAATCCAGTGACTGCAGTATCATCAGATGGACTGTTTGCTCCTTAATAACTCAAATATAATTTTAAAAAAGAAAGAATGATTTACCTGTCCCGGTGTAAAAATTTACGCGATAGTTAACAACGGAACAAAATAAACACAGCGGACACAGTTTGTGGGATTTGAATAGCCCTTCCACATGGTACGTTTTGGTTGTACTGTTATAATTTACTTGCGGTATTTGTTGGTTGATTCTGGCTCGTCAGCTACGAAAAAGATCATATTACTAGATATTATCATCATCATCATCATCACCATTACAGGCCTCCATTGAATGTCTCATTTGAAGAATATTTACCATTGATGGCACGCTTAGCAGGCAGTTGCTATCCAGTTTTGGTGTTCTTCTGTCGCCTCTTAAGGCACCCACGGGATGCTATGGGGTAGTGAATTCTCTTACCACTTGACTGCACGATAATACTAGATAAATATATTAATAGCGTAAAGGAAAACAGCTAATATGGGGAAAGTTAGCGCTTTCAAAGAATATCAGCGTGAAATTGCAGCTCAAGCTGCTTTGTTTTGTTTGGTGAGTGTAGAAAACCGAAGACCCTTTTTACTGAAAACGAAGCACTCCATAAGAAAACATTTTGATAACCATCTGAGCAACCAAAGATGGTAAGTATACTTCTAAAAATAACCAGCCATGGCCAGCTTCAACGGAGATTAGCCATCGGCGCAGGACAAAATTATAGCGCCCAAGTGTATGTGCAAGCACACGTGTACTCTCTATTCTTTCGCTCTTATAGTCCGATGCAACGGTAAACCGAAACGACCGGAGATAGATCAGGCTGAGGATGAATGGCTTTAAGTGCTTTCCGACGCACCGCCAAAAAAGCCTTTTTACCAAAACGAGGCATTTCATCCTAATCCTCAGGGGTGACAACGTATCTGCATTTTGATTTCCAACTGAAAAATGATAAAGATGTCTATAGACCATAGTATCCACTTATTATCAGATGGAACGTGTGCTCGTTTGTGACGATTATTCTATTAAAAAAAATTGATAACCATCTGAACAACCAAAACATGGTAAGTATAATACTACTTCTATTGATTGGTGACTCATTTTATTTCTCGCTTATTGGCCAAATATGTTGATGCGTCACACTGCGATAATTTTTGATAGATTTTGATGACAGCTAAATCAGCAGACAGTCGATGATGATAACATGATTTTAAGATACATAAGCAGACAAAATAACTTTGGGTTAGTATAATATAATATCATCATCAGAATACTTCTTTCGTTGTGTCCACTAATAGCGCGTACATAATCGCACCACTTTGACGTATCAAGGTCAAGTTCCCGCCAAAATCTTATTCATTTATTTATTTTATTCTCTACTGCACCAAAGATTTTGAACAAAAGGTGAGCTTAATGCTATATGGCGTTCTCTAACAGAACTTTGAGTAGAACAGAAAGTGAGTTATGGGCAGTTAGGTTGTCATGATCAAATTCAATAATTCCGTTGAAATAAATGCATGCAACACACACACACATATAATATACACATATATTAAAAATTTATACACATGTATAAATAAATACACTTTTGTATAGTTTTCTTTTAAAAACATTTGTGGCGGTTATTATTCGCTGGTCAACAAGCAGATTGTTCTAGAGGGAGATCGGTAACTGTGAAAGAACATAAGCCCAGAATGGTGGAGAGGAGAGGAGTATAAGGAGTATAATAAACTGTGTGAACAATGGAGGTTGAGAGAATGAGTGCCACAACGGTGTTGGAATATTTTTTTTAGATAAAGGGGTGAGGAAGAACCATTAAGAACTGAAAACGATTTGTTTATAGGAGGGGGGGGGGCAAACGAGCATGCGACTCACCTGATGGTAAGTGACTACCGCCGCACATGAACAAATGCAACACCAGAGGAACCAGGGGAATAGTAGATGCGTTGCCAACCTTTTAAAAAAAGAGTAAGCTCTTTCCTTGAAAGTCTCTAAGTCGTATCGGTCCGAAAAAATCGCTGGTGGTAATCGATTCCACAGGGAAGTTGTGCGAGGATGAAAAACAATCTATGATAAAAAACGTTTTGTGCTCCAGGTATGAGAATGAAAGATGGATGACAAAAATTGAGGCTGATGTAATTACATGCTTGATATTTGCTTCTAAAGATGACTGTTTTAGGATTAATTCATAACTAGAACTTCACACGTGTAAATAATATATTCCCGTTAACATGATAACAAGATGGCTGTTATTTCGTGCTAAATTCAGCGTAAATGATTTACTTATAGAATCAACTCTTTGTGTTTATGTATATTCTAAAGTCTATTCTAAATTATTTAAATTATGTCTATTCTAAAGGTTAAGAGTGTTTCACGTAAAATTTAGCATAGCTTAAAATTTACCCCAACAATACGTCTGTCGTGTAAAAAAATAATTTTGGACTTATGGGATGAAATTGGGAAATAAATATATTTTTATAATGATAATAAATATGAGTCGATGTTTATACATTTATTAAATATAAGTTTTATTGAAAGTATTTAGTTAGTACATTTATTTTTTTATAGTGTACTAGCACAACGGTCAATACCGTGATGATTTGCGAAATAAGTTTGTATTCTTACACAATATAAAATACAAATATATAAAACATTTCAAACAGCTTGCATTAGCACTTAAACGTTATCCGTTATATCATCTTAAACCAGTTGTTATTGAATGTATTTTCTTTTGTAGAACAATATCACAATAGCATACTACGTATATTGATAAGGAATTCCTATCACAACGCCAAGTTATCGGCGACATCAAGTGCCTTAACTAAACCCTTGACTACTTAACTCTTTCAAGAAATTGTAAATAAAAATTTCAATGTAGCAATAAAACATATTAACAATATTTTTTTTATTTTTCGTTATAAAAAAGCAACAGTGTACATACATACGTCCTATGCTGGGCACAAGCCTCCAACAATTTATAGTTAGACTGCCGAGCTTCTCTTGTGCCTGTTGACGGATTTCACTTGCCCTCTAAATATTTTCTCACTTTTACGGAGAGATTTCTGCTTTGCCTTATCGCTGAACACTGAGTTAATTAGCGCTTAAAATCACAATTAAAATTTTCATGCATGCTGGCGGAAATTGCGAAATTGGTATGGTGGTCTACGAAATGATCCCTGATCTACTACGTCTAGCTACTTTAAATCTTCTTTTAGCTATATTTTAATCTTTTTATAACTAAAGTATTTTCAAATTTTCTGTATTTTATTTATATATTTTTTTCTTCGTGTAACAAACAAATGAGGTGTAAGTATTTCATTAATACGCTGTAGATCCGGTTCGTGGTATTACCGGACGATTTCAACGGAAGACCAGTGCAGTTTGCTTACAAACAGCATACGCTGTGTTAGTACCGATTTTTCACGACATACATTTATGTTAAATTTCTTGTCTCTGTAGGTGATGATGATGACTCCATGATGACCTGATAAAGTAATTGCGGTCTAGTTTGAAGGGCATCCAGTATACGACATGTAATTAGGGAATGTTCGCTTTAAATATAATAGATATTTAGGTATGTAGTTAACTCGAGAGCAATCCTCGAACTTAATTTTTTTTAAAGGATAAGGGTGACAAACGAGCACACAGTCCACCTGATGGTAAGTGGTTGCTGCGGCCCATAGACATCTACATCTATCCTCGTTTGCGAATCAAAATGCAGATGCGTTGTCACCCGTGAGGACTAAGATGGAATGCCTCATTTCCAGTAAAAAGGGCCTCCGGCCACCTGCACTCACCAAGCAAAACGCAGAGGTAAACCTCTACTTCAGGCTGGTATTCTGTGAGGTCCTGGTACCACCCCAGTTCTAGCCGGCCCATCCGTGCGACAGCAAAAGCTGCCGCGTGGCTCTACCACTGTTAAAAATTTGAAGATTATTTATTGGAATTATAAAATCTTTATATATATAAGGCCGCCAATATGGAGTAAAGAGACTGGAGGACTCACCAGTCACAACCATGTCACAATTAAAGGAAAGCCTATGTCCAGCACTAGATGTAAAGAACCTAATATTTTTTTAATGCATTGGGGTGAAAAAGAGCACACAGTGAAGCATTGAGATGCGTTGTCACCCCGGAGGACTAAGCTTCGTTGGCAGTAGAAAGAGTCTCCGGTTCTCTACACTTACCATTTGAAAGTTTATTTAGAGACAAATAATTTAATGATATATTTGGATATAATTTACGTAAAGTCAGAGTCTGAGAGTAGATCGGCTCGAGGTTCTGGATTCCATAATATCCTCAGCGTTGACAACGCTTCTGCATTTTAATCTAAAATCAGTGGTAGATGTGAATTTGTATGGACCACTGCATCCACTTACAATTAGGCTGACTGTGTGCTCGTTTGTCACTTTTTTCCACAAAAAATCTTAAAAAGGTATAATCAAATATTAGCAAAAAGTTCAAGGTCTTCAGGTGGTGCATGTTCACTAAAGTATTGGGCTCTTTGATTAACAAGTATGGTGATATGTATGATCAGTGCTAGAACGCCACACTCGAAATGGGAAGCAGCATCATCAATTCAGTATATCGGAGATGATTTAAACGATCGGCGTACAAAGAGACCTTTTTTGGCACTTACTACTATAAAAATTGTTATATATTACACTACATCTTTCTCTAATTACTTTTACGCTATAAGATAGATGAGTAATGACAAGCCCTATCTAGAGCATTCTAATCTAATGGAAGCGCGAGAAACCAATCAAGTCAGTCTCTCTAGGGTAATGCGTCGTAAATTTGATCCGGTCACTGCTCGAAAACAAAAAGTAAAGGGTGAATTATCATTATCACTATTAAAAATACGAAATGTTACATATACCTAACAAGGACGGCTCATCCTCAGGACTTTATTGCATCATTACAGCCCTTCATAAGTCCACTGCTGAACATAGGCCTCCCCCAAGGAATGCCACAAAGCACGGTCCTGAGCCACCTGCATCAATCGACTTCCCGCATGTCTTACCAGGTAGTCACTCCATCTCGTGGGGGGTCGTCCTACACTTCGCCTACCGATATGGGGCTGCCACTCGAGAACCTTTCTTCTCCATCGGTTGTCGGTTCTTCGAGCTATATGGCCAGCCCATTGCCACTTCAGCTTACTAATCCGTTGGGCTATGTCGGTCACTCTGGTTCTACTGCGGATATCCTCATTTCTGAGTTTATCACGCAGAGAAACTCCGAGCATAGCCCTCTCCATAGCTCGCTGAGCGACCTTGAGCTTCCTCATACAGCCAGCTGTGAAGGACCACGTCTCAGTTCCGTAAGTCATCACTGACAACACGCTTTATTTATATCATGTCATTTATTTTAAAATTATCCATACATACACACATAAACTCTAACGCCTGTTTACCAAAGAGGTAAGCAGAAACTACGGACCATTTGGCACAATCTCACACACCTCCCTCGCTTCTTTCACATTCATACCTACTACACATTCTCGTCGGTTACAAGTACTATATCTTTATAGATAGACGTTGTTTGTCCGCGATGGACTCCTAAACTACTGGACTGATTTCAATTAAATTTTGCACACTGTGTGCATTTTGGTCCAACTTGAGAGATAGGATAGTTTTTATTCCGATAAATGACCCTCAAAATTTTTTATTATGCATTTAAGGATTTTTTATATGAAGGGTCGTCGTAAAAGGCAGAACAACGTCTGCCTGGCCAGCTAGTATACTATATATTGAGATATAATTCCATCATAAAACCCTTAACCGACGAGCATTTATGCGTAGGTATATGGATGTAAGGAGGTAAGAGAAGTGTATCAGGATCGTGCCAAATGGAAGTCCGTAGTCTCTGCCTACCCCTCTAGGTGACGGGCGGTAGTGTTTAAGTATGTATATATGTATAAAATCATTTATCACACACGTACTCAAATAGCAATTGGCTGGTAATATAGCTCGAAGAAATGGAAACTGATGAGGAAGAAAAGTTCGGTTTTATTACCATATCGCCAGACGTATAATATTTAAGCCTCTCAGGTATTTTTTTATAGAATAAGAATTAAAATGCAGATGCGTTGTTGTATCGATTGAGTCTCTGAGAGATGACTACATATTTGTGCCATTTGCTGTAGAGACTATCGGTCCGTGGGGTCCACGTGCGGTAAAGTTCCGAAAGGAACTCCATCAGCGGCTGGTCGTTGCTGCTGGTGATAAAAAGGCTGGTTCTTTTCTCGCTCAAAGTCTAAGTATAGCCATTCAGCGAGGAAATGCAGCCAGCGTTCTTGGCACGATACCGCGTGGAGTAAGGCTGTATAATAATTAAGATACTAGTTTTAGTTTTTTTTATTATAACTTAACTTAACTTATCTTCACGCACAATCCCTGACGAGGTAGCCAGAGAGAACAGATCGCCAAGTGTCACGATCCTTAAATACCTCTTTCGCTTCTTTCAGATTCATTATCTTCTTCATACATGCACGTCTAGGTATCCGAGTACTCTTGACCCAGACGCGAGGCCCACCATACTTGACCATTTCAGCAGTAACTCTGTCTAGTCCCGCAGCCTTAACACATTTCAAACTTCGAATCGCACGTTCAATCTCTTTCATACTGATGACCTCAGTGTCATCTAGGTCCAGGTCTGGCGTACCAGTCACGGCGTCATTCCCGGATCCCTCACTAAGATCATCACACGCATACATTTCTCTATAAAATTCGCTCCATCGCTGCATGACGTCCGATTTTTCTGTGAGGACGTCATTAGTTCTCGAAAGCACTTTGTTCATTCTTAAGGCCGTCGCACCACTTCGGGTCCTTCCAACCTCTTTCCAGAAGAGTTTGGAGTTCTCCTTAAAGTTGTGCGACAACCTTTCGTCCGCTTCCATTCTACACCTTTCACGCATTTCCTCAATCAATGCTTTCGTGTGAACTTTCTGCAGCTTATATCTTTCTTTCATCTTCTCTCTCATGTCCTTATCATTACTAGAGGCCAAGTTGTCTAACCATGCTTTCTTCTTCTTCTCTACAGCATCTTTCACTTCATCATTCCACCATGCATCTCTTCTTTTACTACTGCCTCTTTTTATTGTTCCACACACTTCTTCCGCTGCACTTACCATTCCATCCCTAAGGTTCTGCCGTGTTCTTTCCACACATTCTTTTCTGCCATCGATGGTGTCAAGCTTTTCGGCTACCCTCGCATGATATTTGTCCCTAGTATCCGCTTCCTGAAGCTTCCAGCTTCGGATGCGACAGACTGACTGTGGTTCTGTTACTGCCGTCCGGTAGCGCCAACCCGCGAACAGACCCCTAAATCTAGTAATCACTAGATAGTGATCCGTTCCCAGGTCAGCACCCCTGAACACTCGCGTATCCATCACCTGTTTTCGCAGTCGGTCATCTACCAGAAATAAATCGATCATACTTCTCTCATTCTTTCTTTCTCTAGTATACATATGGATTTTCTTGTGATTAAACATAGTGTTTGTCACAAGAAGACCCTTTTCCTTGCATACCGCCAGTATAAGCTTGCCAGCATCATTAACCCTTTTATCGCCAAACTTTCCAAGCACCGACTCGTACCCTGGTCGAGCGGTACCAACCCATCCATTCAAATCACCACACACAACAATTCTTTCGTTTCCCCTAGCCAAATCTAGAACTTCTCTTACATTCTCCCAAAACTCCTCCAGCTCAGCCCTGGACGACGAAGCTACCGGCGCATAAACAGCCAAAAGGAATAACTTCGTCAGTCCCAATTTAAAGCGAACCCAGAGAAGTCTTGAGTTCACAACCTTATATTCAGTCATAACATCGACCAACCTAGACGACAGCAGCACCCCCACTACCTGGCGGGCGCTCTTGCTCTCCGGGACTCCGGACCATAGAGCTAACGCCCCGCCAGGGAGCTCTTCAGTACCACTGCCCTTCCGTTTGGTCTCCGACATACACACAACATCTAATTCTCTTTCTTTCATTATTTCAATCAACTCATTCATCTTATCTTTCATGCCTCCTCTAACATTCCACGTGCCAACTCTGCACTCTGTCCTCCACCTTCCGCCGTGTCGGGCTGTGCGTGACGGGTGGCGGTCCCCATCGCCGCTTTGCGCGCTGCATTCCACACCAACGGGGACTAGTTGGTGTGCGTCGCCTTGGGGGGATGCCCTAACCCTCGTTGACATGGGTGCGCAGCTGAGTAGAATTGCAGCCCTGAAAAAGGCTGGCAGGGGTCGCGACGAGCACGCTTCTACAATGATTTTTTTTTTTATTATAGTTTTTAATATAGTAATAAAATATTGTATAACATGTTATGTAAATAAATGTAATTATTAATCTACTTATAACAATATCTTGATTTCATTTATAATAATAATATACTCCAAACCGAATTTTGGTCACGGCGGCTATTCCCAACGGAGACTAGACAAGACAAGATTTTTTTTATAGGATAGGATGACAAACGAGTACACAGTCCACCTGATGGTAAGTGGTTACTGTGACCCATAGACATCTACATCTATCCTCAATAAAGACTCAAAATACAGATGCGTGACCAGTGAGTACTCAGATGGAATGCCTCGTTTCCAGTAAAAATGGTCTCCGGTTCTCTACACTCACCATACGAAACACAGCAGCATTAAGCTGCTATTTTACGCTGGTATTCTGTGAGAGCGTGGTCCTTCCCTTGTCGAGCCAACCCATTCGACAACTATACTACTAATATAGCTGCAGCATGGCTCTATCACATTAAAGTTTAAGGATTATAATACACATGGTAGTTCAAGGATTATAGTGCGCAAATGTTTGCGCAAGCACAGGTCCACTCTCTTCTATTCCCCCACTTTCATAATTCGAAGAGGCGGTAATCCGACACGACCGGAGAAAGATCAGGTGCAGTACTAACGGCTTTCTGAGGCACGGAGGTGAAACATCGTCAACTTCCTAACACTGGGCAGCTACTGAGAATTTCTTGACAGAAAAATGCAACTTATTTAAGTCCGACCCGGGATTCGAATGTTGGATCTCATGATCAGCAATCGCGTTTACGATCACTAAACCAACGAGGCAGTCATTTCATTAATAATATATCTTACATAAATATTTAATTGAAAAAAATTTCGACGTCACGGAACGCCCGACTGATGTGAATAATCATAGTTAATAGTAGTTTTATAATTTATTTTATTTTAATATGGACCTTTGTACAAAATAAAACAAATTGAATTATTCAATTTAACGTGGTAGAGCCATGCTGCAGCTGTATTACTGGTATAGTTTTAACACGAATCAGTCGGCTCGACCGGGGAAGGACCACGCTCTCACAGAATACCAGCGTAAAATAGCAGCTTAACGCTGCAGTGTTTCGTATAGTGAGTGTAAAGAACCGGAGACCCTTTTTACTGGATTCTATCTGAGTCCTCACTGGTGAAAACACATCTGCATTTTGATTCGTAATCTAGGATAGATGTAAATGTCTATGGGCCACAGAAATCACTTACCATCAGGTGGACTGTGTTTTTTTTATAGAAGAGGGGGCAAACGAGCATGCGGCTCACCTGATGGTAAGTGACTACCGCCGCCCATGAACAACCGCAACACAGGGAAATTGCAGATGCGTTGCCGGCCTTTTAGAAAGGTGTAAGCTCTTTTCTTGAAGGTTCCTAAGTCGTCACGGTCCGGAAAATTCGCTGCTGGTAATTGATTTTACAAGGAAGTTGTTCGAGGGAGAAAACTTTTTCTAAATCGCACAGTGGTGGACCGCCAATCATCCAGATGGTATAGATGGTAACGCGAGTCTTGTCGCGATGTGCGATGGTGAAGTTGAGCGGCTGGAATTAGTCCGAACAATTGCTCAGAGCACTCCCAGTGATAGATGCGATAAAATACACCAAGAGATGCAACATCTATACGCAGTGCCAGTGTATTGAGCCGATCACAAAGAACTCGGTCGTCGACGATTCGAACCGCTCTGCGCTGGATGCGGTCAAGTGGAAGAAGCTGGCACTGGGATGCCCCAGACCAGAGATTAGAACAGTATTCCATGTGGGGCCCAACTTGCGCTTTATAAAGTTGCAAGCGATGAGCCGGCATGAAATACTGTCTCGCTCGGCTGAGCACGCTACGCTTTTTAGAGGCCAATTTGCCCTTCCTTTCCAAGTGACCACGAAACTACACACTATTCGATATGTCGACGCCAAGGATTCCGATACTAACTGAGGCAGCAAGGGGAGTGCCTTGAAATTGAGGAGATACGACAAAGGGGTTCCTTTTAGCGGACTGGACTAGATTTAGTCGGCCCCAATCCGAGAATTTGTTAAGCAAAGACTCGACTTCAGACACAAGTTTGTCCCGGTACTCAGCGACGTTTTCCTGAGAAATATTGGCACGGCCGGTATATAAGGCATCACCGGTGCTGTCGTCCGCATAGCAATGAATGCTACCAGTTAGCAACATATCATTGATATGCAGGAGAAACAGCGTTGGTGATAGCACGCAGCCTTGTGGAACACCAGCGTTGATAGGCTTGAACTCAGAGCATGCATCGTCTACTACGACCTTGATGCTCCGATCAGCAAGGAAACTGGTGATCCATTTGCTTGCATTTGGTGCACAATTTCTCGGGAAGCCCATAAGAAGGAAGCTTCGAATGAAGCGCTTTGTGCCAGACCCGATCGAAGGCCTTCGCTATGTCCAAACTAACGGCCAATTCCCCCCTTGGACTCTACTGCCTCCGCCCATCTATGAGTCAGATAGACTAGAAGACCACCAGCTGATCGACCCCAACGAAAACCGTACTGGCGGTCACTAATCAGCTGGTGATCCTCAAGGTATCTCATGAGCTGGCAGTTTATAATTGATTCCATTATTTTGGCGAACAAGGAGGTGATGGCGACAGGCCTGTAGTTGGACGGGTCTGAGCGGTCGCCTTTTTTAAGGATCGGGTGGACCAAACTGTCTACCATGAATTCGGGACTACGCCTTGGGAGTAGGAGTACCGGAAAAGACGCGTTCAAACCGGTGCCAACTCCGGAGCACACGTCTTCAGCACAATGGAAAGGACTCCATCGGGCCCACTCGACTTGCTGACGTCCAGGGACAAGAGTGCTTTATGAACCGAGCGCTGTGTAAACCGCACATCCGGCATGAAGCACTCACATCGCGGGATGGTCGGCGATGTGTTCCTCCCGTCATCTAGATTCGAGTTGGACGCAAAGAGAGAGCTCAACAGATCGGCTTTCTCCTTTGCGGCATGGGCCAGTGAGTCATCCTCTCTGTGCAGAGATGGAAGAGATGGCTGACAGAAGTTCCCTTGAACAGCCTTGGTGAGAGACTAGAATGCACGGATTCCCAAAGGAAGGTGAACTAGCTTCTCGCCAATTCTGCCGATGTGCTCAGACCTTGCCTTGGCAATGACGCTTTTGAAGGACCTTGAGGCGGAAAAACTGTGTTCGTTTGTCACCCTTATCATATAAAAAAGCCGTGACATCACTTCATAACGGCATAAGTGGGCGTCATGTCGTTTGCCGTCACGGCATATGAGTTAGTTTTACTGTCATGCTGCGCCAATGGATATTTCACATCATTAATCTAAAATATGTCGAAAGAAAAGCCATTAATACCGTTGAAAATTGAACGTTGCTACAGTTCCTTCAGCCATGCCAGATTACTGTCGGCGTGCTGAAGTGACGATGAATATATACAAGACAAAGATCATGTATAACGTCCTAATTATGGTTAGAAACAATACGCTTGAAGTTGTTGACGAATATTTATATCTAGGGTACATTGTCCGACTAGGTAAGCTCAGCTTCGACCGAGAGGTCAAACAACGAATCCAACTAGGATAGGCAGCGTTCGGGAGGGACACATAATTTCGTCATATATTACTCAAAACTTTGAAATAAGAATGTACAACCTGTTATGCCAATGATGTCTTATGGAACTAAGACGTGCTCTATTACTGCTGACTGCATGAGAAAACTTGAAGTTGCTCAGCAAACTATGGAGAGGGCTAAACTTGGAGTTTCTCTTTTTTTATAGTATAGGGTGACAAAAGAGCACACAGTCCACATGATGGTAAGTGGTTGCTGTGGCCCATAGACATGTACATTTATCATCATTTGCGAATCATAATGCAGATGCGTTGCCACCCGTGAGGACTAAGATAGAATGCCTCGTTTCCAGTAAAAAAAGTATCCGGTTCTCTACACTCACCATACGAAACACAGAAGTGTTAAGCTGCTGTTTGACGCTGGTATTCTGTGAGAGCGTGGTCCTTCCCCGATCGAGCTGACCCATTCGTGCTACAACTACACTACTACGAGGGTGGATTGAAAAGTACTCGGCCTAACCAAGAAAATAAACACATACTAAATCAGTTATATTTTTATTTTTCTACATAATCACCATCAAGTTCAATACACTTTTGCCACCTCCCCTTCCAAGCATTTAGACCGTTGAAAAAAAATGATTCTTCCTTAGAGTCAAAATATGCGTCTACAGCTGCTTTGACCTCGTCGTTTGTCGAAAATCTTTGACCTCCCAAGTGCTTTTTTAGGTTAGGGAACAGAAAGAAGTCTGATGGTGCCAGATCAGGTGAATACGGCGGATGCGGTAACAGTTCAAAGCCACAGTTGTGAATTTCAGCCATTGACTGTACTAACGTGTGAACACGGGCGTTATCTTGATGAAACAGGACTTTTCTTCTGAGCATTCCTCGACGTTTTTCTTTTATTTCCTCTCGTAAACGACGTAGTAAGGTGCAGTAGTAATCAGAGTTTATAGTCTGACCCCTTTCAAGATAATCAATCATAATCACACCTTTCGAGTCCCAGAATACTGAAGCCATCACCTTATTTGCCGACAAAATCGACTTAGCCTTTTTAGGGGGTGGTGAACCAGGTCTTCTCCACTGTTTTGATTGTTGTTTTGTTTCCGGTGTACAGTAATGAACCCATGTTTCGTCTATAGTAATAAAACGATTCAAAAAATCATCTGCATCGGCTTCAAATAACTCCAAACAGTCGCGTGAAATAGTCAATCGCGTCCTTTTTTGTTCAACTGAAAGCAGTCGCGGAACCCACCTCGCAGACACCTTGTGGAAACCCAACTCGTTGACAATGATGTTTTGAGTTCGTTCATAAGAGATGCCTATAATCACTGCTATCTCTCTTATTTTTAATCTGCGGTCTCCCATTATTAAATCAAGTACTTTTTTAATATTTTCGTCAGTAGTTGACGTCGAAGGCCTTCCAGAGCGGGGTTCATCTTTCACACTCTCTCTACCACGCTTAAATTCTGCTATCCATTTTTTGACGGATGAATATGACAGAGCACAATCGCCTTATGTACTGACCACGTCATCATGGATGGCTTTTGATGATAGCCCCTTCTTATGGAGGTACTTAATGACCGCACGCTGCTCGATTTGCTCCATTCGCGGAAATTATGTCCGATTACTTTGTTAATAAATTTATAAAATCACAACTAATTATCGCACATGTTTCGAACTTCACACAATGAACTAGTCTGAACTGAACTAAATAATGTGGGTAGATTTGATTTTTAGAATTGAATGGATCTGTGTTAGGCCGAGTACTTTTCAATCCACCCTCATAATATAGTTGCAACATGTCTCTACCACGTAAGAAAACCTCTCTACATAGAGACTTCGATATGAGACTATTCGCTGTAGAACCAGAGTAACTAACATAACTCATCGGATTAGAAAGCTGAAATGGCAATGGGCAACAGAAGGTTCCGTTAAGCGGAGCTCCCTCCTTTGGAGTGAAAACATGTTAAGACATGCATGAAGTCAATGGATGTATGTGGTTCAAGAACGTGTTCGTAGCATTATTTGAGAAAGGTTCATAATTACAGTCCTCCACAACTTCACCAGTGGAATTGTATAGGGATGTTATTATTAAGTGGCGAAGCTTGCGAAGTCACTTATTGATTTCACGATGTCTGTCCGTCTGTCCGTCTGTCCATCTGTCCATCTGTCCATCCGTCTGTCCAACTGTCCCACGATTATCTCGAGAACGGTTTCGAATTTTCAAATTCTGTTTTCAGCAATCGTTTACTGATCACCCAGGCATCTGAACCTCCTATTTTGAATTTTTTTCCGTTAGAAACCGCTACAAAGCTGATTGCTTCGCCACTTTGCTATGCTGTTAGCTTGCTAGGTTTTTATGTTATTGATAATGATGGGAGCTTTCTGAGGAAAAGAACAAGAAATATAAATTTACAATTTGGACAAGCCTTCACACACTGACCTGTAAATTTCTAGGCCGAAAAACTCCGAAAATTATTTAGTGATTACTTTAAAATGTAGACACGACGTTACATTAGAATACGCGCGTTTTTATATAATTTTGTAAAAAAAATACCACAGCAACGTGTGGCTGAGGACAGCTTATATATATATATATCCATGCCCCAGTTCGTAAAGTAAAACTTAAACATCAACCTTCACCTTGGATGACTGAGGGAGTTCGGATGACGATGACAAGGCGGAATAAGGCTTTTCAGCGTTTCAAAAGAGAGCGTACGGAAGAGAATTGGACATGTTTTAAGAAAGCTAGGAACAGATGCAATCAGATGGTACGTAACGCCAAACGCCGTTATATCCATAATAATATAATTAATTCTTCGCCAGCTAATGTCTGGAAGTTTCTCAGGTCAATTGGCGTGGGTGAGATGGAGCCTACTCTGGAATGCACCTCTTCCCTGTCTTGTGATGACATTAATCTCCATTTTGCTTCTGCTCCTGTTATGGACACTACTATACGATCTCAAACGATAGCTTATTTAGCTTCTATCCAATCTCCTCAAATTCCTTCTTTTCAATTTTCTCCAGTTCACCAGGATGACATTAAAAAAATTGTTCTAGCAATTAAATCCAAGGCTGTGGGTTGCGATGAAATCAGCAGAACTATGATAGTCAATATACTGGAGTATGTACTACCTGCACTTACTCTCATTATTAACTTTTCACTGGACTCAAGTCAGTACCCAAATCTCTGGAAAAAGGCTTTCATACACCTTATTCCCAAAATATCGAATCCCACATTACCTAATCACCTTCGTCCGATATCTATTTTGCCCTTCCTATCCAAAGTTCTGGAAGGCTGCGTACATAAGCAAGTTTCCAATTTTGTACTTAAACATAATCTACTCAGCGATTATCAGTCTGGGTTTCGTCTTGGTCACAGCACCACTACAGCATTACTCAAAGTTACGGAAGACATCAGACAAGGTATGGAAAAGAAGAAAGTGACTGTAATGGTGCTTGTTGACTTTTCTAATGCTTTTAACGCAGTGGACCATGATGTCCTTTTATCTATCCTGTCCTATTTAAGATTTGCACCCTCAGTCTTGGATTGGTTCTCTTCATATCTTCGCGGGCGTCAGCAGTCTGTCCATTTGGGACAGAAGAGTTCCAAGTGGGCTAGTCTTGATGCTGGCGTTCCGCAAGGCGGTATACTTTCTCCATTAATTTTCTCAGTTTTTATAAACTTGGTCACATCTATTCTTAACTGTTCGTACCATCTGTATGCTGACGACCTCCAAATTTACTTGCACTCGTCTATTGAAGAGCTCCATGACGCTATTAGAATGTTAAATCTGAACTTGGAAGCTATTAAAGAATGGTCTAGGCGTTTTGGAATATCAGTTAATCCAACGAAGTGTCAAGCTATAATCGTAGGTAGCTCGAGAATGTTGTCAAAAATTGATGTGACAAGCCTACCTGCTGTCTATTACAACGATATACTGATACCGTTCTCTTCCTCTGTAAAAAATCTTGGTCTGTATATGGATAACACAATGAACTGGAGTACGCATGTCACCGAAATTAGCCGCAAAGTCTTTGCCACCTTACGATCCCTCTATCGTCTGAAGAACTTTCTTCCAATCAAGACTAAGCTAACACTTGCGCAAACACTTATAATTCCCATTATTGATTATGCAGATGTGTGCTACCCAGATGTGAACCAAAATCTTCTTAATAAGCTAGAGCGTCTTCTCAATAGCTGTATTAGATATATATTTGGTCTTCGAAAATATGATCACATCTCTCATTATCGTGAACGCCTGAAATGGCTTACTATCCAACAAAGACGAAACTCTAGAATTTTGCTTGTTCTTTTCTCAATTTTGAATAATCCAACTTCTCCAGCATATCTGAAGGACAAATTCCAATATCTCTTTTCAACTCATGATAAGGTTCTACGCTCCTCATCTAATCATAAGATCAGTATTCCATCTCATTTCACTGGATTCACCAACAATTCCTTTACAATTCAGGCAACACTACTCTGGAATTCCTTGGCCGAAAACATAAGAAGAGCGCCAAGTAACGATTGTTTTAAAAAGTTGGTACATGACTTTTTTTTGAAACGAAGTGATGGGATGGGATGGGATGGGATGTTAAGAATGATGATGATATATTTTGACACATTTAAATGTTTTATTATATGTAATTTCAATATATGTATTTTATTATTATATGTAACGTATATATTATATCTATGTATGATACATATTTTGTTCATATATTTACATATGTAAAGTTTTGTATATTATATGTATATCTTAGTATGTATGTATGTGTGTATACAGATATATATATGTATATATGTATATATATATATATGTGTGTGTGTATTTGCACCTGCCACAAAATCTCATCACTCCACGGGTTGACTGGCAGAGAATGCCGCTAGGCATTAAGTCCGCCCTTTGTTACCCTTGTTATTAAGGTGTCAACAAATAAGATTAAATAAATAAATAAATAAATAATATATATATATATATATATATATATATATATATATATATTTTATATATAATAGTACTGATTAACCTATTTATGTCCTCGGTAGCACAGGAAACCATCGTGAGGAAATCTGTATGTCTAAAAAGCAATGTGACAGCGCGGTGGACTGATCTCCGTGTTTTTTACTTACTTTAAAAGCAAAATTGGCTTTCATTTTTGTGTTTGTTTCCTTTAAATCAAAAATAATGAGATAAATTAGATATTCAATATTTGGCACGATCTGAATTCTCGGACTATTAGATTGATTGTGCACGATACAAGGTCGTGATGCCAGTTAAAAGTGACGGTTCTTTAGTCGATGAGTTATTATTGCCGGCTTCCGCTAGATCATCCCATTAAAGCCAATGTTTTTGAGCTATTATTAATCCATTTTCATCATCGACAAACACAGTATCTACCGTTCCAATCTTTTTCTGCCGACTTCCAAAAAGGAGACGGTACTCAATTCGAGTGTATGTTTTTTTTGTGTGTTACCTCATAACTTTGTACTGGGCGAACCGATTTCGATGATTCTTTTTTTATATGAAAGCTGATAGTTCTCGTGTGGTTCCATATGAATTTGATCAAGGGCAGACCAATGGTTATTGAGTTATTCTTAAATTTCACGAACGCACATCGCGGCAGAACTCCCGATACCATCCACACCATCTGGATGATTGGCGGTCCACCACTGTGCGATTTAGAAGATGTTTTCTTCCTCGCACGACTTCCTTGTGGAATCGATTACCATCAGCGATTTTTCCGGACCGATACGACTTAGGGACCTTCAAGAAAAGAGCGTACTCCTTTTTAAAAGGCCGGCAACGCATCTGCAATTCCCTCCCTGGTGTTGCAGTTGTTCATGGGCGGCGGTAGTCACTTACCATCAGGTGAGCCGCATGCTCGTTTGCCCCCCCTACTATAAAAAAAAAAAAATAACCTATATTGAAGTCGCTTATATTGAAGTCGGCTGTACAAAATTATTAATTTTAAATTATTCAATTCACATATAGAGTTGCCTCCTATGTTTTAACATTTTTCAAGTCACTCTTTATTACTGAACAAATAGAAATTATACCAAAATATTGCTTCTACAATTCCCGAAAGAATAAATTCCGAGAAGCGTTTTGTTTAAGTATCAAAGAATTCCAACTTTTCATTATTACTCTTTTATTTATTTTAAAAACTTTATTGTTTTAATCATAAAGTTTACAAAGTGATGACTTAATGCCAGTTAATATTATTAATAGATCTGATTAAATTTCTTGGTATAAATATCTACGTAATTTCTCAGTACGCGAGCAACCCGCATTCGATCTATGCTGGCACTATTGAAGTTTTTACGTGGTAGAGCTGCAGCTATATTAATAGTATAGTTGTAGCACGAATGGGTCGGCTCGACCGGGGAAGTACCACGCTCTCACAGAATACCAGCGTAAAATAGCAGATTAACACTGCTGTGTTTCGTATGGTGAGTGTAGAGAACCGGAGACTCTTTTTTCTAGAAAAAAGGCATTCCAACTTAGTCCTCACGGGTGACAACTCATCTTCATTTTGATTCGAAAACGAGAATAAATGTAGATGTCTATGGACCACAGCAACCACTTTCCCTCAGATGGACTGTGTGCTCGTTTGTCACCCTATTCCTATAAAAAAAAGCCTATTATTTTCTCAGATATGAAATGAGCCTGTACCCAATCTTAAAACGTATTTGTATGTGTATTTAGGTTGTTAATAACAAATAAAAGTTTCATTTGTCAATTTAAAACAACATTTTTTTAAATTGTGGACAATCTAAAGTTATGGTAGAAAATTTGTCTTCAAAGACGCTCACTTGACAAACGAACCGAAGTGACAAAAGATCTTACAGTCGACCAGATGGTAAGCGGCTACTGAAGCCCATAGACACCTGCAGCCGCAAGAGTTACCGATGGTAATACATCATTTTCGGGAACCATAAGATTTTACTCAACACATTTCCATAAACTTTCAACACGGGACAAAACGAGGTGATAATTTCTCTTAAGTCTTCACACATTTTGTTTAAATCTTATTTATTGGTCTGAGCAAACTCTTCGCTTTCGGCAAGCATTTTATATTGGTGCAAATGGTTTTGTTGATACTTTTTTATTTTATCAGTTATTAAATAAGATTATTACAAAAATAATCAAATTGGTTGCTTTGTAGCTAAGTGAACTCCTTATGTTTGAAGTAATTTCTTTCATATGTTTATTATGGTTTCAACACGAATGGGTCAACAGATTTCACAGAATACCAGCATACAGTACCAGTTCAATGCTGCTTTGTTTCGTATAGTAAACCGAAGACTCTAGTAACTGGTAACAAGGTATTCTATCTCAGTCCTCAGGATGAGAACACATCTACATTTTAATTCTTAATCGAGGATAGATGTGTTTATGGGCCAGAGCATCCAATTACCATTACGTGGACTGTGTACTCATTTGTAGTCTTTAAGTACAGGAACAATTCATATTTGATCTATAGACTCCACTGAATTACCGAGCAATTATTTAATCTTGAAACTAAACGTATGATCCGCAATGAAGGACACATTGATAAAGGAAGCTAAGCATTTGACGAGCCGGGGGCTTAAAGCCCGCACGTAACTAGTGGTCACTATTTCGAGGACGAGTCAAGTCAGCCAATTCACACTGCAGTGAACTTTTTACTGCTCCAAAATCTTTATTAATACTCATTAAGAACTGATGGTTGTGTAACTACAGTAATTTTTTGACTTTGGACTAATACTCTATAACTATTCTTTAAGTTTAAATTCTAATACAGCGTGGCCCATAAGTCCCTTGAAATGTAAAAAAATAATTTAAAAAAACTAATGACATTATGAAAAAGGTTTTTATTATGTCATAATTCTTATAAAATGGGAATTATTTTTTGAAAATTACATCATCCAAATGTAATCCGTTACGATCGCGGCACTCCTGTAAGCGACGTTTAAAATTATCCATCACTGCGCGGCAAGTAAGCTCTGTAATGTTTGCCATTTCTCTTTGGATATTTTCTTTCAGGACGTCAATTGTCCGCGGGTTGGTTTCGTACACTTTAGTCTTAAGATAACCCCATAAGAAAAAGTCCATTGGGGTCAGATCTGGACTACGTGGTGGCCAAGGAATATTTCCTCTTCGAGAGATCACTTTATTAGGGAAAAGTTGAACGACGACCGGCATAGCGACGTTAGAGGTATGGGCAGTTGCTCCATCTTGTTGAAACCAGGTCCGCGTATTGAAGCCTGAAATATTCTGCAACTCTGGTGTAAAAAAGTCCTGGATCATAGCTACATACCGTTGTGAAGTAACAGTAAGCGCGCGGCCTCTGCCGTCCTCAAAAAAGTAAGGGCCTATAATGCCATGCGCTGACATAGCCGCCCAAACTGTCACTTTAGGGCTATGTAAGGGCTTCTGATGATTGCGGTTTGGATTTTCGCAACTCCAGTAGCGACAATTTTGCTTATTGACATGGCCGTTGATGTGAAAGTGAGCCTCATCAGAAAATAACACGTTATTAAACGAAGTAAAGCGGTTCAACATTTCATTTGCGAAATTTAGTCTGTGGATAGTGTCAGTATCTTTTAATTCCTGTACTAACTGAATCTTGTACGGGTGAAGATGTAAATCTTTCTTTAAAATTCGCTGTAACGATGTTCTGGGTAAGTTTAATACACTGGAACGCTTACGAGTAGACTGGGTAGGATTTTCACGAATTGAGTGTTTCACTACATCGATGTTTTCTTCCGTCCGTGATGTCCTTGGTCGACCTGACCGTTGTTTATCCAACGTCGAACCACTCTCTTCGAACTTAATAACCCAGTTCTTAATCGTTTGAACACTTGGAATGTCTTTAAAGTTGCGTAAATTCTGATATTCTCGAAATTTACGCCGCGCAATGGTAGCCGAATCATTGTTTCGATAAAACTCGCGCACACAAAATGCACGGTCCGCACCGGTGAAACGCTCCATGGCGACTGAATTCCCAGAAACCGTCGGTACTCCCCCCGCACCGCGCGCGCCACTCATGCGCGCCTTTTGTATTTTATTCGAAATTTACATTTCTAACGACTTATGGGCCACCTTGTACTATCCAGATACACGACAATGTGTCAGCCAAGTTCGGAAAAAAAATGGACGACGCAACGGCAGTGTGTGTGGTAGTTACACAAACCATTTCAAACCACTTTGGAACCCCTAAAACTAAAAAATCAGGAGTAAATTTGTAGTAATATGTATGATTGTATTGTATATCTAATAAGTAAAACTAATAAGGACCACTTAAATATTCAGAAATCTAAATTCATTTTAGAAATGTTTTCAGTACTGACTTGACATTGGCAGAATTCTTTTAAGAGAAGCCAAAAAGTAAAGAAGAAGAAAAAATGTTTTCAGATAAAGTGAAATTCATTTCTCGAATAATAAACTAAATATATGGTTACATAATATGTAGCACGATTTAGGTAAAAGTATTATAAAATACGAGCGTTCCTACGTCATGTTTTATTTCTATATTTCGCTTTGCTGCCCAATGCATACGTTCCCTCGGAATATTTTTATTTGTCATACTTCGTGTTCATTAATGGAGATGTTTCGAAAAAAGCACCTAAAGTTGGATGGTAAATAAATTTTTGTATCGGTTGGATTCGAACTGATATACGGGTGAACCTGTGATTTATACCCGTGAACAAGGTTTTAAAAAACACTTTTTAATACACGAATTAAATAGCTTAATTTGATGTTTGAGCTTGTTATAATTTTTGGTTAACCCTGAGTCCAAACTGGCAAACACACGATAATACAGAGATGGTAGATGTTCAGCGATCGGAAAGAGACTGGCACGCCACGGAAGCAAGAGACAATGCTGCCTTTAATTGATGACAAGGCAAATTAAAAGGAAATACATGTAACCAATTATTATTGAGGACTAAGGGTTTTCCCTAGTACTGGGAAACTGTATCAGAACGCTGATTGCTCGCGTTCTATGACCTTACCAGAGGCTACTACACCTTTCACACGAGTTCGTATAAAAGAATGAACATGTCCATTCCGTTTAGTTCCATCACGTGTATTTACGAATGTGATTTTCTTTTTCTGCCATTATAATACTTTTTAAAATTATCATTCGAGGTCTGTCTATCAATGCTTATTCTTCTAGAAAGTATGGTTGCCGTTTCAAGCAATTAAAGTCATTCAGTTTTCGTAACTTAAGGACTATCAGTTGCATACGTGTATCTGTAAGCCACAGTCAAGTAAGCACAGTGTAGGGCAGGTCCTTACTAGTTGAGTGACAACTGATAGAACATGCAGGAAGTTGATGGAAGTAGGTGTCTAAGAACCGGGTTTTGTAGCAATTCTGGGGGTAGGCCATATGGTCAGAGTATCGATCTTGCGAATTCTTCTAAATTTCAAATTTGACGAAAAATACACTGTATATTTCCTGGGACGATGTTGTAAAAGCGTAGACTTTTAATTATTCTGTGTATTAAATGAAACTTATTTTACGGATATTATCGTGTTTGATTTTTGACTTTTTAATTCCCGACGTTTCGTACTTCTACGTACGAACTCTGTGTAGTTGAAAAACTGGTAGAGTTCTAACTTAAAAGCGAACTTGTCTCCCCTGTATTTTTAGTGTATTTTATCACTTTTATTACGTCAAATAAAGTTAACGTTCTAATATATATATTATAAAAAGGGTGCGCATATCTAGATTTTATGATAGTAACGAAAATATGGTGAAATCTACCAAAAGAACATGGAGACGCATGTTATTCTAAGTTAAGACGATGTATCTGTATCTATGGTATAGTAGCTTCTTTCATAAGTAGGTACTTTATTTTAAATGTTATAATGTTATGCAGGTACATACATATTTTTATTTTGGATTCCATGTTTTTAATTAGGGCAACAAACAACTACATGTAAAGGCAATAATACATAAATAAGCCGGTACCGTTATCCACAAAGTAATATTAAATTTGTACGAAACAGAGTATAAATAAAATGATAAACAAAACTAAATATTTGCCCAAGTTATGAGAAACTAATGCAATTCAAAGTTATAGTCCTAATCATACTAACGTCAATTCTCGAGTGGGAAACCAAAGAAAGTGCCTCGTAATATTTGTGTTACCCTGGTTTCTCCTCGTACTACAGCTTTATATCTATCATTTCTCTAGCATTCGTATACTATTATATTAACTGTAGTAATGGAAAGATTGCCATCTTAGAACAATTTGAGCTCTTTCAAGCTAGAAACAGCATAAACTCTGAAATTTTCATGTGGAATTTGTGGGTTCCTAATTAGTTGCCAAAACCAATTTTCCAGCATAATCCGGTTCTATAAATAACAAATAACTGGTTTTCTGACTTCAAGCTAGCAATAATATAATAAAGTCTGTTGATTTATCTTTATGTAAGACAAGTCATATCTATGATGACTTACTAAATGATGATATTATAATATATATTACTAAATGATGATATGATAAAGGGAAGAGCGGTTTCATCCTAATAAAGGTTTTTCAAACTTAAAAGGGTGAGTAAATCTGTCTCTGTAAATGAGACTTGTGTTATGAATAAATATTTTTGTATCTTGTATTTGTATTGTAATAATAAAACTAAATTATTGATAATTGAGTCAAATAATAGTTTAACATTTGATACAATTTTTTTACTCAAAAACAGTCTAAGAAAAAAATAAGAAAGTCCATCAATACGCTAAACCTAGCAACCGGTAACTGACTAGCAGTGTCAATGCTATATATATATATATATATATATATATATATATATATATATATATATATATATATATATATTAGTACGTGGATTTTATAGACAGTAATATGCATTCATAAATTTTGTTGCTGATCAGAAATTATATCGAGGATTCTCAAATAGAAAGCAACAAATTAGAAATTAAAAAGTCTATTGGAGCTGGCAACCGGTAGCTAACTGCCTTTTATATAACCGGTTAGAGCACACCGATTAGGTAGAATACGAAACGTTTTGAGCTACTAATTCCTATGCAAATTCCAATAGTTTCCGCTGACTTTTCACTGCTAGTCCGATAGTTCTAACATTTCGAATATCTGCAAATGGCAGTCAAATATAATATAAAATATAAAAAGAAGATCGCCTTTTATAATCAATACTGATACATTAACACAATACAATAAAAACGAACGACAAACATCAAAACAAAGCCTACTATTATTTACATAATCGCATTGCGGAACACTGCTGCCTGAACTGTTTATGTCAATACAGTCGAAAGCGGATACACCGCTTGACATCAGCTTTGGAATCATAATTTACATCATCTTCAGGTTTGAAGTCCTCACATTATAAACACAAATACAATTTTTTTGATCATCAGATTAGTCCATCAAAATAGTAACAGATATAAATGTATACGTGGTAGAGCCATGCTGCAGCTAGCTTATGATTGTAGCAAGAATGGGTCGGCTTGACCGAGGAAGGAGTGTGGTCCTTCTCACAGAATACTAGCGTAAAATAGCAGCTGAACACTGCTGTGTTTTGTACGGTAAGTGTAGAGAAATGGGGACCCTTTTTACTAGATACGAGGTTTCCATCTTAGCCCTCAGTGGTGACAACGCATCTGCATTTTGATACTTAATCGAGGATACATGTAGATTACTATGGGCCACAGCATCCACTTACCATTCAGGTGGGTTGTGTGCTCGCTTGACACCCCAAATCCTTAAAAACAAAAATACGTAAATATTATTTACTTGTGTACATACGTTTATTAGAACTATCAGACATTAGCGTTCTTAGTAGCATGTTCTCTAATATGTTGTTATAACCGAATTCAACAGTATATAAATTTACGTTTTAATCTTCTTACTAATAAAGGTTCATATTTTGGGCGCTGGCAGAATAACAGCGTTGTAGGCAATCGCAACATTTTTGCTGAGCTAGAGCCTATTCATTACTACATTATGTATTTATTGTCATTTGTGTATGTACTCATTTTAACTTTATTGGTGGTAATGAAGAAATGCTTATTATTATGTGGTATTTATAAAGTTTTCTCATCTGGTTGGGCAATATAAATATACAATTGTAAATTAACATGGTAAACGTACATAAATATCAATAAAACAAAATAAATACATAAAAAATACATAAAAATATAAAAACCCAACCAGATGGAAGCCCTCGGCAGGGGAGACCACACGGCCGAGGGTTAGGGGGAAAGGGAAAGAAACCGGCGAACGATGCGTGCGGTATCGAGGAGCACTGCCTTCTGCATTTGAGCTTGTAGCGGTCCGTCACGGAGTTCCAGTTGCCTCAGACAACCCGAGAGGATGACTGGAATTAACCCATTCGCAGAGACGACTACAGGTATAATTTCGGCCGGCAATTCACCCCACATATCGGTAACCTCTTGAGCCAGGTCCAGATATTTTGTCAGCTTATTCAATTGATCAAGTGTCAAGCTTTTTTCTTTTATTATTATTATTAAAAAGGTGCAAACTAGCACGCAGTCTACCTGATGGTAATAATCAAAATGCTGATGTATTATTATTTACAGTTACTAACATATGAAATGGCAGCATTGTGTTGCTATTTCACGCTTGTATTTTGTGGCAAGCATGGTCATAGTCGAGACTACTTACTCGTGCTGCAACCATAAATAGTCTCAGTAGTATATTAGAGATTGATACCATCTTGCAAAAATATATATAATATAGTATATTATAGATTGAAAACCTAAACTTGCAACCGGCAGTGCAAAGATTTGAAACGTCAATCAGGCACTGTTATAATCAGGGATTGATCAAGTGTTAAGCTTTTTTCTTTTCTACTGCTCTACCACGAAAAAAAACATGTACATTATTTATGAAAGGTAATTGTGTTTCTATTTATATTTAATCAAATCCAGTTTTTTTAATATAGATTGGCAGACTCACGAATTAGACTAAACGTGTCAATTGTTATTCACTTTAATATATTTATAACTTGTTGCGTAATGTTTGTACAATGAATAAGTTCTATTGAATTAACAAATATTTATTACACTAATGTTTGCATATAAGCTCGAGTTCCGCCTCTAAAACAGTATTTTGATAAAATTCACTGTGTTTTAATCTCAGACTACCAAAATGGATAGGCAAAACAGTATCAAGTGTGTCATACCGAAATGCCGAAATCATGCCGATTTCGATGCACACATTCTTTACTCTTTTTCTTTCTTTATCAGCTAGTAAAGGTAAAACAACACCTGTGTCATTTGCAGCCAATGCCTTTACATAAATATGTGTGCGTAAATTCTTAAAAATTGTTGAGCGTTTCCGTTGTTGATGATTTAGGCATGATTTCCGTGTTAATATTTCTTTGTTGGTCTAAGATTTTACTCAAAAATATAGTGAATTTTATCGAAATTTGATTGAGAAACTTACCTAACTTAACTTTTTAACAGTGGTAGAGCAACGCGGCAGCTTTTGCTGTCGCACGGATGGGCCGACTCGAACCGGGGTGGTACCACGACCCTCACAGAAAACCAGCGTGAAGTAGAGATTTACCTCTGCGTTTCGCTTGGTGAGTGCAGGTGACCGTAGGCCTTTTTTACTGGAAATGAGGCATTCCATCTTAGTCCTCACGGGTGACAACGCATCTACATTTTGATTCGTAATCGAGGATAGATGTAGATGTCTATGGGCCGCAGCAACCACTTACCATCAGGTGGACTGTGTGCTCGTTGGTCACCCTTGACTTATAAAAAAAATTCTATAAACGTCGTAGTATTAAGCCAATGTATCCGTAAGTCATATAAATATACTCAATTGTCAGTAAAGAGATCATTGAATCATGCGTGACCCTTCAGTATAAAGCTGCCTACACAGTGAGATAATCGGTATTTCGGGTGCAAGTTTTTTTTAACGGCACAGGATAAATTTTGAATGTATTTTAGCTTAATCCTAAAAATAAAATGTTTAAGCCAAGTGTCCTTTGTATTTATTTTACGTTCCGTGTTGTGTGAACAATTATTTTTGATTTGCTACCATTTTATAAAATTATTTGATTTGTGTCAATGTTCTTTGTGTTGGAGTGTTATCGAAAATTATATGTGTCAATTTTATAAATAGCTTGGATTATTTTTTATATTTATGATTTCGTCTAGAACTATAAAAACCATTCGAGTAAATGTTTACTATGGCAATGGTATTTTTTTTATAGGATAAGGGTGACTAACGAGCACACAGTCCACCTGATGTTAAGTGGTTGCTGTGGCCCATAGACATCTACATCTATCTTTGATTTCGAATCAAAATGCAAATGCGTCGTCACCCGTGAGGACTAAGATTGGATGCCTCGTTTCCAGTAAAAAGGGTCTCCGGTTCTCTACACTCACCATACGAAACACAGCAACATTAAGCTGTTATTTTACGCTGGTATTCTTTTTTTTATATGATAAGGGTGACAAACGAGCACACAGTCCACCTGATGGTAAGTGGTTGCTGCGGCCCATAGACATCTACATCTATCCTCTATTACAAATCAAAATGTAGATGCGTTGTCACCCGTGAGGACTAAGATGGAATGCCTCATTTCCAGTAAAAAGGGCCTCCAGCCACCTGCACTCACCAAGCGAAACGCAGAGTTAAACCTCTACTTCACGCTGGTATTCTGTGAGGTCGTGGTACCCTGGTTCGAGCCGGCCCATCCGTGCGACAGCAATAGCTGCCGCGTGGCTCTACCACTGTTAAAACTGTTATTCTGTGAGAGCGTGGTCCTTTCTCGATCGAGCCGGCCCATTCGTGCTACAATTATACAATTAATATAACTGCAGCATGGCTCTTCCACGTATTTAAATATATTTTCTACATTTATAATTACTGTTTTAGCATTTGTAACATTAAATAGAAATATTTATTTATTTACACGGGTACAACAATTTAAATGAAACTAATTTTACAGATCCTATCGTGTTTAATTTAACTTTTTACTTTCCGACGTTTCGGGTGCTTTAGAGCACCCATGATCACTGGGATGACTGAGGTGTTTGACGTCCCAATGTCATAGTTAGCCCGGCTTAAGTTTTTGAATAATAATTGCGGTCTGATCTACGCATAATGAGCTTATAGTATCTTGAAGTCTTGCAGTGGTGTACTTAGATTTGGGTTTAATTTTATTAATTATAGGATCCCAAGCAGATGACAGCACCTATCTATCTTCTCTATTGAAATTAGGATGTTTTTTTTAATTTCAATAGCCTCGTGAATCATCTTTGGTAGGAATCGGAGTTCTTTTGCGAAGATTTATGATCTATCAAATATAATGTAATGGCGGGGACAAAGAAGGGAAGTCTGCAGTCTGTGTAAAATTAGTTTTATGTAATTAAATAGAACGTTTTATATTACGTAAAAGATAATGTTAAAATACACCGTTTGCATTTTTAGGTCTATTATATAAAAGGCATCTATGAATATATATAAAAGGCACTCCATATTTTGAAGGCCTGCGTTCAGTAGTAGAATTTCAAAAGACTGTAATGAATGAGTCAATGAATGATATTTATTATTATACGTGCGGAGTATTCTATTGGAGTTTCAAACTTGTACTACACAATTTTTGAAATTAAAACTTCTTTAGCATCGTTGTGGTTTGAAACTGGACGAAACAAAAAAGTGACACTAAAAAGAGACAAAAGTATACATCTATAGGATTTAGCCTGCGTTAGTGTGTGATAAAATACGGTTTAGTAAGCGACAGTAGCCTAATGGCAGGGTGCTGACGGCGAACTCAATAGGTTATGGATTCGAATACTCCATTCGATTGTTTTTAAGTTTACCAATAGAAGTTAAATGGAATTTAAGTACATAATGTTAATAGAATTGATAGTATTTTTTTAAATATTGTTTCCTATTATTTCGGTCTCCTCTTTGTGCGCTGCTTTAAAGATGGTTAATATACATTTTAACTTTTAAAATAAACAGTTAGAAAATTAAAAAATTTGTTAAATAAATAAAATTAATCAATTCATTCATAATGATAACAATCAATGATTTGAAGAGCTTACCGATTAATATTAAATTATTCGTATTTATGCAATCTAGCGCCTATTTTGTTTACTACTTTGAGAGTTAATTAATTTTTCTTATATAAAGTAACTTTACCTATAGAATGTATTAGATAGCGCTATTACAAAGCAATTTTACCTATAAAATGTATTAGATAGCGCTATTACAAAGCAATTTTACTCGAAAGAAAATATTCTTTTGATTTATTACACTAAATTTAAGTCTAAAAATAAGTATTATAACATTTATTTGCTATGAAATGAAATTTTTCCTTTTATTTTACTTGTGGTTGAAAATCATCATATAAAATAAATCATTTGTCGGGAAATATTTTAATTTTATATTTCGTTTCATTTGAAGGTTTTACTTCTACCGTGTGTGCATTGCACACTTGTTTTTTGTTTACTAAAATAACACTCCATAAATATAATGTATCCCATAAGATAAATTTACGCGGAGATAAGCTCGTTGAGATCGACTGCCACATTTGCAATTCTTCCTGTATGTCAGCAAAAACCACACATGCGTTATTTCTTTGAAAATATCATTTGATTTAGAAAATAACTACCGTAGAAAAAATAAATAAATATTGGTAAATCCAATTGGAAATACCTTAAGCGCATAAAAAAATTACGTATAACATGATTATACGGAATTTTTAAAGTAGTTTAAATACATTTCGACAGTACTATCGGCTTCAACACCCTCGAAAACCATAAAAATGAGACCCATGATGAAAAAATTGGTACCTAATTCAGCCGCCATCTTGGATTTACATTTCGACAGCACTATCGGATTCAACACCCTCGAAAACCATGAAAATGACACCCAATATTAAAAACTTGATATCTATTGCAGCCGCCACCTTGGATTTACATTTCGACAGTACTATCGGATTCAACACCCTCGAAAACCATGAAAATGACACCCAAGATTAAAAACTTGATATCTATTGCAGCCGCCACCTTGGATTTACATTTCGACAGCACTAGCGGCATCAGCACCCCCGAAAACCATGAAAATGACACCAATGATGAAAAAATTTATATCTATTGCAGCCGCCATCTTGGATTTACATATCGACAGCACTATCAGCTTCAACACCCTCGAAAACCATGAAAATGACACCCAATATTAAAAACTTGATATCTATTGCAGCCGCCACCTTGGATTTACATTTCGACAGTACTATCGGATTCAACACCCTCGAAAACCATGAAAATGACACCCAAGATTAAAAATTTGATATCTATTGCAGCCGCCACCTTGGATTTACATTTCGACAGCACTAACGGCATCAGCACCCCCGAAAACCATGAAAATGACACCAATGATGAAAAAATTTATATCTATTGCAGCCGCCATCTTGGATTTACATTTCGACAGCACTATCGGCTTCAACACCCTCGAAAACCATGAAAATGACACCCATGATGAAAAAATTGGTACCTAATTCAGCCGCCATCTTTGATTTACATTTCGACAGCACTATCGGATTCAACACCCTCGAAAACCATGAAAATGACACCCATGATGAAAAGATTGATACCCATTGCAGCCGCCACCTTGGATTTACATTTCGACAACCCTATCGGATTCAACTCTCTTGAAAACCATGAAAATGACACCCATGATGAAAAAATTGATACCTATTGCAGACGCCATCTTGGATTTACATTTCGACAGCACTATCAGCTTCAACACCCTCGAAAACCATGAAAATGACACCCAAGATGTAAAAAAATTATATATTTTGCAGCGGCTATCTTGGATTTACATTTCGACAGCACTATCGGCTTCAACACCCTCGAAAACCATGAAAATGACACCCATGATGAAAAGATTGATACCCATTGCAGCCGCCCCCTTGGATTTACATTTCGACAACCCTATCGGCTTCAACTCTCTCGAAAACCATGAAAATGACACCCAAGATGTAAAAAAATTATATATTTTCTAGCGGCTATCTTGGATTTACATTTCGACAGCACTATCGGCTTCAACACCCTCGCAAACCATGAAAATGACACCCATGATGAAAAAATTGGTACCTAATTCAGCCGCCATCTTGGATTTACATTTCGACAGCACTATCGGCTGCAACACCCTCGAAAACCATGAAAATGATATCCATGATGAAAAAATTTGGTACCTACTTCAGCCGCCATCTTGGATTTACATTTCGACAGCACTATCGGCTTCAACACCCTCGAAGCCCATGAAAATGACACCTATGATGAAAAAATTGGGAAAAATAAATATGGGGAAAAAATTGAGAACACAATTACTCTCTACCAAGAGAGCCGAACTAAACTACTCTGTGGCTGTAGCTCCCCATTTACAGAAAAAATCGGTTGTCTGTAAATTCGGTTTACTGACGATAGTTGAACGTGACAACGTCATAAGAAATATTTAATATCGAAAGAATCGTTACCTTTATTGCCGCAATTATCGTTGCTATAAACAATTGACACCACATTCGCTCGCACAGTCGCTCGTTCAGCGCTCTCGCTTGCACTTTAAATGGAACGCCTAGGTAACGCCGCATGAGTCCTGTTTTTTCGTGCTGGCAGCCAGCTTCATCGATTTATAAGACGTAGTCACGTCAATAATTTATACACGAGGCTACCAAATCAACAAAAATTTCGCCAGTTTGGAGCCGAAATAAATTAATTATTGCTAAACAAAACAAAATTACACTGCCATGTACATTCAGTGGCTTCCCACATGATAGATGAAGAGATTAAAAAATAGATTGAGTTAAACAATTGATATTTTCAAAATTTTTGTTTACAAGCCACAGGGACATGATAAATCCACACAATAAGCAACTTAAACCCTTTTTTTATTTAAAAATAGCAATTAATCGATTTAAAAAAATTATTAATAAGTTTAACAATCATTTATCTTTCTAACAATGTGCTTTATCATTTATACGAGTATGTATAATATGATTGCTAGATACGATTTTATTCGATAAAACGTTGGAATCTTAATTTTTAGGCGATAGTAGAACATACCTTGCGCTTTCGCTTAAGGTATGCAATACCTGTTCAAAGTTTACAGTGTTAATAAATGTAGATTAATAAAAACACGTTGTCCATTTTAGTATAAGAATGTTACCTAAGTGTACATATGTAGTTGGTTGTTTATAGACATTTATATCTATATGTAGGCCAAGGAAGATCATTCCCTTATACACTAAAGTTGGAAGGCGCAAATATGCGTACATACAACATAAAATACAAGAAAATATAATAAGCAGATTGTTAACAATTCATCGCAAATATATGGTACGCTTTCCCGATGATATTAATTTCAAAAATCCTCCAAACAACAACCTTTGCCACGTTACCACCGATACGACGCTTCGCTAGACTAAAACCTTCACTATGGATCTGGCCAGTATTTTATAGATGCACCTACATATATAAATAAAATTGAAGCGTCTGAATGTAATATCGGCCTTTTATTGAGCTGAGGGTGTTATTTGTATGTCATTAATGTATGAGTAACCATTTTAAAAAAAATCTGTCTGTCTGCCCTTCTGATCACATTCACAAGTCCACTGCTGAACATAGGCCTCCCCCAAGGAATGTCACAAAGCACGGTCCTGAGCCACCTGCATCCATCGACTTCCTGCACATCTCACCAGGTCGTCACTCCATCTAGTGGGAGGACGCCCAACACTTCGCCTGCCGGTACGAGGCTGCCACTCGAGAACCTTTTTCCCCATCGGTTGTCGGTTCTTCGAGCTATATGGCCGGCCCATTGCCACTTCAGCTTACTAATCCGTTGGGCTATGTCGGTCACTCTGGTTCTACTGCGGATATCCTCATTTCTGAGTTTATCACGCAGAGAAACTCCGAGCATAGCCCTCTCCCTAGCTCGCTGAGCGACCTTGAGCTTCCTAATCCGGCCAGCAGTGAAGGACCACGTTTCAGTTCCGTATGTCATCACTGGCAACACGCACTGGGTGTACAGTCTCGTTTTCAAGTTTTGAGGTATACCTGACGAGAAGATATGCCGTAATTTCCCGAACGCTGCCCAACCGAGTTGAATCCGTCGATTGACCTCTCGGTCGAAGTTGGACTTACCTAGTCGGACTATTTGTCCCAGGTAAACATACTCGTCAACAACTTCGAGCTTAGTGTTCCCAACAACTACCGGCATAGGTGTGACATGGACATTAAACATGATCTTTGTTTTGTCCATGTTCATCTTAAGACCTATCCGTTGGAAAACACTATTGAGGTCATTGAGCATAGTGCTTAGGTCCTCCAGCGATTCTGCCATAAGGACTATATCGTCGGCAAATCGAAGGTGAGTGATGTACTCGCCATTGATGTTGATACCGTATCCTTTCCAGTCCAAAAGCTTGAAAACGTCTTCCAATGCAGCGGTGAAGAGTTTCGGGGATATGACGTCACTCTGTCTTACACCTCTCTGCAATTGTATAGGTTTCGTACTCTGGTTCTCTACTCGGATAGCCATCGTAGCCCTACTGTATAAGCACTTCAACACTTCGATATACTGACAGTCAACTTGGCACCGCTGAAGGGACTGCAGCACCGCCCAAATTTCGACGGAATCAAAGGCTTTCTCATAGTCCACATACGCCAGACATAGTGGCAAATTGTACTCCTCGGACTTCTGTACAATTTGCCGTAGGGTATGTATGTGGTCTATAGTGCTAAAGCCTTTTCGGAAACCGGCTTGTTCAGGAGGCTGGAAGTCGTCAAGTCTGCGCGCGAGACGATTTGTAATAACTCTCGAAAACAGCACGTAGACGCGGCTCAGAAGGGAAACCGGTCTGTAGTTCTTCAAGAGAGCGTTGTCGCCTTTCTTGAAGAACAAGACCACCGCACTTCTGCTCCACGCCTCCGGTGTAATGCCACCATGGAGGATGGAATTAAAAAGCTTCTGAAGGACTTCAAGTACCGGTTTTCCACCCGCTTTCAGAAGCTTTACTGTAATTCCATCCTCGCCTGGGGCCTTGCCGTTTTTAAGGTGGTGGAGAGCCATTCGAAACTCGCTCAGACTTACGTCCGAGATATGATCGAAATAATGTCGGATAAGACTCGCTCTTGAATCGTTACACTTGCGTGTGGCTCCAATGATGACGTGTACAGCTGCCCATAGAACCTCTCAATCTCACTCAAAATCTCAGGTGCCCCGGAAACGATGCTGCCACATTCTGTCTTCAGCTTTGACAGTTGGCTCTTTCTGGCAGACAGATCTCTGGCAAAGACTTTGGAGCCTTGGTTCCGCTCAATCGCTTCTTCAATACGAGCTGTATTGAAGTTGCGTAAGTCCCGCCGCATGCATTTGGAGATCTGTCTGTTCAGTTGCCTGTATGCTGCCAAATCTTTTGAAGAATGTAGCTTCATCTCCCGTCTAACAGCCATGAGATTAAGAGTGTGATTGGAGAGTTTTTGTGTTCTTCTGCGGCGGGTCTTGCAGAACTTAGCTCCGGCCGCATGGACAGTTTCCACGAGCTTGTCATTCAAATCGTCCACTTCATTGCAGTCTTCTATGCACTGAAAACGGTTTTGTAACTCGAGCTGAAAGGTTTCGGGATTTTGGATTAGAGCACGAGGGGGACGGAGCGTTGACTTTATTAGACGAGACCTCTCCAACTTAACGTTTAGGTTCAGTGTGCCTCTAACCATTCAGTGATCGCTGCCGGTTTTCACCCTCGCGATCACTGAGACATCACTGAACAGTTGTCGTCTGGTCGTCATAATGAAATCAATCTCATTTTTTGTCGAACCGTCGGGGCTCGACCAGGTCCACTTCCTGTGGGGCCGCTTCTGGAAGAAAGAGTTCATCATAAAGAGTCCCTCTTTCTCCATGAAGTCGGCCAGCTGCTGGCCCCTTGTGTTCCGTTGCCCTATTCCAAATTTCCCCACTTTCAGTTCACCGTTCTCTCTTGTGCCTAGTTTTGCATTGAAGTCTCCCATTAACACCGTATATTGGGTTTTGGAGAAATGCATGGCTCTAGAGATAGCCTCATACATTTCCTCCACCTCCTCATCGGGGTGTGCCGAGGTTGGTGCGTAAACCTGTATGACCTTCAGCGAATACCGTTTGATGATTCTGAGTATAAGGTACGCAACCCTCCTCGACACACTCTCAATCTTTACAACGTTGTTAACGAGAGACTTGTGGACGATTAATCCGACACCTCCTGGGGACAGATGGTCGCCCTCCCGGTAATAGAGCAAGTTGCCGGATTCGAGGATTACCGTGTCCTCCCCCTCTCTTCGGACTTCGGATAATCCTATAATATGCCAGCGTAACTTGTCTATCTCTTCTTCCAGCTCCAGGATCTTCTCGTCAGTTCTCAGGGTGCGTGCGTTATAAGTTGCCAGGTCGAGTCGTCGTAGGTGGCAACCGAACCTCCACCGGAGATTCTTAGCACCCCCTGCCCCGCCGTTACCATGGTCCCCACCGTAGCCAGGAATAGCGGGGCCGCCGGGGACTGGGGGCCGTCTCTTCGTCACTTTCATTATGGGGGGTATATTGCCATAGTTGCCACGCTTGGCGAGTGGATTGGCAACCGCAGTTTTTTATTGTATTTTGCCGTTACCAGGAAAATGCTGCTGCCCATCTCCTGCCTGTGTCCCTTTGTCGCCTTTTACGACACCCACGGGAAGACATGGGGTAGTGGATATTCTTAACCACCACTACACGGCATACATTAGGTATGAATAAATACTTACTTACTTACTTATCGTCACGCACAATCCCTGACGGGGTAGCCAGAGAGAACAGATCGCCAAGTGTCACGATCCTTACATACCTCTTTCGCTTCTTTCAGATTCATTATCTTCTTCATACATGCACGTCTAGGTATCCGAGTACTCTTGACCCTCCCCTCTTCGAGCAATTTGCTCACATGGTCTTCGAAAGTTAGTCTCGGTCTACCTCGACACCTTTTAATATTAACTTTCGCGCTATATATTTTCTTCACCATTCGGTCTTCACTCATTCTCTCAACGTGCCCAAACCATCGAAGCACGCCCTTATCAAATTTTGTGATAAGGTCATCTTTCAAACCTGCCATATTGCGAATCTCTTCGTTTCGCTTTCGGTCAGCCATGGTGACGCCGCACATTTTACGAAGAGATCGCATCTCTTCTGCATTCAACTTGCTTTTATGCTTCTTCTGGCATACCCAGGTTTCGCTGCCATATAACAAAGTCGGTACCAACACTGCGTTATGTATTGCAAGGCGTGCACTCTTCACTACGCCTTGCCTTTTGACTAACGCAGTCAGGGCACCATTGACTTTGTTCCCGGCAGCGACACGCCTGTCCACATCTAAATCACATCTTCCATCCCGGCTAAATGCACTCCCCAAGTAAACTATTTCATTTACCTGTTCTAGACATTCCTGATTTACCCATATTTCACACTTCGTTCTCTCTTCGTCCCTTTCAAATACCAGAACCTTAGTTTTATTAGCATTCAAGCGGAGACCTTTAATTTCACATTCCTCTTTCATACACGTGACTAATGCCTGCAGTTCTGCCTCTGATGGTGCAATAAGCACTGCATCATCAGCATACAGCAGACAATTTACTTTAATGTCACCCAATTTCACACCCAAACAGCTATCTTTCAGCTTCTGTAAACAGCTGTCGAGATACAGTATGAACAGCCAGGAAGACATGACACAATCCTGTTTTACGCCCGTTTGGACGCTAAACATGGGTGACAGGTCATGCCCTACCCGCACACAGGCTTTACAGTCACAGTAAAGGGACTGCACAGCCCTTAGCAATCGACCATCCACACCATACCCCGGCAACAGTTCCCACATTTTCTTCCTTACAACCTTATCAAATGCTTTCTCAAGATCCACAAAAGCACAGAAAATCTTCTGGTTAGCAGCCAGAAGCTTCTCCGTGATCATGCGTAGAGAAAACATTTGATCCGTGCATCAGATATGAATAAATCAAACTATAAATATAACTAAAAGCCGATTTTTTAAAAAAAAGAGTTATAAAGTGCAAAAAAATTAAAATCAAACCACTATTTAAAACTAATTTCTCAATTAAGTGACACTGTGTAACAAAAAAACTTTACCTCAGTCACAACTAGCGACATCTGGTGAGTGGAAGATTATTAGCTCTCATTGCCGCAAAGTAACGGCATAATAGAATCCACTACGCATCATCTCGTGGATATCGTAAAAGGCGACCGAGGAAAATCAAACAGGAGATAGGTAGCAGCATATTTCTTTTAATCTAGGATAGGGTGACAAACGATCACACAGTCCACCTGATGGTAAGTGGTTGCTGTGGCCCATAGACATCTACATCTATCTTCGATTAAGAATCAAAATGCAGATGCATTGTCACCCGTGAGAACTAAGATGGAATGCCTCGTTTCCAGTAAAAATGGTCTCCGGTTCTCTACACTCACCATACGAAACACAGCAGCGTCAAGCTGCCATTTTACGCTGGTATTCTGTGAGAGCGTGGTTGAGCCGATCAATGTGTGCTACAACTATACCTAGTATAATAGTAATATAGCTGCAGCGTGACTTTACCACTTTTGTATGTTCTTTCTGAAAACAACTCAAAATAATAAAAACTTCGGTTCCCGACCCGCCTGCCTAACGTATACGTTACTTGTATTTATAGTTGCCACAACTATGTCGAATTTCCCCCCTATGAGGCAATATATGGGGGAAGCCTATTTTCAACAGTAAACTTTGATAGGCTTTAATGAATGAAAAATTAATAAAATGACCCATTGTTTAACAAATTCTATGCAAAGAAACAATTTTGAATTCAAATTCAATAATAATTATGTTGATGATAGTGATGGTGATGACGATGAAGATAATATATCAATAACCGTTTTAAGTCCGCTGTTGAACATAGACCGCTCCAAGGATGAGTCTGCTGGTAAGCATTTCTCGAAAGATTTGCCCATAATCACCACGTTACCTTCATGGAGGTACTACTCCGAAGGCGTGGAGCAGAAGTGCGGTGGTCTTTATCTTCAAGAAAGACGACAACGCTCTCTTAAAGAACTACATGCCGATTTCCTTTTTAAGCCGCGTCTACGTGCTGTTTTCGAGAGTCATTACGAATCGTCTCGCGCACAGTCTTGACGACTTCCAGCCTTCCGAACAAGCCAGTTTTCGAAAAGGCTTTAGCACCATAGACCACATACATACCCTTCGGCAAATTGTACAGAAAAGCGACTCTTCGCTTTTCTGTACAATTTGTACAATTGTACTCTTTACTTTACAATTGTACTCTTACAATCTGCCACTTTGTCTTGCATATGTGGACTATGAGAAAGTCTTTGATTCCGTCGAAATTTGGGCGGTGCTGCAGTCCCTCATGCGGTGCCAAGTAGACTGTCGGTATATCGAAGTGCTGAAGTGTTTGTACAGTAGGGCTACGATGGCTATCTGAGTACAGAACTAGAACATAAAACCTATCCATCTGCAGAGAGGTGTAAGAAACAGGGTGACGTAATATCCCCGAAACTCTTCACCGCTGCATTGAAAGACGTTTTCAAGCTACTGGACTGGAAAGGATACGGTATTAACGTCAATGGCGAGTACATCACTCACCTTAGATTTTCCGACGATATAGTCCTTATGGCAGAATCGCTGGAGGACCTAAGCACTATGCTCAATGACCTCAATGGTGTCTTCAAACGGATAGATAGATGAACATGGACAAAACAAAGATCATGTTTAACGTGTAACGTTTTCTAACAGTGGTAGAGCCACGCGGCAGCTTTTGCTATCGCACGGATGGACCGGCTCGAACCGGGGTGGTACCACGACCTCACAGAAAACCAGCGTGAAGTAGAAGTTTGCCTCTGCGTTTCGATTGGTGAGTGCAGGTGGCCGGAGGCCCATTTTACTGGAAATGAGGCATTCCATCTTAGTCCTCACGGGTGACAACGCATCTGCATTTTGATTCGCAAACGAAGATAGATGTAGATGTCTATGGGCCGCAGCAACCACTTACCATCAGGTGGACTGTGTGCTCGTTTATCACCCTATTCCTATAAAAGAACAAACGTCCATGTCACACCTATGTCGGTAGTTGTTGGGAGCACTAAGCACGAAGTTGTTGACGAATATGTTTACCTGGGACAAATAGTCCGACTAGGTTAGTCCGATTTCGAACGAGAGGTCAATCGACGGATTCAATTCGGCTGGACAGCGTTGGGGAGATTACGACACATCTTCTCGTTAGACATACCTCAAAACCTCAAAACTAGATTGTTCAACCAGTATGTGTTGCCAGTGATAACCTATGGAACTGAGACGTGGTCCTTCACTGCTGGCCGTATGAGGAAGCTCAAAGTCGCTCAGCGAGCTATGGAGAGGGCTATACTCGGCCTTTCTCTGCGTAATGGACTTAAAAACGAGGAGGAGAGTAACCGAAATAGCCCAAATAATTAGTATGCTGAAGTGGCAAAAGGCCGGCCATATAACTCGAAAAACAGACAACCGATGGGGAAGAAAGGCTCTCGAGTGGCAGCCTCGTACCGGCAGGGGAAGTGTAGGGCGTCCCCCCACTAGACCTACTAGTGAGCACCTGGTAAGACATGCAGGAAGTCAATGAATGCATGTGGCTCAGGACCGTGCAGTGTGGCATTGCTTGGGAGAGGTCAGCATCGGACTTGAGAAGGGCTGTAATGAGGACCACGTAACCTTGTGAACCACGGAACCCTTTTATAGTAAAACCTACACACTGGTATTGCTGTTTGCCCAATACTTATGAAATTTGAGTTCAAATTTTCAGAATAGGTCACAATCTTTAATTGATTACCATAGCGTCGTTCCCTCCCATTCAAACTTATGCAGCAATACATTTTGCTATATGAAATTTACCATAAAAGGTCGTATAACCATAATGATACGTTCAGAGCAAAGTCTTTACATTTATGAAACAAAATTAAGCTTTCTAGTAATAAAATTAAAATGACGGAATATAATAAATATCGAAACTGGCAAGATGAAACTAAACAACTCACAATTTCGATTGAATTTTAACAATAATTTATCACAATCACATCAAGATGTTACAACGGATTTTGAACAACATTATACCGACATTCTAATCTTGACTACAAAGTCACTGAATTCCTCTCGAACTGTCATCGAATCATTACTCAAACAAAATGTAAATATCTGTTGTTGGCGTCATCTAATTTATTTTATACAGTATATACAAAGTAGGCGAGCAATTTATTTAACGAACGTCCTTTCTCTCAACCAGCATCCTTTACAATCCAGGATCGAAGGCCACAAGCCATTTAAATTCTGTCTCTCCATAACTACTGTTAAAATGTAAATGTACAAAGAACTATAGCAATCCCTTTTAAGCAATATTTGCTTAAAGGGGATTTTTAAACTACTTAAGAGTACATGATTGGTAATAACCCCTGAGAATGAGGTAATCGATACCATGCTGTTTATCAACGATTTCATATTTAATTGTATAACATATTTTATTGTAAATAAATGATTATAAAAAAAGATCCGCTGAGTAACTGCTGGTTCTTCCCAGGAAAGAGGTTTTTCTCCACACCAATGGTAAAAGCATAAATTACTTTCAATTGTGAATAATCTATTAATAACGAAATAATGTGTATAAAATCTTTTAATATATATCAAATGAAAATTATTCAATTTTCGACCGACTTCAAAAAGGTGCCAGTACTCAATTTACTTTATACTGGGTGAAACGATTTCGATGATTCTTTTTTATTTGAAAGTTGAAGTACCAGTCACATGTAGTCCCATATAAAGTGATCAAGGTCTGACAAATAGTTTTGAAGTTATTCTTAATAATTTATATTCAAGTCGGTTGTACCAAATTTTTAATTTTTAATTTTGTTCCATTTCATTCTTTATTCCTTCTTCATAGACTCTAGGGCATAGACCCCTCCCGTAGTAGGAAGGATTTGGCTTTGTTGCCATGCTTGGATTGATATCGCAGTACCAGATTTTCCATAACTTGCTGTTTAGTTTATTGCCATCTATCGAAGGCCAGGAGGACTTTCCAATCTTATTACTGTCACCTACACGAAACACGTGACGACACTACAAGGCGGGAAAACCATTGCTCTTTATTAATTAATCAATCAATATTGTTAGTCAGACATCTAATCAGATATTATTAAATCATTAATTATGTAGCAATTTCGTAAGCAATAAGATTGATTTGAGGTGTCGTCGTCATCGTTATATGGATTGAATGAGTCAGCGGAATTTATGAAGTTTTTATATTTAGCAATTTTTGAAGCAATAAGGTTAATCTAAGGTGCACTCTTCATCATCACTAACATTACAGCCCTTCAAAAGTATACTGCTGAACATAGATATTAATTACGCTAGCAACAAATTAAAAGCAGCAAGTCTTCTTTCCAGTAGTTATCGGTAAGCAAACCTTACCAATAACCAATAGAAAATAAAGCTTCTAAATTAAAAGCCTACTCCAAGTAAAGTGTAAAACGGCCCAACACTAGATGGAATAACGACCTAATAAGGCTTGGAAGTCAATGCATGCAGGTGGCTTAGACCCGTGCTTTACTTGAGGGTAGGGAGGAAAACTTGGGGGAGGCTTATGTTCAAAAATGATGCTGATTAGCCTAAATATATCTCCTAGAGACTGGAAACAAGCTTATTCTCATTTTTAATAGAGTTTTTAAGAAAGTTCTGGTTCTGAATCCTGAATGCTTTTCAAAATTTTAGAATTTCCCCTGCTGCAAGGTTACTTAAGATGTTATTGTCATTTTCACTATCCATAAAATTTATTTTTATAACTTATTTTAAACAACAGCTCTGATTTATTACCACGTAATATATTCAAAGTTTCAAAATCGTTATAATTAAGAAGCCTATCAAGTTTTGTTTTTAATTAAGATGAATAATATAAATTGAACATTATATGATTTTGACTTTAAAATATAATTTGTTTCTATGATATAGTATTAAAAATACTGATGTACGTTGAATAAATATTGGGAAAGTTACATATAAAACATTTTAATTCGTGACATAACTAATAAGATAAATATATATTCCTTCACACTAGGACTTTGTGGGGGTTTACGTACATAAACTTCACAAGGACAACATCCAGACCCGAAACAATTATTTATAGGCATACGACTACAAGTAAAAGAATGACAGTACCTACTTGTTAAATACTCATTGATATATAAGCGACTGCACCACAAACCGTCATCGTAAGATGATATCTAGTGACCCGCCATGGCATCGCACGGGTCATTTCTATAGCTAAGAACCATTCAGGTGAAAAAATTGATCAAGCCGTTTAGGAGGTATATTTATACGTGGTAGAGCAAAGCTGCAGCTATATTACAGTTGTAGCACGAATGGGTCGTCTCGACCGGGGAAGGACCACGCTCTCACAGAATACCAGCATAAAATAGCAGCTCAATGCTGCTGTGTTTCGTATGTAAGTGTAGATTACCGGAGACCCTTTTTACTGGATACGAGGCATTCCATCTTAGCCCTCAAGGGTGACAACGCATCTGTATATTGATTCTTATTTGAGGATAGATATCTATGGACCACAGCATCCATTTACAATAAGGTGGGCTGTATGCTCGCTGATCTCCCTTATTTTATAAAAAAGAAGGAAAATAATAACGAACACACGAACACCGAAATTTTAATATTATGAACTCATGTCCAATGGACGAAGCTCTGAAGTTAAATTACTACAGACTATTGACGACGTAGAGTAATAGAGTAAGGCTCTACAGTCACAAACCCTCCGCTCAGCACGTGATATGTGCAACTTTTTAAAAATGTTTTCACTAGCGTGTTTTCTAAAAGGTGTATGCCCTTATGTGTATTAAAAAAGGTTGATGATATTTTACAATACGCGACCAACTATTTCCAGAGGGTTATACGGCAATAAAGTGTACGCCGCGTTATCCCAATGCGTGTTGGTGAACTTCACATGTCTTCAAAATATTTTATTCTTATTTCTCAGATATGCAGTATTCCTCACGATATTTGCCTTTACCGGAAACATTAGAGCCTTGACTATTTGCTTAATAACCCTCTAATATATAAGAGAACTATGCCGAGCATTGTGTTGTTGTTGAGTATGTCGTAACTTTGACTTCTTAACTTTAACTTTATAAGCAATATATAAGTATAATATTATTTTTAATAATATCGTCATAGAGTATTTAAGAGAAAATCTGTGCACAGCATTGTAGTTTACATATGGTAGAACTTTAACTTCTTAGCTTTAACTTTATAGGCAAGATATATAACATGATATAAACTTTTAATAATTGGTATCATCATAGAGTAATCAATCCAAAAACGTAATGACGTATGTCCAAATGTCAAAATTTTCCACTCTGTTTAGAATTATAAATATAGATTCAGAACTTTTAAACAGTACTACGAGTATAGTAAACAAATAATAAATCAATCAAATTTTTATATAAACCTTTATATATAAAAATTACGTGTCACGTTGTTTGTCCGCGATGGACTCCTAAACTACTGAACTGAATTCAATGAAATTTTGCACACTGTGTGCATTTTGATCTAACTTGAGAGATGACATATGCAATTAGTAAAATTAGTTAAACATTATTAGTCTTATTGTATACTAGCTGTTACCCGCAACTTCGCCCGCGTTCAATTTAGGGTTTTAATTGTTTTTTGTGCGAAACCCCAATTATTTTTCTAAAATAAAAATAGCCTAAGTTACTCCTCATAACATCAGCTATCTGCCAGTGAAAGTTCCGTCAAAATTGGTCCAGAGAGAGATTAGCTGGAACAAACAGACAGTCAGTTAGACAGTCAGACAGACAGACAAACATTTTAAAATTGTGTTTTTGTTATAAGTACCATATATACTTTTATATGCATTTAGTAAAAAGCTGTTGTTTTGACATTACAAACAGACACTTCAATTTTATTTATTTGTATAGATCAGCAGTTGACTTGTAAAAAAAACTCTCTCGAGGAATGCCACAAAGCACAAAGTATAATGTTTATATGTGATTAATCTTGACTTATATTGATCAATGCTTGACTGGGAAGAAATATCTTTAGGCATTATGGTTGCCATTATGTTCTATTATGTTAAAGTTTATGTAATTATCTTTATATATAAAAAGTACGTGTCACGTTGTTTGTCCGCGATAGACTCCTAAACTACTGGATTGATTTCTAAGAAATTTTGCACACTGTGTGCATTTTGGTCCAACTTGAGAGATAGGATAGTTTTTATCCCGCTAAATGACCCTCAAAATTTTTTATTGCGAATTTAAAGATTTTTATAAGAAGGGTCATTGGAAAGGGCAGAACAACGTCCGCCTGGCGAGCTAGTTTTATATAAATTCTGAATAATTTGAAATGTAATTATCTAACTATAGAAAAACAAAGTGGCATAATATTTTAGCACATTAGTTTAAATTATACCTATACATATATATAAAAAAATTGTGAAACTAAAGTGGCAAGCGAACTTACTACAGCCCACTGGTAGTAAGTGGGTACTGCAGCCCATGAACACCTGCAACCTGCTTTAAACAAGGAAGAGTACAGCATGCGTTGTCACATCTGAGGACTAAGATGGAATGCCTCACAGTCTGTATTTATACTGTCCCTCCATACCATTCAGACTGGGTCACGTAACACAACAGAGCACATACTGCTGCTTGGCGGCAGTAATAGGAAAGAGAGTGGTACTTACCCCGATAGAATACTAGGCACTAAAAGGAGTTCTACCAACCAGTGATAGAAAATTATGTAAATTAATTTGGCTTAGCTTTCCATTGACGTCCGTCGAGTTGGGGGTTGATATATTATCTACCCTAATAGGTACTGTTAAAATAAAACAAATTTCAATATGAGATCATTTATTATAGTATCTTTCTTGTTTTTTATAAAATGGATTTATATTTACATTATAAATGGAAACATGAAAAAATATCGATATTTTGAAAAATCTATTTTTTTGTGATTCGATACATCAGGTTACGATTCGAATCGATTTAAAATCGATCCGTTTTGGATTGAATCGACATCCCTACTGACGATGACAATGACAATACAAAATAGCGTCAGTTTTACGGTAAACACTACACATTTTAATTTTAATAGCTCGTAATAAAAATAATTCTGTGATTTAAATTAATTCTGTAATGTAATTTAAAATAATTCTGATATAATTTGAGAATTAGATATAATATGTGGTAGGAATCGGCATAAATATTGCAAAAACAATTGATTTTCAATATTTTTTTTAAAAAGTACGCGTTTCCGAATGTCGAAACTTTGTGTGTGTGCTTATAATAATGTAACCTTTCTGTGAAAAAATATCAACCCCCAACTCAACGGATGTCAGTGGAAAGTTAACAATATTCAAAGTTGTTGTTTACTTCATATTATAGATTTTTGTACTAATATTCTACTTTCTAACTCATGGTTAATTAAAAATAAAAACTTACCTATACACACATCCGAATCAAGTGGTAACAGTCCTATTTACAATACAACTAAATAAACTGATGTTTTTAACCACTATGATTTCACATAACTTTTCGCGAGACGTTGAAAATGAAAATGAGCGACAACCGATGCCACAGCCGATCACGTCGGATACCCGTCACGCACTGAAAACTGAAACCGTCTTGAATAATAGTGTTATTACGAAAACTTACAAGTACCTAATGATAAATCTTTTTTTAAGCTTCCTTCACTAAAACAATGTTCGCGTACAATAGTGTACACCACACGAATTCAAATGAGAAAATTTGAGCGGTGAAATTCAGGTGATACGGCCATATCGAAAAAGATAAGATAGAGTCACTCAATTAATATATTTAAGTAAATTAATTTATCCAGCCGATAAGCGCGTTTAATTCAAGCCCTTTTATCGCAGTCGAGTATTAGCAACAGAGCCGTTATTTGTTATTGGGTAGTGATTTATCACGAGGTACGTCCCCACGACTTTTGAATGGACAAAATAAAGTTTCTAATGGTGATAGCTTTATCTAAATATACGTTGTTAAAATTTTATTGTACAATTTGTCGGAATCTGTAAATTTTATTTTCTTCGTCCTTATCAATAGCCTGTTAAAGTTCACTGTTGGATATGTTTCTCTCACGTTGTTGGAGAGATTTGCCTTTACTGCAAGGCCAAAGCTTTACCAGATGTCTCGTACTATTAAAGCTACTGGTCTGATTTTTTTATATAACTTGATGGTAAGTGACTAAGGCCGCTCATGAACTTCCCCAACACCAGGGGAATTTCAGATGCGTTGCCGGTCTTTTAAAAAAGAGTATGCTCTTTTTTAACTCTCTTTTTTAAAAGGCTTTTTCAAGGGCTCTGAAAATTACTAAGTCGTGTCAGTCCGGAAAAATCATTTGTGGTAGTCAATTTCACAAGGAAGTTTTGTGAGAAAGAAAACTTCTATTTTTTTTTATTTATTATTAGATAAAAATCGTTACAATCTTGCTATGCGGCACAGCGAAAAACCACGCAGGTTTGTGTTGAAATTGTATTAAATCGCACAGTGGACAGTCATCCTTCCTAAATATTTTAATGTTAAATCTCTAAAACCTACAACTAGCACAATAAATAACTTATTCTATTCTAAAGTTAAAATTAGAGAATATATATTTTAGGGCAAGGAAATATCTGCCGCGCTGCCCCAATGTGTGTTAATAAGTGAAGTTTTGAAGTTTTTTGTCTTCGATTTTCTTTATTTTTCAGACATTCCTCACGATGTTTTCCTTCATCGCCGAGCACGGATTAAATCAGCACTTAAAATTGCAATGAGCATCCTGATTATTTTGCATTAGTTATATTCAAAAGGCTTTAGCACCATAGACTACATACATACACTTCTGCAAATTGTACAGAATTCCGAAGATTAAAATCTGCCACTTAGTCTTGCGTATGTGGACTATGAAAGTAAAGTAAAGTTGCAGCCTATTTACGTCCCACTGCTGGGCAGAGGTCTCCTCTCATTTCTGAGAGGGTTTTAGGGAAAGGGAATGACCGCCGCGCTGCCCCAATGCGTGTTGGCCAACTTCACATGTCTTCGAAATACTTTTTTTTTTATTTCTCAGACATGCAGGTTTCCTCACGATGTTTTCCTTCACCGCCGAGCACGTGCTAAATCAGCACTTAAAATTGCAATGAACAATATCATTGGTGCCGGCGGGGATCGGACCCGGGTTGCTCGAGTACTGTGAAGCTTACAGCGAGCGCTAACCATCTGAGTTACCACGGCTCTGAGACTATAAGAAAGTCTTTTATTCCGTCGTAATTTGGGCAGTGCTGCAGTCCTTTAAGCGGTGCCAAGTTGACTGTCTGTACATCGAAGTGCTGAAGTGTTTGTACAATAAGACTGCGATGGCTACCCGAGTACAGAACCAGAGTACGTACGTACGTACATACTGCAGAGAAGTGTAAGACAAGGCGACGTGATATCCCCGAAATTCTTCACCGCTGCATTCTACTATATGCTAATGTAGAACATTTGAGCTCGAAGCGTACTCTCACGGAGCCCTAGTTGCCTCAGACCCGAGAAAGGGGACCGGGATTAACTCCAGATACGACTACAGGTTCAGTTCGCAGACTACCAAAACAAAAATTTCTAATTTTCTGCCGACTTCCAAAAAGGAGACGGTACTCAATTCGAGTGTATGTTTTTTTTGTTTTTTTTATGTGTGTTACCTCATAACTTTGTACTGAGCGAACCGATTTCGATGATTCTTTTTTTATATGAAAGCTGATAGTTCTCGTGTGGTCCCATATGAATTTGATCAAGGTCAGACCAATGGTTATTGAGTTATTCTTAAATAACCTATATAGAAGTCGCTTATATTGAAGTCGGCTGTACAAAATTTTTAATTTTAAATTATTATTGTAGTTATTCTTGTTTAAAAATAAGTAGTACAATAAAACAACAGCCTATACACGTGAACTGAAAGGAGCAACCTCCATATTGGACTTCACGTCCACTATTTTATAAGCTATTCCCCTAAATATAATATAAAAGATCAAAAACTAGCAACCCGCCCCGGCTTCGCACGGGTGCAATGTAAATACTAATAATGGGCAGTGTGAAGTGTTTAACACTATTATGATTAGTCTATACTACAGGATATCTTTGTATACAATGTTTACAGCTGATTTTTCATTAGACAGTACAAACATGTATTCTTTAGAGGTTATTCTCGAAAACGCGACATATAACTGGCCGTGTGAGAAACACTCAACGCTCAAATCAAAGCCTGTAACGTTGAATGTTTGACCCTGTGACTTATTAATGGTCATTGCAAAAGATAGCTTTACCGGAAATTGTAGGCGCTTTAACAGGTAGATACTGTTCATTAGTAGGTGACAGGACCGCTCTTTCTTTGAACCAAGATATAGTCTTACAACTTATGTTATCAATAAGCAAAAACTCACCAATGGGTGGATGTATTCTCAGGTGAGAACAGTATTGTACATCCCTTTGTCCATTTTCTAAATGACACTGAATCACACTGAATGACAAAATACTCCATACTGCTTCAGAGCGCAGATGTAACGTCCAGATTGAAATTTTCTACTTCATTTGGAGATAGTATGCTGACAGTGGCCTCATCGCGACCTTTATTTATTGAGTTATTCTTAAATAAGTAGGTGTCTCTTTAAGTAGGTGTCTAAGAACCGGGTTTTGTAGCAATTCTGGGGGTAGGCCATATGGTCAGAGTATCGATCTTGCGAATTCTTCTAAATTTCAAATTTGACGAAAAATACACTGTATATTTCCTGGGACGATGTTGTAAAAGCGTAGACTTTTAATTATTCTGTGTATTAAATGAAACTTATTTTACGGATATTATCGTGTTTGATTTTTGACTTTTTAATTCCCGACGTTTCGTACTTCTACGTACGAACTCTGTGTAGTTGAAAAACTGGTAGAGTTCTAACTTAAAAGCGAACTTGTCTCCCCTGTATTTTTAGTGTATTTTATCACTTTTATTACGTCAAATAAAGTTAACGTTCTAATATATATATTATAAAAAGGGTGCGCATATCTAGATTTTATGATAGTAACGAAAATATGGTGAAATCTACCAAAAGAACATGGAGACGCATGTTATTCTAAGTTAAGACGATGTATCTGTATCTATGGTATAGTAGCTTCTTTCATAAGTAGGTACTTTATTTTAAATGTTATAATGTTATGCAGGTACATACATATTTTTATTTTGGATTCCATGTTTTTAATTAGGGCAACAAACAACTACATGTAAAGGCAATAATACATAAATAAGCCGGTACCGTTATCCACAAAGTAATATTAAATTTGTACGAAACAGAGTATAAATAAAATGATAAACAAAACTAAATATTTGCCCAAGTTATGAGAAACTAATGCAATTCAAAGTTATAGTCCTAATCATACTAACGTCAATTCTCGAGTGGGAAACCAAAGAAAGTGCCTCGTAAGTTGTCACCCGTGAGGACTAAGATGGAATGCCTCATTTCCAGTAAAAAGGGCCTCCAGCCACCTGCACTCACCAAGCGAAACGCAGAGTTAAACCTCTACTTCACGCTGGTATTCTGTGAGGTCGTGGTACCCTGGTTCGAGCCGGCCCATCCGTGCGACAGCAATAGCTGCCGCGTGGCTCTACCACTGTTAAAACTGTTATTCTGTGAGAGCGTGGTCCTTTCTCGATCGAGCCGGCCCATTCGTGCTACAATTATACAATTAATATAACTGCAGCATGGCTCTTCCACGTATTTAAATATATTTTCTACATTTATAATTACTGTTTTAGCATTTGTAACATTAAATAGAAATATTTATTTATTTACACGGGTACAACAATTTAAATGAAACTAATTTTACAGATCCTATCGTGTTTAATTTAACTTTTTACTTTCCGACGTTTCGGGTGCTTTAGAGCACCCATGATCACTGGGATGACTGAGGTGTTTGACGTCCCAATGTCATAGTTAGCCCGGCTTAAGTTTTTGAATAATAATTGCGGTCTGATCTACGCATAATGAGCTTATAGTATCTTGAAGTCTTGCAGTGGTGTACTTAGATTTGGGTTTAATTTTATTAATTATAGGATCCCAAGCAGATGACAGCACCTATCTATCTTCTCTATTGAAATTAGGATGTTTTTTTTAATTTCAATAGCCTCGTGAATCATCTTTGGTAGGAATCGGAGTTCTTTTGCGAAGATTTATGATCTATCAAATATAATGTAATGGCGGGGACAAAGAAGGGAAGTCTGCAGTCTGTGTAAAATTAGTTTTATGTAATTAAATAGAACGTTTTATATTACGTAAAAGATAATGTTAAAATACACCGTTTGCATTTTTAGGTCTATTATATAAAAGGCATCTATGAATATATATAAAAGGCACTCCATATTTTGAAGGCCTGCGTTCAGTAGTAGAATTTCAAAAGACTGTAATGAATGAGTCAATGAATGATATTTATTATTATACGTGCGGAGTATTCTATTGGAGTTTCAAACTTGTACTACACAATTTTTGAAATTAAAACTTCTTTAGCATCGTTGTGGTTTGAAACTGGACGAAACAAAAAAGTGACACTAAAAAGAGACAAAAGTATACATCTATAGGATTTAGCCTGCGTTAGTGTGTGATAAAATACGGTTTAGTAAGCGACAGTAGCCTAATGGCAGGGTGCTGACGGCGAACTCAATAGGTTATGGATTCGAATACTCCATTCGATTGTTTTTAAGTTTACCAATAGAAGTTAAATGGAATTTAAGTACATAATGTTAATAGAATTGATAGTATTTTTTTAAATATTGTTTCCTATTATTTCGGTCTCCTCTTTGTGCGCTGCTTTAAAGATGGTTAATATACATTTTAACTTTTAAAATAAACAGTTAGAAAATTAAAAAATTTGTTAAATAAATAAAATTAATCAATTCATTCATAATGATAACAATCAATGATTTGAAGAGCTTACCGATTAATATTAAATTATTCGTATTTATGCAATCTAGCGCCTATTTTGTTTACTACTTTGAGAGTTAATTAATTTTTCTTATATAAAGTAACTTTACCTATAGAATGTATTAGATAGCGCTATTACAAAGCAATTTTACCTATAAAATGTATTAGATAGCGCTATTACAAAGCAATTTTACTCGAAAGAAAATATTCTTTTGATTTATTACACTAAATTTAAGTCTAAAAATAAGTATTATAACATTTATTTGCTATGAAATGAAATTTTTCCTTTTATTTTACTTGTGGTTGAAAATCATCATATAAAATAAATCATTTGTCGGGAAATATTTTAATTTTATATTTCGTTTCATTTGAAGGTTTTACTTCTACCGTGTGTGCATTGCACACTTGTTTTTTGTTTACTAAAATAACACTCCATAAATATAATGTATCCCATAAGATAAATTTACGCGGAGATAAGCTCGTTGAGATCGACTGCCACATTTGCAATTCTTCCTGTATGTCAGCAAAAACCACACATGCGTTATTTCTTTGAAAATATCATTTGATTTAGAAAATAACTACCGTAGAAAAAATAAATAAATATTGGTAAATCCAATTGGAAATACCTTAAGCGCATAAAAAAATTACGTATAACATGATTATACGGAATTTTTAAAGTAGTTTAAATACATTTCGACAGTACTATCGGCTTCAACACCCTCGAAAACCATAAAAATGAGACCCATGATGAAAAAATTGGTACCTAATTCAGCCGCCATCTTGGATTTACATTTCGACAGCACTATCGGATTCAACACCCTCGAAAACCATGAAAATGACACCCAATATTAAAAACTTGATATCTATTGCAGCCGCCACCTTGGATTTACATTTCGACAGTACTATCGGATTCAACACCCTCGAAAACCATGAAAATGACACCCAAGATTAAAAACTTGATATCTATTGCAGCCGCCACCTTGGATTTACATTTCGACAGCACTAGCGGCATCAGCACCCCCGAAAACCATGAAAATGACACCAATGATGAAAAAATTTATATCTATTGCAGCCGCCATCTTGGATTTACATATCGACAGCACTATCAGCTTCAACACCCTCGAAAACCATGAAAATGACACCCAATATTAAAAACTTGATATCTATTGCAGCCGCCACCTTGGATTTACATTTCGACAGTACTATCGGATTCAACACCCTCGAAAACCATGAAAATGACACCCAAGATTAAAAATTTGATATCTATTGCAGCCGCCACCTTGGATTTACATTTCGACAGCACTAACGGCATCAGCACCCCCGAAAACCATGAAAATGACACCAATGATGAAAAAATTTATATCTATTGCAGCCGCCATCTTGGATTTACATTTCGACAGCACTATCGGCTTCAACACCCTCGAAAACCATGAAAATGACACCCATGATGAAAAAATTGGTACCTAATTCAGCCGCCATCTTTGATTTACATTTCGACAGCACTATCGGATTCAACACCCTCGAAAACCATGAAAATGACACCCATGATGAAAAGATTGATACCCATTGCAGCCGCCACCTTGGATTTACATTTCGACAACCCTATCGGATTCAACTCTCTTGAAAACCATGAAAATGACACCCATGATGAAAAAATTGATACCTATTGCAGACGCCATCTTGGATTTACATTTCGACAGCACTATCAGCTTCAACACCCTCGAAAACCATGAAAATGACACCCAAGATGTAAAAAAATTATATATTTTGCAGCGGCTATCTTGGATTTACATTTCGACAGCACTATCGGCTTCAACACCCTCGAAAACCATGAAAATGACACCCATGATGAAAAGATTGATACCCATTGCAGCCGCCCCCTTGGATTTACATTTCGACAACCCTATCGGCTTCAACTCTCTCGAAAACCATGAAAATGACACCCAAGATGTAAAAAAATTATATATTTTCTAGCGGCTATCTTGGATTTACATTTCGACAGCACTATCGGCTTCAACACCCTCGCAAACCATGAAAATGACACCCATGATGAAAAAATTGGTACCTAATTCAGCCGCCATCTTGGATTTACATTTCGACAGCACTATCGGCTGCAACACCCTCGAAAACCATGAAAATGATATCCATGATGAAAAAATTTGGTACCTACTTCAGCCGCCATCTTGGATTTACATTTCGACAGCACTATCGGCTTCAACACCCTCGAAGCCCATGAAAATGACACCTATGATGAAAAAATTGGGAAAAATAAATATGGGGAAAAAATTGAGAACACAATTACTCTCTACCAAGAGAGCCGAACTAAACTACTCTGTGGCTGTAGCTCCCCATTTACAGAAAAAATCGGTTGTCTGTAAATTCGGTTTACTGACGATAGTTGAACGTGACAACGTCATAAGAAATATTTAATATCGAAAGAATCGTTACCTTTATTGCCGCAATTATCGTTGCTATAAACAATTGACACCACATTCGCTCGCACAGTCGCTCGTTCAGCGCTCTCGCTTGCACTTTAAATGGAACGCCTAGGTAACGCCGCATGAGTCCTGTTTTTTCGTGCTGGCAGCCAGCTTCATCGATTTATAAGACGTAGTCACGTCAATAATTTATACACGAGGCTACCAAATCAACAAAAATTTCGCCAGTTTGGAGCCGAAATAAATTAATTATTGCTAAACAAAACAAAATTACACTGCCATGTACATTCAGTGGCTTCCCACATGATAGATGAAGAGATTAAAAAATAGATTGAGTTAAACAATTGATATTTTCAAAATTTTTGTTTACAAGCCACAGGGACATGATAAATCCACACAATAAGCAACTTAAACCCTTTTTTTATTTAAAAATAGCAATTAATCGATTTAAAAAAATTATTAATAAGTTTAACAATCATTTATCTTTCTAACAATGTGCTTTATCATTTATACGAGTATGTATAATATGATTGCTAGATACGATTTTATTCGATAAAACGTTGGAATCTTAATTTTTAGGCGATAGTAGAACATACCTTGCGCTTTCGCTTAAGGTATGCAATACCTGTTCAAAGTTTACAGTGTTAATAAATGTAGATTAATAAAAACACGTTGTCCATTTTAGTATAAGAATGTTACCTAAGTGTACATATGTAGTTGGTTGTTTATAGACATTTATATCTATATGTAGGCCAAGGAAGATCATTCCCTTATACACTAAAGTTGGAAGGCGCAAATATGCGTACATACAACATAAAATACAAGAAAATATAATAAGCAGATTGTTAACAATTCATCGCAAATATATGGTACGCTTTCCCGATGATATTAATTTCAAAAATCCTCCAAACAACAACCTTTGCCACGTTACCACCGATACGACGCTTCGCTAGACTAAAACCTTCACTATGGATCTGGCCAGTATTTTATAGATGCACCTACATATATAAATAAAATTGAAGCGTCTGAATGTAATATCGGCCTTTTATTGAGCTGAGGGTGTTATTTGTATGTCATTAATGTATGAGTAACCATTTTAAAAAAAATCTGTCTGTCTGCCCTTCTGATCACATTCACAAGTCCACTGCTGAACATAGGCCTCCCCCAAGGAATGTCACAAAGCACGGTCCTGAGCCACCTGCATCCATCGACTTCCTGCACATCTCACCAGGTCGTCACTCCATCTAGTGGGAGGACGCCCAACACTTCGCCTGCCGGTACGAGGCTGCCACTCGAGAACCTTTTTCCCCATCGGTTGTCGGTTCTTCGAGCTATATGGCCGGCCCATTGCCACTTCAGCTTACTAATCCGTTGGGCTATGTCGGTCACTCTGGTTCTACTGCGGATATCCTCATTTCTGAGTTTATCACGCAGAGAAACTCCGAGCATAGCCCTCTCCCTAGCTCGCTGAGCGACCTTGAGCTTCCTAATCCGGCCAGCAGTGAAGGACCACGTTTCAGTTCCGTATGTCATCACTGGCAACACGCACTGGGTGTACAGTCTCGTTTTCAAGTTTTGAGGTATACCTGACGAGAAGATATGCCGTAATTTCCCGAACGCTGCCCAACCGAGTTGAATCCGTCGATTGACCTCTCGGTCGAAGTTGGACTTACCTAGTCGGACTATTTGTCCCAGGTAAACATACTCGTCAACAACTTCGAGCTTAGTGTTCCCAACAACTACCGGCATAGGTGTGACATGGACATTAAACATGATCTTTGTTTTGTCCATGTTCATCTTAAGACCTATCCGTTGGAAAACACTATTGAGGTCATTGAGCATAGTGCTTAGGTCCTCCAGCGATTCTGCCATAAGGACTATATCGTCGGCAAATCGAAGGTGAGTGATGTACTCGCCATTGATGTTGATACCGTATCCTTTCCAGTCCAAAAGCTTGAAAACGTCTTCCAATGCAGCGGTGAAGAGTTTCGGGGATATGACGTCACTCTGTCTTACACCTCTCTGCAATTGTATAGGTTTCGTACTCTGGTTCTCTACTCGGATAGCCATCGTAGCCCTACTGTATAAGCACTTCAACACTTCGATATACTGACAGTCAACTTGGCACCGCTGAAGGGACTGCAGCACCGCCCAAATTTCGACGGAATCAAAGGCTTTCTCATAGTCCACATACGCCAGACATAGTGGCAAATTGTACTCCTCGGACTTCTGTACAATTTGCCGTAGGGTATGTATGTGGTCTATAGTGCTAAAGCCTTTTCGGAAACCGGCTTGTTCAGGAGGCTGGAAGTCGTCAAGTCTGCGCGCGAGACGATTTGTAATAACTCTCGAAAACAGCACGTAGACGCGGCTCAGAAGGGAAACCGGTCTGTAGTTCTTCAAGAGAGCGTTGTCGCCTTTCTTGAAGAACAAGACCACCGCACTTCTGCTCCACGCCTCCGGTGTAATGCCACCATGGAGGATGGAATTAAAAAGCTTCTGAAGGACTTCAAGTACCGGTTTTCCACCCGCTTTCAGAAGCTTTACTGTAATTCCATCCTCGCCTGGGGCCTTGCCGTTTTTAAGGTGGTGGAGAGCCATTCGAAACTCGCTCAGACTTACGTCCGAGATATGATCGAAATAATGTCGGATAAGACTCGCTCTTGAATCGTTACACTTGCGTGTGGCTCCAATGATGACGTGTACAGCTGCCCATAGAACCTCTCAATCTCACTCAAAATCTCAGGTGCCCCGGAAACGATGCTGCCACATTCTGTCTTCAGCTTTGACAGTTGGCTCTTTCTGGCAGACAGATCTCTGGCAAAGACTTTGGAGCCTTGGTTCCGCTCAATCGCTTCTTCAATACGAGCTGTATTGAAGTTGCGTAAGTCCCGCCGCATGCATTTGGAGATCTGTCTGTTCAGTTGCCTGTATGCTGCCAAATCTTTTGAAGAATGTAGCTTCATCTCCCGTCTAACAGCCATGAGATTAAGAGTGTGATTGGAGAGTTTTTGTGTTCTTCTGCGGCGGGTCTTGCAGAACTTAGCTCCGGCCGCATGGACAGTTTCCACGAGCTTGTCATTCAAATCGTCCACTTCATTGCAGTCTTCTATGCACTGAAAACGGTTTTGTAACTCGAGCTGAAAGGTTTCGGGATTTTGGATTAGAGCACGAGGGGGACGGAGCGTTGACTTTATTAGACGAGACCTCTCCAACTTAACGTTTAGGTTCAGTGTGCCTCTAACCATTCAGTGATCGCTGCCGGTTTTCACCCTCGCGATCACTGAGACATCACTGAACAGTTGTCGTCTGGTCGTCATAATGAAATCAATCTCATTTTTTGTCGAACCGTCGGGGCTCGACCAGGTCCACTTCCTGTGGGGCCGCTTCTGGAAGAAAGAGTTCATCATAAAGAGTCCCTCTTTCTCCATGAAGTCGGCCAGCTGCTGGCCCCTTGTGTTCCGTTGCCCTATTCCAAATTTCCCCACTTTCAGTTCACCGTTCTCTCTTGTGCCTAGTTTTGCATTGAAGTCTCCCATTAACACCGTATATTGGGTTTTGGAGAAATGCATGGCTCTAGAGATAGCCTCATACATTTCCTCCACCTCCTCATCGGGGTGTGCCGAGGTTGGTGCGTAAACCTGTATGACCTTCAGCGAATACCGTTTGATGATTCTGAGTATAAGGTACGCAACCCTCCTCGACACACTCTCAATCTTTACAACGTTGTTAACGAGAGACTTGTGGACGATTAATCCGACACCTCCTGGGGACAGATGGTCGCCCTCCCGGTAATAGAGCAAGTTGCCGGATTCGAGGATTACCGTGTCCTCCCCCTCTCTTCGGACTTCGGATAATCCTATAATATGCCAGCGTAACTTGTCTATCTCTTCTTCCAGCTCCAGGATCTTCTCGTCAGTTCTCAGGGTGCGTGCGTTATAAGTTGCCAGGTCGAGTCGTCGTAGGTGGCAACCGAACCTCCACCGGAGATTCTTAGCACCCCCTGCCCCGCCGTTACCATGGTCCCCACCGTAGCCAGGAATAGCGGGGCCGCCGGGGACTGGGGGCCGTCTCTTCGTCACTTTCATTATGGGGGGTATATTGCCATAGTTGCCACGCTTGGCGAGTGGATTGGCAACCGCAGTTTTTTATTGTATTTTGCCGTTACCAGGAAAATGCTGCTGCCCATCTCCTGCCTGTGTCCCTTTGTCGCCTTTTACGACACCCACGGGAAGACATGGGGTAGTGGATATTCTTAACCACCACTACACGGCATACATTAGGTATGAATAAATACTTACTTACTTACTTATCGTCACGCACAATCCCTGACGGGGTAGCCAGAGAGAACAGATCGCCAAGTGTCACGATCCTTACATACCTCTTTCGCTTCTTTCAGATTCATTATCTTCTTCATACATGCACGTCTAGGTATCCGAGTACTCTTGACCCTCCCCTCTTCGAGCAATTTGCTCACATGGTCTTCGAAAGTTAGTCTCGGTCTACCTCGACACCTTTTAATATTAACTTTCGCGCTATATATTTTCTTCACCATTCGGTCTTCACTCATTCTCTCAACGTGCCCAAACCATCGAAGCACGCCCTTATCAAATTTTGTGATAAGGTCATCTTTCAAACCTGCCATATTGCGAATCTCTTCGTTTCGCTTTCGGTCAGCCATGGTGACGCCGCACATTTTACGAAGAGATCGCATCTCTTCTGCATTCAACTTGCTTTTATGCTTCTTCTGGCATACCCAGGTTTCGCTGCCATATAACAAAGTCGGTACCAACACTGCGTTATGTATTGCAAGGCGTGCACTCTTCACTACGCCTTGCCTTTTGACTAACGCAGTCAGGGCACCATTGACTTTGTTCCCGGCAGCGACACGCCTGTCCACATCTAAATCACATCTTCCATCCCGGCTAAATGCACTCCCCAAGTAAACTATTTCATTTACCTGTTCTAGACATTCCTGATTTACCCATATTTCACACTTCGTTCTCTCTTCGTCCCTTTCAAATACCAGAACCTTAGTTTTATTAGCATTCAAGCGGAGACCTTTAATTTCACATTCCTCTTTCATACACGTGACTAATGCCTGCAGTTCTGCCTCTGATGGTGCAATAAGCACTGCATCATCAGCATACAGCAGACAATTTACTTTAATGTCACCCAATTTCACACCCAAACAGCTATCTTTCAGCTTCTGTAAACAGCTGTCGAGATACAGTATGAACAGCCAGGAAGACATGACACAATCCTGTTTTACGCCCGTTTGGACGCTAAACATGGGTGACAGGTCATGCCCTACCCGCACACAGGCTTTACAGTCACAGTAAAGGGACTGCACAGCCCTTAGCAATCGACCATCCACACCATACCCCGGCAACAGTTCCCACATTTTCTTCCTTACAACCTTATCAAATGCTTTCTCAAGATCCACAAAAGCACAGAAAATCTTCTGGTTAGCAGCCAGAAGCTTCTCCGTGATCATGCGTAGAGAAAACATTTGATCCGTGCATCAGATATGAATAAATCAAACTATAAATATAACTAAAAGCCGATTTTTTAAAAAAAAGAGTTATAAAGTGCAAAAAAATTAAAATCAAACCACTATTTAAAACTAATTTCTCAATTAAGTGACACTGTGTAACAAAAAAACTTTACCTCAGTCACAACTAGCGACATCTGGTGAGTGGAAGATTATTAGCTCTCATTGCCGCAAAGTAACGGCATAATAGAATCCACTACGCATCATCTCGTGGATATCGTAAAAGGCGACCGAGGAAAATCAAACAGGAGATAGGTAGCAGCATATTTCTTTTAATCTAGGATAGGGTGACAAACGATCACACAGTCCACCTGATGGTAAGTGGTTGCTGTGGCCCATAGACATCTACATCTATCTTCGATTAAGAATCAAAATGCAGATGCATTGTCACCCGTGAGAACTAAGATGGAATGCCTCGTTTCCAGTAAAAATGGTCTCCGGTTCTCTACACTCACCATACGAAACACAGCAGCGTCAAGCTGCCATTTTACGCTGGTATTCTGTGAGAGCGTGGTTGAGCCGATCAATGTGTGCTACAACTATACCTAGTATAATAGTAATATAGCTGCAGCGTGACTTTACCACTTTTGTATGTTCTTTCTGAAAACAACTCAAAATAATAAAAACTTCGGTTCCCGACCCGCCTGCCTAACGTATACGTTACTTGTATTTATAGTTGCCACAACTATGTCGAATTTCCCCCCTATGAGGCAATATATGGGGGAAGCCTATTTTCAACAGTAAACTTTGATAGGCTTTAATGAATGAAAAATTAATAAAATGACCCATTGTTTAACAAATTCTATGCAAAGAAACAATTTTGAATTCAAATTCAATAATAATTATGTTGATGATAGTGATGGTGATGACGATGAAGATAATATATCAATAACCGTTTTAAGTCCGCTGTTGAACATAGACCGCTCCAAGGATGAGTCTGCTGGTAAGCATTTCTCGAAAGATTTGCCCATAATCACCACGTTACCTTCATGGAGGTACTACTCCGAAGGCGTGGAGCAGAAGTGCGGTGGTCTTTATCTTCAAGAAAGACGACAACGCTCTCTTAAAGAACTACATGCCGATTTCCTTTTTAAGCCGCGTCTACGTGCTGTTTTCGAGAGTCATTACGAATCGTCTCGCGCACAGTCTTGACGACTTCCAGCCTTCCGAACAAGCCAGTTTTCGAAAAGGCTTTAGCACCATAGACCACATACATACCCTTCGGCAAATTGTACAGAAAAGCGACTCTTCGCTTTTCTGTACAATTTGTACAATTGTACTCTTTACTTTACAATTGTACTCTTACAATCTGCCACTTTGTCTTGCATATGTGGACTATGAGAAAGTCTTTGATTCCGTCGAAATTTGGGCGGTGCTGCAGTCCCTCATGCGGTGCCAAGTAGACTGTCGGTATATCGAAGTGCTGAAGTGTTTGTACAGTAGGGCTACGATGGCTATCTGAGTACAGAACTAGAACATAAAACCTATCCATCTGCAGAGAGGTGTAAGAAACAGGGTGACGTAATATCCCCGAAACTCTTCACCGCTGCATTGAAAGACGTTTTCAAGCTACTGGACTGGAAAGGATACGGTATTAACGTCAATGGCGAGTACATCACTCACCTTAGATTTTCCGACGATATAGTCCTTATGGCAGAATCGCTGGAGGACCTAAGCACTATGCTCAATGACCTCAATGGTGTCTTCAAACGGATAGATAGATGAACATGGACAAAACAAAGATCATGTTTAACGTGTAACGTTTTCTAACAGTGGTAGAGCCACGCGGCAGCTTTTGCTATCGCACGGATGGACCGGCTCGAACCGGGGTGGTACCACGACCTCACAGAAAACCAGCGTGAAGTAGAAGTTTGCCTCTGCGTTTCGATTGGTGAGTGCAGGTGGCCGGAGGCCCATTTTACTGGAAATGAGGCATTCCATCTTAGTCCTCACGGGTGACAACGCATCTGCATTTTGATTCGCAAACGAAGATAGATGTAGATGTCTATGGGCCGCAGCAACCACTTACCATCAGGTGGACTGTGTGCTCGTTTATCACCCTATTCCTATAAAAGAACAAACGTCCATGTCACACCTATGTCGGTAGTTGTTGGGAGCACTAAGCACGAAGTTGTTGACGAATATGTTTACCTGGGACAAATAGTCCGACTAGGTTAGTCCGATTTCGAACGAGAGGTCAATCGACGGATTCAATTCGGCTGGACAGCGTTGGGGAGATTACGACACATCTTCTCGTTAGACATACCTCAAAACCTCAAAACTAGATTGTTCAACCAGTATGTGTTGCCAGTGATAACCTATGGAACTGAGACGTGGTCCTTCACTGCTGGCCGTATGAGGAAGCTCAAAGTCGCTCAGCGAGCTATGGAGAGGGCTATACTCGGCCTTTCTCTGCGTAATGGACTTAAAAACGAGGAGGAGAGTAACCGAAATAGCCCAAATAATTAGTATGCTGAAGTGGCAAAAGGCCGGCCATATAACTCGAAAAACAGACAACCGATGGGGAAGAAAGGCTCTCGAGTGGCAGCCTCGTACCGGCAGGGGAAGTGTAGGGCGTCCCCCCACTAGACCTACTAGTGAGCACCTGGTAAGACATGCAGGAAGTCAATGAATGCATGTGGCTCAGGACCGTGCAGTGTGGCATTGCTTGGGAGAGGTCAGCATCGGACTTGAGAAGGGCTGTAATGAGGACCACGTAACCTTGTGAACCACGGAACCCTTTTATAGTAAAACCTACACACTGGTATTGCTGTTTGCCCAATACTTATGAAATTTGAGTTCAAATTTTCAGAATAGGTCACAATCTTTAATTGATTACCATAGCGTCGTTCCCTCCCATTCAAACTTATGCAGCAATACATTTTGCTATATGAAATTTACCATAAAAGGTCGTATAACCATAATGATACGTTCAGAGCAAAGTCTTTACATTTATGAAACAAAATTAAGCTTTCTAGTAATAAAATTAAAATGACGGAATATAATAAATATCGAAACTGGCAAGATGAAACTAAACAACTCACAATTTCGATTGAATTTTAACAATAATTTATCACAATCACATCAAGATGTTACAACGGATTTTGAACAACATTATACCGACATTCTAATCTTGACTACAAAGTCACTGAATTCCTCTCGAACTGTCATCGAATCATTACTCAAACAAAATGTAAATATCTGTTGTTGGCGTCATCTAATTTATTTTATACAGTATATACAAAGTAGGCGAGCAATTTATTTAACGAACGTCCTTTCTCTCAACCAGCATCCTTTACAATCCAGGATCGAAGGCCACAAGCCATTTAAATTCTGTCTCTCCATAACTACTGTTAAAATGTAAATGTACAAAGAACTATAGCAATCCCTTTTAAGCAATATTTGCTTAAAGGGGATTTTTAAACTACTTAAGAGTACATGATTGGTAATAACCCCTGAGAATGAGGTAATCGATACCATGCTGTTTATCAACGATTTCATATTTAATTGTATAACATATTTTATTGTAAATAAATGATTATAAAAAAAGATCCGCTGAGTAACTGCTGGTTCTTCCCAGGAAAGAGGTTTTTCTCCACACCAATGGTAAAAGCATAAATTACTTTCAATTGTGAATAATCTATTAATAACGAAATAATGTGTATAAAATCTTTTAATATATATCAAATGAAAATTATTCAATTTTCGACCGACTTCAAAAAGGTGCCAGTACTCAATTTACTTTATACTGGGTGAAACGATTTCGATGATTCTTTTTTATTTGAAAGTTGAAGTACCAGTCACATGTAGTCCCATATAAAGTGATCAAGGTCTGACAAATAGTTTTGAAGTTATTCTTAATAATTTATATTCAAGTCGGTTGTACCAAATTTTTAATTTTTAATTTTGTTCCATTTCATTCTTTATTCCTTCTTCATAGACTCTAGGGCATAGACCCCTCCCGTAGTAGGAAGGATTTGGCTTTGTTGCCATGCTTGGATTGATATCGCAGTACCAGATTTTCCATAACTTGCTGTTTAGTTTATTGCCATCTATCGAAGGCCAGGAGGACTTTCCAATCTTATTACTGTCACCTACACGAAACACGTGACGACACTACAAGGCGGGAAAACCATTGCTCTTTATTAATTAATCAATCAATATTGTTAGTCAGACATCTAATCAGATATTATTAAATCATTAATTATGTAGCAATTTCGTAAGCAATAAGATTGATTTGAGGTGTCGTCGTCATCGTTATATGGATTGAATGAGTCAGCGGAATTTATGAAGTTTTTATATTTAGCAATTTTTGAAGCAATAAGGTTAATCTAAGGTGCACTCTTCATCATCACTAACATTACAGCCCTTCAAAAGTATACTGCTGAACATAGATATTAATTACGCTAGCAACAAATTAAAAGCAGCAAGTCTTCTTTCCAGTAGTTATCGGTAAGCAAACCTTACCAATAACCAATAGAAAATAAAGCTTCTAAATTAAAAGCCTACTCCAAGTAAAGTGTAAAACGGCCCAACACTAGATGGAATAACGACCTAATAAGGCTTGGAAGTCAATGCATGCAGGTGGCTTAGACCCGTGCTTTACTTGAGGGTAGGGAGGAAAACTTGGGGGAGGCTTATGTTCAAAAATGATGCTGATTAGCCTAAATATATCTCCTAGAGACTGGAAACAAGCTTATTCTCATTTTTAATAGAGTTTTTAAGAAAGTTCTGGTTCTGAATCCTGAATGCTTTTCAAAATTTTAGAATTTCCCCTGCTGCAAGGTTACTTAAGATGTTATTGTCATTTTCACTATCCATAAAATTTATTTTTATAACTTATTTTAAACAACAGCTCTGATTTATTACCACGTAATATATTCAAAGTTTCAAAATCGTTATAATTAAGAAGCCTATCAAGTTTTGTTTTTAATTAAGATGAATAATATAAATTGAACATTATATGATTTTGACTTTAAAATATAATTTGTTTCTATGATATAGTATTAAAAATACTGATGTACGTTGAATAAATATTGGGAAAGTTACATATAAAACATTTTAATTCGTGACATAACTAATAAGATAAATATATATTCCTTCACACTAGGACTTTGTGGGGGTTTACGTACATAAACTTCACAAGGACAACATCCAGACCCGAAACAATTATTTATAGGCATACGACTACAAGTAAAAGAATGACAGTACCTACTTGTTAAATACTCATTGATATATAAGCGACTGCACCACAAACCGTCATCGTAAGATGATATCTAGTGACCCGCCATGGCATCGCACGGGTCATTTCTATAGCTAAGAACCATTCAGGTGAAAAAATTGATCAAGCCGTTTAGGAGGTATATTTATACGTGGTAGAGCAAAGCTGCAGCTATATTACAGTTGTAGCACGAATGGGTCGTCTCGACCGGGGAAGGACCACGCTCTCACAGAATACCAGCATAAAATAGCAGCTCAATGCTGCTGTGTTTCGTATGTAAGTGTAGATTACCGGAGACCCTTTTTACTGGATACGAGGCATTCCATCTTAGCCCTCAAGGGTGACAACGCATCTGTATATTGATTCTTATTTGAGGATAGATATCTATGGACCACAGCATCCATTTACAATAAGGTGGGCTGTATGCTCGCTGATCTCCCTTATTTTATAAAAAAGAAGGAAAATAATAACGAACACACGAACACCGAAATTTTAATATTATGAACTCATGTCCAATGGACGAAGCTCTGAAGTTAAATTACTACAGACTATTGACGACGTAGAGTAATAGAGTAAGGCTCTACAGTCACAAACCCTCCGCTCAGCACGTGATATGTGCAACTTTTTAAAAATGTTTTCACTAGCGTGTTTTCTAAAAGGTGTATGCCCTTATGTGTATTAAAAAAGGTTGATGATATTTTACAATACGCGACCAACTATTTCCAGAGGGTTATACGGCAATAAAGTGTACGCCGCGTTATCCCAATGCGTGTTGGTGAACTTCACATGTCTTCAAAATATTTTATTCTTATTTCTCAGATATGCAGTATTCCTCACGATATTTGCCTTTACCGGAAACATTAGAGCCTTGACTATTTGCTTAATAACCCTCTAATATATAAGAGAACTATGCCGAGCATTGTGTTGTTGTTGAGTATGTCGTAACTTTGACTTCTTAACTTTAACTTTATAAGCAATATATAAGTATAATATTATTTTTAATAATATCGTCATAGAGTATTTAAGAGAAAATCTGTGCACAGCATTGTAGTTTACATATGGTAGAACTTTAACTTCTTAGCTTTAACTTTATAGGCAAGATATATAACATGATATAAACTTTTAATAATTGGTATCATCATAGAGTAATCAATCCAAAAACGTAATGACGTATGTCCAAATGTCAAAATTTTCCACTCTGTTTAGAATTATAAATATAGATTCAGAACTTTTAAACAGTACTACGAGTATAGTAAACAAATAATAAATCAATCAAATTTTTATATAAACCTTTATATATAAAAATTACGTGTCACGTTGTTTGTCCGCGATGGACTCCTAAACTACTGAACTGAATTCAATGAAATTTTGCACACTGTGTGCATTTTGATCTAACTTGAGAGATGACATATGCAATTAGTAAAATTAGTTAAACATTATTAGTCTTATTGTATACTAGCTGTTACCCGCAACTTCGCCCGCGTTCAATTTAGGGTTTTAATTGTTTTTTGTGCGAAACCCCAATTATTTTTCTAAAATAAAAATAGCCTAAGTTACTCCTCATAACATCAGCTATCTGCCAGTGAAAGTTCCGTCAAAATTGGTCCAGAGAGAGATTAGCTGGAACAAACAGACAGTCAGTTAGACAGTCAGACAGACAGACAAACATTTTAAAATTGTGTTTTTGTTATAAGTACCATATATACTTTTATATGCATTTAGTAAAAAGCTGTTGTTTTGACATTACAAACAGACACTTCAATTTTATTTATTTGTATAGATCAGCAGTTGACTTGTAAAAAAAACTCTCTCGAGGAATGCCACAAAGCACAAAGTATAATGTTTATATGTGATTAATCTTGACTTATATTGATCAATGCTTGACTGGGAAGAAATATCTTTAGGCATTATGGTTGCCATTATGTTCTATTATGTTAAAGTTTATGTAATTATCTTTATATATAAAAAGTACGTGTCACGTTGTTTGTCCGCGATAGACTCCTAAACTACTGGATTGATTTCTAAGAAATTTTGCACACTGTGTGCATTTTGGTCCAACTTGAGAGATAGGATAGTTTTTATCCCGCTAAATGACCCTCAAAATTTTTTATTGCGAATTTAAAGATTTTTATAAGAAGGGTCATTGGAAAGGGCAGAACAACGTCCGCCTGGCGAGCTAGTTTTATATAAATTCTGAATAATTTGAAATGTAATTATCTAACTATAGAAAAACAAAGTGGCATAATATTTTAGCACATTAGTTTAAATTATACCTATACATATATATAAAAAAATTGTGAAACTAAAGTGGCAAGCGAACTTACTACAGCCCACTGGTAGTAAGTGGGTACTGCAGCCCATGAACACCTGCAACCTGCTTTAAACAAGGAAGAGTACAGCATGCGTTGTCACATCTGAGGACTAAGATGGAATGCCTCACAGTCTGTATTTATACTGTCCCTCCATACCATTCAGACTGGGTCACGTAACACAACAGAGCACATACTGCTGCTTGGCGGCAGTAATAGGAAAGAGAGTGGTACTTACCCCGATAGAATACTAGGCACTAAAAGGAGTTCTACCAACCAGTGATAGAAAATTATGTAAATTAATTTGGCTTAGCTTTCCATTGACGTCCGTCGAGTTGGGGGTTGATATATTATCTACCCTAATAGGTACTGTTAAAATAAAACAAATTTCAATATGAGATCATTTATTATAGTATCTTTCTTGTTTTTTATAAAATGGATTTATATTTACATTATAAATGGAAACATGAAAAAATATCGATATTTTGAAAAATCTATTTTTTTGTGATTCGATACATCAGGTTACGATTCGAATCGATTTAAAATCGATCCGTTTTGGATTGAATCGACATCCCTACTGACGATGACAATGACAATACAAAATAGCGTCAGTTTTACGGTAAACACTACACATTTTAATTTTAATAGCTCGTAATAAAAATAATTCTGTGATTTAAATTAATTCTGTAATGTAATTTAAAATAATTCTGATATAATTTGAGAATTAGATATAATATGTGGTAGGAATCGGCATAAATATTGCAAAAACAATTGATTTTCAATATTTTTTTTAAAAAGTACGCGTTTCCGAATGTCGAAACTTTGTGTGTGTGCTTATAATAATGTAACCTTTCTGTGAAAAAATATCAACCCCCAACTCAACGGATGTCAGTGGAAAGTTAACAATATTCAAAGTTGTTGTTTACTTCATATTATAGATTTTTGTACTAATATTCTACTTTCTAACTCATGGTTAATTAAAAATAAAAACTTACCTATACACACATCCGAATCAAGTGGTAACAGTCCTATTTACAATACAACTAAATAAACTGATGTTTTTAACCACTATGATTTCACATAACTTTTCGCGAGACGTTGAAAATGAAAATGAGCGACAACCGATGCCACAGCCGATCACGTCGGATACCCGTCACGCACTGAAAACTGAAACCGTCTTGAATAATAGTGTTATTACGAAAACTTACAAGTACCTAATGATAAATCTTTTTTTAAGCTTCCTTCACTAAAACAATGTTCGCGTACAATAGTGTACACCACACGAATTCAAATGAGAAAATTTGAGCGGTGAAATTCAGGTGATACGGCCATATCGAAAAAGATAAGATAGAGTCACTCAATTAATATATTTAAGTAAATTAATTTATCCAGCCGATAAGCGCGTTTAATTCAAGCCCTTTTATCGCAGTCGAGTATTAGCAACAGAGCCGTTATTTGTTATTGGGTAGTGATTTATCACGAGGTACGTCCCCACGACTTTTGAATGGACAAAATAAAGTTTCTAATGGTGATAGCTTTATCTAAATATACGTTGTTAAAATTTTATTGTACAATTTGTCGGAATCTGTAAATTTTATTTTCTTCGTCCTTATCAATAGCCTGTTAAAGTTCACTGTTGGATATGTTTCTCTCACGTTGTTGGAGAGATTTGCCTTTACTGCAAGGCCAAAGCTTTACCAGATGTCTCGTACTATTAAAGCTACTGGTCTGATTTTTTTATATAACTTGATGGTAAGTGACTAAGGCCGCTCATGAACTTCCCCAACACCAGGGGAATTTCAGATGCGTTGCCGGTCTTTTAAAAAAGAGTATGCTCTTTTTTAACTCTCTTTTTTAAAAGGCTTTTTCAAGGGCTCTGAAAATTACTAAGTCGTGTCAGTCCGGAAAAATCATTTGTGGTAGTCAATTTCACAAGGAAGTTTTGTGAGAAAGAAAACTTCTATTTTTTTTTATTTATTATTAGATAAAAATCGTTACAATCTTGCTATGCGGCACAGCGAAAAACCACGCAGGTTTGTGTTGAAATTGTATTAAATCGCACAGTGGACAGTCATCCTTCCTAAATATTTTAATGTTAAATCTCTAAAACCTACAACTAGCACAATAAATAACTTATTCTATTCTAAAGTTAAAATTAGAGAATATATATTTTAGGGCAAGGAAATATCTGCCGCGCTGCCCCAATGTGTGTTAATAAGTGAAGTTTTGAAGTTTTTTGTCTTCGATTTTCTTTATTTTTCAGACATTCCTCACGATGTTTTCCTTCATCGCCGAGCACGGATTAAATCAGCACTTAAAATTGCAATGAGCATCCTGATTATTTTGCATTAGTTATATTCAAAAGGCTTTAGCACCATAGACTACATACATACACTTCTGCAAATTGTACAGAATTCCGAAGATTAAAATCTGCCACTTAGTCTTGCGTATGTGGACTATGAAAGTAAAGTAAAGTTGCAGCCTATTTACGTCCCACTGCTGGGCAGAGGTCTCCTCTCATTTCTGAGAGGGTTTTAGGGAAAGGGAATGACCGCCGCGCTGCCCCAATGCGTGTTGGCCAACTTCACATGTCTTCGAAATACTTTTTTTTTTATTTCTCAGACATGCAGGTTTCCTCACGATGTTTTCCTTCACCGCCGAGCACGTGCTAAATCAGCACTTAAAATTGCAATGAACAATATCATTGGTGCCGGCGGGGATCGGACCCGGGTTGCTCGAGTACTGTGAAGCTTACAGCGAGCGCTAACCATCTGAGTTACCACGGCTCTGAGACTATAAGAAAGTCTTTTATTCCGTCGTAATTTGGGCAGTGCTGCAGTCCTTTAAGCGGTGCCAAGTTGACTGTCTGTACATCGAAGTGCTGAAGTGTTTGTACAATAAGACTGCGATGGCTACCCGAGTACAGAACCAGAGTACGTACGTACGTACATACTGCAGAGAAGTGTAAGACAAGGCGACGTGATATCCCCGAAATTCTTCACCGCTGCATTCTACTATATGCTAATGTAGAACATTTGAGCTCGAAGCGTACTCTCACGGAGCCCTAGTTGCCTCAGACCCGAGAAAGGGGACCGGGATTAACTCCAGATACGACTACAGGTTCAGTTCGCAGACTACCAAAACAAAAATTTCTAATTTTCTGCCGACTTCCAAAAAGGAGACGGTACTCAATTCGAGTGTATGTTTTTTTTGTTTTTTTTATGTGTGTTACCTCATAACTTTGTACTGAGCGAACCGATTTCGATGATTCTTTTTTTATATGAAAGCTGATAGTTCTCGTGTGGTCCCATATGAATTTGATCAAGGTCAGACCAATGGTTATTGAGTTATTCTTAAATAACCTATATAGAAGTCGCTTATATTGAAGTCGGCTGTACAAAATTTTTAATTTTAAATTATTATTGTAGTTATTCTTGTTTAAAAATAAGTAGTACAATAAAACAACAGCCTATACACGTGAACTGAAAGGAGCAACCTCCATATTGGACTTCACGTCCACTATTTTATAAGCTATTCCCCTAAATATAATATAAAAGATCAAAAACTAGCAACCCGCCCCGGCTTCGCACGGGTGCAATGTAAATACTAATAATGGGCAGTGTGAAGTGTTTAACACTATTATGATTAGTCTATACTACAGGATATCTTTGTATACAATGTTTACAGCTGATTTTTCATTAGACAGTACAAACATGTATTCTTTAGAGGTTATTCTCGAAAACGCGACATATAACTGGCCGTGTGAGAAACACTCAACGCTCAAATCAAAGCCTGTAACGTTGAATGTTTGACCCTGTGACTTATTAATGGTCATTGCAAAAGATAGCTTTACCGGAAATTGTAGGCGCTTTAACAGGTAGATACTGTTCATTAGTAGGTGACAGGACCGCTCTTTCTTTGAACCAAGATATAGTCTTACAACTTATGTTATCAATAAGCAAAAACTCACCAATGGGTGGATGTATTCTCAGGTGAGAACAGTATTGTACATCCCTTTGTCCATTTTCTAAATGACACTGAATCACACTGAATGACAAAATACTCCATACTGCTTCAGAGCGCAGATGTAACGTCCAGATTGAAATTTTCTACTTCATTTGGAGATAGTATGCTGACAGTGGCCTCATCGCGACCTTTATTTATATATTTAGTAACATATTGGATTGATTTTAATTAACTGCATAACTCCACGTCGATGTCGGCGTCGAAAATTTTTAAAATAAGCGAATTATAGGGAACGATCCACCGGTTGTCAATATCATGATTTCGGACGGTGGCAGTTCGCCCGCCGACCGCTACCAACCGGGACGAAACGTACGGCCCGCCAGCCGCTGTGCCTCCGCTTTTTAAATCTCTGATATCTTCTAAGAGATCCATTGTAATGAAACGCTGTTAAGGGTAGTTTTGATCTACATAGAAAGTACAACGTATGTAATGTATTTAATGGGATAAGGAATTATACTTTATTGTATAAAATAACTTGGTAAATAACACATTTTTGTTTGTAATATGTAAAAGATAAAAATGGTTATTGTGGGTTATCCTTAGTGGATAAATATATACCATCGCGGACTTTTTTATCGATCTTTTTAAGATACATAATTCCGTAGCATATTAATTTAATCTATCTCGTAAATTGTATCCAGCGTGTGTGATTTAAGCGCACAAAAATATGTTTGTTACGACATCACATTACAAATCTTTGTATTTTTCGGCTTTTCTGTACTATAATATATTATTATTATACATATAAACCTTTCTCTTGAATCACTCTATATACTTCTGAAAGCTATGTTAAAATACGTTAAGTAGTTTAAAAGATCTAAGCTAACAGACAGTGGAAGCGACTTCATTTTATACTATGTAAATATATTGAAGCGTTGATTATATACGAGTAAATACAATAAATCTAAAATAATCTCTGTCATTTTAAGGCTTGTAATCAAAGTATTTAAAACCAGAGTAGCATAAATTTATACTAACACAATGCTAAAAAGAACATTCATTAGCAGTCTCCTCAATTCTCATTGATCCGACCTTTCAAAAGTAACAGGCCGATACCTTTTATGTATTTCTGAAATTAGGTGTTAACAAGTATAAGTTATATCTATAAGTACAGTGGATTTCGTGTATAACTAAATATAAGGGTAAAATAAATATAAGGGACCACTCTATTTTCGTCGTTATATCCGGAAGTCATTACAGGCAAAGGTAACAAAGAGCAATGGCAGAAAAATAGTTGACAAAAATTATAGCGTCTAGAAATAAGTTATATATAAAATGAGTTTTATTATTTTTCTATTATTTTTCAAATAAAAATTTATTTTAATTAAAGCCACAGAAAAAAAGAACCATTTTTGAGAATATCAAATGACTGAAATCATTTTACTCTATTCAAATGTTGCCATTTAGTATATTCCTACTATTTTCGTATACACTTTGTAAGACTACCAACACAACACACAAAATATTTTATATTAAGTTATTATTAGTAATAACTCTACTATTAGTAATAATAAAAATAAAAGTGATATGGCTGAGAATAAGTCTCTTACAAAGAATTTCCTACAATAATACATTATCTCAATCATAGTACTATGTAACAATTCCATTTAATGTTATGCCAACACTACCTAAAATAAAATGTCACTGTTTTTTTTACTGGCTTTACGGCTCTGGGTTCTAGCCCTTCTGAGAATGTCACTATGATACAAAAGGCCTGGAGCCATGCCAGAAATATACATTTATAGTATGCAAATATATAATAGAGATAAAATAATCTAAAAACTCTCAATTATGTAGTATGTTTTAAGCTAACATCAAATAACCACAGGAAGCATGACTTTTTCCAAGTGACATAGGACATAACCTAAAATGGTTCAAATGTAAATATCTTTTTTTGACGCCTTCTCAGTACAAAATTCTTTGACAGAGTTATTATGGGACCGACGCTTAACATTTTAAGATATTTCTGGTATATAGACCCTACCATTTCTTCTCAACTAATTTCATGTATGAAAGTCTGCCATTGTTCTTTAATACATTACAGTTGCTACTCAGAATATCACTTTGTAACTGAACCATAAATTTGCCTCCTAAACGTACACGCTTCCCTAACTACTTAGCTGATATCTATAAACAAAAGGTAAAGGTCTCCACACTTGCTGACCATCTGTATGGATGTAAACAAAAGATAAGAAATGTTTGTGAAAGAAAGAAATCTTTGTGTCTTTGGCGGCCGACTCCGGTCGCAATATCTGCATGGGATTTCTAGGCATTTGTTACAAATGATTCATTAAAAACCGTCGCTACACCCGAACTCGGCGTTACATCCAAAGTCGCTATAGCCACATGAATTCTGTACTAAAATATGCTTTAAATTCAAGGGACTTAGATTTAACGTCGCTATAGGCAAATGGTCGCTACAACCAAGGTCGTAATAAATGAAATCCACTGTATATTAATGTGTGTTGGGAATTTTTTTTAAGCAAATTGCGCGAATTCAGGTGTGTGAGATTGGACAAAAAAGTTTATGTAGAGAAGGATTGCAAAAAGCTAAAGTTTATTTTAAATATGAGTTACAATTTTTTTTTCAAACGAGCATTAGGCTCACCTGATGGTAAGTGACTATCGCCGCCCATGAACAACTGCAAACACCAAGGAAGTTGCAGGTGCGTTTCGGCCTTTTAAAAAGGAGTAAGCTCTTTTCTTGAAGGTCCCTAAATCGTATCGGTCCGGAAAAATCACCAGTGGTAAATTATTCCACAGAGAGGTCGTACGCGGAAGAAAACTCTTAGTGAAACCTACAGTGGTGGACTTCCAATCATCCAGATGGTGTAGATGGTACCGGGAGTTTTGACGCGATGTGCGTTCGTGAAATTTGGCGGCTGGGATTAATCCGAACAATTCCTCAGAGCACTCACCGTGGTAATTGCGAAAGAAAATGCAAAGGGATTTCGATACAGGCTGAGGCAACAAGGGGAGTGCCTTGAAACTGAGGAGATACGACAAAGGGGTTCTTTTTAGCTGTAAACGCGCAAACTTGTGTCTTCTGAAGATTAAACTGGACTAAATTTAGTCGTTCCCAATCCGAGACTTTGTTCAGCCAAGACTCGACTTCAGACACATGTTTGTTCCGATACTCGGCGCCGTTTTCCGAGAAATATTGGCACGGCCGATGTATAGAGCATCACCAATGCTGTCATCCGCATAGCAATGAATATTACCGCTCGAAACATTTGATATGTAGAAGAAACAGCGTTGGTGATAGCATGCAGCATTGTGGAACACCAGCATTAATAGGCTTATAGTCGGAGCATTCACCGTATACAACGACCTTCATGCTTCGATCTGCAAGAAAACTGGTGATCCTCGAAAGAAGCGCTTTGTGCCAATCCCTATCGAAGGCCTTCGCAATGTCCAAACTATGGTCCAATGCCTTCCCCTTGAACTGTACTGCCTCCGCCCATCTATGAGTCAGGTAGACCATCATCATCATCACCATCATCATCATCACCATCATCATCATCACCATCATCATTAAAGCCCTTCACAAGTCCACTGCTGGATATAGGGCTCGGGTTGGGATTAGTATCAAGTCGCCTGAATTTGAGGAGTCTGTCACTGTGTGTGATTCTAAACCTTTACCTAGGCCTCCTCCAAGGAATGTCACAAAGCTCGGTCCTGAGCCATTTACATCCATGGACTTCCTGGATATTTATTTATTTAAGCTTTCATGCACAAAGTTGTACACATGGCGGACTTAATGCCATTGGGCATTCTCTCCCAGTCAACCATTAGGCTAAACAGAGATATACAAAACAAGAGGCGGTGCAGCTATATCTTACCAGGTTGTCACTCTATCTAGTGTGGAATCACCCTACACTTCGCCTACTGGTACGAAGCTGTCACTCGAGAACATTTTTCCCCATCGGTGGTACAAATACATAACAATATTTCAATTTCAATTATCAGACACATTTTACTAAGATTTTTGGCTTGGATGCTTGTCCTTTAATCCATTTCATTTATCTCACTATCAAGTGATAATAATCCTTTATACTACACTCTTTCACAATATGTTGATGCGTCACATTGCGTAGGTTTTGGGAGATTATGACAGCAACTTGAGCCAGCAAACAGTTGGCGATAGTATTTTAAGGCGTCTTACCTTATCTTGATATGCACATCACCATCAGAGCACTTGTTTCACCGTCACCACTAATAGTTCACATGCGCAGACATTTAATACACAAAATCGCACCACTTTTATATATAAAATTCACTTGAAACCATTATGTAAGCAAGAATACAGGAGCAAAAATTCGACGCCGGTCAAGTTCCCGCCAAAACTTTTTTGTCCGACAGATAAGACTCAAAGTTAAAAAGTATATAATCCCAAGAAATAATCAGGTACTTTGTGTTATTTTTGCGTAAAAGCCGTAAATTAACATTTATTTCATATTTTTGTATAGTTGTTCTTTTTCATATTTTTTAGTGTTGTAAAATACGTACTCATTTTACTTCCTTGCTTACAATAAACCATAATATGATATATGATTGCTTTATCGTTATTAGCAACAAGAGGACGTAATAAGCAGCCTTTACTTACTTCATTTGCTTCCAAAATATTTAAATAACGTGTACTGTAGGTACAGTAAGAAGTCGTTAACAAAATTTTCAGTTATCACATCTACGTTTTAGTAAATTTTTTTCAATGTGCAAAATTCGTCAATGATATGTCAAATTAATTATTTGAATCTATCCAAATATCTTCTATACGCATATCTTCATCTATTCCAGCTACACTTATTATTTCTAAGTAAATGCGTTAAAAATGTGTGTGTTCACGACAAAACTGTTGGGATTCTCGTGAAATTTGAAAGTGAATGACCCAATGACCACCAGGTGAAATTTTAATTACGTAAATCATTATATCACGTGCTCAGCAGGGAATTTTATAAGTGCTCAACATAGAAAAACGCGGACGGAAACGAAATTGGAACGGAGTGAACGAACACGCCTGTTAACACCTAAATGCAACTCGCCAGGTCAAACCTTCGAGTTCTTCAGCTGGATTTCTTGATGTGCAGAATTTGCAGGCGCTTTTCAGAGCACACGAATATTTAGGCTAATTAATAATGTAGCGGAAAAATGCCGAAATATAAATGCGATGAAGATTAAGCGGTAAAATCGCATGGCCGATGGTTACTTGCGAGCAAGTGTCGAGAGCGTGTTTGAAAAACGGATGATTTGAACTCGGGATGGTCTAGACGATCAATCAACGAACTTGACGTCACATATGTAGTGTGCATTCGGAAATTCGGAAATTGGATAGTAGGATTAAATTGTAGCCACGAGTAGTTAGGCTTAAAATGAACATTTAAATTAAATAGGTAAGTAATTTTTTTTTATAGGATAAGGGTGACAAACGAGCACACAGTCCACCTGATGGTAAGTGGTTGCTGCGGCCCAAAGACATCTACATCTATCCTCATTTGCGAATCAAAATGCAGATGCGTTGCCACCCGTGAGGACTAAGTTGGAATGCCTCATTTCCAGTAAAAAGGGCCTCCGGCCACCTGCACTCACCAAGCGAAACGCAGAGGTAAACCTCTACTTCTCGCTGGTTTTCTGTGAGGTCGTGGTACCACCCCGGTTCGAGCCGGCCCATCCGTGCGACAGCAAAAGCTGCCGCGTGGCTCTACCACTGTTAAAATTAAAATTATTATGTGTAACTAGCTATCCGCTTCGACTACGCACGGATGATTTCTGGATCTCGACAACAGCGCCAACTACCGGGTCCAATTGTGAATTTAAACCATTCAGGGACCCACTCAAACACACATAAAAAAATTAATCAAAATCGATCCAGTCGTTTAGGAGGATTTTAGTGACAAACACCAAGTAAATCCATAACTATTCTGTTATGCAAATTCTCTCAGATTGCAAAACCGAAATTCTTTCTGCACATAGCCGCGGGACAAAGCTAGAGTGCTATGTACATGAAATGGATGTGCCAACCGTCTGGAGTTGAAATATCTTCTGATAACGAAATGATGGCTCATCAACAGATATCTTCGATCAGACAAGGAGACGACTAGCCTGTTTTAAAAATACTTTATCTTACTAGTGATAACGAATTGGTAAGTTGTAAAAAGATAATTTGAAATACGTTTCTGTTTCCAGACATCAGTTTTTATTATTTTTTTATTTATTGAGATGTCTTCTTTGCTTATTATTGGGTGTCAATAGTTTAATTGGAGAATTCTTGCTATTAGTAAAAAATATTTCTACTATCAGTCCACTTCTGGACTTCTGGTTCGCGGCGTTGTCAGGATTGTCATGGAAAAATAGTATACAACTTCTTGGCCGTTTTTCCCTAACCTTTTCAAAGATACTGGGCAAACAAATGGTGATGTGCCACTCAGTATTTACTGTCTTTTGCTCAGCAAGTAGGATCGTGCAGGCGGGAACCGTCTGCGAGAAAACAAACGCAATCATTTATTATCAACGCTTTTTACCTACATCAATTTTGCTAGGTTGCTGTCGCCTTCGAACATCGATTTTCTTGCTTCCTTTCCGAAATATAAAACATTCATGTTTTATCTCCTGTTACAAAGTCATATACAGCATTTTAACGTCCGTGATCATACTTTAACGACATTTTTTTTAACACCAATCAACAAATGCCCGTTTTTATTTTGGGGTAATTGCATGAGGAACTCAGTGACAATATTTTGTTAAAGGTTTAAATGAAGGTGTATTTTTTTCACTTTGGCTCATACTAATACCTAAATGTCCTCGAATCTCCTCAAAGGTGATGCGCCGGTTTTCTTCAATTAGTCGCCTTATCATAGAGAGGAACACGGCCATGAGCAAATTCTGCCTGACAATGCCTTACGGTGCTGAAATGAGGTGCTTCCCTACCAAAAGCATTTTGAAGATGAGCAGTGCAATCTTGCAGAGATAGTAAACTAAAATCATAAAAAATCATCACCCTAAAATTTGTTTGCCTTAATTCCATTTTTGATAGGGAACTTCAACTCGTGATAAAAAACAATTGATACGACTTCCAGCAAAAAAATATTTTTATCATTGCATAACTTTATTATGTTTTAATACATAACATTCGAAATTCAAACATTTATGAAATATAAACTGCCTGGAGCGCAGAACGTTCCGTGTGGTCTATCTATATACCTCTAGGTTCAACCAAAAAAACGAATTCAGAAATCTAGCCCATAGGACTTCGAAAGAAGATAGTTCTATTATAAATCTACACAATTACCCACCTGTAACATTTCTGTCGAAATACAGATGGATGTATTATAAAGATTTCTTCGATTTAGTTCTGATTATTCGATTTAGTTTTAACTGTAAAGTTACTTAATATTAAGCTACTGGCTATTTATAATTACTGACCTCGAAAATCAAACTGTGACAGCCTTTTGGTACAAAGGAAGGAAGGTTGGAAGGACTTTGAATTATTTTCGACAGCTGCTTGTTAATTGAAGTTTCGGATTCAATTCAAAATAGACAAGTTACAATCAGGAGAGTGACTAAACTATTCCAATTGAACTTTTCTTTAACTTGTAGGCTAAAATATCTCTGGGGTATTCCAAAAATAAATTTGTCTTTTTCGTTTAAATACGACATCAGGACTCAGGAAGAGTTCAATGCCCCCGTGACCAGCATCCTATCGAAACATCAAGAATATTATATTGAGAAAATTAAATGCTATAAAATCTATACAAATTAGTAAATTTTAAGTACACTTCACCAGCTAAATGTCCAGTAGCATTATTGCCAATCCGTCTTCAAGGAATTATGGTTACGGAATATCCTCCTCCATCCACACCAAGAAGAGGAGCCCTAAATTCAGGAGTGGACTCCATATTATGGGTTAGATCCTCACAGAAATCAATGAAATTGTTATTAGCAATTTCAATTGCTGATTTAACAAGTGTTTGGCGGTAAAGATAAACTATATGGGGAAAACTGCGTGTCTAAGAAAATAAAATATTTTAAGGACATGTGAAGTCCGCCAATACGCATTGAAGCAGCACAACGGACTAATTATTCCATAGCTCTCTCAAAAATGAGAGTAAACCTATGACCAGCAGTGGGACATATAAAAACTACAACCGTAATATATTTAACCATGTTAAAAAGTTGAGATTGACAAAACATTGCGTCCAACGGTAAGAAAATAAAACTACCAGTCGACACTCGAATGCGTTGTTATTATTACCTCTGAGAATTCAGTTGAAATATCTTTTTTTTTTATAGGATAAGGGTGACAAACGAGTACACAGTCCACCTGATGGTAAGTGGTTGCTGCGGCCCATAGACATCTACATCTATCCTCTATTACAAATCAAAATGCAGATGCGTTGTCACCCGTGAGGACTAAGCTGGAATGCCTCATTTTCAGTAAAAAGGGCCTCCGGCCACCTTCACTCACCAAGCGAAACGCAGAGGTAAACCTCTACTTCACGCTGGTTTTCTGTGAGGTCGTGGTACCACCCCGGTTCGAGCCGGCCCATACGTGCGTTAGCAAAAGCTGCCGCGTGGCTCTACCACTGTTAAAGGTATATAACTCTATAACTGTAAAAGGTATATAACATCTAAAGGTATATAACTAGCAAGCAGACTTAGTTCTGTTGCATATGCTGTAAAAAGATTAGAAATGCTACCAGTTGAAACAGATAAACTAAGTGTGATAAACGAGCTCAAAATCCACCTGATGGTAAGTGAATTGTGTAGTCTATAAATACTTAAGTCTATGCTTAATAAACCTAGCAAGCTAACAGCATAGCAAGGTGGCGAAGCAATCAGCTTTGTAGCGGTTTCTAACGGTTGCCGTTGAGCAATCAGTTTTAAAATAGGAGGTTCAGATGCCTGGGTGATCAGTAATCGATTGCTGAAAACAGAAATTGAAAATTCGAAACCGTTCTCGAGATAATCGTGGGACAGACGGACAGACGGACAGACGGACAGACATCGTGAAATCGCCACTTAATAAAGAATCAAAGTGCAAATGCGTTCTTACCCTTAAATAATCCACATTTCAAGAGATATAGTGTTTCGTTATCAATAAAAACTGCATTCCCGGTTCTCTAAGCTCACCATACGAAACAGAATTTTACTTAAGAGCAAAAAATAAGTTTTATAATAGCGGTGGTCGTCACTCCCCCGTCAAGTCGGCTCATTCATGCGGTAATGAAAAAACAGCTACAGTATTTTTGTACCACGTAAATAGGCAAAACTTTTAAATAATACATGATAGTCAGCGCATTTGGTGGAGAAACCTGTGTAATAATACGTTCTTCCAGCGTCTGTGATAAATTAAATGTAAGTGGAACAACGTATTATCCGCAAAGTTAATTTGCTAAATGGAACTGACGTTTGGTAAATGTAGCGAAAATGAGCACTACTGTTATTTGTACAAGCCATTAGGATATGAAATATTTATGGCGTTAGACCTTTTCCTGAATAAAATAAAATATGTTAGTAGATCCTGTGGTTAGTTCTGTATTTGGTGGCTTAGCACTTACCATCAGATGGACTTTTGGTTTGTTTATTATTCTTATATTATAAAAAATCGAATTACTGCATTTTGCTTCTAGTACAACATTAAATAATATTTTTTTTTAGTCCTGATGCATGAAACCGCCTACGCAACTTTACTTCTGACCGCATAGATGAAAATGAAATCCTATTATTTGATTAATTCAATCTTCACTAAGATATGAGGCTCTGAGAGTTTCTCACATCCTAACATCATACTAAATATTAACACGATGATATACTTATAAACGATAATATTGAGTGCAAATTACATACGTAATTATACGTAATTAAGATTCTAAGCAAATTTTTTAATGAAATTTTCATACACCATTTTTCACTGATTTTGCTATAAGGTTCATCTGGCGTTTTTTTTATTTAATTTTAGTATTTACTCTATATAGTATAAGGTTTACAATGGGCGGTCTAATTTCTTATGGCATTCTCAGCTTCTAAATATTTGCGAAAAGTTAATATCGATTTACAAGCCTTAAATTTTTTTATTGATGAATTTCTAATGTCTTTTATGATTTTGACAGTAGCCAACAATCATAATATATATCCATAATCAACATCGATATCGATAATTCTTTAAATGCCATCAAGTCATCTCGTGTCATGGTTGTCACAAGCGGCGAGTATGCAAAATATCATAAAGATCTCATTACTTTCGATAGATGGCGATATAAGTATATTGTTAACGCCAGGCGTTAAATACTCAAATCGGTGATGGGAAGCACTAAGTAGCGGCAACGTCTTGTACCCGTCAAGCACGATGATAAAGGTAAATCCTTCCTACAGTCAGTACATGCCCAAGTCAAGCAGTAAACGAACTACACAGTTGTTATATGTAATGTCACATCCATCAAAAATTTTCAACTTTCTTTGAGTAACCTATATGCAGTATATATAAAATTGGAGTGCCTGTCTGTAATATTGAAGTAACTGGCTTCTATTAAACTTACGAGGTTATTAGTATGCTTTTAATACATAAATAACCATTTTTTAATTTTTTCTCTGTCTGCCTATCTGTGTCTGTCCAGTCTAATCTACAAAATAGCTGAACTTCTCTATATGTCTATGGACTGAACCGATTGGGATGAAACCAGTGCTCTAAATATCATGTTACTCATACATTACTGGAACTTAATTATCAAGACACAAGGAAGAATGGGGGATCATTGACGAGTTTTGGATTATGTTTCTTTTTTAAATAATAGTGATCATGCTGTGTATATTGGACAACTAAGTTTTTACAACAGTCGTTAAAAATGTCAGTCAAAAGTCAACAACTTTATTTTAAACTGTACGTATTTCACTTACTCACGGAACTATCGTAACAAAATTCAATTTTATAATAATTTAAATTCAGGTTCAGGCGCTCCTTCACGCCTTAACCCATCATTAATGAGATAGATTGATTACATGTATATTAGTGTTCACTTTTTAATCATATTATATTATATTCATGGTCATTAAAATAACTTTCATAATATGAATTCACCTGTGCCCTACTGTGTCACATTTATTACTCTGTTTCTTTAGAGCATAGTTTGAGTCGAGTTCGAGAGTGGAGAGAGATCCCGCTCGAGCCAACTCACTTACGCTGCGCCGTATTCAACATATTATTGTCATACAATCAGCGCATATTTTGACATAATTCGTGCGAAACCGAGGCGGATCGCGAACAAAAAAATTTAACAAACAATCGAAAACGGCAACTACATCTCTCCCATACAAAAATAATCCCTAAACAAATATTACTCTTTTTTTCACGTGGTAGAGCCATGCTGCAGCTATATTAGTAGTATAGTTGTAGCACGAATGGGTCGGTTCGACCGGGGAAGGACCACGCTCTCACAGAATACCAGCGTTATATAGCAGCTTAACACTGCTGTGTTTCGTATGGTGAGAGTAGAGAACCGGAGACCCTTTTTACTGGAAAAGAGGCATTCCTAAGGTGGTTCATAAGGTGACAATGCATCTGCATTTTGATTCGTAATCAAAGATAGATGTAGATCTCTATGGGCCACAGCAAACACTTAACATCAGGTGGACTGTGTGCTTGTTTGTCACCTTTATCCTATAAAAAATACCATTGCCACAGTAAATATTTACTCGAATGGTTTAGTTCATAGATTTTATCAAATTTATTATATAATAATATACATTATATAAAACGGAGAGAAATAATAACAAACAGACGCACACCGAAATTTTTATATTATGAACTCTTGTCCAATGGATGAAGCTCTGAAGTTAAATGGAAATTGGAAAGTTTACCTAAAAATCCCGTAGCAATATTCTACAGACTATTGACGAAGTAGAGTAATAAAGTAAGGCTCTACAGTCACAAACCCCCCGCTCAGCACGTGATATGTGCAACTTTTTAAAAATGTTTTCACTAGCGTGTTTAATATAAAATCACAGCCATTCTTACCACATATAGTTAAGCCGATTATTTATAAAACCCATTGTTTATTTCCTCCACCAGTCCTTTTGTTACGTCGACCATATACTCTCGTCATATTTCAATTCTATTGAGTTGAGACTAAGAACATTACGATCATAATAAAGTTCACGAGGCACTGCGTACATAAGGAACATAATAGCACAGGTAATACTATGACGCCTTTTATTTGGATTAAGCAGGTAATCTTCCTAATTACTGATCCAATTCTTAAAATACTTTAACGTATTCGTCAATAATCTATGCTTTCTTTTATTTATATAAATATAGAGGTTTTGTTTAATATCTCAATATTCTTTTTAATTAAGTCGGAAGATATGCGCTGCTTGGTTACTTTTTTTATAGAAGAATGCCTCCGCAAACGAGCATGCAGCTCACCTGATGGTAAGTAACTACCGCCGCCCATGAACAACCGCAACAACAGGGGAATTGCAGATGCATTGCCGGCCTTTTAGAAAGGTATAAGCTATTTTATTGAAGGTCCCAAAGTCGTATCGGTCCGGAAAAGTCGCCGGTGGTAAACAATTCCACAGAGAAGTTGTACGGGAAAGGAAATTCCTAGTAAAACGCACAGTTGTGGACCGCCAAGCATCCAGGTTGTGAGGATGGTATCGTGAATTTTAACGCGATGTGCGTTCGTGAAATTTGGCGGCTAGAATTAATCCGAATAATTCCTCAGAGCACTTAATTGGCGTGCGCTGACCATATTGTTGTATGTATATGAAAATGCACAACGAAAATATTTCACATAAGTATATATCTAAAAACGTCGGAGACAATATACGAGGTCAAGATGTAATTTTCTTTTATAAAATTAAAGAGACAAACGGATTTACATTTCATCATCATTACAGCCTTCACAAGTCCACTGCTGAACATATGCCTACCCCAAGGAATACCACAAAGCACGGTCCTGAGCCACCTGCATCCATCGACTTCCTGCATATCTTACCAGGTCATCACTCCATCTCGTGGGGGGATGCCCTACACTTCGCCTGCCGGTACGAGGCTGCCACTCGAGAACCTTTTTTCCTCATTGGTTGTCGGTTCTTCGAGCTATATGGCCGGCCCATTGCCACTTCAGCTTACTAATCCGTTGGGCTATGTCGGTCACTCTGGTTCTACTGCGGATATCCTCATTTCTAAGTTTATCACACAGAGAAACCCCGAGCATAGCCCTCTCCATAACTCGCTGAGCGACCTTGAGCTTCCTCATTAGCCTAGCAGTGAAGGACCACGTCCCATTTCCATATGTCATCACTGGCAACACGCACTGGTTGTACAGTCTCGTTTTCAAGTTTTGAGGTATACCTGACGAGAAGATGTGCCGTAATTTCCCAAACGCTGCCCGACCGAGTTTAATCCGTCGATTGACCACTGGGTCGAAGTTGGACATACCTAGTCGAACTATTTGTCCCAGGTAAACATACTCGTCAACAACTTCGAGCTTAGTGCTCCAAATAACTACCGGAGTAGGTGTGACATGGACATTAAACATGATCTTTGTTTTTTCCATGTTCATCTTAAGACCTATCCGTTCGGAAACACTATTGAGGTCATTGAGCATAGTGCTTAGGTCCTCCAGCGATTCTACCATAAGGACTAAATCGTCGGAAAATCGAAGGTGAATGATGTACTCGCCATTGATGTTAATACCGTATCCTTTCCAGTCCAGAAGCTTGAAAATGTATTCCAATGCAGCGGTGAAGAGTTTCGGGGATATAACGTTACCCTGTCTTCCACCTCTCTGCAATTGCATAGGTTTCATACTCTGGTTCTGTACTCGGATAGCTATCGTAGCCCTACTGTACAAGCACTTCAAAACTTTAATACACCGACAGTCAACTTGGCACCGCTGAAGAGATTGCAGCACCGCTCAAATTTGACAGAATCAAAAGCTTCCTCATAGTTCACATACGCTAGACATAGTGGCAAATTGTACTCCTCGGACTTCTGTACAATTTGACGAAGGGTATGTATGTGGTCTATGGTGCTAAAGCCTTTTCGGACACTGGCTTGTACGGGAGGCTGGAAGTCGTCAAGTCTGCTCACGAGACGATTCGTAATGACTCTCGAAAACACCACGTAGACGTGGCTCAGAAGGGAAATCGGTCTGTAGTTCTTCAAGAAAGCGTTGTCGCCTTTTTTGAAGCACAAGACCACCGCACTTCTGCTCCACGCCTCCGGTGTAATGCCACCATGGAGGACGGAATTAAAGAGCTTCTGAAGGACTTCAAGTACCGGTCTTCCACCTGCTTTCAGAAGCTCCGCTGTAATTCCATCCTCGCCTGGGGCCTTGCCGTTTTTAAGGTGCTAGAGAGCCATTCTAATCTCGCTCAGACTGACGTCCAGGATATTATCGGAATAATGTCGGATAAGACTCGCTCTTGGATCGTTACTCACACTCGCGTGTGGCTCTAACGATGATGTGTACAACTGCCCATAGAATCTATCAATCTCACTCAAAATCTCAGGTGTCCCGGAAACGACACTGCCACACTCGGTCTTCAGCTTCTATCAAAGTTGCGTCAGTCCCGCCGCATGCATTTGGAGATCTGTCTGTTCTGTTGCCTGTATGCTGTCAAATCTACTGAAGACTGCAGCTTCATCTCCCGTCTAACAGCCATGAGATTAAGAGTGTGATCGGAGAGTTTTTGTGTACTTCTGCGGCAGGTCTGACAAAACTTAGCTCCGACCGCATGGACAATTTCCACGAACTTGTCATTCATATCGTCCACTGCGTTGCAAACTTCTAGGCACTGAAAACGGTTTTATAGCTCGAGCTGAAAGGTTTCGGGACTTTGGATTAGAGCACAAGGGGGACGGAGCGTTGACTTCATTAGACATGACCTCTCCAACTTAACGTTTAGGTTCAGTGTGCCTCTCACGATTCGGTGATCGCTGCCGGTTTTCACCCGCGCGATCACTAAACAGTTGTCGTCTGGTCATCATAATGAAGTCAATCTCATTTTTTGTCGAACCTTCGGGGCTCGACCAGGTCCACTTCTTGTGCGCTTCTGGAAGAAAGAGTTCATCATAAAGAATTCCTCTTTCTCCATGAAGTCGGCCAGCTACCGGCCCCTTGGGTTCCATTGCCCTATTCCGAATTTCCCTACTTTCAGCTCAACATTCTTTCTTGTGCCTAGTTTCGCGTTGAAGTCACCCATCAACACCGTATAGTGAGTTTTGGAGGAATGCATGGCTCTAGTGATATCCTCACACATTTTCTCCACTTCCTCATCGGTGAGTGCCGAGGTTGGTGCGTAAACCTGTATGAACTTCCGCGAATACCGTTTGGTGATTCTTAGTATAAGGTACGCAACCCTCGTCGACACACTCCCAATCTTTACAACGTTGTTAACGAAAGACTTGATGATTTCATCTGATAGTAACTGGCTATTGTGCTGCAGCCCATGAACACCTGCAACCAGATTAATTTATTGAAATCTACAAATGCGTTGTCATCTTTGATAACCAAGGTATAATACCTCACAGCCTATAATAATGCTTAATTTTTGAGCTATTTGAGCCACAATAACGTTTTTATGGTGAAAGTAACTTGGAATTATAAGGCGGTTATGGTTTTGAATTGTTTTATTTAGCAGTGCTCAGTGAACCACTGCTTACTTTGACCGCTACACAATCGATAACACGTTCATGTGAGAAGTGATGAACTCATCGCCGCCATCTTAATCAATCTTCGGAGCTACTGATTCGATTCTGAAATTTCTTTCACAACTCTCTAGTCTCGTATAATCTATACCTGGGTGTATAAAGTTATCTGTGTGTGGGTGATCCATTATCTGAATACCTAGGTGGATTGAAAAGTACTCGGCCTAACACAGATCCATTCAATTCTAAAAATCAAATCTACCCACATTATTTAGTTCAGTTCAGACTAGTTCATTGTGTAAAGTTTGAAACGTGTGCGATAATTAGTTGTGATTTTATAAATTTATTAACAAAGTAATCGGACATAATTTCCGCGAATGGAGCAAATCGAGCAGCGTGCCGTCATTAAGTACCTCCATAAGAAGGGGCTATCATCAAAAGCCATCCATGATGACATGGTCAGTACATTAGGCGATTGTGCTCTGTCATATTCATCCGTCAAAAAATGGATAGCAGAATTTAAGCGTGGTAGAGAGAGTGTGAAAGATGAACCCCGCTCTGGAAGGCCTTCGACGTCAACTACTGACGAAAATATTAAAAAAGTACTTGATTTAATAATGGGAGACCGCAGATTAAAAATTAGAGAGATAGCCGAGATTATAGGCATCTCTTATGAACGAACTCAAAACATCATTGTCAACGAGTTGGGTTTCCACAAGGTGTCTGCGAGGTGGGTTCCGCGACTGCTTTCAGTTGAACAAAAAAGGACGCGATTGACTATTTCACGCGACTGTTTGGAGTTATTTGAAGCCGATGCAGATGATTTTTTGAATCGTTTTGTTACTATAGACGAAACATAGGTTCATTACTGTACACCGGAAACAAAACAACAATCAAAACAGTGGAGAAGACCTGGTTCACCACCCCCTAAAAAGGCTAAGTCGATTTTGTCGGCAAATAAGGTGATGGATTCAGTATTCTGGGACTCGAAAGGTGTGATTATGATTGATTATATTGAAAGGGGTCAGACTATAAACTCTGATTACTACTGCACCTTACTACGTCGTTTACGAGAAGAAATAAAAGAAAAACGTCGAGGAATGCTCAGAAGAAAAGTCCTGTTTCATCAAGATAACGCCCGTGTTCACACGTCAGTACAGTCAATGGCTGAAATTCACAACTGTGGCTTTGAACTGTTACCGCATCCGCCGTATTCACCTGATCTGGCACCATCAGACTTCTTTCTGTTCCCTAACCTAAAAAAGCACTTGGGAGGTCAAAGATTTTCGACAAACGACGAGGTCAAAGCAGCTGTAGACGCATATTTTGACTCTAAGGAAGAATCATTTTTTTTCAACGGTCTAAATGCTTGGAAGGGGAGGTGGCAAAAGTGTATTGAACTTGATGCTGAAGCTTACATACTCACTGGTTTTTCTGGAGTTCGAACTAACACAATGATAGATGTTTTGTTGAAAAAATACTTTTCGAAAGTCAACGTTATTGTTAACTAACCAGTGTTTTAATTGTTTATTTACTGTAGCCACTTAACATACTTACATAAGGATTGCTTTAGTGAAACCGTGGGTGCGTTTCCTGTAAAATTCACAGTACATTACGTGAGTAATTTAAAGTGCTGACTTACCACGTCATGCTCGGCGGTGAAGAATCTTGAGTAAATTTGCCTGTCTAAGGAACGATTGATTCTGAGGACGCATGAAAACGGACAATATGCACTGGTGCAGTACGTCAGTGTAATTGCTCCATAAATCTCCCAAAACTTAGAGAAGGACTGTGCCCAACATTGAATCTTTGGAACCTAAATTGAAACAATTTCAAATTTTTTTGGTCTGATAAAATAATTCCTAGTCATCTAGGTGCAATTTCAGAAGGTTATAAAGCGATACCGCATTCATTCACGTATGAGCTTTCATTTTTAATAAAATGTGCCTCTTGTCAGAGGCACCTATAATATCGGGTAATTTATCTTGACGAGTTACCCTTGAGTGTAATTTTCTTTTGTGCTATTTAAGGTCAATAAGGTTCAATATACTGGTGTATTTACTGAATATATGTATAATATTATGTAGTACTACTATTGTCCCGTCCCAGCTTTGTAAGGGTGCAATTTATTCTAATCATCATCGTCATTACAAGGAATGACAATTCTACTACTAAAAGTAATTTTTCCGCAAGGACTGACAAAAAATACGGTCCGGATCCACGTTCATCAACTGACTTTCTACATGTCTTAACTATTATCGTCTGTCTAAGGCTATCCCTATACTTCACATATCATACGAGTATGTCACTCGAGACAACTAATGTGGGTTGGTTAGTTCTCAGGCCCATTGACACATCAGGTTACTTATGCGACCAGCCAATGCATATCATTGTTTTTACGACTTGATTAGAAAACGTTTATCATATATTTACTATCTCAACATGAAATAGCATGAACACTAAAATAAATTCTCAAATAATTGATGTCGAAACGGCATTAGAGTACATTAAGAAGTTTAAAACTTTTGAGCAAACAATGCATAAGCTACTTAAATTTTATATTTCATTATAGTGATTTAGTGTACGCTATCCGTGTACAAAGAAATAAAATATTTGTCTGGAATCTAGATTTATTCTATGTATATTTTATTGTGACTTGAATTAAAATGATCACTGAAACCAACAGTTGAGATTTTCTTACATTCGATTTGCATAACCATAAGCATATACCTGATAAAGTAGTACTATGGTTGCAAAATAAAATTGAAAAATATATGTGTCTCATACGGTGATTGACGAAAACCGGAGATTTTTTGATGGTAACGAGGCATTTCGTTTTAATCTTATAGCTGATAACACATCTGCATTTTGATTTTTTATAGTGCTAAAGATGCAAAGGAACTCGCAGTTCACCTGATGGCAAGTGGTTATCACGCCATGGATATCTGCAACCTACTTTAAACAAAGAATGATACAGATGCATTGTCACTTCTGAGAACTAAGATGGAACACCTCACAGCCTGTAATTCTGGCTCTCTATACCATTCACATTGCAACACAGCAAGCAAGCACTGCTATTTGGGGGTAGACATTGGTAAGGGAGTGGTACCTAACTAAACGGACTTCAAGCCATAAAAGGAAAACAACCATCTTGTTTCTTAAACTAAGATTAATTTAAGTGGACTGCGTAGCTTCACCCTTTCATCTAATAAAAATATAACGTAAAAAAAGTGCAGACTTGATAAACCGGGAGCTCCGCTTTGATAGATGTATGGCAATTTGTAACCAGATTTCGAGAAATATTACCGAATTGCCTTTGCATACATTCAAGGCAATGTAAAAACATTATTATGCGAAAGGGTATAATAAATTAAATGACGGAAGATAATACCGCTTAAATAAATTGAGATTCCCTAAAAAGTTGTTTATTTCACATGTGCATTTATAAATTACCGAGGTAAAGTGGAACTCTCTTTCTCTTCTGCGGATCCATCGAGTTGCACGGTTGCGATAACAGATGCGTCAAGTTATGGAGTATATTATCCTCTTCTCTGACGCTCGCACCGGTAGCAAAGTTCGCCCATGGTTTAACGCTGAATGCGTCCAGGCTGAAAAGCGCAAGCATTTAGCGTACCTATCCTGGGTTGACGCTCGAAACCGCAACGCTCCGGATATTAGCTCTAAGAAGAGCACTTTCAACCAGAGCGCCAAGTCCTACAAAAAAGCATTACGGAAAGCTAATCTTGATCGCATTAAACATATTGGCGCAAAACTCTCTGCCAGACCGTCCGGCACTAGAACTTTTGGGTCTCTCGACAAAGCGGTCGAGACAAACTTCTGTCGGCCTACACTGCCTCCTCTGGTAAAACCGGATGGATGGTAACATCCCTTTTAGTACCACCTATCAAAATTCATAAATTTAAGAGAAAAATAAAGTGAATAAAACTATTTTTTACGAATTTTATCGCGTTTATTGTCATATTTTGAATTTGCGGCAATTTGAGTAATTTACAGTACCCGTGGTCACATTGAGACGGAACCACGGTTACCTTTAGTTTAAAATCTTTACTTTTTCGTTCAATCTACGCATCATCTTCTTTAAGAAATCATAATATCTTGAAGTCTTGCAGTCATATGGTTGGTATGCTTGGGGTTGGGAATTAATTTAATTAATTATAGAATCCCAAGTAGATGATAACACCCAGACAGCCTTTCTATTGAAATTAGAATATATTTTTGATTTTAGTATACTCGCGAATTACCCTTGAGAGGAATCGGTCCTTTTGCGAGGATTTGTGATCTATCAAATTTGATATGGTAGGGGTGAACCTGTACGTGTTCACAGATAGCAGACTTCCCGGAGCATCGACTCGTCATATCAGCTACTTGTTCTTTTACAAGGATTTTATTGATCTTTAAAGTAATCGAAACATCGGGAATATAAAATAAGTTAATAAACGTGATAAAAAAAAATTCTTTCAATGTCCTCTCGGTGCCGAAACGTGAACAGTAACAATACAGGTACTCCACAAGCTCACAGTCACTCAGCGGGCGTGGGAAGAGCTATGCTCAAAGTTATTTCAATAGATAGAGTTCATAATAAAAAAATCCGCCAGAGAACTAAGATTACTAATATAGCCTTCCGTGTTTGTAAACTGAAGTGGCAATAGGCTAGTCTCGTCTGTCGCGGAAGTGACAATCAGTGGAATAGACGTGTTATACAGTGGAGGCTGCGATTAGGCAAACGGGGTGTGGGGGGTCTCTTGGCATTCTATTAACATTTAGTTATTTTAGTTATTTAGTATTTAGTTCTTGTTTTAGATCTTATTCTCGCTTTTATTAGCATCAAGTCTAAAAGCCTCAGCATAGCCCCCACCAATATAAAAATTTTAGCATACCTAATTACAGCATCTTCCTTCCTCCTTCTTATTCCCGAGAATATTGACAGATCTGTTAAAATCTGGGTAACGTCGTCTGCTACCTTATCCCGCGCGTCTGTCTAAAAGCTAAGAAGCACTCATACGTAAGTAGTCTAGCCGCCGCCGTGGCTCATCGTAAAGACCACGTGGCGCAGTTAAAACAGTGCCACCCTGACAACAGACCCCTGTTCTAAACACTTGATGCGTTTCAAGAGCAGGCGTAAATAAAAATAATTTAGTTTTCTTTTAGATAAAAGAGAAATTGTTACTTATCCATATTTATGTTTAAAGGCATTAAAATGGTACTAGATATACGATATATGCCCAATAATACTGTCCGAAGTTGGAATTCATACGGATCTACATTTAAAAAGCGTTTGGCCGCACACTGACCCGTCTAATGTTACAGACGACGGACCATAAAATACAATAAAAAATAAAATGGCTGCCAAGTGCCAACCTTATTTAGCTCGAGCACCGGTGTCACCACTAGAAACCCAATTCGCTCTTTAGTCATACTAATTTCAATAAATAAATCTTACATACGCATTTTTATATATCATATAATCAGACTTTATTCCAAGTCAATAACAGAGGATTCACAACGAATCTAAAAAGAGAAAAGTGAAGTGAAGTGGAGGTTGATATCTGGGTTACGCTTGGTGAGTGCAGGTGGCCGGAGGCCCAATCCCCCCCCCCCCCCCCCCTTCATCAACATGGTAGTGGAATTAAATAAAAGACTACCCCAGGAGGGTACCAGCACCCCTGGAGAATCCCACGCTGAGCATTCACGACCAAACTACCTCCCCCCCTGAACGTGGGTGCTCAGGATGCCCCGCGTATTCTGAGGGGGGGGGGTCAAAATTCCGCTCGCGACTAATGCTGCTCGGGGCAAGCGGAGCAATACAACCAAGGCGACCCCTGTCACGCTATCCGTGAATTCTCGCAACATCAGGGGATTTCATACCAATTTTAACGCTGTCCATTACCATCTAGAGACGGCGATGCCGGCTTTGCTCTTTTTAACCTAGACTCAGGTGTCCTCTCCGGCTAATACTTCATATCTCTCCTACCCGGGGTACAAATTAGAACACTCCTTTGTGCCCTGGGCTAGAGTTTGCGTATACGTCAGAGAAGACATCTGATTTCGACGCCTCGGCAGTCTTGAAGGTACAGACCTGTCCCTCCTATGGCTGCGCGTAGACAGCGACGACCTTCCCCGCGTCTACGGGTGCCTCTATAGGTTTCATAGCGGTAATGCCGAGATAGATCGACTCATCTACCACGTCCAAATGGCTGCAGACTCCGTCCTACAACCAGTCCCATCCGCAGAGATCGTGATACTCGGTGATTTTAACGCCCACCAAGCTGAATGGCATGGTTCTCGTTTAACCGATCATGCGGGTAGATATTTCTATGACTTTGCCTTGGCATATGGTCTAACACAACTGGTTACTACGCCTACGCGGATCCCAGACGTGGAAGACCATGTACCTTCCCTGTTGGACCTTCTGCTGACCTATCATCCGGACGGATATCAGGTCTCCGTCGATGCCTCGCTGATGTTCCTCAAGGCTGCGTGCTATCACCAACTCTGTTTCTCCTGCATATCAATGATATGTTGCAAACTGGTAGCATTCATTGCTATGCGGACGACAGCACTGGTGATGCCTTATATACCGGCCGTGCTAATATTTCTCGGTAAAACGTCGCCGAGTACCGGGGCAAACTTGTGTCTGAAGTCGAGTCTTTGCTTAACAAAGTCGACTAAATCTAGTCCAGTTAAAACCCCAGAAGATACAAGTTTGCGCGTTTACCGCTAAAAAACCCTTTGTCGTATCTTCTCAGTTTCAAGGCACTCCCCTTGCTGCCTCAGCTAGCATCGAAATCCTTGGCGTCGACATATCGAATAGTGGGCAGTTTCGTGATCACTTGGAAGGGAAGGCTAAATTGTCCTTTTTTTTATAGGATAAGGGTGACAAACGAGCACACAGTCCACCAGATGGTAAGTGGTTGCTGCGGCCCATAGACATCTACATCTATCGTCTTTTACAAATCAAAATGTAGATGCGTTATCACCCGTGAGGACTAAGATGGAATGCCTCATTTCCAGTAAAAAGGGCCTCCGGCCACCTGCACTCACCAAACGAAACGCAGAGGTAAACCTCTACTTCACGCTGGTTTTCTGTGAGGTCGTGGTACCACCCCGGTTCGAGCCGGCCCATCCGTGCGACAGCAAAAGCTGCCGCGTGGCTCTACCACTGTTAAAGTGTCCTCTAAAAAGCTTGGCGTGCTCAGCAGAACGAGACAGTATTTCATGCCGGCACATCGCTTGCAACTTTACAAAGCGCAAGTTCGGCCTCACATGGAATACTGTTCCCATCTCTAGGCCGGGGCTCCCCAGTGCCAGCTCCTTCCGTTTGACCGCATCCAGCGCAGAGCGGTTCGAATCGTCGACGACCGAGTTCTTTCCGATCGGCTCGATACACTGGCACTACGTAGAGATGTTGCATCTCTTTGCGTTTTTAATCGCATCTATCACGGGAAGTGCTCTGAGGAATTGTTCGGATTAATTCTAGCCGCTCAATTTCACCAACGCACATCGCGACAAAACTCGCGTTACCATCCATACTATCTGGATGATTGACGGTCCACCACTGTGCGATTTAGATGAAGTTTTCTCCCTCGCACAACTTCCTTGTGGAATCGATTACCACCAGCGATTTTTCCGGACCGATACGACTTAGGAACCTTTAAGAAAAGAGCTTACACCTTTCTAAAATGCCGGTAACGCATCTGCAATTCCCCTGGTGTTGCGGTTGTTCATGGGCGGCGGTAGTCACTTACCATCAGGTGAGCCGCATGCTCGTTTGCCCCCTCTTCTATAAAAAAAAATAGTAAATTTTTCGATAAAAATTCAAAATTAGGTTCAAAATATATAAGTAATCATATTATATCGATATGTTATTACTAGTCATGTTGTTATCTAGTGTTTAATGTTGTCAATTTAAAATTTTACTTCAGAAAATATAAGAGAAAAACATAATCCGCTACCAGAATATATTGCACATAAATAAAAAGAGAGTTGTTCAGAATCATGTGTACGAGAAATCCATACTTTTCTATTTTAATGTGACTTTAAGTAGCTTTCATGACTAAACTGCTGAACTGATTTTGATAAAATTAAATTGGGATAGTTTGATGTTTGGTTAAGTTAAAAATGTAAACTATCACAGCCAAGTACGCTTAACAAATTTGGTTGTTATTAGCTGTTAAACTGCGAACTTGGGGAAAAAGCTATGAAAGAAAATGGCAATTCACTCAACCGATTTTGATGATATTTGGTATTCAGATAGCTGGAAACATTTAAAAGGCTAGGCTACCTTTTATGCTCAAAACTTACTATAGAGGACGTGGTATTACCGAATTCCACGCGGTTTTTTTAGGATATGTGTAACAAACGAACACGTAGTCCACCTGATGGTAAATGGATGCTGTTTCCCAAAGACATCCTTGATTATGAATCAAAATGCAGATCACCCGTGAGGACTAAGATGGAATGCTTTGTTTCCGGTAAAAAAGGGTCTCGGATTTTCTCTGCACTCACCATATGAAACACAGCAGCGTTATGCTGCTATTTTAAGCTGGTATTCTGTGATGGGTTAGAATAGAATAGAATAATTTTCATTCAATTTAGATTATTACCTAATACTTATAGAAAGTCATTATTTTATTTATCACTGTTTCGGAAAATATCTCTGTCGTGGGAAGAACCAGCAAGAAACCCAGCGGGACGTTTTTTTTAAACATATTTCACTTTACAACAATTTTGTTTTTTGTTTATACAAATTTTAAACGAGTTTAACAGAACCAGCATGGTGCCGATCACCTCATCCCAGGGGGTTTTTTCACTTATGTATTCTTTGATATTATAATACCTTGTTGTACAATTTTTATTTAATTAAACATTTAATTCTTTAAATTAATATTCCTATATTACTGGTTCCATTAAAATGAGTTGACCTATTTACGAGTTTTGACTGAGAATTCTACGATTACGAGAACGTTGTTTAACATCCATAAATTGCAATTCGTTGCAACGAATACAAAAATAACTAAAATTATTATTAGTCTATTATGAAGGCGGTACTTACTTCGTTTAATAAATAAAATAGTTTTTACAAAATTTATAGAAATGAAGTTAGTCTGAAAAGAGATTTAGATTTGAGTGAATGTAACTATTTTTGTAAACATCCAGTTGAGTCTTATCATGGCTTCTCCATCCATATTTGTCGGTTTCGGTTTAAAGAATTTTATTTCTCACTAGAATATACAATGGTTCACTTATGATCAGATTACAAAGTAATTATTATAATTTGATAATATTATCACATCTACCTCTAGTGCTGTAAGCGATATAGTCTTAGGTTATTTACTTATACATATTACACTGTGTGTACGTATTTTCTAAGTTTACTTATAAAGAATTTCATTTTATTGCAGTTCTTAATGTTATCTGGAAATTTATCGAATAGCTGAGCTCCCTTAAACAATTGTGTTTTTTGCCATAATTAGTTCGCGCTGTCATTATTTGGAGTTTATATACTTAATTCTCAAGTTGTGTGTTGTTGTTTTTCTTTATGTAACTGTATGTTTGATTGAATAAAATTAGTGGTTACATTTTTTATTAGATTGCAAGTGCAATATAAGTATGTAGTTGTGTAAGATTTAGTAAGCTAGTTTTTCGTAAAGTATTTTTGTTCGTACAGTATTTTTATGTTCGGATCTATAAGAAAACTGCAAAAGTGGTTTATATATCTAAAAAAAAGTACCAATAATAATAAATAATACAGTATTGGTAAGCCTACAACAGGCAAGAGCAAAAAATGGGTTTACCCAACCCTTTTTGAGTGATTGGGCGTGAAGTAAACAAAGAGTAATGAGTTATGATAGTATGTAACCAGAAGATTGAATATAAAAACTTTATTGAAAATATTCAATGATACTTATAGAGGGAACAAAATTCCAATTTAATAAAAACATGTTTTTTTTATAGGTTAAGGGTGACCAACGAGCACACAGTCCACCTGATGGTAAGTGGCTGCTGCGGCCCATAGACATCTACATCTATCCTCGTTTGCGAATCAAAATGCAGATGCGTTGTCACCCGTGAGAACTAAGATGGAATGCCTCATTTCCAGTAAAAAGGGCCTCCGGCCACCTGCACTCACCAAGCGAAACGCAGAGGTAAACCTCTACTTCACTCTGGTATTCTGTGAGGTCGTGGTACCACCCCGGTTCGAGCCGGCCCATCCGTGCGACAGCAAAAGCTGCCGCGTGGCTCTACCACTGTTAAAAAATACTACACTGTTATAACAATTTATTCGTAGGTCATAGTTACTATTTTTCACCTTATTTGATCGCATCTATTTAGCTTGTCATTATACCAAATACAATTTTATTATATTTGGTTTGGTAAAATATATACCAAATATATTTTACTGGTGAAAGGATATACCACTTTTATTAAAATTCCTAATCCGGATGTTTTCCGACACGTAATTATCGCACAAGTCGGCATTTTTAAATAAATAGCACCTAGCCACGCTTGATACAAAAATTGGGCAAAGACTGACGTGACGTCAAAAGAGATGTGTTGACATTTATATAGTCCCACCAACTTATCTGTGAACTGACAGTTGCGGCAAAATTGTGAACTACAGCCGCCATTTAATCAAATGTCACTCAATACGTCATTGTTTTGAGAGTTTATAGAAAAATAAAAAATGCCGAAAACCATTAAAAGTGATGCCCGAAACATTATTTTAAAAGTATTAAACTTTTGTGAGCAAGAAGCTCCAGGGCAAGCACCGATAATGCCTTTCAATCCTAAATGAAGAGAAACTGAGTCTTGTAGATACCACCATTTTTCTTGGAATCACACTAGACGCGAAGCTTCAATGGAGCCCCCATATATCAAAGCTAGCAAGCAGACTTAGTTCTGCAGCATATGCTGTAAAAAAGATTAGAAGTCTAACTAGTGTTGAAACAGCTAGACTAGTTTACTTTAGCTATTTCCATAGCATAATGTCGTATGGTATTTTGCTATGGGGACACGCAGCTGACACTGAAATTATATTTGTTTTGCAGAAGAGGGCCATAAGAGCAATTTATGATTTAAAGCCTAAAGAGTCGCTGCGACAAAAATTTAAGGAAATTAATATATTAACTTTGGCCTCTCAATACATTTATGAAAATGTAATGTACGTACACAAAAATAAAAGTAATTTTACAAAAATAAGTGATATTCATTCTGTAAATACTAGGAATAGACACAAGCTAGTAGTACCAGTTACTCGACTCCATCGAGTCAGTAATTCATTCTTGGGGCGATGTATACGCTTTTACAACAAAATTCCAGAAAATATACAAAATTTGACCTGCTCAAAGTTCAAAAACTTTATTAAACTAAGTTTGTATAAAAAGGGTTATTATAATATTAAAGAATTTATAGATGATAATAACCCCTGGAAGTGAGGTGATCGCTCCCAAGCTATTTCTAATTTGTTGTGTTGTTAATTTGTGTAACATACATGATTGTAAGCTGTTATTTAAAGGGCGTTACCTACCGCGATCTGCTCGCGAAGGCGAAAGAGGCGGTGGATCTCGGGGAGCTCGGGATCACCGGGGGCCTCCAGCTCAAAGTCACCCAGACGGGGGCCCGTATGCTGGAGATCCCCGGGGACTCCAGTGGCGCGACCGCGGACGCTCTGGCTGCGAAGCTCAGAGCGTCCCTGGACGCGGACGAGGCCCGAGTGTCCAGGCCCGTCAGATGCGCAGACCTGCGCATCATGGGTCTGGACGACTCGGTATCGGAGGAGGAGTTGGTGGCCGCCGTCGCCAGGTCCGGGGGGTGCACTACTGACCAGGTCAGGTCAGGCGCTATACGCCCGGACCAACAGGGTATGCATGCCGCCACGGTGTGCTGCCCTGTTACGGCGGCCAAAGCCATAGTGGAGGGCCGAAGGCTTCTGGTGGGCTGGGTCTCAGCGCAGGTTAAGCTGCTGGAGCCCAGACCTCTGAGGTGCTACCGCTGTCTCGTGGGACATCACGTGTCAGTGAAATGCGCCTCGGAGGTTGACCGTAGTGGCCTTTGCTTCCGCTGCTGTCAGCCCGGACACAAATCGGCGACCTGCTGCGCCACGCCGCACTGTGATGCATGTGCGGCGACCGGCAAGCCAGCCGATCACTGGGCCGGAAGCAGGGCCTGCGTGCCACCCGCCAAGGCCAAGGCCGCGGGTAGGGGAGGGCCCTCCTCCGCCGCCACCGCCTCTATGGCCACCGCCGCAGCCGCAACTGCCGCCGCCGCCGCTGTCACTGTTGCCGCCGCCGCCGCCGCCGCCGCCGCCGCGACACCGACGCCCGCAGAGGGGCGCCCCGTGGAGGAAGCTGAAATGGAATGCCTATAACGGCCCCATTAACCTTCCTCCAGGCGAATATCAACCACTGCGCCTGCGCTCAGGATCTGTTGCTCCAGAGCATGGCGCAGTGGTCGATTAACATCGCTGCGGTCGCTGAGCCGTATTTTGTCTGGCCTAGGGATGACTGGGTGGCGGACCTTAACGGCTCAGTGGCCATCATTTCTTCGGCCGCCGCCGGTACCTCGACCCTTGAAGGTGTCAGGAGGGGTCAGGGGTGCGTAGCAGCACGGTTCGGGGAGTTCGTCGTTGTGGGGGTGTACTTCTCCCCGAACCGATCTCTCGCCGAACTCCATAACTCTCTTGCAGAGCTGAGAGCAGTCGTCGTCGGAAGCTATCCCCTCCCCGTACTTGTCCTCGGGGACTTCAATGCCAAGAACTTGGCTTGGGGTTCTCGTCGTACAGATGTGCGGGGTAGGATGGTGGAAGACTGGGCTCTGGAGACAGGCCTGGTCGTCCTAAATCGGGGTTCTGTCCCCACGTGTGTGCGGATGCGGGGCGAGTCGGTGGTGGACATTTCGTTCGCTAGCCCCGCTCTGTCGCCGCGTGCCATTGACTGGCGAGTCATGGAGGGGGTGGAGACCTACTCCGACCACCGGTACATCCGGTTTGACGTCTCCACCCAGCCCTCGAGCGCGCCAGTCCAACAGGCCCCGAGTGGTCCGCGTTGGGTGCTGAAGCAGCTGGACCGGGAGCTCCTCCTGGAAGCCTCGATCGTGCAGGCCTGGGTTTCATCACCGGATAGGCCTGCCGACGTCAATGATGAGGCAGGGTGGTTCCAGGAGGCCATGTCCGAAATATGTGACGTGGCAATGCCCCGCGTCCGGCCAGGAAGCGCCCGGCGTCAGGTGTATTGGTGGTCGCGTGAGCTGACGTGTCTGCGCGAGGCTTGTGTCGCCGCGCGGCACCTGTACGCCAGGTATCGCAGGCTCCGCATTCGTCCACCGAATGCGGCAGCCATTGAGGCGGAGCTGTACGAGGGATACAGAGCGGCGAAGACCGCCCTCCGGGAGGCTGTCATGCGGGCCCGGGATCGGGCCCGTGAGGAGATTCTGGAGACTCTCGACAGAGATCCGTAGGGGCGCCCTTACAAGATGGTGCGGGATAAACTCCGCACCTGGGCCCCCCCGCTGACGCAGAGTCCCCGGCCTCAGCTCGTGGAGGACGTGGTGAGCGCTCTGTTCCCTGCGCGAGGGGAACATCCGCCCCCGCCTATGGCTCCGCCACCTGCGGTGCCGGAAGCGGACCACCAGGACGACGACGACGACATCCCGGAAGGGACCGGGGTAGACCTGAGAGTGGCGGTACGTAGGCTCAAGGCCAGGAATACCGCCCCAGGACCCGATGGCTTGCCTGGCAAAGCCTGGGTCCTGGCCTCGGAGGCTCTCGGGCCCCGACTGGAGGGGCTCCTAAGCGCATGCTTGGAGAGAGGCCAATTCCCGCTTCGTTGGAAGACGGGGAAGCTGGTCCTCATTTGGAAGCCGGGGCGCCCTGCGGACTCTCCGTCCACATACCGGCCCGTGGTGCTGCTCGACGAGGTGGGCAAGCTCTTTGAAAGAGTCATTGCAAACCGCCTCGCCGAGCACCTTGCGGGGACGGGGCCGGATCTTGCGGAACACCAGTTTGGTTTCCGCAAGAGGCGCTCTACGGTGGACGCCATCATGCGCGTGAGAGCCCTCACGACGGGGGATGCAGTGGCCAGGGGGGGGGTTGTTTTGGCGGTGTCTCTCGACATCGCCAACGCCTTCAACTCCATGCCCTGGAGCTGCATTAGGGAGGCACTCCGGTATCACCGGGTGCCGACCTATCTCCGTCGTATAGTCGGGGACTATCTGACGGACAGGGCCGTCATCTACCCCGGTCGCAACGGTGAGTGGAACCGGCGAGAGATGTCGTGCGGTGTCCCACAGGGTTCGGTTCTGGGGCCGCCCCTGTGGAACATCGGTTACGACTGGGTGCTGCGCGCCGACCTCCCTACCGGCGTCAGCGTAGTTTGCTACGCTGACGACACGCTGGTACTGGCACAGGGGGGGTCGTACGAGGCGGCGGCGGAAAATATGACACGCGGGGTTGCGATAGTCGTTGAGAGGATCCGGCAGCTGGGTCTTGAGGTGGCTCTGCACAAGTCCGAGGCCATGCACTTCCATGGTCCTCGGAACAGGCCACCACCGGGATCCTCAGTGATGGTAGGAGGGGTATCCGTCGGCGTCGAGTTGACGTTGAAGTACCTAGGACTCGTCCTCGACGGCCGATGGAACTTCGTTGAGCACTTCCGACGTTTGGCTCCCAAACTGGAACGGACCGGGGCTGCCTTCAGGCGGCTCCTGCCGAACCTGGGGGGGCCAAACGCCTCCTGCCGGAGGCTCTACGCGGGGATTGTGCGGTCCGTGGCCCTTTACGGGGCCCCGGTGTGGGCGCGTGGTTTGGCGCGGCTTGCCGTCCACCACCTGAACGCGCCCCAAAGGGTGGTCGCCGTGAGAATGGTTCGCGGCTACCGCACGATCTTCCGCGAGGCGGCGTGCCTCCTTGCCGGATTGCCGCCATGGGATCTGGAGGCGATAGTCCTCGCGCGCCTGCACGAATGGCGCACGGAGGCACTATGCCGGGGGGAAACTCCGCTGCCGCGGCAAGTTGTCGTGCAGCGGACAGACTTCCGGCGTGATCTCATGGCGACATGGAGAGAGCGACTGTCGCAACCCCGTGCTGGGCACGCCACTATAGCGGCGATAAGACCCCTCTTTGAGGAGTGGCTTGAGAGACGCCACGGCGTCCTCACCTTCCGCCTGACGCAGGTCCTCACCGGACACGGTGTGTTCGGGAGGTTCCTGCACCGAATCGGGCGGGAGGAAACGCCCGGGTGCTCCCACTGCGAGGATCTACCGGAGGACACGGTGGAGCACACCGTGGAGGTGTGCCCTGCTTGGGCGGAGCACCGCCGTGTCCTCGTAGCGGCGATAGGCGGCGGCGACCTCTCGCGTCCGGCCCTGGTCGAAGCCATGGTCCGGAGCGAGACGGAATGGGATGCCGTCACCACCTTCTGCGAAGCAGTGATGCTAGCGAAGGAGGTGGCGGAGCGGGAGAAGGAGAGAGCAGCAGCTTTCCTTCCCGGCCGCCGCGGGAGACGCCCCGGGCGTCGGGGGCTACGTCGTGGTCCCCGGCCACCGTAGGCGCGGGCCTGTGGATGGCGAGCAATGGGTAGCTCGCCGTCCGTCCGTCTAACGACGACAGGCCGTGTCGACGGCGCGTTTTGTTCCACGCGCGCCTCAAAGAGCGGGCAGGCAAGGGCCGACGCCTGCCGGGGCTGTGGGCTGTTCGAAAGAGATACCGCGGCTCCGGAACGTAAGGGCACTGAAGGAACACGGATGGTTTTTAGTCAGTAAAAGTCTGACACTCCCTTCCGCTCCACCCAGAGCGAAAGGCGTCATTTGATGATTTTCCATCTGCAAAAAAAAAAGAAAGCTGTTATTTAAAAAAAAAGTCCCGCTGGGTTTCTTGCTGGTTCTTCCCAGGAGAGAGGTTTTTTTTTCGAACCAGTGGTAATTAACAAAAGAGTGACTTTCAATAAGTATTATTTATAATCTATATTGAATAAAAAAGTTTCTGTTTCTGTTTCTGTTTCAATCAGATCTATAAAAGAGTATCAGCTGCTATAGGTCAGTATTGCTATGTTTTGTTCCTTCCTTTCGTATTTCCGATAAATGGATTGGTTAATGCAATTCATTTCTGTGTCAGATGTGTTAGTCAAGGACTCATTTCCAAAATAGTTAAAGAACCGGAAACCGCATAAACCACAGGAACGCAAATTACAACGCCCGGTAAAAAAGGCATAAAGGCATATTATTTAATTAAAGTTTAATTTGTTCAATTATTATATTTTTGTTTCTTGTTGTTCTTGGACATATATCTGTTAAATCTGTGTTCTAGTCTTTTTATTCCGTGACTAATTTATTACCCTAGTATGTGGACTCCATGTAGGAATATAAGACCCTTAGATGGGAATATTCCCGAACTGGCAACTCTTCAGCACAGAAGCGCCAAGCTGTCAGTTCACAGATAAGTTAGTGGCACTATAGGTGTGAATTGACATGTTTGTAGTTACACGGGCACCGCCTACTCCCCCGTTCTATTGTGTATGTATTACAGTGTCCTATGTGACCGACAGTCTCGTCCAAAGAGGTCTCGTCCCGTTGAAAATCTATTGCGGTGCGTACAAAAATTAGCAGATTCATGCTAAATGGTCAAAGGCGCGGATATCCGTCTTAACGGACTGATTGTGGCTCTTCAAACGCCCTGCAAACGTTATTCTTTTTTGAAGTGAAAACTTCTTTAGCGCCGTTGTGCATTTTTTTTTGTAATGGGTAAAAAATGTTAAACTCGCGCCAGGACACGTGACCTGATCGAAAATTCGTAAGACGGACGGAGAGTAGACAGCCGGCGCGGCGTAGGAGAGGAAGTATCCCCCTCTCTTTCTACGGCGCGGCGAAATTAATGCCTGCGCCTGCTGTTTCGTTTAGGCGACGCAGAACGCTTGCGCGAACGTTCGTGTGTGTGATTTTTCTGAGAGATAAACTTTTTCATGTATTATAAATTGTCATGTTTGTGTACGTTAGCGCAAAAAATAAATATTGTATTCTACCACATAAATGATTATACTTTTATACTGATAATTAAAGCAATTCGTGCAAAATTATTCCCTAACCATTCCAAAATATCAAAAATGCGCAACGTTAATATTCAAGTTTTCACTTCTGCCAGCACTCCCGGAGTGCAACCCGTCGTTTTTTTTTTTGTAGAAGGCATGATAGGTTTCACCCCACATTGACTTTGGCTGTTTTACGGTATGTATATAAAATTAATTAACTCAATCTTAACAGCTGCACCACCTATTTAAGTAAGGTCTAAATTCTGTTGTTTACTTTTTTGACACTAAACCAACATATATTGTGGACATAAAACATATTATGGGATTTTTATAAACTAATTTGCTTAATTCCGCGTAAAGAAAGAAAATGATGTGTCCTGCCCAGTTTTAAGGGGACCTCTCACCCTCCCTCAATCGCGCGCACTATACCCGTCGCCGTTACTCTCAGCACTACCTCACTAGGCACGACACACCACTCTTGAAAATACGACACGTGTTTCGCCTCTACACGAGGCATCCTCAGGTGAAGTAGACTCTGCGGAGGCTGGCCGCTAAGTGAGCGGCGAGCCGAAACTACTGCTATTTATACTACTTGCTGACGCAACCGCGCTCCAATTACGTAGCGAGCGATTACGTCATGCGATCAATCACCGCCTGACGTACGCCGATATTTGCTGTGAAATTAACAACAAACTACTGCGAAACGTCCACCTACCCTACAACCACGCAACCTAATGCTTACCACCGCACTGTGAGGGTGACAAACGACCATGTTGCGAGGCTGTATATCATCAAGGAGCAGGCTTAAACATGTTTAAGAGAGGCGAGTTGGAAACATTTGTTTGTTCATTCAGCAGTGCAATGTTACCGTTATTATTTTTTAATATCTCTAACTGTTCCAGCACACACAGTCGTAGCCCTTTATTACAAGTATGTAAGACTTTAAAGGAGTGGTCATTGGCTAGGCTGTGTCCAGTGTCTAGAAGATGTTTAGCAAAATGTGATTTATCGGGATTACAATTTCTGTACGCGGCTAAATGCTCTTTATAACGTGTTTCGAAGTTGCGACCAGTCTGACCCACGTAATATTCGTTAATTTTTGGTTCGATTTACGCAGAATGAACTTACCCCCGTGACCATAGGTTGCTGTAAAGCACTCGAAATGTCGGGAATAAAAATAATAAAATAAACGCGATAAAATCCGTAAAAAACAGTTTTATTTAACTGAGTATGTCAACAGTTAGTAAACTTATTCAGAAGTTACACGATTAACAGACGCATCAGCGATTATTTAAATAAAGAGAACGTTTATATATTCTTTTATATTACATTCTATCTAGTTGAAAGCTTCCGATAAAACTTGAAATCTATCGCCATTATTGAAATCGTCTGAAACGGAGAAATATAAATTTAACGTAACGTAACTAAAAGTTTTCTTTATTCTTTTGCAATCCGGACAGAATTTGAATCAAAGGTTGTGTGGAAGAAGTCGCTTTAAGTGAAAATAACTCTTATTTTACCACATTTCTCTTTACTCCTTTTTTTGATCATATTTATATTTTTTGATGTACAATAAAGTGTTATCTATCTATCCATAAACATATAATCAATTCTAATAACTCATCTGATGTTATCATTTTTTAGACTACTTAATCTCATTACAGCACATTGTGAGAATGTCACAAAGTAATGCCACAGTCATTCAAGCTCACATATTTAATAGTGGTAAAAATGTGAATAGAGGCACTATTCAAAAGCCACCCTTGAGTTCGGGTAATTTATCTTCACACATCGCTCTGATAGTAATTTTCTTTGACAGCGCACTATTGTGAAATTTTATCTCACTTGTTCGCAGTTAAAGCTGCTTGTGCAATGAGTTGTCCTTCTTAAGGTCGACGACTTCGTTAATATCGCATTTGACGTATACAGACTGCTATTTTTATTATCATTCATCTGATAAAACGAGAGTAGCTGTCTTTTGTCTTTTTGTTTTAAAATTTCTTTATTTATTTTCATTTTTATAAATCTCTTTTCGACTTTTGAATTCAATCCTGGAAAAAGCATTGAAGTCAAGAATTAATAAAATCACTCAAATCTTAAAAGATATGCTTACACACACTAATCTGGGCAAGGTTATATAGGATTTTATTACTTTTAAGGACCTACGTACGTGGTAGAGCCATGCTGCAGCTATATCAGTAGTATAGTTGTAGTACGAATGGGTCGGCTCGACTGGGGAAGGACCACGCTCTCACAGAATACCAGCGTAAAATAGCAGTTTAACACTGTTTCGTATGGTGAGTGTAGAGAACCGGAGACTCTTTTTACTGGAAAAGAGGCATTCCTAAGGTGGTTCATAAGGTGACAATGCATCTTCAAGATTAGGCTAAAACATTTGGTTTATTTACTATGCCGTGTGTTCGCGGCGTGTAAGAATCCATCGCCCCATTACATTTCATGTGTCGTAAAAGGAGACTATAGCATATGTCGGAAAATCTTGTCTCACATAAAAAGGATAAATGATATCAAATGATGGTACTTAAAATTAATGTCAATAAGAATTCATTCTAATTACAATCGCGTCTGTCTATAGCAACACGGAGCATTGAAAGCTATCCTACCAAACTAGAGCCCTAATGAGCTGTACCATTGAGCTAGATGGCCTATAGGTGGACTGAGCAGCACTACGAGTATGTCGTCTGCATAGCTTATATTATAAACACATGTCTCGTCGATGTGACAGCCGACATGTATGCTAGCCAGTTCTACGATAATCTGGTTAATTTATTTATTTATTTAAACATTTAAGCACAAAAAAATCGTACATATGGCGGACTTAATGCCTTATGGCATTCTCTCCCGGTCAACCATTAGGCTAAGCAGAGATAAACATATGGGATGTAGTGCAGCAAAAGTAAACAAATAATGAGAAAAAAGGTAACGAAGTTGAAATAAACCAGAATTTATTTATATATAGAAGATATGCTATACATATATTCATTTTCTTTTTTACATACACCAATACACATACATAAATCAATTAAATAATAAGGGTGAACTTCAATCATCCCGTCTGACACCATATTTAAATGTATATTCATCTGACAACGTACCAGCTCATCTAAGCTGCTTTTTTTTAATCATTATTGTACTAGTACTTGATCAGAGAATTACGATCCGCCGCCGCAACTATCCGTCTCTTAACTTGCTCCATAATATATCACAAGTGACCAAGTCAAAGGCCTTGGACAAGTTGAGGGAACACTCGTATACCGTCCCGCCTTAGCCGGATCCTTGGCTGGATAATTGGCGGTCCACAATCGCTTCCACGAATCGATTACCACCAACGATTTTTCCGGACCGATACGACTTAGGGACGTTCAAGAAAAGAGCCTACTCTTTTTTAAAAGACCGACAACGCATCTGCAATTCCCCTGGTGTTGCAGTTATTCATGGGCGGTGGCATTCACTTGCCATCAGGTGAGCTGCATGCTCGTTTGCCCCCTCCCTTATAAAACAAAACAAACTAAAAGATCAATAAGCCTTCGTTAAAGATTCTTATTTACTTATTAGATATAAAGGCTATTGAAATCAAAAAACATTCTAATTTCAATAGAGAAGAATTAATCCGATTACATTCAACTGCCAGTCGATAGTGGTTGGACCAATACAGCAATACAGCAACACGTTTGCCCCTTTGCGACAGAGTGATCAACTCCATAACTACATTAACACAGCCCTACCCTAATGAGGGCTAATAATCTTCCACTCACCAGATGTCGCTACTAGCGACTGAGGTAAAGTTTTTTGTTACAGTGTCATTTAATTGAGAAATTAGTTTTAAATAATAGTTTATCATTGTCTAGAGTATTATATTAAGATATAACACAATGCGTCAGTGGTTTGATTTTTAATTTTTTGCACATTATAACTCTTTTTTTTTAAAAGTCGTCTTTTAGTTATATTTATAGTTTGGTTTATTCATTTCTAATGTAATTAATATAAAATATATTTAATAATACAGAAAGAAACCTTAAAGATTACATTTTCCTAAGAAATTATCGTCCCCGCTATGAAATCTGTCAAATATTTTACCTCACTCGAAAGCGGCGCCGCCCTGGTGGCAGAAAAAGTCGTGGATGCCCTCATTAGAGCAATCACTGCATTCGATGCGTGCTGGTGCCAGGTATACCTGTGTGTCAAAATGTCGACCAAAGAAAAAGAGATCATGTCACATGTTCTTGGCATGTATAAAATCATGACTTATTTATGGAATATGCCTATAGATTGCCTCATAAGGTGGATATTTGCCATACGTACCACGTTTGTGAAACGGTTTGGTAAATTAATTTTTTTTTATTTTCTAGTTGTTATTAGAAAGACTGCTGCCCATATCCTGGTTTGTTTCCCTTTGTTGTCTCTTATGAAACTCACGGGACGATATACACTACACAAACTGCTTGGTGGCAAATATTCCTAATATTTGCCAAGAGAGAGGACGGTAGACACAAACATACATTCCACTATGAAAAAAAATATGAGACCTATCGCGTCGTGAGTTGAAAATTTAAATCACAGTTGGAATCAGCATTTCTGCCAAGTCACAAATGATTGTACTACTTTGTATTATGATCCTATAGTTCCTGACTTTACATCCTTGTAATACGTTGCTAATCTGGATATTTTATAAGTAGCATATTATTCTTCCTATTTCTTTCACCATTGGATAACCAGAGGTCATCGTGCTTTCACCCACCTACACCCCTTTGTTGTTGACATACCACGACCCAACCCAACGACTTCCTTCATCGTTCGTAATGCGTACACCAAAGATGAAGAATAATTTTACAGCATCTATCTTTCCATCCAATTAAAGTGTGGGTTAATACGTTCTCTAGAGTAACAAAAAATCAGTAACTTTCATTTGGTGCGGTGGCAGCAAGAAACATATATTTACATCCATCAGACTTGAGTACTGAGCGCAGCAAGCCTTTTCGACCAGAAACACAATGGTGTATATATGTATATATTGCTTATTGTCTTTTCCAAAACACGACATAACCTATATTTTTTTTTAACTGAAAATATGTATGAAATACTCCATTTAATTGAAAATTTGAAACTTCCAATTTTAGTTATTTCTCACCACAAAACCACAAAAACGTCTTAACACTAAACTTAATAGCTATTAAACAAAATTGGTTGGGGATCAATGGTGCCTGAAGCAGGTAATTAAAACCTGAGTTACAGGTCACCAGGCCTCCATTTCAGTTACCAAAAATTACTGAGATTTTAAGGTGAAAATTTATGAATATAGATGTATGTGCGAGTATCTTCGAGTGCGTTTGCACGCGCGCACGCGTGTGTTTGTGTGTGTGTGTGTGTGTGTGTGTGTGTGTGTGTGTGTGTGTGTGTGTGTGTATGTATGTATGAGAATGAGTGAGTAGTGTGTGTGTGTGTGTGTGTGTGTGTGTGTGTGTGTGTGTGTGTGTGCGCTAGAATATAAAAATATGTAGAATATTATACAATAGAAAGTTTATTTCAGAATATCAAGAAGACATTCAGTTTCAGTGTACAATTGATTTAAAAGTCATTATTTTAGAGTACATTTAAATTTAAATCGACTTAATGAGTGAAGGAATAATTTCTGATGCAATTTATTATAAATATTAGGGCCAAAATACAAAAATCTATGACTGAAATATGTGTGTACAAAGAGGAGTCGATTTGTCGACAAGATGATTGCGTCGTGCAGCGTTCATATTTTATTTAGTTAAGGAGTGCTGTTTAAGAGCTGTATACAATATAAAAAGTTACCGTACAGTCAACACTTGGCAATGCTCATAAAGTAGTTCTGTAGAACATATGCGAGGTTTAAAACAACACACCTTTAGTAAAGCACTCTGGGCACGTTCCCTTTTTTAGTAGCCCCACCCCGGGTAGATATACAATAACCTAGTACCAATTGGCACAGGGTATTATAAATCATTTTCATAACATATGTGTTGACAGAATATTGATGGTCTTTCAAACTTTAGTACTCTAGCAGAGAAGTGTTCAATATAGTCTTTAAATGTTCAATTACTGTCAATAATAATTGACCAAGATACTTAATACTCGTAGAAGTAACTTTTTCGAAATAAAACACATTATTATTTGTAGTGTTAGTTTGTGATGAAATATTAACTATTATATAAAGTGATTTGCTAATGAGTGAGAACTGTTTCGTATAGAAAAATGTTGATGTAATAATGTTGACATTGTTGCTGGATTCGCCTGACAGATAGTGGAAAATCAACAAATATAAAATTGTAGTCAATAAAAATTAATTCCGCACTGAAGACCGCGTGAAATGTTCTTGGCATGTATAAGGATATGGTGTATTTATGAAACATGCGAATATGAGATTGCTTCAAAAGGTAGATATGTGCCATAGGTGTCACGTTTATCAAACGGTTTGGTAAATGAAGTTTTTTTTATTTCCTAGTTGTTATTAGAAAACCGCTGCTGCCCATACCCTGGTTTTTCCTCTCTGTTGCCTATTATGGTATACACAATGTACGGTCGAAAACATATTTGAGGTAATTTTTCAACATATAAAGCAATTCAAGAAGGAGCCCAATGTAGGCTTTAATTAGATTGTAATGAACGAAATTAATTTATGAGGTACTAAACTTAGGAACAGAAACGAATCCTTCGCACTTAACGAAACGTTAAAACTTGTAATAAGTTCGTTGTCAACTTTAAGCATAAGAAGATATGCCTCACAGCATGCATTTATAATGACGGTCTGGAAATGAGAACAATTCATCACCATTACAGCCCTTCACAATTCCACGGCAAATACGCAAGGCAAAGTGGCAGATTGTACTCTTCGGTCATCTCTATAGTTTGTCCGGTGGGTATGTAGTGATCTATGGTACTACTTACTTAAAAATGGAAGAAATTTGCAGTAAAACCAGAATAACTGACTTAGCCCAAGAACGGATTAGTAAGCTGAAGTGGCAATATGTGTAAGTAAGCGAAGAACCGACAACCGATGGGAGAGAAAGTTTCTCGAGTGGTGGCCTCTTGGTAGACGAGGTGTCAGGTGGCCCCCCACTTGATGGAGTGACGACCTAGTAAGACATGCAGTAAGTCACTAGATGCAGGTGGCTCAGGGCCGTGCTTTGTGACATTACTTGGGTGGGGCCTATGTTCAGCAGTGGACTTGTAAAGGACTGTAATAATGATGATGAGAACATTTAACAGCCTTGAAATGAAAATAGTCTATGGTACTACTTACTTAAAAATGAAGAAATTTGCAGTAAAACCAGAATAACTGACTTAGCCCAAGAACGGATTAGTAAGCTGAAGTGGCGATATGTGTAAGTAAGCGAAGAACCGATAACCGATGGGAGAGAAAGTTTCTCGAGTGGTGGCCTCTTGGTAGACGAGGTGTCAGGTGGCCCCCCACTTGATGGAGTGACGACCTAGTAAGACATGCAGTAAGTCGCTAGATGCAGGTGGCTCAGGGCCGTGCTTTGTGACATTACTTGGGTGGGGCCTATGTTCAGCAGTGGACTTGTAAAGGACTGTAATAATGATTATGAGAACATTTAACAGCCTTGAAATGAAAACACCTTAGGGGTACCGCTGCTTGGTGGCAAATATGTTTAATATTTGCAAGGAGAGAAGACAGTAGACACAAACATACGTTCTACTATGGAAAAAAATAGACCTATCACCTCGTGAGTTGAAATCACAGTTGGAATCAGTATTTGTACCAAATCACAAATTATTATACTAGTTTGTACTATGGTCTTCAAATTCCTCGCTTTTAATTCTTGTACTACGTTGCTAATCTGGGTTTTTATACGTAACATATTATTGTTTCCATTTCTTTCACCATTGGCCAACCAGAGGTCACTGTGGTTCATCCAGAACAGTCTACACCCCTCTGTTGTGACATACCACGCATTCGAACCCAACGGCTTCCTTCATATCTGTAATGTGTACACCAATGGTGAAGAATAATTTTCCAACATCTGTATTTCCATCCGGTTAAAGTGTGGGTGTCTGTCTACAAGGCAAGAGTGATAAGACTTTTGTTAATACGTTCACTACGGATAAAAATCAGTAACTTTCATTTGGTGGTTGGTAAGAAACATATCCATCAGACTTGAGTACTGAGCGTAACAGACTGAACGAGAGACACCACTCAATATATAACACGTTATCTTTTCGGAAATATCATGTAACCTATATTTTTATATATTCAAAATATTCATGATTTACTATATTTAATGTCAGCTTTGCCGCTAGATTCACCTGACAAATTTAGACAGTAAACGTAGTGATTATGTTCTCTTTGGTGGAAAATCAACAAATAAAAAATATATTTCGGGCCAATTAAAATTGATACCGCACTAAAGAGTAATTTTATAGTGATGTAATCAACCATAAAAAGTAAGTTATCGATACTCAAATTATTTACATGGGTAGTAAATAATTTGAATTGATTGATTGAATTTGATTTGTGAAAATTATATTTATCAGTGTCGTATTTCTAAAAATGGCCAAGAACGATCCGCTCCAGCGACAAAACATGATTTTTACCGTGCGCACACAACATTAGCACCGCATCGGGACTATTATCTACCGACGTCAAAAAGTACTGTTGTGTTCCTACCACAAGCTTGACCCACCTGTTGGAGTGAGTCATTGTGCCTACGACCGGCGTGTACGTAGCGAGTGATTGTCGCCTGTATTATATTGTCACCTAGAAGAGTTAATTGTGCGGGATGTAGCAACGTAATTCAACAGTGGTAGAGCCACGCGGCAGCTTTTGCTGTCGCACGGATGGGCCGGCTCGAACCGGGGTGGTACCACGACCTCACAGAATACCAGCGTGAAGTAGAGGTTTACCTCTGCGTTTCGCTTGGTGAGTGCAGGTGGAAATGGTGCTGGAAATGAGGCATTCCATCTTAGTCCTCACGGGTGACAACGCATCTGCATTTTGAATTGTAATAGAGGATAGATGTAGATGTCTATGGGCCGCAGCAACCACTTACCATCAGGTTGACTGTGTGCTCGCTTGTCACCTTAATCCTATAAAAAAAATATCGAAGGTAACCCGTTTATGAGATGTGTCAAATGTAAACACTATTTTGACTTGTTATGTGCAAATTTCACTGCACATATTATGTACGCTACGCTCTCTTCTGATTTGAAAACCACTTGGATTTGCGTTGAATGCCGTTGAGTACCTAAAGGTGTTAACTCACACACACCAATTCGTCAACAATTAACGCATGATATGAGTATTGCTAGTGATTGCCCCGATATATCTATTAATAGCCCGGACAATGTAACTATTCGTACTAGGGTTCGCTATGCACCACAAATTTCCAGATAAAACGACTACGCTAGTAGTTTGTTGGAGAAAATCCGGGTTTCTGTTGTGCATGAATTAAAAGAAATGCAGGAGAGTTTTGAACAAAATATGACTACTAAAATTAGTAATTTGATTAATGAACAATTTATCACGTTCAAAACTGAACTTTTTAATATGATGACTAGGTTAACAGGTAGAATTACTGAATTAGAGAATAGTTGTATGTAAATTGTTTTTTTTTATTTGTAATAGTAAATTTGCTCGTTGGCTTTACGAGTATAAGAAAAATCATGGGTACTACCGTTATTTATATTCTTCTTTATTCGTCTTGGGTATGGTTGATTTTGAAACTCTAATGTTTAGGAGGGTGATGTCAACTATTAGGCACTATCTTTATATAATTCACCAAGAGTTGGATTGCCAGTCAGTTATGGAGAGAATTGGTTTGTTGGTGCCCAGGTACAGAGAGATAATGTAGGGACGGTGACTCCGCGCCGTAGGCCGCGTCTTCCAGATAGACCAGTTACGCGTACCAAACGTGCTGCTTTTGCACCAACAAATCGAGCATTAATACTTATAGGGGACATACTCACTCAGCACGATGAAATTGACCTATTTGCAGACAGTATAACACGTCTGCTGACTCTTTTTACAAAATTATTGATGATATGACAATTAATATTTCGACAATATAATTTCGTTGACTATGTACCATTTATACTTTATATTTAAGATGTAATTTTAATTATGGACATATCGACGGTGGAAAGGAAAAAATTACGCAGCGACATATAGGCAACTTTACAGGAGAGCTGATTAAAGTTTGAAATTTTGGAAAAAAAATCATATTAATTGTACTATTTATCCTATTGTAATGATTCTTACATGATTAAAAAGTTGTTTGGACACTTTATTACCTACTTTAAGTAAGTTCCCGATTTGCTTACCATTTCCGAAGTTAGTGTCGCTTAGTAAAAAAAATCAAAAAATCACGAACGGGAAAAATCGACCTAGCGACAACTGACTTTAAAAGTAAAACCCGAAAATAATTCATAATCAGACAGTTTCGAAGAATTTGAGCATGGAAAAAATATCTATATAATAAAAAGAACATTTCTATGATCTGGTACAAGTTACTTACTACTTCATGATTAATCAATTTCTGTCTGTGATATTTTTACTAGAGAACAAATTAAAGTAAGGTTTGGCCCCTATTCAATGCGGATTTTAGGTTTAAAAAGGAAAAAACACCAGTATTTGTTTATTAAACATGAATTTTTTTAATAAATATATATTCAATTACGTGATTCAAAATCACGTTCCCGAAAGAAAACACCCTTCTAAACTAAAATTAAAAGTACCTCCACAAGATACAAATATCGTCAGTGACCTTCGACTTTATAAAAATAAAAAGAAATCATAAGTACATTGTAACGCTAATTACTTAGAATTATTTAACGAACTATATATTTTTTTTTACATAGAAGAGAGGACAAACGTGCGAGACGCACTTTGCTGGATGTGATCAAGTGGAATGAGCTGGCAATGAGGTGTCACAGCCTGGAGATGAGAACAGTATTCCATGTGAGGCCAAACCTGCGTCTTGTAAAGTTACAAGCGGTGTGCCGACATGAAATACTGTTCCGCTATGCTGAGCATGCCAAGACTTTTTAGAAGCCAATTCTGCCTTCCCTTCCAAGTGACTGCGAAACTGTATATCATTCGATAAATGGACGCCGAGAATGAAAAAGTCCTGAAATTGAAGGGATACAACAAAGGGGTTCTTTTTAGCGGTGAACATTGGGTGTTTACCTATGCCTTCAGAGACCAATCCGAGACTTTATTTAACAAAGATTTGACTTCAGGCACAAGTTTGTTCCGGTACTCGACAACGTGTTCTCGAGAAACATTGGTACGGCCGATGTAAAATACATCACCTGTGCTGTCATCCGTATACAAATGAATGTTACTGGTTTGCAACATATAGTTGATATTCAACATAAACAGTGGAGGTGTTAGCACGCAACCCTGTGGAACTCTACCATAAATGGGCTTGCAGTCGGAGCATGCAAGAAAACTGGTGATCCCATTGCACAATTTCTTGGGAACCAAATAGGGAGAAAGCTTTGCAAGAAGCACTTTGTGCCAAACTTGATCGAAGGCCTTTGATATGTCAAAACTAACGGCCAAGGTCTTCTTCTTGGTCTCTACTGCATCCATCATCTTGGGGGTCAGGTACACTAGACGATCACCAGCTGAGTGACCGCGGCGAAATCAGTAATGGTGGTTACTTATGAGCTGATGGACCTCAAGTTACGTAATCAGCTGGCAGTTTATAATGGTTTCCATGATTTTGGAGTACAAGGAGGTAATAGGCCTGCAGCTGAACCGTCGCTATTTTAGGTATCGGGTGCACTAAAGCTATCTCCAAGAGTTCAGAACTACTCCTACGCCTAGTAGGACATATTTTCAGCACAATATGAAGAACTTCATCAGGTTTACCCGACTTGTTAACATTCAAGGAGAGGAGTGCTTTGCGCACTGAGCACTCTCACTGCAGAATGGTCGGCAGTGTGTTCCTCCCGTCACTGAGAGTCGAGTTGGATGCAAAAAGAGAGCCTAACAGATCGGCTTTCTCCTTTGCGGCATGGACCAGTGAGTTATTTTCACTGTGCAGAGATGAAAGACATGGTTGACAGAAATTCCGTTGGACAGCCTTGGCGAGAGATTAGAATTCTCTACGAGACGAGACTAATATCTCGCCAATTCTGCAGATTTACGCATAAATCAGTGCACTGCTTTGCGTTAGCAATGACTCTTTTGTAGAAGCTAGAAGCGGAACTTTCTTAATTTTATTATATTTCTTTTCTTCTTGATGTTTGGTGTGACACCGACGCGTTAGTCCAGGCCCGGTAGCACTCCTGCTTATGGCAAGATGCAATTTTAAATGAGCTATCAATTCATAGCTGGGATCTACCTCCGAGGGGGCACTACAGATGATGGAATAAAAAGGTCCATTCCCTGAAATTCCATATTAGCGATAAAATCAGCAACAACGTTGGAATCATCCGACGAGAAACAACTTTGAAATACTTCAAAATAATTAAATATTTTTCTTAGAATGAGACGACATTATAATCTTCAGAAACATTTTGTATGGGTAAGGAGTCTTGCAAAGAAAAACGAAATTATGTTATCATCAAAATAAAAGTTAATTACATTAACTAATCCTTCTTATATTATCTTCTAACGAGGTAATTGGGACTAATACCTGCATTAATTAAAGCTAGGTCTATTAATTTCGAAAAACGCAGGACTTTTCGCAGTTGTAAAATGTGAGTAAGTCAAACATTAGCACCCAACTAAAGAATATTATCTAATACTTAAATGAAAATAATTACCGCTTTTCTAGACCAACCGGCGAGTCATTGGGACGCGCAGTCACACACTTATGCACCAAGCGCCAGCTTGTAACACGGTGATTCAATTTTTTGTTCCTAACGACCACTTCAATATTAAATCACAACCTAGTTACACGACAATTCAAGATCAACGCGGAAGGCTTAACTGACGTTTTATTAAATAAATATTTTTGGAAGAGATATCTTAACGCCAAAATATTTTAGAAAACGGCAGGTCACATTCATCTAAGCGACAAAATTACAGGAAGGAAAAATATCACTAAACGACACCTTTTTTGTTAATCAGACCTAGTAAAAAATATCTAAATGACAAATAGCTAATATTAAGGACAGGTAAAAGGGTAAGAGGTTGCAAAAAAATAAAATTTTTACGTAGGAAAAGACATCCAAATAAATTTATAATTTTTCATAAGTTCAGGAAAAAGTAACTTAAAACAAAAATAATTTATATCAGAAAAAGGATAAATTTACTAAGTAGAAATACGGTAAACTGAAAATTGTCCTAAACGCAATATTTCTTAAATGACGAAAATTATCGTCGGTTGGTCGCCGAAAACTTCAAAAAATCCTCAAATTTTGAAATAACTAAACGACATTAAATTCATCGTAGAAGCACGAAAATAGGACCAATCGACGCAGAAAAAAAGCTGATTCCAATGATATATATAACTCATTATCGACCAAAGTGTCGCTTAGTAATTTTTTCCTTTCCAGCGTCGATATTAAGATTGTTATTAGTTTTTATTGACATTGCATTATAAATTGATATGACAAAATATTTCATTGTATAATTATTAATACTTTATAGTTTAATTGGCTTTATTACCATTTTTATTGCTGACACGGTCTGCCAAAAGCTTCTAGATTTTATATTACTATTATTTTATAATTAATTAGTTTGTGATTAGTAAAATTTGTTATTATGGATGGATACAATTTTTGAAAAAAATTTTTTGCATGTAAAATTTAACCTTGTGCGCGTGTTGGATTTTCTGTAAGCCACGAGTGTATGAATTAAATAAATAAATAAAGTAGACGGTATTCAATTCGACTGTGTTTTTTTTTATGTGGTTACCTCATAACTTTTTTCAGGGTGAACCGATTTTGATGATTCTTTTTTTTATTTTAAAGCTGGTGCTTTTCATGTGGTTATCAAGGTCTGACCAACAGTTTTTGAGTTATTCTTAATAATTTATATTGATGTCGGTTGTACAAAATTTTAAATTTTAAATTATGTATTATCCACACTGTTAAGCAATGTCAGTGTTGTCTATGGCTACATCACCATTTACCGTCAGGTGGGATATTAGTAAAGCCCTGACTTGTATAGTATTTTTTTTTTGTAATTATGGTGCCTTCACATACAAGGACGTCGCGAGCCGATTTCTCGAGGGGGAGGCGGGGGGGGAAAGTTGATATATAGAGGATGGGAAAGTAATATGTACAAGAGAACATGTAGCTTTACAATTCTATTGCGAGTCTTAGCTCTACAGCGATTGTGATAAGAACGGTACAAATCCCAAGGTATAAAGCTCCACGAGCTATTGACTGTACAATAATTAAGACTGCTTGCTTTGCTTTGCATTTGACCACATTTTTGTGTCTCTGGGGAGGGAGGGGGCAGCTGCCCCTCCCTGCTCTTTCTTAGCGACCCCTTAATCACATAATTTGTTAGGTAATAGGTAGACGGATGACTTAAAAAAAACAAATCGCTATTAATTATAATTTAATTATAAATTGAAACAACAATGGCAATTGAGTTAATGAAGTAAAACTAATCATTATACAATATAAACAATACCTTTTAAAGATATTTACTTTACAAATATGTTTAAATATAAAACTAAATAGGCAGAAATATATATACAAAGTCATTTATTTAATGATTCTTTCAAAAGTCCTGTCTTTTTACAATTTATACTACTATGGCACGTCCCTTCTGATCCTTTATAGTGCAATATTTCACTGAAATTTAAATTGATTGCAAAATGTTTGAATGATACACAGTTGAAATAGTTAATTTACAACAAATTACTTTATATATAATTATAATATTTACATTAAAATTAACTTAAACAAATATTGAGAAATAAACAACATATTTATAACTTTAAATGTGTTATTATTTATATAAATAGTAATTGTATGATACAAAAACATTATTATTTATTTTGTTATATATACAATTGTATAAAAAGGTTTATCTTCAAACATAGTCCTGGATTTTGCATCGTCTTTTGTTTTGTTTTGTACCTTTACAATTTAATTAATTGAAAATGTTTAATTAAAACTTATTGAGTCGGAATGGCAAGATAATCTCAAAGGATTGTCAAACACTGTTCCCATTAAAGCTTCAGTACAAATAGGAACCTAAAATATATTCTTGTACAAAAGAACTTTAATAATTTACCAAAATTAATAAATAAATTACAAATTTAACGAAAAACATTTTCAAACTTAAAACATTTCGATATTGTGATAAATCAAAAGAATAGACCCAGAGCTATTAATTCAATTCTCTCATTGATGACTTTGCTATTTATTAATATTTTATGTTGTTTTATACTCGTAATTATTAACTTCATACTTGGAAACTTTTGCTACGTTCAAAAACATAAGTCTACGTCGCACAAAATGTTTGTACAACACATGTTTGAGTGCGTGCGTTGTTATTGGTTTTTTCTATCACATATCTTGCAAAGTTATGATGATATCGACTCCAAACCAATTTCGTTTGTTATTAATGAATACAAAAATAATAATCCATTAAAATCGTAAGTCTTTTTTTTTTCTAGAGAAAAAATAGTTACGAAATGGGTTAATACAAAATCTATTATACCCTAATATAAAAATCCAAATCCATTTTCATATTATGATATTGAAAATACAGTGTCGTTAGGTTAGTTGCCTAATCAACTCCACCTCCTCCCCTTCCCCGAACAAGGTTGTCGTGGCATGGTTTCTTAGTAGCCGTAGCTTTGACTTAGCCAACGTGGCAGGCCCGAGGTGGAATGACCAAGGTGACCGCTTCAGATGAAGGAGTTGTCTTCTCACTCTGCCCTCCAGAGACGAGGTGGAGCCACGATGGGAGAAGAGATTTGGTTTTGTGGCGTGGCGCCACTCGCCCTATCCTCCACGACTTTAGCGCATCAGTGATACGGTGGGGCTGTGGTGAAGCCGTGAAAGAGAGAAATGTCGGAAGGCTGGTACTTCCGGGTACAAGTTTTCGCTGGCCCCGTCATCTCGTGCGATCGCTTTCAGCGTGACGGACTCGTGAGGGGAACTTCGCGACTCGTGCCGAAGTGGAAAGAGAGTCATCTAGAAAGGTGCGATTGTATTACGGCGCGCCTTGCCTAAGGAGAATAATAGAGGGTGCAGCCGTTTGGAGGCGGCTGACTCTTATGGGGCCATCGTGTGCAGACGCGTTCATGAGACCTTTATACGGAAATGGTGAAACAAAATGGGATTTAAGTCGGTGGGAGTCTGAAATAACCCGTCCTTGCCCAGTGAAGCGGATATGATGTAAAAGGTGGTAGAGCCATGCTGCAGCCATATTTCTGGTACAGTTGTAACACGAATGGGTCGGCTCGACCGGGGAAGGACCACGATCTCACAGAATACCAGCGTAAAATAGCAGCTTAACACTGCTGTGTTTCGTATGGTGAGTGTAGAGAACCGGAGACCCTTTTTACTGGAAACGAGGCATTCCATCTTAGTCCTCACGGGTGACAACGCATCTGCATTTTGATCCGTAATCAAGGATAAATGTAGATGTCTATGGGTCACAGCACCCACTTACCATCAGGTGGACTGTGCACTCGTTTGTCACCCGATCCTATAAAAAAAGGTATTTATTTTCGTGTCTGATTGTGTTCTGGGCTCTGCAATTGAGTTGTTTTTTTTTAATAATAGCTCGAGTGTCATTCACGCTTCGTCGTATTATTCAATTTAAATGAGTTAAGTGAGTAATGTGAAATAATTCTCAACGTATGCAGAATTCTAATTAAATTTCCTTTTCAATTCCAATGCTTTAAATTTCTTTGTAGTCATGCCTTTAATAAATTAAAAAAATAATTTGATAAAGGCATGACTACAATCATGCTTTTATCAAATTATTTTTTTTTAATTTTAATTGGTTTCAATAAAAATAAATTATTATTTGCTGATGATTGATTCATGCCGAACACAATTTAAGTTTCATTTAGATCCAATCGCTACGCAAAAACGCCATTCATGCCTTATTATCATATCTTTATTGTAAATTTTGAATATAAAGGCCAAATGTTTTACTTTATTGCTTAATTTGTATTGTATTTACAGTATTGCTTTTCAATTTCACCAACTTTTTTTATTCTTTATAATTGCAGTATAGTTTTTAATTTAGAAATATTGGACGCGTAATACATATGAAGTCAGACTCTATTGTTTTTAATATTGCTTTAGTACATTGTACCTACCACTATTGTAATTTCGGCATGATATAACCTTTGTCTCAATTGACTGAATGTTATTGTTGCGTTTACGAATTATTTTAAGCTATTAAATTTAATTTTGTTTCATTCTATTTATTAATTTATTTTGAATTTCACAAGTTTCAAATCATACAATCATATATCACAGTCCTTTCATGCGTCAACTTAAGCAGAGATTAAAGAAACTTCATCACATCTATATTTCGTTTATGTATTTCTTTTCAATAAAAATATATACGGATATGTTTTATAATTTTTTTCTATAATCAATGTTCATCACGAGTATCTTGATTATTACTGGATTTTTGATATAACGCTAGTATCCCAAGTCATTTATTTCAGTTGAAACCAGTTTTTGACCTAATTTTTTATACAATTAAGATAAAAAAACAGCCAGTTTCCTCAAAAAAATTTGACAATTAATGGTGAAAAACGGGCCACAGTCTAACAGATAGTTTAGTCAACCTGATAATAGAGATAAGTAGATGCTGTGACTCATAAACCTTGATAATTAAGATATACTTACACAGTGTCATTTAGAAGTCTTCAATTCTAATCACTCACCATTAAAAGCGCAGCAACAAAAGGCTGCTAGCTGGTATTCTTTGAAAGAGTGGAACCCCCGGTCGAGCCGACCCACTTGTGCTAAGCCTATTTGTACAAATGTATTGCAGCTCTTCCTTGTCTAACGATGTTTTATTAAACATTACGTAAGAAACTGTGATATTAAAAAACTATTACAAATTAATAGATGCTGGATTGATTAAAAAATGCGTGGATTAAATCAAAACGGAATGGAAAATATTTCTCTCTAATACCAATTTCAGCTGTTTTTTATCTATATTTACTAGCCATTTCTGTTTCTTTTTAATTCCTTCTTTTAACGCAGATTGGGTATTTTTCCACCGCGATGTCTTTTGGAATCTTAGTCGTTATTTCCTTCAACAAAATCCAGGATTCGTATGTTCAATAACACATCTCTTGCAATACTTCTTGACGGCTTTATAACCGCGTAGTGTAACTGGAGTGTCCTGAATATTGAGCTGAGTTAAACCTCTGCAATAATATGCGACTGCCTCAAGCCCGTCATCGCCTACCAGTTCACAACCACGAAGGGCGAGCTTCTTTAAATTTGGACAACATCGAGCGAGGATCTGAAATAGATATAATTATTTTAGAATATACCACGCCACACATGCCACACACACAAGGGTTAATAGTCTTTCGTACAAATTACAACTCAGAGTCGAAGGTTCGATTCCTATATTAAGTGGTTTGTGGTACCATCATTATCATTACAGCCCCTGCAGAAACAAGTTCACTGTTAAACATAAGCTGTCCCAAGCAATGTCATTAAGCATTTTTTTCCTAATGGTTGTCGGTTCGTCGAGGTATATGGCTAACCAATTGCCTCTTCAGCTTAATAATCTGTTGGTCTATTTTGGTTACTCTGGTTCTGCTATAGATATTATCATCGTCATGGTTGCTATCGCGCACTACATTATAATATGTGTATCCTTCCCAAAGAGAGAACTAAAATTTTCATTTTACTTTTTTTTATTAAAAATGGGTTCACTCATGACCTCTGTGGCAGTTAGAAAGAAAAGGGGGAGATCTCCCGCTAGGCAAGGTGTTCAGCCCGGGGAGGGGCCTACGCTCCGAGTGGTAGTTCGAAGCTATTCTATATCTATATATACTGATTCAACTTCGGAACTTTGTTAGCACGATTTAGGCTTCGATGTGTTTCGCTTGTGGCGCGCCGCCACACCTCCATGTGACCCGAGGGCAAAGATGAGGTCTACGATGGTGCGAACTCCTCAAGAACTTTGACCATACTACTAATAATCGTGCGACGTGCCATTTATTATTGAACGTTTAAAACTTTGCTAATAAAAACGTTCCACATCTACGAGTATAATGTAAATATTAGATGATAAATGAACATAGATTACCTCCTAATCTATGTAAATGAATTATGCAATCGTCAATTTTGACCCAGTGGCTTAGTGGTCAATTGACTTATATTTCCTAAAAACTTAGGTTTGAAAGCTGGATGCAAGATTTATTTTGTGCAAAAAAGAAACATACTGTTTACTTTTTAACCGACTTTAAAAATGAGGTGGTACTCAATTCGACTGTATTTTAATGTGTTTTTTATTTAATAATGGGCTCACTTTTAACCACCATCTGGCCCGAGGACAAAGATGAAGTCTACGATGGAGGGAGTTTGCACAGGTTTGCCTATTAACGCGCACCTTGAATAGGTCCAGGTTATAGGTACTCGGAAAAACAGTTGCCGGCAGGGCATTCCACTCCTTGGCTGTGCGTATTATAAAAGATGATTTATAGCGCTTCTTCTTCTTCTGGTGCCTCGCCGACTAGCGAAGGTTGGCTGTCAGCTTAGTGAACTCCGCTCTATTCTTCGCGAGGCGAAACAGTTCGGCGGCACTCGCGATTCCTGTCCACTCTCGGATGTTACATAGCCATGACTTTTTTTTACGACCGACGCCTCTTTTTCCGGCAACTTTTCCCATCACAATGAGTTTTAAGAGTTCGTACCTCTCGTGCCTGACCACGTGCCCTAAATATGCGACTTTTCTCATTTTGACGGTCTGCATAAGTTCGCGCTTATGCAGACCAGCTAATGCCCAACATTCGTCTATATGCCCACATCTCGAAGGCTTCTATACGTTTTCGGAGGTCCTCTTTAACTGTCTTATACGCTTAGTGCAAATATTCGGAATGTCAACAAAGTGTGGATGGCAACCTGCAGTACGTCTGATACTCCGATAGGCGAATTGAGGTGGCGGTATGAGCTTATGAAGCTCATGGGCACACTCTCCGAAGTACAATCTGTAGAAGACCGACAAACAAGCAACTTGGCGGCGGTGAGCTTTGAAGCTTAGTTTCCACCAGCTTTTTATCGCCGAAAGCCATATTTGCTCTGCATTTCACTGAGTCGACTGCGGAAAGTTGATATTTTGCTGAGCCATTCCAAAGGTGATTGTAATACTTCATATATGTTCGTATTTGAGCTTTGTATAAAGTTAGAAGCTGTAAAGTAAAGAAAAAGTTGTTACAGCTTATATACGTCGTATTGTGGACACAGACCTCCTCTCATTCCTGAGGGGTTTCAGAGCAAAAAATATGGCCCAATACATATTGGCGGACTTCATATCTTTTCGAAATATTTTTTTTTTATTTCCCAGACATGCAGGGCTCCTCACGAAGTTTTCCTTTACTACGAGCTCGTGGTAAATGTACTGATTTGATCAGTTATTGAGTTTTTCCATCAATAAATTCTCTGCTCTCTGCAGAAGCTGCCCGGAGTCAGGAAGTTGGCGGTGTTTCACCCCCGTACCTCGGAAAGCACGTAAAGCCGTTGGTCCTACGCCTGATATCTCTCCGGTCGTGTCGGTTTACCGTCCCATCGGGATATGAGAGTGAGGGAATTGAGAGTGCACGTGTGCTTGCGCATACACTTGGGCACTTTAACCCTATCCTCCGCCGATGGGTAGTCTCCGTTGAGACTGGCCACCGTGGACGAAATTCGGTCTGGACGACATTATTATTATTATTATTAAATGAGTACTTAAAACTGTAATTAATAATTTCATGAGTGCTGGCGGGGATCGAACCCGGGTTCTATAGTCCGGGCATATTGTGAAATTTACAACGAGCGCTGGGATAGCACTGCTTTCATTTCTCTAATAGAATAAAAATATGTAAATTTACCTGTAGTCCAGCTTCAGAAACATCAGTAGCTCCCAAATCCAAAGCCCTGAGTCTAGAGCATCCTCGCGCGATCGCTTCCACCCCATCATCCCCCACCGCCCCGCACCCTCGAGCATTAAGGTAACGCAGCTTGTAGCAGCGACGGGTCAAAGTTCGAATACCGGAGTCTGACACCTAAATAAAGGCGTTTAAATAATAATTATCATCTAATAATAGATAGTATTTTCATCACAAACTAAATCCTAGTCCTTTTAAGTACACTAGTGTTTTACAAGCCTCATCATACTCATATTTTTATTCAATTACATATATATTAAGTAATAATATTGTATTTAAATATTACGTACTTCATTCGATAATTGCATTATCAAATTTTTGTGGGAACAAACATATTATTAACTTTATCTATATTTCGCCGATTTCAAAAAAGGAGGAGGTTTACAATTCGACTGTTTATTGTTTTTTGTATATATACAAAAATAACACAGTTGGATACCTCTGAAGTAATCCCATATAAATTTGAAGAAAAAATTCCTATCTTTTCCAATTCTTATACAAGTCCACAGTTTTTACGCAAGATAAATAAAATTTTCTACATAAAAATTGCGCGCGGTGAACAAGGTATTTAGAATGGAATAGAATAGTATAGAGTGGATTAGAATAGAATATTTTTATCCAATATAGATTACAAGTAATCCTTATTGAAAGCCATTGTTTACTTATACCACTGATTTGGAATATACTTTGTTCTGGGAAGCCAGAAACCAAGCGGGACGGGGGTTAATAACTTTTAGATTTAGTCTAAAAATTTTAGCCACTAACCTGGGAGCATTTCGCTACTGAAAGATATCGTAACGCAGGTCCTAGCTTCGCCAGCTCGTACAAACCGAAGTCCGTTACCCCGGTACAGTCAGATACACTTAATTCCTTTAACGCGCAATAAGACGGTATCCATCTCACGCCAGCGTCTGTAATTAAAAAAAAACTTTTTTTTAAGAAATTAAAGTAATAGACTGTTTGACCATAGATATGCAAAAAAACAATCGATGATGAAGGACACGTCATCAATTTTTTTTTGCATATTATTGTCCATGTGCAATCTTATAGGTAGCACAAATTAAGTAGAGAGTTTTGTTAAATAGCTGGAAAATTTTATTAACTACGTAATGCATCTTTCTAGATTAAATCATATAATTTTCTTCTATACAAAGTTTAAGTCGCTAATTATGAAATATTTACAAATGCTTTCGAACGCTCAATAAAAGTTTTCAATATAAACCAAATATCATGTACAAAATAAAAGAAATGCCAATAGAAACATCTGACTTTCTTTCCCTCTCCTCAAAGATTACCTCCCAGCTTCGGAGAGACCTTATTTCGGTAAATGAGCATTTAATAAAAAATGAACACACAACCCACCATATAGTAAGTGGATGTTGTGGGTCATAAACATCTACATCTATCCCAGATTAAAAATCAAAATACAGATGCGTTGTCACCCCTGAGGACTAAAATAAAACGCCTCGTTTCCAGCAAAAAGAGTTTCGGGTTCTCTACAATCACCATACGAAAGAAAGCAGCATTGAGCTGCTATTTTACGCTGGTATTCTGCGAAAGCGTGGTCTTTACCCGGTCGAGTCGACGCATTCGTGCTACAACCATAATATAGCTGCAGCATGGTTCTACTACGTATACCTAATGTCGGTATGTAAATCGTGTATATTATTATAAAATTTGCAATAAAACGCAGTAAAAACAGCCCACCGGCTAACATTCAACACAAAACATTAGTTTGCAACGAGAATCGCTGTGAGGATAATCTAATAAAGTTGTTGCAATATTAAGCGAATGCAATAGCTGAGCGACGCAGGTAACACACGGTAATGACGGGTTCGTATTGATATTTAATAGTAAAATTACCGAGTGAGGGCCTATAGTCGCCGGCGAGATGCAAATATAATAACTGTGATTTATTATCGGACGCGGCCTGCATTGCTGGTGATGATTTATGGTAGAGTGAACTTTAGTTGACGATATGATGTATTACGTGTACACTTATAAAAGAAGTGCGAAAAGACGATATGATGTATTACGTGTACACTTATAAAAGAAGTGCGAAAAAGAAGAGTAAACACATTTTTAATATACTTTTAGTTTAATGTACTTATAAAGAACTTAATTTTACTGCCTAGAGTGGCGAATAATTATACTAACTAGTACTTTGTCTCATATATCACAACCAAAAAATGAAAAAGCGGTTAGTCTGTCTTCTATATGTAGAGTTATGCAGCAGCTATATTAACAATATAGTTTTAGCACGAATGGGTCGGCTCGACCGGGGAAGGACCACGCTCTCACAGAATACCAGCGCAAAATAGCAGCTTAATGCTGCTGTGTTTCGTATGGTAAGTGTAGAGAAGCAGAGACACTTTTTACTGGAAAATAGGCATTCTATCTTAGTCCCCACGGCTAACAATGCATCTGCATTTTAATTCGCAAACGAAGATAGATGTAGATGTCTATGGGCTAAAGCAATCACTTACCATCAGGTGGACTGTGTGCTCGTATGTCATCCTTATTGTATATAAAAAACCGGAACAACTATAGCAAATGTATGTGTTAATCTATGGGGGAGGCCTATGTTCAGCAGTGGAATAACAGTAATCTAGAAGGAATAAACTAATATAAAATCAAAAAATTTTCAATAATGTGCTTGCTAGTCAAGTAAAATGTCGAGCAATCAATTTTAGATTAGATAACTGCGATCTATTCTCTGTCGTCTATTTTATTTTAGCATTCGTAAACATTTAACACGCTTTGCAGTAGCGCGGCAGTTTCATCAGAACCCGAAACGCATTATTATTATTATTAGTATATATTTTCTGTGTATAAACAGTGGGAAAACGCAACTGCAGCCATCTTTGTTTAAAGTTTGTTGCAGATGTCCATGTAGCAACCACTGACCATCAGGTAGACTGTTATTATCACTTTAATTTTATTTTAAAACAAATCTAAAATAATTGCCTAACGTACTCGCAAACTTAAAGGTGTATTGTTTTTGTCATGCATTACGTTACCTATTTAGTTTTCGTACCTAAACAATATTGGTAACGACTTTTCCGTCATCAAACTAAGATCATGATTTTTACAGGCTATTTTTTATAAAAGAGGGGGTAAACGTGCATGCGACGCACCTGATGGTAAGTGATTGCCGCCACCCATGGACAACCGCAAAGGGAATTGCAGGTGCGTTACCGGCCTTTTAGAAATGAGGAGGAAGGAGAACTTTTATTGAAGGTCCCTAAGTCGTATCGGTCCGAAAAAATCGACAGTGGTAAAGAAATCCACAGAGAAATTGTACGAGGAAGAAAAATCCTAGTAAAACGCACAGTGGTGGGCCGCCAAGCATCCAGATGGTGATGATGGTATCGTGAATTTTGACGCGAAGCGCGTTGTGTACTTATGTATTTATTTCGAGCGGCGAAAAAGACCTTATAGTATGCCACAAATGATGGTATATCATCTCGTTAAACCTAATTCCTGCGACAAGGAGCAGTGCTATCACTCATCCGCCTGGCAAGCATTGTGATCACTGCAATGAAAGATGCCCTCAAGCAGTGAGCTTCTCAGTGTGCTTTTCACTACCTACTTAGATCACGCGCGTTATACTTACATTTCACGTAACAAATATTACACTCATTAACGTCCAGGGAAAGAACCACTTCTAACTTAACTTTCTATATATTCTAATAAATTTTTATTACTTAACAAACTTACCTGTGACTAGAGTGCACCGTCGAAGGTAGAGATATTGCAAAGAAGGACAGGTGTGGAGCAAAGCGCACAGCCCCGCGTCTGTCACCGAGCTGCAGTCTGTCAGATCTATGTACTCCACGGGTGGTCTGCGGGCGGCTAACCGGCTCTCCAACCAAGCCCATTCTGGCCAGTCTACGTTTGGACAACCTGTGAAGTTGCGTTTAATACACAAATTGTCGCCAAGTCCGTAAATTTTTAAACTTTCTACATTTTAGTTCCTAAAAAGTATCCCATATGTTATAAGAATATTAAATTATTTATTATTATATATTTATTAAAATAATTCGTAAAAGAGACTTCTGCAGCCCATTGGCATCTAGAACCAACTTGAAATAAAGACCACATGTAAGGTGGGTGGACCATGGAAGACCACGCTCCTTTGAGCCGTGTTCCTTGCAAGGCCATTTGGAAAAGCTTAATAAAACTTAAGTTTAATAAATAGTGATTAAAGCTAGATTAAAAACAAGTGATTTCTATGGTACACAATAAAACAAAGTATTACTTGATAATTTGTTTCCTTCATTTATCCAGTTAATAAAGGAATAAAAAGTATTTACTCGTTAAAGTGGCCTTCCATGGTCCACCCACCTTACGTAATAAGTTGTCAGAGGACTAAAACACCTCAAAGCCTCTTGCACTGCTGCTTAGCGAAGATATTGTAAGAGGATGCTATGACCTTATTAACCTAGACAGATTCTGAGGCAAAATATGAGCCTTTCCACCTTATTGAAATCTTATAACATAAATATTTCACTTTAAACATGGACACAAGTCGGTGCTTCTCTGTAAACATCAAAAGACACACAAATCTCTATATTCAATCCTAAATTCTAAATTCAAATAAATTTAAAAAAATTAAATCTTGATATTTCATTTTAATGATTCTTAAAAGTATAGCGAACTGGCGACTAAAAAACCAATCAAGCGAGATTGAAATTTCGAAATGTTTATCAGCAATAACTGTATACATTCTGAAATAAGTTTCGATAACGATCGATTTTTGAAACGTTTTCTTCTAAATTACTTCAACAGAAATATATTGTAGTCCTAGTTTGGCCCGAAACCTCATAAATACGAATCGTTGCAAATAAATTATATCCATTGCCCATACCAAAATAGGCAAAGATAACAGCGGTAACTCGCCTACAACGAAGTTAGTACAAATATTCCAATTCCATTTTAAACGGTAACACTATTAATCCGATTGTTCGAACGAATAACCCGTAGAAGTTTGCTTATTTTGTTCAATGGCAAATAGGAATAAATGATCAACAAAGATAATTTCGTATTTGCATCTGAACTAAAATTGTTAAAATAACTATAAGTACATACAAGTATAATATATACTTGCCAACGGCAGGTTTTATTTGGTGTGTTTATTTTTACCACAAAAATTTAAAAAATGTAATATACAAAAAGTGAAGTAAAATTTTTGTAAAATTTATCTGATAATTATTTATAAAATTATAATTATAACTTATATTTTTGTCCTATCTTCTAAGATAAACCAGTAGGTATATTTTTTTTTTATAGGATAAAGGTGACAAACGAGCACACAGTCCACCTGATGGAAAGTGGTTGCTGCGGCCCATAGACATCTACATCTATCCTCTATTACAAATCAAAATGTAGATGCGTTGTCACCCGTGAGGACTAAGATGAAATGCCTCATTTCCAGTAAAAAGGGCCTCCGGCCACCTGCACTCACCAAGCGCAACGCAGAGGTAAACCTCTACTTCACGCTGGTGTTCTGTGAGGTCGTGGTACCACCCCGGTTCGAGCCGGCCCATCCGTGCGGCAGCAAAAGTTGCCGCATGGCTCTACCACTGTTAAAAATTTAATTTTATATAATTTCAATTAAATATTAATTTCTTCTGAATTAATTAAATGAGTACGCTGGCAACCCGGTTTCCATTTCTGCCGGTACCAATGAAATTGTTAATTGCAGTTTAAGTGCTGATTTACCACGTGCTCAGCGGTAAAGAAAACATCGTGAGAAAACCTGCATGTCTGAGAAATAAGAAAAAATATTTCGAAGACATTTAAAGTTCGGCAACACGCATTGGGGCAGCGCGGCGGACATTTCCTTGCCCTAAAACCACTCTAGAAATAAGGAGAGGTCTGTGGCCAACAGTGGGACGTTTATAGGCTGTAACTTTAATTAAATGTAATCTATTGGTTTCTTACAATATTTCTCTATAATAAATTTTGATTTAATGAAAGTAATTTTTACGCATTGAATCAGTTAAATTTTACTAAATTTTCAACGTACAATATTTTCCATCATAATTTTCATTACACTTCCAGGGTTCTTGGCACTATACCGCGGGTAGTAGGAGTGCATGAAAATTTTAGTTTATATTTTTAATAAATATGACAATAAAAAAATTTATATCATATTTTACGACTAACGTTGTATTTGATATTTCAAAAATTCGCGCAAGTGCAAGCAATAAATTGACAAAGTTTTAACGCAATCCGATGAACGATATGGCAGCGCATAAAATACGAACAAAGAAACATTAATGTTATGTATTAAATTTCTCTAAAACGCATACTTCTCAATTTTATTTAATCTACTAACGGTGCAATTTCCGCCGTCTTTTCATTATACGTACATTAATTTATGATTCTACTACTTACTCACTGCTTTCATTTTAAGGCCATTTTTCCAGTGACGTCTCATTTCATTAAAGATGTGATGACGTAAAATACGACGGTAAGTCCAATGCTGAATATAAATCTCCCTCGTCTATTTCCTCATAGAGTGAATATTCGTCAAAGTTGTCACGCTTGGCAAGCGGGTTGGTAACCACAATTCTTTATTCATTTAAGTTGACGTCATAAACATTTTCAGTGTCTTTTCAAAAAGTAACAAATACAAGAGGAAAGCCTAAAAGGTATTACTTCTTTGGGTGCAATAACAACAGTAACACGTCATCAAAATATTTACCAGTAAGGTCGATATGCCTCAAATCCACGAGATCAGTAACAATTGGGGCCAGGGCTCTAGCATCCATGCTAGTTGAGCCAGTGATCGCCAGGTGAGTGAGGTGCCTAAAGGTTGCTGCTAGCAGTTGCGCACCAGCCACTGTTACCTGCAAACAAGATTATTAAATTGCATATTTCTCGGTTAAAAACAAAGGTATTTTCTTATTGATGTTGGTGTATCTGATCATACTTGTCAATTGATATCGATTTCCTCAAAGAAAAGCTTTAAGAATAAGTTCTGGTATATGTTTCTAAGAAATCCAGACATGTATATAGAGATTTTCTTAAAATACCTATGACAGATGTTTATTTACAATTTAATCCTAATGACGCGTACACAATATTTTTAGATCAGTTTAGTCTGATTTACGATCTTTGTGTGCCATACAAAAAAATTTAAATAACGCATAAAAAGAGCCCAAAGTGGAAAACAAAAGGTATTATGATATCCAGTAGGAACAAAAGACAGTTATATTTACAGAAACGGTATACAAACTACCATGCTGCGAAAAATAGATACAAAAGTTATTGTAAAATTATGAAAGCAGTTAATAAGCAATCAAAAAGAAATGCAAACATTAACTATATAAACCAAAGTAGTAATAAAAGCAAAGCTACGTGGCAAGTTATTAAACAAAATACTACAAAATAAATAATATATTTTTTTTAGTATTTTGTTTTAGTGTTAATAATAAGCTTTAACTTTAATCAAACATGTCAAAGATATGGAAATGAAGATTTACATTATTTCTGGTCTTCCTGAAAAACAAGACCTTGTTATTAGATAATAGATTTATTTTGTGGTCCGAACGAGGACAGGTTAGGTTATATTTACACTGATTAAAACTCCAGCGCGGATATGGGACCTAAGTCTTCATGCATCATGCTTCAGCAAAAGCGCCACGCTGCAGAATTAATATAGTGAGTGTAGAAAACTGGAGACCCTTTTTACTTGAAACGAGGCATTCTATTTTGGTCCTCAGGGGTGACTACGCATCTGCAGTTTGGTTATTAATCGAAGGTAGATATAGATGTAAAGTGATGGATGGAGAGATCTTCAATAAAAAACTCACCAATCACTTTCTATAAAAGTTTTTTTTTTATAGGATAAGGGTGACAAACGAGCACACAGTCCACCTGATGGTAAGCGGTTGCTGCGGCCCATAGACATCTACATCTATCCTCTATTACAATTCAAAATGTAGATGCGTTGTCAACCGTGAGGACTAAGATGGAATGCCTCATTTCCAGTAAAAAGGGCCTCCGGCCACCAGCACTCACCAAGCGAAACGCAGAGGTGAACCTCTACTTCACGCTGGTATTCTGTGAGGTCGTGGTACCACCCCGGTTCGAGCCGGCCCATCCGTGCGACAGCAAAAGCTGCCGCGTGGCTCTACCACTGTTAAAAGTTTATTGTAAGCAAAACAATTCCCACAATTAACTAGTTTACATAAATAAGTCTTTTGCACAAAACGTTCACATAATTAGTCTAGTAATATTAATTGTAGTTCACATAAATAGTATTGTTAATTTATTTTTTCAGATACAGGGTTATTTTGCAATAACCGGCCAAATTTGCTGAGAAGATTCAGAATAAGTCATATAGCCAAATGATGGAGAAAACTTACTTAAAAAAATCTCAAACATTCTGTCATTTTTATCTTTTCAATTTAAAATGCGCGGTAATGCATTATTTTAACTGATTTTACTGCGCACGCACAGGTTTTCTGCCGACTTCCAAAAAGGAGACGGTACTCAATTCGAGTGTATGTTTTTTTTTTATGTGTGTTACCTCATAACTTGGTACTGGGCGAACCGATTTCGATGATTCTTTTTTTATATGAAAGCTGATAGTTCTAGTGTGGTCCCGTATGAATTTGATCAAGGTCAGATCAATGGTTATTGAGTTATTCTTAAATAACCTATATTGAAGTCACTTATATTGAAGTCGGCTGTACAAAATTTTTAATTTTTAATTATTTTTCGTAAGGGTCGATCGATAGGCAAAAATGTTGTTGCCCATAAATCTCAGTCAATTTTGGATAATTTCAAATAAAAGTCTTATTTACTCGTATTTTCTAAATTGCAATAACGGTATATCATCAATTATATATTTGAACTTTCGTTTAAAATTTGACTACTCTTTGAAAAGTAGCCCAATATAATATGACGCCACAGATGTCGATGGGCCATACCATCCACTTACCATCAGGCGGATTGTGTGCTTATTTGTCACCTTTATCTATAGATCTATACAAATAAATAAAATTGAAATGTATGTTTATACTCGCAGTATCAAAAAACAGCATTTTCTAAATGCCTATAAAAATACATACAGTACTTATAACCAAAAACACAGTTTTTAACAGTTTTTTTGTCTGTCTGGCTGTCTGTTCCGGCTACTTTCCGAAATGGCTGGACCGATTTTAACATGAGTTTCACTGTCAGATACCTGATGTTATAAGGAGTAACTAAGGCTACTTTTTTTTGAAAAATAATTACGGTACCGCGTAAAAAATTAAAACCCTAAATTACACGCTGAAAGAAACTGAAAGATACTGATGATGAGCCCACGACCATATCGACTAATAGTTGATCGACGTCGATCGATGATTGAACAATGTTTTATCGACCAGTATCAGTCGAACCAATCGATCGACATCGATTGAGGTTGATCAATGGCATCGACTGACGATCGATCGATTGGTGTGGTAACACTCTTAGGCTTCTTTATTTGACGTTGGTCGCAAGCAAAGAGATTTAAATATATAGGTATACTAACTACTTAAATGTCTTTGGTCGCAAGCAAAGAGATTTAAATATATAGGTATACTATGTCCGGTCTATTACTACTACTAGTTAAATGTCTTTGGTCGCAAGCAAAGAGATTTAAATATATAGGTATACTATGTCCGGTCTATTACTACTAGTTTTTGGTCGCAAGGAACCATAGGCTGTAGTAGCCACTTACCATCAGGTAGACTTGAAGTCCGTTTGTCACTTCAGTTTTTTTTTTAAAATGTTATATCTATATAAATAAATAAAATTGAAGTGTCTGTTTGTAATGTCAAAATTCCAGCATTTTACTAGATGCATATGAAAGTATATACGGTACTTATAACAAAAACACAATTTTTAAAATTTTTGTCTGTCTGTCGGTCTGTCTGTCTGTCTGTCTGTTTGTTCCAGCTAATCTCCGAAACGGCTGAATCGATTTCGACGGGACTTTCACTGGCAGATAGCTGATATCATAAGGAGTAACTTAGGCAAGTTTTATTTTAGAAAAAGAATTAGGGTTCCGCGCAACATAATTAAAACCCTAAATTACACGCGGGCGAAGTCGCGGAGAACAGTTAGTTTGCAATAAAAATAAAACGTCGTACAAAATGTAGTCCTGTTGTTTACAACAACTGTGATTTAACATTGATAAAACCTTGTTTATCACTCCCAGTAATCTTAAGAACACGATCTAAAAGATAACAAGAATAGCCAAACAAATTTAGAACTATGGTGTTATTTTAATCAACCTTATTCAAGTTTCCTAAATATCAACACAACGCAACGGTTCGCATTTAATTTATTCATTACAATAAATCTCACGCTCATTGGATGAAACATAAACAACCAATTTTGAATAATATTTACGCTTTACTTTGCCTTTAATTTAGTAGAGTATCAATATTCTACTAATCAATTAAACGGTTACTTTCATTACTTAAATTTCTACATTTGAAGTTATAATAACAGTTCAACAGTGGTAGAGCCAGGCGGCAGCTTTTGCTGTCGCACGGATGGGCCGGCTCGAACCGGGGTGGCACCACGACCTCACAGAATATCAGCGTGAAGTAGAGGTTTACCTCTGCGTTTCGCTTGGTGAGTGCAGGTGGCCGGAGGCCCTTTTTACTGGAAATGAGGCATTCCATCTTAGTCCTCACGGGTGAAAACGCATCTGCATTTTGTCTGTAACAGAGGATAGATGTAGATGTCTATGGGCCGCAGCAACCACTTACCATCAGGTTGACTGTGTGCTCGTTTTTCACCCTTATCCTATATAAAAAAAATAATAGCTTTTTGTAATAAATGTAACAAGTTTACTAGATATTTATCGGATTAATTTAAATAAACTTAGAACATATAGCTACATTATAAATTTATAAAATAATGGCATAATTCTGTTGTGTTTTGTTTAGTGTAGAGTATCGAAAATTTTGTTTATTGGTAACGAGGTACACCATCTCAGTCCTCAGCGGTGCCAACCCATGCGCATTTTGAATCTACTTTCAGATGGACTGTGTGCTCGTTTGTCATTCTTCATCATTACCATCTTCACTGCTAACAATCCACATATATGTAGCCTTCTGATTTTGATTTTTCAATTATATGTACAAAACTTACGTAATTAAATATAAAAAAAATCCTTTATCGCATGCCTAGTACTCATAATGGTTTGAAAACTATACAACAAGAGCAGTATAAATGTGCCATAATTTGTTTCTTATTTCTGAAATGTTAGAAGAATTAATCATAATTTTACAATAGATCAAAATAGAGAGAAATCCGTAACATCAATACTAACAGATTTTGCAAAATAAAAAGCCCCGAACAAGTTTTATATTACTTAGGTAGAATCAAACAGATGTTTTTTGCCCGTTTCAGATTCATTAATCTTAAGCTTATGACAACAGTAATATTCTTGGCTTATTCAATATATATACAGAAGTACTGCAATGAGACACATTTTTAAAGTTAGGTGGTTCATTACGAAACTAGCTGTGCCCCGCGGTTTTACACGCGTATATCACGTGCCTGAGCCTGAACGTGACTTTACATCTAGTTGAAGCATTTTAAAAAACAATGTATGGAAAAATTGACAAAATTAATGGAGTACTTTCTATCCATGAACAAATGTTAGATATAGAGCGTAGTTAAATTGTATCCACTCTACCTCCTTCTCCCGGGTGAGCGTCACCCGCACCCCAGAAAGTCTCCCGAAGCGCGATTTTCTTTTTAAGTTTACTTTTTATGCGTCGTTCGCGCCCCGATCCGAGTGCTGAATTATTTTAATTTTTCATTACCTCTTAAACTATGCGTCCAAATAATCTGCTATAAAAAGCAAAGTTTATCTACATAAATTTTTCTTGATGATGAAGTAACTTTCGTTCGTAATGATAGTTACAACATAGCCTCATACATAAAGATCGAAATATCGCTGCCGTGTAGGCTACACAGCAACGACCCCGATACATTGCAGCGGCACGAGGCACAACTCGGCAGAACGTGATTGGAGCTCAGCAATATACGAGTATACATTTACTTTATTGTTATTGTAATAATTATAATTCATACTTAAATTAGTTTCGGTATTTCTGGGTCCTTCGGCTGCAGTTAATTGGACTAATATACCATGCCTAATAATAACGCCCATAAATAACTTTTTAATCTAATATATAAAAATTTATGTTTGTTTATTCGTATTTTATGCACTGCCATGTATGGATGAATGTAACAAAAAACAGTAGTTCATCGGATTGCGGTAAAACTTTGTCAACTTATTGCTTGCACTTATGCAAAGGTTATAGGGACAGTACGTTTACTTTACAGTAGGTGGCGCGCGTATCGCATCGACAAATTTAATTGAAAGATATATATCACTCAACATCAATGAATGTATTATCATCCTACTAATATTATAAACGTGAAAATTTGTGACGATGTATGGATGTTTGTTACTCCTCCCCGCAAAAACTACTGAATGTATTTTTATGAAACTTTACAGTAATATAGCTTATACATTTATAACAGTGGTAGAGCCACGCGGCAGCTTTTGCTGTCGCACGGATGGGCCGGCTCGAACTGGAGTGGTACCACGACCTCACAGAAAACCAGCGTGAAGTAGAGGTTTACTTCTGCGTGCGGAGACCCTTTTTACTGGAAACGAGACATTCCATCTTAGTCCTCACGGGTGACAACGCATCTACATTTTGATTTGTAATAGAGAATAGAAGTAGATGTCTATGGGCCGCAGCAACCACTTACCATCAGGTGGACTGTGTGCTCGTTTGTCACCCTTATCCTATATAAAAAAAACATCAGAACAACACAAAGGCTGTAATCAATAAAGATATTGTGTAAATTGGTCAAAATATAACGAGTTAATGAAGTCGGAAAATATCTGTCATCTGCGAGCTATTTTGGCGTGCGGTGTAAAAGTTAGGAATTATGAAAGTGCGATTATTGAGTGATCACCTATGGTTTAAAGTATAATACTGACGCGGATGAAGGCGCGGGCGAAAGCTAGTTCTTAATAAAACAATATGACTCTCCTAAATTTAAAACGATATTTCTACAATTATTTCTTTTGCGGCAGCAACGCGCCGGGTACCAAATAGTTTTCAGTAGTTTTTCGTCTCAAAATATCTTATTGTGGATTACGTATAAGAAATAAGTATATGGTATCGCAGACGTTTTTTGGTGGAGTAAAGATCTATATTTTTGTAGAACATTGTATTTACGTATCACTAACCACTACGCCACAGATTAATAATTTCGGGAGCGTTTTTCTCTTGACTGAAAATGAAAGGCTAGCAGAGAAGTGTAGCCTGTCTATACTATTCCTCATGAATCTGGCTATAATATACAAAATAATTTTTCAAATCGGACCAGTAGTTCCAGAGATTAGCGTGTTTAAACAAACAAAAAAAACCGGCCAAGTGCGAGTCCGACTCGCGCACCGAGGGTTCCGAACAAATCCGTAGGTACCTATATAAGTTTAAAATTATTAAAAATATTTTTATTATATGATGTAAATAAAAATTTATAATTTTCACACATTTTCCTCTATCTGTACTATAAAACGTTGCTTTGAACCAAATTTCAAGATTCTGAGTTAACGGGACCTGTAGGTTTTGATTCCCTTGCGAATGTCGAAAATTTGCGAAATAATTGCCGGTATCTTTTGATTGCATTAGCTTAGAAGTTTAATTTTTTCACAGTTCTAAGGGACAGTAGACTTGAGTATTTGATGTGAATTTCAGCTTGATACCTCCACGCGTTCCTGAGAAAAAGGGTCTTAACAGACAAACAGACAGATGGACAACAAAGTGGTCCTATAAGGGTTCGGTTTTTTCCTTTTGAGGTACGGAACCCTAAAAAACAACAAAAACTAAAAACTAAAAAAGCTCCTCCACTATTTTTATTATTATTTTCAGTTGTTATCAGAAAGATACTGTTGCTCATCTCCTGTTTCAGTTTTCCTCTGTCGCCTCTTACGTCATCCCCGGTATGATATGGGGTTGTAAATACTTTTGCGTCACCACTACACGACGAAGTAACAAGTAAACTTTTGCTAGTAGGAATAAACACTTGCTAGCTGATAAATAGAAAGATATAGACATCAATAAAATGACGAAGTATTTTCTACGTCAACATATAAATCAAGAAATGGAGGAGTCTTGTTAGTAACAACATTATGCAGCACTTTTATCAGCCGCTATTAAACAATGCAACGATTCACACAAAAGTAATGTTAAACCATTATATTTTATTATCAGTTGCTTAAATCTCTCATACTATTAGAAGTGGACATGCTGAATATCTCCAGCCCATTAGCAACGTTCGCCGTGGAACCGCGCTTTCGACGAACACAACGTGACTTGGTAACCGTTATTTTAACAAAGGGAATATTTCATATACAATAGACAGCATGAACTTACATATCTAGAAAGTCTTGTTAAAATTCCCAAAGGTTGATGATGTCAACATTAATAAAACTTGTATCGAAAAATGGCTTTATGATAAGGTTTCACAAATAGTGATTTGCAAAGATTAGAACAGACATCTTATAATATTAACTAGCTGTTCACCGCGAATTCGCCCGCGTGGAATTTATTACGATTGAATTTCATGGGTTTTATTTTTTTGCGCGGAAGCTTATTTATTTTTCTTAAATAAAAGCTTAAGTTACTTCCTACAGATAGAACCTCCTGTCAGACAGACAAAAATTGATTTTTTTGTAATATTAGAGATGAGTCGTCTTTTTTCGCTAACAGTTATTAAAAATTTAACCTGTAACGACAAATCGCGTACTAGGTTTTTTCAGTAACGTCCAAGAACTAAACCTCATTGCACATATAGGTTGCGTCAATTGCTAAATGCGTTAACACTGCTACCAATAAGTTTTCAGTTTTCTTTCTATTTTAGTTAAATTATTTTTCGGCAACGATCAGTGATAAAATGACTTAATTTTCAACCAAAAAGGTTTGTCAATTGATTATTTCAAACGCCAATAAAAATTAAAATGTTGATACATCATACTGTAAACAATTGTTTATTTAAGTTTTATTGCCCACCAATAAATTATATTTTTCATTGCTTTAGTTTCCTAACGAAATAGTTAGTTACCACTAGTAACGATTATACAAAACAATAACTAATAGTAGTTAAACAACGTGTTAAGATTACGTGGTTATTAGAAACCTGTTGCAGAAAAAACCTATTGTCGCAACAGGTTTCTTAAAACAAATGTAACTGGTTGCATCATTTCGTGAAAGCAACGATAACGCCCATCTCTAGTTATTATATACTTTCATATGCATTTAGTAAAAAGCTGTTATTTTGACATTACAAACAGACACTTCAATTTTATTTATTTGAATTATAAATATAGTAAAAAGTTTACTAAGTGGTAGGACATTTTTCTGCCTGGGAGTCTATCTGTGCCGATAACTACCCTCTTACCTATTTCTGCCTATCTGAAGGGTATAGAAAGGGGTTTACTCAATGCGTATTGACGGACTTCACATGTGTTCGAAATATTTTTTATTTCTCACACATACAGGTTTCCTCACGATGTTTTTCTTTACACTCGAACACTTAAATGTAAAAATTCAAGATAAACCTACGTGAGGGTAATATGGATGGTTTTACAAAACAGAGCCGTTTCGAATTACGGCTGGCGAACGATAAACCAAATTAACGTATTTCAATACGGCAGCCGACGTTCAGTCATATTGTATGTTCAATTTGCATTGCAGGGTGACCATGCCAACCAAAAATAAAAACTGATTTTAGTTGAAAACAATTTAATATGAAAAAAGAACTTAAAACTTCACAGAACATACACATGATAAACATATCCTTGTTTTTAAAATATGCTCGACCGAAACTTGCATTTTAGAGTTCAGGGGAAGCCCTGGGTACCCTTCCACCGTTGCGGAAATGTATAGTTTATGAGTAATATTTTCTTTTGTAAATCATAACTTTACTTTTTTACGCAGGAATATTGACACAAAGTTACTTCTGCAACGGCTTCGGCGCTACGGGAAGTGCAGCTTCCGCCCGCTGTAGCAAGTCGCAGGTATCCATGCTCACCTCCGCTTCGGCTTATTGCCTAAGATTTGCTACAGCGGGTGGAGGCTGCTCTCCCTCCGCGCCTACGACTTTACAAAAACACTCTAGGGGTAGGGCAGACACGACTATGTGGAGTCGGGGCGTTCTGATTCGGTTTTAGTACAGATTCGACCTATCTTATCTATAAAGTCAGGTTGCCCAAACTCTGATATGATAGTGGTAAATGAAACAATGTAATGTGAATTGTTATAATTTTGTTTTCTGAAAACAACTTTGAATGCTCTCCACTGCGACTCAATTCGTTGTGTATGAGTCCCATCTTCAGCCGCAAATAGATTATCTGGGTCCAAGTAATTAACTTTTTTATGGTTGACCCGTTTTGTTTTTTTGGACCAATAATATTGTGTAGGATTTCGTCGAACACCAGATTCCACGGCCACACTACTGGTTTTAATGTTTTTTTGTTATAGGATAGGGTGACAAACGAGCACACAGTCCACCTGATGGTAAGTGGTTGCTGTGACCCATAGATATCTACATTTATCCTGAATAAAGAATCAAAATGCAGATTTGTCGTCACCCATGAGGACTAAGATGGAATGCCGCTTTTCCAGTAAAATGGGTCTCCGGTTGTCTACACTCACCATACGAAACACAGCAGTATCAAGCTGCCATTTTACTGTGGTATTCTGTGAGAGCGTGGTCCTACCCCGATCGAGCCGACCCATTTGTGCTACAACTATACTACTAATATAGCTGCAGCATGGCTCTACCACGTATACGAATAATATGTAATAATAATAAATGTGCATTAGAACCTCTAAAACACGGTCTTTTGTCCACGGCTTTTTTACGTTACCACACTGATTTGAGTAAAAATTATTTAACTGTACATTAAACCTGTCCTTAAAATCACTTGTTTCACGCATATTTCATTTATTTTATTTGAAAAAGTATTACTTTTTAGCCACGGTAAAAAACTTTTATTAGTATTTGTTCTCGTGTAAATACTTATGTTTCCGCACTTTTATATTTATTATCAGCCAGTGATTAACCACGATCCCATTTGGAAATTGTAATTGGTGATGAAGTCTTAGTTGGTAAATTAGACTTAAAAGAGTCATTGTGAGATGGTGAATTGTATTTTGCCGTTACCTATACGTAGCATCACTATCAATAATACGATGTTTTTAAATACTAGTAATGCTATTAACATTAGTAATATTCCCTTTTACTACTCCTGGTAAGCTTAAAATGCTTGTGTTAAGAGTGGTTCACGACAGTAGTCGAATTGCGGATTCAAACCCACGACCTTTTGAGCACGTAGTCCGCACCCTACCATTAGGCTACTATCGTTTGAATAAGATACTATTAAACAATGTGATTTATAGTCACGATAATTCTGCCAATAACTAGCCTTTGGGAAGTCAATCATACCTTGTGTTATAGCTTAAATAAGTGATAATTACCGCGCAATTTTTGATCCGCCATTCCCTGACCGCGTTGACACATGGACCTGCCCGTGCGCCTGCGCAGCGCGCGGCCACCTCCAGCGGGCCGGCCGCCCGCACGCGCCGCCACGGCTCCGGACGCGCGCTCAATCGCGACACGAACCTCGCCCAACGTCGGCAGACCCGTGACATGCGACACAGGTCCGATATCTGCAACAATAACAATTTCAATCAAATCAGTTTTGATTTGATTGACAGACATCCCCTATTTGGTGTACAATATAATAAAATATTATTATATTTAATTTTATCCACATACAAATATGAAAACAAACTACCTCTATTCAAGTAATGTCAAAGTTTCAGTATAAATGTAGAATTGACATGAGTTTTAGCGGGAACTTACATATTTTTTTTTATAGGAGAGGGGGCAAACGAGCATGCGGCTCACCTGATGGTAAGTGACTACCGCCGCCCATGAACAACTGCAACACCAGGGAGGGAATTGCAGATGCGTTGCCGGCCTTTTAAAAAGGAGTACGCTCTTTTCTTGAAGGTCCCTAAGTCGTATCGGTCCGGAAAAATCGCTGATGGTAATCGATTCCACAAGGAAGTCGTGCGAGGAAGAAAACATCTTCTAAATCGCACAGTGGTGGACCGCCAATCATCCAGATGGTGTGGATGGTATCGGGAGTTCTGCCGCGATGTGCGTTCGTGAAATTTGGCGGCTGGGATTAATCCGAACAATTCCTCAGAGCACTCCCCATGGTAGATGCGAAAGAAAATGCAAAGAGATGCAACATCTCTTCGCAGCGCCAATGAGTCGAGCCGATCGGAAAGGACTCGGTCGTCGACGATTCGAGCCGCTCTGCGCTGGATGCGGTCAAGTGGAAGGAGCTGGCACTGGGGAGCCCCTGCCCAGAGATGGGAACAGTATTCCATGTGAGGCCGAACCTGCGCCTTGTAAAGTTGCAGGCGGTGTGCCGGCATGAAATACTGTCCCGCTGTGCTGAGCACGCCAAGCTTTTTAGAGGCCAATTTGGCCTTCTCTTCCAAGTGACCACGAAACTGCACGTCACTCGATATGTCGACTTCGAGGATTCCAATACTGGCAGAGGCAAGAAGGGGAGTGCCGTGAAACTGAGGAGATACGACAAAGGGGTTCTTTTTAGCGGTAAACGCGCAAACTTGTGTCTTCTGAGGATTAAACTGGACTAGATTTAGTCGCCCCCAGTTCGAGGCTTTGTCCAGCAAAGACTCGACTTCAGACACAAGTTTGTTCCGGTAACATTTTAAATAATGGTGGATATGACGTAACATATGTTTTGATATTAATATAAATCTCAAATTATTTTATTCGCTTAGGCACCTTACGAACTTGAGATACTGTCGTCGTCGACTATCTACGGGATTAAGCTGTCGTCAAAATATCCCATCAACAATATGACGCATCAACATATTGTGAAGAAAGAAATTTACATATTTTAGAGGATAATTTTTTGTTACGTGACACTAGCAACCGTCTTCAGCCAGTCCGTCCGTCAGTATAACCAAAGAAAAAAATGCGTGAGTGTCGTGGAAACTCGGTTGAAACAAAGTTCCTTGCGTAGTATATTATTATTGATAAACGTAGGTATTATATTATTGATTAACAAATACAAATAAATGTATTACTAGCGTCTATAAAAAATGAAGCATCATTTGAAATAAAATAATATATCTTTTATGGCAAGATAAGAAAATGTACAAGGGAGATGGATATTATTCTATTTCACTTCCTTATTTCGCCGCCAAGGCCGTCTACACTATGACACAAGGGTTAGTGACGCAAAAATCTTACACTTTTTGTCGCTTAGCTCCCAGCCGCCAAACCCGTATCGTATAAAGAACTTCGTTCCAAAAACAAATTAACATTATTTATCACAGTCGAAGAGAGGATTTACGAGTAGGCCTATGTTCAGAAGTATACTTTTGATAAGCTATAATGAATGATGAATGTATACAATATTCTTCTGACCTAATTCCCATAATGGATCGGAAGTTTACTATACATAGAGGAATTATGGCACAAATACGGATCATGCTAATGCAGGTCTGGCAAAGTTAAGATATCTACTGGTGCATGGCGTGGTATTGAAACCGCACTTCTATTTTAATTCGCGTCGACTACGACTAGATTTCGTTGGACTCTGCGACGGGCACTTAAGACAAGGCGCCAAAATAATGTCTTCCGCTAGTCGAAATTGATGGAAACGTCTATGAGAAAAACGTCACACAAAATTTTACGCAACGTAAAAATTAAGTTAGTATCGAAACTGTCTATTACTTTTTTTCCAACAACGATTTCAAGTTCAATAAAGAATTCATTTAAATTAATTTATTTTTAAACTTACCTCTAAATAAGAAAGGATCTTCAACCATAGTGCATCACTAAGCGTGTTATCTCTCCTTCTTCTCGGCGGACCGCAGTCTGCAAGCGTATGATAACCCTGATCTAGGCTCAGCTCGCTCAGATCCGCAGCAAGGGATAGTGCAGGTTCCGGTGGGGGTGGTGGGCGTCGTCGTGCCCCACCACAAACCCCCGGGCCGGGACAACTCCCGCTTGACATTACGTCAATTCTGTAACAAAACATAATTTTGGTCATATTCCCAATCAATCAATCAATGTATTCTTTCTTGTACACTAAAACACATTAAATCAAAAACAAAATAAATACATTACAGAAGGTACATTAGACGGTATTATCGCTCTGGAAGCGCTTTCAGACAATCTTTTGGCGCGTTATTTACGAGTGGCGAATAGGGAAGGTGTACATAAATTAGACAACTAAGGAAAGGAAAAAAAAAATAAATAAAAACAGGATGATGACAGTTGAGGATATGTATGGTAGATTCGATAAAAGGCGAAACATATGTATAATGGGAAATATTTAAGCTCCAAGTTCCAAAGCTTTGAGTAGATTTTTGAAGGCGAATATTTTATTACATTAATTATAATTATTATCCATGTGATTACCGGGACCGTGACATTTTATATAAATAAAAGAAACATTTCAATTGAAAAAAACTACCCAAGTATATAAAAAATTACGAGTATCTTTATTTTAGTCTTAGTCTTTTTTATAGTTTAGTCCTTTAAAGTCGGCTTTTACTTTTTATCAAACGACTAATTTTCAACTCTTTTGAGGGGACTAAGAAACATTGAAAGCTCGAATTTAATGTAAATAATTACATTAAAAACATCCCCTTTTTCACCACCCGCTTTTCTTCCACCGTTAGGGTTGAGTTTTTTCTTCTAATGTATATGGGATCACTCATGAAGTATAACCTATTTAATAAAAAAAGAATAACTACAATCGGTCCGCAATTGACGAAGATATCGAGTAACATACACACAAAAATAACATACCGAGTGTATGACAGATTGTATGCGATTGTCCTCTTCTATTTGAAGTCTGTTAAAAATGTGTATGCCGTATTACAGTTACCTTGATGGTAACTGTAATACGGAATGCATATTTTTATTTTAGTGATCACTTAGGGAAGCCTAAGCTTAATGTTAAACGAAACTATAAACTTAATTAATATCCTATTGTTCTCTGGTATAATTACCTATTAGAATGCAATGCTGCAATGATACTTTGCATCTACACATTTCAAGGTGATAATTGGCAAAGCTTTAAAGGTAGTTTCATTATACACTACACATGGATATCGAATTCAAGTGCGTTAATGTTTTTCGTTTAGAAACCAGTTTTATATCCCGTGGGAGTCATAACAAGCGACTATGAGAATAACATTTCTGAACTAAGTGATTTGATGGCCTCCGCTAGATGAATGTATGAGCATCTTGTACTTGTTATTTTTTAAAGAAACATATTGTACTTATACTTCTTCATCTTCACTAGCCCATAGAAGTCCACTGCTGGACATAGCCATCTACAATTTCAGACAGATATTAACCATCAAGGCAGGCGAAATGACAACTGCAATGAGGGCTAATAATTTTCTGCTCACCAGATGTTGCTAGTTGACACTGAGGTAAAGTTTTTTGTTACAAAATGTAATTTAATTGAGAAGTTGTTTTTTAATAAAAGTTTATCAGTTTCTAGAGTATAATATTAATATAGAAAAAAGTGCGTCAGTGGTTTGCTCTTTAATTTTTTGCACATTTTTAACATTTTTTTTAATTTTTCTACTTTAATGAAATCTGTGGGTTGGATTATTTATTTTTAATGTTATTAATATAAGATAAAGCTAATTAGTACAAAAATAAACAATAACTTTTACATTTTCCGAACAAATTAACTTACCGCTATGAAATCTGTCAAATATTATACCTCACTTTCTAGTGGCGCCGCCCTGGTGGCAGAAAAAGTCGTGGATGCCCTCATTACTGACGTTTCTTACGTTCGACGCAGCTGCCAGTCGAAGTACTGGGTAGTTTACGCCTATCGTAAACGAGAATGGTTTTACCACCATTTATTAGGAGCCATAAGATATTTTTAGCATGTGCTATAGTCGCCCCTTACCCACGGACGAAATAGAGAGATGAAATCTCATACGTCGTCATGACAAGGTTATCGTTTATTCACAATCAACTCGCATTTACCATGTACTAGCGATCTGAACCGGCTACGCACAGGTGATTTCTGGATCTGGTCAACAGCGCCACTTACCCGGTCCAATCATGAAGCTAAATCTTCCAAGTACCCACTTAAACGCACACAAAAAATTTCATCAAAATCAGTACAGTCCAGGAGGAGTCCAGTGCCAAACACACGTATAAAAGAATTATGTTTATGTAGTTATGTATATAAAACATATTAAAAATTAGGTGTATGTAACTATGTACATATATAAAGGAGAAAAATATATAAAGGTTATAACATTTTTTTTAAATGATAGGATGACAAACGATCACACAGTCCAACTGATGGTAAGTCGTTGCTGTGAGCCATAGATATCTACATTTGTCCTCGTTTTCGAATCAAAATGTAGATGCGTTGTCAACCAGTAAGGACTAAGCTGGAATGCCTCTTTTCTAGTAAAAAGGGTATCCTGTTCTCTACACTCACCATACGAAACACAGCAGTTTAAGATGCTATTTTACGCTGGTATTCCGTGAGAACGTGGTCCTTCCCCGGTCGAGCCGACCCATTCGTGCTACAACTATACTACTAATATAGCTGCAGCATGGCTCTACCACATACAATGCTCGTGCAATGAATATTTTTATACATCTACATCATTGTTTTTATTGCACATTTAGTAGCGATATAAGAATATCCACTATTCCATATCATCTCGTGGGTGTCGTAAAAGGTGGCAGAAGTAAAAAAAGCAGGAGATGAGCAGCAGCGTTTTCCTAATAACGACTAGAAAACAAAGAGCTGCCAAGCGTAGCAACTATTTCAAATATTACTTTGTGTTTGTACTTACTTTGTTCAATAGTGAACGTTGATAGACTGTAATGCATGATGAATGAATGAGATGTAAAATATTCTGACTTGTAATACGAGTAGGTAAAGGTCAAAGAAAAAAATCAACAATGCGAGACATCTGTAATCGTGGCAAATCACAATGTTAAAGATCCATGACAACTTAGACTTTTACGAACTGATAGGTAAAAAGGTGATTTATATTATTCAAGTCGTGTAAAGAAATAATTTAAAATTTAAAATTTTGTACAGCCGACTTCAATATAAGCGACTTCAATATAGGTTATTTAAGAATAACTCAATAACCATTGGTCTGACCTTGATCAAATTCATATGGGACCACGCGAGAACTATCAGCTTTCATATAAAAAAAGAATCATCGAAATCGGTTCGCCCAGTACAAAGTTATGAGGTAACACACATAAAAAAAAACATACACTCGAATTGAGTACCGTCTCCTTTTTGGAAGTCGGCAGAAAAGCAAGTTCGATAGAATCCATTTGCTTAAGGTGAAAGCGCCAGGCTAACCCGCGAAATTCAAATTTTCTTACGCCTTTTGCAATTTGTAGGTCAGTTTCAGGTTGTATGTTTAACAAAATATGATTCGCGACCGTAACAAGTATGTATTTACAGAATTGTAATCATTATAATCATCAATACAACCGTCTATGTTCGTATAATCCCATTGTATGGCTATTTCCAGAAAAACTCATTCAAAGTGATGAACTTAGAGGGTTGTATTGGTGATTTTAATGATAATAATTCTATAAACACATACTCGTTACGGTCGCGAATCATATTTTATTGAACCATATAACCTGACCCTGACCGGCAAATTGCAAAAAACGCAAGAAGATTTGAATTTCGCGGGCCACCCTGGAGCTTTCACCTTAATATGATACTTCGGTAGCCTACCTGCCTGGCTGTAACAAGCTTCCAACGTTACTTTATCAAAAAGAAAATATCGCAATTCAACAAAAATTGAGTCAAACAACAAATATCGGCTGTCAAGGTTGTAGTACCCATAATACTGTTTGTTACTTAGGCTATGGCAAAATATTATTATCAGTAATCCCGTTTTGTTTTTCTCTTTGTTTATTTAGAGACTTTTGTCTTGTACAGCCAATCACAAACAAATAAAAAAAACATTATTTGAATAGTCAAATAATGTTACCATAATAGCTTCGAAAGACGCTGACTTACTCAACAGACTGAAAGACGATTTACTCTAACGAAATTTTTTGGCAATAACATCGTGCGTAATTGTGTATTCAAATAAATACTTGACAAAAAAATTCGTGTCAGTTGTTTTCCGATTCTTTCCAGGACAGCGGTTTATTTTTTGTACCAAATGTAAAAGAAAATATTATTTTCAACAAGTATTACTTATAATCCGTATTGAATAAAAACTATCCTATTCAATTTTATCTTTTATTCTAACAATAAAACGCGCTATAAGACTGTTACGATTCGGGATGGCAACCCAACTAGATTCTGCAGCTGTCAAGTACTTCGCATATTTAATTTACAATTCCATTATCGTTGCGTTGTTTAGTATAACATATAATTATTCTACATATCAAGCGATGCGTACACAACCTATTCGTCTCAACCTCATTTGGCATTTTAAGTTATCATAACAATATATGTACAAATAAAACTCCCATATCAATTGTGACGTGAACTTTTAGATTTAAATTTTGATCTAGACAGGTGGAGAAATATAAACGATGCTTTAGATGTACAGAATTTAAATAATGATGAACATCATCATCGGTATCATAATCATTGAAGCCGATCACATGTTCCCTCTGAAATAATATAAAAGACCTATAATTATCATAGTAATATTGTTGTCAACAACAGAAAAGATTTTTTTTTGACATTACACAAGTGTCATAGTGCCGTCCTTCTGGCACTCGAACATGAGTTTCGTCCTAGCAGTATGAAGATCTATATTTAAAAAAAAGATTTATTTCAAAACGTGGTAGAGCCATGCTGCAGCTATATTAGTAGTATGGTTGTAGCACGAATGGGTCGGCTCGCCCGGGCCAGGACCACGCTCTCATAGAATACCAACGTATAATAGCAGCTTAACAGTGCTGTGTTTCGTATAGTGAATGTAGAGAACCGGAGACCCTTTTTACTGGAAAAGAGGCATTCCATCTTAGTCCTCACGGGTGACAACGCATCTGCATTTTGATTCGCAAACGAGGATAAATGTAGATGTCTATGGGCCACAGCAACCCATTACCATCAGGTGGACTGTGTGCTTGTTTGTCACCCTATCATATAAAAAAATTAACATAATTCAGAATATAATTTAAATGAATGTAATAAAACAATTGATAGAGGGGTAAAAGTAAAGTTACAAATATACGTCCCACAGTTGGTCACGGTCTCCTCTCATTTCTGGGATGGTTTTAGTACAAGTAAATATCACTGCTGAGCACGTGACAAAGAAGTACTTAAATTTGCAATTAAGTAATTCGTGCTAGCGGGGATCAAATCCGAGCTGCTCGCTATAAATTCTACAGTGTACTGTAAAATTTATAGCGAGCAGCTCGGGCTCGGAGCAGCAGCGCTTAGATGGTGAGTTACCATGGCTCTACAGTTGATAAAGTAAAGGTGAAAATTGCAGCCTATTTAGGTCCCACTGCTGGGCACAGGCCTCCTCTCATTTCTGTGAGGGTTTTAGGGCAAGGATATGTCCGCCGCGTTGCCCCAATGCGTGTTGGCGAACTTCACATGTCTTCGAAATATTTTTTTTCTTATTTCCCAGACATGCTGGTTTCCTCACGATGTTTTCCTTCACTACCGAGCACGTGGTAAATCAGCACTTAAAATTGCAATTAACAATTTTATTGGTGCCGACGGGTATCGAAACCGGGTTCCTGGAGTACTGTGAAGCTTATAGCGAGCGCTAACCATCTGAGCTACCACGGCTCCCTAAAGTAAAGGTAAAACAATAAAAATCAAGAAACTTGATCATGACATACGAAATATCTATAAAATTATATTCCAATATCGGAAACCGTTACAGCATATTATGTAATTAAACGTGAAACATGGCAGAAGATGAGCTTCGCCTAAATAAGATTAGGTCTAGGCAGACGAAGAGACCACAATTTTTTTAAAGTTGTTAGGAAGATTCCGCAAGTTTTCCTACACTGTTGAACACGTGGTAAATATTCAGTTATAAATTTTGTACGGGCGGGGATTAAAGCCGGTATGCTCATATAATTCAAAGCAAGTACGAGGACAAGAACTGGCCACTACGGCCCTGTTAATTCAATAATTTGACCAAAATATCTATAGAACATAATATGTAGAAAGCCATACTCGTGTTATAAATTTGAATCGCTTGTCGAAAATTTATGATTTGATTTCCCAATAACTATACAAATTTTAAATTAGCTAATAAAAGTGATAATAAGCTGCGATGTAAACTTTGAACTAATTAGTCATTAACGCTAGCCTCATGTGTTAATTTAATCTAATAATTAAAATGATTTAAAGCAACAATTAAACGAACGAGCTTTTTACGGGCGGGAATAAATACGTTCAGTATAAGTAGTTCTTATCAATTGAATTCATTATGCGAGTTTAAAAAAATTAAAAAGTAACGCTACAGCCTTTATTTAAGTGTCCCACTCTCAATCATCTACATCTGTCCGCGATTAAGAAACAAAATATACCTGCCTTTTTACCGCTGAAGACTAAGAGATGTAAAACCTCGTTACCAGTAAAAGGGGTCTTCGGTTCCCTACTCTTAACATACGAAACACTGCAGCATTCAACAGAAATTTCATGGTGCTATTTATGAGAGTGTGATCTTTTTCCGGTGGAGTCGACCTTATGAAATGCGAGGGTGGATTGAAAAGTACTCGGCCTAACACAGATCCATTCAATTCTAAAAATCAAATCTACCCACATTATTTAGTTCAGTTCAGACTAGTTCATTGTGTGAAGTTCGAAACGTGTGCGATAATTAGTTGTGATTTTATAAATTTATTAACAAAGTAATCGGACATAATTTCCGCGAATGGAGCAAATCGAGCAGCGTGCCGTCATTAAGTACCTCCATAAGAAGGGGCTATCATCAAAAGCCATCCATGATGACATGATCAGTACATTAGGCGATTGTGCTCTGTCATATTCATCCGTCAAAAAATGGATAGCAGAATTTAAGCGTGGTAGAGAGAGTGTGAAAGATGAACCCCGCTCTGGAAGGCCTTCGACGTCAACTACTGACGAAAATATTAAAAAAGTACTTGATTTAATAATGGGAGACCGCAGATTAAAAATTAGAGAGATAGCCGAGATTATAGGCATCTCTTATGAACGAACTCAAAACATCATTGTCAACGAGTTGGGTTTCCACAAGGTGTCTGCGAGGTGGGTTCCGCGACTGCTTTCAGTTGAACAAAAAAGGACGCAATTGACTATTTCACGCGACTGTTTGGAGTTATTTGAAGCCGATGCAGATGATTTTTTGAATCGTTTTGTTACTATAGACGAAACATGGGTTCATTACTGTACACCGGAAACAAAACAACAATCAAAACAGTGGAGAAGACCTGGTTCACCACCCCCTAAAAAGGCTAAGTCGATTTTGTCGGCAAATAAGGTGATGGCTTCAGTATTCTGGGACTCGAAAGGTGTGATTATGATTGATTATCTTGAAAGGGGTCAGACTATAAACTCTGATTACTACTGCACCTTACTACGTCGTTTACGAGAGGAAATAAAAGAAAAACGTCGAGGAATGCTCAGAAGAAAAGTCCTGTTTCATCAAGATAACGCCCGTGTTCACACGTCAGTACAGTCAATGGCTGAAATTCACAACTGTGGCTTTGAACTGTTACCGCATCCGCCGTATTCACCTGATCTGGCACCATCAGACTCCTTTCTGTTCCCTAACCTAAAAATGCACTTGGTAGGTCAAAGATTTTCGACAAACGACGAGGTCAAAGCAGCTGTAGACACATATTTTGACTTTAGAGTTCCTTGTTCCTTAGGGAAGAATCATTTTTTTCAACGGTCTAAATGCTTGGAAGGGGAGGTGGCAAAAGTGTATTGAACTTGATGGTGATTATGTAGAAAAATAAAAATATAACTGATTTAGTATGTGTTTATTTTCTTGGTTAGGTCGAGTACTTTTCAATCCACCCTCGTATATTTTATTTTCTTTAAATATTTCTGATAGGATTTATTATAATATTCAAAATTTATTTGAATTTTTATTTCTTTTGTTAAAATTTCGACTACTTTTGCATTTTCATCAGCCTGTAATTTACCACTGGACGCGGCCTTTGCCGTTATAAGGTTTTCTTTTAACTGTCACGTTTGTCAGACAAATTAACAGTACTAAATACTTTAAGTATACAAAATACGACTCCCGCCAACTTCCAAACGAGGTAATCGTTACGAAGCTATTTCTAATTTGTTTAATGATGTTAATTATTGTATAACTTTAATGATTTTAAACAGTTCTTTTTTTTTCAAAAATAAACTCCCGCTTCGTTTCCTGCTAGTTCTTCCGAGGTATTATCTGAACCAATGGTAAATTCAACATAAGGTTCAGTTCACACCGAGACGTGACGCGACGCGATGCAGCGCGCACTGTTTAACACTTTCACTGTCCGGTTTCCAGACACAATAGTAAGACAATAGTGCACTATATGTAGTGCACGGGACAGCGAAAGGGTTAAGATAGTGATCCAAAATATAACTTTATTTACTACACATAAGATACACATTTTATTTAGATCATTCAAAAATGCCTCGCGGCGTTGTGCGTCATGAAGCAGCTGTGCTTCGTCGGTAGGTGCAAGAGTGGTGCGCTGCCAGCGACTTGACGGTGGTAGAGCCACGCAGCAGTTTTTGCTGTTGCACGTAAGGGGCGGCTCGAGCCGGGTTGATACCACGACCTCACAGAATACCAGCGTGAAGTAGAAGCTCTGCTTCTGCGTTTCGTCTGGTGAGTGCAGGTGCCAATTCCCTCCCCCCCATCAACATGGTAGCGGAATCACACGAAAGACTACCCCAGGAGGGTACCAGCACCCCTGGAGAATCCCTCGCTGAGCATCCACGACCATATTATTCCACTCCTGAGCGTGGGTGCTCAGGCTGCCCCACGTATTCTGGGGGGGCAAAATTCCGCTCAAGAACATAACTGCTCGGGGCAAACTGGGCAACAATACCAAGGCAACCCCTGCCACGCTATCCGTGAATTTCTGTAACATCAGGAGACTTCACTCTAACCTAAACGCCGTCCACTACTATGTCGAGACGGCGAAGCCGGCCTTGCTCTTTCTGACCGAGACGCAGGTTTCTTCTCCGGCTGATATTTCGTATCTCTCCTACCCGGGGTACAAATTGGAGCACTCCTTTGTGCCTCGGGCTAGAGTTTGCATGTATGTCAGAGAGGACATCTGTTCTCGACGCCTCAGCAGTCTTGAAGGTTCGGACCGGTCCAGCCTTTGGCTACGCATAGACAGCGGCGACCATCCGCGCGTCTATGGGTGCCTCTATAGGTCCCATAGCGGTAATGCCGAAACAGACCGACTCATCGACCACGTCCAAATGGCTACAGATTCCTTGCTACAACAGGTCCCATCCGCAGAGATCGTGATCCTTGGCGACTTTAACGCCCACCACGCCGAATCGCTCGGTTCTCGTTTAAGCGATCATGCGGGGAGATCTGTTTATGACTTCGCCTACGTGGATTCCAGATGTGGAGGATCATACACCTTCCCTGTTGGACCTTCTGCTGACTTCTCATCCGGACGGATATCAGGTTTCCGTCAATACCCCTCTCGACTCTTCGGACCATTGTCTGATCCGGAGTGTGGTGCCACTCACGCTCCCCTCGCGGTTGCGTTCTGCAGGTTGCCGCCGTGTTTGGCATTACAGGTCAGGGGATTGGGACGGAATGCGGTCTTTCTTTAAATCTTACCCATAGGGGCGGGTTTGCTTCTCGCCGGATGATCCCAGCGCTGTTACTGACTCTGTCACTGATGTGGTGCTACAGTGAATGGAACTATTTATTCCATCTTCTGTGGTACCCATCGGAGGCAGATCTCAGCCTTGGTTTGGTCGCTCCTGTAAGACTGCATTATGCAGTAAGCAGGAGTGTTATCAAGCCTGGGCTGCGGCTTCGGCGACTCGGGATGTAAACACCAGCACACTTAAAAACAAGTATAACTTCGCCTCCAGGTCCTTCAAAAGAATTATTGCCAAGGCAAAGTCAGAGCACACAGGCAGAGTTGGCGAGAAGCTAGTTCGCCTTCCTTCGGGAACCCGTGCATTCTGGTCTCTCGCCAAGGCTGTCCAAGGAAATTTCTGTAAGCCATCACTACCACCTCTACACAGGGAGGACGACTCACTGGCCCACGCCGCAAAAGACAAAGCCGACCTTTTAGGCTCCCTTTTTGCGTCCAACTTGACTCTTGATGACGGGGGGGAAAACACCGCCGACCATCCCGCGGTGTGAGTGCTCCATGCCGGATGTGCTGTTCTCACAGCGCTCGGTTCGCAAAGCACTCCTCTTCCTGGACATCCAGAAGTCGGTAGTGGGCCTGACGGAATCCCCCCAATTGTGTTGAGGACGTGTGCTCCGGAGTTGGCACCGGCCCTAACGCATCTTTTCCAGTACTCCTACTCCCAAGGCGTAGTCCCGAATTCATACAAAACAGCTTTTGTCCACCCAATCCCTAAAAAAGGCGACCGCTCAGACCCGTCCAACTATAGGCCTATCGCGATCACTTCCTTGTTCTCCAAAATAATGGAATCCATTATTAACTGCCAGCTCATGCGGTAACTTGAAGATCACCAACTGATTAGTGACAGCCAACAAGGTTTTCGTCGGGGTCGATCAGCTGGTGATCTTATGGTTTACCTGACCCATAGATGGGCGAAGGCAGTAGAGTCCAAGGGGGAGGCGTTGGCCGTTAGTTTGGACATTGCGAATGCCTTCAATCGGGTTTGGCACAAAGCGCTTCTTTCGAAGCTCCCTTCCTATGGGCTTCCCGAGAAATTGTGCAATTGGATCACCAGCTTCCTTGCAGATCGGAGCATCAAGGTCGTTATAGACGGTGCATGCTCCGACTACAAGCCTATTAACGCTGGTGTTCCACAAGGCTGTGTGCTATCACCAACGCTGTTTCTTCTGCATATCAATGATATGTTGCTAACTTGTAGCATTCATTGCTATGCGGATGACAGCACTGGTGATGCTCTATACACCGGCCGTGCCAATATTTCTCGGGAAAACGTCGCCGAGTACCGGAACAAACTTGTGTCTGAAGTCGAGTCTTTGCTGAACAAAGTCTCGGATTTGGGGCGACTAAATATAGTCCAATTTAATCCTCAGAAGACACAAGTTTGCGCGTTTACCGCTAAAAAGAACCCCTTTGTCCTATCTCCTCAGTTTCAAGGCACTCCCCTTCTTGCCTCAGCCAGTATCGGAATCCTCGGAGTCGACATATCGAGTGACGGGCAGTTTTGTGGTCACTTGGAAGAGAAGCCCAAATTGGCCTCTAAAAAGCTTGGAGTGCTCAATAGAGCGGGACAGTATTTCATGCCGGCAAACCGCCTGCAACTTTACAAGGCGCAGGTTCGGCCTCACATGGAATACTGTTCCCATCTCTGGGCAGGGGCTCCCCAGTGCCAGCTCCTTCCACTTGACCGCATCCGGCGCAAAGCGGCTCGAATTGTCGACGACCGAGTCCTTTCCGATCGGCTCGATTCATTGGCACTGCGAAGGGATGTTGCATCTTTTTGCGTTTTCTTTCGCATCTACCACGGGGAGTGCTCTGAGAAATTGTTCGGATTAATCCCAGCCGCCAAATTTCACGAACGCACATCGCGGCAGAACTCCCGATACCATCCACACCATCTGGATTATTAGCGGTCCACCTCTGTGCGATTTAGAAGATGTTTTCTTCCTCGCACGACTTCCTTGTGGAATCGATTACCATCAGCAATTTTTCCGGACCGATACGACTTAGGGACCTTCAAGAAAAGAGCGTACTCCTTTTTAAAAGGCCGGCAACGCATCTGCAATTCCCTCCCTGGTGTTGCAGTTGTTCATGGGCGGCGGTAGTCACTTACCATCAGGTGAACCGCATGCTCGTTTGCCCAATCTCCTATAAAAAAAAAACCTCGCGGCGACGCACTACGCGGTGCGAAACCACTGGCCTCTTCAAGCATTGTTGTGTCGCTTCGCGTTTCTGTGTGAACTGACCCTAAGAGTAACTTTCAATCAATTGGCGTTGCTACCCGTCGCCAGTCTGGCTATTTTACGCCTGGCGTAAAGATGGTTATACCGCCATAAAATCGACCATGATTAATTTTAATGACACATGCGGAATTCAATCTTAGTTTAATTGTGGTTAGTTAAAGAAACTGGAAGGAAGGGATATTTTGTTGATATTCTCTATTAGACTGATTGAACCACGGCGGTAATTTGCGAATAATCTGAATAATTATCAACTTTCTGTTAAATACTCATATTATGGTACTATAGGTGTGCGCGCAAACACAGAAGCACTTGTCTTAACCTACCATTATCCGCTGTAATGCTGGTGCGGTGTAATTAGAGGTACTCGTATAGAATCGAATTATTACTCACCTGCAGTGGGATTATGTAATACTGGTGATCATCGTGATTGGTTTCGTTTTGGCGTTTGCCGTTTGGTTTAATTGTAATTATCTAATCTGGAAATTATCTATCAGAGATGTGAAGTATTTCAACGGAAAGCGATTCCCACCGAACCTTCACAATCACACTGCGGGATGCAACTTATATTTAAGGTATATAAGGTATATATAAGGTACAGGTAGCTCAAGACCGTGCTTTTCGGCGTTCCTTGTGGGTGGCCTATGTTCAGCAGTGAACTTGTGAAGGGCTGTAATGATGATGATGATGATGATGTGTACGTGAGGGTAATATGGTCACCTTAAGCTTTGCCGCCCTACAAAACCAAAACTAGGAGGCAGACAGAGATAAATACACAATATTGTATAACTAATATATTAAGAAAAAAACCCAAACAAGCCTTGGCAATAATTAGGAACACTTCGAAAAATCAACTTAAAGAAAACTAAATACTCTACCTAATACTAAAATCGACTAAAATATTTACTATATTATCAACTGTCAAAATGGCGTCAATAAAGCAGCTCTCTTTTGACCCTTAATATTTGATTGACTGATGAAGAGCTGTCGTATCACAGAGCTATCCATGCAAACAAGACTGTAGTTTTTGAGTTATTAGAAAGTGACCATATTAACCGGATGACCATATTACTCTCACGTACTATGTAAATATACACAACAAGCAATATAATTAAAAATTTAAAATTTTGTACAACCGACTTCAGTATAAATTATTAAGAATAACTCAAAGACTATTAGTCAGACCTTGATCAAATTTATATGGGACCACATGTGAAGCACCAGTTTTCAAATAAAAAAGTCATCGAAATCGGATCAACCAGTAAAATGTTATGAGGTAACACACATAAAAAACATACAGTCGAATTGAGTACCGTCTCCTTTTTGTAGTCGGTAGAAAATCCGTAAAAGTCGTTTTAACCGATATAACGACCAAACTAAAAGTATAATTAATTATTTTACATATCATCTTTTTTAAAGTTTAAACAGGTTAATTGATATAACGAAATATTGTAGACCTTAAAAACTATCCCCTTAAAAAATCTAAAGTTAAATACTTACTTTAGATTTTTAAATACAGAGATGTTAAACGACCATACACCCATTAATATCTAGAGAGGAGTTGATTCTTTTGGTTCTTTTCTTAGCATCTAAGTTACATCAGTCCGGAAAAACGGCTGATGATTACAAATTGCACAAGGTTGTCGCGCGAGACCTAAAACTACTTGAAAATCGCAAAACGGTTTACTGCCAACCTTCCAGATGATCTCTATGGGATTTTTAATTTTATCGCAACGTGCGATAATGAAGCTTTACTACGTGTGGAAATTATACTACGGATAGTATTGCAAGTAATAGTTCGTTATTAGTCGTAACATAATAAAAAATGGAAAGAGAAGCATCATCTTTCCGCAGAAGCCTTAGATCGTTCCAATTAGAAATAACTCAGCATTGAAGTTGGTGTACTATACTAGAGTACCCTGGCCCAGAGATAATTACAGTATGTGGAGCCCGAAACAAAAGTAAAAATTAAAAATAAGAACTCAATATAAGGCTTAATGCTGTTTACGAAGTCAATAGAGTCACCGTGAATCCATCACAATATCCAGCGTGCGTTGAATCTATAATAGTAGGAGTGACAAACGAGCAGAACTGACGAAAAGTGATGGTAAATGGATGCTGGGTCCCCAAGACACCTACATTTATCCTCGATTAAAAAACAAAACGGAGATGTGTTGTCATCCCTGTAGATTGTTATTTAACCAATTTGCTCGTGACAAGTTTCCCTGATTTGTCTGGAAGTGTATTAATGAAAAAGAAATGCCACAACGCCTTAGTCAGACTTTTAGTCCGTATAGATTGAGATGATTGCAATAAAGTAAAAATCAATTAAATATAAAGAGAGACATCTGACGTTTATATTTACACAAACCAGCTTAACCATTTCAATAACAACTCTGCATCGAAATCCGCTTTATGACTTTGGAGGCTAAAGAAAAACATATTGCATCTTTTCTTTCCAAATTCAATGAATTGTATTTCTGCCTGGATACAAATGTGATTCTAACTGTAATCTTTATAATTACACAATAAAACGAATATCCCAAATAAAATGAAGACATAGCTTAAAGGACAAGTATCCAGTCAAAAATGTTAATTAAAAAATACAATAGTTAAAAAATTAACGTGACCTGTTGGACTTGGTATTTCGATGTTACAAATTGCTGTTCGCCCACACATAAGACTATTACTAATGTTTAAGTATGTGCCATTGAACTTTGCCAAAATCAAAACCATCGGTTGATTTAAGGCTCAACTAAATAGAATTCAACTTCAACGACCTAAGTGATAGGTATGGTGATAAACGGTATATAATCCTCGTTGGCGAATCAAAATGCAGATGCGTCGTCAGCCGTGACTACCAAGATGGAGTGCATCTTTTCCAGTAAAAAGGGTATCCGGTTCTCTACACTTACACAGCAGCATGAAGCTGCTATTTCACGCTGGTATTCTGTGAGAGCGTGGTCCTTCCCCGGTCGAGCAGAACTATTCGTGCTACAACTATACTATTAATATAGCTGCAGCATGGCTCTACCACGTCACTCTTCCTCTATCAATATTTGTAATTATATATAACTTTTCATCTAACTCTTATCGCTGTGGAAGAGAATCCACTACTACATATTATGATCACCTAGGTGTCCTAAGATGCGATAAATGGAAACAGAAACAGTAGATGGCAGCAGCATGTTCTTGATAAAAATTCAAAATAATAAAAGCGTAAGAACTATCATCAAAATCCTTCCTGAGGCAATCAATTGGGGAGTCCCATATTTAGCAGACTTTTAATAGGCTATAATTATGGTGTGTAGAGTAGAACCATCTTATAAGGTGCAAAAGTTGAAAAAGTGTCCCACTATATACTGAAAATAGAGGTTACAAAGCCTACCACAATAGCGCTGGCGTCTGAAAAACTACGATATGAATATAGCTGTTGTAGACGGAGTGAAGTCAGCTGAATTCAAATATTTAAAAAATTTCATGACTAGAGTAGTTAGTAAAATGCCAGTATACAAAACCTCAACTATTTACGTAGTACAAAACCAAGCGGATTGGTCGGTCCTTGTTTATTTCTCTATCCTATTCTAATTAATTTTGGTATTCTTTTTATTTTATCTTATACTACTGCAGCGCCACCGTTATTGGACGCGTTTTTAGGGACACTTTTCGTATATAGAGATGGTTCTCCTTGTACTCTACACTGCATAGCTATAATGAATAAAAACTGTATGTTATTTTTAATATAGACTATTTCGGGGTGAAAAAGGGTGATGGCAGTAGAATCTTTTTTATAGAATATAAGTGATACACGAGCACACAGACATCTACATCTATCTTCGTTTGCAGATGTAATGCAGATGCGTTTTAAGATAGAATGCCTCTTTTCCAGTAAAATGATTTTCCGGTTCTCTACACTCACCATACGAAACACAGCAGCATTAAGCTGCTATTTTACGTTGGTATTCTGTGAGAGCGTTGTCCTTCCCCGGTCGAGCCGACCCATTTGTGCTACAACTATACTATTAATATAGCTGCAGCATGGCTCTACCATGTATAAACGAATATAACATAGGCATTGCCCTCTGTTGACTAACGTTATACCACATATATCGGAAGTCATATCTTTTCAGCATTTTCAACAGTTTTTATTTTATAGAATAAGTGTGACAAATCAGCACACAGTCCATCGGTAAGTGGATGTTGTGGCCCATATTTATCGTCGGTTAATAATCAAAACGCAGTTAGGATGTCACCCCTGAGAATGAAGATGGAATGCGTCGTTTCCAGTAAAAAGGGCAGTTTTATTCAAGAGTTGCCCTTTACGACTACCTAGGGGATGAAATGGGTGGCAATTCAGTTTAAACTGCATAATGTAAACTTTTATATGTCGCATCGCGATGAATACGCATTTGTTATATTCTTTCTTTTTATTTGTATGTTTTTATAAAAGTATTACGCTAACATTTTCTTCTGTATCGAGGCAGTTTACAAACATAAATTGCACAAGGACACGGAATAATTTATTTGTAGGCCATACAAATACTTGTATCGAGCGGGATTCAAACCCGCGGCCCTCAACGCCGCAACTCAATGCCAAGCCAGTGCGTCATGGAGCCGTCATTTTTTTAAATTCATAGAACGTTAAGGAAGAAAACATATAAATATATTTTCGAACAACAACTACAATACATATTAATCCAAACGAATTACCGTAAATCGATAATAAATTCATATTAATGGTAATCGACATTTTAGCAGTGATTCTGTCAGTCTGCTTAGATATTTGGGTTAATGTAATACCTTAAGATGTACGACGGCGCCAACATTCACTGAACCCACGCATCGCCCTTGGCGCACCCGATTGTAGTTGCCACATAGTACATTGATTTTCTGGAGACAATTTATTAGCGGATTACGAAAACCAAAGAACCATCTTGACAATGTTCTAGTGCATTTCCTTCTACACTTAGTCACAAAGTCTAAAACTAAATACTTTAGGAAATCTCAATTTACCATGTGATAGGCCTCCTTTTCTACCGACTTCAAAAAGGAGACGGTACTCAATTCGACTGTATGTTTTTTTATGTGTGTTACCTCATAACTTTGTACTAGATGAACCGATTTCGATGATTCTTTTTTATTTAAAAGCTGATGCTTCACATGTGGTCCCATATATATTTGATCAAGATCTGACCAGTAGTTTTTGAGTTATCCTTAATAAAGCGTATTTAATTGAATTCGCCTACATTGATGATGTTCTCATTTTATTTATATTGAAGTCGGTTTTACAACATTTTCTCTTGTCTGACCTATAGTTTGTAAGTAAATCTTAATATTTTATATTGATGTCGGTTGTACAAAATTTTAATTTTAAATTATCTGCCTAGAAGTTTGGTTTGTCTGAAAACTAATTTTTACGGACTTTAACGGGTTCGTTAACTAATATTGACTATTTATTTGTGCTATTTATATTGCCGACGTTTCGAGTGCTTTCAAGCACCCATGGACTTGTGGGTCCACCATGGGTGCTGTAAAATACTCAAAGTGTCGCGCTTGAGGGTTGGTAATATTTTTAATTTAGTCCGCCACCATGCTTCGAGACACGTGGCGGTCTCTTCCGCTCCAACGCTCTTAAAAATGAGAACAGTCAGACGTATAGCTCAAATTAATCTTCTAAATAACGGATTATTGATATGACAAATATGTTTATGAACTATTTAAACTCTCTAAAGTCTTAGTTACGTTCCGTTTTTACCCGACTACCTCAGAAGGAAGGTAATGTTTTTCGAGTGTATGTATGTCTATTTCTTCGGTACGCTTTGTAGCCGAAACGGCTTTATGGATTTTAACATATTATTATACATTCCATTAGATTTGTCTATTTATTTATTTATTTTATTTTATAGGATAAGTGTGACAAACGAGCACACAGTCCACCTGATGGTAAGTGGTTGCTGCGGCCCATAGACATCTACATCTATCCTCAATAAAGAATCGGAATGCCTCATTTCCAGTAAAAAGGGTCTCCGGTTCTCTATACTCAACACACGAAACACAGCAGCGTTAAGCTGCTATTTTACGCTGGTATTCAAAATTCTTAGTTGTGGGAGTGACATGGGGTATAAAATTTTTCCCTTTTCAGTAAACTTTTCTTGCAATCGCTTTTTTTTTAATATTAATTTAACCATTGGGCTCGTTTTTTCGCCTATGTTATAATGCTCGTATATGAGAACATAACAAATAAAATAAATAAATAATTTTGAACTGAATTTTGCAGCAATATATTAATTATTATTATCTTTATCCATTATTATCCTAAATATGAAAAAATCGTAGACATGTCTCACACAGCCTTCACAACCACCTCGATACTTCATTTCAATCGGAATGTGACAATAGATCTATGACACCTATTATTAAATCTACTACGCTTTGGTTCAAGCTTTACCGACATGAATGTTTCAGGCAATAAATCATTTTGATAATTTAAGGGAACTTACAAATTTCAACCTCAGCCAACATTTAGCAGCAGCAGTCACTTTGTGATGAATTAATAAGCCTGTCTGTAAAAGTTCCTGGATATAAATTGTACTATACAATATGAATATATTAAACTTATAGAATTGGATTTAAGACGTGTCTAAATTTATTAGAATACATTTAGTTTACGTATATAACCATCGTAACGTAAGGGAATCCACTACATTTTACTTTGTTTTATTTCTTTTTCACTTTGTTGTAAGTTAAACGTGGTAGAGCCGTGCTATAGCAATATTAGTAGTATAGTTGTAGCACGAATGGATCGGCTCGACCGGGGAAGAACCACGCTCTCACAGCATACCAGCGTAAAATAGCAGCTTAACACTGCTGTGTTTCATATGGTGAGTGCAGGAAACCAGATACCCTTTTTACTGGAAACGAGGCATTCTATAATCTATATTATAATCAAATGCGATCCTCAAAGGTAACAACGTCTCTAAGTTTCTTTGTTTGATTTGGTTTAATACGTCCATGGGCTGAAGAAGCGAATTACCATGAGTTAGACTGCTAGCTCGTTTATTATTCTAAAGATATAAAAATAATACTGTTACATTTTGCATACAGTCACGAATTGAATTTGTAGACATGATAAATCCAATACCATACCATACCGTAGATGCAGCTGGAGTGTGGTTTCTTTAACCGACTTCAAAAAGAGGAGGAGGTACTCAGTTCGACTGTATGTTTTTTTATGCGTGATCTCAGAACTTTTTTCTAGGTGAAACGATTTGGTTCAGTAGTTTTTGAGTTGTCCTTAATAATGCTTATTTAATTGAATTCGACTACATTGATGATGTTCTTATTTTATTTATATTGAAGTCGGTTGTACAAGATTTTTAATTTTACCATGTGTTAGTATTATAAGCTAATACTTTACTACTGTCATACCTACACGGCACATGTGCCCACTTTGGAAACTCTGATAACAATTCTAATAATATCTATAATTTATCTAATCTAACTCTGTATTTGTAGCAATTTTATCAGGATCAGTTTCTATGCAGTGATTTATAAAAATAATTACAGCTGAACGTTTTTAATCATGAAGACTTACTTACTACTGCAAGCAATACAACAAAACGTTTTTGACGACCCTTAAAAAATATTGAGTGTCACTTATCAGGATAAAAACTATCCTATCTCTCAAGTTGGACCGAACTGCACACAGTGTGCCAAATTTCATTAAAATCAGTTCATTCGTTTAGGAGTTCATCGCGGACAAACAACGTGACACGTATTTCGCACCTCAACCTACTTTCAAAAAAGGAACATGAACAACAACACAACAGGAACGTCAATGGCGCTAAATTTGTTCCTCCTGTACATTCAGTTTACATTTATAATTGTTTCACTAGATTAGTCTAGTAAGATAGTTATGAATCCGTATATAGCCATATCCCTAAGGAAATAACTATATCACGATTTTAACTATCTTACTACGACAGTTACATATTCCATTAATAAAGTTGCATGTAACTACCACAGTTAACGTTGGCTTTAAGTCAGTTGCCAGTCAAGTCTAACCTGTATTTATATTAAACAGTGACCGCTGCCATTAGATCGTCTACCTGATCACGCGTTAATAAATATATTTTTTAAAACTTCATAACCCGCGCTACCTCGTTAGTCACGGTTGTTTTATTAATTATAATTTAAAATGCTTGTTCCTGTTAAATTGAGTAGAACAAATTTTATATAACAACGTTCGTAAATCGTGATATCTGCGCGTAGGCGTAAGAACTGAGAAAAAAAACTGATATTATATTCGTAATGATATTATAGATTAATAGAGTTGAATTTTCAAGATCCACTTAGCTAATAAGGTTTTTACGTTGTAGAGCCATGCTACGATGCTGATGGTGTGAATGTGTGATGGTGTGAAGTGGAAATAGTTAGTTGAACACCTAGATAACGAATACACTTTTTACTTTTTACACGGATTTATTTTGAGGTGGAAAGAAGAGATCATTATTGTCTGTTCACGGATTAGAAGACTCATATATAATATTCAGACAATTAAAAACAATCGCGAGCAAAAAAATTCCCATTAATATTAAAAAGCGCTTTGCCAAACTATCATACATTATTGTGTGACAATGTGTGATAACTTGAGCGCGCACAAGGAGCAATTTTATAGGTATAAATGAACACCCCATACCGACATCCCACAACTACAATCTACAACGAAACTCAGGTTCATTTATATAATAAATAAGTTATCCATCATCATCATCACCATTACAGCTCATTGGAAGTCTACTGCTGAACACAAGACTCCACCAAGGATGTTCAAAAGCACGGTCTTGATCCTACTGCATCCATCGACTTCCTGCATCTCATAAATGGTTTCCATCTATTGGGGTAGCTGCGCTAATTGCTACCGGTTCGTGGCTATTATAATAACTTTAAAATAATATCTAGAAACAAGTATTACGTTTGCCGAAACCATAGTCAATTTCAAACCATGAACTTAAAGTCGTTTCATTACATTCAATTAAAAAACACACTTAAAATTTTAAAAAAATAATTTGATGCCCCAACGAGCACATTGTTAATAGTTAACAAGAGTTTTAATTAGCAAAAATAACAATATTTTTACAAAAAGCTTAGTAACATGTTGACGCGTATTTACAGTATTAACAGTGGTAGAGCCACGCGGCAGCTTTTGCTGTCGCACGGATGGGCCGGCTCGAACCGGGGTGGTACCACGACCTCACATAATACCAGCGTGAAGTAGAGGTTTACCTCTGCGTTTCGCTTGGTGAGTGCAGGTGGCCGGAGGCCCTTTTTTTCTGGTAATGAGGCATTTCATCTTAGTCCTCACGGGTGACAACGCATCTGCATTTTGATTTGTAATAGAGGATAGATGTAGATGTCTATGGGCCGCAGCAACCACTTACCATCAGGTGGACTGTGTGCTCGTTTGTCACACTTATCCTATAAAAAAAAACCTAGCAAAAACATGTTGTTATTTTAACCGCCCGCATAACGAAAACACTAATAAGTCGTTATGGCCGAAGAATGTGTCCGCTTTAGTAAAATAAAAACATTGTATATTTTTTTAATAAAATGAAAATGACATATGAACTTACAACCCACCTGATGGCAAATGGCTACATCCTATGGATATCTGTTACCAACTTCAAATAAAGAAATAACGGCCGCACCTCAACCTACTTTCAAAAAAGGAACATGAACAACAACACAACAGGAACGCCAATGGCGCGAAATTTGTTCCTCCTGTGCGTTCAGTTTACATTTATAATTATTTCAAATGAAGAAGGCTACAGATAACCTCTGAGGACTATTTTGGAATGCGTCACAGTCTGTAATTACTACTAATAATGCACCGCAGACACGACAGTGCACGCGTTGATCTTTGTTGACAAAATAGATAAGGGAGTGCTAACTACCCAAACGGTCTCCTAGACAGTAACGTAGCATAAGGAAATGTCATACATCACAAACATAACACAAGGACGTTTAACATGTCAGGGTTGCCGTGTCGAAGATAGAACAGAAAGGGTAGAGCTCATAAACCCGTTTTAGCAGTATAAAGTTCGGTGTAGGCAGCGTGCTGGGAGATTTTACCTAAGTCATTTAATTAGATATCTTGCATGGCGTGACACTTTCCATTATGATAATTCCGCTAGTAGAAGTGAAGTAGTAAAGTATACTATAGAACTACGGCGAAGCCGAACTGCGCTACACTAAATGTGTAGTGCGGTACGCTGTTTTATTGCCGACAATGATTAATTGCCTAACCAAGAAAGCAAATTGAAGATCCGCTCTCACACTATTATTGTTTTTAACAACCGAAGTGGTTGATAGTTAATGTATTTCTGACAAATATGTAATTATATTTTTACTAGCTGACCCGGCGAACTTCGTACCGCCTAACAGTCGATTCTTTAATTTTTTATTATTTTTTTAATACTTATTCTGCTATTCGGGATACCGGGTCAGCTAGTAAGATAAAAAAAGAAAAAATAAAGTTGATAAGTCAACAATTACATTATGTCAAAAAATAAAAATTATAAAACGCTTTCTTTTGTATGGGAATTTAGAAAAGTGTTGTTTTTAGACTTTTTCAGGCAATTTTTTAAATTTTTCTCTCCGCAAGAACCACCTTCGTACTTCAAGAAATATTATAAAAAAGGAATTAGCGAAATCGGTTCAGCTGCTCCCGAGATTTGCGCTTAGGTCGCACCAGGGCGGCGCCACCTTCAAACGAGGAGAAATATTTGATAGATTTCATGGCTAGGAAATTATTTTGTAAGAAAAATGAAAGGGTTATTTCTTTCTGTAATATTATTTTTATTTGAGACTTATTAGATTAGCAATGAACAAACAAATCCACGGATATTACTAAAGGAAGAAATATTAAATATTTGTTAAAAATATGCACAAAATGAAAGAACAAACCACTGAGGCATTGTTTATTATATATATTTTGTATTAATATAACACTCTAAAAACCATTTAACTTTTATACGTGTTAGAGCCATGCTGCAGCTATATTGGTAGTATAGTTGTAGCACGAATGGGTCGACTTGACCGGGGAAGGACCACGCTCTCACAGAATACCAGCGTAAAATGGCAGCTTGACACTGCTGTGTTTCGTATGTTGAGTGTAGAGAAGCGGAGACCCATTTTACTGGAAAAGAGGCATTCCATCTTAGTCCTCACGGGTGACGACGCATCTCCATTTTGATTCTCTATTGAGAATAAATGCGGATGTCTATGGGTCACAGCAACCACTTACATCAGGTGGACTGTGTGCTCGTTTGTCACTCTATCCTATAAAATAAAAAATAAATACTTTTATTTAAAACTAACTTCTCAATTAAATGACAATATATGAAGTTTTTCGTTAATATACATATTAACGGAAAATTTCAACACAGTCCCTATTAGCGACATCTAGTGAGGAGAAGATTATTAGCCCACCTTGGTAACATAATATGTTACGATAAGTGACCGCTACCTTAAGACATCCTTGTCATCATAATTACTAACCCATAGCACTATACTACTAAGAAACCAGTGTAGGTTAGTTGTAGTTCCAGCATTGGATTACAGAACTAGGAGTATAACAGTCCAATTCTGAACATAGATATTTTATTTAAGTGGATACTGTGACCTATAGACATCTAAATTTATACTCGATTACGAATCAATATACAAATACGTTGTCACACTTGAGGATTAAGACGGATTGCTTTCTTTTCCTTCACCGCCAAGCACGTGGTAAACCGTAACGTAAAACTGCATCCTACTGGCTCGTTTCTTTTAATCTCCTGCATCTATTATAATTTTATCACTCTGTCTACTTGGGAGCCGCTCTACAATTTGCTTCACTTATGACGTTGCCACTCGAGAACCTTTCTTTACCATCAGTTGCTAATTCTTCAAGCTAATCTGATTATAATGATAATCACAAATTCAAAGTAACAATAAAATTTTGTACAAATAGGTATTCTAAAATCTTCAATCTTTGTTATTTCACCTCTTTTTTTTTCATATTTATTTAGGCAATAACCTATTTAATAAAAAATAATTATTAAAATCGGTTCAGCTGTTTTCGTGATATCGGTGAACATACGTAAAATAACAAACGCGTCGAATATAAAATCTTATAGGTTATTTAAATTAGTTAATAAAAACATTTCTTTCTTTCTTACAAGGTATAGGTTCAGTAGAGGAATTTAATAAGCTATAATAATAATGGTATGCATGATAAATGGGCACACACTCCACCGAAAGGTAACTGGATGTCGTGGCTCATAGACATCTACATCTATCTCCAATTAAGAATCTAAATGCAGATACGTTACTGTTACGGACAGCTAGAGTCCCGCCGCCCCGTCGCCCCTTCATACCCCGTTGCGCCCCGCACACCCCGCGCACCGGAGCCGGGCGACGACCAATAGGAGTGCAGCATCGTCGCACGGCACTACTCACAGACTGAGACGCCTTCTTGCGAGATATAAGAAGGGCGTTTTGGGCTGTGAGTCGTTCATTTCTGAAGCGGCACTCGAGAAGACTACAAAGAAGACTCAAGACAGCAAATCAAGACTCCACAATTGAAGACCTCTCTCTGTACATATTAGATAGTTTAATAGTGCCGAATAATTGTAAATAGTTTAATACAGTATAGTAAAGAGTACCATCTTTTCTTCACGCAGTCCCCTAGCATAGCTAACCTCAGATCAGTCAGTCAATTAGTGAATACAGTCCACTAGCTACAGTTAACAAGTAATAAATACAGTCCACTTAGATCCCTTATAGTTACCGTTCCTGCGAACTAATATGGAATAACTAATTACTAGGAAAAGGGTCTAGTTATTTAAATTCTTTTTCATCAGCTCGTGAAATTCCTTACTGGACATGGGCCTCTCTCTTGCTTGCCATAATTGACGTTCGCAGCACTAAATTATTGTGCAGTATCTACTATACATGGTAGAGCCACGGTACAGCTACATTATGTTTTTATTATATTCTACTACGCCAGGGCTTGTCTACCGATCCCACATGATGGTAAGTGGTGATGTAGCCTAAGATGGTGAAACGCACTGACTTAATAAAAGCCTATTCACTCTTGCCGTGAAGACACCCACACTGTAATCGGATGGAAAGTGAGATGCTGGCAACATATTCCACTCCATTGCTGTACGCATGATGAACGATGTAGTGAACCATTTGGTTCGAATTCGTGGTAAGTCAACAACGAAAGGGTGGAGACTGGCCGAACGTGTGATTGTCTGATGGTGGAAGAGAGAGGGAGGAATTAAATTATGCAATTGCTGCGTACACTCTCCGAAATGCATCCTGTAAAAAACCGAAAGGTTGGCTACTTTGCGTCTGTGTTCGAGGCTGGTAAGATTGATTTTAATAAATTCGGGTCACCAATAAGAATCTTAGCGCGCCTTTCCATTGAGTCCGAAACTGCTAGGTGGCATTTCGCAGCACCAGCCCATATATGGCAGAAATACTACATGTACAACCGGATTTGCGCTTTATATAAAGTAAGTAGCTGTCCTGGCGTGAAGTATCGCCGCACCTTTGCAAGGACTCCCAGATTCGACCTTGGACTTAACGAACCGCCCGAAGTTCAGATTTGAGGATATCTCAAACCCTAACAACTTCAGGCGGTCGGTATATTCCAATGATATATTTCGGAAAGAAGGAGTCAAGGTTAGCTGGCTCCTTTTTGCAGTGAAGAGACACACTTGTGTTTTGGTGGCGTTGAATTTCACAAGATTGGCATCGCCCCATTTAGAGACTGCCTGTAGTGTGAGATTCACACGCTCCACCATAGCTTCTCTTTCGTACTGGATTTGATTCCTACTGGCCCGAGGACTTGGTTGGTCTCTTTCCACAACTATGCTATCTATATCTGCATACCCATAGATACCGGGCATAAGCAGATCATTAATATGCAGCAGAAAGAGTGTAACGGAGAGAAGGGATCCCTGAAAAACACCGGCGTTAGTCACCATTGGATCTGATAGGTAGCCATCGATGACGACCCGGAGAGACCATTCACTAAGAAAGTCCTTTATCCATTCAATCAGACCAGGGGATAAGCCGTACGCTGGAAGCTTACCCAAAAGGCTTGTGTACCAAACTGTGCCAAAGCCTTTCGAGACATCAAGGGAAACAGCAAGTGCTACCCACTGCCATTAAACGGGCGTTCAATATACGCTCCATAATCTTGCAGAGTATGGAGGTAATTGAGATTGGCCGATAATTGGCAGAATCGGCACGGCTTTTTTTTTTTGGAACAGGCTGCACGTTAGCCAGCTTCCAGAATTTTAGCACTATTCCAGTCCTAAATGTGAGGAGGTACAAGCGTGTTAGTACAGGAGACAACTCAGGTGCACAAGCCTTAAGAACTATAACTGGTATACCATCTGGTCCACTAGCTTTATTCGCGTTTAAATCGTGAAGTTTTAAGAAACTTTTATTTACGTGGTGGTAGTGCGTGGTGGTAGCACGAATGGTTCGGCTCCACCGGGGAAGGACCACGGTCTCACAGAATACCAGCGTAAAATGGCAGTTTGACACTGCTGTGTTTCGTATGGTGAGTGTAGACAACCGGAGACCCATTTTACTGGATAATTGATTGAGGCATTCTATCTTAGTCCTCACGGGTGACGACGCATCTGCATTTTAATTCTTTATTGAGGATAAATGTATGGGTCAGAGCAACCACTTACCATCAGGTTGGCTGTGTGCTAGTTTTTCACCCTATCCTATAAAAAAGAAAAACCTCCTTATTTTTTTTACGAAACTCCGACATAGAGGTTCCACACTGAGGTATTTTATTACGTTCCACACGTTGTTGCCACTGTCCAGACGTGAATTGTAGGGAAAGAGAGACTACGAACAAGTCCGCTTTCTCTTTAGCCGTATGCGCCAGTGTGCCATCTGATTTTACCAGCGGAGGCAGTGTAGGCCGACAGAAGTTTGTCTCGACTGCTTTGGCAAGAGACCAAAAAGCCCTAGTGCCGGATGGTCTGGCAGATAGTTTTGCGCCAATATGTTTAATGCGATCGAGACTAGCTTTCCGTAATGCATTTTTATAGGACTTGGTAGCCTGGTTGAAAGATCTCTTCTTGGAGCTAATATCTGGAGGTTTGCGGTTTCGAGCGTCAACCCAAGATAGGTACGCATTCAGCGTTAAACCATGGGTGAGTTTAGCTACCGGTGGGAGCGTAAGAGAAGGGTTTTAGCACAAATGGGTCGGCTCAACCGTTGTAAAGCCATAATCTCACAGAATACCAGCGTTAAATAGCAAGCAGCTAATGCTGCTCTGTTTCGTATGGTGAGTGTAGAGAACTGGAGATCATTTTTACTAGAAGCGAGATATTCCATCTTAGACTTCATGCATGACAACGGATTTGCATTTTAATTCTTAATTAAGGATAAATGTAGATACATATAGACCACAGCAACCACTTACTGTCAGGTGAATTGTGTGCTCGTTTGTCACCATTATTCTATAAAAAAAAGACTGCCTGCACCTTTACCGGTGCTCGCCGTCACTGTTATGTTGTTGTGTTTACATTTACCGCTGCTCTTCGTCTCTGTTTTGTTGTACGTGCGGTGTAAACGAAATGGTTACAGCGCCATCTGATGGCAGTCATTAGAACTCTCTTTTTTTTACATTTCAACTCCCAGAGAACGAAATTATGGTGATAAATTCTATTACGACGACACCACACTACACAACCGTGTGTTACAAATAATTTATTTTTATGACTTCTTAACCGTCATCTTAGAACTGTCGGTTTGGTAGCAGTGTTTAAACGCTTAACTGCTACGCTGCGAACATATTATGTATGTTTATAATTGGTCCGGGTCTTCACGAGAAAGTCCTAGTCTTGTTACGTTATTCAGCAAGTGGTAAAAGTTTTTATAAAATTAAGGTAAATTTTCTACAGCTGACTTCAATGTAAATAAAATGACAAGATCATCAATGTAGTCGAAGTCAATTAAATAAGTATTATTAATGATAACTCAAAAACTACCGATCAGATCTTGATCAAATTCATATAGGACCACAAGAGAAACATCATCTTTCAAAAGAGGATCATCAAAAGCGGTTAATCTAGAAAAGAGTTCGGGAGTAACACACATAAATAAATACAGTCGATTTCAGTACCTCCTCCTTTTTTGAAGTCGGTTGAAAAGGAATTTAAAGCTGGTTGTAGTTATTTAATGATTAATTTAATAGTAATTGAATTGTAGTGAATAGCATTAAAAGATAACATAAAGGTAACGAACAATAAACCTAGTGTGAATGTACGTTTAAGCCGCAAAGGTAATACCGCACCTCATCGGCCCACGTTTGTGACAATACGGCCGCATATCTCTCGACATTCCCGCCGCCTTGCCTTCACTAAATGGAATGTTGTGACAGCTCATTTCAAATTAAACCACTCGCGCATACAGTTACGTCTCGCAATTGTGTCTTCATCGACGTATAAGTAGCAATATACGTTTGTAACCACAAAAGTACAGTTTCTATAGCGACGTCATTACTTGTTTCAAGTTTGTTGTCAGTGGAGATGAGGCTGGTCTTCTCGAGTATGTGATGCACTTAAGAGTACATCACACTTTAATTTCACGGTTTTTTTTATTTAAGGATTTTAGTAGCGTATAAGCTCATTTGATTATTTATTATTATTTATATGTAACCGCCTCGTTAGTGTAGTGGTCGTAAACGTGATTTTTGATCATGAATTCCCGGGTTCGAATCGCACGTCGGGCCAAAATCAGTTATTGGATATATAGTTATTGCCGTACTGTAAAGAGGGTTATGCTCAGAGCTTCCATGCATAATAGTATCTTTAAAAAAGATATCCACGGTAAACCGTATCTTCTGTCTCCAGAAATCTTAAGTCGCCATCCATTACTTTCGCCTCAACTACTTTTTTAAATCAAAATAAGGACGAGGTTGAGATAAATGAGTATTAATTGCGTAATCTAAATTTTGCAATGATGTCTCTTTTAGTTGATACGTAATTGATTTATTTATTTTTTTATCAAAATGAAAATGGGAATAGATGAAAGTAAATAATTTTTGCTAACTCTTTTCACTATAAGTGAAATAATTTTGAATAGTGCATGACAATGATTTAGCAAGCTGCATTCTCGCACCTCTAGGAATTCTTTTAACCACTGGTACATTACGATAATAACTGTATATATGCTCCGAAAAAAGGGAAAATTTTTGTCATTACAGGAATTACTAATAGGATTATGAATTTTTACGGTAGGCTGTGAAACCGAAATACTTTTACTATGGCATCGTTTAATATGTATCTTTAAACCAGTCTGTTTACTTTAAGATCAAATGAATGTAAATCAATTCTATCGGTGACGGTAGACATATAACAGGAAGATTCCAGAAGATTTATTTTGCACTATAAAGATAAGAACGGTCGCAGTAGATCCGAGTTGAAAGCAATCAGACAGGTGGCGTGTCGCTCCCTTACCTTTAATTAACTTAGATGGCTAGAACGGGATTGCTTAGGCGTACATTTGATCTATTACTATGATTAGGGCGTGATATCAAAACGAAAGCATCGTTGATATTTCTATCTAACAAAACAACGTTTCACTCGGCAACAAACATGTTTAGATAGTTTGTTTGCGTTACAAGATTACCTTGTTTATCGTCGACTGTTTTGAGAAACCGTGTAATTTCTCTATATACGGTAGGCGACTCAAAAGGATCGGCTAGTCCGGGGTATTCTGTGAGAGCTTGGTCCTACCGAGCTCTCACAGAATACCAGCGTGAAAAAGCAACTTACGGCTACTCGTGTGATGAGTGCTGAGAACCGAACACTCTTTTTACTGGTTATGAGGCATTACTTAATCCTCAGGGATGACAACGCGTCTGAAATTCGTTTCTGAATCGAAGATAGGTGTAGATATATATGGTCAACAGTAAACACGTACCATTTTATTCTTTAAAATAAAAACAAAAACAAGGGTTACATGAAATACAAAAAAGATTTGGAATGTGATCTCTAACTATGTAATTCTCATTTGGTGACTAATTGTTCGATATTTTAATTTTTCGTTTAAAAGCTATAGTTTACTCAATCGATTTTATTAAAAACTTAATCAGGTATTCGTAAACAATAAGAAGGCGAATATAATTATTTAAGAGACATTTCATTATTTTATTTTAAGATAAAAAATTGAATGTTCAGTCTTCCCACACACGTACACACACAGACATCCTTTTGAAAACAGTAGGTAGAATCAGATTCCTTGAAACTGAGAGTTACTGAGAAGTATTCAAAAGTTAATTTTTTTAATATCAAACCCAATACGACAACAAGGAAAAGATAACAATAAACATAGATTACCATAAAAGTTTTTTACACTCGGAACACGCGTTAAAATTTTTATACATCATAGTTGTAGCACGAATGGGTCTGCTCGACCGGGGAAGGATCACGCTCTCACATAATACCAACGTAAAATAGCAGCTCTATGCTGTAGTGGTTTGTGAGTGTAGAGAACCGGAGACCCTTTTTACTGGACTATGCGAGGCATTTCATCTTTGTCCTCAGGGGTGACAAAGCATCTGCATTTTGATTCTTAAACGAGGATATATGTAGATGTCTATGGGCCACAGTATCCACTAACCATCAGACAGGCTGTGTGCTCGTTTGTCACCATATCCTACCTTATTCTGTAAAAAAAACACGCGCACCTCTGTTGATGGCGATACCTAATCAACGCCATTTTTCAGGATATGCTTTTGTCGATACAGTTTTTCCCTTCTTTTTCTGTCAAACCTCTTTGATCTTACGTTTTACGTGGTAAAGTCATGCTGCAGCTATATTATTGTTGTAGCACGAATGGGTTGCCTCTTACGAAACCCACGAGTCGATATATTATAGTGGATACGCTGTCACCTCCACTACACGGTCAATTTAGTTCTAACATTTCGCCCTTTTGCTGCTTGAATTTATACTGTTTGAAGGACAGTCAATCGAGGGTTTATTTATACAAATAACAAAAATCCTTATTTATACAAATAATAAAAGTCCTCGTTATCTCAAGCACATGCTTGATGGAGCGATGAACTGCACAGAGAGGCGTAAAGTAACTTGTAAGTGAGGAAACGGAAATTGGTTTTGAGAGATAGATAACCCAATGAAGATTTATTTTCTATGAAATATGTGTGTTCGTTCGTATGGAAGAATAAACATGTGTTCATATCAACAGATGATATAAATACGGCGTAATTGGCGAGATCCATACGGTAAAACGACAATCCTAGAATAAAGACACTATAGGGTAATGCTTTCTCCTAGCATAATGTCTTATGGGATTTTGCTATAGAGTATGCGGCTGATTTAGAAACTATTTTTGTTTTGCAAAAGAGGGCCATAAGAGGTATTTACAACCTAAAATCGAGAGAGTCACTCAGAGATAAAGTTAAAGAAATAAATATATTAACTCTGACCTCTCAGTATATTTACGAAAATTTTGTGTATTTTCACAATAACAAAGATAGTTTTAATAAGAAAAGTGATATACACTCTGTAAACACTCGGAACAAACCCAAGCTAGTGATACAATTTTCTCGATTCTACAAGAGAGTACCTAATACATTCACAGAGTAATATATTCGTTATTACAACAAACTCTTAGAAAATACACAAGTTCTCTCTACTACCAAGTTTAGATATTATATTAAACAAAAACTGTATAAAAAGGGTATAATAATATAAATGAATAAATAGTTGATAACAACCCCTGGGTTGGAAAGGTTGTCGTTTCCACGCTGTTTCTAAAATAAAATTTGTATTTAGTCTAAACTTTCATATTGTATAATTTACTTTTTTTGAAAGTCCCACTAGGTTTCATGCTGGTTCATCCCAAGACAGAGGGTTTTATCGGTAAAATTAAAAAATGTCTCGATAAGAATTACATGTTAACTATATTGAATTAACAATTATTCTATTATTGTATTCTACGTTGACACTAAACGGCGTAAAAAGGAGAATAAATAAATACAATTTTTCTAAAAATAATCCTAAATTTCGTTTCCACACCGATTCGTGGAACGGTTCTAATCCACTTAACAAAATAAAGAGATATTAAAATATGACCAGTGACTAGAAAATCCCGAATAGAGACTCCTGATATCACAATTTGCAACAATTAACCAATAACTGTCTCGAAAATATAAAGGTATTATTTACAAATTAATATTTTCTGCATTCGTTAGTGCAGCAGCTAAGTGTTCGGCTTGGGGACTATGGACTGCGGGTTAGAATCCTACACGGAACTATTATTCGTTTGGGCTATATTTCATTGTTACAAATCTGTACGATTGTTTACTTGCAATTATTATTATATAAATGTAAAACGGAGGGACTTAGGAAAAATTCCAAGTATTACGTTACATTTTTAATAAACACAAGTGGTAATATTTTGTACAACCGACTTATATAATATATAAGTCGTGTACATATATATATATATATATATATATATATATATATATATATATATATATATAAAATTCATCATCCATGTAGTCGAATTCAATTAAATACGCATCATTACTTGATCTTGATCAAATTTATGTGGAACCACATGAGAAGCACCAGCTTTCAAATAAAAAAGAATCATCAAAATCGGTTCACCTAGAAAAAGTTCTGAGGTAACACACATTAAAAAAACATTTGAATTGAGTACCTCCTCCTTTTTTGAAGTCGGTTAGTAATAAATAAATACGGTTCTTTACGAACCTCGCCTCATTAGCCACTTTTATGAATACTAGGTGTTTGACATAAAATTATTGTGCTGGCAATACGTAGAGGCAAAGAGCGATTGTTCAAATACATCATAACAGCGCCGTGGCGCCTTGTTCTATTTTACACTATAGAATTTGCTTGCAACTTAGTTAAAGGCCATTAAAAGAGCGATCGTTTTCAATTCGTTTTCAGTTGTAGCCTTTAATTAAACGCCGTAAGGTGTATTTCTCTGCCAGTGACATAAACATATTACAACAATAAAACGTATAATTACAGAGTCAAAACACTGGTAGAAACAACCAATGCACAGGCAAACCTTTTAGTACTTACTCGTATACTTATACGGACGGAAGTAATAGTATTTTCTGCCGACTTCCAAAAAGGAGACGGTACTCAATCCGAGTGTATGTTTTTTTTATGTGTGTTAACTCATAACTTTGTACTGGGCGAACCGATTTCGATGATTCTTTTTTTTATATGAGAGCTGATAGTTTTCGTGTGGTCCCATATGAATTTGATCAAGGTCAGACCAATGGTTATTGAGTTATTCTTAAATAACCTATATGAAGTCTCTTATATTGAAGTCGGCTGTACAAAATTTTTAATTTTTAATTATTATTATTTATACCTTAGGACAAATAAAAAAATAACATTTTTAAGGAATAATGAAACCATGTAACTTAGTGTGACGAAAATGCGTTTTTTTATACAAATAAGGTTGAAAACAGGGACACAGTTCAACTAGTACGTAGATCAAAAGCAGAATCAAAATGCAGAGGCGTTCTCTCGTTCTGCTGTTCTCTGTCATCCCTTAAAGCTAAGATGGAATATCATAAAACAGAGCAGTATTCTGCGGCTACCATTTCTTGGTTATCTAAACGAAATGTGTCCTTCACTGATCGAGCCAACCCATTCGTGCAGCTGCAGCGTAGTTCTCCGTCGTAAATTTCATAATACGGTCAGTCGACTCGTTTGTTTCATGACCACATTGAGTCCTATTGCAGCACTCCGTTCTATGCCCTTGTAAATAGTTATAGCCAGTTAAAAAAATATAATTAATAGAATCAGGCACTACTTTGCGGAAATCCATTATATTAAACTTACTATCTTCTACTCCTTACTTATCTAGTTTGAAGAGCAAGACACATCATTTTATTTTTCTGAGCGGATATTGGCAAAGAAAATTTTTCAACTTTAACATTAAAATAATATCCATTTCGATTACGTTCAATTTGAAGGATTAAAATGACATAATAGTTTAATTTGAATAGATATATTCTATTTATGACACTCAATACATTCGAGTACCAAAATTCCAGCATAGGTAGGTAAAAGCAGTAGTTCTGGTAAAGAAGAAGACGTAAGCATGAAAGGCATCACTTACAGTGTTGTGGTTAAGATTTATAAATAATATTCCGGATACATAAACAAATGACCACAAAGTTATTTGCTTTCTCATTATGAAAACAGGCACGCTAACTGCAGGGTCAAATTAGTCATTTATTTAATAACACCTATTCCACAAATATCCTGTGCTATGTATTGCTACTTTATAAGCCCTCTAGAGTTCTAAACGTTAGGCAGCATGAGATTACGTAGCCTTGAAGTTAATGTGTAACTTGAGCTTAGTTAAAACGAACATGGAATATACAAAGTGACATTCATGCCCCAATTACCTACGTAGGGCCACCGCGCTGACTTGATTTTGCGGTTTGTATCAATCGACGCGATCATGTACATACATTCATGATAGAATATTTGATTCGAATCGAAAGAAATAATAAAATGTTCTCGACAATACTTTTTGTCAGTTGTTACAGAAAAAAAATAGATTAAATTTTCTTTTTTACGTTATATTATTCTGACGTAGGTATATTATTTGATCAGATATCTGAGAGATTTTTATAATCAGAGAATAGTCCATGGCGATGCCCAAATGCTTCTTAAGACTTCGCGTCTTCTCAATTTCTATTTTTATTAATTAGCCCGGTCAGTTTGACCCCGATTTTTCCTTTACCGCGCATCACGTGATAAATCAGCACAAAATTGCAACAATTATAATAAAATCATTCCTGCCAGCAGAAATCAAATTCGGTTTCTAAAAAATTATGCGACATCTACCGTGCCTCCACTTTGTTAACTTTTTTGTTGCTGAACTAAATTTGTTGTGTGCAAAAGTTACCTATTTAACACTCTGACAAGACATAAGAATAATTATAACAGTATCATTGTATTACATATAAAAGTATTAACAGAAATATTGCATCTAAATTTTACTGCATGATTTTAAATTAAGGGCAAACTTAATATCTGTTATCATATCTAAACAAAGAAATCACTGGATTAGATTAGTTACATAAAGTTTTAACGAAATTTAAGAATTAAAAAATAATAAACGTTTCAGAAATTTCTTTAAAGTTACAGCCTATGTACGTCCCACTGCTGGGCACAGGCCTCCCCTCATTTCTAAGAGGGTTTTAGGGCAATGAAGTATCCGCCGCGCTGCCCCAATGCGTTTTGGTGAACTTCACATGTCTTCGAAATATTTTTTTCTTATTTCTCAGACATGCAGGTTTCCTCACGATGTTTTCCTTCTCCGCCGAGCACGTGGTAAATCAGCACTTAAAATTGCAATTCCGCCGCGCTGCCCCAATGCGTTTTGGTGAACTTCACATGTCTTCGAAATATTTTTTCTTGTTTCTCAGACATGCAGGTTTCCTCACGATGTTTTCCTTCACTGCCGAGCACGTGGTAAATCAGCACTTAAAATTGCAATTAACTATTTCATTGGTGCGCGCGGAGATCGAACCCGGTTTGCTCGCATACTGTGACATTCACAGCGAGCGCTAACCATTTGAGCTACCACGGCACACGAAAGGAGAAGGAGACGTCTCCATACATTCTTCGGCCCGAGTGTTAACAAGATGAACGTAGAACCATTTGTAAGCGTATATATAAACAATTCATAGCAAAAAATCTGGCAATATTTGTCAATCTAGGAGCTGAGTTATTAAAGAATAAATAAAAGTGAGATTATGTATTAACTACACTGTAACAGGTGATTTTTCACTGTTATTACACTGTAACAGGCTATTTTTCACTATAACTACTCAAAGATATAAAAGCAGAATCAGAATAAAATCACTAAAAAAGCTGTGGTTAATAATGAAACGAAATGGTGAAACGATTAAAGAAAGTTAAAACAACAACAATTAAGTGGATTGAATATTAGGGATATCGATCTGAGATCGATTACTTGAATTGTTGTTGTAACAGTTTTTTTTATAGGACAGGGTGACAAACAAGCACACAGTCCACCTGATGGTAAGTGGTTGCTGCGGCCCATAGTCATCTACATCTATCCTCGTTTACGAATAAAAATGCAGATGCGTTGTCACCCGTCAGGACTAAGATGGAATGCCTCTTTTCCAGTAAAAAGGGTCTCCGGTTCTCTACACTCACCATACGAAACACAGCAGTGTTAAGCTGCTATTTTACGCTGGAATTCTGTGAGAGCGTGCTCCTTCCCCGGTCGAGCCGGCCCATTCGTGCTATAACTATACTACTAATAGTTACTTGTTCGAATGTTAATATGTTGTATTTTTTATTATTAGTTTGTAGATAATATGTATGCAATAATTTTTATCTCCCTGGTTAACACAGACAGATCTTCGAAAACAGATATTAAAATGCTCAATTCAATCGAGAATCCATTATTTTGCGCTCGTTCAAATCGAATCGAAAATCTGTCTTTTTCTTTTAAATCATTTTAAGTAAATAGTTTGAAGTTTAAACTGTCAAGTTTCAAGTTTCAAAATGAGAAGTCCTCTATTGGAAGATAACGTTTAGAAACCAGAATTTCACTAGTGTATTATTTATGGTAATCGATTTATTTTCGTAAAGAATACACTACAATCGATTTTCTTACGTATTTCCAATTTCAAAGTTTTTTGGAATAGTAGATTGTAAAAAGAGCTACTTTTTGTACTTTACTTTAGAAAATATGGCCAATTTTTTAAAGTATAAACCAATTGGTTAACTTCAGGCCCAAAAATCCCATTCTCCTTTCTTTATCTTTATTAAATTAAAACAAGTAATAATATTTAAGAAATATGTTTAGAGATTTTAAACGTCCCTTTTGAAATAACTTGCCCGCATCTTAACATTTAACAAGTGATTGTTATAAATCGCAATGATATTAAACAAGCTTTTATGACAGCGCACTCCCACGCAACATATATTTACAGCATCAAAATAATGCTGGTGGTACAGAATGAAATACGAGTCCCGCATTTTTATTAGAAAATCGCTCGATGTATTCAACGAAGGTTTTTTATTCAATTTCCATGTTAATAAGTTTACAATTGGAGTCTCAATCTACGTTAAATGCTTTTGCATATTTTATTTTTTATAGCTTACCATACCTGTTTACTTTTTGTAATTGAATTCAGTACTCAGGCGCTGGGAATGGAAATTAACTAACACCATATCGTTATGTAAGATAGTAAAATACATAACTTAATAATTTCAAACTTTTGTATCGCGTCTCGGTGCCATATACGGTTCCACATATTAGGTCCTTACATGTGAAATTGGCGTTTTGTACGGGAGGAATATAAAGTCAATTTTTTTTTTATAAAAGTATGCACCGTTGTTATCTATGCATTTTTGCCATCTCATAGGTAGTTCACTGATCCCTTTAGTAAAAAAAAGCCATGGGGGCGAGAATCAATGAACTCTTTGAAGGCGGTTTAGACTGCCGCATCGGAGTTTTATTTTGAAGCTGTTTCTGCAGCACTGGTGCCACGGTAGAATAAGCGACGCCAAAGAAAAAAACATTGAGGAAAAAACAATAGAATGACTGTTTTCAAAACTGAAATGTACCAGCTAAAAGAATTTTTTTTATATAGAATATGGGGCAAACGAGCATGCGGCTCACCTGATGGTAAGTGACTACCGCCGCCCATGAACAACCGCAACACCAGGGGAATTGCAGATGCGTTGCCGGCCTTTTAGAAAGGTGTAAGCTCTTTTCCTGAAGGTTCCTAAGTCATATCGGTTCGGAAAATTAGCTGGTGGTAATTGATTCCACAAGGAAGTCGTGCGAGGGAGAAAACTTCTTCTAAATCGCACAGTGGTGGACCGCCAATCATCCAGATGGTATGGATGGTAACGCGAGTTTTGTCGCGATGTGCGATGGTGAAATTGAGCGGCTGGAATTAGTCCGAACAATTCCTCAGAGCACTCCCCGTGATAAATGCGATAAAATACGCAAAGAGATGCAACATCTCTACGCAGTGCCAGTGTATCGAGCCGATCAGAAAGAAGTTGAATTTGTAACAGAAATTTGAATTTGTAATTCTATATTGTTTGATCTGAAATATCTAAGTGGTCAGTACGATAACCCGACACGTTGCTGCTGCAGAAGAAATTATTGTGTAAATATCTTTTAAATTTGGAACAGTTATATTGTTTAACTAGCTGTTCCCCGTGAATTCGCCCGCATGTAATTTATGGTTTTAATTATATTTCTCTGAATCCTAATTCTTTTTCTCAAATATAAATAGCCTAAATTACTCCTTAGAATATCAGCTATCTGCCAGTGAAAGTCCTGTCAAAATTGGTCCAGCCGTTTCGGAGATAGCCGGAACAAACTGACAAACAAAAATTTTAAAATTTGTGTTTTTGTTATAAGTACCGTATATATATAGTCATATGCATTTAGTAAAAAGCTGTTATTTTAACAAACAAACATATAACATTACAAACAGACACTTCAATTTTATTTATTTGTATAGATTAGGAATAATGATGATACATTCATTGAAGTTGATTCAAATAAATTTGTCAGTACGATACGCGGGCCATTTACTGTAAGTTTTTTTTTATAGGATAAGGTTGACAAACGAGCACACAGTCCACCTGATAGTAAGTGGTTGCTGCGGCCCATAGACATCTACATCTATCCTCTATTACAAATCAAAATGTAGATGCGTTGTCACCCGTAAGGACTAAGATGGAATGCCTCAGAAAGAAGAATGCTTGAGAAATATTTTACTGATATTCCAATATTAACCACTAAGTCACTGAATTCTTCTCCTGCGGTCGCCGAATCATTACTTAAACAAAATGTAAATGCGTGTACAAAGAATTTTACATTTCATAAAGTATCATCAAAAGATATTGTAAAATATTTTGAAACTATTGATGTTAAGAAAACTGCGGATCTGTGGGGGATTTCCGTTAAAGTTATTGCGTCTATAATAGATACAATCGCACCTCATTTAGCTGTTATTTTTAATACTAGTATCGAATCTGGTGTGTTTCCTGATTTAATGAAGTATAGTAAAGTAATACCTTTATTTAAATCTGGTAGTACATTAGACCCCGCCAATTTTAGACCTATTTCTGTACTACCAACACTTAGTAAGATTTTTGAAAAAATTATTCTTGATCAAATGTTAAATTTCTTTAATATAAATAATTTACTTCATAAAAATCAATTTGGTTTCACAAGGGAACGCTCGACAACTGATGCCGGTGTTGAGCTGATTAAATATATATTTAATGCATGGGAGAATTCACAGGATGCTTTGGGTATATTTTGTGACCTATCCAAAGCCTTCGATAGTGTTCATCATGAAACATTAATCAGGAAGCTTCAACACTACGGGGTAAGAAGTGATGCTCTTAAATTATTTATTTCATATTTAAGTAAGAGAACGCAAAAAGTTGTCATTAACAGTATGAGTTCTTCCGGGTCGATGGTACAGATGGGCGTGCCTCAAGGCTCAATTCTCGGCCCCTTTCTGTTTCTTGTATACATTAATGACTTACCTTACATAGTAGGAGATAACCATGATATAGTATTATTTGCAGATGACACTTCTTTAATTTTCAAATTAAATCGACATTTGCTAAAATATGACGAAGTAAATGATGCTATATCTAAATTAGTAAATTGGTTTAATGTTAATAATTTGCATTTAAATGGCACTAAAACGAAATGTATGAAATTTATGACTCCAAATGTCAAACAATTAAATACTAATGTAATTTTAAATGGGGAAAAACTGAGTCTTGTAGATACCACCATTTTTCTTGGAATCACACTGGACGCGAAGCTTCAATGGAGCCCCCATATATAAAAACTAGCAAGCAGACTTAGTTCTGCAGCATATGCCGTAAAAAAGATTAGAAGTCTAACTAGTGTTGAAACAGCTAGACTAGTTTACTTTAGCTATTTCCATAGCATAATGTCGTATGGTATTTTGCTATGGGGACACGCAGCTGAGACTGAAATTATATTTGTTTTACAGAAGAGGGCCATAAGAGCAATTTATGATTTAAAGCCTAAAGAGTCGCTGCGACAAAAATTTAAGGAAATTAGTATATCAACTTTGGCCTCTCAATACATTTATGAAAATGTAATGTACGTACACAAAAATAAAAGTAGTTTTACAAAAATAAGTGATATTCATTCTGTAAATACTAGGAACAGACACAAGCTAGTAGTACCAGTTACTCGACTCCATCGAATCAGTAATTCATTTTTGGGGCGATGTATACGCTTTTACAATAAAATTCCAGAAAATATACAAAATTTGACCTGCTCAAAGTTCAAAAACTTTATTAAACTAAGTTTGTATAAAAAGGGTTATTATAATATTAAAGAATTTATAGATGATAATAACCCCCTGGAAGTGAGGTGATCGCTCCCAAGCTATTTCTAATTTGTTGTGTTGTTAATTTTTGTAACATACATGATTGTAAGCTGTTATTTAAAAAAAGTCCCGCTGGGTTTCTTGCTGGTTCTTCCCAGAACAGAGGTTTTTTCCAACCAGTGGTAATTATACAAAAGAGTGACTTTCAATAAGTATTATTTAAAATCTATATTGAATAAAAAAGTTTCTGTTTCTGTTTCTGTTTCATTTCCAGTAAAAAGGGCCTCCAGCCACCTCCACTCACCAAGCGAAACGCAGAGGTAAACCTCTACTTCACGCTGGTTTTCTGTGAGGTCGTGGTACCACCCCGGTTCGAGCCGGCCCATCCGTGCGACAGCAAAAGCTGCCGCGTGGCTCTACCACAGGAAGGAAGGTTATCCTTCGCGCAAGTACAAGCAATAAGTTGACAAACTTTTAGCGCAATCTGGTGAACGGTAGGTCAGCGCATAAAATACGAACAAACAAATACTATCTTTTATATATTAGATAGAGATATAAGAAAATATAAAAGAACAAATTGTAGTGGAATGGAATAAAATAATTTTACCCAACGTAAATTACAAAATATATAATATTTGTTGAAAACCAATTTTTACCTTTACCACTGGTTAAGAAAAACTTCTGCTCTAGGAAAATCCCGCAAGAGATCCAGCGTAATTTTTTTAAAGTAACATTTTACAATTATTTTTAAAATTAATTTCCAGAAACGGCTTGAGAGCAAACACCTTTTTGAATTAAACTAGTTATTTACGGATTATATCGCGTTTAATTTACTCATTTTATATTAGTTTCGTTTTGAATATTTCCCGGTTGATTTCCGTTGTCCGTTCGTCGTCCCATAGTTAACTACGGCTACTTTCAGTTTAAAATTTAATAAGTTAATTAAAAGCGATAAACTTCGTAAAAACTAGTTTCATTCATTGTGTAGAAATGATTATGCAAACACCTCATTCCCAGAGGTTATTAACAACCATGTATTCATTAAATATTATAATAAGTTTTCTAATGCAGTCAAAGACTTAATAAAAAGCTTAAACTTGGTGATAGACATAACTTTTATGTTTTCTAACACTTTTTTGTAGAAGAGTATACTTACATTACCTCATGAATGAATTAATGACCTATGTAGAGTCCGAAAACTGCTAACGGGTATTACTAGCTTGTGTTTGTTGCTCGTGTTCACAGAATGTATATCACTTTTTCATTACAACTACTTTTGTTTTTATGTCATTACGTTTTCGTTAACATTAAAAGTTAACATATTTTTTTTAATTTTTACAAAAGCTACATTAAGTTTTTAATTATCTATTCTTATTACACTATTCTGCAAAACCAAACATTGTTTCTGATCGGTCGCATTTTTCTAATATCGAAATAAATAAACTAATTTAGCCATTTTAACACTAATAAGAATTCTAATATTTTACAGCCTTTTTGATAGCAAATGAGGGCCCTATTGAAACTTCGCGCCAAAAGTAATACCAAGAAGGATGTTGGAATCAACAAGGTCCAACTCTTTCCAATCCAAATCGTATTGCACATGTTGAATATTAAGTGTTGTAATAAAATTATTAGTGTCGTTGTCGTTTAAATGAAATTTTTGACGTTACAGACGACCAATATAGTTATTTTAAAATAGCATTACATAATTACTTCGTCACTTTTAAAAGTTTGCCATTTTAGTTTAAAAGTCAATGTAGTATCATTAGCAAATAGAACTATATCATGGTTTTCACTTATAAGGTAAGACAAGTAGTTAGTAGAGACTAAAAACAGGAATGGGCTGAGAATTGAGTTCAGAGGAATGCCCTCCTGCCCTGAAATTCATACAGACGACCCGGAATTAAAAAAGATTAATATTAATTTTAAGCAATTTCCCTTGCTTAATTTATATAAAGTTTACCACTTATGAATTTCTGTAATGCAGTAATCAATTAATTGTGGGTATTTGCTTACCTAAATAATTGGTTTCAATATCGTAATTGGGCATCAAAATTTAAAAAAACGACACTGAATTCACTGCCCACCTTACATTTACGAGTAACAGAACTAAATTATATAATTTTTAACTGAAACTGATATTCTTACAAATACTTTTAAAAAATTTGGAAAATCCAAAAGTGCACACCTCGAACGAGACGGTTTACATTAGTGAAATTCAAAAGGCTTTTTAAGGATTAAAATCTAAAGCTAATAAAAAATAATCAAAGTGATAAGTTCTGCGAAAGATATCTTTTTCACATCCATACCGATCAACTGACGTCCAAGTGAAATTATTTTCAATTAACTTTTTTTGAATAATAATCGAAATAAATAATGTTATAACTACATCAGGAGCATTAATTGATATCTTCCTTTGCTATTTGTGTACTTTTTTATTATATAAGTTCAATTTAAATTTGGAAGTGATTTAAATTGAGTGGATCGCGATTTTTGATTTGATGACAATAAAGCACTACATCTCCGCTTCGTGTTCGATGTATGCAATTTTTTTCCGGCATATTATAGACATTTATAATCTGTATTAAACCAAAGATTATATAATCACTATGCCGCGTGTATCAATTTCACAGCTCGCAGTTATTACTCCTAAATTACTTCGTGTACGCTTGTTCACAATGTCGCCGACATAACTTTACATTCCGAGGAACAAAATGAAGCAAAAATGCTTACAACGTTGCAGTAGGTGCGCGGGGTTAATAATAATATTCGTAGAACAGCCCGCAATAAACATGGCGTTGTATCGGCTCCTACGCAAAAAAGGAAAATCGTGATCGTCCTTAATCGCCCAGCTCGATGTATCTACATCCCGTTGGGTCGCTAAAATGTGTCAAACTGATTTGTGTGTGCCGTTATAGAAACACATTGAACATGAAACTATTGGTTGATATAGTGTACGCATGTTTTATATAAAAATATTCTTATTAAAAAAAAGAATTGAGAAATATTTTTGTACTTTTAAAAACTAAATGTACTAAATGTACGATATAAATAAATTTGCAAATTAATATAACAGTATTTTAGAGTAAGCAAGCAAATCACCTAAGTACCTTCACCTTGACTTGAATTTGATGTAATTTTTTGCTCTTACTTTCATCACTTGATCACGGATCACAAAACCTATGTATTTAACATATGTATTTACTAGCTATTCCCCGCGACTTCGTCCGCATGGAATTTATTACGATTGGATTTCATGCGTTTTCATTTTCTTGCACGGAACTCTAATGATTTTACTAAAATAAAAGTAGCCTAAGTTACTCTCTATAACATCAACCAATGAAAGTCCCGTCAAAATCGGTCCACCCGTTTCGGAGTATACCCAGAACAAACAGACAGACAAAAATTTTAAAAATTGTAATTTTGTTTTAAGTATCGTAAATACTTTCATATGCATTTATTAAAAAGCTGTTATATTGACATTACAAATAGACACTTCAATTTTATTTATTTGTATAGATGTACAGATTATTCTCTAAGCCTTTCCTCGTAATAGACTAGTTCCATTTAGCGTGATAGAATCCAGACCAGACCAGAGTAATGGACATGACCCATTTTTTATACTAGGGGTCCACCCCGGCTTCGCAGATAATTTCTAGATCTCGACAATGGCGCCACCTACCGAGCTCATTTGTAAATCTAAAACATCATCAGCCAACCAGATAAATACTTTAGGTATCGTTTCGATTTAAAAGAAAAGAATAAAAGACATTACATTACATTTTATCGCTCTTACTATCCCAGTCCACGATTTTCCCGCGGCGAAACTGGGTGCAAAATAAAAAGCGAATATTGTTAATATGGGTCTAAAGGCGCATCGTCGTCGACTGAGTTCTCCATATAAGTACAACGAGCGTTCTGCTTTTTACAACATATTTATTACTTTATGTTGCCTATAATAACAATCCAAGATTTCATAACTTCAGGCCATCTAGCGTCCATTTTACGTACCACCGTGTTAGTCAATCAATTTTTGTTCGATTAAATGACTTGACCTATAGCATGAAGAAGATGGCACTATTATCGTACAAAAAAATTACACAAAAGAAAATATTCTTTCGATTTATTACACTAAAATTATGTAACTCTAAAAATAAGGATTGAAACATTTGTTTGCTATAAAATTAAACTTTAATTACTTCTAATAAAGAACAAATTGTTATTATTTTATTATTGCTTTATCTTTCTTCATCGATTCGTTAGAGCCCAATGCTGTACATGTCCATTTCCTCTGTAGAGGAAAATCATACGGTCGTATGTAAATTAAGTAGCGCCGCTGATGGACTTGCTGAGAACCAACATTTATTATGGCTTCCCTCGAGGCTTTATCATCACGCTTAGGGGACAGATTGCCAATTGTGTCAGACGTCTCGCACCTTTTACGCTGCTGCTCGTCGTCAAAGTATTCTATATCTGATATAAACGACATGGAAACGATATTTTTCTTTTATAGGATAAGGGTGACAAACGAGCACACAGTCCACATGATGGTAAGTGGTTGCTGCGGCCCATAGACATCTACATCTATCCTCTATTACAAATCAAAATGTAGATGCGTTGTCACCCATGAGGGATAAGATGGAATGCCTCATTTCCAGTAAAAAGGGTCTCCGGCCACCTGCACTCACCAAGCGAAACGCAGAGGTAAACCTCTACTTCACGCTGGTATTCTGTGAGGTCGTGGTACCACCCCGGTTCGAGCCGGCCCATCCGTGCGACAGCAAAAGCTGCCGCGTGGCTCTGTTTAAATCCACTGTTTAAATGATATGTCAGGAAGCAAAAAATTTTTCTGGTACGGGCGATATATGTGGATTGTCTTACTCCGCCATCACATGGAACTTTGTCTAACGGTATTTTAGTCTAATAAAATACATATAAACAATTATAACAGGATGCTCTTTTGATATGAACGTTGACAGGTATCAAACCTTTATTCCACGCAATTAGCTTGAACACCGCGCACGCAAGTATGCAATTAAATTATCAACATTTATGTCATATTGTTGACACGTTCGCTATTAAAATTGATAGCTGCGGGGTATATTTTATAAAAAGGAAATTAAAATAACCATTAACGTTTTATACTTTGTGCAATCAAACATAATGTAATTTCGCATGAATGAATAGACACAAATGAAAATGGATAGCTGGCTAACATTTCAACATATAAATAAAGTCTGTATTTTTCGAATTTACTACTTTCGTAATGTGATGGCTGTACCATATATCGGTAGCATTAGGATATCTCCTGTCCTATGAACGTTTTTTTTATAGAGAAAAGGGAAAACGAGACAGAAACAAAACATCTGTTCTGGAAAGAACCAGCAAGAGACCTAGCATCATTTACCATCATGAAATCCTTCCTGATAGTAAGTGATCACCGACGTCTATGAACATCTGCAACACCAGAGGAACTGCAGGTGTGTTGCTTGTGTTTTAGAGAGGAAAAGGTTCTTTTTTCTAAGGTATTAAAAGACGATTTCGGAAATACAATCATAGCCGCCCATTAATGGCGATATGACTATGTTGTCGATGCCAGGTGTATAAATATACAGACCGGGGATGGCGAGAAGTGTCCGAAGATATCTGATGTGCAATCTATACGTTAAACCTGTCATTTTAATCCTTCCCATAATTGGGCAGCGTAGCTCCAGCAATTGATTGTTACGTGCTGATTGTGAAGAACATAAATCTCCTGGTTATCTTCTTCTAAGAGAGTTTTTAGGGCAAGGAAATGTCTGCCGCACTGCCCTAATGAGTGTTAGCAAATTTCAAATGTCTTCGAAATAATTTTTTCTTATTTCTCAGATACACAGTTTCCTCGCGATGTTTTCCTTCACCACCGAGCACGTGGAAAATCAGCACTTAAATAATATAATAATATATAATATATAAATGCAATTAACAATTTCATTGGTGCTAGCGGCGATCGAACCCGGGCTGCTCACCTACTGTGAAATTTACAGCGAGTGCTTAGTCCGTGGGCTACCACGGCTCCCTACGGCGGTAAAATACCCCTCTCAGAAATGAGAAGAGGTCTGTGCCCAGCTGTGCACAGTGCATTAATCCGGAAAACTTCGTTGTCTCGTCATTAATATCTCAAAAGGCGAGTATATATCATTTATACTCTGATTTCATAATACTTGATATATTCAGACAGACCATTTATTTATTCAACGTATATTTTATACGTTAGACCACGATTTTAAAATTGATGAGGCGTTTTTTCATTACTTTACCGATCTATTATTTTTTACTTAATATTTACCTTTTTATACATTCTTACCCTAGTGCCTTAAAAAAGAGTAATATTTATCTAGTGTATATATTAGGCATGTAGATATGTCTGTATGTCTATTTCTGTGTCATGATCAGTAGCCGAAAAAGTTTGATGTATTTTAACATATAAAGTGTCGTTGGATTCGTCTTACTTGTGATAATATAATATTTATATTTTTTTCTGTTCAGTAAACTTTTCACGCACGCGGTTTTTTTTATAGGATAGGGTGACAAACGAGCACACAGTCCACCTGATGGTAAGTGGTTGCTTTAACCCATAGACATCTACACCTATCCTCAATAAAGAATCAAAGTAAAAAGGGTCTCCGGTTCTCTACACTCACCATACGAAACACATCAGTGTTAAGCTGCTATTTTACGCTGGTATTCTATGAGAGCGTGGTCCTTCCCCGGTCGAGCCGACCCATTCGTGCTACAACTATATTGCTAATATAGCTGCAGCATGGCTCTACCACGTATAACACGTTTTTTTAAATTACTTTTTAAAACATCCGGATTGTGTGTTTTTATCACCTAATTGATATAATATCCTCTTTAGTATAATATCATCCGAAGACGTCCATGTCCAGCAATAGACTATTATGGGCTGGTTTCGAAAAAGAACAAGAAAATTATGGAGTGTAGAGAGAAGGAGGACCATCTCTATATATGAAAAGTGTCCCTAAAAACGTGTCCAATAAGGGTGGCGCTGCAGTAGCATAGGATAAATTTAAAAAAAGCGCCAAAAGTAATTAGGATAAGATGGAGAAATAAACAAGGACCGACCAATCCGCTTGGTTTTGTACTACGTAAATAGTTGAGGTATTTGTATACTGGCATTTTACTAGCTACTCTAATCATGAATTTTTTAAATATTTGTATTCAGCTGACTTCACTCCGTTCACAACAGCTATCTTCATATCGTAGTTTTTCAGACGCCAGCGCTATTGTGGTAGGTTTTGGAACCTCTATTTTCAGTAAATAGTAGGACACTTTTTCAACTTTCGCCCCTTATAAGATGGTTTTCCTTGTACTCTACACTCCATAAAGAAAATAAAAGCTGTATGAGCAAAATGTTTTGCTATAAATTTTCAAACCCATTTCAAAAGAAAAATAATCTATATGGTGCCCTTAGCGCTAATAGTATTATTCTCTATATATAAAAATCATTTGCTGTTCGATAGTCTCGCAAAAACTCGGAAATGGCTAAATGGGTTTTGATAATTTTTGTAGGTGTGTCCCTGTATGGTTTAGATTTACAAATTTATCCGGTAGATGGTGCTGTTGTCAATATCCAGAAATCACCCGTGTGAAGCCGGAGTGAATTGCTAGTATTAAATATTTTCAATAAAAAGATGGTAACATTAATTTACACATTATTTTATATTATTTTAAAAGCTAGCCAAAATACAATTTATCAATCATACATTCTATAATATAATTTAGAATGTCAATTGTTATTTTATCTCACATATATTATATTATCACATATTAAAAAAATATAAATTCTATGATAAAACACAAAAGTAATAATAACAAATGTTTTAAAAATTTTATATCAGGTAATTCAATAGGTTATGAGTGAACGTCCCGTTTACAACACGTCTGGCACGAAATTAACAAGGAAGACCTGGTCCGCGACCCGCGGGTCACATTCCGAAGAAAATGGCCGCTGTAACTAATATCCTGTCCATACACAATGCATCAACGATCGTCCGAGATTAAAATTTCGCAAAACGATTTACGAAGGGAGATAGAGAAGCTATTTGGTGTCTGTCTTTGGCTTTCGATTTACCGGTCGTGTTCCTTATACGACATATCAGTAAATTAATCCATTCTTGGTTTGTTATCGCACCATTCGGAGAGCTTCTGGGTTTTCATGAATAACTTTGCAGCTGGTAATCGTGATTAGACGATTTATTTAGACGTTTAATTTAAGAGGAAATTCTGTACAATAAATGCGAATACTGTATTTATTTCACGTTTCGTATTCGGATTTCACACATCTCCCTATTTTTTTAAATCAGAAAATTTCAGACACAAATTTCCTCAGATTATTTCTATTCACCGGCGATCACATATTAAATCGGTACCAAAAATAACAGAAATAATTAATTTCCTTATTAATTTCACTGACAAACATATAACAAGAAGAATGTTTTCTATGAATATTTATCGACATAAGAATTGTTCGTGACAGAGTCACACTGCAACTATATTATGGTTGTAGCACGAATGGAAACCAGAGTTTACGTGATACCCTTTTTACTTGAAAAAACATGCGTGAGTGTCATGGAGCACTCGGTTGGATCGAAGTTCCTTTCGTAGTATTATTGATAAGCTTATTATATTATTGATTAACAAATACAAATAAATGAATTACTAGCGTCTATTTAAATGAAGTGTCATTTAAAATAATATTGCTTTCATGGCAAGATAAGAAAAAGTGCGAGGGATATGGATATTATTTCATCTCGCTCGCAATATAGAAATGGGTCATGACGCAAAAATATTACACTTTTTCTCGCCTAGCCCCCATCCGTCAAATTCGTACCATGAGATAAGGAACTTCTCGTATGTATATTTCTCGTGCGATAAGGAGCACTCTATCGTAGTCCTCAGGAATGACAACGCATCTGCATTTTGATTCTTAATTGAAGATAAATGTAGGTGTCTATGGGCCACAGGATCTACTTACCATCAGGTGGACTGTGTGCTCGTTTGTCAGCCCCATTCTAAAAAAAAAGAGTAGCGAAGACCTAAAAGAGATGGTTGCACTGTGTCTGAGATGATATGCGTAAAAAAGGAGTGAGTGAAGAGATGACGACTAATAGAGGAGATTAAAAGAGAAAGCCGTGCTTTGCCTACCCCAAATAACTAAGGAACAAAGGCAGGAAGAAGAAGAAGATATCCTAAGCTATTATGGCTCAGTCGTTAAACAACATAATTTATTTATTTATTCCTTATGGTTGACCTCGGGACCACTGGACGGACTTAATGCCTTGTGCCATTTTCTGCCAGTCAAATCTGGGACAATAAGAATAGTGTTGGCAGTTGCAAGCTTTGAAGAAAAGAAAGAAAAAAACGAATAAGTAAGTAATTCTTATGAAATACGTAGGAAAGGGTAAGGCATACGTAGAAAATTACTACTATTTAATATAAATAGGCCCTTTAGACGTGGAGTTGCGGAAAATATCTTGTTGCAACTACTTACGTAACTCTTTTTATAATTGCTCAGAGCTATGCCTACAACTGGCCATTGCTAATGTAGCTCTTAAATAGGAATCCCTAGCTACTGGATCCGCTGCGAACACCTCTAAGATGTGTGTAATCTGCAATGTCATTAGAAGAATACGAGAATAAGATTACTGTATAGTCCGAGTAACTAAAAAAGGTTGAATAACGTCGATGAGCTACTGAATAAAACGTAATTATGTATTTTGTAAGAACAAAAAATGTGCAAGAAAGAGAAACAAATATGAAAAGTAGCCAAATGTCAATCAACATATTTTATATTCTTGCCAATTCTCGAAATGACAAACGGGATAATAGTGCGTACATAATAAAGCGCGTTTTATTTTCATCTTTAACCGAAACAGGGCAGTGATTTACGTTGATATATACTTTCCACACCACAAATTCCATTATTTATGAGCACAATCCGAAAGCAATAATCGAAAGGACGTAAAAGACGCCGATTAAATTGACAATGTCATAAAATTTGGAAGTCGCTTAAAGTATGTGGCAACAACGCTCGTAAACTTAACCCGGCGGACATGTTTCCCAGGAAAACTTTTGTGCGCTCCGTCACTTTTAAAAGTTCCTTTACCTAATATTCCATATTCGGTATCAGCGTAACTTAACTTAAGCGTTTTTTACTTGCTTTACGGTTTAGAAATTCGTATTTAAGATTCGTGTACGCCATTTATTTACTATATCAACGAAAAGTTTTTTATAACATTACAGTAAACTATCGAGCAAACGGTACTCATGTTTCTCACTGACTAGTATTGAGCAAGTACAACTGCAATTAAAGTCCAAACATAGATCCACTATGTGTTAGTAATTATTTTAGCTCTATAATCCTCAAATAATAACACAACAGTTACTGGTAATGGATCTGACATGTGGTCCTTCACTGCTGGTCGTATGAGGAAGCTCAAGGTCGCTGAGCGAGCTATGGAGAGGGCTATGCTCGGGGTTTCTCTGCGTAATAGATTTAAAAACGAGTATATCTGCAGTAGAACCAGAGTAACCGACATAGCCCAACGGATTAGTAAACTGAAGTGGCAATGCGCCGGCCGTATAACTCGACAAGCAATAGGAAAGAAAGGTTCTCGAGTGGCAGCCTCGTACCGGCAGGCAAATTGTAGGGCGTCTACCCACTGGATGGAGTGACGACCTGGTAAGACAGGCAAGAAGTCAATGGACGCAGGTGGCTCAGGAGTATGCTTTGTAGCATTCCTTAAGAATGGACTATGTTCAGCAGTGGACTTGCGAAGGGCTGTACTGTAATTATGATGACGATGATGAGTTGCTGGTAAAAAAATAGGCGTAACTGTGGTATCCAGGTGGATTTTGAGGCAGGAAAGGAGACCAAACCACCTGATGAGACCTAGTAATACTTTTAGCATAATGAGTGTTATAATGTAATAGTCTACCTGATGATAAGTGGATGCTATGGCTCATAGACATCTACATCGTTTTGATTAAGAATCAAATTATTTCGTACCGTGAGTGTAGAAAACCGGGGACTTAATCGAGGATAGGTGTAGATGTCTATGCTCGACTGTGTGTCGTTTGTCACTCTTATTTTATAAAAATACCGTCCCCAAAAGCTTAACATAATACATTGCGTGACAATTACACAATAAGATAACTCATGCTAAAATTATTTCCCCACGTTTGTCTATTATGCCTAATCCGACAATTAATTAGCGATAAGGTCGACGCTTACTCAAAAGCAGCATGTAGGCGACGTGATGTAGGCCCTTATAGATAATTACAGAAACTGTACATTAATAAATCATTTCGCACTGCAGAAAAGCAATTCAACCATGAATGAGTCATTTAACTCGTGAGATTTTCGAAGCTGCAGTATTCTTAGCAATTGTATGACAATTTAAGTTTTTACTTTTAGTTTTTTTTTTAATTATCCTAATTAATATTGTACATTTTAATGTTATGTCAAAAAACTACAGAAACAAAATCATTTATTAAAGCCTATCAAAAGTTCATTGCCGAACATTGGCTTCCCCCGCAGATTGTTCGTAAAGGGATATCCCCCTATTTTTTTTAAATATAATTGTTTAAATTTACACTATTAAAGTTTTACAGTCTGCCAAACTGCTCAGCAGTATGTTGGCAGAAGAAAAATGCTCTCTTACTTCCTAATATGCAAAGAAGCTTAATACAAATATAGCAGATCAATAGTATCAATATATACATATACACATATACATACACAGGTACCCATACATAATAACTACGATGTATATTGTTGTATAATTGATCATTACGATACATATGTTAATTTTTTACTATATATTACAAGGGCGACACTGAAAGTTTTTAGAACTGGTCACTTGTAAACGATATAATAAAAAAGCGGCCAAGTGCGAGTCGGACTCGCCCATGAAGGATTCCGTAGCAGCAAGTAACATAATTTACGATTTATGACGTATTAAAAAAAACTACTTACTAGATCTCGTTCAAACCAATTTTCGGTGGAAGTTTACATGGTAATGTACATCATGTATATTTTTTAGTTTTATCATTCACTTATTTTAGAAGTTACATGGGGGAGGGGGCACACATTTTACCACTTTGGAAGTGTCTCCCGCGCAAGCTATTTAGTTTAGAAAAACATGATATAAGAAACCTCAATATCATTTTTGAAGGCCTATCCATAGATACCCCACACGTATGGGTTTGATGAAAAAAAAAATTGTGGGGAACCCCCAAAATTTATTGTTTTTTTTTCTATTTTTGTGTGAAAATCTTAATGCGGTTCACAGAATACATCTACTTACCAAGCATATTCAGCATAATAAGCATTTCAACAGCATAGTTCTTATAGTTTCGGAAAAAAATGGCTGTGACATACGGACGGACAGACAGACAGACATGACGAATCTATAAGGGTTCCGTTTTTTGCCATTTGGCTACGGAACCCTAAAAAATAAGTTAAAATTTTGAAAATGAAACTCTTTGCCAATATTATTGTGTATTTTATTAATTTGTCATTTGTTTACGATTTGGCGGCAAATTGAAAATTGTCTGTGTCACGTCAGCATGAATTTAACGCGAGAAATTTTTCGTACAATGATTTTTTATGACTTTCGATGTCATTTAAGTCAACAAGAAAGCTATGATAGACTTTGAGTGGCCTTTCACGATGAAGCCCCATCTCGTGTCACTGTTTACAACTGGTTTAATGAGTTTAAACGTGGTTGCAATAATCTCACCGGTGATCTGCGTGAGGGACGGCCTTCTACGGCGACGACTGAAGATAACATCAATGTTGTGCGGCGTATGATAGAGACTGACAAAAGAGTGACTTATCAGCAGATTCAGATTGACAAGCTTAGGCATCGGTATGAGTCAAGTGCACAAAATCCTCCATGAACATTTAGCGGTCAGGAAGCTTGGCGCCAAGGATATACCTCATAATTTGACAGATGCGCAAAAACTCCGTCGTGTTAATTGGTGTCGTGAAATGGTTCAAAGATTTCACGGAGGTGACGCAAATACTGTGTTCAACATACTTACGGGTGACGAAAGCTAGATTTATTGTTATGATCCTGAAACTAAGAGACAGTCTGCTGTCTGGGTGTTTCCTTCCGAGGAGTTGCCAACTAAAGTGAAGAGAGGTCGAAGCGTATGGAAAAAAATGGTGACCTCGTTCTTCAGAAGGACAGGTCATTACGCAACCATTGTTTTAGAGGATCGAAAAACAGTTACTACGAGTGGGCAAAGTGCTTTTCTCGGTGGTTTCATCGGATGCAGCGATGTATTGGTGTAAATGGACACTATTTTGAAAAGATATAATAAAACTAATAACTTGCTAGTTTGTTCAGTTTTTGATTTTCTAAGAACTTTCAGTGTCACCCTCGTAGTATAAAGTTTTTTTAACTTATTTTTAAACTGCCTTTTTGTAAGGTACTCAATGCGTTACATAAGATTCCATAATACTTATCACACGTCGCAAATGATATTTTAAATTGCTCGTGACTCTGTATTTAATTACACTCCTGGAAGAGCTGCTCATAATTATCCCTAAATTTAATTTTAGCTTTCACACATCCATTGCTTTCAACAAGAGATTATGTCTTTTTTTAAATCAATAAATATTGCCTACTACATGTTTCCTTTCATTTAATCTTTCATTTATATAGTCTTAGCTTAGACTTAGTTATGGCAATAGCTGTACTCCTATTCCTTCGAAATCTATGCTGATGATCGCCTAATATAAAATTGTACGCTAAGAAATGTGTTATTTGTTTAACAATTACTTTTTCGACTATCTTGTTTATGACAAAAAGTATAGCAATAGGCCTGTAATTTTCATAACTTTTATGGCATCCTTGTTATAAATAGGTCGAATTTTCGCCTTTTAATAGGCTTACATTACTGGATATGATACATATTTGGATAAATATCTTTTTGTACACATAAGTTGATAAAATTAGCGATTACAGGACTAATTTAACCTTTGACATATTTGAAATCTTGGACTCTTATTCATCAATGACAATTAATTATTCTTTCATTTTTTTTACGTAGTAGAGCCATGCTGCAGCTACATATTAGTATTATAGTTGTAGCACGAATGGGTCGGCTAAACCAGGGAAGGACCACGCTCTCACAGAATACCAGCATAAAATAGCAGCTTAACGCTGCTGTTTTTCGTATGGTGAGTGTAGAGAACCGGAGAACCTTTTTACTGGAAATGAGGCATTCCATCTTAGTCCTCGCGAGTGACAACGCGTCTATATTTTGATTTGTAATAGAGGATAGATGTAGGTGTCTATAGGCCGCAGCAACCACTTACTATCAGGTGAACTGTGTGCTCGTTTGTCACCCTTATCCTATAAAAAAAAACTTGGCATCGATTCGTTTTTCTATATCGTACATATTTACTTTTATCTAAACATATATTACATTTATTGCTTAATTGTATCTACTTCTTGTGTAAATGTTTTACAAAAACCTGTACAAATCTGTCATAGTAGCCCTGTTTAGCAGGCGGATTGGCAACCGTAATTTTTAGGGTTCCGTACCTCAAAAGGAAAAAAAGAAATCCTTATAGGATCACTTTGTTGTCCGTCTGTCTATCTGTCTGTTTGTCTGTCCGTCAAGACCCTTTTCTCAGAAACGCGTGAAGGTATTAAGCTGAAATTCACATCAAATACTCAAGTCTACTGTTCCTTAGAGCTTTGAAAAAATCAAACTTCTAAGCTTACGCAATCAAAAGATACAGCCGTTAATGCCGTAAATTTTCAACATTCGCAAGGGAATCAAAACCTACAGGGTACTTCCCGTGAACTCAAAATCTTGAAATTTGGTACAAAGCAAAGTTTTATAGCACAGATAAAGGAAAAAATTGCGAAAACAGAATTCTTCGGAACCCTCGGTGCGCGAGTCGAACTCGCACTTTGCCGATTTTTTATTATTTTGAGCTGTTATCAGGAAGATGCTGCTGCTTTTCTCCTGTTTGTTTTTATTTAAACCTGTTTCATTAACTCCCTTTTGCCTCTTACGACACCGTCGGGACAACAGGACAGTCAATTCTCTAACGCCGCCCCTACACGGAAATTATATATTAAAGATAAGCATATTCATATGCCACACCGACGACGGTGGAAATCGTCGAAGATACGGTATAGTCATTCTATTTCACGATTTCACGTAGCTACTCCCGAGCGCCCGCAGCCTACGCACACTAACACAATGTGTATGTGCACGGCTAACAACAATCAAAGTCAAAACTTTCTTTTTTATATAAGAATAAGGGTGACAAACGAGCACACAGTCCACCTGATGGTAAGTGGTTGCTGCGGTCCATAGACATCTACATCTATCCTCTATTACAAATCAAAATGTAGATGCGTTGTCACCCGTGAGGATTAAGATGGAATGCCTATTTCCAGTAAAAAGGGCCTCCGGCCACCTGCACTCACCAAGCGAAACGCAGAGGTAAACCTCTACTTCACGCTGGTATTCTGTGAGGTCGTGGTACCACCCCGGTTCGAGCCGGCCCATCCGTGCGACAGCAAACGCTGCCGCGTGGCTCTACCACTGTTAAAACTTTGTTAAAACTTCATCGTGAAATAGAATAACTATACTATTTTTGACTTTGATCGGTGTTAACTGTGCACATACACATTGTGTTAGTGTGCACGGCTAACAACAACAAAAGTCAAAACTTCATCGTGAAATAGAAAAACTATACTATTATTGACTTTGATTGGTGTTAGCTGTGCACATACACATTGTGTTAGTGTGCACGGCTAACAACAACCAAAGTCAAAACTTCATCGTGAAATAGAAAAACTATACTATTTTTGACTTTGATCGGTGTTAACTGTGCACATACACATTGTGTTAGTGTGCACAGCTAACAACAACCAAAGTCAAAACTTCATCGTGAAATAGAAAAACTATACTATTATTGACTTTGATTGGTGTTAGCTGTGCACATACACATTGTGTTAGTGTGCACGGCTAACAACAACCAAAGTCAAAACTTCATCGTGAAATAGAAAAACTATACCAGTTACTCGACTCCATTGAGTCAGTAATTCATTATTGGGGCGATGTATACGCTTTTACAACAAAATTCCAGAAAACATACAAAATTTGACCTGCTCAAAGTTCAAAAACTTTATTAAACTAAGTTTGTATAAAAAGGGTTATTATAATATTAAAGAATTTATAGATGATAATAACCTCTGGAAATGAGGTGATCGCTATCAAGCTATTTCTAATTTGTTGTGTTGTTAATTTGTGTAATATACATGATTGTAAGCTGTTATTTAAAAAAAAAGTCCCGCTGGGTTTCTTGCCGATTTTTCCCAGACAGAAGTATTTTTTCGAACCACTGGTAATCAAACAAAAGAATGACTTTCAGTAAGTATTATTTATCTATTTATATTGAATAAAAAAGTTTCTGTTTCTGTTTCTATACGCCTGGTACTATGATTTTCTATCCGACGGGCAAACGTAATGATTTAAAAAAATCCTTCCTACAACGTGAGAGGCCCATTCCTAGCAGAGAACTTTTAAGAAATAAAAATATATGTTTATTCATTGCTGCAATTACTTTTACAAAAAAAAAACTTAATAACAAAATATTTAAAAAATAACGAGCTAATTTCACTCTGGATTTCAATAACAATTCTAAATTATTTTTTTTAGTATAAAACTTTACCTCCACACTAGGATGTTCTCTTGTACAGTGGGGACAGTTTACAAAGACAAACATCCAGACCAGGAACAATTATTTGTTAGAATATTTTTTCCGTGCGGGATTCGAACCTGCGGCTCTTAACGCTGCAACTCATTGCTAAGCCACTGGGCTACGGAGCCGTCAATATGCAGCAACAAAAGGGTTACCGACTCAGCATAATGCTTGAATAATAACCGCAGCGCTGATACTCTGTCGGAGCCACATAAATTGACTTAGAATGTTGACGAAGAAGAAAGGATATTAATAATTATTTGTTCACGTGTAATTTATATGTATGTAACCAGTTGTGTACGAGTAAGACCATAAATCAAGGCAAAGTCATAAACAGATCTCCCCGCATGATCGGTTGAACGTGAATCGAGCCATTCGGCATGGTGGGCGTTAAAATCGCCAAGGATCTGCTCTGGAGTATCTGCTGTAACAAAGAATCTGTAGCCATTTGGACGTGGTCGATGAGTAAGACTGTTTCGAAATTACTGCTATGGGACCTATGGAGGCATCCGTAGACGCGGGGATGATCGTCGCTGTCTACGCGCAGCCAGGATGGACAGGGCCTGTATCATTTATTTTATTTAACAAAATATATGAAATGACTTTTACGATATAGAAGCTGTATCATGGGTGTAACGCAATGGGTCGACTCGGCTGGGAAAGGAATTCGTTCTCAACAAATACTAGCATAAAATTGCAGCATTATAATGCAGTGTTTAGTATGGTGAGTATAGAGAAACAGAAACTCTTTACTGTAAGGGCTCATTCGCATTAGAGGTCAGACGCGTAGGCGGTTCACATCACCTTCATACCGGTGTAGCGCTATTGGATCACTTCAAGACAGAAATGCATTTTGATCCTTTATAAACAGATAAATGATAAATAGTGGTGGCCATAGAAATTCTATGGTGGTGGCCTACTGCTTTTCGCTCAACCACGTGGTTAGAATTTTGTGGCAATTTAGATCGTACAAAATGAGCGGTTGGGTTTTAAAATAAAATTTTTACATTGGCACTTTCTCTGACACTATTACATAATTAATTAATTATCAAATCACTAAGGTAGAATATGTAGAGTTAATTATACTTGAACACTATTGTACAACCATATTCTTGCAAATAAAGATTATTATTAATATTAAAATATAAAATGAAGCAGACAGCCACTCACGCGGTTAACCGCTAGTGTGTATGGGCTTTTACATATCATGAAATTTACTCGTATTCGGTTTTATATTTTTTATTTCAAAAAGAAAATAATTCAAAGAAAAGCAGAGTAATTCAGTTTCTACACTCATTAAGTACGGCAAGTCGTTGCTGTATCATCATTAAAGAAAACCTAAGTTTCAATAAGAAAGAGACATTTTTTCATACCTAGTTTCAATGAGAGCAAACCTGCGCGCCGTATTTGGTAAAATAAGGTGATATTATTATTTCTTAAAAGCTGTAATTTACTGAGCTTGTCACAGCCAACAACGGGTTTCAGAGACGTGGGACAACTTTTTATCGTAAGAGCCATATAATTTTGAAGTATTACGAAATTGTCTCAACTTTGGTCGTATTATTTTTATTATAGTGCAAAAACATTACCTATTTATATGACACGTACTTAGGGTTGCCAGATGGTCGGGATTCGTTTGGTTTCTTCCGATATTTTAAATGATCTTCAGACTCCCGATAAAACTCAAAATCTCTAGACAAACAGCTTCTCGGAAGATTAACGTATGGCCTTTGATTTAACAAAAGCTGAGTTATTAATAAACTGAACTTTGAAGTAAATTGTTTGAATTTTAAATCGCTTCTGAATACTACTAAAAGATCCAATAGAAAATACATGTGGCAACCTTTTTCAATAAAAAAATAAAAATTAAAATTAAATGTCGTTAAATTAGTTTTGTTTAAGGTACTTTTTGTGGCCTCTTTATTAAAAATAAACATTTTATTTTTCATATTTATTTCTCCCGTCAACGGCCACAAACTCGCGACAATTTTAAACTTTGCCCAGATATTTTAGTCTTCCGATCTGGCAAACCTAGGCGTACTAATTCACATTATTTAAATATTATGTTCAAAATTCTAAACATTTACAACTGCAAATATTTTTAATAAAAAATTAGACTTTGATCAGACCACAGTCAGACATAGACTTCTCCATGGTCAAAGGGAGTTTTAACCGTAGTTGTTACATTTCGATTAGCGATCTGAGAATGATATATTGTTTTTTTTTTTCAATTCTAAATTACAACGTGATTTACCACGTATCTGGTAGTGAAGGGAATAATTTTGAAGAAACCTGCAAGTTGGACAAAATTAATATTATTTATTTATTAAATAAGTTTTAGTGGATTGACAGCGACAGTTAAGGCAGCGCATTATTTCGGGTTTCGTCCCGTTTAACTGGGAAAAAAAATCACGTTTAAGGATTGAAAAATAGGGGATCAAGTTGTTTATGCTACATTGAGCTTGTGATATTATTTACTCCGCTCAAAAGGGTCAAAAATTTAAACTTTTTAAAAAAGTAAAAAGCGAATTCAAAGAACTGATAAGAATAAAATTGTTTCTACATAATAACTTCTGAAGTTAGGACTAAAATTCCTCTTTACAATATATCTTAGCATCTTTAGAGTAAAGCTAGGTATAGTAAAGTCCGAATAAAATTAAACATGATAATAACTTCTATTAAGTTTATCAAAAATACGAAAGCACCTACCTTGGTTAAGATGGTTAAGTTGCGTAAAACCGCCACCATTTATATTATTTATAAATCATTCAGACAAATCGAATACGCCTAAGTTCAACCAATCGTATTTGGCTGCATCTAGTTGTAGCCGGTTAAACCTGGATGTGTCCACATTTCGGCTTTTAACAGTAAAATATATAAAAATTAATCACTAATTACCTAAAATGCATAAAAAAAGTTGTTCTCTCGTGCTCATATACCAATTCTCAGTATTTATAAGTACGATTTGTGATTCGTTTGTTATTTAAATTATTAGCATTAAAAATATTTATTGCAAAAATGCAAAACAATAAAAAAATCTGAACTCGCCAAATGCAAAACACAATGACTAAGCCCCCGTTCAGCAACCTAAGATGCTTCAGTAGCTGCGGTATTCGTTTGCTTCTGTGGCCGCTATACTCAATTAGCGGTCACGCATATGTGCATAAACGTCTTTTCAAATAACTTAAGTAAGAAACTTTAGAGCGCGCCTAATTGTGTAACTTTCTAATTGATACTAAAAATTATATAAGAAATAAATGACAGTTGAATATTTTGAATAATCATTGTACCTAATAAATTATTTCAGTGCCTATTTTTGGATCCTGAAACAAAAATTGAACCTTAGTTTCGCTTTCCACTTTTGCTTAAAACCATACAAAGTAGGCTTGCAACTACACAGACACGAATTTTATTTAATTATTTTTTTAAAGACTTAATTTTAACACTTTTAATTAAAGGTTACATAGGGAGGACTATATGTCATGTGGCACCCTTTGCCAATCAACCCTGGGTGCCAAAAACAGTTGTTGGCAAATGCGAAACATAATACTTATATAAAGTATACATATGTTAAATATATATGTATATACATATATTCGAATTCTATCGGTATGGTTTTTTACGTAATAGTCAGGCAAACGCTGCCATCGTAAGTTTAAATAATAACACCTAAACTAATACAACGTCAACGTCAACATCAGGTTGTGCAACTTTACGCTCAGGTTATTATTTGACTTGTGGATTCAAAATTATTTTTTTTCAGAAGCAATATTGATGGTTATTTACACTTTTCGTGGTTTTTAATTTAAAACTATTGCATATCGTTTAGTAAAGAAAAAAATGTGACTAATAATGTGATAATAGTGATATAATAATAATAAGACTTCAAAAAGCAGACGGTACTCAATTCAACTATGTTTTTTTATGTGTGTTACATTATAACTTTTTTCTGGGTGAACCAATTTCGATGATTCCTTCTTTATTTGAAAGCTGGTACTCTCATGTGGTTCCGTATAAATTTGATCAAAGTCTAACCAATAGTTTCTGAGTTATTCTTAATAATTCATATTGAAGTCGGTTGTACAAAATTTTTAATTTTTAATTATAAAATATTTTAATTTTGAAATAAGTCCTTGTTATATAATAGAGCCATATTGTAGCTATATTACAGTGAAAACTTTATATCTCATAGAATCCCAGCGTAAAATCCATCATCAGCTCTTATTCTTATATCTTAGCCGGACGCACAATGTGATTCTTTTTAAAGGTTGTTATTATTTTAAAAACGTATTTCATTATCCCTAAAAGTACTTTTACCGTTACAGCACCATTGTACCAAATAATCCCACAAAACATAGTGCTAAGTCACACGCAGGTTGCACTCGGTCGGTTATTCTAGTAACAAAACAACAAAGTCAGTTTAGCCTGAAATATTTATGTACCTTGGAATAAAAACCATTACTATGAAAACATGTTTCGTCTAAAATTTTATTTTGCCTGAAAGAAATAAAAAGTAACCAGTACAATTCATGATGGTGTTTTTAGGTATCGTGACATAATTCAGTTCCTATGAATAAATAAAAAAATTACCCCGCTAAATAATTAAATTAAATGGGCAAAAATACATGCAGTACGGGCGGCTGTCGCACAAAACCGCCAGCCACACGTTCAAAGATACCGTTGCGATGACGACGATGCTGCCAGATTTTAAAACTTTACTCAATTTTAAGTGAAGTTTATTTAATAAAAAGATGTATTTTAAATAACAATAACTTTTTTATAATAAATAATAAAATGATGTTTATATTAAATGATAAAATGTAATAATTATGTCTTAATTTTATATTATCTTTAAGTATTATTTTGTGACATATTTTTTATAAGCTATTGTACTCTATTGAAACTTTGCTGTGTCCAAATTTTTAAAGAATTTTGTAATGCTGTATCACTTACAAGGGTGTACACATCTTTCCCTAGATTAAGCCAACTTTGAATAAAATATAATAATGGTCCTATGAATAAATAAATGAATATTTTTTGGTAATGTCATTGAGGTACCTAATTGCCCCTTTCGTATCGTGCAGGCAGTATATAGATATTGTATACTAAGCACTATAGAAAAAATAATCACACAGTTACCTTTACCGTTACAGTTTTTAAAGTCCATTACTGAATATAGGCTTCCCCCATAGATTGCCATCCATATTTCATACCTATGCCACGCTTTAAAGGTTTTTTTTTAAATATTTTGTCTTTATTAGAAAGACGCTGCTATCCATCTCTTGATTTGTTTCCTTCTGTCTTGTCTTCTCTGTTCTTGTATGTTTGCCTCTTACGACACCCACGGTATGATAAGGGGTAGTGGATATTCACCGCCACTACACGGTAATAATCACACAAAACCCGTTAAATGTATATATTTAATTTTCAAACATTTTCAATTTTATTCAATTGCAACAAACTATTTATCAACGAAAAAATAATTTCGCCATCAATGTTCTTATCAACCTGTAATTTTCAATTAACTTGCGCAATACAACGACGTAGTTGTATTAGTTAACCTGCAATAAGCTCTAAATAAAGTTTATACCTCTATTACAAGCGATCCAGCTTAACCTGGTATGCTCGAGCGCCGCCGGCGGATGTGCGGCCAATTTCAAGATATGATCACGAAAAGCTAACAAATCGAATGTTCGCTGCCTCATTTCCATATTTACCTGTTCCGGAGATCCGTAGCCGCAAACGACCGAACATAACTGTGATATAAACTAAATGTTAGAAGCCCTCCTGTTTCTACTGCTTCCATAATGCCACGTATAGTATAGAGGATCGAGAAAACAAGTTTTTGCACCAACAGAACAGCGATACTGTTCAATTTGCTTAAATTATATTTGTAATAAATTTATCTTTAATGATTCATAAATTTATAATATCTGTTTACCATATTTAACGTGTGTAAATATATTTATGTGAAATGAAAAATAGACTGTGTTAGTGAAAACATTTCGTAAGACAACCTTTATGTTAAATATAACTTTATTATTGATTTAAAAATTAACATATAGTGGTTCTACTTTTAACGAAACATTTTCTGACGATTAAGTGTATTATCTAACGAAATGAAATGTGGCATGAAGTAGAATTATGAAGTTGTAAGCCACGCTGATGTTATGTTATACTTACAGCACAAATAGATCGGCTCGACCGGGAATGACCACGATCGCTTTAAATTCCAGCGAGAAATTGTAGCGTAATGCTAAACAGGCATTTTATCTCAATCCTTAGGGGTGACTACGCATCAAGTTTAAATGAGGGCTAATAATCTTCCACTCACCAGATGTCCCTGGTTGTAACTAAGGTAAAGTTTTTTGCTACACAGTGTCAGTTAATTGAGAAATTATTTTTAAATAATAGTTTATCATTATCTATAGTATTATATTAATACACAACACAATGTGTCGGTGGTTTGATTTTAAATTTTTTGCACTTTATAACTCGGTTTTTTTTTAATTTTAATACCTTTAATTATATTTATAGTTTGGATTATTCATTTCTAATCTAATTAATATAAAATATAACTAATGACACGAAAAGAAACCTTAAAGTTTACATTTACCTAAGAAATTATCATCCCCGCTATGAAATCTGTCAAATATTTTACCTCACTGTAAAGTGGCGCCGCCCTGGTGACAGAAAAAGTCGTGGATGCCCTCATTCTTAATAGATAGAAGTGTCTATTCCACTAACCATCACGTGAACTGTGTACTCATTCGTCACCACTACTTCTATAAAAATATTTTCACGAATTTAGAAATTGAGAATCAACAATTACAAATTATATCAATAATAACACTGCCAGTATTTTTTTAAAAGACGATTATAACATTAATTAGGCTTAACATAGCGTTTTTACCATGTAGTAACTGTGTAAAAATGTCTATCCAAAAGTATCGATGAAGAACGCATTTTTGATGTTGATCCTTTGCGAATAAATAACAAGAAATATTTGCTATAATCTAACTATACTTATATATTTTAACGTTAAATAAATTTAGAAGATTCTAGATAAATAAACTTAGAAAGATCGCTCTAGGCACTGGACATTTATCGAACAAGATTTCAACTTCAAGCAAATTATCTCGTGTCTATCTAAAACACGTTATTCATGCCCAAAATCTAATAAGGACCGCTCGTGAACTATCCAAATGAGCATATCAGATTGAGATCCGACAAGGAGTAAAAAGTATTGAATTCTCAAATCAATAAAGTGAGATCAAACAGTTTTCCGTTCCCACGAATTCGAGCACAATAGCGTGAGTTGCGAAATAATAGGTTAGGCGAAGGATGGGTTTTGGCACGCGAGCTGAATTGATAATGTATGTGCGGAGATAGCACTACACCGTATGCTTAATTTATTCCCATTGGTGTTGGGACAGCGCATTGCAATCATACCGAGAACTGAGTTGCATTTGAAACAGTAGCCCTTCGAGAACTTTTAGTGCTATTAGTGCTATTAAATTACCTCCGGTATTTGATTATTTATAGCGATAAAATTAATACCGAGCGCAATTTTCATTTTTTTTTTTAATTACAGCCTTTGCGATTTTTTATAAAACTTAAGTAACTAACGAACTGAACCACTACTACTGCATTCCTAGACCAAACTGTTAGAAATGAGCTTCCCTGATTGTTTAAAGGCTGTTGTGGGCGAAAAAAAGTAAAAATTAAATAATATTATATTTTCTTTTATATGTATAATGTGTATTTACTTAAATTTATTTTCTTTTCTTTTTTTTTCTTTCTATTGCAACACTTACGTCAAGTTTTCACTACTCCATGGAAAATTAAAATTAAATCAATCGAAAGTTAACCCAAATAAAATAATTTTAATCATACTTAGTGTAATAAAAGTTTGAACCTTATTATAATATGCAAAAGCTTTATTCTAAAGGAATTATGAAGCATTGTATTCTTGCGTGTTCCGGTTTGAAGGGTAAAGATTCTTTACATACTCGTAAATAATTATGGATTGTTTTAAATTCTTCAATCCTTTAGTGCTAACGACGCGTCTGTATCTGTAGTATTCTTTATTTAAACTTAGTTGCTTGTATCCATATACTGTAGTGTAGTGGCCTCTCACCCACACGATAATATAGACGAGTGCATGGCTAGGATCCCACCTGATGTTTAAGAAGTAGCCGATGACGGTAAAGAGCACTGATTAATTTTAACAAAACCTATTCACTCTTGATTTTGTCTATTTAAATAATATTTATGTTCCCCATTTCTTTATTTAGATTTTCAAATTATTTTTAGATGATAAACGACCTTTTATCATCCAAATATAATGTATTAAATAAAGAAATAGGGAACATAAATATTATTAAGAATATGGAATGAAGTAATATAAAAATACAAATATTATAAAAGCACCGTGATTCTAAGAATCATCCGTCTATACTGAGTCTCCATGTTATTACAACGTCTGCTCGTGTAAACCTCAAAAGAGCAAGCTACCGCTATAATATTCAATGTTTCGTAGAAACAGCAAGTGTTTTTTGCGGGACGCTACTTTGACGACCCGTATCAAATGAACACGATCATTGTTTTGATTTTATTATGGAGTTTATTACCATTTTTACGCATTTAGATATATTTTTCGTCGTGAAATAAAATGTGGTTTTGTGCAAAACTGCCGGGTATCGGTATATTGTAGATTTGGAGAACCGGAGAGGCTTTTACTAGAGCGATGTATTCCCTTTTATTGTATTATCTTTAGAAAATTGAAATGCGCTGTCACCACTTCAAGTTTATTGTTATAATAAATTAAATTGTTAATTTCAATTTAAGTACCGTTTTACCACGTGCTTAGCGGAGAAGGAAACTGCATGTCTGAGAAAATCAAAAAACATTTCGAAGGCATATGAATCCGTCAACATGCATTGCCACTTTAACATAAATAGATAACTAATATTAAAAACATGGTGACATTTCATTGGGACTTTTTTCTTTTTACTTTAACGCAATAAAACGGTCTATACCATCCACGAAGTCTCACGGTACAAGTCTTTGTGACATAATCGTGTGAAAGTATGAGGAATGGAGCAATTTGTCTCTACCTATTCCAATAAGCGGTCTAATTTACAGACCTACTAAGGTAACAACAGTAAATTTACTAACCAATTATGTTGCTACATTTACTTAGATATTTTCCTTCGCAGATTTAATAACCAATTATAATTTTAAAGTGCAACAGTAGAAGTAGTTCAGTGTTTCTAAGGCACATGAATAGTCATGTTACAGAGATTATACACAAGAATCGTTTCTACGGCTTTCGCGCCATTATTTAAATAACTTGGAAACCATTCGATGATATGCATTTATTGCTCTGATACGTATCAAAGACACGCTGCAGCTAAAATAGGATTTTTTTATAGGATATGGTAACAAACGAGCACACAGTTCATCTGACGGTAAGTGGTTGCTGTGGCCCATAGACATCTATATTTAACCTAGTTTGTGAATCATAATTTAAAATTAAAAATTTTGTACAGCCGACTTCAATATAGGTTATTTAAGAATAACTCAATAACCATTGGTCTGACCTTGATAAAATTCATATGGGACCACACGAGAACTATCAGCTTTCATATAAAAAAAGAATCATCGAAATCGGTTCGCCCAGTACAAAGTTATGAGGTAACACACATAAAAAAAAGAAAAAAAAAACATACACTCGAATTGAGTACCGTCTCCTTTTTGGAAGTCGGCAGAAAATGCAGATGCGTTGTCACCCGTGAGGACTAAAATGGAATGTCTCTTTTCCAGTAAAAAGGGACTCCGGTTTTCTACACTCACCATACGAAATACAGCAGTGTTAAGCTGCTATTTTACGCTGGTATTCTGTGAGAGCGTGGTCCTTCCCCGGTCGAGCCGACCTATTCGTGCTACAACTATACTATATACTAATATAGCTGCAGCATGGCTCTACTACGTATAACATTTCTTATTAAAATTAACATGGATTAAAAAAGACTTGACTAAACTTACAAACTCTAAATTATTAACACCAATATATTTTAAAGTAACAGGAAATTTAATAATGAACCAATTGAACGAGGCCTAAGTTAGATCTCCGAGGTACACCGTTTCAGGAAACTTTTTTTTTATATGATAAGGGTGACAAACGAGCACACATTCCACCTGATGGTAAGTGGTTGCTGCGGCCCATAGACATCTACATCTATCCTCTATTACAAATCAAAATGCAGATGCGTTGTCACCCGTGAGGACTAAGATGGAATGCCTCATTTCCAGTAAAAAGGGCCTCCGGCCACCTGCACTCACCAAGCGAAACGCAGAGGTAAACCTCTACTTCACGCTGGTATTCTGTGAGGTCGTGGTACCACCCCGGTTCGAGCCGGCCCATCCGTGCGACAGCAAAAGCTGCCGCGTGGCTCTACTACTTCTTCTTGTTCTTCTTTTTTACAGGCTTTCCTCAACATTCCTCATTATTATCTGCATACATGTGTGTATTGTAGAATGCATGCATGTACACTCTTGATAATTATTATTTAGTTTAATAATATTGTTGTTAACTCGTAATAATTAATTGTAAGTTTTTGGAAAAAATAAATATTTTTACTCTAATAATTTAATTTACAACTAGCGTGTAGTGTGTAGTGTGACTCAAAAAGTTAATGTGCTGATCTTAATAGTGATTGCTACTGAAATTTTAGTCTAACGTGCTAGAATTATATATAAGTCTAGCTGTTCCCTGCGACTTCGGCCGCGTGTAATTCAGGGTTTTAATTTTGTTGCGCAGAACCCTAATTAGTTTTCTAAAATATAAGTAACCTAAGTTACTCCTTATATTGTTGTTTTTATTATTCGCTCGAGAGAACAGGCAAAGGAACTAAGCCATACAGCCTTGTCTTTTTTATTTTGAATACATAGAATTTTAAAGCTTAAAGGCCGGAACCAAGAATTACTCCTTATAACATGAGCTACATATCTAACAGTGAAAGTCCCGTCAAAATCGGTCCAGTTGTTTCGGAGATTAGTTGGAACAAACAGACAGACATACAGATATACAAAATTTTTAAAAATTGTGTTATTGTCATAAGTACCGTATATACTTTCATATGCAATTAGTAAAAAGCTATTATTTTGAAATTACAAACAGACACATCAATTTTATTTATTTGTATAATAGATGGGATCTTCAATGTCAGTGCAAATACAAATTAACAAAAATTATCCTCTATCAACGTTGTTCAAAAAAGTGTATTATAAAAATAATTAATGCAGATGACACATTTTATTAAAACTATGCTTAAAAAGTTTCACATATTGAGTATGACTGCATGAAATACTTTTAATATTACGTTCATACTTTAAGCATGTTAGCAAGCAGTGCATAAAATAATCTTAACTTCCTACAACTTCCCTTATTAACTTGCGACCGGCAACAGAAATAAGCTTAACTTTTACTCGATATCCCTAAGTAAAAAGTGGTTTGAAACGAATTGAGTTGCCCCTTTTAGATAAGGTAATAACTAATTCACATCAAATGAAAGTTGAACTAGAGCGATTATTGACTTTCAATACTTAATAGCAAGTTTATTACATTTTATTTTCCAGGTTATTTTAATTATAATATCAATTTTTTTATTGATGACAAAATATTTTTATTGATGATAATATTGAGGGCTGCATGATGCAGTGGCTTAGCATTAAGTTGCAGCACTGAGTTTCAGGTTCAAATACCACACAAAACTAGTGTTCTGTATGTTCCGGGTTTGGATTTTGTTCTTTTTTTATATAGGAGAGGGGGCAAATGAGCATGCGGCTCACCTGATGGTAAGTGACTACCGCCGCCCATGAACAACTGCAACATCAGAGGAACCAGGGGAATTGCAGATGCGTTGCCGGCCTTTTAAAAAGGAGTACGAGTAGGCTCTTTTCTTGAAGATCCCTAAGTCGTATCGGTCCGGAAAAATCGATGATAGTAATCGATTCCACAAGGAATTCGTGCGAGGAAGAAAATATCTTCAACATTCTCACCAGACAAAACGCAGAAGCAGAGCTTCTACTTCACGCTGGTATTCTGTGAGGTCGTGGCACCAACCCGGCTCGAGCCGGCCCATACATGCAACAGCAAATATTGCCGCGTGGCTCTACCACCGTTAAAATACAAAGTTCTTATACAATTTGTGTATGTTAATAGGTTTATATGGACCTCTTCTTACCATTAGTGCACTGTGAGATTGTTTTTCACCTTTACTTCTACAAAACCACAATTTAAATTGCTTTTTAAATTTCAATCCTAAGTGCAGCAACTGTTATCTTATATGTTCATTGCAGTTTACATCAATAACCTATCAAAGTGATGTTTAATTGCCGCCGTATCGTGATGGAAACTGATAGAGATACGAAGCTTAGATAAAGGTGCGGTGGATTTACATGTAATCTGGTCCATTTTAATTCGCAATAAACATTCACTACTTCGTTATTTCGTTAGAATGGAGACACGAAGTTGAACTAGGTTTACAGTTTATTGTTTTCAAAACAACTTATTGGGTCATGTTATAATTAAATCTCCGATATCTTATCTGATTTTGAGATACACATGCTAATTGACATAAAACTTTAGTTAAGTAATTTTGTTGGCAACAAACTATTAAATTATTGCATTAGTGCATAATACCTTACTTTATCCACTATTTTATATCATTCCGTGTGAGTTATAAGAGGTGACTGAGGAAAATTAAACAGGAGATAGGCAGCATTATTTCCCTGATCACAACTTAAATTAATAAAAAACTGCAGTCGTATACGCGCTTGGCAGGCGCGTATACGACTGCGTATCTATATAATATGTTTTATATTTTGTTATGGCAAAAATCCATCTACGAGTATGTAAAACAGTTTTTGGAGGTAGCCTATATTCAACAACTGATTTCGAATAGAATGTAATGTTTAAGAATAGTTCATTGTTAATAATCGTCAACTAAATCTGTTACATAAAACAAACATTTGTTTATTTGTTTACCTCATATCTCATTCATCCGATTACTATTCAACTTTAATGACTTGTAAAAAAAACTCCTGTAAAAGTTGTTAACAAAAAAGATGCATTACAATCAACATATGCCAGAGATAGTATGTTATTTTAAAAAAAAAACATAATTCACACAAACTTATGATTAAACAACTGATCACTAAAGACAGTATCATATATAAATATCTTAATATTCACAAAGGTAAAATTATTAAAAACTGAAATAAAAAAATTATAGTATATATAATATTGTGTTAATCATCCGGTCCGTAGATCGAGCGAGAATGTGCGTTTTCAAACTCACATTGCATATGTGAACCAGTTTGTTGGGTTTGCTGGCGTTGCCCTGTCTCATTACAATTGTTTTGTCCTGTCACTTATTAAGGAACAAACAGGCGATAATGAGTGAGAAGCTTCTATACAGCGGCTCGTCTTTTTTATAAAGAAAAAGTATCTAACCGCCTTATTTAAATAAATATTAAGCGTCGAACACACAGTCCACTTGTTGGTAAGTTAATACACCTACATCAATTATTAATCAAGAATCTAAATTCAGATTAGTTGTCATCTCTGAGAATGAAGATGAATGCCTCCATCACATATAAAAAGGTTTCCAATTTTCGACACTTACCACACGAATCACACCTGTGTACGTTGCTATTTTACACTGGTATTCCAAATGGTATACCTTTTCATGGATTCCGTAAAAGGTGACAGTGGAAATTAAAATGGACAGCAGCATCTCCCTGATAATAACTCGAAATGATAAAAACTGCGATTGCTAGCTCGCCTACCAAGCTTTGCAACTATGAAAATATTTCCCCTATGCATCTATGGTGGGACCTATGTTCAGCAGTGGACTTTTGATATGATATAATGAATGTTTTTTTTTTTTATAGGAGAGGGGGCAAACGAGCATGCGGCTTACCTGATGGTAAGTGACTACCGCCGCCCATGAACAACTGCAACATCAGGGGAACCAGGGGAATTGCAGATGCGTGGCCGGCCTTTTAAAAAGGAGTAGGCTCTTTTCTTGAAGGTCCCTAAGTCGTATCGGTCCGGAAAAATCGCTGATGGTAATCGATTCCACAAGGAAGTCGTGCGAGGAAGAAAACATCTTCTAAATCGCACAGTGTTTACTGGAGGACGTGATTCCTTCTCGTCACAGGGGATCCATTTGTGTTGCACCTCATAAAAATACTCACTTTAATCACTTATTCTAACACATTTTTCGTAACATTGGTTCCAGATTAAAAACTACAAAAATTATACACATCACCATTAGTTCGTGCAAAGAAACCAGGATTAGAAACCTCTGAAAGTAATAATCTGAGCTTAAAGTTATCGTGTAAATTCGGATTACTATAAATTACTCTCGAAACTCGAATCATTAAGCTGAAGTGGCAATGGCCCGGCCATATAGTTCGACGAACCGACAACCGATGGAGAAGAAAGGTTCTAGAATGATAGCCTCGCAAAACCTTGGAAGGCCTATGTCCAGCAGTGGTCATGTAAAGGGCTAAAATAATGACAAAAGTTGTGGTGGAGCCGAATGAGAATCCATTTTTTATTTATAACACAGTTTTCATTTATACCTAGTGATATGCCCCGGCTTCGCACGGGTGATTTCTATATCTCGCCAACAGCGCCACCTACCGCGTCCAATTGTGAATCTAAACCATCCAAACTCAAATGGACACAAAATTTTTCACATTTATTAAAATCGCTTGAGCCGTTTTCAAGTTTCCGCGAGACTAACGGCTAAATTAAATTTTCTCATGAATGAAAAAAACTGCTACTAAGTATGATGGACACCTTTCCTGCCTTGAAGTCTGTCAGGATAGGTATGGAGAGCCAATACAAACAATGGCTGTGAGGTATTCAATCTTAGTCCTTAAACCTAAGCAGTCTTCTTTGTTTGAAGTTGGTTGCAGCTGCCTATGGACTGTAGTAACCAGTTGCCATCAAGTAAGGGGCCATTAGTTTGTTTCTCATTTCAGTTCTTAACCCCCGACGAAAACAGGGGAGTGTTTGTGGCGGGTGGAAGGAAAAGGGGAGATCTCCCGCCGGGCAAGGTGTTCTGCCCGGGGAGCGGCCAACGCTCCGATTGGTAGTTCGGAGCCATTCTATATATGCTGCTTTAACTTCGAAACTTTGTAAGCGCGATTTAGGCTTCGATGTGTTTCACTTGTGGCGCGACGACAGCGCCGCCACATCACCCCCCTGCTCAGACTGGAGGTCGATAGTGCAGTCTAGATGTCGACGAATTTGCAGGTGCCAGGGAATTGCCTTGTAAGTCTGCGGTGAGTCGAAAAGAAGGCAAGTAATCTGCGAGAGTGCCGTGAAGCAGAGGCGAGCAGTAAGGCTCAGAGCCGTGCCGAATACTGTAGCGCAGAGAGTAGCTTGAAGGAACAGGAAGCATTATTATTCCAGCGCTGCGATGAACCTTTTGTAAAGCTAGATGGCTTGCAGAATGTAAAGACTGCAGACAATATTTGCTCGGGAGCAAATGAATGGGGTACTTGAGGACAATGACGAAGGTATGAAGTTGTAGTTTCCGAAGGTTGTTGGTTGCGTGTTCAAATCACGTCGGGTGGTCAGTGGTCACCACTGTGGCGAGTGGAAGGAAAAGGGGAGATCTCCCGCCGGGCAAGGTGTTCTGCCCGGGGAGCGGCCAACGCTCCGATTGGTAGTTCGGAGCCATTCTATATATGCTGCTTTAACTTCGAAACTTTGTAAGCGCGATTTAGGCTTCGATGTGTTTCACTTGTGGCGCGACGACAGCGCCGCCATATGTCATAAGTTTAATGTGTGTATCTGAGTATTGTAACGCCCAAAACGTATGAACCGATTTCGATTTAATCATTTTTGGTTGGAAGGTGACTTGATCGACAGTACTCTTAGCTATGATTGAAGAAAATCTGTTCAATCGTTTGAAGAGCATCACCTTTTTTTTCGGGATTTTTATAAATTTTTAATTTAAGTTATATGAAAAAATAAGTTCATAACATTTTTCGTAACTTTATATTCCAATAAATATTCACGATAATGTAGATATCGCTTGTTTTACATATATGGTTAAAAGCTAATTCAACCTGAGGACCTCGAGTGCTCTCAAGTTTCAGTGCAACTACAGACCATTAAGGTAATAGCGTTGTAAATATATTTCTGTAACATTATATACCACTTCTATAAAATCTTACGGAAGAGATGAGAATGGTGTAGAAACTGTTATTTTAAGACAGTTTGCAATAAGCAATAGCTAGTGGATAAATAACTTCAAAAAAGTTCCGAGGTATTAAATTCAGTTGTTTACATTTTTGTATGTTACGCGATATCTTCATCAACTGTGAATCGATTTTGATGTATCTGTTATTATAAAATATCCTATAAAATATACCTGATATAGAGCCTATATATACCTCATAGATGGTGCAATATAAATTTGGAGGCTAAAATTCCACCTAATGAATCAAAATTTTGGATAAAGTTATTAATGTAACAATTAAGACGACATTAAGACTTTGATATTCCTTATTCCATTCAAAAGGGTAAAAATAGTTTAGTTTAAAAAAAGTTAAAGCCGACTTCAAAGAATTGAAAAGAATAAAATAATTTCCCTTTTTTTTATAGAAGAGGGGGCAAACGAGCATGCGGCTCAGTGATGGTAAGTGACTACCGCCGCCCATGAACAACCGCAGCACCAGGGGAATTGCAGATGCGTTGCCGGTCTTTTAGAAAGGTGTAAGCTCTTTTCTTGAAGGTTCCTAAGTCGTATCGGTCCGGAAAATTCGCTGGTGGTAATTGATTCCACAAGGAAGTTGTACGAGGGAGAAAACTTCGTCTAAATCGCACAGTGGTGGACCGCCAATCATCCAGATGGTATGGATGGTAACGTGAGTTTTGTCGCGATGTGCGATGGTGAAATTGAGCGGCTGGAATTATTCCGAACAATTCCTCAGAGCACTCCCCGTGATAGATGCGATAACATTCTGAAGTCGCGGCTTTAATTCTTCTTAGCACCGACTTTAGAACATGAAATTATTTTTTTCAATTTGTCTTTCAAATCGCCTTTATTTTTTTTTTTTATTAAAAGTTCATTTTAACGAAATTAAATTTAACGACAATACGACTATCATATCTGATTCGTTTTAAGATAAGTTACGTTTTTCGTATGACTGCGTATTAGGGAAATACCAAGACGATCTTATGGTTTTGTATTATACAGTTTAATACTATTGCATTTCGTATGGTGAGTGTAGGAACCAGAGACCCTTTTTACTGATAACCATGTATTCTATCTTACTCGTCAGTAGTGACAACGCATCTACATTCTGTTTCTTAATCGATGATTTCCTTACGTATTTATGGACCACAGCATCCACTTAAACAACAACAGATGAAAGGGTGGTGCGAAACTGATAGAAACCGAAGTTAAAAGTGCCACGTTATAATAAGTTATTAGTATTGTAAATATTTTCCATGACTATGAACTGCATTTACTTAGTCAAAATTTTAGGACAGATTGGCGGGAATTTTTTTTTCCAAAATTAGTCTTTGTTTCTGTGACTAAAACCCAACAGTAATATGCTGTCGCCGACAAACATAATAAAACAATAATATTTTAAATACTTGTGTTCCAACTGACAACACCAATTGTATATAATCAATTGTATATTTCTAGGTTGTCCACAGTATTTTATCAAGTAGCCTACATCTTTATCACAAGAAACACTAGCGTTATATAAACCGAGATATTTGATAGAGATTGTTTGGAATCCTGCTTGACAAGCAAAGGCTTTCGAATATCGCGTGAAGATATTTCAGGTCGGTTATTGTTAACGAGTTTATGGGATAAGCACTCTCCGTTCGAGTAAGACCAGGTGAGGCAATTACTTATTTTATGTTTGTAGAGGTGCGGGAATTAGCGCGGGGAATATTTCATCTCTCCAGAGGCTCCTTAAATACTCTATGCTCAATTGTAATATATAGTCTTATAGAAGAAAAAAATATTATTGGACATCTTCTACACAAATAAATAAAATTGAAGTGTCTGTTTGTAATTTTAAAATAACAGCTTTTTACTAAATTCATATGAATGTATATATAGTACTTATAACAAAAACACAAATTTTAACATTTTTGTCTGTCTGTCTGTCGGTCTGTCTGTTTGTTCCGGCTAACCTCCGAAACGGCTGGGCCGATTTCGACGGGACTTTCACTAGCAGATAGCTGATGTTCTATGGAGTAACTTATATTTGAGAAAAATTAGGGTTCTGAGCAATATCATTAAAACCTTAAATTACACGCGGGCGAAGTCGCGGGGAACGGCTCGTATAAATTAAATTAAATTAAAGGACACGATCATGCCCATAAAATAAAAATCTGGAAATAATTTCTAGCAGATCGTATATTACACATTAATCAAGGCTTTTGGTGCTCCATAGGCTGATAAGGATCACTCGTAATATAAAAACACATGTTAGAAACACACTGCACTTGTATTACGGTTTCATTTTGAATAGATCCGTTAGATCGGGGAAGGACCACTATATCTCTGAATACCAGCATAAAATGCAGAATAATACTTATTTTGTACCGATTTCAAAAACTATGAGGTACTCAATTCGACTGTATGTTTTTTTTATTTGTGCCACCTCATAACTTTGTGCTACGCGAACCGATTTCGAAATATTTTTTTATTTGAAAGCTGGTGCTTTTCATGTAGTCGCATATAAATTTGATCAAGGTCTGAGCAATAGTTTTTGAGTTATTCTTAATAATATATATTGAAGTCGGTTGTACAAAATTTTTTGTTGCATGCCTTAAGCGCAAAGCGCGTAGGTATGTTCTAGTAGCGCCTAAAAATCAAGATTCCAACGTTTTGTCGCATAAAATCGTATCTAACAATCATATTGAACATATAAATGATAAAAAAGCTCATTGTCAGAAACATAAATGATAGTTGAACTTATTAATATTCTTTTTAAATCGATTAAGTGCTATTTTTACATAAAAAAGTGGTTTTAGTGGCATATGGTGTACATTTGTCAAGTACGCATGGAGTGGTAAACACGATAAACTTTTGAAAATATCAATAGTTTAACTCAATCTATTTTTTAATCTCTTCATCTATCATCTGGGAACCCATGAAATGTGAATAGCAGTTAATTTTTTTTTTTTTAGTTATAATAAATTTTTTCAGTCAATCAATTTTTGGTGTTTTGAGCAGCCTTATAACAGTCTTGTCGTGAGAGGATACTGTATCGGTTTTTGCAGCGGCTCAAAAAGATCGCTGTACAAATACAAAATATTCGAAAAACCAAATTTGATACATACTTGATTATTATAATAATCACAGATTTTTATTACAATATTTTAAAAACACGGAATAAATAATAGTACTACGTACATACTAAAAGTAAGTAGGATGTATATATTTAAGTATATTTATACATAAATACAAAATTATTGGAAAATTGGAAGCATAATAATAAGGTTATTAGTGAAAACTTGTGTGTATTTAAACTATTTTAAAAAAATTACGTATAATCATGTTATACGTAATTTTTTAACGCGGTTAGGGCATACATTTATCAATAGCTTTTTAAATTATAGTTCCGTATAGTTAGAGACGAGAACTGAAGAAACTTTTTAATGTATCTTAGTTCTCAATGGTGTCAACGAATCTGTTTTGTGATTCTTAACCGAGGATAGTTGTTAATGTCTGTATGTAAATCTAATGTAAATTTTACCCAAAGATAGGGCAAAAAGGATAATTAAATATTAATTTATGATTATTACCACCATAACTCAGTTATTATTCCCAGATTTATTTGAATTGTATACGTTCTCTACAGCTATTAACTATATTGTAGGAAGTCATATTATGTCATAAAAGGCACGTAGTGCAATTCACAATGCTGTGTTAGTCCCTACGTTAATGTATACTCGTGAAAGTTAGTTGTGATAGAAGAAAAACATGTGAATAAAATTTATACTGTAGAAATGTGATCATTAAGAATTAAGTTAGATCAAACTCTGAATGATAGACTGAGAAATTGGGTTATAACAGAAAAGTGTGGTTTGTAAGGACTAAGGAGATGCTGTGACTAAGATTAAAAAAATGCTTCGGTGATTTGGACGTGTAGAAAAAATGAATGCGAAAAAAGTGACGAAAGAAAACGTAACAAATTTATCTGCATAATTGAATGACAAAATCAGCAAGGAACGTCCTACATGGAAGTTTATTGACCAAGTTGGCGATATATTGAAGATGGGCCAAGTTAAGGCCTAAACTAATGAGCATGTATGTGTAAATATATGGATTTGAAAGAAGTTAGGTCACCTTAAATATGACACATGTCAGTAAGTGCTTTCAAACTCTAAATCATGGCAACGGTACATATAGCCTTAATCTGATATTTATTTAAAAAATACTGTAACATTTTCACTTTATATCCTGCTACCATTCAAATAATAAAATCTATATGAACTCTATTCCATGAAACATGAAACGTAAACAAAGTAAAAATAAATATAGTGGTGGCAGGTGACAGGAAATTAAGTACGTATCTTACCATTATCAAAAAAATCCTGGAATAAATCGGATTATATCAAAGCATTCCGAGAAATCAGAGCAAGAATGAGCATGTTATTTCTTTTGGTGACGTGGCAATAGCATCTGCAAGTCTCAACTTCTTTCTGACACAGATTTCAATAAAACAAATTCGAACCCATGCAATGTGGTAGTTTTTTAAAAGAATTCATCATTGAGTTCTATGGAAGAGGTTAGAAAGCTCTCATGGTCCTCGAGATGGCTGTATGCCATCACGTAAAAACCACTTATAAAATATCTAAGCCGACGACGGGGAGTAGCGCAAACGTGTGAGACATCTGGTTCTGCAATCTCCAGTCCACTTGTCATGCGTGGCGATTACTGCAAAACCTTCTTTCAATGGTAAAGGTCCATGTCCAACGTGAACTGTTACGAATTAATAAAGAAAAGAAAAACCTTCAGCGTTGATACTTAATCAAACTACCATCATAGATATATGAATAAAAAGAGAGCTTTGACATTTTCTATCTGTTCCTCTGTCAGTACTTTGTCAGCTTAATTAGTTAACAAAGCCCATAATTAACAGCTACATCCATGAGGCGAAGGCGGTACCTCAGGTTTGATTAGTGGTTGCTTTCATGATACAAGACACGGAAAGTTATAAAACCTTTAATCAATTTATGGCCTAACGTAGAGAAGCTCTTAGATTGCAATTTTAGCTATCTAAAATCTATTAGCTTTAAAAACAGTAAACTTTCACTTTTTTTATTTATTCGAACCAATAAATAGCAAAGGTTTGAAATAATACTATATTTCTCTTAAAAATTTAGTTCACGAGAAACTTAAATAATACCTAATTCAATAAATAATTTGATAAAGATTAGTTAAACTAAAATGATTTTTTTTATAAAAGGAACGGTGACAAACGAGCATACAGTTCAACTGATAGTTGTAATAAATGGATGCGGTGACCCTAAGACATGCATCTATTCTCGATTAACAATCAAAATGCAAATGCGTTGTCGCACTTGTAGACTAACATGAAATGCCTCGTTACCAATAAGATGGATTCAAGTCCCTGTCGCGCTCTAGTCTAAACACATAACATTAGCTGCTATATCATGCGATCGTGGTCCTTCCACAGACTCAGTCGAGTCGCTTTTGTTTTACTGTAGTCATAATACACCACAGTATAGCTCTGGCACGTATAAATAAAATTTAAGTAAGCATTTAAAATAACAAATGATTTGTAGAACTGTTTTGTTTTGCTTTCAAGTTTTTTGTAGTGAGCTTTCAAGTTGTTTGTAGTGGTAATTATTGATACTTATGTTACTTAAAACATATGACTCTATTAACGCATATATGTTTTATAACATTTTTTAAAGTATAAGGGTGACAAACGAGCACACAGTCCACCTGATGGTAAGTGGTTACTGAGGCCCATAGACATCTACATCTATCCACGTTTGCGAATAAAAAGCAGATGCGTTGTCAGCCGTGAGGACTAAGATGGAATGCCTCGTTTCCATTCCAAATATGTATATATCAGGCAATCACATATTTCTCACTGTTACATTTTTTATTACTGCTCATATAATCCATTTCATAATACGATTGCCTTCTTTTTTTAAGGCTGAAATGAGAAACGAACAGTGCACCTGAAGTTGAATGGCTACTGCGACTCTTGGACACCCTTAGCCAACTTCAAACAAAGAAAGCTACAGATATGTTGTAACCTTTGAGGACTAAGTGGTACGTGGTAGAGCCATGCTGCAGCTATATTAGCAGTATAGTTGTAGCACGAATGGCTCGGCTCGACCGGGGAAGGACCACGCCCTCACACAATACCAACGTAAAATGGCAGCTTGACACTGCTGTGTTTCGTATGGTGAGTGTAGAGAACCGCGACCCATTTTACTGGAAAAGAGGTATTCCATGTAAGTCCTCACAGGTGACGACGTATCTGCATTTTGATTCTTTATTGAGGATAAATGTAGATGTCTATGAGTCACAGCAACCACTTACCATCTGATGGACTGTGTGCTCGTTTCTCATCCAATCCTATAAAAAAAAAACTAAGATGGAACGTCTCACAACGTCCGGAACACTACAGTGCACTTACTGCTGCTTTCCTGTAGAAATACGTAAGAGGGTGATACCTCCTGAACGGGAAAAGTTCTATCAACAATCATTTTAATATAACATTTTAGTCTTATTAGTCTCTGATAGGAGGTTGTATGTAAAATAATGAGAGTCCGTAAAGTTTGCATAATATGTAAGTTAAAAGGAGGTCCATGATCATGGTTACAATTCAAGCTTATATTTCTTGAAAACTTAGTTGTTTTTTATAATATAGGATGACAAACGAGTACACAGTTCACCTGATGGTAAGTGGTTACTGTGACCCATAGACATCTACATCTATCCTCAACAAAGAATCAAAATGCAGTTGCGTTGTCACCCGTGAGGACTAAGATGGAATACCTCTTTGCCAGTAAAACGGGTCTCCGGTTCTCTGCACTCACCATACGAAATACAGCAGTGTTAAGCTGCAATTTTACGCTGGTATTCTGTGAGACCGTGGTCCTTCCCCGGTCGAGCCGACCCATTCGTGCTACAACTATATTACTAATATAGCTGCAGCATGGCTCTACCGCGTATAAAATATTAAACTTACTTAAAATATAACATAAAAGTATTGTTTAAATAAATCAGAGAACGTTAGTAACAACCACCTAAAGGGATAAAGGTTTTCTAATAAATTCGGAGTACTCACAACCTATAACGTCAAGTTAACTACATATTTGAAAAGTGGATATAGCATTGGCAAGCGCTTGATTTAAGTCAACAAGCACCGCAACCCACTCACAGTATATCATGTGTCTACTTTCCATACAGTTTAATGTGAGTGTTTTAAATCGAATAAAAAAATATTTTACAATAACTTATAATTTAATAAAGAAATAAGGTTTCACCGTAATCACTACAGTTTTTTCATATCTATGAATGTAATAAATAAGTGCATCGGAAAAGCTTACCTATATAATGATCCGCTTTTTCCTAACAGATTTCACGTAGAAAATATTTTTCCACATTTTTCACCTAATAAGCATTTCTTCCATATCCAACATTGAAATTTCAACAGGTATAATAACCACACCTCACGCACCAACCATAGTTTCACTTAACCAACACACGAACTCGACGAAACCTTACTTTTGTAACTTAACCAGAATTTACACGTCGATAACGATGTATGACAAAGTACGTAGACACAGTGACAACTCGCGGCGACCACTTTAAAAATTGTTTGTTGTTATTACAATAAAACGATTGAACTAAACCTTGAGACACTTTCTAGTACATCGACTCTAACGTTTTAATACACAAATCAATATATTTGACGCGTAAAATCATAAAGAATCACTCGCTATAAAGCGTTTGATGACCCTAAAAGTTGCTTTACAACTGAGACTTGAATGCAAAACGCACAGTTTCTCTTGCGCTCGCGCGGTCGGTATGCACGTGCGTTTGTGTGCGTGCGCGGTTACAAGCCTTACACACACAGACATGAATGAAGGCTGCACGGTTTTTGTCGATGTCCACAGGGCAAGTAACCTTAGCGGTGATGTCTTGTAATTCGTAAAAGCTTCTAGCTTTTATTTCTATTTTATATTTTACATGTATTCGAAAGTTAAAATTTTGTTCTTAAAATATGCTTCCTATATTAAATAATATTAATGATCTCAAAATAGCCGCGGATAGCAAAAAAATGCAAGCTTTTTACGCATTTGGCATTTAAGTTTATCTAATAAAACAGTGTAATTCAAATAATTTAGAAATTTAAAACTTAAAATGATAAAGAATTTGCCACAGAAAATTTTAAATTCTTGTTCCAAGTTGCAAAGCTTTGACATGAAAGCGCATTTTTTTCTGAAAGCTGCTTGCTGGTCGATGTCCCGCTAGCAAGATTCAAGCGCTGATCTTTTATCCCGCTCTAAAAAACTTTTAACAGTACTATAAACAGAGAAAGATATATTGCTGTGAGGATACAATGAATTTGCAGAACTTGAAGTGGCTTTACTCCGACATTATTAACCATGACAATGACGGCCGTGTGAGTAAAAGCCGACTTATTTAAAAAGAAGCTCAAGCTATATGTTATATAGAAGCCCTAATGCTCACTTTCCCTCGCTAGTGTAACCAAGTTACCGTTTCGTTTGTTATATATGGATAGTGGGCTGATTTGTTAAAGTATAAAGTTAGTGACTAATTTGTAGTAATTAAATGTATATTACATCTTATTTAACAATAGTTACTTTTAAGTCATTATAAATTGTTACAATTTTGAAAAAAGAAACTGTTAGAATAAAATATTTTAAATTACAACAAAAATAACAATAAAAAATCTTACTGATAAAATGTATGGTGGAACATCGAATAGCATACTTCTACTTCTTTTTCTTTTTCAGCCTTATCTACTGTAAAGCTGAACGATGTCATATGCATTTTCTTAAAATGATAAAATTCTTAAAATATTTTTTTAAGAAATCTTATGAAGTCTTGAGAAATCTTAAAATATGTTAACTCAAATTTTAAGGGTCTTTAAAAATATGCAATAATAAATTAAAATAATAATAAAACACAATTACGATTAAAACTTCAAACAAAAATCACAGCGATGTTTTTAAAGTGGTCGTGTTATATAATGGTAGACATTTTGACCAATATGAGCTTGTCCAACAGAAAGGCTATAATTTACTAAACTGATGATTTAAATAAAAACACTTGCGTAACAATATACATAATTGTGAAACCTTTTGTATTTAAAGCTTTATGTTTAAAATAAAAATACGATGGTTGGGTGGCACACATTAAAAATGCATGTATATTATATTTTTACAAATAAAAACTGGCACTTTTTACCTTAAAAAACTAATCAACCTATTGAAAAAAGTTAAAGTAATTTAAATTTAAAAAAAAATTATAAAGCGACTTCAAAAACTTCTAAAAAAAACTCTCTTCAAAAGCTATTCTGTGGCAATCATATCATTTTTTGTATTTAAAATCGGTATTTACTTATTTTAAACTTTAATTCAATATGACTACTACAATGTATTTTAATTAGTGTAACATCAAAAACTTCATCCCCTATTTTTATACCCTTAGGAGTTAAATTATTCTTTGAACTTTTATCGATATCTGAAGCCTATTTAATAAAAGAAAAATCATTGATATCAAAAAATTCTGCCGTTTCCACAAAATTAGGGAACATACATAAAAAAGTCCCCCAACCCCCGTTGTCAATGAGTGTTTTAAAGTACTCGAAACGTCGGAAATTCAAAATAGGTTAATTTTCGCGATTAAATCCGTAAGACTTAGTTTCATTTAAAAGTGTAATTTTCGCGTAAACAAGAAATCGTTACGTAAAAAAACATACACGTCGAATATCCATTTAACAATCTCATTAATTGTGCTCTGTAAAAAAATTAAAAATGTCATTTAATAAAATAAAAATTGCGATCGATGTTCTACACTTGCAATTTAAGCATTATCTTAGCACTAGTCTCATTTGTTTACAAGTAACTTAATTTATTGAAGATGTCATGTGCAACAAAGCTCGTTGAAACTTTCGATGAATAATAAAATGTTAAAGTATGTGACATTCCTTCGATCATTCCATCTCTTTCCCTGATGGAAAGCGGCCTATGTAAGGTAAGAGAGGGCGATATCGGAGGAAGTACTACCTTATCGTTCATTCCAGGAATAACTTTCCCATAGACTGTGATGGTAGATGGGTTATACGTTTGGAATGCAAAAAGTAAGCCAAGCTTATGCTTCACTTTGTGTTTTTGTCATTAACATGGACTTTTTATCCTGTAAAACCTGACGGACTATACCCAAATTTTATGGATTTAAAATTATTACTTTACGTGGTAGAGCCCTGCTGCAACGTCCGACGTCCATTGCGTTCGTTGACGTCCATTGCGTTCCACCTGTCACGTTTGATAGTTCTATCATACCTTATTCCGACAGCGTTAAAAATCTGGGTATCTTGACACAACCTTAATTTGGTCCACCCAAATTCAGAATATTAGTGGTTCTGTTTTTGCTAAGCTCAGTGCTTTGAACCGTCTTAGGAACTTTCTTCCGATCAAGGTAAAGATAACTCTGGTGCAATCTCTTATTTTGCCTATTATTAACTATGCTGATGTATGTTTTCCTAATCTCAATGAGGTTTACCTTGATAAGCTGGATCGTCTCGTCAATAACTGTATCTGTTTTATTTTTCGTCTTCGCAAATTTGATCATGTATCCTCATTTCGCACTCAGCTTAAATGGGTTCCAATTCGTCAGCGAAGACACATTAGGATACTTAACACAATTTTTTCTATTTTATTCGATAACCATTATCTAAATTATCTAAAACATAAGTTTCAGTTTCTGCGGGACACTCATGACAGACAGCTTCGTTCATCGGAGACTTTTGCTCTCTCCATTCCCCTTCACCGTTCGAGTTTCATATCTTCATCGTTTGCTGTCTGAGCCGCGCGCCTATGGAATGACCTGCCTGAAAAATTAAGAAAACCTAACTGCAAACAAACATTTAAGAAGAACATTCGACATCATTTTCTAAAACTGCTTTACAACTACTAAGTTCCGTAATCATTAGTATATTACGTATCTTTATGTATCTTGTATTATATTATATTTTCTTATAATATATAAATTTATATACTTGTGTATATTGTTATATGTATGTATGTATGTGTGTATATGTATGTATATATGTATATAACATGTATATGTATGTGTGTATGTATATTTCTTTGTAACCGCCTTCGTAGTTATATCACTGCCTTAAGGTTGACTGGCAGAGAATGCTTCTAGCATTAAGTCCGCCTTTTGTTCCTTTACTTAATGTGTAAGGTTCAATAAAGTTTAAATAAATAAATAAATAAATACCAGCGTAAAATAACAGCATAATGCTGCTGTTTAATAAGGTGAGTATAGAGAACCGGCGACATTTTTACTGGTAGCGAGGCATACAATCTAAATAAAATAGGCATATAAAATAGTATGTTGATACTTAATTGAAGATAAATGTATTCGTCTATTAGCCACATCGTCCACTTACAATCAGGTGGTCTACCTACTCTTTTGGCATGCTTATTTTATAAAAAAATAGTCTTTATAACCTTCAAAATATAATCAAATAAGTTTTTACCAATCAACTCATATAGCAAATCGCAAGGACATCACGACGATAGGAAGTAATAAAAAGAAATATATCTGTTAGGTTTCTTTCTCTGTTACATCTTCAATCAGAGGAATCACATTTTGAAACTCCTTAAAGAGTTTTATTAAAAAGTAAAACTCTAGTATATATATATTACTGTAAAAGCTAGAACTACGGTAAATCCTAAGATTTTCCGGTAGTACCTAAGATTTACCAAGTCTTAATGGTAATAGGCTAAACTGTTGTGTGGTAATCGTTAATTTCGGACTTTTACTAGCATTAATTTAGTAAATCTTAGGTTTTACCTCAAAGACACGTAAAATGTTGAAAAATAGTCATGTCGTGTGGAGCATCTCCCCCCTTACACGTGTCACTTCTCTCCGCGCGACACAGTCAATGGCAGGCAAAGTGTAGCATGGCCTCCTATTAGATGGAGTGACGACCTGGTAAAACATGCAAGCAATCAGTGGATGCAGTTAACTCAGAACCGTGCCTTGTGGCATTCCTTGGGGGAGGCCTATGTACAGCAGTGGACTTGTGAATGATGATGACGATAAAAATTAATGAATAGTAAGCTTAGCCAACGAAGGTATTATGTTTCTGAGCAGAAAACAAATATTTGTTTATTTTACAGTATTCTACTTTAAAAAGTCATCATGAAAATATTTTAAGATTTATCAAATTAACATGATTCAATGTTTTATAAATACTTTCTACTTTTATTACATATTTTTATTTCCAAAATCAACATTTAGTTATATTCATTAATATAATTTAGCATGTACCAAACTCTAATGGTAAAAGCCTGAAAAATCGTCTCATTTTATTTTATACCTTTATCAGCTCATGTTAGTAAACCCTAAGATTTAAAAGAAACACCGAAGATTTACCCAAAGATGGGCTTTTACAGTAACATATATACATATGTCGTATCGTTGAGCACAAGCCTCCTATTATTTCTGAGAGCGTTTTTAAAGCAGGAATTATCTATCCACCACGCTGTCGCATTTGGTGTTCACGGCAACGTTTAGAATTGCCAACAATAATATATTATCGAGTGTCTAGTTGGTCTGAATGCTGTAACGACTCTTGATATGAGGTCCTGGGTTTAAATAACATATCGAGCCAAAATTATTTAATGAGATTTTCAGTCAAGCAATTCTCAATAGCAGCTCGAAGTTGAAAAGCCGTTGGTCCTGCGCCAGAACTCTCTCGATTGGTCGCCGTAATCGAAATTTAGTTAGCAGAACGTTATATAATATAGTATCCTTATATGTTCCTGTTCCGAATACATACTAAATTTCTAAAAAAAATAGTAATTTTAATATAACGTGAAGTTATTAAAAGGCAGCAAAATATATTAATTATTTTTAATAAACTTTAAAATAAAACATCATCATCACCATTAAAATCCTTTACAAGTCCGAAAGAACTATCTCCGCTAAGAAATGTTGCAAATCAACAAAAACGCCATTTGCATTTTATTTTCAGCCCACCTGATGGTAAGTGGTTGTTGTAACCTATAGACATCTTACATATATCCTAAGATAAATAATTAAACATGAGAACTAAGAGGGAATGCCACTTTTCCAGTAAAATGGGTCTCCGGTACACTCACCATACGAAACACAGCAGTGTTAAGCTGCTATTTTACGCTGATATTCTGTGAGAGCGTGGTCCGCCCCCGGTCGAGCCGACTCATTCATGCTACAATCATACTACTAATATAGCTGCAGCATGGCTCTACCACGTATAAATCATGCACCAACTTTCCATATCTTACCAATTCGTCCTTCCATCATTTTAGCGCTTTCAATAAAATATACTATATGTTTTCTTATAATTTTACAGGTAATAACTTCGAAAACACTTTAGTATTTGAAACAGAAGCTGGCATCCCTTATTGCCCCTATTATATATTAGTACCTTAGTACGTCTGACCACATACATCTAACATCCTTAATTAAAAAAATATATTTTAGATCGTCAGTAAATTTATTAGCTCCGTTATTGAAAATTTTAATTAAGGATAAAAATAAAAATAAGTCCAAAAGTGTTATCTCCTTAAAAGGAAAGCTTTTTAAATTAAAAGCCTTTTGAAATTTTATTTAATTGCCCGACGGAATGTTGTAAGTCAGCACCGCAAAACGCATAATTCAAACAGGCTAATCGCCATTCTTATTTCAACCTTAACGTGATCGATTTTAAATATTGTCGAGCACTTACACGAGTGGCTCGAACAGCCATAAAAATTGCAAAGAACTCGGGGCCAAAAAAATATCCGCCAGCGACTATCGTTCCAGGCAGATTTCTCATTACAAAACTGCTGTTGCTACAACGCGACGGACACGATATGGGTCGTTTACGGATATCGAGGCAATTTCAACAAAATTATGCCTTCACTATTGATAGGTATAACAAAATCGTGCGAATACGGCCCAGATAAATTGCGGACTATTTTCTAATGCCAGACTAACGTCTAGATAGATGTTTGTCTGTCGTGACGAGCGTGAAGTGTTGGGAATCGACGCTTACGATTATTACACCGCTCATATAACCATCGCGAGCAATTATTATATGACATAGAACATGTCAAATCATCCGTGTTTAATGAAAAATAAAAGGATAAATATCATTATCATTAATGTAGTCTTTCACAAATCCACACTATAATATACACGTATGAATAAGTAAAATTATACATGTGTGAATATAAGTATGAGTAAAATGCAGTGTAATAACGGCGTAAGAGACACCATCGCCCAATTTCATCCCGTGGACGACTATTTATTTTCTTTTTCTTTTCTTTTATCTTAAAAAACGACTATGGGAAATCCCAAAAAGGATATCATGGGTTTCCAATACATAGCAGTATTTAAAGCTATCTCGTTTACACCATGTGTAAATAACCCAGACCGGCGGCGGGGAGCAGTAAAAAGGGTGAAACGTCTGGTCTTTCATTAGAGAATAATACATGGTTATTTTTCAAAGTGTAGCCAAATTTTAAACTCAAATTCAATATATAAATTATGATATACCGTTATTGCAGTTTTTCGCAATACGAGTAAATATGGCTTCTACTTTTATTTCAAATTGTCCCCAATTTCATTTGATTTATGGGCCTTTTTTGCCTACCGATCGACCCTTACGAATGTGTGCGTGCGGAGTAAAATCAGATAAAATAATGCATTACCACGCATCTTGAATTTAAAAGATAGATAGGACAGAATGTTTGAAACTTTTTTTATTAATTTTTCTTCACCATTTGCCTATATTATTTATTCCTAACCTTCTCTGCAAATTTGGCCGGTTATTACAAAATAGCCGTAGTAGCTCAGATGGTTAGCGCTCGCTGTTAGTTTCACAGTACGCGAGCAACCCGGGTTCGATCTCCGCCGGCACCAATGAAATAGCTAATTGCAATTTTAAGTGCTGATTTACCACGTGCTAGGCGGTGAGGGAAAACATCGTGAGGAAACTTGCATGTATGAGAAATAAGAAAAAAAATATTTCGTAGAAATTCGAAGTTCGCCAACACGCATTGGGGCAGCGCGACGAACATTTCCTTGCCCTAAAACCCTCTCAGAAATGAGAGGAGGCCTGTGCCCAGCAGTGGGACATATATAGACTGTAACTTTATTACAAAATAACCTTGTACATTCTTTGTGTCATATAAAGCAATCATCAAACCGCAAATGCTTAAAATAAGACAGTCGGTGACTAAAAATCTCTTAAAATATTAGTCTGTCTACTTAGTAGCGTCATATATCGAAAAGTTCTTAAAGATTATCGCAACTAAATACTGCAAGTCTACTATTAGACGACTTATCTGTACAACGTACATATATCAGAAGACATGCAATCTACTCACGACATTTATGACTACTTATCTGATGGCATGTTTACTGTAAGGATTTAATGAACAGTAATTATAAAATTGCCAGTAAATTTTTGTTAAGAATCGATAGTTATTATCAAACTATAAACATAATTTTGCTTCCCATGTAACAATTTATAATAGCGGTGTAAGGAAGGATATTCACTACCTTATATCATCGCGTTGGTGTAATAAGAGCCGACAGAAGGAAACAAACAAAACAGGAAGTGAGTATAATATAAATAAAAACTAAGGTTGCCAACCATCTTGCCAAGTCTGACAACTATGGCCAATATCCCCCTTGGGTGTCAATCAATGGGGAGGCCTATGTTTAGCAGTAGACTTAATGGGATGTAATGAATGATGAATGAATTAATCATATTTTTCTTACATTTAATCTTCCAGTATCGTTGCATTGCCACCATGACATCGTCGAGTTGGATCGAGTTGGAATGTCCCCCCAACTCTCAACCCAGTCGCATCATACGTGACGTAGCGCGGTATGCGGCAAGGACTGGATTCAATCGTTAACCCAATTAAAACATTCTCTCCTCTTCGATTATCTGCCGACCGATGCCGATACATAACTCCGTGGTACACGACGATAACTCGCCCGATAGATATGTTTAAATTCAATTAGTTATTGAGATTTTATCTCTAAACACTTGACTATTTGTACGTGCTATCGGTGTGCAACGTTTTTTAATGAAGCCTATTTTAGTGAACGGCTTCTTATATTTTTGAAAAATAATTAAAACTATCTTTTTAGCAAGCTAGGCTGGGAAAAATATGTAACAAAGTTTAAATGCACTAGACAGTTTAAACATTATTACTTTATTTTTTTAAATGAATAAGAGTGCAAAGTTTTATACGTGGTAGAGCCAAGTTGCAGTTATATTATGCTTGTAGTACAAATGGGTCGACTCGACCGGGATAGGACCACGCTGTCATAGAATACCAGCGTAAAATAGCAGCTCAATGTTGCTGTGTTTCGTATGGTGAGTGTAGAGAACCGGAGACCCTTTCTACTGGATACGAAGCATTCCATCTTAGTCCTCACGGGTGACAACGGGTCTGCATTTTGATTCTTAATCGAGGATAGATACAGAGGTCTATGGGCCACAGCATCCACTTGCCATCAGTAGGACTGTGTGCTCGTTAGTCACTCTTATTATTTAAAAAAGGAACCGTGTTTTAGTGAGTCATGCGAAAGAGCGGAATTTGAACTGTAAAGCAGTTCCGAAATATATAAAAAATTCGTAGGCATTTATTAAGAAGTGGGTAGCGATATATAGAAGTTGGAAACGTACAATGTGCCAACAGGGGAATAGTCCACAGAATTACCGTTAATAAGGATAAAGTGATGTCCGTCTATTTCAAGACAAAACACACCTTTTCCTAAGTTGTGTTTAAATGAAACTTCGGCAAAATTAAAATTTATATTTCTTTGCATAATATTCTACTTGCCCAAGTCTACTGAAAAGTTATTTGGTACTGATATAACAAATATAGTGCTGTATTTCTCATATATAACCCTAAATATAGCGGCAGATCGTGCAGTGCTTGGCAATACCGAAATAGCGTCATTGGATGAAGTGGCAATGCGATAAACAATAGATTTATAAACTATAATCAATAATGAAAGTAATCAGTTGTCAAATAAGTTGTTAAATATAGTTTCTGACTGGGGCAACCACATCTAATCCAGTCTTACCCCCAAAAGGCACATGTTTGTTCGTTTACCGCTGTAAGGAACCGTTGTGGTATCTCCCTACTTTTAGAGCACTCATCTTGCTGCCAGCATCGAAATCATTGGGGTCAACATTTCGAAAGACGTACAGTTCCGCAGTCTCTTGGAAGGGAAGTTAAACTGGCATCTAAAAAGGTTGGTGTTCTCAGTAGATCGAGACGGTATTTCATGCAGGCTCACCACTTGCAGCTTTATTAGTCCAGTCCAGTATCAGTTCAGTCTCATATGGAATACTGTTATATCTCTGGACACCGCCATCTATTTAGCCCAAATTTTTTGATTTTGTTTTTTACCAATAAGCCACCCCATATCGTGAAAATGAATTATTTATTATTTAATCCATAAATTACATTAACTTTAACATATATATATATATATATATATATATATATATATATATATATATATATACATATATATATTAGTTGAAAATGAGGGTAAACAAATAAAAGGAAATACGCACAAATGAAGGCGACTAAGAGGATCAGTTTGTAACTCTAAGAGTCCCACTGTCGTTACTATGCCCGTTGGGTTATTCTACTAATGTTGGCAAGGAAGGTCGTATTGCTGAGAGGCTGCCCTGTGTTACATTGAGATTGGTAGTGATGCTGTTGGTTTACATACTTTGGTGTTATCATGTAATTGGAGTCTTGTTAGTAAGCAGGGTTTGTTACCGAGTAGTGTTCTTTTACTTAAATACTCTTGAGGTTAATTTTTAACCTCAGGAGTAGAATAACTTCTTATGATATTTATATTTGTAAATAACTTGATTACAGTGCCACCTGTTTAACAAATTATCTATATCTTACGTAAACATAATTTGGTAAACATATTTATTGAAAATAAAAAGACATTTCAGAACTGATATACAATAACTGGGTCTGTGCCTATTCTATGTAATGATTCTGACGAATATGCGTAAGTATACGAATAATAGTAGAAAATTTACATTTTTTTAACTCGATGAAACGCGGTTAAATTAAAGTTCTTAGTAAAATTGAGCCATCATTCAACGCTAATTTACTGTTTGGAACGTAGGGAGCTTACGCGCGCGTTTAACTCTAATGTATGGTGTAAAGCGAATGACTTCCCACGAATCACAAAGGAATTAAACTTAATCTGTATTAAATTTGAAAACGGTAATTTTATTTAACTTAATTGTTTATTCTTTTAAAAGGGTTAATGTTACGAATTACAGATTTATTAACTTTTAATCTGAAACCTTTTGCATTAAATATTTAATCATCATCATCATTACAGTCCTTCACAAGTTAAAGCACGGTCCCGAGTCACCTGCATCCATTGGCTTCCTACATGTCGTCTTACCAGGTTGTCACCCCTTCATTTTAACAATCATTCTTCTTCATCGGTTGTCGGGTCTTAAAACTACATATTTGACCGGCCACCTCAGCTTACTAATCCGTAAATGTTTAATATTGGTACAATTAATAGAATCAGGCGTTACTTTGCGGAAATCCATTAAGTATATAAAAGCTTTTAGAAAAATTTACTTCGCAATTATCCGCGTTATAAAATATAATGATGTGTCTTACCTAGTATGAAGAGCACCTCCCGCCCTCCCTCAATTGCGTGCACTATCTCACTAGTGAGCTCACTTATCGGTTAGCCACCGTAGAGTCTATATCACCTGAGGATGCCTCGTTTAGAGGCGAAACACGTGTCGTATTATCGTCAGTGGTGTGTCTTGTCTAGTGTAGTGGTGTTGGGAGTAGCGGTGCTGGGATTAGTGGTGACGGGGGTAGTGCACGCAATTGAGGGAGGGCGGGAGGTGCTCTTCATACTAGGTAAGACACATCATTTTATTTTATAACGCGGATATTTGCGAAGTGAATTTTTTTAAAAGCTTTTAATATTGGTACAGTCATTCAACGAATCAGTAATTTTTTGTGAGGCTTAAATTTATATAAAACATGGCACTAAAAAGTTTGAGAATAAAATTACTTTAGAGAAATAAGGTGTTTAATGTAAGAAGGTTTTAATTACATAATAAATAGAACCTGCTTCTTATTTTAAACCTTGTAGAGGAAAAAGGTGTTTTGTGATTACAGAAGTTAAATATGTTTGCACAATCAGAATTTTACATCATAATTTTAGCAAAACAAACGACACTACAATTCATCATAACGACAGACGCGTTGATGACACCTGATGACTAAGCTGAAATGCATTATAGTATACAGTTATACATAGTTTAGGTTTCGACTGTCTCTTTGGTCTATTAGTTATATGTGATGGGTTCGAATACCATTTCGGACCTAAATCAGTTTATGGGGTTTTTCTATCATGAAATTCTCAAAACAGCTTTAAGTTCGCCGTTCGTCCTGCGCCTGATCTCTCTCTCTCTCTCTCTCTCTCTCTCTCTCTCTCTCTCTCTCTGGTCTATTCCATAGTTGCCACGCTTGTCAGGCGGGATGGCAACAGCAATTTGCTATTTTTATTCAGCTGTTTTCAGGAAGATGCTGCTGCCCATTTCCTGTTTCAATGTCCCTCTGTCGTCTCCTATGACACACACAGAACGATATAGGACACTCTATTGCAAATCATCCCGTGGGTGTCATAAAAGGCGACAAAGGGAAACTGAAACAGGAGAGACATCTTCCTGATAACAGCCTAACATAATAAAAACTGCGGTTACCAACCCGCACGCTTTGCGTGGCAACTAGTGCAAATAAGCCCCCTATGAGGCAATCTATGGGGAGGCCAATGTTTAGCAGTGAACTTTAAAAGCCTCTACCGGTGACGGTAACCGATTTAATTACGTTGAGAAAAGTGATTGATCGCGTATTGTGAAGTTAACGGCGGCAAACTAGCTAACACGGCTCAAAGTTACTTATAACTTAAATTAAATTGTAGTTTATTATTAAGTCGTTACGACTGTTGTATGTCAGTCCGGCAATGGGGCGAGGAATTCATGAATGAATAGAGCGAGTGCTATTCGAGTGACTATAGTCAACAAACATTCCACGCTCATTAATGCGTAGTCAGAGAGATGTCAAATACCAAGCATCCCGCTTAAACGGTAAACGACAAAACATTGAAGTGTAAGGCGTTATTTACACTGAGGTACCGCTACTTATTTGCATTTTGAAAGTACAGAGACAAGCTATAATAATGAAATTATGTTACCTCACAAGGTAATACATTTTATACGAGGTATAGCTATGCTGTAACTATATTATGGTTCTAACACGAATGGGTCGGCTCAACCGGGGAAAGACCACGCTTTCACAGAATACCAGCGTAAAATAGCAGCTCAATACAGCTGTATATCGTATGATGAGTGTAGAGAACCGGAGAGCCTTTTTACTGCATATGAGGCGTTCCATCTTAGTCCTTAGGGGTGACAACGCATCTGCAGTTTAATTCTTAATCGAGGAAAAATGTAGATGTCTATGGGTCACAGCATCTACTTACCATCAGGCGAACTGTGTGCTCGCTTGTCACCCTAATTTTATTAAAAAAAAAACCTAATACCTTGTAGAAGATATCGAAGAAGATTCTGTAGCGCAGATGGCTGCGCCGCTGCAGAGACACGAGTTCAAATCACGGACAAATAAAATGTTTTCATGGCCTACAAATAATTGTTTTGCTACTGTATGAACATTTACAATTTATGTATGTAAAACGTCTCTCCTCATCATCATCATTACAGTTAATCACAAGTCCACTGCTGAGCATATGCATCCCATAAGGAATGCCATAAATCACGGTCCCGAGCCACCTGCATCCATCGACTTCCTGCATGTATAGATCGTCACTCCATCTAGTGGGAGGAGAGTAGGGCACACTTCGACTGCCGGTACGGGGCTGTCACTTAAGAACCTTTGTTCCCCATCAGTTATCGATTCTTCGAGCTATAAGACCGGCCCATTGACACTTCACCTTACTAACCCGTTGTGCTATGTCGGTTACTCTGGTTTTATCTTCGTTTTTAAGTTTATCACGCAAAGAAACCCCGAGCATAGCCCTCTTCATTGCTCGCTGAGTGACCTTAAGCTTCCTTTTACGGCCACAGTCAAGGAACAACGTCTCGGATTTTCATTACTGTCAACACGCACTGGTTGAACAATCTTGTTTTGAGGTTTTGAGATATGTCTGACGAGAAGATGTGTCGTAATCTCCCGAACGCTGCCCAGCCGAGTTGAATCCGTCAATTGACTGCTCGTTCAAAATATGACTCACCTAGTCGGACTATTTATCCTATACATACTCGTCAACAACTTCGAGCTTAATGCTCCCAACAACTACCGGCATAGGTGTGACATGGACGTTACAAAATGTCTCTCCTATACAGGAGAACATATTCGGGATAGCCATTCTGTTTAGGAAACCGGAAACCATTTTTACTGGAAACGAGTCATTCCATCTTAAATCTCTGGGGTAACAACGCATCTGTATTTTGATTCTAAATGATTATAAATAAAGATGTCTATTGGCCACACCATCTACTTTTGTACAGGTTGATTGTGTGCACTTTTCTCACCCTTGTTCTATTAAAAAATATATAATATACTTTATTATACGTCCTGTTACTGGATCGTTATTCACTTCCCAAAGTATATGTCTTGTACTGTTGTGTTGTGACAAACTTTTTACAATCTATACCTACCTATGTTAATTTTCTTATCTACATACAAATCGTTGATATTCACTTTGAATAAAATTAATTTTACGGATCTTATCGCGTTTATTTTAAACCCTTTCCATTCCCGACGTTTTTCCATTCCCTTTTCACATACCAAATATAACGGTTTAGTTCGTAACGAATATGAAATTCAAAAAAGGTCCTCAGGATTTTCTTGAAAAATCAATAATTTACTATATAAATCAATAATATATTTTGCAGTAAACGCTAAAAAACTGATGATAAAGTCGATAAATAACGAAATCTATTCGAGCCCGCCACTTTGAAAGAGCCTTCTGCTATCACCTTGTCGGATACACCTTGTTGAATATTGTTCAATATATTTTTACGTGGTAGAGCCATGCTGCAGCTATATTAGTAGTATTGTTGTAGACCGAATGGGTCGGCTCGACCGGGGAAGAACCACGCTCTCACAGAATACCAGCGTCAAATAGCATCTTAACACTGCTGTGTTTCGTATGGTGAGTGTAGAGAACCGGAGACCTTTTTTACTGGAAAAGAGGCATTCCATCTTAGCCCTCACGGATGACAACGCATCTGAATTTTGATTCGCAAACAAGGATAAATGTAGATGTCTATGGGTCACAGTAACCACTTACCATCAGGTGGACTGTGTGCTCGTTTGTCACCCTTATCCTATAAGGAAAAAAAATACGTATGTTAAAAAACATATTATATGTACCTTGAACTTCTCAAATGTATAGTCTACTCCCTAAGACAATATAACAACATGTAACTTAGCCCTAAAAAGACACCGTTGGCTTACCCATAATTACCACAGAGCCTAAGCAAACACATGTTTATTTATAGTCTGTGAAGCAGAAACAAAGCGACGCGATTGAACAAGCAGTTAATATCAAACGAGTGTTACAATGACTCGAGAGATTTATGTTTCGTTTATATGAATTAGATCAATATACAAGTAGCCGGTCAAAGTAACTAGCAGAGATTGCGTAATAATCGATTTATTTTCTAAGAATATCCACTACCCCATATCCTCCCGTGGTGTCGTGAGAGGCGACAGAGGGAAACAAATCAGTTGATGGGCAGCAGCGTTTCCCTAATAACGACTAAAAAAAACTGCGGTTACAGACCGCTTGCTAAACGTGATAACTATGGCATAATATATCCCCCCTATGAGGCAATCTATGGAAGAGGCCTATATTCAGCGGTGGACTTTAATAGGCTGTACCGTTAATTGTAACTATCTGTTTTCTAAACTAACAAACTTTGTACGTTTTTACGAAAAATCCTACAAAAACTAAGATCAAACTAAGGAAAAACAAACAGTCAACTGGTGGACATGGACCATGGTGGGTCATAATCGCCTTTTGGACGGATGCGATCGCAGTACCAAACGTTTCGCACCATTGACGCCGTTCTGCGACTTCGGTTCGGGTATTTTAGAAAGATATAATAAAATATTTACACTCACCTGATGGTAAGTGGCTATTGAAGGCCGTGGACAACTGTAGTCAACTTCAAACAAAAATTCTACAGATTCATTGTTACATCTGAGAACTAAAACGAAGTGTCTCACAGTCTGTGATTAAACTGGCTCTTTATACCCTGCGGACCACAATAGTGTAAACACTACTGCTTGGCAGCAGATATTAGGTAACAGGTATCTACATGAGGTACCTACATACATATATACTCCTGGTAGAATAGGAGTCTTATCACCTAGTGAATATTTTATAACGAAGTTCTTTATCGGACGGTACGGGTTTGGCGGATGGGAGCTAGGCGACAAAAGGTGTAAGATTTTTTCGTCACTACCCCTTGTGTCATAGTGTAGACGGCCTTGGCGGCGAAATAAGGAAGTGAGATGGAATAATATCCATCTCCGTCGCACTTTTTCTAATCTTGACATGAAATAAATGTTATTTTATTTTAAATGACGCTTCATTTTACCTAATAGACGCTAGTAATTCATTTATTTGTATTTGTTAATCAATAATATAATACCTACGTTTATCAGTAATAATATACTACGCAAGGAACTTCGTTCCAACCGAGTGTTCCACGACACTCACGCATTTTTTTTTAAAAATTTACCCCTCGCTAGGATTTTCTCCTGTATCGTGGAGGCAGTTTCAAACATAAATTACACAAGGACAAATATCCAGACCCGTAACAATTATTTGCAGACTATACAAATATTTGGAGCCGTCTAATGTTTCTACCGAGTTCAAAAAGTTAAAGGTAAAAGTTAAGTTAAAGTTAGTTTAAGGCGCAGGTTCGGCCTCACATGGAATACTGTTCCCTTCTCTGGGCAGGGGCTCCCCAGTGCCAGCTCCTTCCACTTGACCGCATCCAGCGCAGAGCGGCTCGAATCGTCGACGACCGAGTCCTTTCCGATCGGCTCGATTCATTGGCACTGCGAAGAGATGTTGCATCCCTTTGCATTTTCTTTCGCATCTACAACGGGGAGTGCTCTAAGAAATTGTTCGGATTAATCCCAGCCGCCAAATTTCACGAACGCACATCGCGGCAGAACTCCCGATACCATCCACACCATCTGGATGATTGGCGGTCCACCACTATGCGATTTAGAAGATGTTTTCTTCCTCGCACGACTTTCTTGTGGAATCGATTAACATCAGCGATTTTTTCGGACCGATACGACTTAGGGACCTTCAAGAAAAGAGCGTACTCCTTTTTAAAAGGCCGGCAACGCATCTGCAATTCCCTCCCTGGTGTTGCAGTTGTTCATGGGCGGCGGTAGTCACTTACCATCAGGTGAGCCGCATGCTCGTTTGCCCCCTCTCCTATAAAAAAAGGAGGCCGTACTCAATTCAACAGTGTTTTTTTTTCTTTCTTTTTATGTATGCTACCTCCTTTTCCCTTTACCTTTTCTGAGTGAACCGATTTCGATGATTTTTTTTTATTTGAAAGCTGGTGCTCACACACGCGAACAAGACATCAAGGTCTGACCAATAGTTTTTAAGTTATTATTATTAATTTATATTGAAGTCGGTTGTACAAAATTTTTAGTTTTAAATTATAATAACTAATATTTTATAAGTAAATTACCAAAAGAATATCACTTAGGAATTACTCTATGTTATCTTATACGAGTGTGTGCTGCAAAAATTCCTTTATATAAAACATCATATAAACTAATATCAAATTCAAAATGACCCTATTTTCAAACAAAAAAAACCCTATTGAAACATACTTTAACCGTGGTGAATAATGACGTCGGAGCGAACTGGTAAATAACTTAAGCTAGGTTTTACTTTCGCCGAGACAATAGGATAACAAAAATCCTTACGACCGGGCCCAGCTTTGTCTTATGCAATTGTCTTGTTGCATAACCGGACCGGTCCGAGCAGTTGGAACAATGCACCCGTTTACTACTCACTGATAAATCAGCATAGAATTAGAAATAATAACTTATAGGGCTAAGCTGACACGCGCTTAGGTTCAAAAACAGTTTTACAGATTTCAGTGTTTTTATTATCATTGAAAATAACGAGTAACGCATTAGGAAGACTTTTATTACATACTTAAAATATTTTTGACAGGATTTTTTTCATCAAGTTCCAAAAATGAGAAGTTATTATATTCGACGCGAATGTTTTCTTTTTATGTATGTATCTACGATTACTTATAAAACTGCTAAACCTATTTAAATGATTCTTCTTTTACTTAATACTTCAGGAGCGTAAGTGTGTAAAAATAGAAGTAAAGTGCTCGGAGCTTCTAGCATTTTTGACAAAGATAATATGGTTATACTGAGGCCCATAGATATCTACATCTATCCTCCATTAAGAATCAAACTGAAGATGAGTTGCCACCTTTGAGGACTAAGTGGAATGCCTCGTTTCCAGTAAAAACGTGTAGAGAATATTTGTACGTCATACGTGGTAGAGCCATGCTGCAACTATATTAATAGTATAGTTGTAGCATGAATGCGTCGGCTCGACCGGGGAAGGACCACGCTCTCACAGAATACCGGCATAAAATAGCGGCTTAATGCTGCTTAATGATGTTTTTTTAATTCAGACATTCCCTGCAATCTATGAACATGTTCAAGATCGATTACATCAGATTTGATAGACCACAAATCCTCGCAAAAGAACACCAAGGATGATACGCGAGGCTATTGAAATTAAAAAAACATCCTAATTTCAATAGAGAAGATGGATGGGTGCTGCCATCTGCTTGGGATTCCATAATTAACAAAATTAAATCCAAACCCAAGCATACTACTGCTAGACTTCAAGATACTGTAAGTTCATTCTGCGTAAATCGAACCAAAAATTAATATTAAAAAAGAAAAGGTAACCGGGCTAACTGTGACATCGGGACGTCAAACATCTCAGTCCCCCCCGTGACCATGGGTTGCTGTCAAGCACCCGAAACGTCGGGAATTAAAATAGTAAAATTAAACGCGATAAAATCCGTAAAAAAATAGTTTTATTCAATGTGTAGTGTTCGCGTAAATATAAGAAATCATTATAGATGTAGATGTCTATGGACCACAGCAACCACTTACCATCAAGTGGACTGTGTGTTTGTTTGTCACCCTTATTCTATAAAAAAAATATTTCATTTAATTTCAATTTATTCTAAGCGTTGTAGGATATTTATTCTACTGGTCGGTGGCATGCTATGACCTCCTGAGTTAAGAAATTTATTTTACACTCCCCTAAATAACTCGCATTGTTTCGAATAACAACCTATTCGCCTATTAAGGACTCGCGCGAGTCATTCTAAAGTCACAATAGAACTATAGTAAATTAGGACACGGGCTTAGATATTCTTTATGATACGCACGATGCCAATGCAAAAGGCATGATTTATAATTTACGGTTATTATCAATTAATGTATTTGTTTTACTACAGATAATACTTCTGTAGAGTATGTAAAAGAAAAGATATGGTAATACCAACACATATGTGGAAAATTGGGTTTTATTTAGTTACAGTACAAGTTAAAATTATTTGAAGTAAATAGATAGTAGAAGTGGCTGGGTTTCCCAAATTGAATAAAAACATTTTAGCAGTTATTTGCGTTTTAAACATCAGTGAAGGCAATTTTTTTAGTGTTTTACGTAACTAATTATCCGATTCGTTGCGGCACCGATTTTCTACAACTTTTAGCTGTAGCGGCGAACAAATATTTCATGACACGCCTGGCGTGTCACGTGCCACAGAACGCCTATTTTGCCATCAGCCACGTGTAAAAGTAATGTTCTTTTTTATGCTTTTTTCACTTGTTTAGACCTAATTAAGTTTATTTGACATCAAACATCAGTTACAAACGGAAGGATACTTGTTTTTAATGGGTAACTACATGTATTTCTACGTGTTTTCTTTGAAATTGAGAGTAAGTGACTTTTTTATGCAGAGATTACAAACCTTTTGTACTATTTTTGTTTTATAAAAAATCATTTATATAAGCAGGTACAGCTAAATCACCCTGGAAAACCTCTTTATTAAATTAAATTTTCATCTAATAATAACATTTGTAAATATCAAACAATGAAGAAACTGAATTTGGAAAAAAATAAGGTTTATGATTCATTGATATTTACAAATGTTAAATATTATTTAATGTTATACAAATGTAAAAGTAAAGTCGATCTGAAAACGTCTAATTAGTAAGAATAGCAAAACAAGTGTTTTCAAAAGAGAAAAAAACGCCGGCGCTATACGGCGGCGGATTGACGAAAGACTATTTATTAGCGAACTTTTTTTTATGCATGAACGGTTTCGAACTGTTTCAAGCAAAAATAAACCTTATACCATATCACAAGAGCACATGGTACTTTGTAGATCTATTCGGCCATATGATAGTAATAAGATGGCAGTTCAACCATTTTAAGCAAAATTAAACAATAACACAAACGCATTGTTTTTTTTTAACAGGAGACTTGTTTTCCAGAAATTTATTTACAACTTGAGTTTGTGAGCGATCGCAATGAATGCTATTATTTGTTACTTATTAGACTATTTTTCCACAACATGATTTAAAACTCACAAAGTGAAAATAGTACCATGTACACGTTAAAAAAAGGTTGTCAACCCCTAAAAATTTCAAATTTTCAAAATATCCTGAAACAAAGATGCAGGCATGAACTACTTGCAAAATAATGAATATTTTGTTCTGGACAGATTTTCCAAAAAAGCAATTTGAGCGAGTTATTTATTATTGATTTTTAAAAAGACACGACTCGCGTGTCATACGCCACACACAAAATTAATCGATGGCACTCCTGGCGTGTCACCCGCATTGAACCGGTTATGAATTTTAATGGTTATGCGTCTTATGAGTCTTATATTAGACAACATAATATATTCACCTCTTGTATATCATAGGTCATTATAACATTATAATTTTGAAGAAATATGTACCTATAATCTCATCAGTTATTCAGTATGAACTTTATACTAAATTATTCATATATGTATTCATAATTATATACTAACTAGTTTTATTTAAATGTATTCCTTAATTAAAATGATTACAAATGGCGGACTTAATTCCTTTTGGCAATCTCTCCCAATCAACCCATCAGACTAAGTGTATGACAAGTTGAAAATGGCAGTTACGCCACTATAAACTTAAATTTTTGCTACCCAATATGCTCGAAATATAAATAACGGCCTTACAAAATAATAATAACAATCATATGTGATATATTAATAGAGATATAACCACTTGATTGATTGTAGTTTTCATAAAAATAATTAGCATTTTAAAATCTTTGACCAGCCACGTCCATATATCACCACTGGCAACACACACTGGTTATACACTCTTGTTTTCAAGTTTTGAGGAGTGCATGACAAGAATATTTATTAGATTTGTGAAATGTCCGCCGCGCTGCCCCAATGTGTGTCGGCGGACTTCACATGTCTTCGAAATATTTTTTTTCTTATTTCTCAGACATGCAGGTTTCATGATGTTTCCCTTCACCGCCAAGCACGTGGTAAATCAGCACTTAAAATTGCAATTAACAATTTCATTGGATTAGTACCGCCGGGGAACGAACTCGGGTTGTTTGCGTACTATGATATTTACAGTGGACTTGTGAAGGGATGTAATGATATCTAACGATGATGATGACCCATAATACAGGTTCATGTCAAGGCAGATACAAGTTTATGAAAAATTTTATAAAGAGTAATTTTTAGGAAATAAAACAATTCTTATACAGTTATTTATATAAACTTGGTATACAACAATCAGTCATTGACAAAAGCTATTTAGATAATTTTTATTTAAATAGAACTCGTAAGTTTGTACAAACGCAAAACTTGCCTCTTTTATAGGAGAGAGGGCAAACGAGCATGCGGCTCACCTGATGGTAAGTTACTACCACCGCCCATGAACAACTGAATTTGGAATTGCAGATGCGTTGCCTGCCTTTTAAAAAGGAGTAGACTCGGCAGGGTCGGGAAGGGACGCCCTAGACGAAAGTTTATCGACCAAATCGGCGATACATTAAAAATGGGCCAGATTAGGAGTACCCTTAACCGACGAGCGTGTATGCGTAGGTATATGGATGTGGAGGAAGCGAGAGAGGTGTGTCAGGATAGTGCCAAATGGAACTCCGTAGTCTCTGCCTACCCCTCTGGGTGACAGGCGTGAGTGTTTATGTATGTATGTATAGACTCTTTTCTTGAAGCCTAAGTCGTATCGGTCTGGAAAAATCGCTGGTGGTAATCGATTTCACAAGGAAGTTGTACGAGGAAGAAAACATGTTCTAAATCGCGCAGTAGTGGACCGCCAATCATCCAGATGGTATGGATGATATCGCGAGTTTTGTCGCGATGTGCGATATTGAAATTGAGTGGCTGGAATTAATCCGAACAATTCCTCAGAGTACTCCCCGTGGTAGATGCGATAAAATACGCAAAGACATGCAACATCTCTTCGCAGCGCCAGTGAATCGAGCCGATCGGAAAGGATTCTGTCGTCGACGATTCGAACTGCTCTGCGCTGGATGCGTTCAAGTGGAAAGAGCTGGCAGTGGGGAGCCCCAGCCCAGAGATGGGAACAGTATTCTATGTGAGGCCGAACCTGCGCCTTGTAAAGTTGCAGGTGGTGTGCCGGCATGAAATATTGTCCCGCTCTGCTGAACACGCCAAGCTTTTTAAAGGCCAATTGGCCTTCTCTTCCAAATGACCATGAAACTGCACGTCACTCGATATGTCGACGCCGAGGATTCCGATACTGGCTGAGGCAATAAGGGGAGTGCCTTGAAACTGAGGAGATACGATAAAGGGGTTATTTTAGCAATAAACACGCAAACATGTGTCTTCTGAGGATTAAACTGGACTAGATTTAGTCGCCCTCAATTTTTCTTCAACTTTGTTCAGCAAAAACTCGACTTCAGACACAAGTTTGTTCTGGTACTCAGTGACGTTTTCCCGAGAAATATTGGCACGGCCGGTGTATAGAGCATCGCCAGTGCTGTTACCCGCATAGCAATTAATGTTACCGGTTTGCAACATATCATTGATATGCGGAACAAACAGCGATAGCACGCAGCCTTGTGAAACACCAGCTTTAGTAAGTTTTTAATCGGAGCATGCACCGTCTACTACGACCTTGATGCTTCGATCAGCCAGAAAACTGGTGATTCAATTGCATTATTTCTCGGGAAGCCCATAGGAAGGAAGCTCTTTGTATATATCCAAACGAACGGCCAATGCCTCCCCCTTAGACTCGATCGCCTGAGCCCATCTATGTGTTAGATAAACAAGAGGATCACCAGCTGAGCGGCCCCGACGGATAACGTATTGGCGGTCACTAATCAGCTGGTGCGTCTCAAGGTACCGTATGAGCTGGCAGTTAATAATGGACTCCATTATTTTCGAGAACAAGGAGGTGATGGCGGTAGGCCTGTAGTTGGACGGATCAGAGCGGTTACCTTTTTTAGGGATCGGGTGCAAAAACCTCTCTTCCATGAATTCGGGACTACGCCTAGGGAGTAGGAGTACCGGAAAACTTACTCGTATTTCGATAATAAATTGCTTGCTCTATGCGCTTTTCTACTTAGCACAGTCAATAGACTTTCCAACTCCTTACTTTCACCTGATGAAAACAAACTTTTTTTTTATAGGATAAGGGTGACAAACGAGCACACAGTCCACCTGATGGTAAATGGTTGCTGCGGCCCATAGACATCTACATCTATCCTCGTTTGCGAATCAAAATGCAGATACGTTGTCACCCGTGAGGACTAAGATGGAATGCCTCATTTCCAGTAAAAAGGGCCTCCGGCCACCTGCACTCACCAAGCGAAACGCAGAGGTAAACCTCTACTTCACGCAGGTATTCTGTGAGGTCGTGGTACCACCCCGGTTCGAGCCGGCCCATCCGTGCGACAGCAAAAGCTGCCGCGTGGCTCTTCCACTGTTAATATTACGATTAGACTAGATTAGACTTAAGAAACCTTTGTAACACTGTAACAATATAATTTAAAATTAAAAATTTTGTACAGCCGACTTCAATATAAGCGATTTCAATATAGGTTATTTAAGAATAACTCAATAACCATTGGTCTGACCTTGATCAAATTTATATGGGACCACACGAGAACTGTCAGCTTTCATATAAAAAAAGAATCATCGAAATCGGTTCGCCCAGTACAGAGTTATGAGGTAACACACATAAAAAAAAAAAAAAAAAAAAAAACATACACTCGAATTGAGTACCGTCTCCTTTTTGGAAGTCGGCAGAAAAGCCATTTTACTAACGCACTAACATCACTACATTATATACAGTTTGTAATTTTAACGGCTGTATTATAATCGACAATATAAGTGATGATGGGGATGAGATTGTATTAAAAAAAGTTCATAAGGAAACATTTAGGTAAGTAACTTGTAGTATCACATATATATCATATAATTACCGCGGAAATTAGCATTGTAAAACTCTCTGTCTCACGTAGCCTTAAATCAAAGAGATAGATTTAAAAAGTTTCTCATGCTTAACGAAGCTCTTAAAAATTATGTTTTTCTATTTTAATTAAACTTTCCTACATAATCAGTTTTTTACTTTAATGACATTAGTAATATTTCTGTTTTATAATGGGCAAATAAGATCATATCTAATAAGGAGATTAAATTATAAGCCTACTGCGATAATGTTTTAAAAAAATGATGATATACGGGCTTAAGGTCTTACTTATAAGACTAAATAGATTATTTTTAATAATACATATTTTAAATGCTTATTATTTTAATTTCTTCATTTTGTTTAAATAAAAGAAGCACTTGATTGAGGTCATTATCAGTGACTTAATGAAAATAATATAAATAATACAATCCTTCTTTAGAATGATATTCAAGTAAATATGCGCCACTTTCGTTTCTATTTAAACAAAAATTACAACAGAGTGGCGGCATTTCTTAGAAAAATGTACCACAAAGTCGTGTTATTTGTTTAATTTCGACAATAATTACTGACGTCGAAGTAAAAAAGCAAACAACCTTCCGAACAGCAGTCATGTAAGTGAACAAGAGGCGATTTCGTTTAAGCGGCTTGTAATTTAATTGTCTTAATGACAATTAGTAGGGGCAAATTAGGCTTCTCAAAATGGCGCCGTGTGTGGCATTCATCCGTTACGCTTGTGTTGGTTCGAACGAAGATGCAGGTATGAGAAATAGTCCCTTGTAGCTGTCCATTGCAGTTTTACTTATTTTTAAATCACCACGTAAAGTATTAATATACTTACATTTAGTTTTATTAATATATAGTTATTATGGAGTGTAGAGTAGAAGGAGGACCATCTCCTTATATGAAAAGTATCCCTAAAAACGCGTCCAATAAGAGTGGTGCTGCAGTAGCATAGGATAAATTAAAAAAAAGCGCCAAAATTAATTAGAATAAGATGGAGAAATAAACAAGAACCGACCAATCCGCTTGGTTTTGTACTACGTAAATAGTTGAGGTTTTGTATACTGGCATTTTACTAACTACTAGTCATGAAATTTTTCAAATATTTGAATTCAGCTGACTTCACTCCGTCTACAACAGCTATATTCATATCGTAGTTTTTCAGACGCCAGCGCTATTGTAGTAGGTTTTGGAACTTCTATTTTCAATATATAATGGGACACTTTTCCAACATTCGCACCTTATAAGATGATACTACACAGCATGATGAAATTTCGTGGTTATGATACACAACGAAACGTTAGAGTAATAACATACATATCAGACGGTTTAAGACATCATAGTCGCTTTTGTATCAACCGAAGACTTAAGTTTTAAGACCTTTCTAAACTTCTAATGACCTTCTTCATCGACACGTAAAAGTCCACTAGACGTCGGTCTTTCCCTTTGTAGGGAGGATTTACCTCAGTTGTCATACTTGGCCCACCTGCCAAGTAATTGTAGATTATTAGACAAAGTAATTAACGATTACATCACCAGAGGTTCGTTACCATTTATCGCCACTGTCGTCGTCGCTAGCCTCAAGCTATTCAAAGCCTCGCGAAAATGCTTATACCGTAATCTATCTGAAGCCATAGGATCGTTTCGTTTTTTGCCATAGTCACCTCCTGCGACACTCATGGTACGAAAAGTGGTGGTGGATTATCTTACACCGCCACCATACGGTATTAATTTTTATTTAGAATAAGGTTGACAATGGAGCACACAGTCTACTAGTGGATCTGTGGCGCATAGGCACCTACATCTATCCTCGATTAAGAATAAAAATACAGATGTGTCACCCCTGAGGTCTAAAATATATTTTTTTTTATAGAATTAGGGTGACAAACGAGCACACAGTCCACCTGATGGTAAGTGGATGCTGTGGCGCATTGACATCTACATACATTTATCCTCGATTAAGAATTAAAATGCAGATGCGTTGTCACCCCTGAGGACTAAGATGGAATGCCTCGTTTCCATTAAAAAGGGTACCCGGTTCTTTATACTCGGTACGAATCACAGCAACATTAAGCTGCTGTTTTACACTGGTATTCTGTGAGAACGTGTTCCTTCCCCGGTCTGACCATCGTACAAGCACCGTCACTCTTCTACGTTGAAAACTGAATTAAGTGTAAATTAAATAATTTTTAAAACATTTGCATGATAACTTATTATATTACGCCTTGATATGGCCGGCAGGTTGATGTCCAATAAAGCATCCGAAATGTTGAGAGCTAAAAATAAGATAAATTAAAAAGTATAAAATCCGTAAAGTTAGGTTTATATTTTATGGCACCTTCTATAAAATCGATTATACGATATACCACGTATGACATATGGAGCACAGCTCCACCTAGAATACCCAATTTCTACCTCCACCTTCCTCTTTGAAATCTTGGTGTCTCCAAATCAGACAGGGTGTTTTTGGAGTGTCCCCTTGGGTTCACTCACACACGCAAAAATATGTTGGCTAAGCTCATTAAAAATACTTCGACTGCTCCGTTCAGGTTGTGTTAAGGGTATAAAATGGATATTCCATCTTAGCCCTAAGTGGTGACACATCAGACTTCTTTGTTTGAAGTTGGTTGCAGATATCCATGGCCGGTTCCCACTTACCATCAGGTGAAATATAAGTTCGTTAGTTACTTCAGTTTTTTAAAAAGAATTGGAATAAATGTTTGGTCCATTAAAGCCAGCAATGTATAGCGTGCAAGTCAGAGTGTAATAAAGGACTTTGAATCGACTTTATATCCTGGGACACATATGATTGATGGTCTCTTATGCATTCCCGTATTCTGTACAAATTCATTGCGTACAAAACACAACTTTATTGTCGTATACTTAAAGTCTTCTAAACCAAATCGTTGTTTGTGGCACAGTATGAGGTTCAAGTGGAACATATTTCTTTCGTTTTCGGTCCTGATATTATGTCCCTTGATGTCGATAGAGATAAGATAGCTTTGTGAATATACCGAATAAATTATAAATAAAAAACTTTACTGTTTAACTCGGGTATGTGGTAGGTATTAAAAAACCAACAGCAATATAAATAATGTCAAACATTGTAAACATATTCCAATAAAAAGTTTCATGTAAGAGTTATAGACGATACGAATCCTAGGTAAAGCAATAATTTAAAATTTAAAATTTTGTGCAGCCGACTTCAATATAAGCGACTTCAATATAGGTTATTTAAGAATAACTCAATAACCATTGGTCTGACCTAGATCAAATTCGAACTATCAGCTTTCATATAAAAAAAGAATCATCGAAATCGGTTCACCCAGGACAAAGTTATGAGGTAACACACATAAAAAAAACATACACTCGAATTGAGTACCGTCTCCTTTTTGGAAGTCGGCAGAAAATATATTTTGACTATAGGTGTGTAGGTGTTTATATATTAGGTACTGTGGTGGCGGACTTTACACGTCGTCGAATTATTTTTATTCTTTACACATGCAGGTTTCCTCACGATGTTTTTCTTCACCGCAGAATATAAATAAACACTTAAAATTTCAATTAATAATTTCATTGGTGCCGGTGAGGATCGTGTTAACGCTTACTGTATTTACGGCGAGCGCTTAACCCCTGAGCTACTACAACCCTTAAAATCTAAACTTTCTTAGTTCTACAAATTAGCTCAAATGCAAATATTTTTTTATAGAATAGAATAAGTGTGTGACCACACAGTCTACCTGATGGTAAGTGGATGCTGTAACCCATAAACATCTTAGTACATTTATTTTCGATTAAGAATCAAAATGCAGATGCGTTGTCACCCCTGAGGACTAAGATGGAATGTCTCGTTTCCGGTAAAAAGGGTCTCCGGTTCTCTACACTAACCATACGAAACACAACAAGGAGTATGGAGCAACTATTTTACGCTGGTATTCTGTGAGAACGCGTCGAGCCGACCCATTCGTGTTACAACCATAATAAGTATAGCTGCAGCGTAGCATTATCACGTATAAAATGTCCAAATACTTGTACATGTTTATTGTTATAGTTGTTACTTGTTAATTTACTGTTCGGCAGTAGATTAAGATCATAAAGACTGGTATTAAAATAGAATTATTAATCAAAATTAAAGTGAGTTCAAACAGAATAAATAATAGTTAAAAGATGTTTAAACAACAAAAACTACTATTAACATCAAGTGATAAAATAAATAGTATAAAAACAAAACAATCAAATCCATAAGCAATGTCCTATGTATTTGATATTAAAACCTTATGAGGTGTGTATTCATTGTGTGTTTTTCTTTAAGCTTTTAAACATAATTTTTTTATTTGTTTGTTTAAATCAATTCTTCTATAGCACTCGTGTTCATAAGAGTATTATGTTTTGTTGGTTTTGTAACTATTACTTCAATAATTTAAAAAATCGCTCTCATAATAGCCGAGCAAAAAGCCCAACTGCCAATTAGCGCGTTCAATTTTAAATTTACTTCTGCCTATTTAGAATATCTAATTACGAATGTGTCTCGACGCATGAAATATTCGTAACAAGTCTAAATAAACTTACGAAATGAAACGCGCCGGCCAACCATAAACTACAGCTTTCAAAACTATAATTAAGTCGCCACAACCGACATCTATTAACATAGGCCACATATATATATATACAAATTAGAGATGTTACGGAGGTTCGATTCCGATTCCGAAAGTTCGGAACTTCCGATTCATTTTGCACCTTCGATTCCGATTTCGGTTCCGTTAAATTGTAATCGGAAGTTATATATCGGAGGTCGATGCATAGTGGCGGCAGCGGCCGCGATCAGCGTGTACAAACAAGTTTCTAGTTGTCGCCTTGATGACTGAATGTTTTGTTTCGTATTCGGCATTTGGCAATTGGCATGTTGTGCGTTCGCGCTTCATTTATACTTATCCGAGTTTTTTTTAGTTTTAGCAGTGTTTTGGCGTGTAACAAATTTATTTTAATTGGACAATGAAGCCAAAATCGAGTGCCATTTGCAATTATTTCAATGAAATTTCTGGGAATATTGCAAATTGTAAACTATGTGAGAAGATATATTCACGAAAGGGAGGTATGACTACTTCGTTAAAGTCATTTAAAGTCCGTGCATGCCACTGAATTTGAAGAATTCAAAAAAATTAAACTAAAAAGAAAAATACAGTGTAATAGACCTGCCCTTAACACATCTCTTCAGCCTCCATTTCCGATTCCAATACCGATTTCGGTTCCGGTTCTGACAAACAAAATTATAAACTCCGCTTCCGAATTCGGTTCCGATATAACCACTTCCGTAACATCCCTACTACAAATATACGAGCCATATTTTTTAACGTGGTAGAACCATGCTGCAGCTATATTAATAGTATAATTGTAGTACGAATGGGTCATCTCGACCGGGGAAGGACCACGCTCTCACAGAATACCAGCGTAAAATAGCAGCTTAATGATGCTGTATTTCGAATGGTGAGTGTAAAGAACCGGATACTATTTTTACTGGAAACGAGGCATCCCATCTTAGTCCTCACGGGTGATAATGCATCTGCATTATAATTTGTAATCGAGAATTGATGTAGATGTCTATGGGCCACAGTAACCACTTTCCATCAGGTGGACTGTGTGCTCGTTTGTCACCGTTATCTAAAAAAAATATTCAAAAGAACAACAACAAACAAAACGAGCACACAGTCCAATGATGGTAAGTGAATGCTGTGACTACACTAGAATGGCTGTGACCCATAGGCATCTACGAGTATATCTATCCTCGATTAATAAACTAAGGATTAAGATAGGATATCTCGATACCAGTAATAAAGGGTCTTCGGTTCTCTGCGCTCATTCTACGGATTGGACAGCCCTGGTCGAGCCGACCCATTCAGACTGCCGGGAAGCCCACGATCAGTGAACTGTTACGGATGGATATAAAAATAATCAATAGAAAAGTACTCGTTAATGGTACCTACATAAGATTAAAAGTTTAATTATTAGTTAGGATATTTTATTAAATAAGTAATCCTTACCTTTGTGTTAAGATGGAAAAAATGTGATCGAAATAAACACATCAACATGGTATAGGGATATTTTAACAACACATGAATTTCAAAGAGTATATCAATATTTTCTTAAGACATGTACATGTCTATAATATACTAATATGGGGGAATGAGTCGCTCGCATTCGTAGGCTTCGACCACCTAACCCTAGGCCCACCCTACACGCGTCTTCCGGGTGCTGCTAAACGAGCGACAAAGCTGAAAGGATAAACTCGGCTCCTCGCCGTATGGTAGCGGCGTAAAATCTACCACACCTTAGTTCGCACCATGAGCCAACAAATAAAAGAAATGGCCCAGAGTTCCCTGCGCCCCTTTAATGGGGCAGGGCAGGGGTCCGAAGAATGTCCGGAAAAAAAACCGGCGACGAGGTTCGCCACCCGTCACGTTCTGTCTCCCGGAGGGACGAAAAGTGAATTGCGGAGGTCCGTCTGGCTACGCTGAATGTATATAGACCAATGAATCATAAGATGGATAAAGTATGCGAAATGATGAATGATAGAGGAATAGATGTGTTATGTGTAAATGAGACGAAACGAAAGGGAAGGGATGCCACTGCATATGGCATGTATATCGCTTACTGGTCCGATGTTGACGAGACCGAGCGGGCATGCCAGGGAGTCGGTGTCATCCTTTCAGTAAGAATGGGTCAGTGTGTGAAAGAGTATGAATGTGTAAGCCCAAAGCTGCTATGGATACGAATGAAAGTGGGCTTAAAGAAGTTGTTTGTGCTAGCGGTGTACGTCCCAGACATGTCTAAGCCCACTTATATCCGAGAGCAGTTTTGAGACATGGTAAGGATGGTGTTGATGAAATGTAAGGGGAATGAAAATATTATTATGTTAGGAGATTTTAATGGAACGGTTGGGATGTAGAGGTCTGGTTATGAAAAGATATTGGGAAAGAAGACTTCCTCACCGTATGTGTGGAAAAGAATTTTTTGTGACGAACACTTTCTTTCATCATAAGAGGATTCACATGTATACATGGGAAAGAGGTGATGATAGAAGCATGACAGATTTCATAATTGTGGATGAAAGAATGAGGAGCGCAGTTGTACATACAAGGGTAAGCGTTAAGCGGGTCCAACGTAGGGACGGATCATTACTTGATCTTATGCCGAATTAATGGTCTATACAGGCATTGGCGGCATCGGACATCTGTGTCTACCAATGCGTTACAGCGTATAAGAATAGATAGGTTACAAGATGAAGGTGTGAAAAAGAAGTATAAATGTAGACTGAGGGAAAATATAAGTGTTTTGAATTAAATGTTTTTGAATGATTTAGACTTGAAAACTGTATGGAATAATGTTAAGAAAGTGTTGGTGGATGCAGCCACTGTAAGTAAGAGAACGAATGAAAGGAAAAATAATACGTTATGGTGGGATAACGAGGTACGGATAGAAGTTGAAACAAAAAAGAAAGCATGGCTAGATTTCCTAACAACCAAAGCTGGTAATTCTCGTGATATGTATGATGAAATTGAAAGAAAAAAGGCAGACTTTAGACGTATAAATAAGAAAGTAAAAGAAGTAGTTGAAAGGAAAAAGCAAGAAAGAACGGATAAAAATGATAGAAGGATATCTGATAACTTCCAAGCAAATATTAAAATGTTCTGGAAACTCGTAAGAACTGCCAGGGGAACTTCAAAACAGCCGAGAATGAATGCTATACGAGACGAGAATAGCTGCATGCTGAATGACGAAATTTCGAGTTTAAAGAGATGGAAGGAATACTTTGAAAGCGTGTTTACGAGTGAAGAATCGTCTGATTTAAATGAAATAGAAATTCCGAAAGAAGTGGAGGGAGGCAGGGAGATACTTGTAAGTGTAAATGAAATAATGAAAGCAATGAAAATCATGAAAGCAGGTAAGGCAGGCGGAAATTATAAAATATCACTCGAAATGCTAAGGGCTGGAGAGGGAGTGGTGGCAGGCCTGCTGTACACCGCGTTTAATTTATGTTGGGAAGCAGGTGCCGGAAAACTGGTGCAAAGCCGTTATAGTCCCAATATATAATGGAAAAGGGTCACAGCAGGACTGTAAAAACTACCGTCGTATCAGCTTGCTTAGAATTCTGTGTAAACTGTATGCTAAGGTGTTAATTGAAAGAGTTATGGAAGAAACTGATGGAAAAATTTGGAATGTGCAAGCCCTCTTTTCCTTTCTAAATCTAGATTTAGAAAGGGAATGGGATGTACGGATTAAGTCTTTTCCATGCGCATGATTGCGGAGAAGTTTTTGGCCAAAAACCACAAAGTTTTTTGTACGTTCATGGACTTTGAATGGGTTGAGGGCTGATTTGATACAGGCATAAAGGTCTCTTTATAGAGACTCTAGTGCTTGTGTCACGATCAACGGGGTATGCTCGGACTGATATTATGGCACCCAAAAGGGCTGTGTAGCTTCCCCGTGGCTGTTTAATCTATTTATGGACAGTTGTTTGGAAACCTTGAAAATTGAAGAATGTGGGCTGAGAATAGGTGAGTTAATTGTCAAATGTCTTTTGTACGCCGATGATCAAGTCATATTTGCATCGTCGGCAGCCAAGTTACAAATAATAGTTACATTAATGAACTGGTCATTAAAAGAAAGGGGTATGAAAGTGAACGCAAGTAAGACGAAAATGATGGTTTTTGAAAGAAAAGAAAGTAAAACATTATGTGAAATAAGAATAGAAATGGAGTTGATGGAGCAAGTGGATGAGTTTGTATATTTGGGATGTGTATTTAGCAGGGATGGTAGATATGATAAGGATATAGAACGAGTGAAAGCAGGAAATAGAGTGAATGGGCCTCTACACGCTATTATGAAAAGTCAAATGTGTCAAAAAGGCACATATGGCATACTATACTTTAATGCATGGTAGTGAAAGTTGGATCTGGCAGTAAAAGCACGAGATCTAATCTCGTGCTTCTTCTGCCAGATCAAACTTTCACTTTCATAAATGCTGCAGAAATGCGGTCATTAAGGAGTATGCTAGGGCTGAATCTGAATGACAGGGTGAGAAAGAGTGTTATAAGAGAAAAGTGTGAAAAGTTGCAGGTGGCCGGAGGCCCTTTTTACTGGAAATGAGGCATTCCATCTTAGTCCTCACGGGTGACAACGCATCTACATTTTGATTTGTAATAGAGGATAGATGTAGATGTCTATGGGCCGCAGCAACCACTTACCATCAGGTGGACTGTGTGCTCGTTTGTCACCCTTATCCTATAAAAAAAAAAGTGTGGTTTGCAAGATGGCGTTGTGACCAGGATTAAGAAACGAATGCTTCGGTGGTTTGGTCATGTCGAAAGAATGAACGAGTAAAGAGTAACCCATTTGAGTACGATATGGCAAGACTATTGCTTCTAGCATCTCATTACGGTATGGTCGAACTGTACTTGGTCTAAGTGTACTGAATTTATGGTGTAGTACGTTTTATTGCTGATAATGATTATTTGCGTAAAAGGGAGAGCAAGTTGAACATCCGGTCTCTCACTATTATTATTTTTAATAATTAACCATCTGATGTATTCCACATATTTCCGATAAGTAATTTTATCTATAAATATAATTATTTACCAACATAAACACAAAATATCTACAATGGTAGGAATGAGAAATCCGAAATAGAAATATAAAAAGGAAAATTGTTAGCGATAGAAAAAAAGTATAAACTTTTTCTACTCTCATTAATATTCACGTTTAGCTTTGTAAAACATTAATTACAACTGTTTACATCTACATTCTAAGTTTGGTCTTATTAACTTGAATAATAGAGTATATAATCATATAAACAGAATAAATGCGCTTGCAACGCAAATATCTCAATACATGAATTTCCCGCCAGGCGGCACCCCGTTGCGCACGCGCGTTGTATGCCGCCAACTGTCACATTGACAGGGGATAAAGCAATAAATGCCATGATAAACAGTACACCGCACCGGACTGAGGAGGAACCTCGCAATTGAAATAAATATGTAATAAATAATTTATAATGTTAATGCCGTTACTCGTATTGTTCATATCATTTCGATCGAAAATTGTTTTTACTTGACGCTACTGACAAATGTTAGAGAACTATGTATATTTCATTAGATGCAGTTACCCATACAGGCTATCGTATCAATGGGGCCTCACAGAGGCGATATTTGTCATACTTACCACGCCTGAAAGGCTGGTTAACAACCAGTTTTCTATTTATTGGCTATTATTAGGAATACGCTGGTGTCTATCTCCCGATTTATTTCCCTCTGTCGCCTCTCTAATGGCGCGTCTCTACCAAAAATGTTGACAACATTTATGTTTCCAACTGTTGACAAATCAACAAAAGTTGACGACATTTGTATTCCGAAAATGTTTCAAAATGTTGCAAGAAGTGTCTCCACCGAGGGAACAAATGTCGGCAACAAGCGTATTCCTTTGATGTTGCCGCCGAAAATGGAAACACGATTCCTGACATTGTTTCGTTTTGTCGCTAAAACTAGGTGATTACAGAAACATTTATTGACAAAACGTGTTGACAAATGTTATGTTGGCAACAAAACTTTGGTGGAGACGCGCCACAGGGGAAACAAACCAGCAGATAAGAGTAGCGTCTCATATTTTGATTTTAAGCGAATAAGGAAAAAAGCTAAATTCTTTCGTAAATAAGGAATAGATAAATTCAAATATAAGATTTTAAATTTTATTATCATTAACAATTCATACAATAATAACATTTACACAGGTTTTGTACAAACATTTGCAGTCTTAAGCATCTACACTAAATTTATTTATATACACCTAATTACAAAGGAAACCATCTCTGGGCGCCATCCAATCTAATAACTTCACCATTTAGCATAGGATTTTCTACTATACTAGTTACTAAATGAGCAAATTCCTCGGGTTTGCCCAGCCTTGAAGGGAATGGTGTCATTCGCTTTATAAATTCGATCATTTTTTCCGGTAAATAAGTGACTAATGGAGTTTCAAATATACCTGAAAGAAAGTTGTCAATTTATAATTAATGTTGCCCAATACTAAAAATCATAAAAACAATTTCCGCTTTATTGTATAATAGAAGCAATATTTGTATGTTCCATAGCTAAGTATAAGAAGGTGAAAGATCAATCCTAGAAGTAACCGACCCAGCCCAAAGGGTAAGTAGTTCGAAGTGGCAATGCGGCACATCGCCTCGCACAATGTCCGGTGCCGAAATTACCAAATTTCTTGAGGAAAAAACCAAATATATTTTGAAAGAATTTAAACTCTGCTATCAAGTACTGGTTGGTTTTTTGACCTTTCAACATTTATGTACATAGTTTTTCTCCATCGGTCCGTGGATTCCACAGCTGGGTATGGTTCACTCATTTTGTAAGGAAGATTCGCATAGCAGAAATTTGTACTTAAATAATAGAACAATAGAGATGAATATGCTGTAGGCGGAAAAATATGACGCGTCGCGTCGCTTCGACTCTGCGCCAGTGTGAGCTGAACCTTAATCGACACGCTTAGCAGACGCTTGACAATCGTAGTTCCAGACGCTTCGCACCTTTGATGCTGTTGCCCGTCTCCGGTCTGAGTATTTGACGCCTAGCGTAAACTAAATGATTTAACCGTCACCATTTTTTTTATACAAGAGGAGGAAAACGCCACATGCTGGCTCACCTGATGGTATGTGACTACCGCCACCCATGAACAACTGCAACGCCAGGGGAATTGCAGGTGCGTTGCCGGCCTTTTTAAAGAGTACTCTTTTCTTGAAGGTCCCTAAATCGTATCGGTCCGGAAAAATCGCTGATGGTAGTCGATTCCACAAGGAAATTGTGCGAGAAAGAAAACTCCTTGGAAATTGCACAGTGGTGAACCGCCAGTCATCCAGATTGTGTGGATAGTATATCGAGTTTTGTAGAAACAAAAATGAAAGTAAGTCTTTATTTTATTTTTTTAAAGTTGACTTATGAGACATTTTGATTTGTGTTGAAAATGTAAAAATCTACGAATCCTTGTAATTTTACGTCAAATTTCATACAAACTATCTATGGTTGGTCCATCCCAACCGGAGTTCAATCCACGGTTGCTACTTTACGTGTCGAAATACCACAATAAAAATTAATGTCCGAAAAAGTTAAAATAAAAATTCAAGACGCGGTTCCTTCCCCTCTATTACCGTATCAATAATGAAATGTACTACCTATGCCTAGCATGAGGACATTTATTCACTGTAATTTTACAAACCTGGTGCAATAGTAACCACTCTGATGCCTCTTGATGCAAGATCTCTTGCTATTGGTAATGTCATTCCTATAACGGCCGCTGTAGAAGCAGCATAACCTGCCTGACCAATGTCGCCCTCGTATGCTATTGTCGAAGCTGTATTTACAATTACTCCCCGTTGTCCATCTTCATTAGGTGCATTTTTCCCTATCAAACCAGCCGCCAATCTGATTGTATTGAATGTGCCTATTGTATTAACCTGAAATTTGTGCATTTATGTAGGTATGCTTAAAATTGGAAATAGAATATTATAATAATAATATAATCCTATTAAAATAAGAAGATGAAATTATTATGGACTTTGTACGGTCTTTACAAACCGCACATTTTTGCACTTAAGCATTTTTACCATATTGTATCATTTTTCATTCTCATCCATTCAGTACGCAATCATTCGCCGTCGCGCATTGTACTCACTATCAATAATATCAGAATAAATTACATAATCAGTTCAAGTCCTTATCATTTTTATCAACTTCTAAGATTGTACAGCACACCAGCTCGTACATCTTAATGGTCCTTCGAGCATTGATCTAGTGCCGGTAAGAGAAAAGCGGGACCACGCGGTTCGACAACGTGACTTCGTTTCGCCGTTTAGTGCTGCCCACGTATTACCGCCTACTTAGCAAAAACGCTACAAGTTATTTTTAAAAGCTATTGCGCAGTGAACAATTTTCTGCTACCGCATACATCATCACCAGCAGCAGTGATTGGTAAACATCACGCCATCACTCACGAAAAACATTTTTTGTCTTGTGTTTCTGTGTCTGAAGTGCAATAGCGAATCGGTCGAGTCGGCCTCCCACAAGCGGGTCTCACCGACGAGATTGAGAAGGCGCATATATTGCATTAGGATACCGGAGCACTTAGCAACAGCATCACCTCCGTGACTCGGAAGCATCCGTCACCGGATTATCAATCAAATCGTCCATTAATCAAATAAAAATGGAAGATTTACTATCAACTCAGCAACAACTTCTTCAAGCAATGGAGCAGTTATTCACCAACTTCAAGAAAGATGGAGCTGAAAGAAAAACCCCATCTTACATATCAAGGCGACTAGAGACTCTGGATCAGTACTGGAGAGAGTTCCAAGCCAATCATGTCAAGTTGTGTGAGTACGAGGACCAAGACTACACTTATTTCTTGGAAAATCACTTCGAAAAAGCAAAGTCATATTACACCGACTGTCGGAGAATTATTCAGCAACACCTATCTACTGATCAAGAAAAGAAGTCAGTTCTGAGACCTGCTACTCCTTTAGCCGGCGTGACTACAGATTGGCGTCCACCATCAACGGCTGCAACAGCGTCCCCATCAGGTCAGGCCAGCACCAGCCGAGTAGACAGAGGTAACCACAGCAAACTTGACGAGATGTACCGGAAACAAAAAAGCAATTTTAAAGCACTAGAACGAGCAATCAATGCCACTAATCTCGAGTTACTTACCGAAAAGTGGGAGCTCGAGGACAGCTTACGTGACTTACAACTTCGCTGGAATGCCGTGGACTCCTTACACTGGGAGATCGACAGCGAGCTTACCACAGAAGATGTGCAGTACGAAAAAACATACTACATGTTCGAAGACAGCTACAAAAAGATCAAAAAATCAATCAACAGCAAGATGTGGTCCGTATCTCATCAAAAGCATTCTACGCCAAAAATGGAAATCCCTACGTTCAGCGGCAACTATCAGCAGTGGTCATCTTTCAAAGATCTCTTCATGGAAATGATCCACAAGAATAAATTCATTTCAAATGTGCAAAAAATGCAACATTTAAAAAGCAAGGTCAAGGGAGAAGCCGAGAAACTAATACAACATCTAAATATTAGTTCAGAAAACTATGAAACATGCTGGGAAATTCTGAATCATCGGTATAACAACAAACGATTGACTTTTAGTTCTCACATGAACACGCTTTTTGGCTTGCCAACAATACAACACCAATCATCATTTGCCCTGAAAAAATTGCACGACACCACAAAAGAGTGTCTAAGTGCCGTAAAAAACTTAGGCGTGAATACATCAAGTTGGGATCCTTTGGTGGTACATTTGTTGATGCAGAAATTGGACACTGATACACACAATGACTACTTCGAATATCTTGAAGATCCGAGGGAATTGCCGACGCTATCAGGATTTCTAACTTTTTTGGAAATGCGATTCACAGCATTAGAATCGTCTCGACGCAAGCAAGAAGCGCCGCGGAGCAATCAGCAAGCTACCTATCAAGATTCCAAAAAAGCTCAATATTCCAAGGCATACCCGGGTGCATCAACTAAGGCATTTATCAATCATACAAATGTGAAGTCATTGAAATCGTTAGCAAGGAATAAATACACGTGTCCATTGTGCAATGAACAACATGGAATTTTCCACTGTAAATCGTTTCTAGGTCAGACACCAGAATTAAAACGAAAAACAGTGGCAAAATTGAATTTATGCGAAAACTGTCTTTTTGATCATAAAGGCAAGGACTGTTTTTCCGACAAAAGATGCGCGCATTGCAAATGCGGTCACAATACTTTATTGCACGAAGCATACGCATCAAATATCAACGCGAGCGAGCGAGACAGCAACAAAAGAGTTACACAGCAAAGAAACGTGACACATGTTTCACAAGAAAACGTCGCCGAAATCCTCCTGGCAACAGCCCAAATCAAGGTGCTATCAGCTGATGGAAGCTATCTGACGATGCGAGCGCTGATTGATCAAGGGTCACAAACATCACTTATAAGCGAAAATGCCGCTCAAAGACTTGGCCTTCCACGACAACGTTGCAAGGGTATTATTTTCGGGATTGGCACAAAGGAAAATAACTGCAAAGGTATCATCACTATAACAGCATCATCTATGAATTCAGAATACACATTCAATACTGACGTCATCATCATGAAAAGTTTGGTAAACAATCTACCGAACAGATCCTTTGACAAACCGTCATGGAAACGTCTTGAAGGCATACGGCTTGCTGATCCAGACTTCAATATCAGCCGTCCCATAGACATATTACTGGGTGCGAACATCTACTCGAACATCATCATGAGTGGAATCATCAGAAAAGATGAAAATCAACCGATTGTTCAGCAATCACGACTCGGTTGGATCATCTGCGGCAACCTGAAGTCTTATCAGTGTAATGTTGTTCTGCACGATTTACAAAATATTCAGAGGTTTTGGACAATCGAAGACATAGCAGACAACAAAATAACAATATCATCCGAGGATCAATACTGCTTGGAGCATTATAACAACACAACAACACGACGAGAAGACGGTCGATATGTTGTACATCTGCCCATGAAACCAGGCTTCGAAGAAAAGCTGGGTGATTCAAAGCAGAAGGCCGTGGCACAACTTTATCAGCTGGAAAAGAAATTCGCCAAAAACGAAGACCTCGCAGCAATGTATAAAAACTTTATGCGCGAATACATTGAATTAGAACATATGCAGCAATGTACTCGTAACAGAAACACGATCCCGGCAACGAGTTGCTACCTGCCACATCATTGTGTACAGCGCGCCGAATCGCTTACAACTGCATTACGCGTCGTATTTAACGCGTCATCAAAGACGTCATCAGGCTACAGCCTAAACGACTTGATGTACAACGGACCCAATCTGCAAGCAGACTTACTATCATTGATCATAAGTTGGAGACAGTATAAGGTCGCCTTCACTGCAGACATCGAAAAAATGTTTCGAGCGATCCTCTGCAATAATAACGACAAACATCTACAAAAAATCATATGGCGTGAATCATCAAATCAGCCACTTCAAGAATACGAACTATTAACTGTGACGTACGGGACGAAAGCAGCGCCGTTCCTGGCAATGAACACACTAAAGCAATTAGCACGCGACGAAGGACAGCATTTCCCTGAAGCAGCTAAGGTGTTGAAGAGAGACTTTTTCATGGACGATGTCTTAAGCGGTCAGCACAGCATCCCAGCTGCTCTAAAATTAAAAACAGATCTGATCAACCTACTCAGATCAGGGGGGTTTAATCTACGAAGGTGGTGCTCAAACAGCAATGAGTTACTACAAGCAGCAGGATCAGACACAGATAGCAATCATCAAATTGGGTTTGATTTCAAGCAGAAAGAATCAACAAAGACCCTGGGACTGCGCTGGAACCCTCAGAAGGACGTCTTCACCTTTGAGCTCAAAATCAACACATCAACAGACAAACCAGCCTCAAAAAGGTCACTACTTTCAGACATCTCAAAGGTTTTCGACCCGGCCGGGTGGCTCTGTCCTGTAACAACAAGATTGAAACTCTTATTCCAATCAGTCTGGAAAGAAGATTTGAAGTGGGATGACCAACTTCCACTAAGCATTGAAGAAGAGTGGTCTAAGATCAAACATGACCTCGAAGGCATCAATCAAATCCAAGTACCAAGATGGCTTCAAAGTTATGAGAACGACGACATTGAGCTACACGGGTTCTGCGATTCCTCAGAACGTGCCTACGCTTGTGTTATCTACAGCAAAATCAAGAGCAAGAAACAAGGTGAACAAGCAGTAGTTCTGATAGCAGCAAAATCAAAACTAGTTCCGACATCAAAAATCATATCATTGCCGAAATTAGAACTGTGTGCCGCTCACTTATTATCAAGACTCATGCAGACAGTCAAACACAGTCTATCAGAGCAAAACATCAAGACCTTCGGCTGGTCAGACTCAACAGCTGTGCTCGGCTGGATCCAAGGCGACATCAATCGCTGGAAGCCATTCGTCGCCAACCGTGTACAACAAATCAAAGAAATCATACCTGCGGACTGTTGGCAGTATGTCAAGTCGACTGATAATCCAGCAGACTGCGCCAGCCGTGGGGTATCAACAGCAATCCTCAAAAATCATCCCTTGTGGTGGCAAGGCCCATCATGGCTGAAAACATATCAAAAAGAAACCACCACAAAAACATACACTACGAATCAAGAAGTGAAGAAAGCAATGCAAACCAACGTCACTATTCAACGTCACAGCTCTGACATAATCGAAGCGTTGATAAACAAACATAGCTGTATGACGCGAGTGACGCGTATACTTACCTGGGTATTGCGGGCGGTGTCGAATTCCAAACCGAAGACGCCGTATCTAACTGCACCTGAAATCAAACAAGCAAAATACATTATTATAAAGCACATACAAGAAAAGTATTTTTATGAAGAAATACTTACCATCAAGAAGCAGGGGAAAGTGAAGCGTAACAACAAACTGCTGTCCCTTAATCCATTCTTGGATAAAAACGATCTTCTAAGAGTTGGTGGCAGGATCAATAATGCAAGCATCGATGAAAACATGAAGCATCCTCTCATCGTGCCACACAGCGGACACTTCACTGAGCTCATAATCGATCAGGCACACAAGGCCACCTTCCACGGTGGAGCCCGCCTGACTCTATCGCATCTGAGACAGCATTACTGGATTATTGGCGGCAACAGGGCTGTCAAAAAACGCATCCGTGAATGTGTTGTCTGCAGAAGACACAACCCAATCAAACAGACTCAAATCATGGGAGACCTACCGTCAGCAAGATGTAACCCAACCAGGCCATTTTACCACGTTGGTACCGATTACACCGGTTTCATCGACGTGAAAGCAAACAAAGGACGAGGCATAAAAACGACGAAAGGATACGTCGCAGTTTTTGTGTGTATGGTCACTAAGGCCGTACACCTGGAAATGGTATCAGACCTCTCCTCATCAGCATTCCTCGCAGCACTCCGACGAATGGCAGCGCGCCGTGGAGCACCGCGTCACCTGTACAGCGACAACGGGACCAACTTCGTCGGCGCCTACAAACACTTACAGCAGGAATTCATCAATCTTCGACAAGCCTTGGACGATGATTTCTTCGCAGCAATATCAGACATGGAGATCGAATGGCACTTCAACGCCCCCTCGTGGCCTAGTGCAGGAGGTCTATGGGAAGCGGCGGTGAAAAGCCTAAAATTCCACTTACGAAGAGTCATCGGAGCACAAAAGCTTACATTTGAGGAGCTATCAACATTGTTGTCACAGCTGGAAGCGTGCCTGAACTCAAGGCCACTGTGCGCCCTGAGCGAAGATCCCGAGGACATCAACTTCCTCACCCCGTCACATTTTCTGGCGAGTGGCCCCACCCTCACCATCATCGAAACCGAAAGGGACGAGCGCACACGTTGGCAACTGGTACAGAAAATCTTCTACGACATATGGAAGAGATGGCAGTCCGAGTTCCTGTGCCAATTATCAGCTAGAAGCAAGTGGCAACAGAAGCAAAGAAACATGGAAATTGGTGACGTTGTCGTCATACATGACGTCAACTTACCTCCCGGCAAGTGGGCGCTCGCTAGAGTTGTTGAACTTCACCCTGGAAAGGACGATCTGGTCCGAGTGGTGTCCCTGAAAACTAAAAACAACATTATCAAGAGGCCTATTACAAAAATATCACCACTTCTATCAGATGATTACGTTGGTAGCGAGCAAAATTCGGAATCAAGCAATAAGGAGTCTACAGCAAAAAGCACCAAAGCAAAAAGAACGCGAAGCAAAAAATCATGCAACTTCATAGCTTTAGCAATGTTGACTTTACTTACCATCATTTCACCCGTTCAGTGTGCCTTCAACCTACTTAGTCTAAGCAATAATCAGAGCATTTATTTGGACAAAATTTCCAACATGCACCTTGTCAAAGATCAGTGGAAACTCATTGTCTACTACGAAATGAATCCGTACTGGCAAGGCATTGAATTGTATCGCAAGTACTTCGATTATTTGGATAACATATGCTCCAAGATATCCAAACAAACAAAATGTGACGTAATGTTGTCACAACTACGTCATGAGGCCACTGAACTGGACTACTATCATCATATGTTGCTCGGTCAGCAATACACGCGCTCGAGACGCCGGCGCGGGCTTATCAACGGTGTCGGATACCTAGCGCACAGCTTGTTCGGTGTGTTAGACGAAGAGTTTGCTCAAAAATACGAGAGAGACATCAATATAATCAGGATGAATCAGAAACATCTTGCTCTTTTATGGAAAAATCAAACATCCGTGGTTGAAGCTGAATATAACCTTTTGAGTCGAATCGAAGAGTCTATTAACAAGCAGTACAAGATCTTCAATGCCCACATCATAGAGCTAGAAAAAGAAGCCAACATCATAACAAAGGAAATTCAGACCGAAAAAATCATCAATGAATTTATTCTCTCATCCATGATAGCAAACAACATTTTGGCCAATCTTAAAAACATTCAAGAAACGTTGGTGGAGACCATCACAGACATCCACTATGGGCAGTTTAATGTTTATTTATTAACGCCTGAACAACTGAATGAAGAGTTAAATATTATCTCTGGCCAATTATCAAAGGAATTAGCTCTGCCTATAAACAACATCCAAAACAACTTATCCAGACTCTATCATTTACTGGAAGTAAAAGCAAGGATGACAAGCCAATACTTTATTTTCGAGATCAAAATCCCGTTGGTAAGCAGGGATACCTACGAGATTTACAGGCTTATATCTATCCCGCAGCAAGTACAAAAACAGATGGTCCGCATCACTCCTATCGCAGATCATATCGCGATCAACATCCAAAAGGACTCGTACGTACCATTATCAGAAGAAGAAGTTCGAAGATGTACACAGTTCAACGCTGAGACTCACCTTTGCCCGCTACAGAAACCTATTTTCCATATGAATTCGGACGATATTCTCTGCATCAAAAATGAAGACACAGGTCAGTGTGAAATCAAAACTTCGCCCTGCAAGGATATATGGGTTGAACTTAACAAACTAAATACGTACCTGTACTTTTGCTGTAATCAAAGGATGATAAGAATAATATGCGAGCATCATGTTACAGCGCAACGACTTAGCAAGGCCGGTATTATCATTCTCGAGGACGGCTGTTTCATTAAAAGTGAAACATTGACAATATTTTCACACAGAAAGCAGGTCACTAATTATAATATCAAGCCCGACCTTGCAAAGATAGACATACCTCCAATCAATGATGTCATCAACCTATCTATTCCTCTCCAAAGGCTCGAGAAATTCGACGAGTCAGAAAATGAGGAGAATCGAAAACACTTGTCAAGTATTGGACACCAAATAGAGCAGCTGAAGACAAGCAACGCTGATACAGAGATGGTAAATCAGTTATCAAACCACGACCTACATCAATATGTGCTTATTTATCTTCTGCTGGGAGCAGCTATACTAGCATCAACATTAATCGCCTTGCGGAGTCTACGCCGCAGATGCGCCGCACGTATACAAGGTCCCTCTCAAAGCGAAAGATCAGCTGGCTTGAATGTACAGTTCACTGGCACGAACCGAAACACAGAGCAAGCAACATCGGTCGAGCCCCGCGGTATCGCAGTTACGTCATCGGGTGAACTGAGTGCACGCGCACTGGATAAGTCGACGTCGCCTACAGTTTGCAAACGTTTTTGTGATCTTAGTGCAGTGTAGTGAAGTGTGAAATTTATAAGTTTTTTAATTGAAATTTATAAGCTAATTTTTATAGTATAATCATCGTTATCAATTAGTATCAATTTGTAATCGCCTATCAATCATCATCTGTTCTCTCTCTCGCTCCCCGCAGCATGTACGGTCTTTACAAACCGCACATTTTTGCACTTAAGCATTTTTACCATATTGTATCATTTTTCATTCTCATCCATTCAGTACGCAATCATTCGCCGTCGCGCATTGTACTCACTATCAATAATATCAGAATAAATTACATAATCAGTTCAAGTCCTTATCATTTTTATCAACTTCTAAGATTGTACAGCACACCAGCTCGTACAGACTTGCTTATTTTCATTTATCAATTAAAATATTAAAAATCAACTTGGTATATCTTTCAGCAAGAGGGAGATTAATAATAATAATAATTTGGTATAAAACGGTTTAAAAGTTTTCTTTCTCTTTCCCCCTAAACCCCGTCGTTTGGTCTCCCCTGCCAAGGGCTTCCATCTGCTTGTGCTTTTATTTATGTATAATTTATTTATTTATTTGTTTGTACATTTAATATATATTTATGTATATATTTATTATTTCCTTTTATATATTTATTCCGCCCAACCAGATGAAAATAATCTATAAATACACCAAAACAATAAATATTAATGCATCACCCGAGATCGTCGATTATGAGGCTGTACTTGCCGCAGAAATAAAATGGGCGTGGCTTTTTGAGCACCTTAACTATGCATAATCGCGAAGTGTGGCTACACAATGAACCATTCTACGCGGACGTCAATTCGTGTGATAAAGGGCTTACCCCTCTATCCTTAACCAACGAGCAGTGACAAGACCCAGCAGTACATAGCATTTCCGACCGGGAAACCGAATGGAAAGAGAAGGAGCTCTTTGGGGAAACCGAAGGTTTCGTCTGTGCGATACTGGAATAGGCTATTAAGATCAGAAACTATCGTAGATAAATCCTAAAGGATGGCGCCTTCGAAATCTGTCGAGCTTGTCGCCATCCCGGTGAGTCACTTAGGCATGTCATCTCCCATTGTTCAGCGCTATCTAACTGTGAGTACTTGCATAAAACCAATCTAGTAGCCAGGATTCTACACCAGGAGCTCGTTCTAGAATACGGTTTCGTGGAACGGAAATTGCCTTATTACAAATACTTGCCGGAAGCTGTCCTCGAAAATAGCATCCATTGCCGAACTAGGCCAAAACCTGTATTTCGGCGCCATATGCTGAAATACAGGTTTTGGCCTAGTTCGGCAATGGATGCTATTTTCTGCCGACTTCCAAAAAGGAGACGGTACTCAATTCGAGTGTATGTTTTTTTTTATGTGTGTTACCTCATAACTTTGTACTGGGCGAACCGATTTCGATGATTCTATTTTTATATGAAAGCTGATAGGTCTCGTGTGGTCCCATATGAATTTGATCAAGGTCAGACCAATGGTTATTGAGTTATTCTTAAATAACCTATATTGAAGTCGCTTATATTGAAGTCGGCTCTACAAAATTTTTAATTTTTAATTATTCATGTTATAAGATTAAATATTCCTATGTAGTTTATAAATAGACAGCAGTTTCTGATTCAAACTCATAATACACACATAATTAAATATTTATGTATATATATATATATATATATATATATATATATATATATATATATATATATATATATATATATATACATAATTAAATATAGCAGTTTCTGAACTACAATAACAAATTTTGCAAACAAACAAGATTTTTGAAGTGAAAACTTCTTTAGCGGTGTTGTGCACTTTTTTTGTAATGGGTAAAAAATGTTAAACTCGCGTCAGGTCACGTGTCCTGATCGAAAATTCGTAAGACATAGGGTATCCGTAGTAACATCTCAATTTAGATGTCCAATTCGCTAATTGACATAAAAGGAATTTTATATAATGTGTGTATATGTGTGTAATGTGTGTATGTGTGTGTACGTGGGTATATTGTATGTATATTTATTTATTTTATGTTTGTATATATATGTTTACCTATATGCATAAGTATTTAAATAAATTTGATTATATGTGATGTTGATGTATGTCTACATATTTGTATGTGTGTGTATGTATTTGTATGTGTATATGTGTATATGTATATTATATTATCTTATTAAAGCATAAATATTTTCCTAGATCAGCCATGACAAACTTAGTATTGTTTTTGATCAAAATTTTTCTTACTTTTCTTTTCTTACTTCTGATTCATGCTAAATTGTAAAAAGTGGATGACTGTTATTGGCCCTATGTAAAGACATATTATATAAGAATTATGTATCACAGAATGAAGGCTGTTGTTATCCCTAATAATATAAAATAAAAAATAAAATAAAATAAGACGGACGGAGAGTAGACAGCCGACGCGGCGTAGGAGAGGAAGTATCCCCCTCTCTTTCTACGGCGCGGCGAAAATTTATGCCTGTGCCTGCTGTTTCGTTTAGGTGGCGAAGGACGCTTGCGCGAACGTTCGTGTGTGTTTATGTTACAGCGTGCCACGCACATCCATGGATGGTGACAGCTGATGGCTCGACCGTCTGTGTAGTTGCCACACTGCTGTGTATTCGTAAAATTCGTGTATATAAAGTATTTGTAATATGGAAATTGAACAAAGTGCATCTATTAATGAAAAAAGTGACGAAGAAATAACGAAAGAAAATGAGTGAGTACTTTATAAATATACTAGATGAAAATTTAATTAATTTTCATTTCATAATTAATATAATTTCATTTTATTATTCAGGTTAGGTTAGGTTTAATTAATTTTCATTTATTAATTAATATAATTTTATTATTAAGGGGGTGCTAAGAATCTCCGGTGGAGGTTCGGTTGCCACCTACGACGACTCGACCTGGCAACATACAACGCACGCACCCTGAGGACTGACGAGATTGTGGAGCTGGAAGAAGAGATAGACAAATTGCTCTGGCATATTATAGGATTATCCGAAGTCCGAAGAGAGGGGGAGGACACGGTAATCCTCGAATCCGGCAACTTGCTCTATCACCGGGAGGGCGACCATCTGTCCCAAGGAGGTGTCGGATTTATCGTCCACAAGTCTCTCGTTAACAACGTTGTAAAGATCGGGAGTGTGTCGACGAGGGTTGCGTACCTTATACTCAGAATCACCAAACGGTATTCGCTGAAGGAAATACAGATTTACGCACAAACCTCGGCACACCCCGATGAGGAGGTGGAGGAAATGTATGAGGGTATCTCTAGAGCCATGCATTCCTCCAAAACGCAATATACGGTGTTAATGGGAGACTTCAATGCAAAACTAGGCACAAGAGAGAATAGTGAGCTGAAAGTAGGGAAATTTGGAATAGGGCAACGGAACCCAAGGGGCCAGCAGCTGGCCGACTTCATGGAGAAAGAGGGACTCTTTATGATGAACTCTTCCTTCCAGAAGCGGCCCCACAGGACCTGGTCGAGCCCCGACGGTTCGACAAAAAATGAGATTGACTTCATTATGACGACCAGACGACAACTGTTCAGTGATGTCTCAGTGATCGCGAGGGTGAAAACCGACAGCGATCACCGAATGGTTAGAGGCGCACTGAACCTCAACGTTAAGTTGGAGATGTCTCGTCTAATGAAGTCAACGCTCCGTCCCCCTCGTGCTCTAATCCTAAGTACCTTTCAGCTCGAGTTACAAAATCGTTTTCAGTGCCTAGAAGACTGCAATGAAGTGGACGATATGAATGACAAGCTAGTGGAAACTGTCCATGCGGTCGGAGCTAAGTTCTGCAAGACCCGCCGCAGAAGAACACAAAAACTCTCCGATCACACTCTTAATCTCATGGCTGTTAGACGGGAGATGAAGCTACATTCTTCAACAGATTTGACAACATACAGGCAACTGAACAGACAGATCTCCAAATGCATGCAGCGGGACTTACGCAACTTCAATACAGCTCGTATTGAAGAAGCGATCAAGCGGAACCAAGGCTCCAAAGTCTTTGACAGAGATCTGTCTGCCAGAAAGAGCCAACTGTCGAAGCTGAAGACCGAATGTGGCAGCATCGTTTCCGGGGCACCTGAGATTTTGAGTGAGATTGAGAAGTTCTATGCGCAGCTTTACACGTCATCGTTGGAGCCGCACGCAAGTGTGAGTAACGATCCAAGAGCGAGTCTTATCCGACATTATTCCGATGATATCTCGGACGTCAGTCTGAGCGAGATTAGAATGGCTCTCCAGCACCTTAAAAACGGCAAGGCCCCAGGCGAGGATGGAATTACAGCGGAGCTTCTGAAAGCGGGCGGAAACCGGTACGAAGTCCTTCAGAAGCTCTTTAATTCCGTCCTCCATGGTGGCATTACACCGGAGGCGTGGAGCAGAAGTGCGGTGGTCTTGTTCTTCAAGAAAGGCGACAACGCTCTCTTAAAGAACTACAGACCGATTTCCCTTCTGAGCCGCGTCTACGTGCTGTTTTCGAGAGTCATTACGAATCGTCTCGCGCGCAGTCTTGACGACTTCCAGTCTCCCGAACAAACCGGTTTCCGAAAAGGCTTTAGCACCATAGACCACATACATACCCTTCGGCAAATTGTACAGAAGTCAGAAGAGTACAATTTGCCACTATGTCTTGCGTATGTGTATTATAAGAAAGCCTTTGATTCCGTCAAAATTTGGGTGGTGCTGCTGTCCCTTCAGCGGTAGCCAAGTTGAATGTCGGTATATCGAAGTGCTGAAGTGTTTGTACAGTAGGGCTACGATGGCTGTCCGAGTACAGAACCAGAGTACGAAACCTATCCAATTGCAGAGAGGTGTAAGACAGGGTGACGTTATACCCCCGAAACTCTTCACCACTGTATTAGAAGAAATTTTCAAGCTACTGGACTGGAAAGGATTAACATCAATGGCGAGTACATCACTCACTTTCGATTTGTCGACGATATGCATGCATGCATGCATGCATGGAGTATTGCTGCCATATATGGGCTGGTGCTGCAAAATGCCACCTAGCAGCTTTGGACTCAATGGAAAGGCGTGCTAAGAGGCTTATTGGTGACCCGAATTTGGTTAAAACCAATCTTACCAGCCTCGAACACAGACATAAAGTAGCCAGCCTTTTGGTTTTCTACAGGATGCATTTCGGAGAGTATGCGCAGGAATTACATAATTTAATTCCACCCTCTCCCTTCCACCATCGGACAACTAGACGTTCGGCTAGTCTCCACCCTTTCGTTGTTGACTTACCACGCATTCGAACCAAAGGGTTCGCCACGTTGTTCATCATGCGTACAGCAAAAGAGTGGAATAAGTTGCCAGCATTTGCAGTCTTTCCATCCGATTATAGTGTGGGTGTCTGCAAGGCAAGAGTGCTTTTGTTAAGTCAGTGCGCTTCACCATCTTAGGCTACATCACCACTTACCATCAGGTGGGATCGTATATAAGCGCTGGCTTAGTAGAATATAAAAAAAAATAAAAAAAATATAGTCCTTTTGGCTTAATTGCTGGAGAACCTAAGCACAATGCTCAATGACCTCAATAGTGCCTCCCAACGGATAGGTCTTAAGATGAACATGGACAAAACAAAGATCATGTATAACATCCATGTCACACCTATGCCGGTAGTTGTTGGGGACACTAAGCTCAAATTTGTTGATAACGGTGGACTTGTGAAGGGCTGTAACGATGATGAATGGTGATAAACCATGAACCGGCTACTAGATAAAGACTTTACTTCAAATTGGTATGTTTTATTGATAGAATTTGATAAATTTTAATAAGATAACAGTAAATTTAAAAATATATATTTCACAGACTTCTGTTTTTGCTTACAGAAAGTCCAGTAAGTATACATAATATATAAAAGTTGGTGCTCTAGTCAGCAATTTTGTAACTTCTGAACTACTTGACTAAATGGAATTTATATTCACTTAATACTTTTTTATTGGGACAATGATCCAATAGGTGGCGCAGTAGTCAAGTTGTTATCATATTCTATTTTCTACAGACTTCAAAAAGGAGTTTTAACAGTGGTAGAGCCATGCGGCAGCTTTTGCTGTTGCACGGATGGGCCAGCTCGAACCGGGGTGGTACCACAACCTCACAGAATACCAGCGTGAAGTAGAGGTTTAACTCTGCGTTTCGCTTGGTGAGTGCAGGTGGCCGGAGGCCCTTTTTACTGGAAATGAGGCATTCCATCTTAGTCCTCACGGGTGACAATGCATCTGCATTTTGATTTGTAATAGAGGATAGATGTAGATGTCTATGGGTCGCAGCAACCACTTACCATCAGGTGGACTGTGTGCTCGTTTGTCACCCTTATCCTATAAAAAAAAAAACTCAATTTGACTGTATGTTTTTTTTGTGTTACCTCATAATTTCTTTCTGGGTGAACCGATTTCAATTATTCTTTTTTATTTTCTTTTTTTTTCTGTGCCATTCATATTGACCAGCGACAAGCAATGTTATACGTTCATTGGAGAGATTTTCTCCTACACATTTCTTTCTTTTAAATTTTAAAGTTTTATCCGGTGTCAACTTGTAGAAGATTTGGCTTTGTCAGCATTAGAAATGTAATTTTTAGCATACTTTTTAAATTGTGGCCACACTCTTTTAATCCACCAATTAAAAATTTGTATTACTACCTATTACAAATTTCCACTTTAAAATTTAAAGGAGAGAAGTGTACAGGAGGAAAACTCTCCAAAGTATGTATCACAGCGCTTGTCGCTGGCAATATGAATGGCACAGAAAAAAGCAAACTAATGGTAATAGGAAAATCAAAAAATCTGGTTTCAAAATCGTAAGATAATTGCCAGTCACCTATAAAGCGAACAAATCAGCCTGGATGGCTACCTGCCATTTTTGAAGAATTGCAAAAATGGGATGTAGAATTAAAAGGACAAAAAATCTTGCTCTTTGTCGACAACTATCCCGCTCACCCCCTATATGACTTTCGAAAGATAGAATTTAGACATTTAGAAGAAATTGGAAGCTTGCACTGTGTATAGCAATCTCCACAAGTTGGAAGACCATATAAAGCTTACAGGAAATATTGATATTGCTACTCTCAGTTCTGGATATTTTGCATCTGTTATATGTGCAGATCCTGAAATTGCATTAAAAATGATGACAAATTGTATACCTATAAACATACACTACAACTTAAAGATGAAAATGGGCCTAATTAAGAGTACCCTTGCCCGACTAGCTTGTATGCTTAGGTATATTGATGTAACAGAGGCAAGACAGGTATGTTTGGATGGTGCCAAATGGAAGTCTGTAGTCTCTACCTACCCCAGGTGACAGGTGTGTGTTTTTATGTATGTATATACAACTGTATGTACAACTTAAAGTTGTTATATCAATAGAAATTGACTTACATTGATACATTTAATAAAATCATCCATTGAACACTCCTGGTCTTTGTAAAAATTATATACTTGGCGTGTTTGTGCAAATCCAGCACAATTCACAACAGTATCTAGTCTACCAAATAGACTTTTTGTCAATTCCAATGCCTTTTTCACGTCATCTTCAGATGAAACCTAAAAGTAAAAAAAAATATATTCATCTATCCAAATAAATAAAATTGAAGTGTCTGTTTGTAATGTCAAAATAACAGTTTTTTACAAAATGCATATGAAAATATATACAGTACTAATTACAAAAAAAACACTCAACATTTTTGTCTGTCTGTTTTTGTTCCGGCTAATCTCCGAAACGGCTTGACCGATTTTGACGGGACTTTCGCTGGCACATAGCTGATGTTATAAGGAGTAACTTAGGATACTTTTATTTTAGAAAAAGAATCAGGGTACCGTAAAAAAAATTAAAACACTTGAAATCGCAGTAAATTCTACGCTGGCGAAGTCGCGCGGGACAGCTAGTTCATTAATATATAACACGTCGGAAATATCTGCGAACCTGGCTGGAATGCGCTTCCCCTCGCGCTTCCCCGCACCTCCGCCCGTTATCGTCTATCCAGTACCGTTGCCAACGCAAGCGCCGACGCACGTGTATTAATCTCGCTTTCGTAATCGCATTATTGTTTATTGTTTCTCTGTTTGGTGCAATATTACTATTATTACAATAGACTACTTACAAGATGGGTAAGACTATACATAGTGCCGAGCGGAATTTAGTGCTCAAAGTAATTAAATTCTTTGACAATGAAAAACAACAAGGCTGTTTCAGTATCCCGGTTGAACAAGCAACAAAAAGGGCATGTGCAGCAACTGGTTTGTCTAAAACGACCATAATGAAAATAAAAAGTGAAGCAAAAAAGTTACAAGTTTTGTCAGAATCAACTAGAGAGGCAAATGTTCAAGAAGAGATGACGTCCTTCGAAGAAGACCCACAACCTAGTACGTCAGCTTCAGTTACCACGGACACTATTATGCTCTCGACACCAGGGCAGAAGCGTAAAAAATACAAAAAGAAAATTGATCTAGATAGTTTTGATTTATGCGCCATACGCTCTTTAGTTGAAAGTTTTTATACCACCAGAAAAGAAATACCTACATTAAAAAAGATTTTGAGAATAGCCAAGCAGGAGCTGAACTTTCCCGGTCAAAAAGACGCCCTAAGAAATATACTAATAAATTCTTTGGGGTACAGGTTTAAGAAATGTAAACGTAAACGTGATTTTTTGGTGCAAAGACCTGAAATAGCAGCCTGGAGAGCAAAATATTTAAGGCGATTGAAAGAAAATGACGAATGTGGTGCCGAAAAAAAACCAGTGACCTCCATCGACGAAACCTGGATACATTCACATTACACTGTCTCGAAATGTTGGCAAAATAGTAGTGATTCCAGTATTCGAACTAATCACTCTGCTGGTCAGCGCTGGATTGTGGTACACGCAGGCAATGAGAATGGTTTCGTACAAGGTGCCGAGCTCCTTTTTAAATGTAAGTCAACAACCGGTGATTACCATGACGAAATGGATGCATCAAATTTTACAAAATGGATCGAAGAGAAATTGATACCGAATCTTCCACCCAATGGTATCATTGTCATGGACAACGCACTGTACCACAGCAAGCAGGTGAATAAGCCGCCAAATTTCAGTGCACGTAAAAACGTAATGCAAATGTGGCTGCAAGAACACAACATCGAATTTGACGAGAAAATGACAAAAAGAGAACTATATATGTTAATTAAAAGACATAAGCCCGAGAAGGTATATTTCATCGATGAAATATTTAGATCTCATGGACAAGAGGTATTACGTCTGCCACCCTACCATTGTGACCTTAACCCAATTGAGTATGTTTGGAATTTGATGAAGCAAAGGGTGGCAGACAAAAATGTAGACCAATCAGAAAAAGATATAGAAAGACTAACAAAGGAAGCGATACAGAGTATAACCCCAGAAGATTGGAAAAAAGAATGCAACCATGTCGATCGCTTAAGAGACAAGTTTTGGCTTGCTGATAGATTGTATGAACTTGAGGAACAGGAATTAGTAATTTCATTAGGTGGAGAAGATAGTGACAACGAAAGTGATGACAACATTTTCAGCGACAATGAAGAATTTGACAACAACGACAGCGAAACAATGTCTGGTGTTGAGGCTTTTTAAAAAATTAATAGACCACTTTTGAAAATGACAGTACTTAATTGTTTTAAATTAGAATTTTAATGTTAAATACCTGCTAATTAAATGGCTTGAAAATTATTTGATTTTAATTTATTATACTTACCCTAGAATAGAAACTACTAAAAAAAAGCATTTCTAACAACAAACTTTTATACTTAATATGGTTTCTCGCATCTACTTTTTCCAGTATAAAAGCGTTACATTGATATATACAAATAGTTTTATTTTTAATAGGAATGTATTTTTTATTTCAAAATTTATTTTAAGGCGTTGTATAGAAGTATAAAAATAAATAGGCGCACAAAAAATATATTTAATTTTTGCATCTCGATTTTTTTGCTATCTCTCCATATTGCATGACGTCATCAAGCCAGGTTCGCAGAGATTTCCGACAGGTTGTATATACTTGCGCTTCCACTATACGGCGTAAGGATTACTTTATACCGATAATGTACCTACATTCTGTCTGCTAAGTGTGACAATAAGGGAAAATTATCCCAACAATGGCAGAGGTCCATGCCAAACAGCGAAATTCTAAGAGCTGATGAAGAAAAAGTAAGAACAATAAGATATCTAACTTACACAACCAACAGAAACAGCTACATTCTCCCCAAGACGCTTCGCAAGTTCCTGTGCTCTTGTGCCTTGAATATCCAATATCACAACCTTTCCTTCACTCTTAATTAATCTTTCTACGGTTGCTTTACCTAAGCCCGAAGCACCCCCAGTCACCAAACTCACCATACCCTACAAAAGAGGTTATGTTAGTATACCGCAATGTTGTGGTGGCCATGTACATTACACCTAACAATTACAAGACCACCTTGAGCATTGTTTCCTTTCAAGCCCAAAGTTTTATGTTAGGCTATATGTTTATTTAGCACACAAGGTTTATTTATTAAACTTTTATTAGATAGTATCAATACTGATCATTCAAATCATAGATAAATATATATGTAGCAAGCTACAGATACGACACCGACAGTGACTTTTAGTCAAGTTTACCAACTATGCGTTTTGGCGCTGCAGTCGCCCATTTTGACAGTTGAGTAATAAAAAAATTAAAAAAAAATAGCTTAGAGATTGCAAGCACACATCCTTCAAATCATCGATATCGATGTTTAGTGGTGTTGTTATTTTATCGATATCGACAGAAGTGCATTATACAGGAATACTATTATTTAATGAAACACTTATAAGACATTAACATTTATTTTTTATTCAAGCACACCAACATCATATACATACACACATAATCTTAGGATTAAATTATAGGTACAATTTGACGAAAACATAGCAATATTTATTGTACATTATATAAAGCAAGTATCAAATTAAATAAATTAAGCCACGGGAATCATATTTAATCATAGTGCTCAATATTTTACTTTACAAGTTACTTTTTATATTAATTTTAAAACAGCTATAATTCAAATAGTTATGAATAAATGAGTACCTTCCCTGTATAAGATAACGAACTTTTCGCTAGGATATGCTAAATTATTATTTGGTCTATATAACATTTGTTTGTTAGACAAGACAAACATTTTTTCCTTAAGTTTGTAGTGTTTGGAGTTTTGTTTCATTATTAGAAATCCTATTCATTTTTCATCTAGGGTAAACCTGGCCATTTTGTTTTTTTTAATTGTTTTAATTATACTAATAATAAAGTTATTTGTTTAACATTCAACTTCTCTATACTTCGACAGAGATTGGACATTAAGCAAGCCTTTGTGAGGCTTAGTCACCAAAATTTTAATATTTTTATTTTTTCATGAATGTCACCTTTCAATATTTTATTATTTGTTGCACCAATTGTGCCCATGTAACCTAATAAAAACTTTTTCAAAACAAGCCAGGAAAACCTCAAAGTGCTTAATATTTTACTTTTCAAACTACATTTTACATTACTTCCAATACAGCTATAATTCAAATACTTATGAATAAAGTGAGTACCATCCCTGTACAAGATAAGTAATTTTTCATTAGTGGTAATGTTTTGATGCAATCCTTACAACGAATACCTTTCGATATTTTCTGACAAAATGTATTCAGTAGTGTAAGCTGAGCAGTGGTCTATAATTTTTTCCATGACTACATCACCCACCAGCAATTTTTCTTTTGCACTTGATGGTGAAGGGGATAGGAGACAACACTAACATTTAATAATGTGTCTCCATAATCCTCTTGACAATTAGAGCATGTGGACTAACCATGTTAGATAATATCAAATATTTAAAGGCATATATAAATATGTTTGCATCTAGGTCAACATTTCTATATTTTATAGCTATTATACATCCAAAAATAAATTTCTAAAGGGTCTTGATTAATATTTAATGGATAATAATATTCTACATTATACTGTTCAAATAATAATTTGTAGACCCTTATAAAACTTTCAAGTTATCCATCCTTGTCGGGATGGTATGCGCACAAGTCGAGGTTTTCCTTCTTGTATAGCATCTTTGCTATTATATAGAATGGAGTCTACAAAACCATTTTTATTTTATTTTATTAATGGCTTCAATCCAAAAAGTATGAAGTTGTGAAGTTTGTTTAATCACTCGTCTTAACTTTCCTCTTTGCACACCACCCGGTTATCCACTGACGCTGTCAGTGTGTCGAAAAATTCAACGACTTCTGCTGTTGAGGCCATTGTTGCGCCAGAGTTTGCATAGTGAAAATCATCTAAAAAAAAGTACTTTTTAATTGAATTACTTTTACAGTTATTGCACCTGCAAGTCTTTCGCCAAAAGACACTTATTTGCTTACAACAACAGACTTTGTTAACCTTTATACAATTGTAGTGTGGCTCACGGTATCCACTAATGTAATACCAATTATAAATTTAATGTAGTAATAAACAGCACTTGGCAGATATAGGTTGTCTCATTTAATAACGTCATTACATGGCGACCTTGCCAGGCGAGCTAGCCACCGATAGTAATAAACTCATAATAAATATAAGACTTAATAAATACACACATTACCAAAATGAGGAAAATATTACATAGAGCCATAAAAAGTTTTAAATAAATATTTAAAAAATAAAGCAAAACATATAAAATTATAACGCAAAGAGACAGCTAAGAAGACTTGAGATGAGAAAAGAGGATTTTTTAATAATATAAGGGTGACAAATGAGCACACAGTCCACCCGATGGAAGGTGGTTCTCTATCTATCCTCGATTACGAATCAAAATGCATATGCGTTCTCACATGCGAGGACTAAAGTGGAATGCCTCATTTCCAGTAAAAAGGGTATCCGGTTATCTACACTCACCATACGAAACCCAACAGCGTTAAGCTGCTATTTTATGCTGGTATTCTGTGACAGCGTGGTCCTTCCCTGGTCATGCCGAACCATTCATGCTACAACTAAACCACTAATATAGCTGCAGCATAGCTCTACCGCTTAAAAAATGGATGACAGAGATTACTTTTTTTCCTCAGGTTAAAAAGAATATTGGTTGAGAGAATATATTTTGAAGTACACAGTGGTATTCACGAAGGGAATTTAATAACATTATCAAACCAACCATGGAGCAAACCAAATAAGAACATAATTATCAATTATGTTCCTAAAAAATTATCGAAAAATTTATTCAAGTGATCAGTTTTAGGAGGACTGAATTTTTTGTGTTTTATCTATAACAAAACAGGAAAAATGTTAATTTCAAGGAAACCAAAAAACAATAGAAAACAATGTGAAATATATGTTTGATGTATCTACTAAATAATTACTGTATAAAACGCAAATTATATTTTGTATAATACATATTTTGAAATGTCAGATGAGTAATCTTAAATTCTCATTTAAAATTGCAATTTCATAAAATTAAAAATATAATAAATATAATAACTATAGTCTTCAATCTTTTACCATTACTAATTTTATAGATGGAAAACTATTAAGACAAAGCAGGTGCTACTTGTATATTCATATCCTTATTATTTAAGCATGATTATTTTGATTTCAATGTGTAATGAAAAGTAAATTATGTGATTTATTACATATAATTTTTTTTAAGGTCAAAGATTATTTTATAGTATATTTTAAGTGGCTTAGAATATTCCATAATGAAATACAATTTCGTTTCTAAAATTTGGAAACCATTTTACATTTTGAATAACTCCCGGATCTAGGTACAATTTAAATTAGAAAAGTTAAGTTACGTCTGTATAGGATTTCTCTGTACAAAATATTAATTTGATATAGTAATTAATTGTATTTCTATACCTGGTTTACCTAGTATTAGCAAAGATATTAGTAAAAAAAATGTAATTTATACCATTTTTTTTTCAAAATTTCCGATAGATGTATATTTCTTGACAGCGATTGGGCTTTAACAAGTCTTTGTGAAACTGAGTCATCTAAAGTGTTAGTTGCAATCTTTGTCAAAATATTAACCAAGTTTCTCTTCTTTGATACTATTTTCTTCACTAATGTAACCTGTAATGAAATAAATAAAATAATTAAGTATCATATTTTGTTACTGAATGATAAACATAGAAATATTAATTTATTATTTAGAACTTTTGATGTGTTTGACTTGTTTTGACCACCCTATAAAAGCCCTGGCATTTAGAATAAGATTCATTATAGTTCTCATCGTAGTAATGTAATCACGTAGTTAAGGAAGTCAGTATTGCACTGAATTAGTTTTAATACATTATTGTAATATAATAGTTATTAAATGTCATCGAGACATATTTGTAGTTTTTAAAAATCTTCAGCACCACTCCCGAAACTTATATGGCGCAGCCAGCACACAGCTTACAACTGAGTTCAAGTACACTCAAATTGGTCTTGTCCACAGTTCCGGATATCCTCGAACCAAATAAGTTTATTAAATCAGGAGCTGAAGAAACCTTCCTATCTACACAAGAGCAGCTCTACGAGTAGACATGGCAGTGGACGGACTTTAAGTAAAGCTTTAACTATCCTGTCCCATTCTAGTTATTTCCTGTGCTTATTTCTTTATGGCTCTATGTTGTAACTTTTGAACTAAAATCGTTGAAAGTTATTTGACTTCTGCACAAAACTTGACAGTTATTAATTAAGTAAATGTTATTATAAATAAAATAAATTGGATTAAATAAAAACAAAGTATATAATAGTAAGTAAATATAATCTTAAGAAGTGCTAAAATTATAGGAAAAGAATAATTAACAGAATATTTTTGTATATGTGGTACGTATAACGTGGTAGAGCCATGCTGCAGCTATATTAGTAGTATAGTTGTGCTCTCACAGAATACCAGCGTAAAATAGCAGCTTGACACTGCTGTGTTTCGTATGGTGAGTGTAGAGAACCAGAGACCCTTTTTACTGGAAAAGAGGTATTCCATCTTAGTCCTCACGGGTGACAACGCATCTGCGTTTTGATTCGCAAACGGGGATAAATGTAGATGTCTATGGGCCACAGCAACCACTTACTATCAGGTGAACTGTGCTCTTGTGTCCCCTTACCCTATAAAAAAAATATACATGTATTAATTTTTTTTAAATAAAAATGGAACAAGGAAGACTATGTCACTTTCTTCAAATTAGACCTAAGGATTTAACAAGCTTGATCATCATATTTGATGGTGATCAATGTATTTCAAGTTTATTTATTAAGAAATGTGAATATATTATAAGATTTTTTATGACATAAACAAAATTATATATACAAATAATATACTATATATTTTATTGTGTAACAATTACATTATAGGAAAAGATGCATCTCTTTTTAAGATTCTGGTGATTCTAGATCAAACTGCAACTGAATTAGAAAATATTCTTAGTGGTTTCAATAGCTACTTAAAAAAATTAAAATAAATTATAGTTAACCAACTTCAGAATCCACGCATAATAATTCAGAAGGTTTTAGATATCCATTCATTTTGCAAATAATTTTAATTAGATTTAACCACAACATTAAATTGACAATTACATGGAGCAGAAAATAATTCCTATGGCCTTATAATATTAACACTTTCACTGTCTGTTTTCCAGACACAATAGTAAGACAATAGCAGTGCCCTATATATAGTGCACGGGACAGCGAAAGGGTTAATATTGGTATGATACTTAGAGATGGCCATGTTAGTGTAAGTGATGAAAAGTATATTATAATTAAGGTTTCAGATTTAAATGTTACGCATGAGCAGTTAGAATTTAATATTAATAGATACATGAACTTAAATACTTAAATAAGCATGTTAGAATTATATTGACAAAAAAAACTCTAAACATTCAATTTATATAATGTTTCAAACTGAATTTGAAATAAATTCCATTATTGAACAATTTGAACAGTTATAACCTTCATTTAGAGTCAAACAAGGCATTCTAAACTCCATAAGATATATTATTAAGATTATTACTGGTAACTTTGATTATAAAAATGCTATTAAGTATGAAAATAAGATTGGTAATTTAAAAACTCGTCGATACACACCAGTGAACAAGATTACCTTAATGAAATAAATAGAATCTCTTGTTAAAATAAGTACCATTTACAAGAAATAATTTTATCAAGATTGATTCAAATTCAAATTTATTTTTATTTGTGAATACAAGTAATATACTACAGGTAACATCTTTGAAAAAGATACATGTCATTGTAATGTGCCTATTGATGCATTGCTTAAATATTAATTAATTGAGTAATAACATTTCTTAGATATGTTTTAAATTATTTTTAAATTTCTGAATATTCTCCATTTGTGAAACATAGATGGAACTTTATTGTTGATTTTAAACAGCGTGCCAAAAACGCTTTATCTAAATAAAGCTGTCTGATGAAATTGTATAATTTTACTGTCAATTACTAAATAATCATTAAATATTTCCAAATTAGTTTTTATAAATGTTACATCTTGATAAATATGCAGTGTTGGAAATGACAGTAATTTAAATTTTTTAATTCTTGATATATTTGAGAGTTAATGATATGTACTTTTATTAATATTTACAATTTATTTTTACACAATTTCCAATCACTCTACACTAGATGGAATGAAATCGAAACTTCTGTAATCTTTAGCAAATTAGGAATTTTACTTATAGATATTGAAGAATTGTTAAAATTATTAAAATCAGCAGAGTTAACAAATTAATTGATATACCCCATAAGTTGTAACAATAAAGTAAAAATAGAACAATATATAAAATTGAGGGAAGTTAAATAACATTTGTTTTAGATACCAATTATACAAAAAATTAATACATTACCACTTCCTCTAAACTATAATTTTAATTGTTTAATACTCATACCTACTAGTAAAAGGTTCTGAAACAGTCTTGTTCGCTCAGTCTTGCAACTACCTATGTTCCTCCACTATGACGACAAGTCACAACTTGTCACAAGTTGAAGATGCTTGTATGAATGCTTTAATGAGATTCTCAGATAGTATGAGCTCCAGCCTTCCAGTACCAGCCGAAAAGCAGATCTATCATCTTGGACATTAGTGATTTAATAAATCTTGAACATTTAAATAACCTTTTAAAATATGGAAAGTGAAATAAAATATAACTGTGAAAAATTTATAAATGTAAAAAGTGTTGAGATTTAGAAGATGTCAATCACATCATTATTTGTTAAAACAGAACTAAAATTTAACCATATTCGAGCAGCATCTTTGAAAATTTGTAATAAATTGTTGCTTTTTTTGCAAGGTTTGTTCTTGTGATATTTTTATAACGATTTAAGCAATCAGCTATACAATTTTTTGTCTTTCAATAGTTACAGAGACAATTTTTTAAGTGACTGCCACTTTATACCATGTAGTGATAATTAAAAATGGCTGGTGAAGTAATCACAAAGTGATGCAATGTTTTTTAATAAAAATGTATGGTTCAATACTGCATTACTGGAGTCCACTTGATACCCACTTAGAAATCACAACTTTCAGCAGTCGAAATTTAAGTACCTACCATGATAAGTAATAAAATTACTCGCCTGTTGATGACAGAGGCACACCATGAGCTATTTAATCGTTAGTAAGCAAGCATGGATAAGAGTACCTATCGAAGTTTTCTGTCTTGTCAAGAAACTGTTCTTTGGAAAGTTCAATGATCTGGGGACTTATGGATACTATGAAATACATCCACAAGTTTCTTAAATTATCGTTGTTAGGGAATCTGCACCAAGACAGCATTTTTCGTATTCCATACAATATGCACTAGACCAGCACAAAAACAGAATATTGTTATTGTCACAAATAGCGGAGGAAACTTTGCGTCCAAGATCTCAACGCAACATAAATGCGAGGAAATACACTTCAATACACTTGCACTAAACTCATAACTCGGGCGACAATTAGATAAATATTGGCGGCAATTAATAATTAATATCGATAATTTTGACAATTTGCTTTGACAATACAATATGGCGTTTTTTAAAATGGCGTCCGTAGACAGATAATAAACTAGCGACGGTAGCGCCAAATGGCATAGAATGGAACTAAGCTGTCACGGGCCTGATTCAAATTCAATTCAACCATAGATAAATAGATATGTAGATATGTAGTATGTAGTAGGATTAGGAATTCATTTTTATTTGGAGTTTATGGCCTGGTATCTAGACCTTTAGGCCACCATGGCCAGATACCTATCACGAGTTCTCCCTAATTGTTCCCGAAATCCCCCAAAATTTATATTATGAAGATAAAAACCCCCACAAAATGCAGAATATTTATTTCTTAATTAGTTAAAATTTAATACTATTTCATCAACAGCTTCCATTACTGGATCAGTATCTTAACACGTGTCATCTGTAGTTCCGTATATTTTTTCGGAGCTAAGTCTCTTTAGCATCTTTGAACTTGGTTTAAAATGAACACATCCTTCTATATATTTTATTCTCAAGATAGATTCGGTAGTGAGGATGGTCAATCTGTTTCAAAGTTTGTCTTTAATAATAGTTACTTGGAAGAAGGCTCTTTCCACAACTGCATTATAAAATGGGAACAACAAAATTGCTAATGCCAATGAGGGCTAATAATCTTCCACTCACCAGATGTCGCTACTTGTGACTGAGGTAAAGTTTTCTGTTACACAATGTCACTTAATTGAGAAATTCGTTTTTAATAGTTGTTTATCAATTTCTATAATATTAATACACAAAACAATGCCTGTGGTTTGCTCTTTAATATTTTGCACTTTTTCAAGTCTTTTATTTTTTTCTAATTTTGTGAATATCTGTGGTTTTGTTTATTTATTTTTAATCTAATTAATATAAGATATAACACATAATACAAAAATAAACACTTACCTTTACATTTACCGAACAATTTAACTTCCCCGCTGTGCAATCTTTTAAATGAATTAACTCATTGTAAAGTGGCGCCGCCCTGATGGCAGAAAAAGTCGTGGATGCCCTCATTTGCTAACATGTCCGCAAGCATTTTTTAAACTGCATTTTTGTAATTAATTTCAACCCAGAACTGCTCAATGTGTCGCGTGTGCGAGATAATTGTAAGTATTAATTAGCTTAAACCAACTTCGAAGCCACTCTACTATCATTTTGTGCAGTAGAAATAAAGCGTATATACTAAAACAAATTCAGGCACTAGATATTAAACAAGACTAAGTTACACTTGTTCCAACTTTTAAAACATTTGATCCACCTAGTCCCAATGTGCCTATGCGTCGCACGTGCACGTGCCGTAGCCCGCTCGAATCGAAGAAGTACCGACGCGGCGAAGCAATAGCATTTTGTTGCCGTAATTAATAGTCCCCTTTTCGTTAACTCGTGTTGGTCTAAATCATTCGTGTGTTAGTCATTTGAATTTGAACTATACTATATATTTCAATGTATAATATGTGACGCGACGCGCTCGTGTTGTGCAAGAATATATTCTGACCTTTTTTAACTACGCTATTCCGCAGTCTTTCTATATTTGTTTGTCAATACTCGAGACTAGTCGAAACTTAAACCAAATACTATGCAGATTTTATATACTAGATATTTATAAATATTCAAATTGAATGAAGACTATATTATATACAGTCGAGTGTCTAGTACGGAATCATACGAATGTGATCTCGGTGGTTACTGGCTCACCGCCGTATTAATACCTACTCAACGTTGCAATCGGATACGTGTATCGGATTTATTTAGCAATAGATTTTCCTAACACAGCTTTTTTATATTGTTAAAGAACTTTTGATTTAATTTTTTTTTTGGTAATACATTAAAGTGTTCATTGTTTTAAAAAAATGGCTCTCAAAGGAAGCAGCGTCGCTTGGGATCATTTTACAGACAAAGGTCAACAAATGGCCAAATGTAAACATATATAAAAGCAATGATTGGAGATAGATAATAAAAAAAAAGGAATCAAAAATAGTTAACAAAATAAACGAAAAAAGACAAAAATCCGATTACTCTGAAAAAAAAATGAACTTAAACCTCTTCAATAAGCCAAAAATATGGAATGCCATCAAAAACATAACTTGTAAAAAAAGCCAAGTCTCGCAACTCAGTTCATCTACCGTAAAAAGTTGTGAGATCCATGTAATACCAAGTCGGTTAATTTGTTCAGTCCATAGATTGATACATAGATTGACTTGGCAATCGCATAAAAACACAATATATCTCACAAGTATTATTAAATTAGGTTATATTAACTTAGATTACAAATTAGATAACACAAGTTATAGTAAATTAGATTGTTTAGTGCGATTGCCAAGTCAATCTATGTATCAATCTATGGACTGAACAAATTAACCGACTTGGTATTACATGGATCTCACAACTTTTTACGGTAGAAGAACTGAGTTGCAAGACTTGGCTTTTTTTACAAGTTATGTTTTTGATGGCATCTCATTACTTTTTGTAGATAGTTATATCTAGGTAGCTATTTACACCTATTATTCCATTATACATATTTAGGTATACTGATTCATTCACTGCAAATGTAACTTTGTAATACTATATGTTTATATGGGATTACAAAGTTATTTATGCAGTTGGTGTATCTCGAAAACTGGACCGAAATTGTAAAATATTTTAATTTTTCCTTGATTTATATATTAAACAATAATTGTATTCCAAATTTGAAGTTTCTATGTCTGCTAGAAGTGCCTCAGAGTTTTGATGATCGGTCAGTCAGTGAGTGACAAAATTAAGAAACTTTGACTAGTTATAATTCTTAAACTACTGGTTCAAGTTTAATGAAATTTGAAATATACTGAGTCTATACAATGTCTACTTGGTTAGTAAAAATTCAGGCTTCTAGTTTTATCCATAACGAAGTTATAGGGTTTCGGAAATGGCCTGAACTGCTTCGAGAAAAGGATAGTACGGCCGTGCCGCTTTTTTGCTCGACTTGGCGGGGGCACTGCCGTGCCCCCAGATGTACATAAATCTTTACGTTGACAGTCCTAAGCTTGTGTAAAGTATGAAGGGATGATTACTATTCATTACTGCATACGTACCTTCACGCAAAGATTATATACTATATGGGGCTTTTTCACGTATTGGCTGTACGCAAAGACTTACTTTAAAGTGTAACCTATTCCACTAATACCAAACTTTATACGTACTTTATAAACTAGGTAGAACAGGCATTTGGAATCAGACTAGGTGCACTTAATACAAAATTTATATAGTACGACTCATCTCTAATGCGCAGCATTGTGTTTTCGTTCTTGTACTTTCGCAGATATTTTTAATCATTACGCTTTTTTTCAGATTACAGTTTTGGTAATAAAACTCTACCAATTCTCTCCAAACCCAAATCTGTGTGAATTCCCCTCAATCTGGCATCAATGCAATTAATGTTCAATGATACTTAATGTCTGTCTGACAGTCAGCTACAGTGTTACCACGGAATAAATAAAAGTACAAGTACAGAAGGATCACTGTCTGGTAATTGAAAAAATTGTGAGTTTAAACCTAGTTACAACGTCGCTAATGTTCATGATACTTTGCACGCCTCAGAAGTGTCCTTCATGAAACTAGCCTACGTCGAAATAAAAATTAATGCGGCGCGCGTATTAAATCAAAATGCACCTTACGTTCGTGTGGGAGTGTCTGTATCACTTTGCTCGTTACGCGCCTTCGTTAAGGCCACCCCTACTGTAGGGTTAGGTGTTGCGAGAAAACATATTGAATCCTTTGATTTTAGTTGGTATTATTTCGTTTTCTTTTGATGTTTCCAGCATATTTGATTAATATATTAAATGTTATGAATGATGCGCGATTTCATTGCAACGTGAATCAGATCATCATCACATTTGGTAACATTTCAATAGATAATAAGAAGTTGCAACCGCAATGCAAAACATACAACCTGAATTTTGAGACATTTTCAAACGGTTGCCAGTTACGCCACAATCATTGTAAACTTCTAAATAAACATCAGCTAAAGTGGAAAAAAGTCCCTAAAATATAAAGCCCCTAAAAAATCCCAACCTACTTATATACCCCCTAAATTTATGGGGGAAGCCCCTAAGTTGGGAACCCTGTTCAGTTGTCATTTATGTATTTATTAAGATTTTTAGCTTGTATGCTTGTTTTTTAAGCCATGTCATTATTCACTCAAGATCTTCGTTTTTATAGATTTTCAGTATTAAGTGATAACAATCCTTTAAATACACTGCTTCAAAATATGTTGATGTGTCACGTTGTGCATTTTTAGAAAGATTTTAACGGCTAATTGAGCCAGCAGAAAGTTTGCGATAGTATCTCAAGGCACCTAAGCAGACAGACACATTAGATTCTTGAAATTCACATCACCATCGGAGCACTTGTTTCAATTATTGTTTAATACACAAAATTGTACCACTTTTACATATTAAAATCAATTTCGAACTATTATTTAAACAATAATACAGGAGCGTTAATTTGCCGCCGAAGGTCCCGAATGAAATTAAGACATGGCTTAAAATACACGCATCGAAGCCAAAAATCTTAATAAAATAAGATAAAAGAATGTTTATAAAACATCTCTTTGCATCTTATTAACTACAAAATTTGATATCGCGATGTATTTTAAAATTATACTTTCATTTGCTAATACTAATAGTTTGAAGTTTTGTACTAATTACCAGTAGTAACTTACTTATTCTACATTAGGCGGCGACCTATTCTACTAATAAAAATTATGTCAGCAGTCATGGCGAAAGTGGAGCAACCGATTTTTATATTACCAAAGAAACGAAATGGGAAGAAACATAATGCTACGGCGGGTCACGTAGATCATATTATAACCGTGCAGGTGGTAAACTTTTTCCCTTTTTATTTTACATGACTGACTCTTAAAAATAATTTTAATTTTCAAAATAATCGCATACTATGGTGACGAGTAACCAAAACCATTTATTACAAAAATTAACATCTAATAAAAATAAACACATTATTTATATTCACATGTCAACATTGTAATGAAAGTAAAAGCATTGTTTGTTATCACCAAAATATTTTATCATTATCAACAATAATCTATAAAGTTGCAAGATGGTCATTTTACCATATATGATAGGCAGGAAGTTGAATAAGATGTGGTAGAATATGGCAAGGCTGTAATAATTCATTAGATGGATTACCAGTACCACACAAAAGCAAAGGTGTTTAATACAGATAAATTTATGGTATATTTAAAATTTTAAGTTAACTTATTTGAATTAAATTTTCAGGGAGTTGCTGATAATGAAATACCTACAAAGTATAAAAATGGACTCTCGCCAGTTACTGAACAGGTTGTCAATGGAATCATTCATTCAACTATGGAAGGTCTAAAGTCTAATATGAAAATTAATCTCCCTATTATAAATGATGTCACTGATGAAGACACTAATGACAATTTTGTTGATTCACAACAAAAGTTTCAGAAAAATGGCTATCAGGCTCTCTCTACTATACATAACAGTCGTGAAATTATTGATTTGTCTCCAATATATGAAAACTCCTCAGATGCCTGTTCCAGCCATGGAGACTTGAGAGAAGCTAATGAAACTGAAACACAAAAGGGCTGCAGGATATTGAATTCGGAGAATAATGAAAGTTCATGTGTTACACCTAATAGTATGTCACAGACCCAATCTGAAAATAGCTTTGAAATGGGACCTCTTACTGATAGTCTTAAAAACAGTGCAAAAAGGAAGAAGCGAGTTAATATAGTTCCTGGGGTAATTGAATCTGAGAATGTAGACTCTGAAATAACTAATTTAAGAGTTGAATCGGAGGGATCCATTTCACCTTCTTCGTTAACTGATAATTCCAAAGATGGATATTTAACTATGACTGGTACAATCAAGAGGGGAAAGAAGAAGGGCCAAAATGTAGATGTGAAATTGAACATATCAAGAGAGGAACTTGAGGTAATTGAAGCAGCTATTGTAGCTGAAGAATACAATAAAATGGATGTATCCAAATGCTCTCTTTATAATGGACCACATATATTTATATTCAGCCTACTCTGCATTCCATTTGTGGCTAGTATTTCAGCTGTTTATTCATTTTATATAGGTACCCTAGCCTGGTACAACATTTTTTCACATGTTACAGAAAATTTCAACTGTATTAAAAAGGCCCTATTGGCTCCCGTAGTTATATTATCATATCCATTTTTAATAGTAATCTTTACAGTTGGTTTAGGATTGTATGCTGGAATTGTGCAGCTTACTTTCAGTGGAGCAAATTGGTGGAAAGATGTTCGTGATTTTGAGAAAGGTTTTTACGGTTGGCTTTGTAATGTGTTAGGTATGTCAGAGTGCAGCCCTTATGAGGTTGTTATTTTGATGGATGTAAAACCATAATTAAGACATTTAAATTATGTATGCATTTCGTCAATATCACTGCCATATCTATATCTAACTTGATTAAGATTTATGAGGCTTAAAATAAGACAATGGTAAGTTTTAACTTTAGTTAGTTTTTTTTTTTTTTTTTTTTTTTTAAAAAAAAAAAAAATTAAATTCAATTAGTCATATCTAGTCAGCATGAATTTTTACAATTCGTGTACCTTTTTGGTTGTTAATATTTATTTAAAATTTTATTATTTTGCATTTTATTTTTAAAAAACAAATGTTGAAGTTAACGGATTAATGAATAGAGGCCTATTGGTGATAAATATGTAATGAAGGGAAACAAAGTGTTCAGTGTCAAAATGTTAGAGAAACTTTAAAATAACAATTTCTTATGATGTCAATATATCTTCCATTGCTCAATTTCTTCCAATATTTCACTTATGTATTAATACAGGGAGGGCCATATAAGTGTTGGCGATTTAATTCTTCAATTTCTCAGAAACACGTAGCGCGGAGTTGCGGGGGGATATGTTGTTAGCTGCACCGCTTCCTGGAAATTTAGTCGCTATGGAGCCGTACACGGGAGTGCAGTGTGCATTTAGCGTCCGAGCACATTACGAAAACAATAAATCAGTGATTACTGCACGACGTTTGTATTGACATGAACACGGTTTACGCAATTTAAGTGAAGTTCCCAGTGCCAATGTGATACGGAAATGGATCAAAATATTCGAAACAACCGGCTCGACAGTACCAATTACAGCTCGTGGTCGCCCAGTTTCTGCAAGATTAGCCGACATTGTGGAGCGTGTTCATGTTTCAGTTCAGCGAAATCCGCAACAGTCAACACGTAAGAGAAGTCAGTCTTTGGATATCAAAAGAACGACTTTGCGACGAATTTTGAAGCGTGATTTGCATTTGAAGGCTTATAAGATTCAGATAGTCCAAGAATTAAAACCAGATGATACCAATAACCAACTTAAATTTGTCAATTTGATGCTCGAGCGGTTCAACAATTTTAACAACGTGATGTTTAGTGATGTGGCCAATTTTTACCTAAATGGCCATGTGAACAAGCAAAATTGTCGGTTCTGGTCTGAGACTAATCCCCGACGCTTGCATGAACGTCCACTTCACAGCCCTAAGCTTGTCGTGTGGGCTGGGATAACGTCAACCGGTATTATTGGACCATACTTTTTTGAGAACGAAATAGGGCAAGCGATGACGGTTTGAGCTAACAATTATTGCAATATGTTAACAGACTTTGGTGCCAGCTTTGCAAGAACTTCAAGGCAATACCTCGAGGATGTGGTTTCAACAGGATGGGGCCACATGTCATACGGCTAAGGTATCTATATAGCTGCTAAAAAATGTTTTTCCCGGGAAACTCATTTCGAAACAGGGGGGATATTGAATGGCCACCACGGAGCCCCGATCTCTCTCCATGCGATTATTTTCTATGGGGCTACCTCAAATCGGTGGTCTACGAGAATAAGCCGACTAATTTAGAGCAGCTGAAGAGGAATATTATTCAGGAAAGTAACAAAATACCGAAAACAACTTTTCAACTAGTTTTCCAAAATTTGCAAATTCGATTCCAAGAGTGCCAAGTAGCCGAGGGAAGTCATTTGGACAACATTATTTTTAGATCTTAAAATTCCTATGTTTCTACTTTTTAAAAATACAATTATATTTTCATTATGTTTCGTAGTTCTTTTTTAATTGAATATTGAAACCGCCAACACCCTTATGGCCCAACCTGTATCATTCCAAAATAATTTTAACATTATTTTCTAGTCACTTAGTAATGACATATTGTAGTTTTAAGGAATTATGTTGTGTATGTAATGAATGTTGTGCTTTGCATTTATAAAGAATTAGAAAATCAAACTGAAAATACAATCAACTGTGAAAAAAATATGTGAATCTTTAGACTCTAATACATGTTGCTAGTATGATAATATAAAATAACTAGCTGGCTTTATTTTGCTCTCTGTAGGTAGCATGATGAGTTTCGCTCTGAATTTCCTTCAGACTTTTACAGTATAAATATAAAATTTATTAATACCTTGACCATAGTGTCAAATATTGAGTCCAGGTTCTATGATTTTATTTTTTAGCACTAAAAATTTCATCAATTTGGTGCCTAAACAGAATTTGTTAATAAATTGATGACAACACTGGCAGTTATCCAATACTAGAATATCTTCAAAACAAATATATTGTTAAAATATGACCTCAAGCAGCTAATTGGTTTAAAGATTTTACACAAATAGTTGTGGTATATTATTTAATATGATATATGTTGAAATAGAAACAAAGACAAAAAGTTAATGTTATGAAATTTCTTTGAAGGTATGAAGGCAACTTTATGTACCTAAATCAATTGAAAATGTTTTATCATAGATCAATAAACAGTATAAGTAGTATATTTATTCAAGGAAAGTATTTATTTAATGTGAGGATACAGATAATTATTTAATGTTTTATTTTTAACAATGTTTGAAGTTTCTATTTATCTTAAACAATAAAAAACAACCATGTGCTTAGCAAAATGTATTATTTTATATCATGCTTAGCATTTTAGCAAAGTCAACTGTATGACATAGATGGTTCTAAATGTAATTTTATAACATAATCAACATTTATATATTATGAAGACTGATGTATTCTAGTCACTATTGTGTCCATTTTCTACATAATAAAGTATTTTATAAAACATTTTCCCTTTCACTAAATATCTACAAAAACTAGTATTGAAATAAATTGGCTGAAGTCCACAAAATCATTTTGCATAATTTCATGATGCATCCTTAGATTTATTTGACTCAGGTTGTGACTCCTTTGGTTTCAGTTCAACATCTATTCTTTCTTTAGCTCTGACAATTTTTGATTGTAAATAGAAAGATCCTCCCTTGGATTTATCGTTAACATTGAATAAATGCTCGTAATTTTTCTTAACCTTTTCAGGGTCTAATTTGTCTATATTTAAAATTTGCATTGCTTCTTCTAATGTCAGTCCCGTAGAAGCGTTGGCAGCTGCTCGTCTTGCGCCTTGTGATCCTCCACCAGCTCGCTTAGCAGCTTCTTGTGACGCAGCAATTTCTTGCTTCAAAGCTCGTGCAAACGCTCTTCCTACGACTTGAGCGCCCAAAACTATTATTTGGGCAATATATTTTGCCATAGTTTATTTTGCAATTGAAATAATGAAATAACTTTTAACATTACGAGAGTGAAAAGTAATAAAATGCCAAAGTTGACATATCCAAATCTGTCAAACCTAGTTTCATAACCTAGGTTAAAATACATTTAAATTATTAAAGTCAAAGAAAATTTTAATTTAAAAATGAAACATACCTTTCTTCTACTTTCTATAAATACTTATTATTTTTGTCAATAAACTTCTAACTCCAAAAATTTTAATTCGCACTATTCTCGGAGGTTCATTCTTTTTTACCTCGCTACATATTTAGTTATCTATGTTCTTTTCATTACACATGCACAGTATATGCTCAGAAGGGTTCGAACCCAAAGCCGTAAAGCCAGTTTAAAAAAAACATGCACAGTACGGTATCATTATGGAGTGTAGAATAGAAGGAGGACCATCTCTTTATAAGAAAAGTGTCCCTAAAAACGCGTCCAATAAGGGTGACGCTGCAGTAACATAGGATAAATTTTAAAAAAGCGACAAAAGTAATTACAATAAGATGGAGAAATAAACAAAGACCGACCAATCCGCTTGGTTTTGTACTACGTAAATAGTTGAGATTTTGTATACTGGCATTTTACTAACTACTCTAGTCATGAATTTTTTTAAATATTTGAATTCAGCTGACTTCACTCCGTTCACAACAGCTATCTTCACATAGAAAGAAAATAAATTTATTTAGTAACACATTTTAGAAGTTTGCTAAACATAATAACATATTATAATAAATGGTTGCTACGAGGGCGGCACTGAAAATTTCGGGAATCAAGGAAGTGACACAGCATTACTATTTAAAAATGTATTTATTGATTTTCGAAGTATTCTCCGCGAATTTTGACACATTTTTCCATACGATGGAACCAATCGTTGAAGCAACCATTCCATTCGGATGTTGGGGTCTCCAAAATGGCCGTTTTGTAGGCGTCCACAGCTTCTTCAGGTGATGAAAATCTCTGTCCATGCAATTTATTCTTTATTTTAGGGAAAGTATAGAAATCATTAGGGCTTAGGTCGGGGCTATACGGCGGATGGTCAAATAATTCTATGTTTTCTTGCTCTAAAAACTCTTTTGTTCTGTGTGCGGTATGAGAACTCGCATTGTCGTGATGGAGGATGATGCGGCGGTTGCAGTTCTCTTTACGGAGTTCAGAAATGACCTGTGGCAAACAAATGCTAGCATACCATTCTGCATTAACCGTTCTTTGTCCCTCAAGAGGAATAGTCGTAACATGGCCGGTTTCGGAGACAAACGTGGCCATCATTTTTTTTGCAACACTCCGTGAACGAACAATTTTTGTTGGCTTTAACTCATTTTCGAACACCCAAACTCGTGACTGGATTTTTGTTTCGGGTTCGTACGCGTATATCCAGGATTCGTCACCTGCGTGGAATCTCTCGAGAGTTCTGACGCACCAAGTAACGCGAGCCGCTTTTTGCTCTTCACAGAGCGAATGCGGTATCCATCGGTAAAACAACTTTTTTACACCTAATTGTTCATGCAAGATTATTTGTATTTGACTCATGCCAATGTCTAAAGTTGCCTGAATTTCGCGGTATGTCACATGTCGATGTTCTTCAATCAGCTTATGCACAGCATCAACGTTTTCTTGGGTGACTGCAGTTTTTGGACGACCTTGATGAGGATCATCACTGAGCTTGACACGTCCACGTTGAAATTCAGCAAACCAGCGATAAATTGTGGTTTTGGATGGGGCTTCATCACCAAATGCAGAAATCGTCCGGTGAACACACTGTTTTTGTGTAAACCACTTCGAAAGTCATAATAAATCATCGCTCTTGAATTTTGTCGAGTGAATTCCATTTTCTCAACGACTAAACAAGTTTGACAAAACCTTGTGACAAGACCGAGAATCTTTTTTAAAATAAATAAATGGTATTCGATTTTTAAAACCAAGAAGTTTTAAATTAAAAAGATTTTAATATGACAGGAACAGTAGAAATATTCCATTCCCGATACTTTTAGTGCAGTCTATATAAAAAGGTACCCAACTCAGCATAGTCTTGGTACTAACAAAGTACTTCGATACAGATCTTCCGTGGGTGCCAATAAAATTTAACAAAATCAAGACAACAATATCCATTATTGTTCACTGTTAAGTCAATATGCACATATAGTATATTTAAACCAAGTACACGATTTACCTATAATATAAGTAATAAAACATACATAAGTACTTCTAATTTAATGAAATATAGTAAAGTAATACCTTTATTTAAATCTGGTAGTACATTGGACCCCGCTAATTTTAGACCTATTTCTGTACTACCAACTCTTAGTAAAATTTTTGAAAAAATTATTTTGGATCAATTGTTAATTTTTTTTAATACAAATAAATTACTTCATAAAAACCAATTTGGATTTACAAGGGGTCGCTCGACGTCTGATGCCGGCGTTGAGCTTATGAAATATATTTTTAATGCCTGGGAGAATTCACAGGATGCCTTAGGTGTTTTCTGTGATCTTTCCAAGGCTTTCGATTGTGTTCATCATGAAACATTAATCAGGAAACTACAACATTACGATGTAAAAAATTTGGCGCTTAGACTTATTACTTCATATTTAAGTAACAGAACTCAAAAAGTCGTGATAAATGGTAAAGGTTCCTCCGGATCGGTAGTATCAATGGACGTTCCTCAGGGCTCGATTCTTGGTCCATTCCTGTTTTTAATCTATATTAATGACTTACCTTATCTTGTAGGGGACAATCACGATATAGTATTATTTGCTGACGATACCTCTTTAATTTTCAAACTCAAACGGCAGTTAATTAATTATGACGATGTAAATAATGCTCTATCGAAATTAGTACATTGGTTTAACGCCAACAATATGCTCTTGAACGGCAATAAGACAAAGTGTATTAAATTTACAATACCTAATGTAAAACATTCGAATACCAATGTGCTATTAAATGGGGAGGAGTTGAGTCTTGTGGATACCACTGTTTTTCTCGGTATTACTATTGACGCGAAACTTCAATGGGGCCCCCATATATCTAAATTAGTAAGCAGACTTAGTTCTGCAGCATATGCTGTAAGAAAGATTAGAAGTCTCACAGATGTTGAGACAGCTAGATTAGTGTATTTTAGTTACTTTCATAGCGTAATGTCTTATGGAATTTTGCTATGGGGTAATGCGACTGATATTGAAGCTATATTTGTTTTGCAAGAGAGAGCCGTTCGGGCGATTTATAACCTAAACTGTAAAGAGTCCCTCAGACAAAAATTTAAAGAAATAAACATATTAACTTTGGCATCGCAATATATTTATGAAAATCTAATAATGTATGTACATAAAAACATAAATAGCTTTAATAAGAATAAGGATGTGCATTCTTTAAACACTAGGAACAAACATAAGCTTGTAATACCAGTTACTAGACTCCACAGAATCAGTAATTCATTTATGGGGCAATGTATACGCTTTTACAACAAAATCCCAGAACATATTCAAAGTTTATCAATAAACAAGTTTAAAAGTTTTATTAAAGAAAAACTGTACAAAAAGGGTTATTATAATATCAAGGAATACATGAATGAAAATAACCCCTGGGAATAAGGTGATCGCCACCATGCTGGTTCTATTAAAAATCATTTAAAAATTGTATAAATGAAATTATTGTTAAGTGAAATATGTTTGAAAAAAAAGTCCCGCTGGGTTTCTTGCTGGTTCTTCCCAGGAAAGAGGTATTTTCCGAACCAGTGGTAAATAAAAAATGACTTTCAATAAGAATTATGTAATAATCAATATTGAATAAAAAATTATTCTATTCTATTCTCTTCTAATAAATTAATATAATAAAAATAGCAATTACTTAAAAAAAAAGAAACAAATAAACGGAATAGAAAAGTATGTAAGACACAGTAAATAATTTTTCAGTAAGTAATAGTCAATTGAATACTGAGTGTAGAGAGAAGGAGGACCATCTATATATATGAAAAGTGTGCCTAAAACGTGTCCAATAAGGGTAGCGCTGCAGTAGAATAGGATAAATTAAAAAAAAGCGCCAAAATTAATTAGAATAAGATGGAGAAGTAAACAAGGACCGACCAATCCGCTTGGTTTTGTACTACGAAAATAGTTGAGGTTTTGTATACTGGCATTTTACTAACTACTCTAGTCATGAATTTTTTTAAATATTTGAATTCAGCTGACTTCACTCAGTCCACAACAGTTATATTCACATCGTAGTTTTTCAGACGCCAGCGCTATTTTGGTGGGTTTTGGAACCTCTATTTTCAGTATATAGTGGGACACATTTTCAACTTTCGCACCTTATAAGATGTTTCTCCTTCTACTCTACACTCCATAGGTATCATCCAAAGAGTATAGTAAAGCTGAGAACAAATTATCGGACGCGTCCGTCAGCCGCGCCTGACAGACGCGGCTTATTTGAATCTAGACAGTACATTTAATACTACACTGTGCAAACTATCGGTCGTAAGACGTGGACGTGCCCTTGGGTCGTCCATGAGCGTTCGGACGTCCGAACAGAATCTAGCCGGCTGGATATTTGTGCGTCCTCGGACGGTGTGCACAGGGCACGGGACGCGTCTGCGGACGTTTCGAGTATCACAAACGAACTGACCGCGCTGGCGACATGTCAGACGAAGAAAATTTAATTGAATGTGTTCGTGGCCACATAAATGCTACTTTAAAACAGGAAGTGTGGTAGCAAATTGCTGCTTAATTAAACTTCATTTTCAATTAGACTAAGCAGAAAATTAAATTGGTTTTCATTCATTCTTAAGTACATTTTGTTTATCGTCTTTTTGTAAGTCTGGATACAATGTATGAAATTCACCATACTCGAGTCGTTTTACATTAATATCATGGACCCCAACACTCCATTTCACTTTTTTTTTTGGAGGACAACATAAGGCAGCTGACCCTAACTCTATAAATTCGTCCTCGCTGTCGCTGCTTGTCATGTTTCTCGATTGAAACACCTTTATAGAATGACTGAAGTGAGGCGTCCGAAGACGCCGTCTTAACTACCGTGCACACCGCTAAGCCGCGACTGTCAGCCGCGGCTGACGGACGCGTCCGATAATTTGTTCTCAGCTTAACTGTCCTATACAGGAATATCATATTTGTCTTACGGCGGCTCTTCACGTTGGCCAACATACTGGCGAATGTGTTGGCCAACAACGATGGCCATCGTGTAGAGCGGGTGTTTAAGCTACGTTGGTATGTATTGGAACGATGGCCCACAAGTTAGCGCGAGATCCGTGTGGTGTCGGTTTTTTGCAAAAGATCAAAGGGTTGTGGCAGAGTATTAGCCGTCGCGTCCACACGTAGGGCGCACGTTCAGTTTGCTACGAGCTCTCAGAGTGATTGCACGCACCTTATTCAAATTTATATATATACGTATCGTAACTAGTGTCTACATAATGGCAGTAACAATGACCAATGAACAAACTTTTCTCTTTATAGAGCTCTACCAAGCCGAAAATTGTTTGTGAAACATAAGTTTTTCAAGTCTTTTTTGAAATAAACGTTACCCCCACACTAGAATTTATCGTGGAGGCAGTTTACAAACATAAATTGCATAAGGACAAACATCCAGACCCAGAGCAATTATTTGCAGGCCATACAAGTACTTGTTCCGTGCGGGATTCAAACCCACGGTCCCCAACGCAGCAACTCATTGCTAAGCCACTACGCCACGGAGTCGTCAAGAAATAAAATTTCTGTTTTTCCATTTCTTTTCAATCACCTTTTTCTTATACACATTCACGTTATAGTGGTATGCTGTTAATAAATAAACCGTAGCAGCCGTTAGCGCATCAATAATCATTTTAATAAATTCGTCCGCACATTGGCCTGAACCAAAGCAAACTGAACGACCTTCCAACGTGTGGACGCGATTACTAATTCTTGGCCAATATCTTTGCCAACACATTCGTCACTATGTTAGCCGACGTCAAGAGCCGCCGTTATATCAAGGAGGTTATAATATAATATAGGGAGTGACCGCCTGGAACATTGTAACCGTTCCTCATTTTTCTTAGAAAGAGAGGCACAGAGTTTGGTATTTTATCTCCTTCTAACATCGATAAATGTTTACACAAAATAAAAACACTAGCAACGTTTAGACAGTTATTGACTTAAAGTAATATTTTAGACGTATGCTAGCTTACATTTTTTATCGCTAATCATAGTTGGTATATTCCATATTGTATTTTAATTAAGCTTATTATTAAGTAACACGAAAAAAAACCACTAAAACAATTTAATGTATGTTTATGACTCCAAATGTCAAACAATTAAATATCAATGTAATTTTAAATGGAGAGAAACTGCGTCTTGTAGATACCACTATTTTTCTTGGAATCACATTAGAAGCCAAGCTTCAATAGAGCCCCCATATATCATAATTAGCAAGTCGACTTAGCTCTGCAGCATATGCTGTAAAAAAGTTTAGAAGTCTTACCAGTGTTGAAACAGCTAGACTAGTTTACTTTAGCTATTTCCACATCATAAAATCGTATGATATTTTGCTATGGGGACACGCAGCTGAAATTATATTTGTTTTACAGAAGAGAGCCATAAGATCAATTTATGATTTCAAGCCTAAAGAGTCGCTGCGACAAAAATTTAAGGAAATTAATATATTAACTTTGGCCTCTCAATACATTTATGAAAATGTAATGTACGTACACAAAAATAAAAGTAGTTTTACAAATATAAATGATATTCATTCTGTAAATACTAGAAACATACACAAGCTAGTAGTACCAGTTACTCTACTCTATCGAGTCAGTAATTCATTCTTGGGGCGATGTATACGCTTTAACTACAAAATTCCAGAAAATAATAAAGATAAAAACTAAGTTTGTATAAAAAGCGTTATTATAATATTAAAGAATTTATGGATGATAATTATCCCTGGAAATGAAGTGATCGCTACCAAGCTATTTCTAATTTGTTGTGTTGTAATATTGTGTAAATACATGATTGTAAGCGGTTATTTTAAAAAAAGTTCCGCTGGGTTTCTTGCTGGTTCTTCCCAGGACAGAGATTTTTTTCGAACCAGTAGTAATTAAACAAAAGAGTGAATTTCAATAAGTTTTATTTATAATCTATATTGAATAAAAAAAATCTGTTTCTGTTTCTGTTACACGAACGTTCTTTCCCTATAAACTAGAAGGTGCATTTTATGCTATAGATGACAACACTATTTTAAAATTTGACGTTGTCAAATAAATGAATATATTGTTTTTTTTATACAATAGGGTGACAAACGAGCACACAGTCCACCGGATGGTAAGAGGTTGCTGTGGCCCATAAACATATACATCTATCCTCGTTTGCGAATCAAAATGCAGATGCCTTGTCACCCGTGAGGACTAAGATGGAATGCCTCTTTTCCAGTAAAAAGGGTCTCCGGTTCTTTACACTCACCATACGAAATACATCAGTGTCGAGCTGCTATTTTACGCTGGTATTTTGTGACTGCGTGGTCCTTCCCCGGTCGAGCCGACCCATGTGTGCTATAACTATACTACTTATATAGCTGTAGCATGGCTCTACCACGTAGAAAACGCCTTGTGCTAATCATTCGCTAAATTTATGTGAAGTGCACTCATTTAGGGAGCGTTAATTCAAGTTTAACTTTTTTTCGGAACAGTAGAAAGAGTTTACAGGTACTTTTCATCATCCACACGTCAATGGGAAACTTTAATAAAAAGTGTAGGCGTATCCGTCAAAAGACTCTCAGAGACAAAATGAATTGCTCGTCATGACGTTATTAAACCACTGCAGAATAATTTAAACAAACCAGTATAAACATTTGAAGATATATATGATCCCATCACCAACAGAGAAAACGTCGATACAAAAGAAGCAGTATCTACACTCTTACCAGCTTTGTGTGACTTTACATTTGACGTTCACGTTCACATGTGACACATTGACATCTTTCCTTTTGGTGTAAAATCCTAAAAGAAGTTTGTCAAACACAAAAGCAAATACTAAATAATAATCTAGATTATCACTGGAAAAGTATGAGATAAAAAATCAAAGCCCAAAATTTTTTCTTCAAAGCCAACGTATTCAACTAGTGAAAAAATCTATTTCCTACGTAACAAAAAATGTGAGAATGTGGACATTCCAATTGAATTAAGAAGAGGAATGAGGAGATTTCAAAAACGTTTACCAGGAGAAATGACCCGATATGCTGGACTAACATTACCAGAGCTGCAGAGAGCTATGTTAGAATGTCTTGACATATTTTACGAGGAACTAGACCATCGCTACAGAACAATGGATGATATTCTCGTAACATTTAGTGTTGTTCAGCCTTACACTGCTAACGTCCCCAGATGAAGATCTTCGTGTAACAGTTCAAAATCTAATAAAATCTACGATGATTTTTCTGCAGGATATATAATTTTGGAAATTTTACGACTGGTTTCATGTGAAGGAAGCTTTTCAAAACTCAAGTTAATAAAATCTTACTTGAAGTCCACAATGAGCCAAGCGCGTCTAACCAAACCAATTTTTCCATTTTATCTATCGAAAATGACAAGAAAGTAAACTTTGATAATATATTAGAATAATTTAGCAAAATAAAGTCCCGTTAGCATTTTTCGTTTTATTTTATGGATGCATTATAGAAAACCGCCCTGGGTGTCAACCTACGCTACGCCGACACTAGTTACCGTAAGGTTTGATACTGTATCGAAGCAATAATGTAATTAAAATATTAAACGGAGTTTAATTATAACACTATTCAGCACTTTCCATATTGAAAAAATACACATTTCGTTTTCCGTGATGCTTTATACACTATTAATATCCTCAAAATATTGTATCATGGACACTCTATTAAAAAGAAATTCAACGCCTAACTCGATGTCTTTCATTCATTTCAAGGTCACTGATTTAGGAACGTTTCTCTATTATGAAGTGCGAATCCCTATATTTTACAATCTCCTTGTTTTGCACCGAAACGTTAAATAAACGAGAAATTAATTAATACAACGAATGCAAAAACAAACATAATATAGTAAAATATCAAAAATTAACGACGAAATTAAATGTCAAACATCTGTGTCAACGTGAGAACGAAACGCAACCGTTGACTACAAACGCGGATTATAGATTCAGCGCGGTCCATGGCTATGCAATTTAGAACATTATTTTACGAACAAAATGATACGATTTATGTGCTTCCATCTACATTCCGAAGTGCTAGGCTAGACTTATTTTAATCTCACTAGAAGGCACTATTAAGTCTATGCATACGCAATGATCCATGCGCACTACGCAGTTAGTTAGTTAGAGGTCACTGGTAGTTACGCTTAAGTTGTTATTAATATTTATTGAACATTATTTATTTTTAGAAACTGCCGTTTTATCTGTGTTTTCAGGCAATGAAAAATTGCTAAAATATCATTAGAATACAAAGGTAAATTTCGCCACTACGTACAAGGTTATAATAACTCAGGTGGGTAACCGGGCGGTCCCGAAACCAAAAGACCGCGGGTCGAGTCCAGCAGATATGTTCGTTTTTTCAAGTTCCTTCTTTTATAAGAATTAAGCGCTATCTGTTCGGCAAAGCACGACACAAACGAAAATTAAATTTGAGTTGCGCATCTATCTCTAGTATATATACAGTAATCTATGGCGCGGTTTATAATATGTCAAATGTCTAGGATTATCTAACTTATTATATAAAGTTCATCAATGATTGCCACCCCTCACAAATAAACGAGCAACTTAAAATAAAGAGAACAAAAGCGATAAATATCTTGAATTAGTAGATAATTAAACAAAAAAAAATCAAAAAAAATATAAAAATATTTTAAAATAGTAAAGAATTACACAAATAATAAAAAATCAAAAAATAAATCATTCAACACTCCTTAATAACTTTTCAGTTAACTCATAGTCAATCGTTTTGAAATATTTATCTATATATTTTTTACAAATGAATTTGTTGCGTTTGAATATAGATAAGATCTTATTTAAACGGTTATATAGTAATGGTCCTAGGTACGGAAAAAAATTCTGGGCAAATCTTGTTCTACAGAGAGGAATATTATAGATAGCAAAGGCCTTCTTGTATTAGATAATTCTAAAGGTTTGGTATGTTGTTTTATGACTGTGGTCTTAATATACAATTGTCTTACAGTAAGCACGGAGTAATCCTTATAAAGGTCTGAAGTTGGATATCGGAAGTTTCTAAAATTAATTATTTTTATAATTGCTCGCTGAACTCTCTCAACGTGAATTAGATTCGTTTTAGAGGCAGCTCCCCATGCAATTATACCATATGTAGTAATGGACTGGCATAAAGCAAAATAAACTGCCCTTATCGACGAATAATCTTTAGTATGCCTGATTTTTTTAAAAATTGTGATAAGTTTTCGTAGCCGTGAGGTAAGATTGGTAATATGTGGTTTCCAAGTTAAGTTTGCATCAATTAAAATGCCAAGATATTTTATTGAAGTAGCCGAATTTATTTCGTGGCAGTTACAATTTGAAGTTTCTAGAGTGCATGTATGTGCTTTTAAGGTAAAACTGTTATGAGGTGGTTGATCTTTATTATGAATTGAAAAGGATATATATTTTGTTTTAGACAGGTTTAAGGTTAAGACATTTCTGTTAAGCCATTGAACAATAGAAGCTAAACCCTTTTTAGCTACCCTTTTTACGTTACTCCACGTGGTACCATGAAATATAACAGCAGTGTCATCAGCAAAAGCAACAGTTTCTGCATTTATAAGATTTTGATTACATAAATCATTTATATAAGTAAGAAAAAGTGTAGGGCCCAAGACAGAGCCCTGTGGAACACCGAAGTGTATTGGTGCATAACCGCTTATTAAATTATTGATTTTTACTGCCTGATTCCTATTAGATAAATAATCAGTTAATAGTTCGAGTGGTACCCCCCGAACTCCCATACTTTCGAGTTTATTTAATAAATTAGGAACAGATACAGTGTCGAAAGCCTTTGCCATATCTAAAAAAAACTCCTATGCATTTGTATTTTTTATCCAATTTTCTGCTTATATGGCTAACAAGGTGTTCGATAGCATCGGATGTGGATTTGTTTTCTCTAAACCCATACTGATTACAGGACAAAAGATTTTTGGACTCTAGAAATTTAAACAAGCGGATGTTAATGACCCTTTCAATAATTTTAGATAAACATGGCAATAAAGCAATTGGTCTATAATTGGAAACATTGTCTCTATCACCCAATTTATATACTGGCACAACGATTGCCCTTTTTAGAACATTAGGAAAGATTCTACTAGCTAGACAGATGTTACATATATGTGTGATAGGTGTAATTAATACATCTATAGCCTGCTTTATAAATATGGAAGAGAGACCGTCCCATCCAGTCGAGGGTGAGTTTTTAATGACATTATCATTTTACGAATTTCTTGTTCACATGTGGGCAAGAGCATTAAAGATGTTCTATGCGTATTACCTGTATTTGTTGTGGGCGTATTTTTTGCATGTTTATTGCTGCTTCTTGCTATTTTAGTAGCTAGGTTTTGACCTAACATTAACAAAATAATTATTTACATAGTTAATTGATTCCAACGGACTAGACTTTATATTTAATAATTCACTCGGAATCCTACTAGTGGCATTTATATTACATATTTGTTTTATAATATTCCATGTCTTTTTAATGTCCCCTCTGTTTTCGCTAATCTCCTTTCTTTCATAAATTCTCTTAAGTTTCTTCAATAAATTGTTGCAGTAGTTACGATACCTAGAATATGTTATTTTGAGCACATCATCCTTTGGATTCATCCTGAGTTTTGAATGTAGTTTATCCCTAAATTTAATACACCTTAAGAGACCAGGTGTAACCCAAGGTTTAATGTTACGTTTTTGTGAGGACACTTTATAATTTCTTGTATGTTTTTCTAATATACTTTTTACTAAAGTCAAAAAATTATGAGTTGCAGTATTCGGGTCATTATTACTAGTAATCATATTCCAGTCAATATTGTTTAATTTTGTTAGAACTGCAATATAATCTGTTCGCTTTATATATTTCTGTTGTTGTGATTTTGAGCAAAACGAATTATTTATTGAAGCAATGATTGTGCTATGATCCGTAACAGAAATCTGGTAAACTATACAATGGCTTTTAAAGACTGTTCTAGCAAAGTAATGGTCCAAACAGCTATTTTTTTTTATAGGAGAGGGGGCAAGCGAGCATGCGTCTCACCTGATGGTAAGTGACTACCGCCACCCATGAACAACCGCAACACCAGGGAGGGAATTGCAGATGCGTTGCCGGCCTTTTAAAAAGGAGTACGCTCTTTTCTTGAAGGTCCCTAAGTCGTATCGGTCCGGAAAAATCGCTGATGGTAATTGATTCCACAAGGAAGTCGTGCGAGGAAGAAAACATTTTCTAAATCGCACAGTGGTGGACCGGCAATCATCCAGATGGTGTGGATGGTATCGGGAGTTCTGCCGCGATGTGCGTTCGTGAAATTTGGCGGCTGGGATTAATCCGAACAATTCCTCAGAGCACTCCCCATGGTAGATGCGAAAGAAAATGCAAAGAGATGCAACATCTCTTCGCAGCGCCAATGAGTCGAGCCGATCGGAAAGGACTCGGTCGTCGACGATTCGAGCCGCTCTGCGCTGGATGCGGTCAAGTGGAAGGAGCTGGCACTGGGGAGCCCCTGCCCAGAGATGGGAACAGTATTCCATGTGAGGCCGAACCTGCGCCTTGTAAAGTTGCAGGCGGTGTGCCGGCATGAAATACTGTCCCGCTCTGCTGAGCACGCCAAGCTTTTTAGAGGCCAATTTGGCCTTCTCTTCCAAGTGACCACGAAACTGCACGTCACTCGATATGTCGACGCCGAGGATTCCGATACTGGCTGCGGCAACCAGGGGAGTGCCTTGAAACTGAGGAGATACGACAAAGGGGTTCTTTTTAGCGGTAAACGCGCAAACTTGTGTCTTCTGAGGATTAAACTGGACTAGATTTAGTCGCCCCCAGTTCGAGACTTTGTCCAGCAAAGACTCGACTTCAGACACAAGTTTGTTCCGGTACTCGGAGACGTTTTGCCGAGAAATATTAGCACGGCCGGTGTATAAAGCATCACCAGTGCTGTCATCCGCATAGCAATGAATGTTACCAGTTAGCAACATATCATTGATATGCAGAAGAAACAGCGTTGGTGATAGCACACAGCCTTGTGGAACACCAGCGTTAATAGGCTTGTAGTCAGAACATGCACCGTCTACAACAACCTTGATGCTCCGATCTGCAAGGAAGCTGGTGATCCAATTGCACAATTTCTCGGGAAGCCCATAGGAAGGGAGCTTCGAAAGAAGCGCTTTGTGCCAAACCCGATCAAAGGCCTTCGCAATGTCCAGACTAACGGCCAACGCCTCCCCCTTGGACTCTACTGCCTCCGCCCATCTATGGGTCAGGTAGACCAGAAGATCACCAGCTGATCGACCCCGATGAAAACCGTATTGGCGGTCACTAATCAGCTGGTGATCCTCAAGGTACCGGATGAGCTGGCAGTTGATAATGGATTCCATTATTTTGGAGAACAAGGAGGTGATCGCGATAGGCCTATAGTTGGACGGGTCTGAGCGGTCGCCTTTTTTAGGGATCGGGTGGACAAAAGCTGTCTTCCATGAATTCGGGACTACGCCTTGAGAGTAGGAGTACCGGAAAAGACGCGTTAGGACCGGTGCCAACTCCGGAGCACACGTCCTCAGCACAATTGGGGGGATTCCGTCAGGCCCACTCGACTTCTGGATGTCCAGGGAGAGAAGTGCTTTGCGAAACGAGCGCTGTGAGAACAGCACATCCGGCATGGAGCACTCACACCGCGGGATGGTCGGCGGTGTTTTCCCCCCGTCATCAAGAGTCGAGTTGGACGCAAAAAGGGAGCCTAAAAGGTCGTCTTTGTCCTTTGCGTCATGGGCCAGTGAGTCGTCCTCCCTGTGCAGAGATGGTAGTGATGGCTTACAGAAATTCCCTTGGACAGCCTTGGCGAGAGACCAGAATGCACGGGTTCCCGAAGGAAGGCGAACTAGTTTCTCGCCAATTCTGCCTATGTGCTCTGACTTTGCCTTGGCAATAACTCTTTTGAAGGACCTGGAGGCAAAGTTATACTTCTTTTTAAGTATGCTGGTGTTTACATCCCGAGTCGCCGAAGCTGCAGCCCAGGCTTGATAACACTCCTGCTTACTGCGTAATGCAATCTTACAGGAGCGACCAAACCAAGGCTGAGATCTGCCTCCGATGGGTACCACAGATGATGGAATAAATAGTTCCATTCCCTGTAGCACCACATCAGTGACAGAGTCAGCAACAGTGCTGGGATCATCCGGCGAGAAGCAAACCCGCCCCCATGGGTAGGATGCAAAGAAAGACCGCATTCCGTCCCAATCCGCCGACCTGTAATGCCAAACACGGCGGCAACCTGCAGAACGCAACCGCGAAGGGAGCGTGAGTGGCACCATACTCCGGATCAGACAGTGGTCCGAAGAGCCGAGAGGGGCATCGACGGAAACCTGATATCCGTCCGGATGAGAGGTCAGCAGAAGGTCCAACAGGGAAGGTGTATGATCCTCCACATCTGGAATCCGCGTAGGCGAAGTAACCAGTTGTGTCAGACCATATGCCAAGGCAAAGTCATAAACAGATCTCCCCGCATGATCGGTTAAACGTGAACCGAGCCATTCGGCATGGTGGGCGTTAAAATCGCCAAGGATCACGATCTCTGCGGATGGGACCTGTTGTAGCAAGGAATCTGTAGCCATTTGGACGTGGTCGATGAGTCGGTCTGTTTCGGCATTACCGCTATGGGACCTATAGAGGCACCCGTAGACGCGCGGATGGTCGTCGCTGTCTACGCGTAGCCAAAGGATGGACAGGTCCGAACCTTCAAGACTGCCGAGGCGTCGAGAACAGATGTCCTCTCTGACATACACGCAAACTCCAGCCCGAGGCACAAAGGAGTGCTCCAGTTTGTACCCCGGGTAGGAGAGATACGAAATATCAGCCGGAGAGGAAACCTGCGTCTCGGTCAGGAAGAGCAAGGCCGGCTTCGCCGTCTCGAGATGGTAGTGGACGGCGTTTAGGTTAGAGTGAAGTCCCCTGATGTTGCAGAAATTCACGGATAGCGTGGCAGGGGTCGCCTTGGTATTGTTGCTCAGTTTGCCCCGAGCAGTTATGTTTTTGAGCGGAATTTTGCCCCCCCCCAGAATACGCGGGGCAGCCTGAGCACCCACGCTCAGGATTGGAATAACATGGTCGTGGATGCTCAGCGAGGGATTCTCCAGGGGTACTGGTACCCTCCTGGGGTAGTCTATTGTGTAATTCCGCTACCATGTTGATGGGGGGGGGAGGATTGGGCCTCCGGCCACCTGCACTCACCAGACGAAACGCAGAAGCAGAGCTTCTACTTCACGCCGGTATTCTGTGAGGTCGTGGTACCAACCCGGCTCGAGCCGGCCCATACGTGCAACAGCAAAAACTGCTGCATGGCTCTACCACCGTTAAAATTTTTTAACGGTAATTTTAAAATTTCCACGCGTTGGATAATTATGGCCCGCAAGAAGACCATGCATAGCTAATAAGTTTAGGTAAACATTTATATGTATTTAACAGTGGTAGAGCCAAGTGGCGGCATTTGCTGTCGCACGGATGGGCCGGCTCGAACCGGGGTGGTACCACGACCTCACAGAATACCAGCGTGAAGTAGAGGTTTACCTCTGCGTTTCGCTTGGTGAGTGCAGGTGGCCGGAGGCCCTTTTTACTGGAAATGAGGCATTCCATCTTAGTCATTATTTTGTCATAGTCATGCATTTTGATTCGCAAACAAGGATAGATGTAGATGTCTATGGGCCGCAGCAACCACTTACCATCAGGTGGACTGTGTGCTCGTTTGTCACCCTTATATTATAAAAAAAAAAGCATTACACTTTTGGCCTTAATATTTTTGTTGTAATATCAATATTTACATCCCCTGTCAAAACAATATGTTTATATTTTTTGAGCTCTGACAATAGTTGGTCAAGAGATGTAGTAAAAGTATCAATGGATGCAAAAGAGGGAGATCGATAAATAAGACACAAACAAACTCTGGATGATGCAAAAATTAGAGTATTATCGAAAGACCTTAATATTGCTATAACACCGAAAAAATTACCGTAAGAAGAAATTATCTGTAGTGTCGAGGACTGCTTATTTAAAAACAATATGTGAAAGGAAGATTTGGAAGCGATACGTCAAGACATTTCGTTAATGTTACGTCGAAGTTGAGCGCCAAACCCGAATATACCTAAAGACGAATTTAAAGCGTTGAATAAGTTATGTAATACAAGTATAAAAAGGCCAGCGTGGGCTTAGCCCACTCCACACATGTTATATTTAAAATCAGTACAAATACTAAAAGTAAATAAGATATTATATGCGTTTCGGCCTAGTCTCGTCTTAGCGAGCGATCCAGGCAGCCAGCTTCACTTGTCAATTATGTTTAGAAACCAGAACTCACGATTCTCCGCGCAGATAAAGGAAATGCCACTGTAGTCATTGATACATCGCATTATAATTCTAAAATACAAGAACTTTTGTCGGATACAAGTACTTATAAAAAGGTTAAAAATGACCCAACAAATAACACACTTAAAACAACTAGTGAACCCGTAAAGAAACACTCCGGAAAACTAAATCTAGACGTAAAATCGATAACAGTTAGTAGTTGTTTGGGTTACCAAAAATACACAAGCCCAATGCTCCACTACGTCCCATAGTGAGCCAAATCGATTCACCAACTTACAGATTGGCTCAACACTTAGCGAAAATATTCTCACCGCTCAAGGGACATACAAGAGCACACACAAAGGATTCCTACCATTTAGTCAGCGAGATTAAAGACCTACATCTGGCAGACAATGAAACTATGGTCAGTTTTGATGTGCAGTCTCTGTTCACATGCTTACCTGTTGAAGACTGTGTCTCGATTGTTAAAGTGCGTGCAAGATAACTCTGCGCGCGACTGATGGCGTACTTAATGTTACCAGCTTAACTAATATTTTTTTCCTTCATTTAATCTTATTACTAGAATTATATAATTATATCAAATTACATAAATGACTGAATTGATTACCAAAGCTCAGTTAAAAAAAACTGTAATGTTCAGCACTATAGAAGTGCGCGCAAGATAACTCTGCGCGCGACTGATGGCGTACTTAATGTTACCAGCTTAACTAACTTTTTTTTTCCTTCATTTAATCTTATTACTAGAATTATAATTATATCAAATTACATAAATGACCGAATTGATTACCAAAGCTCACTTAAAAAAACTGTAATGTTTAGCTTAAAGTCACAAAGGCCTAATAAATATTAACCCCTATATTTATTGTTTAAGAGCCGCATAATAAATATATTTCTTGATTTTACCTTCTGCAAGTTTGACACTACAGATCACAAGTTTCTATGGTAAGATTTAAGTTAATATAAATTATTCCTTAAAAACATTTGAAAACGTTTAATTTATGCGAGGGAGTTTGAGAAAAAAAAAACACGTTTCACTTTTATTTTTGGTATTCTTCTCAGCAAAGCCTTTTATTTGATATCCATATCATTGAAATGCACAAAAAATAACTAGTCCTTCGTCTTTGGGAGTCCGTCATTTTGGATTTAGAATGAGGTCAATTATTTTCATCTAAACTTAAACGTATATGCAAAATTTCTGCTCCATCGAGAACCTAAAAGTTGGTCAAATTTAACTTTCAAATTTTTTTACATAATTATAGGTGAAGATATTATATGCGTGTTAGAAATGACTATTATTATGATTAATGAACACTGATATTTTGTCTATAATAAATTTTTCAAAAGAGGTATTTTAAAATTATTTATTGAGAACGAAATTAAAAGTCCATGGAAACCTTCTAAATCTTTTATTGAATAGCTAGATCTATTTTTAAATTTGGTGTAACAATGGTCCTGCAGTTGTTCAACGCCTTCCATTCTCACATCTTCATCAGAATCCATGCTAGAGTCTTCATTAGAAGACTCGGATGTGTCGGCCTGTGACATTAATTATAAATTTATCCATTTAAACTGGCACCTTTTGTATTCATAGCCATAGTCTTTAAGCTACTACTCAACGTTTTTCTGCCATATTTAAAATCAATATCATCTTTCAATTCCAACCAAAGTTTATTTATGGCAGGAATCTCTTTCATCAAAACGTCAAACGATTGATTTAAATGCCTTATAGCGCCACGTATGAAAATCGTCTAAATCATGTTTTTTCCTCCTTAGTTTTTTCCGGCGTCACAATTTTAGAAGATGAAGCTGCTGCTAAATTATGTATCCTCTTGAGCTATTTGGGTGACGATGAGTTCAGAAACGCCTAAAACATAATAAAAACAATGCATTATAAATACATGATATTAATGACACGGAGGACACTAAAAACGAACATATCGGGAAAATTAGGGAGTTTTATTTGTTATGGCAGCCCTAAAAATTACTTGTGAAATATGAAACGTGGGCTCTAACTTTGGAAAACGGCACTATAGGCCCGTTATTGTATTGTTCTTCTTCACAAGCACGTTTGACCTTCAAGATAATATCCCTGCCAGCAATTTTAATCACTTTCGGCATCTTTCTTAACAGTGGTAGAGCCACGCGGCAGCTTTTGCTGTAGCACGGATGGGCCGGCTCGAACCGGGGTGGTACCACGACCTCACAGAAAACCAGCGTGAAGTAGAGGTTTACCTCTGCGTTTCGCTTGGTGAGTGCAGGTGTCTGGAGGCCCTTTTTACTGGAAATGAGGCATTCCAAAAAACGAATAAAAACACGACACCTAACAATTTGTTTTGAGACCTGCCATAAACAGTAAGATGGCGGCACACGATTAGTTCCAATTTTGGCCGCGCGCAGAGTTATCTTGCGCGCACTATACTAGAAGGCTAGAGGATAACAAAATGCCTGTAGAATATGCAGTATTACTCAGACGCTGCCTTACATCTAGCTACCTATTGTGGAATGATGAGTTGTACAAACAAGTAGATGGAGTGGCGATGGGCTCAGCTGTATCTCCCATTGTCGCCGATATATTCATGGAAGACTTGAGGAGAAAGCCCTGCTTACTTCATTATTATATATATTTATGTCGTAAACATGGTTTTGTAAAATAAGCATATTTAAAAAAAAAGTATGCAAATTCATAAAATTACATCTTTAAATAATTAATCTTAACTAATCTCAACAAGTTAGACCAGCTTCCAATGCGCCCCCCCGAACGGGTTCCCGCCTTGTCGTGGCGGGGGGGCTTAGTAGCCGTGGCTTGGTCACCCACGGTGAACAAAGAGGACCCCTTGGCTGGCCCGTGGTGTAGGGCCGGCCCGAGGTGGCCACTCCGAGTGGGCTTGGCGAGCCCACTTCGGATGTGTGTCGGTGGGCTGCGGTGGGAGGGGTGTCCGCCACTCGCCCTATCCTCCGCGACTCAAACGGGGCCGCACCGTTGATGCGGTGGTGGTGGGGCTGCGGGGGGAGAGGAGTGTCGGTATTGCGAGGCGCCGCTCTCCCTACCCTCCGCAGCCGAATCTTAGTTGGCGGCGGAGCCATAGACCAGATCCGCCGCTGGGGTCAGGAAGGCTGGTGCTTCTGAGTGCTAGTTTTTCCTGGCCCCATGGCCTTCGCGCATCAGACACGGGGGCGTCCGTTGCGCACATGAAATTGGAGGCCGAGGAGGAGGGCGCGCCATGTGTTCTGGTGCGCCTTACCTGAGAGGGAGATGGAGGAGGAGTAGTCCTCTCCCGAGGAGGGGCCCCCATGGGGCGGCCAGCGCAGGTGGGGCCGCGGAAGTGTGCGAAAGCGTTCCCGTGGCCCTGCCAATATGCGACGAGGGTGGAACACCATGGGGTTTTAGTCGGTGCGAGTCCGACATAACCCGTCCTTGCCCCCGCGAGGCGGGTATGCGTAGGCATTTCCCCGTGTAAAAAAAATAGCTTCCAATGCTAACATAAATCTTGTAAATCAATTTGGGTACAAAAATTTATGCTCAGATAAATGCCCAAGGCCAGTCGGCGTTTATTAGGAATTTTCCCAATTTGCCAAAAATGCCCGGGCATTTGCCCATCTCTACTTGTGAAGTGTAAAAGAGAAAGTAGAATAAAAAAAATATTAAAAGAAGATTTCTACATCATTTGTATCAGCAAGTATAATATTGCTATACTAAGACTTTAAAAAATGTAACTTTCAAAAGTTTAGATAAAAATAGAGACAAGTTTTTATACATTATAAAACTGTAGTACATTAAAGATGAAAAATCTTGTGTTATCCTATTTAAGCCCTTATGAACCCAATTAAGTATTGTTGCGCGCCGCAATTAATGACTAGTACATGGCGACACTAATTACCACTAGCTCCTTCTAGTATCGAGTAGCAGAACTAGGAGTGTCAAGATCCTTCTAGAAATTCCATGGAAGAACTTTCTAGAACTATCGACACCTAGTCAATGGGAACCGGTATATACTCGAACATTCTAGATGGTTCTACAGTATAAGATTCTGGAACTATCTGAGGCCCTATATTAGGCCGGTATAGACCGCGACCAGGGTCAGTATTAATTTTTTTTTTATAGGATAAGGGTGACAAACGAGCACACAGTCCACCTGATGGTAAGTGGTTACTGCGGCCCATAGACATCTACATCTATCTTTTATTACAAATCAAAATGCGGATGCGCGGTCGCCCGTGAGGACTAAGATGGAATGCCTCATTTCCAGTAAAAAGGGTCTCCGGTTCTCTACACTGAATTGGCGATACACGCTAATACTTCAAAGAAATATTAGATCAGTAGTACAAACTTCGTTAAATAAATTAAAATTTAAGTTACTTAAATTAAATACCTAAATTTAAGTTCAGTTAAATTTTCGTGGTAGAGCCATGCTGCAGCTATATTAGTAGTATAGTTGTAGCACGAATTGGTCATCTCGACCGGGAAAGCACCACGCTCTCACAGAATACCAGCATAAAATAGCAGCTTAACACTGCTGTGTTTCTTATGGTGAGTGTAGAGAACCGGAGACCCCTTTTACTGGAAAACAGACATTCTATCTTAGTCCTCACGGGTGATAACGCATCTGCATTTTGATTCGCAAACAAGGGTAAATGTAGTTGTCTATGGGCCACAGCAACTACTTACCATCGGGTGGACTGGGTGCTCGTTTGTCACCATATTCTATGAAAAAAATGCATAAATGTATTTTCTTTGTTTAAGCCAAACAATTAACTTTGAAATTTGCATTCACACGCGCGTACGCCCGCCGACTTGTGAAGGTCACCTTGGCCCCTCTTCCGGGCGTAGAGGACGCGAGGTCGGAACTTGAGTGCAAGAGAGTTGCTTGCAAGCGGTGCGTGGGACAGCACGCTGTGAACTTGTTCAGGAACGCGGAATAGTGCAGGCGCGTCGAGTAAATATACTGTCTAGGATTCGTAACGCGCATTCCTTGTTTGAGAGCTTCTCCCGGAACTTAGTTGTGTTTAACTCAGAATCCGTATATAAGTGCATTCGACAATATTAACTACTAGTGCGGCATTGATATAGTTCGGAATCATTTTCCGTCGTCGGTAGGACGCTGAGCTTTGTGATACTAGAGAAGTTAGTGTTAAGTCTAGAAATAACTGTTGCCACGCAAAACGGTAGTGACCTTTGATCCGGAAATTCGTATTCGTACAGTGTGTTACGTTTTTGCTTATAGTAACGGGATTTAGTATAGACCTATATTCTGTATTCGTGTTGTGTGTTACGCTTTATAACAAACTAGAGTTAGAGGCTTCTGGAAGTTAGTTAATTGTACGATAAAGTTAATGGACTGCCCTCGTGGCGATCGAAGAAAGTGACTGTGGGTGGCTCCGCTGAAGATTACCACAATTTGGAGCGGTGCTGAAGTCCGAGCTGCTGCCGACGGCAACGGTCCAATCAGGTCTATCACAACCAGTCACACACATATACACATCACTAACCCTTACTTCCCATGCACCCTACAACCACATGCAGCCTGACCGAACCCTGAGACAGCAGTCGCCTTGGATATAGGTAAGTAAGCTCCGTATAACTATTCTTCCTATTGAATTGTAGTAGGATAGAACGTTTTCCCTATAGTTTAGGGTGATAGGATAATTCCACGTGGCCACTTTAAGAGGCCCGACCTGCATCTGCTTGTAAGGTCTTCCGCTCATGGGCCCCTGAAGATACTACTCTTGAATAGGCAGCTGCAGGCCGTAACATTCTGGTAGCAGAGCGTGGTTCCAGGTTAGTACTTCATAAAAATTAAACATTTGGTGGCAGGGAGCGTGTTTGGATTGGTTTCATTTGTGTCTGCAATCACGCCCGGCCGTAATACGTAATAATAAAATTCTTTTCTTTTGTGGCTTGCTTTTTTTGTTTGTTAGCGGGTAGATTTGAAAAGCCGCGCCCGTTTAGTGCGCAAGCAGGAGTTTGCTGGAGCTGGGTATGCGTCATGTAGGTAGATGGTTATTATCACGTAATCGGATAATTATCGTTGTCGGATAGTGGATTACTTATCGAAGGGTCGATTTCCGAGCGAGGCATTTTTTGTTGATCGACCGTGATGTGTATCTTTATTTGTATTGTAATTTGTATTTGAACTAATGAGTAGTAATTTGTATTTGCGCAATTTGAATTTAACTTGATTTAATCGCACTAGTATTTGTTATTTGTTAATTTAATTTGTGTCTTTTCTTTTGTGCTAACTTGTATTTAATTTAATTAGTAGTAATTCGTATTGGTGTTATTTCTGTTCAACTCGATTTGATAGGAACTGCATTTGTTAACTGTTAATTATTTTTTGTATTTGTTATTTTTGTAATTTGTGCTCGAGCCGCGTCGTAATTTGTATTTAGTAGTGATGCCATCGCCCAAGCTACTAATCCGTTGCCTGCGGACTGAGCTACGCTGGGCCACCAGCGCCCATGCTTTGATAGGTCGACCGGATTATAGTAAGTTACCCTAATTATAATATATAAATGTAAGTTATCAGCCAGCCACCAGGCCCCTAGGTTTGAAAGGGGTCCCTCTCCCGACCAGTCGAGGAGTAATTCCCCCAGGGGCGGGTGTGTCATCACCCCCCCTCAGCGTGTGGAGAGGAACTTCACGGCCACTCATCAGTCCGCTAGACCCTTCTCACTCCCGTTAGCTGAGTGGCCTCGACTGGTGTACCACCGTTCCCCATTTGATGGAGGCGGCCCTAGCTAGCTGCCGCCTTAGCTCCCACCACGGCCACCTCCACTGAGCCTTGAGCCGTCAACAGTCCACTTGTCAAACTGTTCTTTTGCCAACGACCTCAGTGAAGGCGTACAACCCGAGTGGCGACTGTTAGCGGTTTGCGCTCTATTGGTCTCGGGTTCACGCGGTGTGGCCTCCACTCGGTGGTGGAAAGATTAGATTATTGCCTCGCTGGAGCGTTGAATCACGCTGTCAAGGGGTATTAGATTTGGTTTGGTCGAGCACTTGGTTAACGACGCTTTAAATTAAAAATAAAAATGCTTTTGGGTATTCCGCGAAAATGTTATATTTGCGGCGGTTGTGAATAAAAAGGGTGTATTTAATATACTCCTTAAATACGTGTGCATATGTTTTTGTAAATATATTTGATCACTGTGTTTGTTTGTTGCAAGGAAGGTTAAAATTTAATTATGTGCCATTTGAATGCTTGTGCGTATGTTTTGTAATTGTATTTGATCATTGCGTCTGTTTTGCTGAAAGGAAAATTTGAATTCATTTGAATTGAATGACGCGATATTTGGATATTTGTATATATGTTTTGTGGATGTGTTTTATCACTGTGTTTTGTTGAAGAGAAGGCTGAAATTGGACAATCCTATTTGTGCCGAAGGGAATAAGAGTCACTTCTCTTTTGGTTTACATTTTGTTGGCACTGTCTAAGATAAATATTTGAAATGAGAAATAGGGCTGTCTCTTACGTTTATTGTTTTGTTTAATTTGTCAATTGTACGGTGGATGGCTTGATTATGCCTACTGTTTGAAAATCTATACTAGGGACTATCTTTGCGTTTCGTTTGGCTCTCCACAGACGACGTTCATGTGGAATTTGTGGGTGCGCTCTGCACTGAAGCTTAGGAGGCCACGCTGGGCCGTTTCGTATCGCGTCGCTGTTTGCAGACCGGATTCGGTCGGATTGCGGAGCGAATCATAGGGGCGCAGATAAGTGTTTGAAGGAGGTCGTCGGACTTCTATCCAGGAATAGGACTTATTTATGTGCTGCGATGTCCAGGAAGGGCATCCAGTTCAAGCCTCCAGCTTGCCCACGTTGGGGCTGTAATTTGAAGCGTTGGTTAGGGTTGCAAGATCTGATGGGGTTCCTAAGGTGGCCTAGTTTGGTTGTAGATTCGGTCTTGCAACTTGCCGTCGCGACCCTGTCCCGCTGACCGGTTTGCTCGCGGACATAAATCCTTCTGTCCGGGACGGGGGTTTGTTTAAGCCAAACAATTAACTTTCAAATTTGCATTCACACGCGCGTACGCCTGCCGACTTGTGAAGGTCACCTTGGCCCCTCTTCCGTGTGTAGAGGACGCGAGGTCGGAACGTGAGTGCAAGAGAGTTGCTTGCAAGTGGTGCGTGGGACAGCATACTGTGAACTTGTTCAGGAACGCGGAATAGTGCAGGCGCGTCGAGTAAATATACTGTCTAGGATTCGTAACGCGCATTCCTTGTTTGAGAGCTTCTCCTGGAACTTAGTTGTGTTTAACTCAGAATCCGTATATAAGTGCATTCGACAATATTAACTACTAGTGCAGCATTGATATAGTTCGGAATCACTTTCCGTCGTCGGTAGGACGCTGAGCTTTGTGATACTAGAGAAGTTAGTGTTAAGTCTAGAAATAACTGTTGCCACGCGAAACGGTAGTGACCTTTGATCCGGAAATTCGTATTCGTGCGGTGTGTTACCTTTTTGCTTATAGTAACGGGATCTAGTATAGACCGACATTCTGTATTCGTGTTGTGTGTTACGCTTTATAACAATCTAGAGTTTGTGGCTTCTGGAAGTATGTTAATTGTACGATAAAGTTAATGGACTGCCCTCGTGGCGATCGAAGAAAGTGACTGTGGGTGGCTCCGCTGAAGATTACCACAATTTGGAGCGGTGCTGAAGTCCGAGCTGCTGCCGACGGCAACGGTGAAATCAGGTCTATCACAACCAGTCACACACATATACACATCACTAACCCTTACTTCCCATGCACCCTACAACCACATGCAGCCTGACCGAACCCTGAGACAGCAGTCGCCTTGGATATAGGTAAGTAAGCTCCGTTTAACTATTCTCCCTATCCACTCACACGTCCATGGATACTACGGTATCCAAAATAAAAGTAGCGTTGTACGTTCTGGATACTATAGTATCCATAGCGTCAAATTTTATAAAACTGACATCTAGGGGCCATCTGCGGTTCTTTTTGTGAGTTTTGTTTATGGAATCGATAGCTGACGAACTATTTTACGTAATAAAAACGAGATGGCAGTATAACAAGCTTTGACGAATGAACAAATAATTATCTAACTTCAGTGCTTCAGTCGCCTTTACACTCGGTGTTTTGTGTTTTTGTAGTGTCGTAAGTCATTTAGTTTTATTTAATATTTCTTAGATTATTATACATCATAGTAAACTAGATGATTTGGGCTTTATAATTACGTATACATATCACAGTTCCAAGTGTAAACTCGGATCATATTTTAAATAAAAACTATAACTGTTTAAAAAAAATGGCCATTGTGAAGTCGTCAGCCCAATTTTAATTTTGTTTACTTTGTTTTTCAGTATAATTATATTTAAGCAACGAGTGATAATTCATAATAAATATAATAATGCGCTTTAAAAACAGAATTAATCTGTATTCACTGACGATTCCTTAAAAATGTTATTGTGTTCCTCGGGTCTTTTGTTGTGGATAGTTTGGTATCCATGGACGTAACCACAATGGCTCTAAATAAGGCTCGGTACAAATAGCGAAATATGTTTGCAATATTTTTTGCCTTGTTATTTTGCAGGCTGGGTCTTGGTTGGTTTGGGTTATGAGTTTTTTTTTTTTCGCTTGTTGTTAAGTCATGCTCTTATCTCATAGGTTTTGTACTTGTGTTATAATAATGTTATTTTTGTTTACGATTGTCGACTTTTATTCTCTTTTTTATTTAACTTCACTTAAGTTATATGGAGGATGTGTTCTACGATTTCAACTCACTTGATTTTCCTTGTTATGTATTGACAATAATTTAATTCTCATATTTAATAAAAATCATTCATTTTTTCGGTATATTGTTTTCGCTTGGCACAATTTGTTTAAAAAGTGGATGATAATAATATGGTTTTGTGAAAATAAAAATGTTTACTATGTCAATAAATTTGATTTTATTATTGGTGTTTAATTTTAAACCTCATCTAAAAAACTGATAACTACCTTTTTTAGTTTCTTAAATTACAAAGTGTGTATGAGACCTTAGATAGGCGGCCATCTTGCTTATATTTTGCCTTCGCAAGCGAGTCGAAAGCGCTCGAGACCTCGCGGTAAAATTACGAGGAGTAGGTGTTTTGTTTCGATTTATTTAACTACTTAGTCTTAATTAAACATAAACATCTATGCATCATAAGACAGGTAAATATGTCTAGTTTTTTGTGACATTGCATTATTTGTAAAAAATACAATATTTCTTGGTTGTGATGTAAATTAACAAAATGTATACGTTTATTTTTCTCCGAATTCTATGTTCACACCAATTTTTAATATCTTAAATTATTATTTTAGATCTTAAAACAATTTTTCGTAGCTTTTTTCTTTATTCTAGCTATTATAGTTAAGTAGCAATGTAGGTTTTTTGTTACTACATGCGAGCGCTGTGGCAGCCGAATCAGGGCCGCGCGTATCTGGACGTTCAAGCGTATAATAATCGCGCGGGCTGGATGCTTGAGTGGCTATTGAATTGTAGTAGGATAGAACGTTTTTCCTATAGTTTAGGGTGATAGGATAATTCCACGTGGCCACTTTAAGAGGCCCGACCTGCATCTGCTTGTAAGGTCTTCCGCTCATGGGCCCCGGAAGATACTACTCTTGGATAGGCAGCTGCAGGCCGTAATATTCTTATTAGTGTGGTTTTGAGTTGTAATTAGTATTCTATAATTAAAGTGTCAATTTTGATTATTCACTCGGCAGTTTTTAAATGTCTCGAACTCCAAGCTCGTAATAGTATCTATTTATCAACCAAAAAAAAATGTATAACAATACTTCACCAACCGCACCTCACGTTCACACTAGTGTAATATGCATAGCATCACAAGGCGTTGCGCGGAGCTTCGGATTATATTCCCAGGTCACAATGATAAAACTTTTAGCATATTTAGATATATTTAGTAATGCTCTTGAAGCACCACTAGACGCCCGCACACGAGACGCGTGGTTCAATGTGCCAGGATAGTATAAATTCCATAGTACTTCATACTCACAACGCTCAACGCCGACGACATTATGCCAAGGACTTAAATAGCGTGGTTCATCGCCTACAACGTTAGTCGTAGAGAACAGGAACTAGTGGTTAAGTAGTGGCTGCGCGGATCAGTAGATCTGCGATATTAAGTTGCGCTTGCCGCCGTCAGTCTATGAATTACTGACCATTTTCTTAACATACTGAGATTGGGAAAATAGAGAGTGCCTTTGTATCCTCAGATACGTGGTGCACTTTACTCTGTTAAGATCATTATGTTTTAAAAATTCATGCAGTTAAAATGATAATAAGTTTATTATTACTTTATTCTTTTCAGGTACAGATGAAAGAATATAAACATGAAGCATGATGAAGTTTTATAAATATACTGGCCTTTAAACAGCAATCTTATTTAACTGATTCCTATAAGTTTCCTTACTTAAAAAATAAACTTCTTTAATGTATCAAAGTAATACTTATATGAAATGTAAAGCAGCCATTATGCACTCCGTGTCCTCGTTTTTTATTTCCCCGTCACAATATTTTATAAAATATAAATAGGTATATACTTAGTTAAGTATGTAGCTATTTATATTAACAATTAAATAAGAAATTGCGTACAGAATTTCTGAAAGAGTGAAACTGTCCATGGTAGCCATGGACAGTTTCCCTCTTTCGGATTTTTTTTAATTTTTTCCTCAAAGATCATAACTCAAAAATACAACTATCCGATCTGTTCTTGGGGAGTTTCTTTTAAGTTTATCGGTATAACCTGGGACCTCAGATAGTTTCCAGAACCTTCTACTGTAGCGACATCTGGAATGTTCGAGTACATATCGGCCCCGAAATTTCTGGAAGGATTTTGACTCTCCTAGTTCTGCTACTCAACACAAGAGGGCGCTAATGTAACTAGTGTTGCCATGTACAAGACATTAATAGTGGCGCGCAACAAAATTAATATAATGCCATACAATAAATAAATGTATCAATTAATACCCAGGTCTTAGACGCAAGCTTTATGCTTCATATAGAACAAGAATAGACACTGCGTTGATCTATAAACTTTTTTATTCGTAACTACAGAACGAATTTTGTTCCGAGTTTCAAATGAGAAAATGCCTATGCATACCTGCATTGCGGAGGCAAGACCGGATTATGTCGGACTTGCACTTACTAAAACCCCATGATGTTCCACCTTCAGTTTACATTGACCGGCCATGGAAATGCTTATAAGCACATCCGCAGCCCCACCAGCGAGGACCTCTCCTTTGTTGAAAAGTTCCCTCCTCGACTTCCTGACTGATATATAGATGAAGCGGTTGAATAGTCATTATAAAACAATATTTATTAATCAAACACAAAAATCTAAATTATTTATTTTGGCTGTTAGGCCATGAAAAGAAAAGGGGAGTTCTTCCGCAGGGCAAGGTAATCAGCCAGGAGAGCGGTCAACGCTCCGTGTGTTATTTTGGAGCTGTTTCCATATATAGTGCGTTAACTTTAGAACTTCGAAAGTGTAATTTAGGCTTCGGTGCGTTTGCTTGCGGCGTGACTACAGCGCCACCACACCACCTCCCTGCTCAGACGGGAGGTCAATAGTGCAGTCTGATTGCCGATGCGTCCTTAATGCCAGTGGAGAATGCATACTATGTGCGTAAGCGCAAGTGACGCCGGTGCGAACGATATGCCGGTGTGTAATGCATGCCGTACTTGTAAGTGATGCCGGTGAGAACGATTAGCCGGAGTAAGTGTCGGAAGTCTGCCTTATAAATCTGGTGAGTTAAGATGAAGACAAGTTGGACAGGCTAGCAGGAGCTGAAGACTGCAGAAGACGATTCTTAAGAGTGAATGTTAGGGGTTCTTGATGATAATGACGAAGGCTTTATAGTTTCCGAAGGTTGTTGGTTGCGTGTTCACATCACGGCCGTAAAAAGAAAAAGTCCCGCTAGCTTCCGCTGAGTTTCTTGCTGGTTCTTCCCAGTATAGAAGTTTTTCCGAACCATTGGTAATAAAACAAAAGAGTGACTTTCAATAAGTATTATTTGTAATTAAATATTGAATAAAAAAGTTTCTGTTTCTGTTTCAAAAAGAGAGATCTCCTACCGGGCAAGACGTTTGGCCCCGGGAGCGGCCAACGCTCCATGTGTTATTTTGAAACTGTTCTATATATAGCGTGTTAACTTCAGAACTTTGATAACGCCATTTAGGCTTCAGTGGGTTTCGCTTGCGGAGCGACGACAGCACCGCCGCGGACTACCCCTTAAAAAGGGTTATTACATATTTGGCGATTTGTTTGCTTGAACGCAATTTTATGTAGAATATATTTCATTTAAATATTAATATGTTTTTTAATGACATCCATTCGTTTTTTAAAAATTGTGATCATAAACACGTAATTACGTAGGATATGTTCAGCATACGATAAAATATTGCCATAGAGTACCTGTTGGCTTTTCTCAAACATGACCTAGACGAATACAATTGATTAAATGTGTCTACGCCTCCTTTCGTCTGGTTATAATACAAAACTAAGCATATTCTTGTTCAAACACTCATCTTGGCTATCATCTTTTTTAATTTCGTATTCGCCTTAAATGGCCAACTACCTGAGAAAGGCGCACTTGCAGAATATTGTCTGTTCTCTACTCCATTTTAAATGATTTGTCCTCCCATTCCTATCTGAAAGAAAAATTTCAATACCTTTCCTCCAACCACGACAAGGTACTTCGCTCTTCAACTATAATCTTCATTATCAATATAAACTTCATTTTTAATATGAAGATTTCACTGCCACACCATTTTACTGACTTCAACAGCAATTATTTTACTGTTGAAGCTACACTCCTTTGGAACTCTTTACCTCAAGACGTTAGGAAAGCATCAAACAAGAGCCTTATTTTAATATGTAATCTACCTATATCACAGAACATAATTACTCTTTATCAAGAGACCTATATAAATTTATTATAATATTTAATTAGTTAAGTCATCTGTCACTAATTTCTCACCACGCTATGGGTTGAGTGGTAGAGAGTACTTACTGGCATTACATCCGCCCTTTGTAACCTTTATGGTTAAAACAATAAACTTATTAAAATAAAAAATATATAAAAATAAATGATCAACTCTGGCTTACCAGTTCTTTTAATGATCGTACATATTTTATCACAGAACGATAAAAAATATATAAATTTGTTTTAGTTTGTATGACACAAGTGTCAAAGGACCGTCATAGCGGAACATTAAAGATCCAACTGGTCGCGATCAAGTATTCTTTAATTCTTATGGGATTTCTTGCATTTAAAAGATATATGTATTGTTAAACTAAATGCACGATTATTATCACTTGATACTGAAAAATGACATGATAAACAACCGAAATGAGGGCTAATAATTTTCCACTCACCAGATGTCGCTACTAGCGACTGAGGTAAAATTTTTTGTTACACAGTGTCATTTAATTGAGAAATTAGTTTTAAACAATAGTTTATCATTGTCTAGAGTATTATATTAATATATAACACAATGCGTCAGTGGTTTGATTTTTAATTTTTTGCACATTATAACTCTTTTTTTTTTAAGTTGTCTTTTAGTTATATTTATAGTTTGGTTTATTCATTTCTAATGTAATTAATATAAAATATAACTAATAATACAGAAAGAAATCTTAAAGATTACATTTTCCTAAGAAATTATCGTCCCCGCTATGAAATCTGTCAAATATTTTACCTCACTCGAAAGTGGCGCCGCCCTGGTGGCAGAAAAAGTCGTGGATGCCCTCATTAAATGAAGACATGGCTTAAAAGAAAAGCATCCAAGCCGAAAATCTTAATAAAAGTAAAAGATTTGACATTTTTTTTAAATTGGCTTTACGGCTCTGGCTTCTGGCCCTTCTGAGCCTGAAGTTACAATGTATAATTATTCTTCATAGTACACTGCTTCACAATCTGTTGATGCGTCACATCGTGCAACCCTTGGGAGATTTTGACGGTAACTTGAGCCAGCAGACAATTGACAGTTGGCGATGATGTCTCAAGGCGCCTAAGCAGACAGACAGACAACCTTATCTTGAGAATCACATCACCATCAGAGCACTTGTTACACCGTTTTCACTAATAGTTTATATGCGCAGATACTTAATACACTTTCACATATTAAAAGCCACTTCAAACCATTATTTAAACAATAATACAGGAGCAACCATCCGTCGCCGGTCAAGTTCCCGCCATAACCGATTTGACAATATCAATTTAGTTTAGCGCGCTTTTTGACTTTGACAGTTTAACAGTATCAAATACTCAAATAGCGATAAATATAACCTTTTGCTTGCATTACTTTTGTTTTTATTTTTACTTTGATTTGTTGTTATAATATCATATCGTTAATAAGATTCATAAAAGTATCCGTAAAAATAAACAATGGTATACAGCTTTCTTATCTATAAGTTATTTTATTATCTACGGATTTATAATGTTCTAAACTCAATTCATGTAATGTTTTTTTTATGCTCGGTTATAGAGTTCCCCAATTCCTGATACACCGCCTGAAAGAGACGGAGCTCGATCAAGAATGACTTCACCAGCTAGAGAATATGAGATGTTTGAAGATGAAAGTGCAATTCTTGGAGATAACGCGGCTGAAGAAGAAGAAGATGGAGAAGAGCTTTTCAACGATAATATGGAGGCGTAAGATAGAATATCTCTAGTATACATTAATAATCTATGTTAGGGAAATCTATAAAAAAATATATAACCCCAAAACAAATATAGTACTGCTATAATTGGATTAGGGTTATTTAGTAATCCCAGCCCGTATTAATAAACGTTACTCAGCACAGGTACACGCACTTCAGTACAATCTTGAGGTTATGATCTTATTAATAAACAAATCTCTAGATGCGACTTAGGCTTACACCAGTTCAAACATTTCCGTAGATGATCTTGTTGTAAGTTTAATTGTAGTATAACATGGTATCGAGCTGCACATTTAAGAAAAAAGTTGCTTAAAACTTTAATTAGAAATTAATTGTTTTCTTTTAATTAAATTATTTTTAGTAAATAAACAAATAAAATAATTAACACTTAAATATTTATGTATAGTTATACTTAAAAAAATTATTTCGATTGTTAAAATGTTCAATTGTCATTGTCAGCTAAGATTCACACATGATTAAAAATGATTTTGTTAAGTTTTTAAAAATCTAATTATTCTGAAAGGGAACATGGAAATCAAATTCCATAGATTTCAACTCAAATTCAGTACTAGTTCCTTAGGCGATAAAAAATCTGAAGATCCAAGGAAAAAGCAGCAAAAGGAAGCGGCAGTCCGTGGCTTGAAATCGTGATCGTAGTTTGAAAATATTTTAAGATAAATTAATTATTATGACGAAATTGAGTAATATGATGATATTTCATGGCCGTCACGATATTGTTCACAAAAAGTTATATAAGGGATCCCATCCTTTTAAGCTACCAAGTCAACGTTTTAAAAAACGATGCAGATTTAATCAAGAGTCAGTAATATAATATTGTAACATAGATAAGACTTTTTGGTGAAATACAGTAACAGATGTCTTCCAATAACCCCAGAAATAGCCATCCTATTAACTTTAAGGTTTAATGTCACAGCATTTTTTTATAATGCCGAGAAAGCATTTTTTCTCAGTTGACATAAATACATGCTTCTTGCCTTTCATTTTTGTATAAATTAAATTAAATTTAAATTAATAATCAAGATGTTGTCTTACAGTGTCAAAAATGATACATCACTTTCATATTTGACCCTGACGCTGTTGTTGCTTTAATGCATTAGTTTTTACATATTGAATTGAGTAGAAAATATTCAAGTCATATTTAGAAATACATACCCAATAAATCTCATGATGTCAATCAACAAAATATGATGAATGATATTCTAAACTTGTCTATGTGATGTAATCAATAAATCATTCATGAAATCAAGCCTTTAAGTCACAGAGCAGTATTCCTAAGTACAGTGTTTTTGTGAGCTAGTTATGGTAACTGAGATACTATTCTTATGTGTCTGTTAATTTGCAACAATCTTGAAATGTTGATATCGTAATGAGGGTGTATCAAATGATTATGCGCTTGAATTCATCGTTGAGTAACATTTATTAATATAGGCCTAAGTTAAAATAGATCAAAGGGGGTATTAATAGGGTTATTTATGTAGGAACATCAGGCCCCCGAAGATTGTTACAGTTCCCAAAGAAACTTAGTAAATATTTTGAAGTGGTTTGAAACTAGATGAAATTAAAAAGTGGTACTTAAAAGAGACAAACATAATTCTATATGATTTAACTTGCGAGAAAATCAGATCTATACTATGTATAATAAAACAGAAGAAGTTTTTTGATTGTTTAAACATGCTAATCTCTGGAAGTATCAGTTAGATTTGATAAATTCTTTTTGTACATAATAGCTAGATTTATGAGGAATGGTATAGGCTATCGAGTCGGAATAAAGAACTGCTTTATGTAATGCTGGCATAATGGTTAGTGATACGTAAATACAATGATATAAATCTTCCCCCATCTAAAAAAAATTCCGCGATACCATTGTCCTGTTTCTTATACATAAGTCACAATAAGGTATTTTGTAACAAAAAAATATTGAAAATTAAAAAGTGATTAATGAGCGTTATTATTAGGCATAGTATTAATCCTTACATACTCTTTTTAATATAGGATAAGGGTGACAAACGAGCACACAGTCCACCTGATGGTAAATGGTTGCTGTGGCCCATAGACATCTACATCTATCCTCGATTATGAATCAAAATGCAGATGCATTGTCACCTGTCATGAGGACTAAGATGGAATGCCTCGTTTCCAGCAAAAAGGGTCTCCGATTCTCTCCACTCTAAGCGCTAATGTTACTTCATCATTATAACGATTTTATAAAGATAAACTTTGCCCCTTATAGCTTTATTTAGAACATAGTTTAAGAGACAACAAAAAATTAAAATAATTCAATACTCGGCTCGGCGCGCGAAAGATGCCGACGCCGATGAGAACCGAGAGAAATCAGTAGTGAACGCCTCTATGAGCAAGGTGTCATGCCACGAAGCTCAGACGCTCGGTATACACAGGTGGAACCGTGGGGCACAGCTGTTCACTGTTCACGGTGCTTTAAAGATGATTAATATAACTTAACTGTTAGAATTAAAAAATTTAAAAAAATACAAATTTATCAAATAAATTAAATTAATTATATTGAATAAAATTATCATATCCAACCTATTCTGAATAATCCACGACTTCATATCATACCAATTTATATATTACCTTCAATCAATTTTTGTTTGATAAAATGAGTTTACCTATTAGATGTCGCTGTAACAAAGTCCCAAATTTTAGCCGGAAAAAAAATCTATTGATTTAATTAATACACTAAAATTTAGGTTCTACATGTCTTTTTTTATCTTTATTCAATATAGATTACATGTAATTCTTACTGAAAGTCATTTTTTCCTTTGCCACTGGTACGGAAAAAACCTCTGTCCTAGGAAGAACCAGCAAGAAACCCAGTGGGGCTTTTTTTAAAAGCATAATTTATAATATAATATTTATACAATTCTAAAATCAATACTATATTTATACAATTCTATAATATTTATATGAGTCTTAAAAATAAGGATTGTAACATTTATTTGCTATAAAACTAAACTTTTATCTTATATTTTATACTGCACTTGTAGTTGAAAATTATCAAAGCAAATTAATCATTTGCTATGAAATATTTTTGTTTTACAATTAATTTCATTTCAAGGTTTCACTATTCTAACACATGGTTTTTATTTATGTACCTTATTGATTATTACTTACTAATTCTTTTATATTATTTTCTTTTAATGACCTTCATTTGCTTTTTTGTATGATAAATTATAAAAATCTTTTTTTTTATTCTACATTTCATCTCATAAAGATTTATCACTCTTACTCTCACTATACATACAGAAAAATAAAATAAATTGTATGCGTGCGTGCGTGCGTGCGTGCGTGCGTGCGTGCGTGCGTGCGTGCGTGCGTGCGTGCGTGCGTGCGTGCGTGCGTGCGTGCGTGCGTGCGTGCGTGCGTGCGTGCGTGCGTGCGTGCGTGCGTGCGTGCGTGCGTGCGTGCGTGCGTGCGTGTGTGTGTGTGTGTGTGCGCGCGCGCGCGCGTGTGTGTGTGTGTGTATGTGCGCGTGTGTGTGTGTGTGTGTGTGTGTGTGTGTGTGCGAGTGGATGTGTGTATGCGTAAGTGAGCGAGTGAGTACGTGCGTGCGTTAGTGTGTGCATGTACGGTGCTAGCATTGAGAGTGTATAAACCATACCATTAATGCCTATTTGCTGGATTTTAGTACTGAAATCAGAAACTTTTTGAATAAAGTTTTGAAAGTGGCAACTGATTTACTATTTCTGATTGGTGGGGTTATATCATTCCAGCACAGCAGCAAAAGACTATTTATTAGCGAACTTTTTTATGCATGAACGGTTTCAAACTGTTTCAAGCAAAAATAAACCTTATACCATATCACAAGAGCACACGGTACTTCGTAGGTCTATTCGGCCATATGATAGTAATCAGACGGTAGTTCAACCATTTTACGCAAAATTAAACAATGAGACAAACGCAGGGATTCTGCTGTCAGAGTGATTGGTAGTCACACGTGTTTCAGCGATTTTCGGATATATATTTGTGTTGAGCTTCGTTAATATCTGTGCCGTCTTCTGTGTTTGTTATTATATAAATTTGTGTTGTGTTGTCCATTACTTATTTGTTGGTAAGTAGCGATAGTTAATCAATTTATGTATTCTTAACTAACACGATGGACGTTGACGGGGTGGATTCGGAACCACCGGATAAAGACAATCCATCTGGTTTCGGTCCCTCTAAACGAAAATGTACGGATATAACATCAAGCATCCATAAAAAAAAAGTTGGTCATGATGACACGCCTTCAGCGTCATATCAAAACATTTACACCCACCCTGATTTTCTAGAAAAGAAAAAATACACAGATAGTGATAAAGGGCCTTTTACAATTCACCTTAAGCGTATAGAACCTGATCCTTCATCTGGTTATACAATCCGACCTGTCAAGATTGGCCATATCCTATCCCAAAACAAGGTTTCCAATATTGAAAAACAAAGTATAACAAATTTAGGTCGTAACAGGGTCTCAATAGCTTTTAAAATTGCTACAGATGCCAATAATTTTATCGAATCATCCTTCCTTGCTAAATATAAACTATCAGCAGTCATTCCAACCTTCAATGTTACCAGAATGGGTGTCGTTAGAGGCATACCAACCGATATTTCCATGGAGGAGTTGGTGTGTGAGTCGGAACTTCCCCCAGGTAGAGGAGAAATTATAAAGGCTAGGAGATTACACCGAAAAGTAAAGAAAGGCGATGATATTGAGTGGGTCGCCACCCAAACCGTTGTCCTTACATTTTCAGGCCAGGAGCTTCCTTCTCACTTATACTGCTTTTACACCTCAATTCCTGTCGAAACCTATATAATACTCCCTTCCATACAGTGTCTGAAGTGTTGTCGCTTTGGACATGTAAAGGCCCAGTGCAGATCAAAGCCACGCTGTTTCAAATGCTCAAAAGAACACATTGGAGATAATTGCGTTACAGATATCCCAACATGCCTGTTCTGCTCTGCTAATCACTTGGCAACTGATAAAAGTTGCCCTGAACATACTAGACAAAAAGGCATTAAACTGGTCATGTCCCAAGAAAATATTTCATATTTAGAGGCATCCGCTCGATTTCCTGCAGTTAGAAGACCTTACGCTGATGTAGCTGCATCTTTAGGGATTCCTTGCCCACCCACTTCATCACAACAGTTATCAAGTATTCACCCTGCTCCTCATGCTTCTCAATCTTATAGAAAGACTGTTTTCAGAATTAACCCAACTAGACCTGTTCCAAAATCGGTAGGCTATGATAAGGTAGCACACAACAATATTGTAAAAACCCCTACCTCTTCCCTTCCAAATGGTCATGCTCTTCAAGCTAATTTATCCCCTAATGATAATCTCCTGGAAAACCTTGTGTCCTCCATCTCTGACATAATTGGCAAATTTGACGACATACACCTACCGTTTAACGTGAGAAATAAACTTGACATGCTCTTCCAAAAAATTTATAAAATTCAATCGCCTCCACATCCTCCAGTGGAACTGTCGGAGCATCAAGAACAAGAAATCTGAACTAATTAATTTGATAAATATTCATAACCCCTCAGTCATTGCTATTGCGGAAACCTGGCTAAGACCTGGTTTCAGATTCAGAATCCCTGGTTTTTCGTGTATCCGTGACGACCGCAGCGATGGCTACGGTGGCACTATGATTCTTCTAAATGGAAATCTTACCTTCTGCTCAATCCCCCTTCCACCTCTACAAGAGAATATTAATGCAACAGCTGTAAAAGTAATGGACATCACAATTGTGTCAATATATATTTCCAATCCTACTCCTGCCTGTATCCCAGAGCTTAACTTAATCCTGTCTAGCATATCTCCTCCTTTTATTGTAATTGGGGACTTCAATAGTCACAATGTACTGTGGGGTTCTCATAAAAATGATTCTTTCTCCTATCTTTTAATAGACGTCTTTAATGAGTTTAACCTTTGCATTTTGAATAACGGGTCTCCCACCCGCATGGTCTACCCTTCCCAAAGCCCTAATTCTGTTGTAGATCTATCCCTCTGCTCTGCTAATTTAGCTGCAAGTATCAATTGGAACACTCTATCATCCACCTTTGGTAGTGACCACTTCCCCATCCTCTTGTCTTTGTCCAGTAGAAGCCTTCCCACTAGGAATAAATCATGCATCTCGAAGTTTAACGTGTCCAAAGCCAACTGGGATGTATATCTTTCTGATATAGAAACTAAAGTTCATTCTCTCCCTCCAGTGTCTAACATTAACTTACAACATGCCTACTCAGATTTTATCTCCCTTATAAATGAATCTGCTACAAAATCTATCCCCCTTAAAAATAGCTCCATTAACAAAATTTCCTCACCTCCTTGGTGGGACGCAGAGTGCTCTTCTATTGTTAAAAAACGCAAAGATGCTGAACAACAGTACTCTGCAAATATGTCCATGGATAACTTTATAAATTATAAAAAAATAGCCGCTCAAGCCAAAAAAACATTCTCAGATAAGAAGAAAAAAGCATGGCTTTTATTCTGTGAGAGTCTATCACCTCGCTCTCCAGCCTCCCTTGTTTGGAAAAACATAAAGCGATTCCGTGGTTCTCTCAATGATAGCCAAATAAATAATCCTGACCCCTCACTTTGGATAGACAACTTCTGTAGCAGCTTGTCTCCTCCATGGGTCCCTTCCTTAGAGGAGATATTCCCAGTAACCTACCCACCTTCCCATCTTTCTTATGATTCTATGAATGATACCTTTTCTCTCACAGAGCTTCAGTTGGTGTTGAACCATCTGAAGGACTCCTCTCCAGGTATCGATGGAATCCCGTACTCTCTTTTAACTCACATGGGCCCCACATCCAAAAAATATTTCCTAGACATAATCAACTGTATATATTCAACAGGGGCAGTTGCTGTTGACTGGAAAACCCATATCATAATACCTATCCTTAAAACTGGTAAAGACCCCTTTACAGCCACTAGCTACCGTCCAATAGCCATTTCATCCACTTTATCAAAGATAATGGAGCACCTCGTCAAAAATCGCCTAGAGTGGATACTAGAAAATAGAGGCATCTTGCCTAAAAGCCAGTTTGGTTTTAGAAAGGGTTTGAGTACCTCTGACAGCCTCAGCCTTTTGATTTCCAATGTCAGACTTGCATTTTCCCAAAACAAATTTCTTGTAGGTGTCTTCTTGGATGTTTGCGCAGCTTACGATAATGTTATACTTCCGCTGCTCAGGCATAAGATGCATCAGCTGAGCATCCCTGTGAGGATAACGAACTTTGTGTCAAACCTTTATTCAGGAAGACGTGTTCTAGTGCGCGTAGAGGGTAATTTCATGCCAGAGAGATACATCTGGAAAGGTCTTCCACAGGGCTCTGTTCTAAGTCCCCTTCTGTATAACCTATATACCCACGATCTAGATAGATCCGTAAACTGTCTGTCCAATATCCTCCAATACGCTGACGATTTGGCTCTTTTTGTTAATGACCATTCTTTACCTGACGCCTCTTCTCGATTATCTCGTGCCGTATATTACCTCCAAGAATGGCTTACAGAACATGGTTTATCCATCTCCCCCCCAAAAAGTAAAATCGTCGTATTTTCGAGGCGAAGACTCATCCCAGAAGTGTCAATCTCTATTGGAGACTCATTGATTCCCAATGTGAGCCATGTGAAATTCCTCGGTGTTATGCTAGATAGCAAATTGTCTGGAATTCCCCACATATCCTACATAGCTTCAAAATGCGAAAAAAATCTTAACGTCATTCGCGCTATATCAGGAGCTTGGTGGGGCTCTCATCCTTACTCCCAAAAGCTTTTATATAATGCTTTGATTAGAAGCCATTTTGACTATGCTTCCTTTTTGTGGGAACCATGCAATAAAAGTGCGCTTAAAACTTTGGATCAAATTCAAGCAAAATGCCTTCGCATTATAACAGGAGGAATGAAATCTACCCCTACTAACGCTCTCCAGGTTGAGTGTGGTGAGGGTCCTCTCTTCCTTCGCAGGCAGTACCTAGCAGACAAATTCTGGTTCAAAAAGTGTTTTCTTCATAACCATCCGCTGTCCCATATACTAAACTCACTTCACCAACAAATTTCAATTTCCCCATACTGGCGACATAAAGATATACCATGTCTTTTAAAAAGCTATATAAAGTTTGTAAACATTCAATCTCCAATCTTCCAAAATAGCAACAACTTACTCTTCTCCACTCCCTACGAAGCACTAGTTTTCAATCCAACCGTCATCCTTGACTTTGGACTTGACAAGAAAACCATTGATCCTAACAGCAAATTAAAGAAAATCATCTCTGAAAATTGGCAAGACTGGATCATTATGTACACAGATGCTTCAAAAACTTCTAACAAAGATTGTGTAGGTTCTGCAGTTTGGATCCCTAAATATAGAATAATATTAAATTTTAAGTGCCCTCCTGAATCATCAGTTTTCACAGGTGAATCTATTGCCATCTTAGAGGCAATTCGATATGCCGATTCTCACAACCTGGAAAATACCTTAATTCTCTCTGGATAGGAATTTGATCTCTTTTTAATAATAAAATGCAGTAATTTGCTCAATCGACCTTTACTTGATCTCTAATTTTTACAACGACGACAGGTACAACATTTTTTAAACATACCTACACAGCTTACGGACTAATATTGGCATGAGAACTGCTAATATAATTTGACAGGCGCTTCAACATGCCCCCCGGCGTTGAAAGTCTACCTTTCAACCAGATTCTTCAGGTTCAGGAAGCGGACAAATTTTGCTAAATGATCGGCGAACTATACCAGTCGATGTTTTGATATCGGCCACCCTTGATACGCCGTCCGAGCCTGGATGGACTGCGACGATGCGACCCATCTTCCACTTTAATGGCGGTGAATTCTCCTCTTTTAGGAGTACCAGTGAATTTAACTTCAAAGAGCCTTTACAGGAACGCCATTTCATCCGCAGTTGAAGCTCTGATATATATTCCTTGCTCCATCTAGCCCAAAAATGTTGACGTAATTGTTCTATTCGTTGAAATCGGGTTAAAGAGCTTACGGAATGATCTTTATAGTCTGGTGTCGGCAAGGAAGTCAAGGGGCGTCCAATCAAAAAATGACCGGGCGTTAGTGGTAGCAAGTCTTCAGGATTCGTTGACAAAGGTGTGAGTGGTCTGGAGTTAAGTATAGCCTCAATTTGTATTAATGTGGTATTTAGTTCCTCGTAAGTCAAATTACAATTGCCCAGCACTCTAACTAAATGATATTTAATGCATTTGACACCAGCCTCCGCAAGCCCAGCAAAATGGGGAGAATAAGGCGGTATAAAATGGAAATTAATTCCTTCATTTGCCATTACCTCAGATAAAGAATTACAATACGTCCTAATAAATTTTGAAATGTCATTGTATGCGCCTACAAAGGAGGTACCATTATCCGAATAAATATTAAGAGGTTTCCCTCTTCTTGACATAAATCTGCGCAAAGCTAATATGAAGGTATTGCTAGTTAAATCACCCACTAATTCAAGATGAATTGACTTAGTCGCGAAGCAAATAAAAATAGCTATATACACTTTTACAACCACGGCCATGGCGAGAAACAGATTGAATTGGTCCCGCATAGTCTAGTCCAATATTTTGAAATGGAAAACCAGAAAGGATGCGTTGGTGTGGTAGGTTGCCCATTATTGGAGAGATGGTTTTTCCTTTCATTCTATTACATCTTACACATTGTCGATAACAAGATCTGGCCAAATTACGACCTCTAATCGGCCAGTACATCTCTCTTATAGTGGCCAACATTAGCTGTGGTCCCGCGTGCATTAACCTTATGTGCTCATAATTGAAGAGCAATTTGGTAAAATAATGAGTGGACTGTATAAGTATGGGATGTTTTTTCTCATAACAGTAATCGGAATTTTCAAGACGCCCTCCAACACGCATTATTTTATTATCATCGAGAAATACATTAAATTTATGTAACGGACTTTTAGTGGGTAAGCTTTTATTTTTAATTAACATGGTGTATTCCTCAAATGATTCACTCTGAGATATTCTTATAATAACATTGAGTGCGGTTTGCAACTCTTGATTGCTTAGAGGACCGTGAACGGATTGCTTTCTACAATTATTAATAAAACGCAGCACATAAGCAACGGCCCGATTTAATCTAGTATATTTAGAAAAGCGTTTAAATTCAATTAATTTATTCCCGCCTAAATCTTCATTGTTGTTAGAATGAAGTATTCCGTGGAGGATAACATTTGACGATTTAATCTCAGGCAACTCGTGATTAATACTTAAGAAATTTGCAGGCCAGTGAGAGACCTCTTTCTTTAAAAATTCAGGTCCTGACCACCACTTACTCATGGATGAAATATCCTTACAACTCACACCGCGAGAAATATGATCGGCCGGATTACACTCTGTTGGGACATGCCTCTACTCGCAATTTCCAGTCTTCTCTAATATTTCAGCAACCCTATTTCTAACAAAGGGTTGTAGCTTGCTAGGCAACACCTTTAACCATCCTAACACGATGGACGAATCTGTCCAAAAGAAAGTGCGCTTAGCTTGTTGTCTCAGCGATGCTACAACCCTTTGGTAAAAGCGAGCTCCAACAAGTGCACCACAAAGTTCCAGTCTTGGGATTGTTATAGGTTTAAGCGGCGCGACACGACTTTTCGCCATCAATAATTGAATTAAACCCTCACCCTGATCATTAACACTACGCACATATAAACAGGCGCCATATGCTCGCTCAGAAGCGTCCGAGAAAATATGAAATTCAAACAAACTAGGCGAGTCACAAATAACACGACGTGGAATACGTAGAGTATTTAATTTAGGTAAATCGACTATTATCTCAGCCCACATCTTGCTGATTTCTGGCGTCAACTGCTCATCCCATGACAGCTTGAGCAGCCACAACTGTTGAAGAAGCATTTTCATCTTAATTACACAGGGAGATAGAAGTCCTAGTGGATCAAAAATCTGAGAAATCACAGATAACATATCACGCTTTGTTCTACCTGAGAATAGCCCTCCTATAGGGAAACAAAGTTGGTCAGTATGTGATTGCCACCCAAGGCCTAAAGTTTTAGTCGGTTCAAAGCCACCAATATTTAAATCAAGCGGAGAAATATCATTTTCACTAACCAGTTGAGATTCATTCGACTTCCACTTTCGCAAAACCATATGAGCTGATGCAAGTGTGGAAGTCACTTTACGGCGCAAATCTGTAACCTCGTTAATATCATCCCCTCCCGTTAGCAAGTCATCAACGTAAAAATCGTGAATGATCACTTGAGCAACCTTGTCATCGGTACACTCTAAGCCTAATTGTTGGAGGCACCTAGTTGCCAAAAAGGGAGCACTAGAGGTGCCGTAAGTCACGGTGTTAAGTTGATAAGCTTGAAGCTGTTCTGAAGGGTTATCACGCCAGACAATTTGTTGCAAATAGCGGTCATCGGGATGAATGACTATTTGCCGGTACATTTTCTCAACATCAGCTGTGAGAACGTATTTGTGTAGCCGAAAGCGTAAAAGAATGGACAAAAGGTCGTCCTGTACCACGGGACCTACCATCTGTATATTATTCAAGGAAACACCCGAAGAAGTCGGACTGCTAGCATTGAAAACGACTCTTAATTTAGTAGTAGTACTACTTTCCCGCAGCACACCGTGATGTGGTATAAAATGCATCTTACGTGGTAAATTATCATTCTCACATTTCTCCATATGACCCAGACTTTCATACTCTGACATAAATTCTTTATACATTTCATAGACCTGAGATTGACCTGCTAACCTGCGCTCTAGCGATAGTAAACACTTCTTAGCTCGTGGCCAAGAATCACCTAATACGTCAGGATTATGTTTTAAGGGTATCCTCACGCAAAATCGACCATTTGCCAGTCGCGTGGTGTTTTTTAAAAAGTGTTCTTCGCATAATTTTTCTTCGTTTGAATAAAGAGACGCAGGGCTTACCTCTTCGAGGTGCCAGAAGCGTACTAATTGTTTTTGTATATCTAAATCTTTACTAGCCTCATCTTGAAATATTCTTGTAAAATTACATTTAATAGAGTTAACCCCTTTCTTTACATATCTATAATCAATCGGACCTGATACTAACCATCCTAAGCTAGTTTCACAAAGAATCGGCTGACCGTCCCCTAATTTTAATCTCTGCGTTCCTATTAAGTCCCAAAAGACATCAGCACCTATAAGCATGTCAACGGGAGCAGGTGAATGAAAATTAGGATCTGCCAGAGAAATATTAGATGGAATTTTTAAGTTTGACAAATTAACATATCTAGTAGGTACATTTTGGGTTATTGATGGTAGGACAAAACAATGAAGATTACTAGAGAAGTTATCATTCAATGATTTTATCGATACCTTACAAATCTTCTTGATGTGTGCCGAAGCATTATTAATACCGACTACCGACTGATTTACATTTTGAGCGGGCAAACCTAGCCTTTGATATAACTCTTCAGTTATTAAACAAGCGTTACTGCCACTATCAAGAATAGCACGAGCAATATATGGACAACCATTCTTACCTATAACTTTAATTAATGCCGTCGATAACAATACGTCGCCTTGTTCACTACACGATGCAGTGCCTACCTTTGCGGATAATGACAGATGTGCGTTAGAATTGGATGACAACTGTGAGCCTGTCGAACTGTTTGTTTGTTCGAAATGACCTTGCATAACGGGCTTATTATTACCACTACTCGTGTTAGATGTATTAATATCTGTAATTGGTTTTGACTGGTAATCTGCGACGTGCACGAGAGTGTTATGCTTTCGGTGGCATATTTTGCATCCTGGCTTTTTGCAGTGATTTGCATAATGTCCTGAATTAAGACAATTGAAACATACTTTATACTCTGGCAGTAACTGTAGACGCACATCGTTACTTAATCCAAGAAACTGAGGACAACTGCTTAACTTATGGTCACCCTTACATTTAGGACACAGTTTGGCGGAAAAGGCCGAACCGTTTTTATTACCGGTATCCCGAACTGAAACCATTGCCTTAACTTTTGGAGCATATTTTATAGAAGAATTTAAACGGTTAGTAGCACCAGAATTAGACATTTCTAGTGTTTCGATTAAATCGGCTCGATTTTTTAAAAACATTAAAAATATATCGAACGTAATAGGTGTATCTTTCTCCAAACGACCTTTAGACTCTTCCCATTCACGATATGTCTTAGCATCTAATTTTTGAGTAATAATATGAATGAGAAGTGTGTCCCATTGTTTAGTTGGCTCACCGAGAGATTCTAGTGCACGTAAATTTTTATTTATTTGGTCAATGAGACGTTTTAAGTTGACAGACAATTCTTTATTAATTGGTGCTATATTAAATAAGGCTGTCACGTGATTTTGAATTAGTAGTCTTTTATTATCATATCTATCACATAATATAGTCCATGCGACGGTGTAATTAGCTGCCGAGAATTCGATTGACTGTATTACCACAGCAGCGGGCCCTTCCAACGACGCTCTCAGATAGTGAAACTTATTTATGTCATCTATCTCGTCATTTGAATGTATGAGGCTCATGAACGTGTCATGAAACTCTAACCAATTATTTTTCTTTTTGCAAGAGAAAGCTATTTAAAATACAGGGATTCAAACTCAGTTCGTTCTGATATCTGGGCGTCTATATTATCAGTATTACACTCGATGGATAATTGTACCTCATCATATCGTTCATACATTGACTCAATCCTACTAATACGTAATTGCAACTCATTTACCTCAGTAGCAGCCAATGAAGATACCTTCAGTGAATTTAAATAATTTGAAAAAGCAGTTATTTGTCCCTTGTAGCTAGCTCGTTTCCTAATTTGCTCCTTATCTTCTGGCATGTTGGCTGGTATTGGGAGACTAGTGCAAATGCCTGAAATTTATACAAACAAGAAGTTTATATTTTATAAAATATAATTCATAAGTAGTTTTATACAACTTTGCTTACAGTTATAAAGAAATGAAAACTAATGCCCTTACTTATTTTTCAAACTCTTAAATAATTAAACAAAATGGTACATGTACTACCTTGATATTTAACTTTATAATTAACAACAATTAAGGGTAACAAATACAATTCAGACAATCAAACAGCTTCACAGGTATGCCTTAGTATGTAATAAATAATATTATGCAATTTTTTCAATTATACACTCTCTTGACTTATTTTTTAAAAAACAGTTTAAACCAATAAAGAAAAAAAAATTATAATATCGTCAATATAATTTAACCAAGCTTTATAATTTAATTTAATTATGATTTGACGGTTATTAGAAACTATATAAAACAATATTAAATGAATTTTAGCCGATTAAATACTTTAAGTTATACGTAATTATTTTATAGGTAATTTGGTACTAACCTGATAAATTAGCAGTCGATTTACACAAAATACTACCTGATAATGAGTGCTGGGTTAAATAAATTAAATAATAGTCCAATATCTAAGGGGCTAAGACTCCAGATTTCTTGGTTAAATATCTTCACTCCCTCGGTGGTATTTCCACAACGAATATTTAAGACTTCCCAAGCGTATTCCACTAAATAATATCTTGTCCAATTACGTTTTTTCAAATCCGGCTTCGATTTAGGACCATGGATAGGAATTTGATCTCTTTTTAATAATAAAATGCAGTAATTTGCTCAATCGACCTTTACTTGATCTCTAATTTTTACAACGACGACAGGTACAACATTTTTTAAACATACCTACACAGCTTACGGACTAATATTGGCATGAGAACTGCTAATATAATTTGACAGGCGCTTCAACTCTCTCTGACTCTCTTAGCTGTCTCCAAACCATTATCTCCAGCTCCTTCCACTCTAAATCAAATATTTTCCCTATCCTCTTTATTAAAAAAGCATTATATAATTGTCACAAAAAAGGCCTAAAAGTTGTTTTGGCTTGGATTCCAGGCCATTCTGGGATACGTGGTAATGAGTGTGCTGATTTCTTGGCTAAGAAAGCAACACGAACAGGTATCCTCTCTCAGTATCAAATTTTCCCCCATGACTTGCTTCCACTAGCAGGATCTGACTTCATGGCATCTTGGCAAGGTCTCTGGGATCAAACTAAAACCATAAAATGTAAACACTATGCTCGGGTTCAAGACACAATCCCATACAAACCTTAGTTTTTCCATTATCGTGAAGCTAACAAATTTACTACATCAACCATTTGCCGTCTTCGCTTTGGTCATTCTTGCACACCGGTACACCTAGCCAAATTAAGGATAAGGGATAATTCTTTATGTGAATGTGGTCTTGATGAAGGTACAACCGATCACATATTTTTTGAATGTCCTCGACTCAAGTTCTCCTTGTATGATATCCTTCCTCACAACATCCCTCGTCCTACTAATGCTACCTGTCTGTTGTCTCTCGTGTTCTCCCCATTTGTTCATATTTTATGTGATTTTATTTATACTAATAGTATTAAGTTGTAACATAAAATTAATCATTGTTGGTGGTAGAACTATAAATGTTTGTGTTGTCTTTTGTTGTAGATTAGAAGCCAATCACAAAAAAAAAAAATTTAAAAAATAAATTATAAAAAAAAAAAAGATTTTATTCACCTTGTTGTCACTCCCATGACTGACTTGACATTGGCAGAATTCTTTTAAGAGAAGCCAAAAAGTAAAGAAGAAGAAGAGACAAACGCATTGTCTTTTTTTAATAGGAGACTTTTTTCCAGAAATTTATTTATAACAAAAAAAGAGTTTGTGAGCGATCGCAATGAGTGCTATTATTTGTTACTTATTAGACTATTTTTTAACAACATGATTGAAAACCCACAAAGTAATAAGAGTACCATGTACAAGTTAAAAAACGTTGTCAACCCCAAAAAATTTCAAATTTTCAAAATATCCAGAAACGAAGCCGCAGGCATGAACTACTTTAAAAATAATGAATATTTTGTTCTGGATAAATTTTCCAAAAACGCAATTTGAGCGAGTTATAACGATTTTTAAAAATACACGACTCGTGTGTCATACGCCACACACAAAAGTAATCGATGCACTGAACCGGTTAATGTGTCACGTGTATCTTCTTTTTTAATCAGCCTATAAAAGTCTCTCCTGTTGTTGGAAAGATTTGTCTTAATTGTCATGCTCCGAGATGTTAATTTTTTAAATGCAATTGTTTAGGTTCTTACTTGTGTCTATGACATGATTTCATGACAAACAAACTTACAGTCCACCTGGTGGTAAGTGGGAAGCCCATAGACACCTGCAACCAACACACAAAGAACTACAGATGCATTGTCACTGCTAAGGACTAATATGGTAATACTCACAGATCCTCAAATATTGTTATATCTATGAAAAATCAAAGATGATGTTTTGTTATAGAGACTATCGTCCTATGCCAGCGTTAGACCGATACGACAATGAGGACTTAGATGATGAAGATTATGATCCTATGTCTATCGAAGATCGTGTGGCTGCTGAACAAGAATTGCGAAGGCGTGACAGAGATGAAGGCAGAGTGAGAAGAGATGACCGTGGATTGCTTTATGGTTAGTTACTATTACTTTTAATAATGCTAAATATCTTTAAACTAGAATAAACGCGTTCCTTTCTATATAATAATAATAACAAAAAAAATTGCTAATATTTATTTTATATTGCATATATTTCTATTTATATCTTTAATTTTATACTATGCAAGTGTTTTGCTGGTGTACAATGGGCTACAAAATTGCAGGCAAGCTTATTTCTCATAAATTGTTTTATTTTTCCAGATGAATCAGACGAAGAGAGTGCAGATGCACCTCGTGCTAAACGACGTCGGGCTGCCGAGAAAGCTGCGGCTGGTGCTGACGAGCAGGTTGAAGAGGGCATTGAAAGTATAGAGAACCTTGAGGACACGAAGGGATATACCACTAAGGAATGGGTCTCCATGTTAGGTCCTCGCACTGAGATTGCTAACAGGTGATTCAATGTTTATTTTTTGAATAAACAATAATATAATTTATATTTCAGTAGTCTACTACTGTTTAGTACATACTCTATGTGACAATCTGGTAAGAGATGCAGGAAGGAGGTATAGATGCAGGTGGCTCAGGACCAAACTTTGTGACTTTCCTTGGGGCAGGTCTGTTGTCAGAAGTGGACTTGTGAAGAACTGTAATGATGATTACGACGAAAGTATATTTAATGTAAAAGGATAATAGTTTTGGCTGATTATGGCATGAGACAATATTCACAATATTAGATCTGGCTGCTGTTTGTACCAATTTTTCGAACGTGTGGTCGCGGCGTATTAGAATCTATCAACCCATTTTATCCCATCAGACAAAAAATCTAAAATAGATAAGCAAATACATTTGAAACAAGATATAATATAATGATATAATAATATGTATAGTATACATATATTTCTATCCATACATTGATACATATTTATTATGTAGTGGCTTACTTTTAACTGTAAAAATAATAATGAGTGAAGTAGGAGCCTATGGGATATATTTTTTTTTAAGTAAGCCTTATATTTATATATAATTTTGTAAATAATTTAAAAAACCTATTAATAAAATTAAAAAAAATTAAATCTTATGCACTCTGCTTTCCGAAGCATACTAGTATTTATTTATTTATAGAGATCACTTTGTAGAAGTGGTGTAAGAATGCACACTAACCTATGTCGTCCCATGTGTCATAAGTGGCGACAAAGGGAAACAAACCACGAGATGGGTGTCAGCATCTTTCTAATAACAACGAAAAAAAAAGAACTGTTGCTGGCGACCCACCTGATAAGTGTCTTGCTATAGCAAGTATTACCTTTATGAGGCAATCTATGAGTGGGTCCAGTGATTTTTGATAGATATCCGTAGGTGTCCTGAAATAAGTTATATCAGTTGGAACTAATGTGAGTCTGATTACTTGATTGATAGGGATGTCTTAAGAATATTCTTCGTTATTTCAGATTCAAAAACTTCCTCCGTACATACACTAATAATAAAGGGCAGTTTGTCTACAAAGACCGTATTCGACGAATGTGTGAACACAATCAAGCGTCGTTCCACGTGGAGTTTGACGTACTAGCGCGAAGGGAACAAGTGCTCGCCTACTTCTTGCCAGAGGCACCGTTTCAAATGCTGCAAATCTTCGATGAGGTTGCCAAGGAGATAGTCTTACAAATATTCCCTAGTTACGAACGGGTAACTTCCGAAATCCACGTCCGAATATCTGATTTGCCGCTGATTGAAGAGTTAAGAACATTCAGAAAGCTACACTTGAATCAGCTTGTAAGGACAGTGGGTGTGATTACTGCTACAACTGGTGTTCTACCGCAGCTCTCTGTAGTGAAATATGATTGTAATAGATGTGGGTATATTCTTGGCCCGTTTGTTCAATCGCAGAATACTGAAGTGAAGCCTGGATCTTGTCCGGAGTGTCAAAGTTCTGGACCTTTTATGGTAAATAACTTTCAACTTTTCTCCTTTTATAAACACTGCAAAATCAATTGAAATAATATTATATGTAATAAATATAATTAGACTTTTTATAAAAAAAGTAACAACCAACTTGAAAAAGCTGAAAAGTATAAAATAATTCCCACATAACTTAATTGTTTGAGAAGTAAGGGTTTTAAGTCTTCAATGCACTATATCTTAGCACAGACTTAAAAGCTATTACATTTTGATAAAATTTATTTATTCTTTTTAGTTTTTGAAATAAGTTTTAAACTAATAATTGTATCCTTTTGAGTAAACTAAGTACAATATACCACAGAATACCAGCGTAAAATAGCAGCTTAAAACTGCTGTATTCCGTATGGTGAGTGTAGAGAACCGGAGACCCGTTTTACTGGAAAAGAGGCATTCCATCTTAGCCCTCACGGATGACAACGCATCTGCATTTTGATTCGCAAACGAGGATATATGCAGATGTCTATGGGCCACAGCAACCACTTACCATCAGATGGACTGTGTGCTCATTTGTCACCCTATCCTATAAAAAAAAAATAATATCACAACCTCAAGGTTACAACTAGAATGTCAACCAGATTTTAAAATTTACCACTATTTTTTCACCCATGTGTGGAAATTTTTCTTCAAATTTGAAATAAAATGTAAGCACCTTTGAGGTATAGCCTATTTAATAAAAAAAAAGTTTATTTTTGCCGATTTTAGTACTGTGCTCTCCACAGTAACATTTTTATATTACACGTAAAATACTTATCGACGTTGTAAATTACTCGTGTTAACTAAAAAGAACTATTTCGAACAAGGGTCTGGCTGTACTGATTACTGTGAACTTGACTTTCAAATTTTTTTGCGACCCAATTGCTCGGGAAGTGTAGGACGAGCATAGAATGGTGGACTACAATAACTATTTTCTTTTCGTAAAGTCTATTTCTGAATTGAATTCACTTTTTGTAAGAAAATAAAGTTATTTTAAATAATATGGTATGTCTAATATAATCATTTATCGGTATATATCTTTGTTTCCATTTTATTTTACAGGTGAATATGGAGCAAACGGTGTACCGTAATTATCAAAAAGTAACAATCCAGGAATCTCCGGGGCGGATCCCCGCTGGTCGTATTCCCCGCAGTAAAGACTGTATATTGTTGGCAGATCTGTGTGATAGATGCAAGCCTGGGGATGAGGTGGATTTAACTGGGATATACACCAATAACTATGATGGATCACTCAATACTGAGCAGGTATATAAATTTAATTCTTTCTAGCCTATGAAAGTCCACTGCTTGAATTTTGTCCCGATTGTAGCGAAAATAACCTTTCGACTGCGGAGACTCTAACCACCCTACTCCGTTGACTGCGGAGCTGTTTAATAAAATGGACGGCTGATTGGGCGCAGTCCATCTTAACGCAAATTTCTCGATTCTGGTATATCAAATACTATGACATGTATACATTTCTGAATTCTATATGAAATTTCCTACAAATGTGTATATAAATTTAATAAAGTCCCAGAATAATTAGTGTAAGTAAATGTCGATATCGTTCTAAGATAGCGGTTTGCTTCATACAAATTAAAAAAACATTTCACTCATACAAAATGAGATGAAACACAAAATGAGGTTACAAATAGGAAGGTTAGTTACCCTGGCGTTGTTTTAACATAATTAACCACACAATGAATCAAGATTTGTACCAAATAATTGCAAACAACTCCGATGTTAGCGCGCGTCAATTACACTGATGGCTGACTCAAGGGACAGACGAAATCAACACATGATATAGATATAAAATCCTACTAAAGTGTGTAAGCTGTGGGGTTTTTATGCAATCCTTTTTTATCCTGTATACATCGACATATGTTAGAACGAGTTAGAAATAGTGCTTAATGCTTTGTTTCGTCATTAAAAAAGCAAGTAAAAAATGTCTAACACTTGGACACCCGCAGTCAACGGAGATATTTTCGTGTCCAAGTGTTAGACATCCGCAGTTGAGAGGATAATGTATAACAATGTATGTATAATTCATTAAAATCCTATTTCTTTTTTGATGCTTATATCTTTAGATATATGCCAGCTCCATCATTCCCTATCTAAAAACACATCTGAGGACTTGTGACTTAAATTTCATATGACATCTTAGCCACAACTGATGCAGGTTAGAAGGCCAGGCCCATTCTACAAAAATGTACAATAATTCATCAGAGATCATCAGTTCTAAAAAAAAATTAAAATAATACTGCTCTGTAGTGATAGCGTAAGAGAGCTCCATTTTGTACCGTGGGTGACATAAGAGATAACTGTGGGAAATGCCACATTTTTATTGCTTTTGTTAGATAACTATATTATGGTTGTAGCACGACTGGGTCGGTTCGACCTGGAAAGGACCACGCTCTCACAAAATACTAACGTAAAATATCAGCTTAATGTTGCTGTTTGGTATGGTGAGTGTAGAGAACCGGAGACCCTATTTACTGGAAATGAGGCATTCTTAGTCCTCAGGGGTGGCAATGCATTTGCATAGATGTCTATGGGCTATAGCATCCACTTATCATCAGGTGGATTGTGTGCTCGATTGTCTCCCGTATTCTATAAAAAAAAATGTAGAAACGAAAAAGACGTAAACTACCCAAACCGACGGGCAGTGTCAAAAGTGTGAATGTCAATCCCAACCAAAACAGCCAAACGTGACTATTAACCCTTTCGCTGTCCCGTGCACTATATATAGGTCACTGCTATTGTCTTACTATTGTGTCTTAAAACCAGACAGTGAAAGTGTTAAGGTAAATTTTTCTACAATCCATGCCCAAAAACTGGCATGTGCAGGTTTTTTTCAGTAACTGTAATGTTGTTCTTATAAAAAAGTTATAAATGATTAATCATTGTTTTACAGGGTTTCCCAGTGTTTGCAACAGTTATCATAGCAAATTACATAGTGGTGAAAGATTGCAAGCACATTGTAGAGTCGTTAACAGATGAAGATGTTGCCAACATTGTTAAACTATCCAAAGATCCCAACATTGGTGAGAAAATCGTGCAGAGTATAGCTCCCTCGATTTATGGACATGATTATATAAAGAGGGGACTGGCGCTCGCTCTATTTGGTGGTGAACCAAAAAATCCAGGTAATTTATTTATTTATCAAACAATGAAAGAATGTCCCCTAGGCAACCGAGGAGACTACTTTTGAATTGTGCATTGAGTGCTTCCTTGGTCTAGTTGTCGTAAACGCAGTTGCTAATCATGAGGTCCTGAACCGGGAAACATCAAAACATCACAACTGTGGCAAATATTCCCCCTATGAAGCAATCTTAGTGGGAGGCATATGTTCAGCAGTGGAATTTAATAGGATGTAATGGTAACAGTAATAAATAAGTCCTGCATTTATTCTGGGACTTTGTTGCAAAAGTGTATACTTAAAAGTATAACTCCCTTGTGCTTGTTCCTATTATCGATACAAATAAATAAAATTGGAGTGTCTGATTGTAACGTCAAATTTTTTAGATTTTCACTAAACGCATGTGGAAATATATATGGTACTGATAACAAAAACACCATTTTTAAAATTTTTATCTGTCTGTCCGTCTATTTGTTCCGGCTAATCTCCCAAACGGCTGGACCGATTTTGATGGGACTTTTACTGGCAGACAGCTTATGTTATAAGGAGTAACTTAGACTACTTTGTTTTAGAAAAAGAATTAGGGTAGTCGCGGGGAACAGCTAGATTTTAGTTCGTGTTACTGTAAATTTTCGTAAATATATTGAGGCCAAAGTTTTTTCTCTAAGAGACTCCTGATCCAGGTTATAAATTGCTCTTATGGCTCTGTTCTACAAAACAAAGATGGTTTCAAGTCTATTGCATTACGCCATAGCAAGATTTCATATGATACATACAATAGATTCAATCCCATTCTACAGAAAAGGTGATGTAGAGGAAAGGTATATAATATTTTTTTTATATGTAGCACGAATGGGTCGCCTCGACCTGGACAAAGACCACACTCACATATTACCTACGAAAAACAGCAGCTTTATGCAGACGTGTTTTGTATGGTGAGTGTAGAGAACCGGAGGCCATTTATACTGGAAATGAAAACAAGGCATACCGTCAAAGAGAATATAATCACTATGTTTACATACCGTTTTAGTCTCTTAGATGTAACAACGCATCTGCATTTTGATTCTTATCTGAAGATGGTGTAGATGTCTATGCGGGTCACAGCATCCACTTACCATCAGGTGGAGTGTGTGCCAGTTTGCCACCCATATTCTGTAGTTCTCTTTCTCTTTTCTCTTTTTAAAGAGTTCCATATTCTGTAGTTAAAAATGCTTAATTTTTTTTTTATAGGATAAGGGTGACAAACGAGCACACAGTCCACCTGATGGTAAGTGTTTTCTGCGGCCCATAGACATCTACATCTATCCTCGTTTGCGAATCAAAATGCAGCTGCGTTGTCACCCGTGAGGACTAAGATGGAATGCCTCATTTCCAGTAAAAAGGGCCTCCGGCCACCTGCATTCACCAAGCGAAACGCAGAGGTAAACCTCTACTTCACGCTGGTATTGGTATTTTGGCTCACTTTGTAAAAAGAAACTGTATGTTCATATTGATTAATTTCAGTTTATATATATGTATGTATTGGTTGTTTCCAGGTGAAAAACACAAATTGAGAGGGGATATCAATGTTCTCATTTGCGGTGACCCGGGAACTGCCAAATCACAATTTTTGAAATACACAGAAAAGGTAACAACAATTTATTTGAGCATGTTACACATGTTATCATTCATTCATTCGTTCATTACAGCCTATCAAAAGTACGTCTTATGAGTTCCCTTATGAGTAACGTTTTTCATAAGAAATAAAATAAAGATCCCTTCTACAATAGGAGATGCCCACGTTCAGTGGTATTTTTATTTACGGGATGAATAAGAAGACGACCCAGCCACCAGAGGCGGATTAAATATCGATAGCACTCTAGGCTATCACCTCATTGGTGCCTCTCTAGCGGCATATACGGTAGGGTCTCGATAATCCGGACACACAAAACTTACACCCTGTTCGGATTAATGAGGTGTTTGGATGAGTATGTAGATATTTTAAAAAGTGTTTTTTATGTAGATATTTTGAAAGTGAATACAAACTAATCATTAAGTATTGTTAACACTTATAAAAAAATAGTAGGTACTTTAACGAGTGTTATTTAATGGCAAAGAAAATGCTTTATCCCTTAATTTATGCAATAAAACTTTTTCTAATATTGCAATATCTACTTGAGCAGGGGGGTCGTTCAGATTATCCAGACTCAACTGTATTATCGTTTATAACTACTCATTTTACAAATAAACTGAGTTATAATTTACAATATAATATAAATAAATAGGACACGAGTACCATTAATAGTGGGCGTGAAGAAAAATGTGATGTTGAAATGTGATGAATGTTTAAAAACTTCTGCGTACGCCCCTTATTAACCTTGCGCCCTTAGGCACGTGCCTAGTTTTGCCTAATCCGCTACTGCCAGTTACTTTATAACTGCTACATTGTCTATAGCTAATACAATAACATGATACAAATGTAACATTAATACAATTAATGTTTGTTTCCTATTAGATCGCGCCCCGTGCAATATTCACCACAGGCCAGGGCGCCAGTGCGGTCGGTCTTACGGCTTATGTGAGAAAGAATCCTACAACCAGGTAAGCTAGATCAGTTTATATCCTTTATTTTGGAAAGTAAAAACAATAATTTTTTTTGTAAACAGTTCATGCCGTATAGTGGCGGGTTAATTAATACATTTGATAGATCAAAAATCCTTGCGAAAGATCATCGATTCCTACCAAGGATGATATATGAGACTATTAAAATTAAATACATTCTAATTTCATTTTTTTAGTAACTGACTTTACGACTCTGGGTTCTAGCTCTTCTGAGTCTGAAGTTATAATGTATAAAGCTGAACGCACATTTGTCCGTGCCGCACGCGCCGTACGCGCCAAATTTTAGAGTTCGTTGTATGAAATCATATGAAACCTCGCACATTACACCCGCACCGTACGCGCCGAATTTTAGAGTTCGTTGTATGAAATCATATGAAACCTCGCACATTACACCCGCACCGTACGCGCCGAATTTTAGAGTTCGTTGTATGAAATCATATGAAACCTCGCACATTACACCCGCACCGTACGCGCCGAATTTTAGAGTTCGTTGTATGAAATCATATGAAACCTCGCACATTACACCCGCACCGTACGCGCCGAATTTTAGAGTTCGTTGTATGAAATCATATGAAACCTCGCACATTACACCCGCACCGTACGCGCCGAATTTTAGAGTTCGTTGTATGAAATCATATGAAACCTCGCACATTACACCCGCACCGTACGCGCCGAATTTTAGAGTTCGTTGTATGAAATCATATGAAACCTCGCACATTACACCCGCACCGTACGCGCCGAATTTTAGAGTTCGTTGTATGAAATCATATGAAACCTCGCACATTACACCCGCACCGTACGCGCCGAATTTTAGAGTTCGTTGTATGAAATCATATGAAACCTCGCACATTACACCCGCACCGTACGCGCCGAATTTTAGAGTTCGTTGTATGAAATCATATGAAACCTCGCACATTACACCCGCACCGTACGCGCCGAATTTTAGAGTTCGTTGTATGAAATCATATGAAACCTCGCACATTACACCCGCACCGTACGCGCCGAATTTTAGAGTTCGTTGTATGAAATCATATGAAACCTCGCACATTACACCCGCACCGTACGCGCCCAATTTTATAAAATGCGGTAGGTATACGATATCAAAGGACGAATGCTGATGACGTCATATAATGCAGCGTGTTTCACAATATGTTGATGCATCACATTGTGCAGCCCTTAGAAGATTTTGACGGCAACTTGAGCCAGCAGACAGTTGACAGTTGACGACGGTATCTCAAGGCGACTAAGCAGACAGACACCTTTTTTGAGAATCACGTCACCATCAGAGCACTTGTTTCACCGTTTCCACTAAGAGTTCACATGCGCAGACACTTATACACAAAATCGCACCACTTTTACATATCAAAATCTACTTCAAATCATTATTTAAACAATAATACAGTAGCAGGAAACCGCCGCCGGTCTAGTTCCCGCCAAAAGTCTTCTAATTTCAATAGAGAAGGAGGCGGGGTACTACCATTTGCCTACTTGGGATCCTCTAATTATTAGTAAAATTAAAACTAAACCCAAACATCCACTACCCAATATAATCTCATGGGTTCGTAAGAGGCGGCAGAGGGAAATGAAACAAGAGAGAGACTGCAGCATATTCCTGATAATAGCTCAAAGTAATAAAATCTGCAGTAACAGCCAAAGATGGTGAAACGCACTGACTTAACAAAAGCCTAATCACATTGTCATCGGATGGAAAGACACACGCTGACAACTTCGCCACGCCACGGTCACTGTAATCATCACACTTGATAAGCGAATTGGCGGTCGCAGTACCAGACATTTCGCCCCCTTTATGTTGCTTCTTGTCTCTGGATATTTATTTATAAACATTTTTAACGAGTTTTATTATTTGCTCCTAAACGAAAGAGTTACAAAGGGTGGATCAAATGATCGTTACAAGTTATTTAAAATATTGTTAGTCAGTTACATCAAATAACCAATCAACCATCAGCATCTTTACAGCTCTTAAGAAGTCGACTGCTAAACATATAGGCCTCCCTCAAATAATGTCACAAACTGCAGTCCAGAGCCACCTGCATCCTTTGACTTCCTGCTACTCTTACCTGATAGTAACTCAATCTAGTAAGGTGCAACACCACTTCTACCAAGCTGCTATTAGAGAAGCTTTCTTCCTCATGAGTTGTCCGTTCTTTGAGCTAAATGGCCAGCCCATTGCTACTTCAGCATATTGATCTGTTGGGCTATGTCGATTACTCTGGTTCTATTGCGAATATCTCAAATATATTCATAATCATACATTATGTTTACACAAAAAGCTTATGTTCCGTATGCAACGATGTATTGAAAATCGGTAGTTATGCTTACTATATAAGGTTCAATGTCCCCTGTCAAACGAAAATATATGATAAACGTAAGCATACTTAAAAAAAAGTGTGTGTGATTGCTAACGTATGTGATACGTAACTTAACAAAATTACATAACAAACATCTTTCTGATGTTAAGATTTCTCATACATTTTACTAAATAAATGTATTTACACATAGGGACTGGACTTTGGAAGCAGGTGCTTTAGTCTTGGCAGACCGAGGCGTATGTCTTATTGACGAGTTTGACAAAATGAATGACCAAGACCGAACCTCGATACACGAAGCCATGGAACAGCAATCTATCTCTATATCTAAAGCCGGTATCGTCACTTCGTTGCATGCAAGGTAAGAACAGAACAGAACATACAGATATATATTATGGTTAAACTGCAGTTTTTTAATATTTTTGTATAATATTTTTTTCCCACAGGTGTTCAATCATAGCGGCCGCCAACCCCATAGGTGGGCGTTACGACGCGTCGCTAACGTTCTCTGAAAATGTAAATCTGTCAGAGCCAATACTGTCGCGTTTCGACGTTCTTTGCGTCGTGCGAGATGAAGCGGACCCTATGAAGGACGCACATTTGGCTAAGTGAGTATTTATATCTAATACACCATACCAAATTATAAAAAAACTTTTTTTCGTGCGATTCGGATTGTCCACATCCTTATCTTTCTATTTGCAGACATGTGTATGTTTGAGTTTTTTCATTTTAAATAATGCCGCTGAGTGTTTATTGTAAACTTAATCATCTATTCTTTACGTAATTATGCGTCGCATAAAGTTGTTTTGGAGTCGATTAATTATTTTTGTTCTCGATATTTGACAGATTAGAAACGTTCACTCATCTACACAGTGGCGAAATGTAGGGCGGCCCACCACTAGATGTAGTGACGACCTGGTAAGACATGCAGGAAGTCGATGGACGAAGGTGGCCCGGGAGCGTGCTTTGTGGCATTCCTTGGGAAAGGCCTATGTTCAGGAATGGACTTGTGATGGGCTGTAGTGATAATTATGATAATGATCTACTCACTTATAATGTCTTAATTGATAGTTGATAATGCAATAGGTCCGTATTTTGGAATTTCAACATATCACTATAATTAATAGAATCAAGTGTTACTTAGCCAAAATTCATTACATTAAAGATGTTAAAATTAATTAGTTAAAATCCGCGTGAGAAATAATGACGCACCTCCCTCCCTCAATTGCGTGCACTGTCACCGTCACCGCTAATCCGAACGTATGCTATTCGAATACACTAGGAAAGACAATCCACCGTCGACAATAGTACTAAACGATGCATATCTTAAATGAAATTTTTTCGTGTGTAAGTTTTTCATATATCCCGATTTCTAGGTTCGTCGTGAGCTCTCACATCCGGCATCACCCAACACAGCGAGGTACAACTCTAGAGGATAACACCGCCGATGACATCGGCATACCGCAAGATCTCCTGAAGAAGTACATTGTATATTCAAGGGAAAATGTGCATCCCAAACTTCAGGTGATTTAATAAATATTATAACTATATCATAGAAATTAGATACTTTACGCTGGTATTCTATGAGAGACAAGATGAATATCAAATGACTGACTCATTTGAAATGTCCTAATTTAGCACAATAGGCTATAGTTTTATAAAAGACAAACCGATGTATGTAGTCTCTTTTAAAATTGCTAGTAGTAGCCGATTTCACAAAAAATCGTCCGAGGAAGAAAACATCTGGTGAATCACACAGTGATAGGCGACTGCTCGTCATCCAGATGGTATAGATGGTATCACGAATTTTGTCGCTATGTGCGATGGTGAAATTTTGAGGCTGAACCAGTCCAAACAATCCCTGGGTTGTATAATGATTTCTTATATTTACGTGAACACTTCACATTGAATAAAACTACTTTTTCGGATTTTATCGCGTTTGATACTACTTATTTTTAATTCCCGCCGTTATGGTCACGAGAGACAGGTGATTGACGTACCGATGTCACTGCAGTGTGCAGTTTGTAATCATATCCTAGACGGCCTCCGTCATTACATCAGATTTGATAGACCAAAAATCCTTGCGAAAGAACATATTCGTACCATTATACGAGAGGCTATTGAAATAAAAAAAAACACTTAAGATAATAAATTCATTCTGCGTACATACATACATACATATAATCACGCCTCTTTCCCGTAGGGGTAGGCAGAGACCACTTCTTTCCACTTGCTACGATCCTTACATACTTGTTTCGCTTCGTCCACTTTCATTATTCCCTTCATACATGCTCTACGGTTTAGGGTACTCTTAACCTGGCCTTTTTTCAAGACGTCCCTAATTTGATCTAGAAATGTCCGCCTAGGTCTACCCCTTCCAACACTTTCTTTCACACTCGCCTTATACACTTTTTTCGTCAATCGTTCTTCATTCATTCTCTCGATGTGGCCAAACCATCTCAGCATACCTTTCTCAATTTTTGTCACTACATCTTCTTTCAGACCACAACGTTTCCTTATCTCACTATTTCTTATCCTGTCACTCAGTTTAACTCCTATCATACTTCTTAATGCTCTCATCTCAACTGCATTTATTCTGCTTTCATGTTTCTTCTGCCATACCCAACTTTCACTTCTGTACATGAGTGTCGGAACCAACACCCCCTCATGCACAAATTTTGCGTAAATCGGATTAAAAGTAATAATTAAAAAACTAGTTACTCCAGGTTAACTTTGACATCGGGACGTCAATCACAACAGTCCCCCGGGACCATGGGTGCTGCAAAGCGCCCGAAATATCGGGAATTAAAAATAAGTAGTAATACCACAAAATAAATAATAGTACAAAAACAAAAATCACTCTCTGATAGCAAACTTGTGAGTTCAAACCTAGTTACAACGTCGCTAATGCACATAATACTTTGCACGCCTCGGAAGCGACCTTCATTAAATTAGCCTACCGATTAAATCGTCGAAAAAAATTAATGCGGCGCGCGTATTAAATCAAAATGCACCTTACGTCCGCGTATGAGAGCCCCGATGGCTTAGCCCGTTATTTTTTTTTTTATAGGAAAGGGTGACAAACGAGCACACAGTCCACCTGATGGTAAGTGGTTGCTGTTACCCATAGACATCTACATTTATCCTCGATTACGAATCATAATGCAGATGCGTTGTCACCCTTGAGGACTAAAATGGAATCCTCGTTTCCAGTAAAAAAGGTCTCCGGTTCTCTACACACACCATACGAAGCACAGCAGCGTCAAGCCGCCATTTTACGCTGGTATTCTGTGAGAGCGTGGTCCTTCCCCGGTCGAGCCGACCCATTCGTCGTGCTACAACTATACTACTAATATAGCTACAGCGTGGCTCTACCACGTAAAACGATGTGATGTACGAGATATGAGGAAAAAAGAAGAAATTAGTTCATGAGCTGAGTACTCAACGTATAGTGTTTGGAGAGTTTCACAATTTGATATTCAACATTACGAAAAGATTAAAAAAGATTTTATATATATTTTCGTATGCCAGAAAAATGCTATAACAAAGTTTTATCAAGAATCACTTCCATACAAGTTAGCTGACGCAATCGGCGTGAGTGAATCGCGTCCCGCGTCCGGCGCGGGATTCGCCTTAGTTTGAACGAAACCTTGAATACTATACATATGTGAGCTGTTTTGTGTTCGGAATAAACATTTGCCGACTTACTCTTGACACTGCTCCCATTGTGCCATTCTGAATATTTTCATTCTTGAAAATTGAAGTGAAGAAGAATCATGTTGTTTTTATAGAATAAATAAACCAATTAGTCTTAATTTTTGTTTCAACGTTGATTAAGCAATCTCACTGAGGTTTTTTTTTAATGCAGAATATGGATCAAGACAAAGTTGCAAAAATGTACAGCCAGTTGCGTCAGGAATCCTTGGCTACAGGCAGCTTACCCATAACTGTTCGACATATTGAATCAGGTGAGACACCGGAGTTTTATTTTAATTCCAAAAATTTATATTAGTTGCAGGTGAAAATAATTTTCAGTTAGGTTTGAACTAAAAATAAATATTTCTCTTTGATTTTATTTTTAAACAAATCTCATAACGTTTATATTGTGCACAATTCCGTATATTTTAATCTAACGAAAATTTACCGCGTTTGTGGTTTGTATGCATGCAAAATTTAAGAACTGTGTTACTTGTGAGATATGCAAATGAATGTTTGGTTGGTAATCTTTTCGGTTTTGACTGTTAGCTTTTTGCTTTTGGTTAAAATATTTGTAATTTTTTATTTTAATAGGTCTTTATTTTTAGTTTGATATTTTTTATATTACTTGTGGATATTATGTTATAGTTCTCACTTTAATTTTGTTATGTATGTGCCGACTCTCGATAATTTGAAACTCAAGGGAGCAGAGAAAATTTTCAAATTATCAAGAGTTCAAAATAACAGAAGTTCAGATAACCAAGAGGGAGAGAGGAAAAAAATCAAGTAAACAAAAGTTTGATCAAAATTCGTGACTTATTATTATAAACTATTGATATACAAAAAATCAATATCAATGTTTTAAACATTTGTAAAATTATTCACAAATGTTCATTTTGAAAACAGGGAGGGTGGAAGTTGAAAGAGATGAAGACTTCCTATATTACTTTTATTATTTAACTTAATTACTGTGACAATGTGACCACACGGGAATAATAGACTACCTAACTTACAAAATAACTTAACTACTACTGGGTGATTTTAACAATTAAACCTTGGATTTTATCGCGTATATTAATTTATTTTATATTCCCGACGTTTCGAGTACTTTGCAGCACCCATGGTGTCTTCTTCTTCTTCTTTCTTGATTGATTTTTGTTCCGATCTATGCAGTTTGACGTCGAGAATATAAAATAAGTTAATATACGCGATAAAATCCGTAATACTAGTTTTATTTAAATGTGTAGTGTTCGCGTACATATAAGAAATCATTAATTAAACCCTGGGTCTTTTTTTATACTATGTTGAATATTCTTAAGTCACGTAAGTAAATTGAGTCACGTATTTAAAGCGGTGCTGTTATTTGCTTAGCAGGTCAACTAGTCAAGTCAGCTTCTACCCGATAGGTATATGTAAATAGTATGTAAACAAACTACAGGTCTGTGCACGATCTTCAAATTATTGCCATGTTGGCGGGCAAAAGATATTATTCCTTCAACTTCAAATTATCGAGGGGACCAATTAATATTGATTTTATCCAATTTATCGACAGATTCAAATTAACGAGTGTCAAATTATCGAAAGTTGACTATATGTATGACCCTTTAATCAGACTGGGATTCAAAGTCCCTTGACGTCGTAGTAAGACGCTTTTGATCTCATTACACGGTCGTCTAATAAATATCCGATCAACGACTTTAGTATTGTAAATTTCTTAGTTCAGCATGATGTGATGAAGTTGTTTTTTTGTTTTATTTATTTATTAAGCACACTAGCTGTTCCCCGCGACTTCGCTCGCGTGAAATTTATTACGATTGGGTTTTATGGGTTTTAATATTTGTGCGCGGAATCCTAATTATTTTTCTAAAACAAAAGTAGCCTAAATTACTCCTTATAACATTAGCTATCTTCCAGTGAAAGTCCCGTCAAATTCAGTCCAGCCGTTTCGGAGATTAGCCTTTAGGAACAAACAGACAGACAAAAAATTTAAAAATTGTATTTTTGTTAAGTACAGTATATACTTTCATATGCATTTAGTAATAAGCTGTTATTTTGACATTACAAACAGACAATTTTATTTATTTGTATAGATTAATGTTATATTCGATACAATATACAAAAACTGGCTTGCAAACCTCTGGGGGTTTATCTTTATTAAAGAAAAGCTGTCCTTTTCTATGTAGGCGTCATGTGTGGGTATCACGCTCTTATCTCTTTCTGCTGCCAAGCTGCACTCCTAAGTTCCGGTCTGAATGATATATGCACAAAAATAAAATCGCACATACATATGGCGGACTTAATGTCTTACGACGTTCTCTATATAGAAGGTATTCTATACATATATTGATTACATGTAATTCTTATTGAAAGTCATTTTTTACTTTTACCACTGGTTCTGAAAAAAACTCTGTCTTGGGAAGAACCAGCAAGAAACCCATCGGGACTTTTTTTTTAATAAAATGCCTATACATATGATTACAGGCTTCTAGGCATTCTATCTCAATCCTCAACGGTGACAACGAATCTGTAGCCTTCTTGGTTAGACTATCAGTTTGTTTGTACCCTCAATTTATTAATTAATTTAAAAAATTATGAATCGCTTGACACGGGTGATTTCTGGATTTCGATAGCAACGCCACCTACCGGGTCTATTTGTGAATCTAAACTATCCAGGGACACACTTAGACGCACACAAACCATTTCATTAAAATCGTTTGAGCTGTTTTCTGGTTTCAGCGAGACTAACGGACAGCAATTGATTTTTATATATAGAGATGATATCTGATTAATGAGCTCACAAATTTTACAAATAGATCTTAACAAATTGCTTTGTTTCTCTGTTCCAAAGTGATACGTATGAGTGAGGCACACGCCCGGATGCATTTGCGCGCGCAAGTCAACGAGGAGGACGTTAATATGGCCATACGGACGATGCTCGAGAGTTTCGTCGATACACAGAAGTACAGCGTAATGCGCGCTATGAGACAGGTACATTATTTTTTTAATTTTCATTCCTTTTTTTTTAAACGTTACCTCCACTAGGATTTTTTCCTGTATCGTGGGGGTTTACATACCTAACTACATTTACATACATAACATAAACATAAATTTCACAAGGACTAACATCCAGACCCGGAACAATTATTTGTAGGTTATACAAGTACTTGTTCCTGCGGGATTCGAACCCGCGGCCCTTAGCGCTGCAACTCATTGCTAAGCCACTGTGCCACGGAGCCGTTTTTTTACATAATGCAATTTTTGCAAGGTTTGCTTGCATGTCGAGACGGATGTCTGAATTTGTCAGAAGCCATAAAGATAAATATCTACTTTCGTTCAAAAAAAGATGGTACCTTTTGAAACAGAAGTAGGCGCTGCCACCCGCCAGTCATAGCATCAACAAACTCGCTACATGGCTCGCTCAACGATAAACGATATTTCAAATGGATATTTGTTCATGTTTATTGTAATTGATTCATTCGTTATTTTTGTGATTAATGTTATTGTGTAGACAATAATAAGTCGAAAGATTGACAGAATTTTATTTATTTTCGCTACAACTTACATCTTTTAGGAATACCACGATTTATTTATTAATTTTAAAAACAAATAAAGCTATTTAATGTACAGTGGTACCTCGACATACGAGTGCCCCAACATACGAGTTTTTCGAGATACGAGCCGGCGAGGAAGTGATTTTTGCTTTGAGTTACGAGCGAAATTCGAGATACGAGTTTCGGTTTAGCAGGTCTAGAGGTGGAAGAGAGAGACGTGAACGAGCTCGTCGAGGAGCACACCCAGGAACTGACGACTGAGGAGATACAAGAGTTACAGTCACAACAGCATACGGAGGTTATGCAAGAAATTGGTTTCGAGGAGCCAGAGGAGGAGGTTATTTCTACAAGTCTTAGGAATGTGGGAGAGAGTTTCACAGTTCGTGGAAAAGAAACACCTAGGAAAAGTTGCAACAGGTCGTGCATCTGATCTTTTAATGACACTTGCCAAACTCATTTCCGGAACATTCTGAGAAGGAGGAAGAAACAAACCTCCTTGGACATGTTTTTTTTCTAAACGGCCTACAGGTGAAAGTGAGAAAAATGTAGCGAAAAAGGCAAATACCAGTGAGGATATCTGATTTATTTCTTTACTTTCTCTTTTTTGTTTTATTTTTAATTCAACACCACGTAACAAAAATAACTGGGGTGACATTTTGGGGGTTGGAACGGATTAATGGCATATCAGTTGTTTTGTATGGGGAAATTTGCTTCGAGATACGAGTAATTCAAGATACGAGCAAGGTTGCGGAACGAATTAAACTCGTATGTCGAGGTACCACTGTATTTGGAAATACCCAGATACTTATTACATTAATAAGTATCAAAATTATATTCCATGAGTGTTTGCGCAAGCAAAGGTGCACTTTTTATTTCCTTACTCTCATAGCTCGATGAGACAGCAATCCACATGACCGGAGAGAGATTAGGCGTAGACCAACGGTTTAATATACTTTTCAAAGGTTAAACACCGCCAACTTCCTGACTCCTGGCTGCTACTGCCAATTTTTCGATAAAAACACCCAATAAATGATTTGTTGACTCAACTAGGGACCACACAATCAGCAGTCACACTGAGGCCCGTATTAATAAACGTTACTCAACGACGAACTCAAGTGCGTAATGATTTGATACGCCCTCATTACGATATCAGCATCTCAAGGTCGTTGCTAATTAATAAACACATAAAAACAGTATCTCAAAACGCTGTACTTAGGAATACTGTTCTGTGACTTGCACTCAAGTACTGAATAATGAATAACTTTTCATGTAATAATAATTTAAACTTGACATTTAATTGTTATAATTCTAATAATAAATTTAATTTAATAGACATTAATAATTTAATTAAGAATATTTTGACTAATGATAGGTTATACCTAAATATATTTTAAGACAGATAGCAAATGTGCTATCTTATTGTTTATATATTAACTCAGCGAAGGACTTGGCTACACAGACATCTGCTCCTTTTGAGCAATGTAATGACTTAATATGTAATTTGGAATCAGTTCCAAGTAATTTAAATTAGAAAATGAGACAATAGAGGTAATCTCTAGCAGTTGTAATAATTTAAATAATTTAGAATGTAGCTTACAAATCTTTAATTGTATGACTCCACAGAGTGATAATGAAAATTGTATACACCTGGTGCATCAAAATATACAAGGCATGGTAGGCAAAGAGCTAGAAATTGAGTTGTTCTTAAATAGAAACAATATTAATATTTTATGTATTACTGAACATTGGTTAAAAGCTTATAACTTAATGTTTAACTTCAGTAATCACCAGGTGGTCAGTTCTTTCAATAGAGAAACGGTTTTAAGAGGTGGCTCCTTAATATTAGCTAGTAAATTATTGTCATGTAAAGAACGTAAAGATATTGTGAGCCTCTCTGTTGAGTGAACTGTAGAAACGGCATGTGTTGAGTTTGAGCACATCATTGTTGTGAGCGTCTACAGACCCCATGTTCTATATACGATACTTTTGAAAAAATAATGGAGGAAGTTTTTGCTAAGCTTAATAAACGGAATAAATCTGTTGTAATATGTGGAGACTTTAACATCAATCTCATAGAAGCTTCCTCAATCAATATTAAATTTAGATCATTGTTTAAATCATATGTGTTACGGCCGGCAGCTGCCCATCCCAGGAGTAGAATCCTTCGCGGCCCATAGACGAAGAAGCTACGGGCAGATGCTGGTCGGGCTTCCTCACGCCACGGGTTAAAAGTCTAATTACACTAAACAATCCGGGGGGAGCGTTACAATTATTGAACAGAGCTTACTTACCTCTATTCAAGGCGACTGGTCCCTCAGGATTCGGTCAGGTCTCGTGTGGATGTATTGTGCTAGAAAGTAAAGGTCAGTGATGTGTATTTGGGTGTGGCTGGTAGTGTTATTGACCTTATTTGACCGTTCCCCCTGCAGCAGTTCGGCCCTCAGCTCCTCTCCAAGCTAAGGTCGCCTTCCGCAGTCACTTTCTTCCTTTGTTACGATTGACTCGCGAAAATGAACACAGAACGTACGGGTCAAAGGTCACCGTTATTTCTAGAATATTAACTACCGCACTAGTAACTAATACAGTCGAATCCACTTATACAGATTCTGCGTTAAACCTAAAGTCCCGGGTAAACTCTCAACACGCGCTACCATTCCCAGTGGTATATTTACTATACGCGCCTAACATAAAATTAGATCTAAGAGCTCCCAAACAAAACGGACTGCCTTCTCTTTCGACGCGAAGAAGACTTCTAATCTTTCGCTCTCGACTCCCACCTTTCAGCAAGCTCGGACGTTCAACACGCACAAACGTCATTCCGTATCGACCGAGCCGAGTGCCATCTAACGTCGATGCCTGACACTAACGCTTTTGCGTGAACAAACCCCCGTCCCGGACATAAGGATTTAGGTCCGCGAGCAAACCGGTCAGCGGGACAGGGTCGCGACGGCAAGTTGCAAGATCGAATCTACAACCAAACTAGGCCACCTTACGCACCCAATCAGATCTTGCAACACTAACCAACGCCCCAAAATTGCAGCCCCAACGTGGGCTAGCCGGAGAGTTGAACTGGATGCCCTTCCTGGACATCGCAGCATATAAATAAGTCCTATTCCTAGACAGAAGTCAGACGACCTCCTTCAAACACCTATCTGCGCTCCTATGATTAGTTCCGCAATTCGACCGGATCAGGTCTGCAAACAGCGACGCGACACGAAGCGGCCCAGAGGGATCTTCAAGCTTCAGTGCAGAGAGCACCCCCAAATTCCCCATGAACGTCGTCTGTGGAGAGCTGAACGATACGCACAGATGGTCCCTAGCAGGTGATCCTATGCTCATATTTCAACTAATTTTTCAAAAGCATCAATGTTCAATTACAGAATTAATTAAAACAAGTAATCACCGATGCACATAGGTCAACTTGGCAAAGTAAACAAAACAATAAACGTAAGGGACAGCCCTATTTCTTATTTCAAATAAATATCTTAGACAGTGCCAACAAAATCTAAACCAAAAGTGAATTGACTTCTATTTCCTTCGGCAACCACAGGGTTATCTAATTTCAACCTTCCTTATCACAAAGCAAAATGATTAAACACTATCACAAGCATATACATAATTTTCAAAATAGCGCGCCATTCAAATTTCAAATGAATCCAAACTTCCCTTCAGCACAGTCGCGACAATCAAATACAATTACAAGCATACGCACAAGCATTAAAAAAGGGCACACAATTTAATCTCAATTTTCCGTGCCACAACAAACGCAGTGATCAAATGTATTTACAAAACATATGCAGCAGCATTTAAAGGATTTAATCACAACCGCTACAATATTAATTTCGCGGAAAACTCAAAGCATTTTAATTTTAATTCAAAGAATTCTTAACTAAGTGCTCGACCAAACCAAATCCAATACCCCTTGAGAGCGTGATTCAACGCTCCAGGGGGCCCTAATCTTCCCACCACCAAGTGGAGGCCACACCGCGTGAACCCGATACTAACAGAGCGCAACCGCTAACAGTCGCCACTCGGGTTGTACGCCCTCACTGAGGCCGTCGGCAACAGAACAGTTTGACAAGTGGACTGTTGACGGCTTAAGGCTCAGTAGAGGCAGCCATGGTGGGAGCTAAGGCGGCAGCTAGCTAGGGCCGCCTCCATCAAATGGGGTACAGTGGTCCACCAGTCGCGGCCACTCAGCTAAAGGGAGTGAGAAGGGTCCAGCGGACTGATGAGTGGCCGTGAAGTTCCTCTCCGCACGCTGAGGGGGTGTGTTGACACCCCCGCCCCTGGGGGAATTACCCCCCGACTGGTCGGGGGAGGGACCCCTTTCAAACCTAGGGGCCTGGTGGCTAGCCGGCGGGCGCCGAGCGTCGCCCGTCAAAGGGCATGGCGGAGAGCCCCCGCCCGTGGGGGTCGAGGGCCTGGCAGCGCCCCGAGAGGAGACGCCGTTCGCACCCAGGCACAGTACGACATTGTGATTGCCCTGGCAATGCAGACAGGGCCGCTGGTGCGGACAGTCTCGCTGGAGGTGCCCTTCCAAACAGGAGTAGCACCAGCGGCGCTCCTTGGCGATAGTTCGCCTCGCCGGAACCGGCTTACTTAATAATTTTGGGCAAGACGTTACCCGGTGATCCGATGCTCGACAATAGGAGCAGGGGGGGGTTGACGACGACTTGCCCGGCGGATTTCGCCTCTCACTGGGCACGGCTCGTAAGTCGTCGACGGTGCCCGCCGCGTGCTCGATCTGTCGGCACTGCTCCTCCAAAAACCGCAGCAGGTCATAGAAGGGCGGAATATAGGAGGCCTCGTCCCCGCCGTACCTCTCCTCAAAATGCATTTGAAGGTCGAGAGGTAGACGGGACAGCACGATGCGGAGCAACAAGAAGGCCCATTCGCCTACTGGTAAATCCAGCCGCCTCAACGTATTACAGGCCACCAAGACTGGATCCAACAGGTCCGGACGTAATCGAGCCCGGTCGCTAAGCAGCGGGAGGCTCAGAAGCTGCTTAACATGTTCGTCCACAATTTGCCGGACGTTGGCGTATCTTCTGGCTAGGAGGTCCCGAGCAGTCTGGTAGGCGTCGTCCGACAAGCTCAAATGGCTGACAACGCCCAGGGCCTCCCCTTCCAGTGAGGCCAGGAGGTACGCCATCTTCTGGCTCGGGGTCAAGTCACTCCGGGCGTCCACTAGGCCGTCGAAAAGACCAACGAAGGTCAGCCACTCGGAAAGGACCCCGGAGAACTTTGGCAAGTCCAGAGTTGGGAGTCGTCCCAACAGCTCCGGCTGAGGCTGCTTCCGAAAGGACTCGGGCAGGCCACTCGTCCGAGCTTCACGCGCCTCCTCGGCATACCTGCCTTCAGCCTCGATCAACTCGTCCGTGAGCCACAAGAACTGCTCGTAGTCTGCGAAGCAGGAGTCCAGGACTCCCTTTTCCACATCCGAATCCTCGAGCTCAGCGTAAGCCTCCTCCACTGCAGCCCTTCGAGCATCGACCTGCTCGAACCGCTTCATCAAATTATGGACCCTATCCGGTCGACCTATCAAAGCATGGGCGCTGGTGGCCCAGCGTAACTCAGTCCGCAGGCAACGGATTAGCATCTTGGGCGAGGACATCACTACTAAATACAAATTACGACGCCGCTCGGGCACAATTACAAAAATAACAAATAAAAAATACAAAAAAAATTAACAGCTAACCAATGCAGTTCCTATCAAATCGAGTTGAATAGAAATTACACAAATAAGAACCGCTATTTATTAAATCAAACACAAGTTAGTACAAAAGAAAAGGCAAATCAAATTAACAATAACAAATACTAGTGCGATCAAATCAAGTTAAATTCAAATTACGTAAATACAAATTACCACTCTTTAGTTCAAATACAAATTACAATACGAAAGATACATAACGAAGATACACATCAACAAAAAATGCCTTGCTCGGAAATCGACCCTTCGATAAGTAATACACCACAACTATCCGCAACGATAATTAACCGATTACGCAAAAATAACCATCTACCTACATGACGCAAACTCCCGCTTGCGCCCGAACCGGGCGTGGCTTTTCAAATTTACCCACTAACAACAAGGCAAGCTAACAAAGAAAGGAATTTTATTATTACGTATATAATAAAAAAATATTTTTACGTATTACGAACGGGCGTGATTGTAGACACAAAATTAAACCAATCAACCCAACGCTCCCTGCCACCAAATTATTTAATTTTTATCAAACACTATGGTCGGTGGATCGACCGGGAATCGATCCCAGCACCGCGTTCTGCTACCAAATGTTACGGCCGGCAGCTGCCCATCCCAGGAGTAGAATCCTTCGCGGCCCATAGACGAAGAAGCTACGGGCAGATGCTGGTCGGGCTTCCTCACGCCACGGGTTAAAAGTCTAATTACACTAAACAATCCGGGGGGAGTGTTACAATTATTGAACAGAGCTTACTTACCTCTATTCAAGGCGACTGGTCCCTCAGGATTCGGTCAGGTCTCGTGTGGATGTATTGTGCTAGAAAGTAAAGGTCAGTGATGTGTATTTGGGTGTGGCTGGTAGTGTTATTGACCTTATTTGACCGTTCCCCCTGCAGTAGTTCGGCCCTCAGCTCCTCTCCAAGCTAAGGTCGCCTTCCGTAGTCACTTTCTTCCTTTGTTACGATTGACTCGCGAAAATGAACACAGAACGTACGGGTCAAAGGTCACCGTTATTTCTAGAATATTAACTACCGCACTAGTAACTAATACAGTCGAATCCACTTATACAGATTCTGCGTTAAACCTAAAGTCCCGGGTAAACTCTCAACACGCGCTACCATTCCCAGTGGTATATTTACTATACGCGCCTAATATAAAATTAGATCTAAGAGCTCCCAAACAAAACGGACTGCCTTCTCTTTCGACGCGAAGAAGACTTCTAATCTTTCGCTCTCGACTCCCACCTTTCAGCAAGCTCGGACGTTCAACACGCACGAACGTCATTCCGTATCGACCGAGCCGAGTGCCATCTAACGTCGATGCCTGACACTAACGCTTTTGCGTAAACAATATGGTCTTTTTAATTTATTTTTAGAGCCAACGCGTATTGCTCAATCTAGTGCAACATGTATAGATAACATTTTTACAAATGTGAAGCCGTTGCATAAATGTATAATTCAAAAATTAAGTTCTGATCACTGTGGACAAGTAGTTTCGTTACCATATGTTCACAAAAATCAAGTAGATAAGAAAGTTGTGTTTGTTCCAGTAAATGCACGTCGCTTGGAGAAATTTAGAAGTAACATAGTGAAAAAACTTCCATCACTTACATACCAAAATGATCCAAATTTTTTGTATGGAACATTACTTAAGCTTATTTGCAATGAATTTAATAATACTTTTACTTCTAAAACATTCTCCTTGAACAGTCGGAAGTCATTTAATGAATGGGCGACAGTAGGAGTCCATAAGAGCAGACATAGGTTATATGATCTTTACCATGAAAGGTCATATAATCATAGCGGCGAATTCAGGGAATATGTAAAAAAATATTCAAAAATATTTAAAAGAGTGTGCTCCACAGCCAAGTCTTTGCATTTGAGCAACAAAATTAAGACGGCTTCTAATAAAATTAAAATGACATGGAGTATAATTAATAGCGAAACTGGTAAGATCAACTCTCGCAATTCAAACTACCAGTTAAGTGTTAATAACAAATTAACCGAATCAGATCAGGACGTTGCAGTGGTTTTTGAGAAATATTTTACTGATATTCCGATATTAACCACTGAGTCACTGAATTCTTCTCCTGCGGTCGCCGAATCATTACTTAAACAAAATGTAAGTGCGTGTACAAATAATTTTACATTTCATAAAGTATCATCAAAAGATATTGTAAAATATTTGAAAACTATTGATGTTAAGAAAACTGCGGATCTGTGGGGGATTTCCGTTAAAGTTATTGCGTCTATAATAGATACAATCGCGCCTCATTTAGCTACTATTTTTTAATACTAGTATCGAATCTGGTGTGTTTCCTGATTTAATGAAGTATAGTAAAATAATACCTTTATTTAAATCTGGTAGTACATTAGACCCCGCTAATTTTAGACCTATTTCTGTACTACCAACACTTAGTAAGATTTTTGAAAAAATTATTATTGATCAAATGTTAAATTTCTTTAATATAAATAATTTACTTCATAAAAATCAATTTGGTTTCACAAGGGGTCGCTTGACAACTGATACCGGTGTTGAGCTGATTAAATATACAATGTGTCCGGTTTCCGATGTCCGATACTTTAAGGGGTTAAAATACAATTAATTTTATCGACAAATCAGGGATCAATGATTTTTTTCGCCATCAATAAAAAAATGGCAGCACTTTAAAAAAAATTGTTGGCGAAGCATAGATGCTTGTATTAATTTAACAATATCTACCCAAGTAGAAGACTTTCAAAAACAAAATTGGTCTCAAATGTTAGTTAATAGTGTAGACAATAAATCTAGATTCAAAATATTATTTTTTAATTTTTCAGTTTTAGTAAAAAACATTTTTGAAAAAATAAATTAGACAACAAATTGATGTTGTTTTTCAGATTCTTAGCTTTAAAAAAAAACCATCGTGTTAACCAATTTTTTTATTTGTTTTTATTATAATACAGGATATTTGCTATAAATGCACATTTAAATCTTAACTCTGAGTTAGATAGTTTAGGAGCTATGATAATTTGAATGTAACTGTTCAAAGTGCCTCTACCCTGATATTAGATAACTAAACACCCATTCCAGTGAGTAAGATAAAATTCTTCAATAATTCAAGGAATCGTAAGCAAGCACAATAGCATCCTTTGTGTGAGCAGGTAAAAAACGCTGTGCACAACAGTGCGAGCGAGACAGAATAACGGCTGTCTCCAGGTAAAAAGGGTGCAATGTGCGCTTGTGCCGTCGAGCAGTCGTCCCTCGCTCTGCGTTGTGATAACATTCCTGGTTTTAAGTAAATCTACTTACAGTTAAATTAATTATTTCATATTTAAGTAAGAGAACGCAAAAAGTTGTCATTAACAGTATGAGTTCTTCCGGGTCGATGGTACAGATGGGCGTGCCTCAAGGCTCAATTCTAGGCCCCTTTCTGTTTCTTGTATACATTAATTACTTACCTTACATAGTAGGAGATAACCATGATATAGTATTATTTGCAGATGACACTTTAATTTTCAAATTAAGTCGACAATTGCTAAAATATGACGAAGTAAATAATGCTATATCTAAATTAGTAAATTGGTTCAATGTTAATAATTTGCATTTAAATGGCACTAAAACGATATGTATGAAATTTATGACTCCAAATGTCAAACAATTAAATACTAATGTAATTTTAAATGGGGAGAAACTGAGTCTTGTAGATACCACCATTTTTCTTGGAATCACACTAGATGCGAAGCTTCAATGGAGCCCCCATATATCAAAACTAGCAAGCAGACTTAGTTCTGCAGCATATGCCGTAAAAAAGATTAGAAGTCTAACTAGTGTTGAAACAGCTAGACTAGTTTACTTTAGCTATTTCCATAGCATAATGTCGTATGGTATTTTGCTATGGGGACACGCAGCTGACACTGAAATTATATTTGTTTTACAGAAGAGGGCCATAAGAGCAATTTATGATTTAAAGCCTAAAGAGTCGCTGCGACAAAAATTTAAGGAAATTAATATATTAACTTTGGCCTCTCAATACATTTATGAAAATGTAATGTACGTACACAAAAATAAAAGTAGTCTTACAAAAATAAGTGATATTCATTCTGTAAATACTAGGAACAGACACAAGCTAGTAGTACCAGTTACTCGACTCCATCGAGTCAGTAATTCATTCTTGGGGCGATGTATACGCTTTTACAACAAAATTCCAGAAAATATACAAAATTTGACCTGCTCTAAGTTCAAAAACTTTATTAAACTAAGTTTGTATAAAAAGGGTTATTATAGTATTAAAGAATTTATAGATGATAATAACCCCTGGAAATGAGGTGATCGCTACCAAGCTATTTCTAATTTGTTGTGTTGTTAATTTGTGTAACATAAAAGTTAAAAAAAGTCCCGCTGGGTTTCTTGCTGGTTCTTCCCAGGACAAAGGTTTTTTTTTTAGAACCAGTGGTAATTATACAAAAGAGTGACTTTCAATAAGCATTATTTATAATCTATATTGAATAAAAAGTTTCTGTTTCTGTACACACACTTGAGAGTCGAGTTTCGTTTATTAATCGGTGTGGCACTCAGCTGATATCGTAAACTTAAACCGCATCTTGAGATATGTTTATTAATAAGATTATAACCTCAAGATTGTACTCAAGTGCGTGTACTTGAGCTGAGTAACGTTTATTAATACGGGTCTAAGACCATTAGACCAACTATAGATGTGCCAACTCGGAAAATTACAACTCGAGTTTAAGCTCGAGCTACGCAACTCGACTTAGCAGTACGAACCAGAGTAAATGATATGTTACAAATTACTTTATATTTTTTTATCAAGCTCTTTGGCGGGTTGGGATAGCCAATGTCATAGTAAGTACTTGTATTTGACAACAAAACAAGCTATGTAGCAGTCTTCACGAAACAATATTTGTCTAGCTTTAGGATATAGGTACAGTCAAATACACATGCAGTCAAAATATTCTTAAATAAATTAATTTTTGTTTTCAAAATTAAAATATTTAGTGTAAGTTAAGAGTTACCATTGAAATTAATTTAAAATATGGTGTATCTTACAACTGAACCACCCTTTTCGGGTACTACAGTAATAGGTCTGTGACTTACATATAGTTATGTATTGATCATAAACCCTTCAAAATTATAAAATAAATTAAATTACATAAACTAGCTATTATAAAATTCTAAATAACAAATTATTTTGGTTGTAGTTAAATACTCTTTAAAACACAAAGCGCGCACACAAGGAACGAATTGCACTCTTACTCTTGTTGGCTCACTTGATCCGTTCATGTACAGCAGCCCAAACTCGACTTAGGGAGATCCAACTCGAGTTAAGTGCAACTCGAGTTGACCCATCACTAAAACCAACGAGACAGTGTATACAGTATAACCAGATACCTACAATGATGATTAAAGTCAGTTTACATTTTTTTTAATTATCCTGTTGTTCCTTTACAGACATTCCAGAAGTACCTGTCATATAAGAAGGACCACAGTGAGCTTTTGTACTACATTCTTCGTCAACTTACAATGGACCAACTCGCTTACATGCGGGGCCTGCACAATCATTCGCAGTCAACAATTGAAATCTCAGAACGGGACCTTATGGAGAGGGCCCGACAAATAAACATCACAGACTTAAAACCTTTCTACGATAGTAGGATATTCAAAATCAACAATTTCAGCTACGATCAAAAGAGAAAAGTAATAATTCATGCATTGCCAGAAACACCCAGTGTTTCATAGTGAAAAAGAACTAGCTATCAATTTGTGGGTACATGAAAATTAAAAACCTCTTCAAGGAGTACAAAAATTTGAAACTAGAAGTACAATAAACAGTTTTGTAATGTGTCATTGTTATGGTATGTAAGTTAAACAGTTTAACAATGGAGTCAATAAGAAGTGAAAGTTTAGAATGTCTTGTAAAGATACTTTGACGTAGCTAATAACTTGTTTTTTCTTCAACAAATACAGGAATTGGAAGATGGCTGCAAATCTGTTAGGGGAAGGTAGTCTAAACCGTATCGCAAGAGCTAAACAAGTGGTAAAATTAAAAATTTTGTACAACCGACTTCAATATATATTATTAACGATAACTCAAAAACTACTCGACATATCTTGATCAAATTTATATGGGACCATATTAGAAGCACCAGCTATCAAATAAAAAAAATCCTCAAAATTGGTTCACCTTAAAAAAATGTTGTTAGGTAACACACATCAAAAAGTATGTGGTATGTGGTAGAACCATGCTGTAGCGATGTTAGTAATATAGTTGTAGCACGAATGGGTCGGCTCGACCGGGGAAGGACCACGCTCTCACAGAATACCAGCGTAAAATAGCAGCTTAACTATGCTGTGTTTCGTATGGTGAGTGTAGAGAACCGGAGACCCTGTCTACTGGAGATGAGGCGTTCCATCTTAGTCCTCACGGGTGAGAACGCATCTGCATTTTGATTCGTAGTTGAGAATAGATATCGATGGCTATGGGTCACAGCAACTACTTAACATCAGGTGGATGACTGTGTGCCCGTTTGTCACCCTTATTCTATATAAAAAATATAGTCGACTTGAGAACCTCCTCCTTTTTGAAGTCGGTTAAATCAAAATAAGATATGGCAATGACGAGTCCCTTCACAGTTACAGACCATGACTAAAGAAACACGATCTTAATGCTTTAGTAACTAAGTCGACTTTGCTGTCTCTATTCTCTATTCATTGGGCATGCTACCTGGAAAGATGCTTCATGTCCGTCGCACCGCAGCCTTTGGAGAATACTGTCAATTTGGTTCTAGAACGTTTCGTCAATTCTTAGAATTGAGTAACTCTGATATCATTTCGAACACAAAAAGTATGTTTTTTGCAAGGATGTTATGGATATGACATTTCGGATCTGGATATGGATATGGGAATATTATATCGGTTTCAGTTACGGCCATAAAATTATTTCTGATTATCCGTTACTTTCGGATCGGATTAGATTTTTGAGGAATTTAACTAAAATACAAATAAGTAGGTAATCATTTGGCTTTCTTGTTCCCGTGGGGGATTCCGAACGCAATGCGGAAATTTCGAATTTAAAAAAATTCGAACGGAAAGCTTCCGTACGTGTGTGATTGGTCCTTCATTTTATATGGATATGCTTCGTACGAAATCCCGAATCGGAATTTCGAAACTGAATCACGAATGTATCTGGCCGGCCTTATGATTCGGTTACGGTTCCGGATATTCCTTATTTCGAAATCCGATAGTTTCGGTTATGGTTAAGGAGCTCCATAACATCCCTAGTTTTCTTGTGTTTTATTAGTCTGCCGAAAAATTTAATTTTGTTCCGTCGATCTGATTTCTGGGTCCCAATGTTAATAAATTGTAACATCCGCGCAAATGATGCCTCAAATGAAAGAGTAATAACCATAGTGTTTTGAAAAAGGTTTGAACAAAAAAAGCACCATCCGTTTTTTTTATTTAGCCTCTTAAGACCTGTTTCTTTAAAATTGAAAATTTTCTTGAACTTATTGTCTGTACAAAAGCTTAGACCATGTTTTGTTAGATTGCTTACACATTACTTTAATTAAAAAAATATTATCAATAAAACTGGCAATTATTAGCAATTAACTGTAAAAGTTTGGGTTATATCACCAAAAACAAAAAAAAATCGTTAAAAAAATAGTCTGACTTCGTCTAACATAACTATGGCCTAAATGGTTCTAAATAGTCTAGACTACCTTCCTCTTACAGCTTTACACCCATCTTCCAATCAAGCTGTATATCCGCCTTGTGAGTTCTGCTTTTGGCAAGAAATTATAAATATTATATAATATTAAGTGTTCATCATTGTAGTTTACTTTCATTAACCATAGACATTCTTTTTTTTATGAAAGACTAATGTAATTGTAATGTGCACAAATAATTGTTTATGTAACAAAAGGAAACCAGTGAAGCGGTAAATAGAATTCTTGAGATGCTACCGAAAGCAGAGTCAAATAGAATGTGAAATAATATCTGCTATACCATCATTAGGGTTCAAGGAGTGCAGTCTATACAAGTCATTAAAGTTGTTATTATGCTACTAAACACCAGTCTTTCATATACAATAAAATCCAAAAATCATATTATTTGGTTAAGTTTTCGTTTAAGTTTAATATACAACAAGTATTAAGTATAATAAGTAATAAGTATACTGTTACTCCAATTGTTTGAGCGGTCACTTTAAATGTGTTGTTTTCTCTTTAGTTCACTGAACTGGTTGTGGGATTTATAAGCTATATTCCTAACAACGTCCTGTGGATTCGAACTGGTTTAAATTTTTACTTTTTCGTAATTTTTGGTAAAATACCGTAAACAGGGGTGAATAGATACATTTTTGATCTTTTGCAACTGTTTTCATAATGTTCCGGGTCTAATATTCAACTTCTTAAGTATGAATATGTCGAGTCTTAAGTTAAAGACAAGTAATTAATCTAATATTATTCGGAAATATTTATAGCCTTTGAAAAAACCCACAAAATATATGAGATTTCTATTTACCTCTCATCAGGGGGCAATGAAAATACTTGAGGGGTGATTAGAAAATTTTCATAGGGCTGTCTCATTATAATTAGTTTTATTTTAAGTTTAGATAAGAAAGTCAAACTCAAATAATAAAAAGAAATAATGTTTATTAAAAATGTAGCAACAGTTATTCTTATACCCATGAGATCAATTTCAAACTAATGTAAGAAAGGAACATAATAATTGTAAATTTAAATTGGAATTATAAATAATCAACAATGTAGCATAATTTAAACTAAGTTACATTTTGAAACTTATGAAATTATATTTTGTATACCTACTCAGCAGTTTCAGTGTTCTTATCAAAGTCTAATTAGTAAACATTATCATCAGTTAAAGCTTTTAAAATGTCAGCATCACTTTTACAATAACTCCCTCGTCGTAAAGTTACTACTGTTGTATCTTTGGTGTTCTGACTCCTTTCCTTTTTTATGCTAACTAGAGTATCCAAAGGTATTTTTTTGTATTTGTCTAGACTCATTGCAGGTTTATCATTATCGACCTTTTGTATGGAAATAATATTAATTTTTTTATCTTTGGCACTTTTGTTTTCTTTTACTTCTAAAGCCTTCCTGTTGTCATATGCACACATCTTACCCGTTAAAGGATCTATTAATTCATTAAATAAGTTTTCTGGTTCTATATCAGGAACGTAATATGCGCTTGTTACATCTTGATCAATGTAGTTGTTAATCAGTAGTTCTTCATATTTTTGTTGAGAACTATTGCCCCAATAATGTAAAAGTCTATTGTCATGAGAAAATGGTTCTACACTACTGCTTTCGTTGTTTAATTTTACATCTCCACCATTGACATCAGTTTCTGAACAGCTGAAAGCACATTCATCCACATATACAGCAGGCAGCAAATTTGTATAACTTTTTTTATCGTATTCAACATATTTTTGTGTATTTGCTTTCGATGTAGTTGTTTCCATGTCTTTCGTCAACAAATTATTTTTTATTACGTTTATCACCTCCATTTTCTTGTGGTCTTGTGGATACTTGGTCAAACATTTTCTTCTTCCTTATTATTTCATTTTCAGGGTCTGTGTTTTCGATTTCTTCATTATCAGGTTCATTACTTTTGCGATCTAAATTGACTGCTTTTCCAGGAATAACTTTATTTTTTTTCCCTGTTACCTTCTTTACGTTTTTTTGATTGCTTATTCGTAATTTCTTTGTCAGATTCAGATTCCAAATTTTCATCATCTATGTTTCCTAAACTTTTTCCAGATTCTACATTCAATTTTCGTTTATGTGATGGTTCTTTAATATTTATAGTGCCATATCTCATTTCCTTTAGTATTTCCAAAACTGATTTATCAACTGCATATCTTGACTTATTCGGGTCTCTCGCTCGGGTCTTCGATAGGAATGATCCCTGCTTTTCGAAAACCTGCTTTGAGATTTGATTTAACATTTTCTTCCAAGTTATTTAAAAGCTGTTCAACAATCTGGGGAAGCATCCTTTGGGTACTGAAGCTTGGGTTCTACCATCTGTTTTTTTCCACCTAAGTAAAATGTTTCTCCAGGCAATTTTCATTGGCCTGAAGAAAGCAATATCTAGGGGTTGTGTTAAATGTGTAGTCATAGTCATAGTCATTTATTCCAAAAACAATATACATTGTGTGGGAAAACTCAATTGTAACATAAAATATTAAATTAAATTAATTAGCATTATACGTGTATTCTAAAACTGTCTACAACTTAATTATTAATTAAATAATGCATGCAATATTAACCTTTACCAAACTCAATGTAATCATTCACCGAATAGAAACATTTTTCCAATAAAAAAGACTTTAACCTTTGTTTAAAAATTTTAACATTATTTATGGTTTTTAGACCATTAGGTAGTATATTAAAAAGTTTTACAGCTTGATTTCTAACGCTATGCTCAACAACCTGTAGTTTTGTTTTTAAGACATTGGGTATATTCTTTCGTCTCGTGTCGTATCTTCTTGCCATTTCATCATCAGTTTCATATCTATTCGGATGTTTGACAAGATCAGTGAGTAAAGTAAGAATATACAAACAGGGCACAGTAAGGATTTTCAAATTTATAAAATGTTCTCTGCATGATTGCCTCTGGTGTATGCGAGATATAATTCTAATTGCTCTTTTTTGTAGAACAAACGCTTTTTTTACATTATAGGCATAACTATTTCCCCAAAACCTAATACTGTATCTTAAGCGAGATTCTATTAGAGCATAATATACAATTTTTAATTGTTTCGTGGTTAGTTCTTCCCTCAAGCTTCTCAAAGCATAGCATGCAGAGCTGATTTTGCTCTCTATATTATTTAATTCATCTTTCCATGCCAAATACGAGTCTATATAAACACCTAAGAATTTCACCGATTGTACAAGTGGTATGCAGTTTTCATGTAATTTGATGTTCAAGGTATCTCGCGTTTTCGCTGTGGTTTTGAATAGTATAGCTTTAGTTTTTTCTGCATTCAGCATAAGATTATTTGCATTAAACCACAGAGAAAACGTTAAAAGAGCTCTATTTAGTCTATGGTTGAGATCATTTGTATTCTGTGCCGATATTACCGCATTTGTATCATCCGCAAAAGCCACAATATGAACTTCCGGTAGAGAGTTATACATAAAGGGGATCAAATCATTTATAAATATGATGAAGAAGATTGGTCCCAAAATGGAACCTTGTGGCACTCCTCTATTAATTTTATCTAATTTAGATTTATACGTCTTTTCATACTTATCCTCGATACACTTCAGTTCAACATATTGCTGTCTGTTTTCTAAATAAGACTTGAATAGCTGTAGCACATTTTGCTTTATTCCGTAGTATTGAAGTTTTCTTATTAATATATTATGATCAACCATATCAAAAGCAGAGCTTAAATCCAGAAATAATCCCGCCACTTTCTTTTTATTATTTAAATTTGTGATGACATCATCAATTAATGTATCTATCGCATCGTTGCTTCCTATTTTTGGCTGATATCCAAATTGTCGTGTATTTATTATTTTATTATTATGTAGATGTTTAGTTAATCTAACTTTAATCAGTTTTTCAAAAACTTTTGAAATTGTTGGTAAAAGCGAGATAGGTCTGTAGTTTTTAGTCATTTTTTGAACCTTTCTTATGTACAGGTAATACTTTTGCAATCTTAAATTCATCAGGGAAAATGCCCTTTTCATAACATTTATTGTAAAAACTCGCTAATGGTGATTTTAAAAAGTCTATGTTTTTCTGAAATATTGAAATTGGTATGTCATCCCAACCACATGACTTCTTGTCTTCCATACTTTTTACAACTTTAGATATTTCCGCAGGTGTTATGTGATCCCAACACATATCATTTATGCAAGGTTGTACATTATGCTCAAGAAACTTCATTGATAGTTCTATGGAACCTCTCGAGGGTGATAGGCAATGATCAAAGTTTTCCGCAAAGATATCCACAACTTTTTGAGTACTTTCGATATATTTGTTATTATGCTTTAAGGTAAATATATTCTCATTTACATTGGGAACTTTCATCCTGTGTTTGTTAACTACACTCCAGATCATCTTAACAGAGTTATTCGATTTCTCTATTTGCGACTGTATTGATAACCTTTTGGCACACCTAATTACCCTTCTGTATACTTTTATATAATTGTTTCTATAATCAACAATAGATTGGTCACTGATGGATCTATGTGCTGGCACAAGGAAACGCTTCATATTGCTGGCCACTTTTATCCCTTTTGTAATCCAGCTTAAACTTTGTTTAGTTCTTATTCTAATAGTTTTTACCTTTTTCTTAAAACTCTTATCAAAAATTGCATACAGTTTTTTTATGAAACTATTTATTCCATCATTTTGCCATTCATGTTTCAATATGTGTTCTCTGAATAATTTATTGTTCATCTCATTAAATACTCTTTGTTCTCTTGTAATAGTTTTATTTTTATTATTTTTCGTGATTCCCTGGATTTGAAGATCAACATTACATATTAGTGCTGCGTGACCATCTGACAACCCATTTTGATCTATTATAGTATCTTTTATGCATTCATCTGGAAGATTTGTTATGAAATTATCCAAACAGGATTGAGCGTTACCCCGTGTGAAAGTAACCGATAAAATAAGGGGTCTAAAATTATAACATTTTAATAAAGATAAAAAATCTGACTTTTGTTTAGTGTCACTTAAGAGATTAATATTAAAATCCCCACAGATTATACATTTCTTATTAATAAAATATTCAAACAATGTTTCAAGCTGCTCCATAAAAGCTGAGAAAAATTCATCTAGTGTATTCCTATACAGACAAATTACGTTTAATTCGGTTTTAACATCCTTAATGCCACATACTTCAAAATACTGTGTTTTATACAGTTTTTTACACTCAACTAAATCTATAAAATTACAATCGTTTAGTCCTAATATAAGACTACCTCCTCTAGTTTTTTTTTGACCTAGTGTTATATGAAATTATGCTATAATTAGACAAATGGAAAAGTTCAATATTTTGACTATTTAAAAAATGTTCCGTAATGCATACATATTGTGGCTTAGAGGTACTTAATGTTTCTAAATATACATCTAATTCAGCCTTTTTGGTATTTAAACCACAAACATTTTGATGATATATAATAATATTATGTAATATGTCTTTATCTGTAAAGTCATCATTAGCTAATTTTATGAGTACATTATTGTCAATGTTTACTGACGGAAGATTTCCTCCGAATTTATTTTTAGAACAAACGAAAAAAATATTGAGATATATTTTCAAAAATATTTTTTATTCCTAAATTATTGAGTTTACCAGTTGTCTGAGAAAACATGTCAAAAGCTAAGTCATAATTTGAGTCAAAACAGTATGCATACTCAAATTTCTGTATGCTATTTTGTAGACTAGAATTGAAAATTTCTACCTTATAGTTATACAAGGGTGCACCACATATATACGTAGGTAATGCTATGATTACATTAGTATGCTTTATTTTTTCTAGCGTGTTTTTTATGTTACTTATAAGATTTGTATAGTTATAGGATTTTTTGAAGTCTTCTTCTCCAATCAAAATAACACAGTAGTCATTCATAGTGTAGTCTATTAATTTGCTATGTAGTCCACTCAGTAGCTCGATTATTCCCGAATGTGGTTTTATAAAATGACAGTATTCAAAATTCTCAGTATCTAGATTCTCTATAGCTTGTATCACTTTATTCCTGTTGTTACTGCTTATTACGCAAAGTCTAAAATCCTTATTTTCATGCATAAGTGTAGAATTTAAATCGCTCATCTGCTCTTCTTTATCTAAAATTGTGCTTTGATGGTCTTCATGTGTTACATTATTCAATACAGTTTTTTCTTTGGTTCTTGGTGTTGGTTGAAAACTTTGCCCACATTCGGCCTGGCTTAAAATTGTGTAATCTAATTTTGTTTTGTTTCCCTTTTTTTGTTTCTTTTTGTTTTTATCTATCTTTGGAGTTGAGCGACATAAATTAGCCAGTGTATCAGTTTTCTTTTCATAGGCTATGATTTGTTTTCTTAAAGAACTGTTTTCTATTGATAGATTGTCTATTTCTTTTTCTGCACTTTCCAACTTCTTTTCTAAGTAAGTGATTTTAGCTCTTAGTTCTCCCAACTCCTCCCTGTTTTTGGGGCTTATTTCAGGGCAGCTGCGATTTAATTTACTAGTCTCTATACAAGAACAATCCTCATCGACAGAGCTCTCCAACTCCAGAGACTCAGTATGTTTTTTTCTTTTTTTGTTTCGATTGGTAATGAAATCAAAAAAATGTTGAGGTGTTTGTGTATTATTTTTACCCACTTTCGGTGATATTGATGATGTCTGTTCATTAGTTTGTTGCGATGTTTTTGGTGTATGTGGATAATTTTCAGACTCTGTGCAAAGTGTAACAGTGTTTGGACGAAAGTGAGAATTATTAACCAAACTTGCTGTTGACGTTGATGAGCTATTCATTGTGTGCATCATGTTTACAGGTACAGCCCCTGGTGTCAATCGTGAGCTTGTACATTCTCTTAGCAAGAGTGCGCACTTTACGCATTTCCAATTGTTGCTTTTCTTCTCTTTCATTGAGTTAAATGTTTTTTCTGTTACGTTTGCACAGTTTAAGTGGTGAAACTTTAAACAGTTGAAACATTTCAGAAATTGTTTATCTGAGATTATTTTATCACACTTCACACATTTCCTTACCATTTTGATATAGTTCGTTAAGAGTAACGAAAAGTATGACTCGGTCGTTTGAACGCAGCACAGGCAGCGACGTTATTATTACACTGATAACAAATGTATTTTAGTTTGGGAAGATTTAACAATATTAAGTCATTAGTTACCACAAGTTATTTAAAAGTTCAAACAGTTGTTAAAGTCGTCATGTTCGTGTCTTAAATTATACTATTACAATCCACACAAATATTATTTTTTGTTCCAAATATTTTAAGGTACAGTCAAATTCACATATTAAATTATGAATATTTTTAACTTTTGTTTTTAAACCAAAATTTATTTAAACTAAGAAAAAATCTTTATACTAAGGAATTCGATTGGACTCGATCTAACAACACATTGAGTTCATACTAACGCATTAGACCGTTTGACCAATTTATTAATAATTGTACCAGTTCAAAAATGTCATTACTAGGTTTCAAAATTATGATTTACGCTCAGCTAATTGGTTGGTTTGCGCAGTGTTATCAATCATGGAAAGTTTTAGACATTTGAAACGTTAACCGACTTCTTGCAAATAACATTTTGGTTTTCACTTTTTTCTATCACTTTTTCTTATGTAATGATTAGGTTAAACACAACACAATTAGTCTAAACTTGATTTATACACTGGTAAAGAAAAATAGTCTAATTTAGTGAGTTTAACATGTTTTCACTGTCTTTTTATGTTGGATTTAAAAAATATGATAAAAACACGTTTTTAACACTTTCACTTAATAATCAGAACAGGAAGACTTTATATTTAACTTCTAGCGATCAAAATATCTATAAAACAAATTTTAAGGATTTAATTTAAGCGGAGCACTTGTTACTCGACCGCTAGCGTTAGCGCATATAGGCCGCATATAGAATTTGCCGATAAGAATACAAATGAGATCTTATTTTCTTCACAAATTCGAATGACTTCTATTGACAAATGAGACGATAAATTGTCACCAATCAGTATTTTTCTTCCAGGTTTGTCTTGAAAGAATGGGATTATTATGAACTTTATATAATCTTCAAAAGTGCTGCCATCGATCCATCGAGATGATGTTCTATTGTAGCGCGTACCTTTGGGTCAGCCCTTAGTCCAAGTGTCGTAAACATTGCTAGCTTTATAAATTACATATGGAGGCAAAAGCACTCCTGCAGCTGTACCAACCATCATTATTGACATAGAAGATTTTGATTGATTAAGAACTCTTTCAGGGTACTTTGTTCCCCTTTTGACAATAACCTTCTTACGCCCTGGGTCATCACTGAGGTTGGTTTCATCATAATTGACAATGTTTTTTGGGTCAATTTCTTTCACTGTCTCCTCTAACTCCCCAAAGTACTCCTCAATTGTATGCGGAGACACTTGAGCCCTCGACTTTTTGATATTTTGACATATTCTCAAAGAAATAGAATCCTTATATCTTTTTAAGAATCTTGTGACATAATCTGGTCCAGGCATATTGTTTTTGAAACGCTTGTTAGTGATACCCATATTATCCAAATATAATTTCACCATAATTCTTAAGTCATATTTGTCTAATGGATAGCCCCAATCGCTGCAAACATTCAAATATTGTATAATATCGTGTTCTGTATCATTGTCTAAAGCATTTTGTCCACCTTGCTTTTTCATCGTTTTCCTGTTATGTCGATATAACACTGATTTATTAATATTGTATTTTTTTGCAATAGCTGATATTGAAATGTTTGGAGTGGTTTTGAATTCTTCCAAAGCGTTTTTTATTGTAGTCTCGTCATGTTTTCAATACTGCTTGCTTCTTGGATCTGGTTTATAATATCAAGGCATCGCGAGGTACCTGAGAATAAAAAAATAGAGTGAATAATAATGGTTTTTAAAATTTAATTTTAAACTACATAAATGTTAAACGACGTAAATAAAGATCAACGAAAATCGTTTTCAAAGGTAATAATAATAATGTCCTCCAGACCGAATTTCGGCCACGGCGGCCTGTCTCAACGGAGACCAGCCATCTGCGCAGGACAGGATTAAAGTGCCCAAGTGTATGCGCAAGCACAGGTGCACTTTCTATTCCCTCACTCTCATAGCCCGATGGGACGGTAAACCGACACGACCGGAGAGAGATCAGGCGCAGGACCAACGGCTTTACGTGCTTTCCGAGCACGGGGGTGAAACACCGCCAACTTCCTGACTCCGGGCAGCTACTGAGAATTTCTTGATGGAAAAACTCAATAACTGATTTTTTGGCCCGACCCGGGATTCGAACCCGGGACCTCATGATCAGCAGTCGCACTACTGCAACCACTAGACTAATGAGGCAGTGCAATTTCAAAGGTAAGTAGGTATCGGTCTACCGTATTATAAAACATGGTGACAACCCTACCTTAAACATAACTAATCACCTCTCTTTTGTAACTAATCACCCCTTTGCTGTATCTATTGACCATATTCATCTCAACATATTCATATGAACAGTGGTAGAGCCACGCGGTAGCTTTTGCTGTCGCACGGATAGGCCGGTTCGAACCGGGGTGGTACCACGATCTCACAGAATACCAGCGTGAAGTAGAGGTTTACCTCTGCGTTTCGCTTGGTGAGTGCGGGTGGCCGGAGGCCCTTTTTAATGGAAATGAGGCATTCCATCTTAGTCCTCATGGGTGAGAACGCATCTGCATTTTGATTCGCAAACGAGGATAGATGTAGATGTCTATGGGCTACAGCAACCACTTACCACCAGGTGGACTGTGTGCTCGTTTGTCACCTTTATCCTATAAAAAAAAATATTCGCGTATCCATTAACCCTTCAGGTGTGTCTATTGACCCCATTTGTGTATCTAATCACCCCAAAAATTTGAAGAAAATAAGGCTTACGATAAAACATCGAATTTACATAGTCTTACCTTAATTTCTGCAACAAATTATGTTCACAATACCACAGGCAGTAATCAAAAGCCAAATTTAACCGAAAAACACCAAACTGCAATTATATAACGGATGATGAAACTAACGAGCACCTGTTCACTTGTTTTACCGTTAACCATGGGCATGCATCTTAGAACATTATTTTACGAACAAAATGATACGTTTTATGTGCTTCCATCTACATTCCGAAGCGCTAGGCTAGACTTATTTTAATCTCACTAGAGGGCACTTATATATTAAGTCTATGCATACGCAATAATCCACGCGCACTACGCAGTTAGTGTAGCAGTCACTGGTTACGCTTTAATTGTTATTAATATTTATTGAACATTATTTATTTTTAGAAAATGCTATTTTATCTGTGTTTTCAAACAATGAAAAACTGCTAAAATATTATTAGAATACGAAGGTAAATTTCGCCACAACGTGTAAGGTTGTAATAACTCAGGTAAATAATCGGGCGGTTCTAAAATCTAAGGACCCCGGATCACGTCCAGATGTGTTCATTTTTTCCCTTTTTTTCAAGTTCCTTCCTTTGTAAGCGCCGTCTATTATGCAAAGCACGACACTAAAGAAAATTAAATTTGAGGCGCGCATCTATCTCTAGTATATACACAGTAATCTATGCCGTTAACTTCGGCATATGTTTTTTTTTATTTTAACAATGCTGCCATACTTAAAAGTTTGCCAGACGAAGAAATACAATACTACCTTAATGTCCCGCTGGGTTTCTTGCTGGTTCTTCCCAGGACAGAGGGTATTTTTTCGAACCAGTGGTAAAGTAAAAAATTACTTTCAATAAGAATTACACATGTATATTGATTAAAAATTATTCTATTCTATTCTATTCTACCATTTCAGTACAATAGCGAAATTTTTGTAGGGCCAGCTGAGCTTGACACATAAAATGTTTGAAATTATACCCAGTATTTTCTTCTATTCCCCCCGTCAGTTCTATTCACCCCGGTTTACGGTACATGCTTAGTTTTACATTTAGAATTAGTACAACGATTTGAGAGAATATTTCTGAAACAAAACTATCACCATGTGATGAAAAAGTTAATCAATGTGCCTTATAAAGCAAGCTGTAGAGTTTTCTGCTCATACAGTGAATGATATATTTACTAGCCATACACTGTAACCTGTTGTCAGCCCGTAATTTTAATATTTATGTTTTAAATATACCCACCTAATTATGTAAGATTGAATATTAAAAAAATTTTTTGGACATTTTCAAGAAAACCGCATTTTGTATTTACTCATCAAACTTTCATGTGTTGATTAAAAAATAAATGAAACATGTGCTCTAGTTAAATAATTTAATTTGTTTCTTATCAAAATCCATGAAACATTCTTTAAATAATCGCTAATTTACTTCCATGAAACACATTTTTATTATACAGTCTTAAAAATACATTTAATTACGCCAAATTCCTATTACAAATTCATAAAATAATGTTACATCTAATCAAAGATAGCAAGTTTTTACAAAGCATAACAGTACTACTACATTAGTTTAAGAATAAAGTGCCTCTAAATTTTAAATGCACCAATGAACAACACAGGTACATCTTAATTAAACCTTATAAAATATGCATATCAAGTGCCCTCATTACTAATAAACAATAATAATTACAACATACACTACAACTATACTATACAACAACACACAACTACAACTATAGCTATAACTAAATAAAATGTTTAAAATTTCTCAATTAGATTGTTTATCAGGCTTCAAGGTAACGAAAAGAAATACAATCACAAATTTAAAAGTTATGCTAAAATGTATTTGACCTTAACTAAGAATGCGATTGGGAATTGTTTTAGATGTCCAGCATTGTAAGTTAAACAATTCCCTTGCAACATAACATTCAATGAACCTCTTCCCAATAGCAGTCTCTTAATAGCCTTTCATTCAAAATTTTACATAATACTAAAGAAAATAGAGTCGCTGCATGATCCAGAATCAGAGCCACCGCTGCTATTGCTGTCACTTTCAGAATCGCTGCTGCTGTCACTCAGAGGAGTCAGAGCTGTCTGAAGAAGATTCTGAAGAGCTACTGGATGATAGCGATGGGTCGTTGACGGTTTTTCCGTTAACGAAACGTTAACGTTGATTTAAGTTTGTCAACTAGTTAATCAACTAGTTAAATTCGTCAACGAGTTAACTTACTACTATAGTCCGTTCACGTTAAGAAAATAGTGAGTCATCAGGGCAACTACAGGGTAAAGGTGTATTCACAGTGGAGTAAAAATTCTTTTTTTCCAACATATAATTAAGTTTAATGGAAACAAATTTTCTTAAAATTACTTAAATCACTAATCAGTATCGCTAGATTTTCCAGTTACATTAATTATGAAAGAATTTTGTTCTGCAAGTTCCATGATGTCATCCAAATTCCACATGGTATTTTCTTCGCGTATCACGTGGTCGCAGCACTTCTTCCAACGATTAGCGTCTATTAATGCTATTGCGTCATCTAATAATTTTTTTATGTCACTCATTTTGAACGTGGAGTTATTGGCACCAACATAATTTTTTGTTTGGGCCCAAATCAATTCAATTGGATTAAGTTTGCAATGGTAAGGCGGTAGGCGAAGAATTGTAATGCCATTACTGTTGGCAGTCTCACCTATTAAATATTTATTATATTGTGGGGCGATTTCGGCAACTTTCATTAATAATTCTTTTTTAAATAAGTCATGTCCATGGATTTGCCTTTGTTTTGCAGCCAATCTATTGTTTGCTGCTTGTTCCAGCTGGTTGTTGGTATTTTTTCGACTCTTACTGAATGATAGGGAGCGTTATCCACGACAACCACACTTCCTGGTTCTAGCTTAGGCATTATACTAATGAACCAATTAAGGAATCTTTCACCGTCCATCTCTTCATGATAGTCTTTTGTAGACTTAGATTCAAATACTAGTAGACCATCTTCCACGAATCGTTTGTCGCTGCCAATGTGCAATACAATTAACCTTTTCCTGTCGGGGCTTTTGGGCCGGCTGATAAGCCATCTAGAAAGGCTTGTCTTTTATTTTTTACCGTTGTATCCAACCATGCTTTTGTCTTTACGTGTCCGGCGTTTACCCACGTTTCATTGTAAATTACGCGTCTCTCTCCGCTATGGATTATTGATTCACTTTTATTCTTTCGAATAGGTGAGGTATTCATTTTCAAAATTTAATGTTGAACGAGTAACACGCAAAATACACAACCGTTTTGTTCGAAGGCCTGACTTCAACTGGTCATTGTGAAGTGTGAACTCGACTTTCTAATTTCTTGCATTTTAATTGGCTGCGGGGCATGGCCAAGCCGGCGGACAACGATGACTCACCATTTTCTTAACGCGAACAGACTATAATATCAACTTGCAACGTAAACCGTTAAGAGCCCTCTTATGCCCCATCCACACGCTTGGCAAACAACGGCGAACAGCATACACCAAACAGCAATCACGAATGTGTGGATGGCTGTTTACCTGTTTGTTTGTATGTGAATGCCAGTGATCGGCGTTTGTGTCGGTTTGTTTGCCGATCAAATGGTGTTCGACAAACGTGTTTGCTTTGTATCCACACGTTTGGCAATCAGTCAGTAGTACGTGCGAGCTTGCGGCTTGCGGGCGGCGGAAGGCGTTACTAGTGGCTATTATTATTATACTCTACGCCAATTGTTTTAAATTTGAAAAGGACAAAAAAGACAAAGTAGTGTTATTGACCTTATTAGACCGTTCCCTCTGCAGCAGTTCGGCCTTCAGCTCCTCTCCAAACTACGGTCTCCTTCCGCAGTCACTTTCTTCGTTTTCTACGATAACAGTTCTTTAACTCTGTCGTACGATTAACTACCTTACAGAAGCCACCAACTCTCGTTTGTTATAATGCTTGACTCGCGAAAATGAACACAGAACGTACGGATCAAAGGTCACCGTTATTTCTAGAATATCAACTACCGCACTAGTAACTAATACGGTCGAATCCACTTATACAGATTCTGAATTAGACCCTAAGTCCCGGGATGAAGCTAACAAAACAGGAATGCGCGTTACAATTCCCAGTGGTATATTTACTATACGCGCCTAACATATTCCGCCTCCGACCTCCCGACCAAGAACGCGTGCTCTCTCGACGCGATGAAAAGGACTACTTGTTCTAGCGTGCCCTCGAAACGACCGGACGTCCAAAACCGGTATCGTAGAGGCACGCACGCCCTCTGACGTCTATTATTGACACTAACGCTTTTGCGCGAACAGTTACCAATCCGAAATTTGTCTCGGAGGTAAATATGATTTCAGTTGAGTTTTCTAGAGACCTCCGAATAATAATGTGATTGACTCCTAATAAATGTTTCTATTGGGTAACAAATATTTCACCTCTTTTTATAAGGAGCCCCGTGTGAAAGCAGAATCATTGATCATCAATTCCCAATATAAAATCCGAAAAAATTATATAAGATTAGTGTTGAGGACAGCTAGAGACCCGCCGCCCCGTCGCCCCTTCGTACCCCGCTACCCCCCGCGCACCCCGCACACCGGCGCCGACCAGCGATGTCGGCGTCCAATCAGCGCGCGTGTGGCTCCATTTGTCGTCGCACGGCACTACTCACAGACTGAGGCACCTTCTAGCGAGATATAAGAAGGGCGTCTCGGTCTGTGAGCTGTTCATTTCACTTCGGAGCGGCACTAAGGAAGAAACCTGAAGAAGACTCAAGACTCCAAATCAAGACCTCCCTCTGTACATAGTGTTAGACATAGTTATAGTTAGTCAGTGCCGAATTATTGTAAATAGTTAATACAGTATATTAAAAAGTACCATCTTTTCTTCAAGCAGTCCCCTAGTATAGCTAACCTCAGATCAGTCGTTAAGTAATCAGTCACAAATAAATATACAGTCCACTGTTCATCCATTATATTCTTGGTCCATCGCCGCCGGATTCAAGCCAGAAGAAAGAAGCAAGAAGTAAGAAGAAACAAGAAAGAACATAATTATAGAAGAAAGAACATAATTATAGAAGAGAGAAGATCATTATAGAAGATCTTCAAGGAAGAAAGAAGTTCGTCGACGAAGACAGAAGATCGTCGGTACTAATTTCTTCCCTGTTTCTTGTCACGATTACGTCACATACGTCTATTGTCTGTTTCCAGACAATTTCTTGTTTCTTAACCGCGTTTACGCGGCCAGTGGTCACTCCCTAACGGTGCCAAACTGTGACCATCTGGTAACGCCCTTGTGGCGGGAACGACATCCATACGTGTGTCTTTTTGAAGACGACCGGAGGTCGCAACGTGGGACCATGAGGAAGACACGAAGCCAGAAGACACGGAACGATGATGACATGCCGGTAGGAATGCGCATATTCGAAGAAGCACCCGCGTCCCCGTCCGATTATCTCGCAATGGCACAAGCGCCCTCCGCCGCGCCCGCGCTCCAGGCCCCGCCCGCGCCCGCATCTACGCCCGCGCCCGCGCCCCCGCCGCCGCGCCCCGCTATGTCCGTGTCCACGACCGATCGTTTGGGAGAGGTTAGCACTTCCGCGCCGCGTACAGAGACACTCGCCGCGATTATTGAAGATCTTCCGTCTACAGAGATTAGTTCGTTAGTACGTACCGTCGCGCCTATAACAGACGTACATAGGCCCGCACCCCGCGCCCCGTCGGTTCGCTCCGTTCGTTCAGCCCGGTCGACGGCTAGTGCGATAGCTAAATTAAAGCAAATAGAGTATAACGCCGCGGAGGAACTAGCTGCAATTAGGAGGAAGCAATTGCAGTTGGAAGAAGATCTTATTAGGAAGAAGTACGCTAGGGACGTCGCGCAACTGCAAGAAGAAACAGATAGGGAAAGTGTCAACGAAGACGAGTTAGTTGAAAATAGGGTACGCGTTGATAGGTGGTTAGAAAACGTAGAGACTGTGCGGGGGGAGTCGCCTTCCCGCCCCTCTCAGCCCGCGCCCCGCATCGAGTTAGAGCAGACCCTTCCGAACAGGGTAACCGGTTACGACCACAGTGAAGATGCCCAGGGGAGGACGGAAGCGAATAACGTTCAACCGCGCCGCATAGATTCGGTACAGAGGGAAGATGGAGTCGCCGTAGAAATGAACCAGGTGGATCGTCGTGTACGGGTTACGTCGCCGTCGCGCGTCCAACGCCGCACTCTATCGCCTACACATAGATCGCCACATCGCCACGCGGATCGTAGATCACCGTCGCCGTATAGGGATGTAGGTGTACATAGATCGCCATCGCCACATCGCCACGCGGATCGTAGATTATCGTCGCCGTATAGGGATGTAGGTGCGCATAGGACGCCAGCGCCACAACGTAGGCTAGAGAGAGATAGGGATAGAGATAGGTTGCTTACTCCGCGAGGGAAAGATAGGGGTATAGAGCGACTAGCGGAAGCTCTGGAGAATATGGTCAGAGTTAGGCCCGCTGCCGCGAAGCAGACGCAGGACTTGCCTATTTTTAACGGTTCGGCCGCGGAATGGTTAGCGTTCAAAGCCGCGATGAAAGAATCCACGCGTCTATATGGATTCACAGATACGGAAAATATGGCAAGGTTAAGAAACTGTCTACGCGGTGAAGCTAGGGAGGTAGTATCGGCACTGCTGTTTACCGCGAAGGATCCAGCAGATATTATGCGAACATTAGAGCAGTGTTTCGGCCGCCCGGAAGTAATTATCGATCGAGCGTTAGAAGAATTGAAACGCCTTCCGCGCCCGGGTCAAACCGCACAGGAATTAAATGCGTTCGCAATAAAGTTGCAAAATATCGTGTGCATTTTGCAAAACGTTGACGGCAAGGGATATCTGCAAAATCCAATGCTTACTAGGGAAGTAACGAGTAAGTTAAGCCCTCACTTACGGTCGCGTTGGTGTGATTATGCGGAACACTACGGAAGTGCAGACGAACCGGACATCGTTACACTGTCCAGGTTCATGATGAGAGAGGCTGATCGTGCGTTGAGTCATGCCTATACGTCCGTAGAGCCGACTAAGGAATCGCCCGTAAGACGAGAGGCCCCGTCGTCGAAAAGAATAGTGACACGCCGCGTAGAGAATAGGACTCGCGACGTAAAAACGTTCACCGCACAGGAGGACACCAGTAGTGCCTCTTGTATGTGCTGCGGAGGTGAACACGGGATCGCTAAGTGTAGAAAGTTAGCGCAAATGGGTGTGGACGACCGGTGGAATTGGGTAAAGGAAGGTGGGGTATGTTTTCTGTGTTTAAGTAGTAAACACCGACGGTTCAAATGTAGAGCGAAGAAATGCGGCGTCGACGGCTGCAACGCCCCCCACCATGCCCTCCTTCACACCCGCAAGACCCGCGCACCCGAGACATCGACAAAACCGGATGAGACCGTGCTCGTCGCGTCTAACGTCGCTAGTAACGCGTCCGTATTATTGAAAGTGTGTCCCATTACGTTACGTGGACCACGCGGTAGGGAAATAGATACGTATGCGTTGCTTGACGAAGGCTCAACCATTTCGTTGATCGACGACGACTTAGCGCGCGAGTTAGGAGCGGAAGGACCGGTAAAGCCGTTGAATATTAGAGGAGTAAGCAATAGTCAGCGCGAGGCCGAGAGCAGGCTAGTTAACATAGGCATACGTGGCAAGACGCGCAGCGAGATGTACAGAATAAATGCGCGTACGGTAACGAATTTACAGATAGGTTCGCAGTCGGTAAATAAAGAGTGTTTACGGTTGAAACACTTACGCAACCTACCGAGCTCGGTTTGCTACGAGGACGCCAAACCGAGATTATTATTAGGCGCCGACAACTGGCATTTAATAATCACCCGTAATTTAAGGATAGGACGTCGAAAACAGCCTATAGCTGCACGAACGTTATTAGGATGGGTGATACAGGGAACCGTGCCGCGATTCACGTGTAGGGAGGACGGTGAAACCGTATTACACGTCGTAAGCAGTAGCGGACGGTTAGATAGGGACATTCGAACGTTCGCCAGTCAGGACGAGGAGTTAACGGAACTCCTTAAACGGCAGTACGAGATCGATTCCATCGGTATCTCGCTAAAGAGTAGGCCGCGACGGGAAGAGGAGCGCGCTGTCGAGATATTCCGGCGCACCGTCAAGAAGGTCGGCGAGCAATACCAGGTGGGACTGCCATGGAAGGACGACGACGTGCGGATGCCTCCCAGCTACGAGATGGCTGCTCGAAGACTGCGGACGATCGAGAAGAAGATGGACAAATCGCCGGAGTTTCGAGACGCCTATACAGCACAAATAGACAACCTCCTGGCGAAAGGATACGCAAGGGAAGCTGAAGGGACAGAGAGAGAGGACCCCAAGAGCTGGTACCTGCCCCACTTCGCAGTACAGAATCCGAACAAGCCTGGGAAGACAAGAGTGGTTTTCGACGCGGCAGCGCGTGCGTCCGGTAAATGTTTGAACGATTATTTACTTGACGGCCCCGACTTGTTACGGAACCTACCGGGCATACTATTTAGATTTAGGGAGAACGAAATAGCCGTGTCCGCGGATATTAGGGAAATGTTTTTACGCGTAAAGATAGACCGTCGCGACCAACCCGCGCAATTGTTTCTGTGGCGAGGCAACGAGCGATCCAGCCCACCGCGGGAATACGTTATGACTTCAATGATTTTCGGTGCGAGGAGCTCGCCGTTTCTCGCACATAGTGTTAGGGATCATAACGCGCGCGCACACTCAGAGACACATCCGTTGGCACTTAACGCTATCGTACGTAGTCACTACATGGATGACTACCTAGACAGTTATGCTACGGTAGAGGAAGCGGTAAACACTGCGAGGCAGGTTATGGAAGTACACCAGCAGGCCGGCTTCACCTTAGCAGGCTGGAATTCGAACCACGCAGCCCTACTAGAAGACAAGCCGGAGGAATTACTAGCGAGCAAGCCTAAGGAGGTAGGCTTGAGACAAGACAGCCCAGGCAGAACCCTAGGGCTATTATGGATGGCCGATGAAGATGCCTTAACGTTCAACACATCCATGAACAGGGTACCGAACGAAGTGAAGACGCTGCAGAGGCCACCGACCAAAAGAGAGGCGTTAAGTGCAGTCATGTCGGTCTTCGACCCGCTGGGACTGCTGAGCTACCTCACCATCACCGCTAAGATCCTGCTGCAAGACCTGTGGCGGATGAAGAAGGTCGGATGGGACGACGAACTACCCGAGGAGGCAGCTGAGGAATTCCAGAGGTGGCTGCGAGTCGTCGAGGAAGTATCACGACTGCGGCTGCCTAGGTGCTATGCTCCTACGGGGGGAGTGGTAGAGCGTCAGCTTCACGTATTTAACGACGCAAGCGAACGTGCGTACGCATCCGTGGCGTATTGGCGATTACGATACCGCGACGGAACGGTTAAGGTACGATTAGTGGCGGCCAAGGCGAAAGTCGCCCCGATAAAGGCGCAAAGCATTCCGCGGTTAGAGTTACAGGCGAATCTAATAGGCGCGCGACTCGCGGAATTCGTGCAAGGCGAGCACAGAGTGGTAGCCGATAGGGTAGTTTATTGGACAGACTCCACTACGGCGCTCCATTGGATTCAGAACGATACGGCGCGTTACACCCCATACGTAGCACATAGATTAGGGGAGATATCGGAGAAGACGTCACCCGAGCAATGGAGGTGGATACCGACCGCAGACAACATCGCGGATCAGGCAACGCGCGTTAATTATACGTACAAGGAAGGGAGCGACAAATGGTTTACGGGACCACCATTCCTGTACGAAGATGAAGATCGATGGCCTCGACGTCGGGAAGAGAAGGCAGGGGATGAAGATGACGAGCTGGAGGAAGTCGTGGCGCACCAGAGCGACACCGGGGACGCTCCACACCTGCCAGACATCAAGAGGTTCTCTTCTTATGAGAGATTGGTCAGGGCCACCGCTCGCATATTACAGTTCGTCGATGCCATGAGAGGAAAGGCGCACGGACTAACATTGGACCACATCCAGAAAGCAGAACGGATGTGGATAGAGCGAAGTCAACAAGACAGTTTTGCTGAAGACATCAGTCGACTGCAGAAAGGAAAGAACTTGGCAACCGGCAGCGCGTTGAGGAAGCTCGACCCCATATTCGAAGATGGCATACTGCGAGCTAGAGGACGGATTGACGCAGCCGATGTGGACAGCCAAATGAAGAGGCCCACCATCCTGAACGGACGCCACCAGTTTGTGAAGCTGCTTGTGGAGAAGGCGCATAAGGAAGCAAGCCACGCCAACAGGGAACGGGTAGTGAACGACCTACGCACGAGATATCACATACTTCGACTACGACCGACCGTAAGAGAAGTGGAGCGGAGCTGTCTGCAGTGCAGGGTACGCAAGGCGACACCACGGCCGGCGGTTATCGGAGATCTACCACCTGAACGGTTAGGGGCATTCGCGCGACCATTCACCTACACCGGAATCGACTATTTCGGGCCTATAACGGTAACAATAGGACGTAGGCATGAAAAACGGTGGATAGCGTTATTCACTTGTTTGACGACGCGCGCGGTACATCTAGAGATAGTTTATTCCCTAACGACGGACTCGGCGATATCGGCATTGCGGCGCATGGCGGCTAGGCGTGGGTGGCCACGGGTCATCTACTCTGACAACGGAACGAATTTCCATGGGGCGGACACCGAGCTACGACGGGCAATGGAGGAGTGGGCACCCCTACTGAAGGACTACGCGTTGACTCGGCGGACAGACTGGAAGTTCATCGCGCCGGGCGCGCCGAACCAGGGAGGCGCATGGGAGCGTCTCGTGCGCTCAGTGAAGACCGCGCTCGAAGCCACTCTACACCAGAAGAGCCCGCGGGAGGAGACGTTGGTGACGCTCCTCACCGAAGCCGAGAATACAGTGAACTCTCGACCGTTGACACACGTACCGGTCGACATCGACGAGGAAGAAGCGCTGACACCCAACCACTTCCTGCTGCTGGGACCATCGAGCCTTCCAGTAACCGCGCCGTGCACGCCTAATGATCGTCGGGCGTGGAGAGCGGCGCAAGGACTTGCCGACGAGTACTGGAAGCGCTGGATGAAGGAGTACCTGCCGACGCTGGTTGCGCGCGGGGACTCACGGGATGTGCAGCAGCGACAACTACAAGAGGGGGACCTCGTCGTGGTGGCAGACGGAAGCCTGCCAAGGAACGTGTGGCCGCGTGGAATTATAACGCGGACATTTCCCGGACCAGACGGCGTGGTGCGCAACGTGGAGGTGCGGACCAGGGGCGGATTGCTGCGGCGGCCGGTCAGGAAGATCGCCGTCCTCCCGAAAGAAGATGAGGCTCGCGAGCTACGCCGGGGGGAGGATGTTGAGGACAGCTAGAGACCCGCCGCCCCGTCGCCCCTTCGTACCCCGCTACCCCCCGCGCACCCCGCACACCGGCGCCGACCAGCGATGTCGGCGTCCAATCAGCGCGCGTGTGGCTCCATTTGTCGTCGCACGGCACTACTCACAGACTGAGGCACCTTCTAGCGAGATATAAGAAGGGCGTCTCGGTCTGTGAGCTGTTCATTTCACTTCGGAGCGGCACTAAGGAAGAAACCTGAAGAAGACTCAAGACTCCAAATCAAGACCTCCCTCTGTACATAGTGTTAGACATAGTTATAGTTAGTCAGTGCCGAATTATTGTAAATAGTTAATACAGTATATTAAAAAGTACCATCTTTTCTTCAAGCAGTCCCCTAGTATAGCTAACCTCAGATCAGTCGTTAAGTAATCAGTCACAAATAAATATACAGTCCACTGTTCATCCATTATAATTAGTATATCCTATATATCGATAAGTTTAGTATATCCTGGTTTAATAGTTTTTAGACTTTCGTAGTTACACAACAAGGAACCCTTAGGCAGTACCGTCTTTACCATAAGGGCACACGGGGCCCGTGCCCAGGGCCCCCTATCGTCACGGGGGCCCCGAAAGGCTGATATATTCGCTTACACTATACATTCTTTTTTTCTATTTTATGAAAATATAACCCGAGAAAAATTTATGGAGTAAATGACGGCGTTTTTAGTCACTTTCTGGTAACCATGAGCAGTGACAAGTCACAAATTGCCGAGTATCACAGAAAACATGGCATTAACAGATTTCCAAAGTAGAAAATATGTATTTCCATGTTTCGCCACCATCTAAACGTTTTTGTCGAGCTGCACAATCGCCTTACTTTAGCCATGATTTTTTTTTTCGGCAATCTATGTATTTATATAATTACAGCTAAAAAATGTGTAATTTTAATAATCGGACACCAGAACTGGTGTCCGATTATTTAATCTTTTTCTAAATAGTGAACATTTTAATAATTATTTTGATACAAGAACAAGAATGTTCCTTTGCTTAATGGTTACCAATTGTAATGGAGAGCGATCATTTTCACACCTAAAGAGAATAAATAATTTTAAATTAAAAATTTTGTACAACCGACTTCAGCATAAATTATTACGAATAACTCAAAAACGATTTGTCAGACCTTGATCAATTTTTATGGGTCCACATGAGAAGCGTCAACTTCCAAATAAAAAAAAATCATCGAAATCGGTTCACCCAGAAAAAAGTTATGAGGTAACACACAAAACACATACAGTCGAATTGAATACCTCCTACTTTTTGAAGTTGGTAGAAAATAGAAGATTTTGCACTACCGAAATCCCTTAAGAAAACACTGTCGTAATGGTAACCAATTCAAACCACCAACATACCTATCTAATTAATGACATATTATTTGATTTTTACCAATTAACTATAGTAAATGTAAGATCAGCTGAAAAATGTTTTTGTCATTCACTTCTTATTTTTACTTTCCAACAGGGCCCCAAATACTTGTGTGCCCAAGGGCCCCGGTATGGCCTAAGACGGCGTTGCCCTTAGGTATAGTTTCGCCATGTCTGTCCGTCCGTCTGTCCGCGATTTTGCTCAGACCCTAGCTGTTACAAATCTGTAATTTGGCACAGTTATAAATATTAATCACGCCTAGAAAACTGTGAAATAAAATCTTAAAAAACATTTTTATTTTGGGTACTTACCGTATAAGTAAATGGAGGATGACTTTTTTATGTGTCTATTTTATTATGTGGGGTATCGTTGGATAGGTCTTTCAAAGACATTGGCGGTATTGAACAACATCTTTTTGATTCAGGAGTCCGTTTGTGAAATATTTAGCTTTAAAGTGGTATTTTTCATTGGAGTCATGTCCCCCCCCCCCCCCCCTACTAACTTAACCGATGTTTATCGAAATGTGAAAAGTATACCTAATAGGAGTTTATATAATGCAGTTAAAAGGAAAACTATCACAGCTAATTAGAATCAAGAAGTTAACGAATTATAGTTGACCAACTTATAAAATACACCTGGATTAGTAAAAATGTCGTTACATTTTCATAGAAAAGACCTAAGACTAGCTACATTAATAACTGAAATGTTATTGTAAGCTGTTAAAATTAAACATTTTATGAATAAAACGGCTCATATGTATTACTACTATTAGTTTTGGCGACGCGCTTAAAAAATCAGTATATCATTTTCCTTCCATAAAAAATAAACAATTGTGCGTTTTGAAAATATTGCTATTAGAGTGTATAAGGCGCTTCGAATAAAAAGATAATATATGTTAAAAGTAAATAGATTCAATATAATGAACGAAAGAGCAATGGCAGACTTTCATACATAAAATTAGTTGAGAAGAAATGGTAGCGTCTATATACCAAAAATATCTTAAAATGTTAAGCGTCAGTCCCTTAATAACTCTGTCAAAGAATTATATACTGAGAAGGCCTCAAAAAAAGATATTTACATTTGAACATTTTTAGGTTATATCCTACTTCACTTGGAAAGAGTCATGCTTCCTGTGGTTGTTTGATGTTAGCTTAATAAATAATACATAATTGAGAGTTTTTAGATTATTATATCTCTATTATATATTTGCATACCATGAATGTATATTTCTGGCATAGCTCCAGGGCTTTTGTATCATTGTGACATTCTCAGAAGAGCTAGAACCCAGAGCCGTAAAGCCAGTAAAGAAAATACAGTGACTTTTTATTTTAGCTAGTGTTGGCATAACATTAAATGGGATTGTTACATAGTACTATGATTGAGATAATGTATTATTGTAGGAAATTCTTTGTAAGACACTTATTCTCAGCCATATCACTTTTATTGTTATTATTACTGATAGTACAGTTATTACTTATATTAACTTAATATAAAAATATTTTGTGTGTTGTGTTGGTAGTGTTACAAAGTGTATACGAAAATAGTATGAATATACTAAATGGCAACATTTGAATAGAATAAAATGATTTAAGTTATTTGATATTCCCAAAAATGTATGTTTTTTTCTGTGGCTTTAATTAAAATACATTTTTGTTTGAAAAATCATAGAAAAATTATAAAACTCATTTTATATATAACTTATTTCTAGACGCTATAATTTTTCTCAACTATTTTTCTGCCATTGCTCTTTCAGGGTTAGATTCCCCGGTCAAGCATTAATTTCATAAAAGTTTGTTTTTAGATTAATTTAGAGTCACGTATTACATAATAATCAGCAATGCAATACGAATAAAAGCGTTCAAACCAAACTTATTTAAACCTGAAGACAATTTATAGCAGAGATAATTGAGAATTCATTTGAGATTCTATGGTGTGTAAAATCTTCAATACAATAACCTTGGGAGCAATTCATATTGCCTTATTTTTAAATAAAAATAGGTCAACCCGAAAGTAATCGCTGCCACAAGCTCGTCGTCCGTCATGTTTGCCTATCCGGAATATACTAGCACGTTCGCCGAGCGTGTGGATATTAATGAATACGATAGCCCGGACAAGCGCAAGAGTGACATGCGATCTACGTCGGTAGCAGCTGCGGACTGGCGGGGGGAACCCGCTCACGCGCAAGTCGATTGAGGCGTGGCCGTTTGACCTAGATACAGTCGTGCCATATGTTAGCTAGCAGTAGTAGCTGTACCATAGTATAAAGACAGCTGTACGCTCACTCGCTGCCGCGCTTTGAAGTTCCAGGTTCGATATGCCTCCACATCACTCCCCTCTAGAGACCGTGATACGGGCGATAATACTCAGGGAATTTTACTCTCCTTCCTGATTTTGTACATTTTATTACATTATCTTTACTACAAAAAATTATTGAAATTAATAAACGTACCTAATTGGGTACTCAGTACTCACACAATTATAAACACTATCTCATCGTTATCTTTGATTTTGTATAAGAAATGAAAAATTAAACTAAAAAATGAAACTTCGATAAATCGCTCAGTGCCCAGGTTCAAGGCCAGCGTTTTTACGTGACGGGATCTATAAAGCTGAGAACAAATTGTCGGACGCGTCCGTCAGCCGCGGCTGAATAACGCGGCTGATTTGAATCTAGCCAATACATTTAATACTACACTGTGCAAACTACTGTGCGGTGCTGCAGTCCCTTCAGCGGTGCCAAGTTGACTGTCGGTATATCGAAGTGCTGGAGTGTTTGTACAGTAGAGCTACGATGGCTATCCGAGTACAGAACCAGAGTACGAAACCCATCCAATTGCAGAGAGGTGTAAGACAGGGTGATGTTATATCCCCGAAACTCTTCACCGCTGCATTGGAAGACGTTTTCAAGCTTCTGGACTGGAAAGGATGCGGTATTAACATCAATGGCGAGTACATCACTCACCTTCGATTTGCCGACGATATAGTCCTTATGGTAGAATCGCTGGAGGACCTAAGCACTATGCTCAATGACCTCAATAGTGTCTCCCAACGGATAGGTCTTAAGATGAACATGGACCAAACAAAGATCATGTTTAATGTCCATGTCACACCTATGCCGGTAGTTGTTGGGAGCACTAAGCTCGAAGTTGTTGACGAGTATGTTTACCTGGGACAAATAGTCCGACTAGGTAAGTCCAACTTCGACCGAGAGGTCAATCGACGGATTCAACTCGGCTGGGCAGCGTTCGGGAAGCTACGACACATCTTCTCGTCAGAAATACCTCAAAACCTTAAAACGAAATTGTACAACCAGTGCGTGTTGCCAGTGATGACTTACGGAACTGAGACGTGGTCCTTCACTGCTGGCCGTATGAGGAAGCTCAAGGTCGCTCAGCGAGCTGGAGAGGGCTATGCTCGGAGTTTCTCTGCGTGATAAACTTAGGAATAAGGATAACCGCAGTAGAACCAGAGTAACCGACATAGCCCAACGGATTAGTAAGCTGAACAAAATTATGTTAAATATTAATTTTTATCATAAAATGGTTTATTTACTGAAACATTCTTTATAATCAAAAGTTAATTTTGTAAATTGAAATTTAACATTTTTATTTGAAATTAACACTGATAACATGACATTTAGTAAAGGGAACAATATTGCATAAATCATAATAATATTGTAAATTGTAAATTATTTCTCTAATATGGACTGTGTATGAAAATTGGGAAATAAATGGCTATTATTATTATTATTATTATCATCTTTTTGTAAGTCTGGATACAATGTATGAAATTCACCATACTAACGAGTCGTTTTACATTAATATCATGGACCCAAACACTTATTTTCACTTTTTTTTTTGGAGGACAACATAAGGCGACGAAGGACGAATTTATAGAGTAAGCGGCAGCTAACTCTATAAATTCGTCCTCGTCGCTGCTTGCCATGTTTCTCGATTGAAACACCTTTATAGAATGACTGAAGTGAGGCGTCCGAAGACGCCGTCTTAACTACCGTGCACACCGCTCAGTTGTTCTCAGCTTAAGCGTTCGACGTCCGCGAGGATATTGACCCTATTAGCTGATGTAATTTTTAAGTTTCACTGCTGGTTTTCTGTTTAAGTATTTTCATGATTTTTTTTTATGAAATTATCGTTTCATTTAGATGTACTAACATGATGGAGCGTGAATAAAGTTAATAAAACGTTGTGAAAAGATGATTTTTTTTCGTCGGGATCGAATTTATTTGTGACCCATGTGCTAAGGTGTAGTATCTTCTACAATCTGTCTTTGAATTCCGTTCGAAGTTGAAGCAACAACACAATGAATGTGTTCTTAAGCGGCCTGTAATTACGTTTGCCCACACGCACACGAGCAAATGAGTAATGTTTGCAAGTTAATGACATATTCCCCAAAAAGTGGTGAAAATGTAGTAGTAGACATAGTCATAGAATTAATATTTAGGTTGCGTTTATAATTATTTATTTACTATTTGCAAAGAGAAAAATGTAATATTATTTATTTTTGTTAACTTATGTAATATTTAAATTATTAACATACGTAATATCTTGTGTTATATTCACAAATCTAATTATATTATTCTGTTAAAAGTGGTATATTTATATAAATATCTGTTATTGATCTTCCATAAAACTTATATTATTTGTAAATATTAATTTTTATATAATACTCAATGGCCTTATTCTATGATATATAGAGAAGTGGAAGAAATATAGGAGGCAAATACCTACGTCCATTTCTTCCAGTTTTTCCAATCCAGCCCCACTTACACATAACAAGTGAATAGTTGTCAGATAATCATTTTAGCTGTCAGATATTTTTTCATTAGTTATTCATTACTAGGTGTGGCTGTGGCCCGCACTTCAGCCGCATATAAAAGCATACACTGATCTCGATTCTTGCCATTCTAAGAATCTACGTGATATATTTAATTTAAATCGGTCTCGACGTAAAGATTACAACATACAACTTTCACAGAATGGAAATAATATAAGAAGTAATCACGAGACTTAAAGAGTGTGGTCAGCTTCAAGTGATTATTATTATTACTTTATTGGATATTATGTTTTGCATTAAAACAAAATAAGATTCGGAAAGAGATAAATTATTCAAATAAAACATGAAATTAAAAATGTTTATTAAATAATATAAAATAAAATAAAATATACTCAAGTGCTTAAAAAAATATTTCTTAGTGACCCTGAAACTGCAACTGTTTTATAAACAACTGCCGCTTTGATGACGCTATCCTCGAAATGTTATCTTTTTTAGATTCATAAAAGAATCAAACTAAAAATGTTAAATATATGTAAGTTAGAATAAAAAAACAATCATAGGCTATGTTATTTATCCTAAAACACATACCATAAAAAGGTAAAAACAACTGCACATTATCAAAACAAAATAAAATCAACACATTTTTTTTCGTGGCAAATGGGAACCCTAATAACATTTGGTAAATAAAAATTCTTATTTATATGTGAATGAGACTATTGGCAGTATGTATGTATTTTTTTTCAATATGCATTTTTTTAAATTATAATAATAAGAAAAAACGGGGTAAAATATTTTACTATGCCTAGCAACATTTGCATTATATTGGCGTCTGTCAAATTTATTATTTATTATTTTGTTATCAGTATGAGATGATTGATGATTGATGATGATTGCAGATGTTTAGCAATACAGCAAGTCTTCTGTTTTACTTACCAGGCTTCATTGTCTGGTGGTTTTACACCGGGCTTCATTGTCTGGTGGTTTTCAAGGACAAAACCATTATAGATCCTCGCTTACAGTGATAGGAGAGGGCAATAGATTTCTTACATTAAAAACAATTTGTACTGTTAAAGATATTGGATGCAAGAAGTTGTAGGTTAAGCTTGAGTTAGAACATAAGGTAAAAACTTAAAATAACAATTTTTATTGATGTTGGTAGTGTCTTTAAGAACTGCAGCGCAGATGAAACGTGAAAAATCGTGAAACGGTTTTAGGTTCAGTGTTTTCCTAAAATATTCTAGATTTGAAGTGTATTTTTGTAATAGAAACTAATTTAAAAACATAGAGGCAAGTCAATCTATGTATCAATCTATGTACTGAATAAATTAACCGACTTGGTATTACATGGATCTCACAACTTTTTATGGTAGAAGAATCGAGTTGCGAGACTTGGCTTTTTTTACAAGTTATGTTTTTGATGGCATTAAGGTATTTATGAAGTTCACGGCTGAAGAGTGAACATAAGCCTCTTCCATATATAATTGCCATGCTGGGCATGGCAGTGGCTTGGCAAATGCTGTTTTTTTATTATTTTGAGTTGTTTCGGTTTCATTTCTCTCTGTCGTCTCTTACAAAACCCTCCGAGTGACTTTCCTTACATCACCACTACACCGTCTACACGACTACTAACTTCATTTTGCAAAAAAAAAGTAGTAGGCTTCCTTTTTATATGCGCTATTATGCTTGACTATATGATCAAGAAAGTAATGATCAGCCGCGGCATCCGCTGCTTATGACATTGATAGAGTATCATTCCTTTTAAAGTGTTCTTATATACATTTATAGTATACATGTATCAAAGAGATTTAAATATATAGGTATACTATAGAGCGGACATTGGGAAGATTTATATACAAAAACTTTGAGTTAGTGTGCGTGTAGTACCCTCTAGCTAAAAATAGCAAAACTACGCTATCATTTAGTAAGACAACATTTTAGCTATTCCCCAGTAGGTGACGCTTAAAATATAAGATCGTTTTAGGAATGTTACCCTTTCGAAACCAAAGTATCGATAATGTTGTTGAAGGTTACTAAGTTTGAAATGCTTTAAAATATAATAATAGGGAATAAAATGATTGTTTCATTGTATAAATCTATTTATCATGACTTCCATCACGCAAATATCACTTTAACTTTTTATGCCTCTTTAGTGACATGAAATAAAATATTAATTTACAATAACTAAACATATGATTAGTCGATCGGCGTTGAAGATACATCAAGAAACGCCAAATTCAATAAGAGAGCGCCTCTATGTTTTTAAATTCATTTCTTTTACAAAAATACACTTCAAATCTAAAATATTTAGGAAAACACTGAACTTAAAAGCCGTTTCACGATAAATCATTTTATAAATTTATATTCATACATTCATATTATAAATACGCTGGTATGTTATGTACCAATATTCTTCAAAGAGATTTATGCTCAACAACTTGAGACATTACTGACTCGGTGAAAGAAAGCATAGTGAGGAATACTGAACATTATAATCTGAAATCACGAACATGCACTAAGCAAGTATTGTGATTAATGCTCGTTACTTCCCTGTATGTGAAGACTACTTTGCGCTACAGTAGGCTAATACAGGCTAGTATTATTATAAGAAATGAAATTATTCCAGTACTTTAAACGGTATTTATTTAGAAAAATGTTTAAATTGTTGTAAATCGAACTCATAACTAATACTCATAACAACTTGTATCATTTTAATTTATTTATTAAATTCTCACTGTGCACCATTGCGATATTATGTACTAATGTACTAGAGAAGCCTTTCGGTACATCATACCCGGTACGGTGTACGGTTGGATACTCACTGATGAGTCAACACCCATCACGAAGAGTCGTGTTTTTATCTTTCGTTAATCGTTTCACTATTTCATTTCATTACAACCACAGATATTTTGGTGATTTTATACTGATCCTGCTTTTATATCTTTAAGTAATTATAGTGAAAAATAACCTGTTACAATGTAATAACAGTAAAAAATCACCTGTTACAGTGTAGGTAATAGATAATCTATTTTACTTATTCTGCAATAACTCAGCTTCTAGATTAACAAATCTTTTCAGCTATTAATTGTTTATATATACGCTTTCAAATGGTACTTTCATCTTGTTAACACTTGGGCCCAAGAATGTGTGGAGACGTCTTCTTCTCCTTTTATATTATTTTGTCAATTTCATCAGCTGCACTACTTAAAAGACACTACCCACATCAATAAAAATTGTTATTTTAAGTTTTTACCTTATTTTCTAACTCAGGCTTAACCTACAACTTCTTGAATCTAATATCTTTAACAGTACAATTTTTTTAATGTCACAAGCCTATAGCACTCTCCTATCACTGTAAGCCAGGATCTATAATGGTTTTGTCCTTGAACACCACCAGACAATGAAGCCCGGTATGTAAAAGAGAAGACTTGCTGTATTGCTAAACATCAACACAGCAAGTACCCTCAGCATGTTCATAAGCAACACAGAAAATCTCATCATCATGCCTAAACAAATTTTCCCACCCTTCTACATACAGTAGGCTACTTAGCATAGTTGGTATATGCTACTCATTTTTGTTGGTATGGGTACAGTATCTTTGACTATTTTACCTCCTTAAATATTGTAAATGATTAAATCGGCTTCCTGTATATTATTTTTATCGATAACCCCAATCGATAAATGTCGTCAATCACTAACTTTGAATAAATAGTGACGCTACAGGATAACAGAGGGCGCTTAGTACAATAAAAATAAATTTTCTAGAACAATCTACTAGAAATAATAAAATTCATATCATATTACAATAACAAACCAAAATCACGTTCATTTTTTGCTCCATATCGTGACTTACAATATCTTAATGCAACACCGGGCATATTTTCCATAAAAATATTTTTAAAAGATATGAAAAGAATGCGTCTTGTCTTTATGACGATGTCACTAAGACCATAGATAATATACTATATAGGGTATAACGGAGATATATCCTATAGGACATAAGTTACAGACGACAATTTTGCTGCTGATGTCCGGTCTATTACTACTACTACTTAAATGTCTTTGGCTTACAAGTACCCAACAATCAACTTACACGGATGTAGAATATAGTTCAGACTGGATGCGGCATTAATGCATTAGTCAATAAATATATATTAAAAAAGTAGATTCATACATATAATCATGGACCCTTTTTTCTAGGTCCATGCATATAATAGAATTTTTTTAATGCTTTTTGATTTACTAATTTTACAAAGCATATACAAATAAAATGTACATTAATAAACTGCTAAAAAATATGTTTCTGAGGTGACGTTAAAATACCACAAACTGTTTACATTAATATAAAAAATAAATAAAAATTTTATATATTAAAAAATATTAACTTAAAATATTAAAAAATATATGTCAATACTTTCTACTTTTCCGCTTTAGTAAATTGTTTAAAATAATTCCGAAGCCTTGTGTTAACATACATGGCACATCCAAATGCCACATCTAGTTTTTCCTAAATCATCGAAAGATCGTGGAGTTAAACAAAGTTTCGTTTGTCTGCTTGAGAGCGCTAGTTCCTTTACCAATCTAACAAATCATCCGAATTTGAACTTTATGCTGTATGACAAACTTTAGTTCCTTTTTTCGCCACTGGCAAAATAGAGAACTAGGATCCACTACTGCAGGCATAGAATTATTACGCAAATTCTATGACTGCGGGCGTCTCAGAAATGGACACCAATGCACCTATTGCGTATTTACATGGAAATATTGAAAATATTGCAACTTATACATATTTTGACACAAAACTGACAGTAAATACTAAAATTTTACATACATTTCAAGTCAACTTTCCGCAACCTGCATGTTAGTCCTAAGATAGCGCTTTGCTTCATATTACTTAAAAAACATTTCACACGTACTAAATGAGATAAACACACAAAATGATGTTATAAATCGGAAGGTTACTTACCCAGGCATTGTTTTAACACGATTCACCACACAAACAAACAAAATTTGTACGAAATAATTGCAAAAAAACTGCGATGTTAGTGCGCGTCAATCACACTGATGGCTGACTCAAGGGACAGACGAAATCAACAGATGATATTGATAAAAAATCCTACTAAAGTGTGTAAGCTGGGGGGTTTTTATGCTCTCATTTTTTATCCTGTACACATCAAAATATGGTTGAATGAGTTAGAAATAGTGCATAATGCTTTGTTTCTTCATTAAAAAAGTGGGTATAAAATGTCTAACACTTAGGCCAGCGCCACACTTGACGGAAATTCCGACGCCGAACTTCCGCGGGAGTCAATCCGTTACCATACGTTGCAGCCACACTGGATATTCAGTGGCAGATTATCAGTTGACTGCCAACGCTTATACGGCGTGGTCGTAATGGATCCGATAGAAGTGATAGCTATTTATGAGGCATTAGTCTTCTAATGCCTTAGAAAAAGAAAGCGTAAATATTGGGTTCATCCTTTAAATACTCTTCGACTAGAAATTGGGCAATTTCATACTTTGTATAAGCAACTAAGACATAATCCAGATAAAGCATTCGAATATTATCGAATGTCCATACAATCATTTGATGTATTGTTGAATTTAACGAAGGACTATATTACCAAGCAAAATACAAAACTTAGAACGGCTATATCTCCTGAAGAAAGGCTGACCGTTACATTAAGGTAAGATAAATATTAATAGTGTAAATGAGACAAATTATTTATTATGATTAATCAAATTTTTAATTTTAATCGAATTGAATTGCTGGACCTATTCTGTAATATTTCCTCAATTGAGTAGACCTATTCTCAAATATTTCTTCTATTTCCTCAATTGAGTGTGCTGTTTCAGTTTCAGCTGATTGAATTGGATGAACTTGAGTTTCAATAGATTCGGGTGACTGTATGGTCGAATAGGAACTTGTACTGTTTGTATTCGTAGTATATGCTTGATACACTGGCGGTGACCCATCTGCTATATATGTTGTAGGTGATTGTTCGTATGTACTATAGCTAGGATGGTTGTAAGAATACGTTTGACTATATGATATGTTGTATAGGTTACGATATTTGATTTTATAAATCAAATTCATCACTTCGATTCTGAACTCACAATTTTGTCTTTCATTCAGGCTCTTGATTTGAGGAAGTAAGGAAAGTAAAAATTGCGTGCCGGCATCTTTAACTTCTTTAGGTGATTTTTGCTTTTTATTTATTGCTGTAATTAAACTCTGTTGAAAGACTGTCATTTTAGGTGGACTCAAATTTTCAATTACAGTTTGTTGTGAGTTGACATTACTCGGTTGAGCGTTTGTATTAGTTGATAATTCATCACAAGAATTTTCATTTTGGTCATTATCACCTACCGGAGCGCTTATATTCCCCGATGAGACCCGGGACTCTTTCACCACATCCAAGAATCGCAGCAATTCAACGTACGAGTTTTTACGTTTCTTAGGTGCAGCACTTCCACTTCTTGTATTTTCTTGTTCTTTCACGTAATAATCTCATAAGTGCTTCCATTTCTTTTGAAGTTCATCTACTGTAAAAATAAATAATATGTGTTTATTTTTTTATTGCTGATTCAGCTGCTCAACTAGAGTAAGTTTTGGTGCGGTAGATTTATAAAAAAAATGCGGGCTCTTTCTTACGAACTGGTTCGTATCTTGAACAGTGCTCTAATGGTGGACATTAGGTAGGTACGGTACGGTAGGTAAAGGCCGTAGGTGCCAAAACTTGCTTTATTGGAGCCACAGAATCGGACAATTATTACTTTTGTTGTATTTGTAGGTATCACTTTAGTTTAACGTTTTTTTGTTTCAGGTATTTGTCTACCGGAATGAATTTTAACAGTTTATCTCACGATTTTTTGATGGGACGATCGACTGTTGCAGAAATAATAAAAGAAACTTGTAAAGTAATTTGGAAATTACTGCAACCACTTGAAATGCCCGAGCCAAGTAAGGAATCGTGGTTAAAAGTGGCAGAAGACTTCTATAAATACGCAAATTTTCCAAACTGTTTAGGAGCCGTGGATGGTAAACATATAAGAATAATTAACCCTCACAACAGCGGATCTAACTATTTTAACTATAAAAAGTATTTTTCAATTGTTCTTATGGCAGTCGCCGATTCTAATTATTGCTTCATTTCTATCGATGTTGGATCTTTTGGAAAAGAAGCTGATAGTAATGTATTTAGAAGTTCAAATTTTGGACAAAAACTTTACCATGACATGTTAGACCTACCGGAGGATAAAATACTCCCCGATACTACCGGCCCAGCACTACCATTTGTACTGGTAGCTGACTACGCTTTCGCTTTACATAAACATGTTTTGCAACCCTACCCTAATAAAACATTAGACATAGAAAAACGTACGGTTAACTACCGCCTATCTCGTGCAAGGCGGTATGTGGAATGTATCTTCGGCATATTGACTAACAAGTGGAGAGTTCTTCATACGACCATACTTACTGATCCCGATTTTGCTACAGATATAGTAAAAACAACATGTGTTCTTCATAACTTTGTACGGAGACGGGACGGTTTGAAACTTTGAAATACAACGACGAATTGTTAACTTCTGATCTACCTACATTACCAAACTGTAATACATCTAGATTTTCAGACAGACTTTTAGACATTACTATCAGCTTCTTTTCCAAAAGATCCAACATCGATAGAATTGAAGCAATAATTAGAATCGGCGACTGCCATAAGAACAATTGAAAATATACAAAATTTGACCTGCTCAAAGTTCAAAAACTTTATTAAACTAAGTTTGTATAAAAAGGGTTATTATCATATTAAAGAATTTATAGATGATAATAACCCCTGGAAGTGAGGTGATCGCTCCCAAGCTATTTCTAATTTGTTGTGTTGTTAATTTGTGTAACATACATGATTGTAAACTGTTATTTAAAAAAAAAGTCCCGCTGGGTTTCTTGCTGGTTCTTCCCAGGACAGAGGTTTTTTTCGAACCAGTGGTAATTATACAAAAGAGTGACTTTCAATAAGTATTATTTATAATCTATATTGAATAAAAAAGTTTCTGTTTCTGTTTTTTTTTTTTTTATAGAATAGGGGGCAAACGAGCATGCGGCTCACCTGATGGTAAGTGACTACCGCCGCCCATGAACAACCGCAACACCAGGGGAATTGCAGATGCGTTGCCGACCTTTTAGAAAGGTGTAAACTCTTTTCTTGAAGGTTCCTAAGTCGTATCGGTCCGGAAAATTCGCTGGTGGTAATTGATTCCACAAGGAAGTCGTGCGAGGGAGAAAACTTCTTCTAAATCGCACAGTCGTGGACCGCCAATCATCCAGATGGTATGGATGGTAACGCGAGTTTTGTCGCGATGTGCGATGGTGAAATTGAGCGGCTGGAATTAGTCCGAACAATTCCTCAGAGCACTCCCCGTGATAAATGCGATAAAATACGCAAAGAGATGCAACATCTCTACGCAGTGCCAGTGTATCGAGCCGATCAGAAAGAACTCGGTCGTCGACGATTCGAACCGCTCTGCGCTGGATGCGGTCAAGTGGAAGGAGCTGGCACTGGGGTGCCCCGGCCCAGAGATGAGAACAGTATTCCATGTGGGGCCGTACTTGCGCTTTGTAAAGTTGCAAGCGATGTGCCGGCATGAAATACTGTCTCGCTCTGCTGAGCACGCCAAGCTTTTTAGAGGCCAGTTTCTGTTTCTTATGCCATAAATACGAGAGAATTATTTAAAAAATATTTTATGGAAGAAGGTAAGCTAGAGTGGCAACATAACTTCATTTAGGTAGGGTGACTGATATAGATATTGTTATTAGTTATATAGTTTCCATTTACGATTTCAATTTTATACGAGTACTTATAATTACTTATACCTATGGCAAATTAATAAAGTGATAAAGTCACCAAGTTCTCGCTGTTTTGTTTCTATTTCACTATCCCAACTGTCGAAAAATAATTTTGCTATATCTTCCCATGCTCGTTTGTTTGCCGTTCTGTCCGGCTTTTCTCTCGCTTCTCTTCAGTGGTAGAGCCACGCGGCAGCTTTTGCTGTCGCACGGATGGGCCGGCTCGAACCGGAGTGGTACCACGACCTCACAGAAAACCATTGTGAAGTAGAGGTTTACTTCTGCGTTTCGCTTGGTGAGTGCAGGTGGCCGGAGGCCCTTTTTACTGGAAATGAGGCATTTCATCTTAGTCCTCACGGGTGACAACGCATCTACATTTTGATTTGTAATAGAGGATAGATGTAGATGTCTATGGGCCGCAGCAACCACTTACCATCAGGTAGACTGTGTGCTCGTTTGTCACCCTTATCCTATAAAAAAAAAGTCCCAAAGGCAAACTCTATTTTGCACTTCAAAAATAAATCGTTCAGTGTCGAACATCCTGTGCGTGCGCCGTCACCGCGAGTTATCCGCCGAATGTGGCGCGACGCGATGCATACAAATACCTGAAACGCGACGTTGCCGATCTTAAGACGCCCATTACACGCCTAAACAAGCGTCAATCAGTTCGATCAATCATGATTGACGTTTGAATGATAGAATAATTTCGACATTACACGCTCATGCTGACTGATGTCAGTCAAACCCAAATTTTCGGAGAGAAAGGACCTATCTATAAACTAAGTTCATTTTCGATTCACCATTTAACTGTAATTTAATATCTTGAAAAGAAAAAGAAAAAAAACGAATAGGAAAAATTGTAATAATTAATATCATTTCACCCATTTTAATTTAACGCGCGCCAATGTTCGACTTTTTGGAGCACATAATCGATTCGCAGCTTTATTTAAAACGCATTTATGGACGAAAAATAAGCTTACGTTTTATATTCATTCGTATAGGGTGGATGCCCCTATTACCAGCTTTTTATTGCCAATTTCAATTTCCTTTTGTGTACCTACCTAATGCCTGCATAACATAGGGCTATGCTTTTTGAGTTTTTGGTAGGTACCTATTGTAGGTAAGTTTTAGGGGCACTGAAATGAATTTATAACAACTTTTAATTTGAAAGCATGCATGTCACAAGCATGGAATTGTATTAAGATAGACGACAACAATTATTTTATTTTAATGTTTTACTTCTTACCTTACTGTGGTTTAGCTTTAAGCAGTTCCATTTTTCTTTTAACACTAAAAAATCAATTAAAACAAAATTATAATATTGTATGGTAAACAAAATTATAATATTGTATGGTGTTCTTAACATATACCAAATGTCTGAAAAGCAAGTACGTACCATTTGCTAAACTTTTAAATCAAAAACGAATTTTGAAAATATAGATGAATTGATCATAACTTCCTTAACTATAAAATAAGTTATGTTCTAATTAATTGTATTTATTCCAGCTTATGACATCCCTGATTTATATTACGCGGCTGTTATTAGGTACTTCATATTATGTACGTCAAACCAAATAACAGCCGGGCGGCTGACATTAAGCACTCCATACATTTTGTTAATCTAATTACAGCCCCATTAATTTCCACTAAAATAAAATAAAAAACTTATAGATTTAAACAAAAATAGCTGCATTACTATGCCTATAGTCACATTCATATAAATCAAAAAGCCTAAACATGAGCGAATGTAAAATGTGCTTAATTTTATCGGGACCATAACTTGTCAAAAAGTGGAGTGGCGACGGGCTGCGTGAGCGCGTGGAAGCCGCCTCTTCAATATATTCTGCATCCGCCTCCATTGCTGTCTGAGCGTTGACTGACGCGTGATTGACGAAATGCCATTACACGTTCAATCAAAATTCGTGACTGATAGTTGATTGACGTAAAAATCAAAATATCCAGATATTTGTCAATCAATTTCATGCAACCGTCAATCACCGCATTACACGGTAGGTTATTCGTCAATCACAACCGTGATTGTTGTAAAACTGACAGCAAAACCTACCGTGTAATGGGCGTCTTACACGCCTAGGCAAGCGTCAATCAGTTCGATCAATCATAAGACGCCCATTACACGCAAAGGCAAGCGTCAATCAGTTCGTTCAATCATGATTAATGTTTGAATGATAGAATAATTTAGCCATTACACGCTCATGCTGACTGATATCAGTCAAACCCAAATTTTCGGAGGGAAAGGACCTACATATAAACTAAGTTCATTTTCGATTCACCATTTAACTATAATTTAATATCTTGAAAAGAAAAAGAAAAAAAAACGAATAGGAAAAATTGTGATATTTAATATAATTTTACACATTTTTATTTAACGCGCGCCAATGTTCGACCTCTTGGAGTGCATAATCGATACGCGGCTTTATTTGAAACGCATTTATGGACGAAAAATAAGCTTACCTTTTATATTTATTCGTATAGGGTGGATGCCCCTATTGCCAGCCTTTTAGTGCCAATTTCAATTTTTTTTTGTGTACCTAATGCCAGCATAGCACAGGGCTATGCCTTTTGAGATTTTGGTAGGTACCTATTGTAGGTAAGTTTTAGGGGCACTGAAATGAATTTATAACAACTTTTAATTTGAAAGCATGCATGTCACAAGCATGGAATTGTATTAAGATAGACGACAACAATTATTTTATTTTAATGTTTTACTTCTTACCTTACTGTGGTTTAGCTTTAAGCAGTTCCATTTTTCTTTTAACACTAAACAATTAATTAAAACAAAATTATAATAAAAATTATGTATTGTAGTATACCGATTACTTATACTTTATCATCGAAGTTTTTGAATCTTCATCGTCATTTCAGCCCTTCACAAGTCGACTACAGAACATCATCCTCCATAGACTGCCGCAAAGCATGGTCCTGAACCATTTTCCTTGTTATGACTTTTTGTTTATGTTCTAAGTTTTAGTAAAATTAGCATTACTAAGTTATAGTTAATTACATTTATTGTTTGTTTTTGTCTTTCTCAAAAAATAATTAAATATTGTATGGTGTTCTTAACATATACCAAATGTCTGAAATTTTTACGTTTCATTTGTTAAACTTTTAAATCAAAAATCAATTTTAAAATATAGACGAATTGATCATAATTTCCTTAACTATAAAATAAGTTATGTTCTAATTAATGGTATTTATTCCAGTTTATGACAGCCCTGATTTATATTACGTGGCTGAAATTAGGTACTTCTTATTAGGTATGTCAAACCAAATAACAGCCGGGCGGCTGACATTAAGCACTCCATTATTTACAGCCCCATTAACTTCCACTAAAATAAAATAAAAAACCTATAGATTTAAACAAAAATAGTTGCATTAGTCACATTCATACAAATCAAAAAGCTTAAAGATGAGCTAATGTAAAATATGGTTCTCGGGACCATAACTTGACAAAAAATTAGGAAAATGAGCGTTTTTCGTCGCGTACGTGTTTTGATTTTTAATTTAACACTGTTAGGTTTAAAACTGTGGGTAATATTTGAAATATACTTTCCTCTAATTGCGAAGTATTTTTTAGCCAACAATATTTGTAGTTGCTACTAGACATCTTGTTTACGAAGTAAAAAGGCGGAATGGCTGAAATTAGGAGCGAGGCTGGTATTAGAGGCATCCACCTTACCCGGGGGTTTTCGTGTCCCACAACTCTGGGATAGCCTCAAAATTTAAAATAAAATCTTTTTCTGGCTGAAGCGCGTTTGGCGGGAGTGGCGACGGGCTTCTCGAGCGCGTGGAAGCCGCCTCTTCAATATATTCTGAGTCCGCCTCTATCGCTGTCTAAGCGTTGACTGACGCGTGATTGACGAAATGCCATTACACGTTCAATCAAAATTCGTAACTGATAGTTGATTGACGTAAAAATCAAAATATCCAGATATTTGTCAATCAATTTCATGCAACCGTCAATCACCACATTACACGGTAGGTTATTCGTCAATCACAACCATGATTGTTGTAAAACTGACAGCAAAACCTACCGTGTAATGGGCGTCTAACTGAGGTTTGATGAATAATTTGGACATTACATTTACTGATCGTCAGTCAAACCCAAACTTTCGGAGGGAAAGGATGGATAATCATAAGAAAAAGGCCTGTGCTGCAATTTTAATTGCAATTTTGTGTAAAAAACGTACAAAAAGAAGACGCTGGGCAAAAGACTGGCTTTTAAAAAGGTATTTCTATACCCATATCGATTCATTGTAAATAAATATTTGCATTTACTTATCAAAAATTGGCTAAATCACAGTATTGAGGACAACTCGAAACAATTCGGTTATAACGCCTACACTAATGGTTCATACTAAATAATTGACAAAATTTTTGCCTTTACATTTCTGAAAGGCGCTTATTAAGTTATAAAATTTAACTGTTAATTATTTTTTTTAATTAATTGTAATAGGTAAAACAATATATACATAAAATATTACCTGGTTTAACTGATTGGATTCTTGTAATAGAGCAACAGGTTGTTCCAATTTTCTTAAAAAATATAGGTACCTACGGGAAATACCAAATTCGGCGGCGGTAGTTGGATCTCATTGAATTAATTTTTTTTCTTCACATCATCTATGGTAGCGTCTTTCTTAATTTTTCTCAAAATAGACAGCAACTTCGCCAACTTTTCATTTCTGCAATCAAATCTTACCTTTAATTTTGGTAGTGATGTTTGCTAAATAAAACATATACCTACCTATAAACTAAGCTCATTTTCGATTCACCATTTAACTGTAACTTAATATCTTGAAAAGAAAAAGAATAAAAAGGAATAGGAAAAATTGTAGTAATATTTTTAAATTTTTTATTTTTAAAGCCGATTGTAAACCGGTTTCAAACGTTTATAACGTTTGAAACCGGTTTACAATCGGCTTTTTGAGGGTACTAAAAGGAACTGGAACTATACACTCCCGCTCTCTTTCTCGCTTTAGTAAATAACGTTTCTGAGTAAACAAAAAGGATAGAAGCACAAGAAAGTGCGATTCCGTGCTGCCAGATGTAGTTCAACCCTAAGCTCTAAAACGGTTAACTCTATAGGTTGTGTAAAATCTGTAAAATTAGACCGTTTAAAACCCCTATACAGATAACCTTTCCGGTTGGTCATGACATTAAAAATGGTAAAAACATTTCATAGACTAGGCGCATATTATATATTTTTAAGCATACAGGAACATTATTTCGATAATGATTACGTTCCACATAACATTGAACTGGCAAACTTGGTGATGGAAAAATATGCAAGCACCAGAATTAGCTACCTCGCAAAAAAAGAGTGATCCCAAAAAGTGTATTCGTCACATATACCAAACTTATTCACTATAAAAACCAGTTAAAATATAATATAATACTTTTTCAATTTGTTTTAATTTTGGTAATTTTGTATTATTATATTATACCTTATGTATTTTTTTCAAATTAACTTTGAATGTAATATTACTCATTAAACATTTGTTCATTTTTATTTTATTTAATTTGCTAATGTAACTTGCATAAAATTTCATCGACATATCCATATCGACAAGGCCCTCGCACTAGTTGTTTATAGCTTATGCACTGTAACGATGAGACATTTATAAGAGATTTTCAAGGTTGTGTGAGTTTTGCTTAATCGTGTGCTCATATTATGCGTAACGACGTGGCCCAATGTTTACGATTTGCTTAGTATGCGTTACCTCGCCTCCCGCTAGAAGTGACAGACTTTTTTGTTTGGAACTTTATGCGCATGGCATCTCCTGTTAGTTGAATACTCTAAGACTGATCGTGATCGTCCGCGACGGAACGACCGATCTTCCGCGTAGTGTGCCCGCTATTTGTAATTTATATTAAATAACATGTATTGACGTTCCGCCGTGGAAGATCTGCGACGGAATTTCCGTCAAGTATGGCGCTGCCTTAAGCTAGGGTCCCACGGCCTGTTTTGTCACAGGTCAGACCGCGCCAGGCCGGACAACAGGCCGTGGGAACCATCGCATCCGATGAGGCCTGTGGTGGCCTTTTGGCGCCCGTCCGATCCAACAGGAGTCGGTAAGATCAAAGGCGCGGCGCGGCGCGGCGCGACGGCGCCTGTCGCGGTCTGTACGGGCGCGTCTGCGTCGATTGCAATCGTTCATTTCAACTGCGGTGGCGCTTGCGCGTACATGCTCATGATGGAATGGACGAACGAGCTTATATTCGAGTTTTAAACTCTTTATGAAAATAAACCAGCGCTTTGGAATAGTACGTCGCCTCAACATAAAAACAAGAACGGCTTCTGTTGATGACGACACCCACCAGCGTCGTTTCTTCTGCTTTCTTTTTACTTGGTTTATCAAACGTTCACGACTGAATAAAACCACAGCGGCTGCACATGCAGACTTGCGCTCCGTATCACTTAACATGTTGGAATGTCAGTCGACAGGCCGCACCAGGCCGGCACACGCCGTGGGAACGCTCAGTACGGGCCGCGACAGGCCCATACAGGCGGGACAACGCCTGGCGCGGCCTGTCGCCTGGCAGGCCGTGGGACCCTAGCTTTATAGACATCCGCAGTTGAGAGGATAGTATACCTATATAAATCAATTTATTTTTTTATTATTATTCAATTAAATCTCTTTGGATTCAACCCACATTTCACTTAATATTTCGAAATCTATCGCAAAAAAAATATGTCATTATTTTGATTGACAGATAAAAATATTGACTATCTTTTTAATTAAGGGGCAAAAAATTAAAAATACACTCAAATAACTTTTTCTTAGACGAAAAAAATTACAACTGAAACTTCAAACGACATTAACTCAAAATTGACTTTGTGTGGATTGAGTGGCTTAGCTTTCCATTACCTTCCATCGAGTTTGGTGTTGATACGTATTTTTACAGAAAGGTTACATTTTTATAAGCACACACACAAAGTTTCAATACGCGGAAACGCGAACTTTTTGAGAAAAAACATTATTTGTAAATTAATTATTTTTGCAATGTTTATGTTACATTCCTAGTTGACTTCCATCGAGTTGGGGGTTGATACATCTTTTTACAGAAAAGTTACACTATTATAAGCACACACATAAAGTTTCAATATGCAGAAACACGTACTTTTTGAGAAAAAACATTATTTGTAAATTAATTATTTTTGCAATGTTTATGTTACATTCCTAGCGTAAAACTGGCGCCATTTTGTAATGTCATTGTCGTCGTCAGTACGGATGTCGTTTCTTTCCGAAAAAGATAGATTTTTAAATCGATTCGTATCGTAAGCTGTCGTTACATCACAAAAAATGGGTTACAATTTTATAAGCACACACACAATGTTTAAATATGCGGAAACACGTAATTTTTGAGAAATAAATTAATAAAAATCACTTATTTCAATATTTTGTTGTTTTTTTTAATTGGCTTTACGGCTCTGGGTTCTAGCTCTTCTGAGCCTATTTTATTACGAATTTCCAGACATTCGTTGAATGGGGGGAGGAGGTGTAGGGGACTAATTCAGAGGGATTTCTATTGAAAGCTAAGCTCTTATGTCAAAGAACCAAATTTATTGACCCCATACTGATTTTTGGAGAGCCTATGATTGCCGACCTCAATATGGATACATACATAAGAAAGTAAACCACAGCGATCGTATAAATAAATTTGTGGCACCAGACGGGACACACACACAAAGAATAGAAAGTCACTGGCGAAATTTAAAAGTGATGTTCAGTAGGGACGGTTATAAAGGAAACTTCACAGAGTGGCTCATTGAATATTCTTGGCGAAGAAAAATAAAAATAGAACATAAAGATGTCTTTGAAGAATTAATTAAAGCGATACAATATGTGTATAAAATTGATTAATAAATTATTGATTATATTTGATTTGTTTTAATTTAACAGTACCTATTAGGGATAAAATAGGTTAGGTTCTACTTATGTCAAAGAACCAAATTTATTGACCCCGACTCCACGTGGTACGAGTCTGTCCTACCCCTAGAGTGGTTATATAGAACCGGAGGCGCGTAGGGGGAGCAGCCTGCGCCTGCTGTAACGAGTCGGAGCGGCTGAGGCTGGTCGCCGAAGGCGACCAACAAGCCGAAGCTGCGGAGGCGAGGAGAGATGCCTGCGATTTGTTACGCAAAGGCGTAGAGGCTGCTCTTCCCGCAGCGCCGGAGACGTTGCAGTCTCAAAATAAATACAGAAATCCCGCTGAAGAACCCAGAGCCGTAAAGCCAATTTAAAAAAAAAACAACAAAATATTGTTAAAATAAGTGAGTTTTATTAATTTATTTCTCAAAAAGTACGTGTTTCCGCATATTGAAACTTTGTGTGTGTGCTTATAAAAATGTAACCTTTCTGTAAAAATACGTATCAACACCAAACTCGATGGAAGGTAATGGAAAGTCGTACCGATTGAGTCCTTTCTGCTTAACTACGTCCAATTTAGATCGATAGTATTTTACAAGTTAGATTAAATAATTTTGTGTGAGAGTTGGAAAAACTGGGATCCTGGAAATTCTGTTAACAAAATTACAGTTGCAGTTACTCAGAGGCGCAATCCTTCAAGGCTCCGTGTTCAAAACCGCCCTCCCCGACATAGTTGGTCTACCAGCGGCTGTGCTGACTGCTTCCTGTTTCATGTTGGTCTTCCAACATGCAGCCCTCACGCCGGAGCTACACCCCACGATACCCACCATTGGCTCCTCCTCATGAACATGTCTGGTACGAAGGGGCACCTGTGAACCTATGTGTGATATGCCAGCTCCACTATATCCTTCATTACCTAATGTACCACCTGTGAGAGCGTTCTTAGAACGAGCCCTGGAAAACCTCAGCCTATGAAAGTGACTGAGCTATAATGAACTACATAGGTTCATCCAGTGTAGCCACCTATTCACTTATCTTTAAGAAAAAAAAATATCTTGTTTATCGAAAGTAATTGAAACAAAATGACGTTGCAGACATCTAGTAGACATCAGGCCCAAAGGAAAAAGTTAGAAATTATATTCATCTAATTGTTTATTGTTTTGGAAATATTCTCAATTAAATTATTTTTTCTGATATATTAATTTTACAGGCAAGCAGCCTTAGCCGCAGCTTTTCCTCAAGGCATTCGCTGTCAGAAACGTTTGGAGTACGGATATTGGAGCTATGAATGCAAAGTTATAAGAAAAATTTTGGTTCGACCCTCACGAACACAAGTTCTCAAGAAGAATTTTAAGTCTAAGGAGGAAGGTCAGTTGTTGTGAAGCGACAATTAAAAGAGAAAGAACCTAACCTAAGAACAGCAAAACAACAAAAGTAGACCAAGAAAATAATATATTTAAGTTTTTTTAAAGAGTATTTACAATTTTATAAAAAAAATGAAATATGAAGATGATGGATGAAATGAGATTACAATTAGGTTTTAAAAAAAATAAAGATAGGAGAATAGGACAATATAGTTTTATAGTGGAGCCTGGAGCCTCGCTGCTTTTGTAGAAATAGGCACACGCAGAGCTTGAGGTTTCTCAGCGGCGACGGCACGCAGCGCCTGGACTGGGCACACGCAGCGTCCGGAGCCGGCGCACGTAGCGTCTGGGGTAGGTGCGCTCAGTACTTGGAGAAGTAGTCGCCGCGCCCAGAGGTAGCGCGGGCAGTAGGTGCACTCGGCGACTGGAGCAAGCAGTCGTAGCGTGCCCGAAGGTAGCGCGGGCAGTAGGTGCACTCGGCGCCTGGAGCAAGCAGTCGTAGCGTGCCCGAAGGTAGCGTGGCCCCGCGCTTGAAGCAGACTGCCGACGACTTCACGTGTAGATGGAGGCTTGCAGGATCCCGGGGCAAAGCCGCCCCGGGATAAGGCCTTTAGTAGATGTTTCTCGTTTGAGAACTGAAGCGAGACTGTCCTGTATTCTCCAATTGCTCGGCTTTTATATCTTTTTAGAGAGAACGAGAAATTATTTAAATTAAAACGAAATTTATTGTAAATGACCTACAGCCAAAGAGTATTTATGTAGAAAGAACATCATACCAGAGACGAATTTGAATAAAAGTTACCATAACAACGACATAAATAATAGTTGTCATATTTAGCAATTTTTTGTTTTTGGACTATTATTAAGAAACTATTACATTTTAGTTAGAAATGAGATATTATTCACATAGGAAAAACTAATGCACGGCAGCGTGCACGAAGCCTGAAATTGTAGAGTTACAGAGAATTCAATAAAAGACCAAAAAAGGTAAGACTCCATTGACAGCTATTTTAAAAGTACTAAATAGTGTGAAAATACGCAGTAAAATGATATGTTATTGTGTAAAAACGTTACAGGATCCTATATAAATAAAGGTGATGCAAAATATAAATGCAGAAAATCAAAAACAGAATGAAAGAAATAGTATAAAGTGATGCAAAACATGAATGCAGAATATCAAAACAGAATGGAGAATTAGTGTACAATGAAATGTAAGTAGCATAACACTACACAGTGCAGGTTAGTTTGAAAACATTCTTATTATGCATAGTCATCTTAATTTCAGTTTTTTTTTATAAATCTGAATATTGGCAGTAGTTCAATAAAATAGTCGCCAAGTGTAGGATTCTGAGAACTAAGCAATTTTAAACCGGGAACGGCTTAAAATTGCTTTGACGGCTCCGTGGAGCAGTGGCTTAACAATGAGTTGTTGCGCTGGAGCCGCGGGCTCGAATTCCGCACGGAATAAGTACCTATTTGTATGGCCTACAAATAATTGTTCCGGGTCTGGATGTTTGTCCTCGTGCAATTTATGTTTGTAAACTGCCTCCACGACACCTAGTGAGGGGGTAACGTTTTTTAAGGAATGATAAAAGAAAATTATTATATAGTGGTCTGTTGTAATGTTGCTTATCCTGGTAATTATACCGGGTTATTTTTCAAAGTGTAGTCAAATTTTAAGCTTAAGTTCAAATATATAAATAATGATATACTGTTATTGCAGTTTTTGAAAATAAGTAAATAAGGCTTCTACTTTCATTTGAAATTATCCCTAATTGATTGTGAGTCATGGGCTACAACGTTTATGCCTACTGATCGACCCTAACAAATGCGTGCGTGCGTATTACAACCAGTTAAAATAATGCATTAAAACGCAATTTAAATTTAAAAAATAAAAAGGACAGAATATTTGAAATTTTTTAATTAATTTTCTTCACTATTTGCCCAGAATGAGTACATTCTGAACCTTCTCTGCAAATTTGGCTAGTTATTACAAAATAACCCTGTATAATTTTACTATATTTCATGTTAATTGATTAGCTTTGATCGCTTCACTTGTATGAGGCTATAAGAAATATTATATGAATAATTATTTAAAAAATGTTGGTATAAAAAATATTCTTATTATTATCTTTATTATTAACTTATTGTCTGGAGATTTCATCCAATCTATTCTCAAAGGCGTTCACTGTAGCACATCAATCACGATTTGCGGTAGTTTATTTCAATTAAATGAAAACACAATTTGAAATAAAATTCTTCTTGCGATTCCACGAGCAACCCTATGGACGAGTTTAAGTTGATGTCTTCTCAGACATTGATTGCTATTCAGTAAGTATAAATTTAACAGGTTAGGCACATCATATTACCTGTAAGTGTTTTTTATGTTTCATTCAGACTATATCTGACTGCAGCACTCTAGTGTTGCTTTCAGTCGCAGTTCATGTTGTGCTGTTATTTCAAACATGCAGCGACTTTATTTTCTTCTTTAGTATTATGTAAAATGTTGACTGGAAGGCTATTAAGAGATTGCTATTGGGAAGAGGTTCATAGAATGATATGTTGCAAGGGAATTGTTTAACTTACAATGCTGGACATCTAAAACAATTCCCAATCGCATTCTTAGTTAAGTTCAAATACATTTTAGCATAACTATTAAATTTGTGATTGTATTTCTTTTCGTTACCTTGAAGCCTGATAAACAATCTAATTGAGAAATTTTAAACATTTTATTTAGTTATAGCTATAGTTGTAAGGATGTTGTAATTATTATTGTATATAATATATTTAAATTTCTTATCATTAAAGATATTTAAATATATAGGTATACTAACTACTTAAATGTCTTTGATATGTATATTTTATGTTCACGCAAAAGCGTTAGTGTCAGGCATCGACGTTAGATGGCACTCGGCTCGGTCGATACGGAATGACGTTTGTGTGTGTTGAACGTCCGAGTTGACTGAACGGTGGGAGTCGAGAGCGAAAGATTAGAAGTCTTCTTTGCGTCGAAAGAGAAGGCAGTCCATTTGGTTTGGGAGCTCTTAGATCTGATTTTATGTTAGGCGCGTATAGTGAATATACCACTGGGAATGGTGGCGCGTGTTGAGAGTTTACCCGGGACTTTAGGTTTAACGCAGAATCTGTATAAGTGGATTCGACTGTATTAGTTACTAGTGCGGTAGTTAATATTCTAGAAATAACGGTGACCTTTGACCCGTACGTTCTGTGTTCATTTTCGCGAGTAAATCGTAACAAAGGAAGAAAGTGACTGCGGAAGGCGACCTTAGCTTGGAGAGGAGCTGAGGGCCGAACTGCTGCAGGGGGAACGGTCAAATAAGGTCAACAACACTACCAGCCACACCCAAATACACATCACTGACCTTTACTTCCTAGCACAATACACCCACACGAGACCTGACCGAATCCTGAGGGACCAGTCGCCTTGAATAGAGGTAAGTAAGCTCTGTACAATAATTGTAACGCTCCCCCCGGATTATTTAGTGTAATTAGACTTTTAACCCGTGGCGTGAGGACGCCCGACCAGCATCTGCCTGTAGCTTCTTCGTCTATGGGCCGCGAAGGATTCTACTCCTGGGATAGGCAGCTGCCGGCCGTAACATTTGGTAGCAGAACGCGGTGCTGGGATCGATTCCCGGTCGATCCACCGACCATAGTATTTGATAAAAATTAAATAATTTTGGTGGCAGGGAGCGTTGGGTTGATTGGTTTAATTTTGTGTCTACAATCACTATCTCTATTACGGACGGAATACGTAAAAATATTTTTTTTTATTATATACGTAATAATAAAATTACTTTCTTTGTTAGCTTGCTTTGTTGTTTGCGGGTAAATTTGAAAAGCCACGCCCGGTTTAGCGCGCAAGCGGGAGATTGCGTCATGTAGGTAGATGGTTATTTTTACGTAATCGGTTAATTATCGTTGTCGGATGGTTGTAGTGTGTTACTTATCGAAGGGTCGATTTCCGAGCAAGGCATTTTTTGTTGATGTGTATCTTCGTTATGTATCTTTCGTATTGTAATTTGTATTTGAACTAAAGAGTGGTAATTTGTATTTACGTAATTTGAATTTAACTTGATTTGATCGCACTAGTATTTGTTATTGTTAATTTGATTTGCCTTTTCTTTTGTACTAACTTGTGTTTGATTTAATAAATAGCGGTTCTTATTTGTGTAATTTCTATTCAACTCGATTTGATAGGAACTGCATTGGTTAGCTGTTAATTTTTTTGTATTTTTTATTTGTTATTTTTGTAATTGTGCTCGAGCGGCGTCGTAATTTGTATTTAGTAGTGATGTCCTCGCCCAAGATGCTAATCCGTTGCCTGCGGACTGAGTTACGCTGGGCCACCAGCGCCCATGCTTTGATAGGTCGACCGGATAGGGTCCATAATTTGATGAAGCGGTTCGAGCAGGTCGATGCTCGAAGGGCTGCAGTGGAGGAGGCTTACGCTGAGCTCGAGGATTCGGATGTGGAAAAGGGAGTCCTGGACTCCTGCTTCGCAGACTACGAGCAGTTCTTGTGGCTCACGGACGAGTTGATCGAGGCTGAAGGCAGGTATGCCGAAGAGGCGCGTGAAGCTCGGACGAGTGGCCTGCCCGAGTCCGTTCGGAAGCAGCCTCAGCCGGAGCTGTTGGGACGACTCCCAACTCTGGACTTGCCAAAGTTCTCCGGGGTCCTTTCCGAGTGGCTGACCTTCGTTGGTCTTTTCGACGGCCTAGTGGACGCCCGGAGTGACTTGACTCCGAGCCAGAAGATGGCGTACCTCTTGGCCTCACTGGAGGGTGAGGCCCTGGGCGTTGTCAGCCATTTGAGCTTGTCGGACGACGCCTACCAGACTGCTCGGGACCTCCTAGCCAGAAGATACGCCAACGTCCGGCGAATTGCGGACGAACATGTTAAGCAGCTTCTGAGCCTCCCGCTGCTGAGTGACCGGGCCAGACTACGTCCGGACCTGTTGGATCCAGTCTTGGTGGCCTGTAATATGTTGAGGCGGCTGGATTTACCAGTGGGCGAATGGGCCTTCTTGTTGCTCCGCATCGTGCTGTCCCGTCTACCTCTCGACCTTCAAATGCATTTTGAGGAGAGGTACGGTGGGGACGAGGCCTCCTATATTCCGCCCTTCTATGACCTGCTGCGGTTTTTGGAGGAGCAGTGCCGACAGATCGAGCACGCGGCGGGCACCGTCGACGACTTACGAGCCGTGCCCAGTGAGAGGCGAAATCCGCCGGGCAAGTCGTCGTCAACCCCCCCCTGCTCCTATTGTCGAGCATCTGATCACCGGGTAACGTCTTGCCCAAAATTATTAAGTAAGCCGGTTCCGGCGAGGCGAACTATCGTCAAGGAGCGCCGCTGGTGCTACTCCTGTTTGGAAGGGCACCTTCAGCGAGACTGTCCGCACCAGCGGCTCTGTCTGCATTGCCAGGGCAATCACCATGCCGTACTGTGCCTGGGTGCAAACGGCGTCTCCTCTCGGGGCACTGCCAGGCCCTCGACCCCCACGGGCGGGGGCGCTCCGCCACTCCCTCTGACGGGCGACGCTCGGCGCCCGCCGGCTAGCCACCAGGCCCCTAGGTTTGAAAGGGGTCCCTCCCCCGACCAGTCGGGGGGTAATTCCCCCAGGGGCGGGGGTGTCATCACCCCCCCTCAGCGTGCGAAGAGGAACTTCACGGCCACTCATCGGTCCGCTGGACCCTTCCCACTCCCGTTAGCTGAGTGGCCGCGACTGGTGTACCACTGTACCCCATTTGATGGAGGCGGCCCTAGCTAGCTGCCGCCTTAGCTCCCACCATGGCTGCCTCTACTGAGCCTTAAGCCGTCAACAGTCCACTTGTCAAGCTGTTCTGTTGCCGACGGCCTCAGTGAGGGCGTACAACCCGAGTGGCGACCGTTAGCGGTTGCGCTCTGTCAGTATCGGGTTCACGCGGTGTGGCCTCCACTTGGTGGTGGGAAGATTAGGGCCCCCTGGAGCGTTGAATCACGCTCTCAAGGGGTATTAGATTTGGTTTGGTCGAGCACTTAGCTAAAAATTCTTTAAATTTAAATTAAAATGCTTTGAGTTTTCCGCGATGAATTCATATTGTAGCGGTTGTGATTAAAAGAATTGAATTTAAAATACTCCTTTAAATGCTGCTGCATATGTTTTGTAAATACATTTGATCACTGCGTTTGCTGTTGCACGGAAAATGGAGATTAAATTGTGTGCCCTTTTTGAGTGCTTGTGCGTGTGCTTGTAATTGTATTTGATTGTCGCGCCTGTGCTGAAGGGAAGTTTGAATTCATTTGAAATTTGAATGGCGCTCTATTTTGAAAATTATGTATATGTTTGTGATAGTGTTTAATCATTTTGCTTTGTGATAAGGAAGGTTGAAATTAGATAACCCTGTGGTTGCCGAAGGAAATAGGAGTCAATTCTCTTTTGGTTTAGATTTTGTTGGCACTGTCTAAGATATTTATTTGAAATAAGAAATAGGGCTGTCCCTTACGTTTGTTGTTTTGTTTACTTTGCCATTTGACACAGTTGACCTATGTGCATCGGTGATTACTTGTTTTAATTAATTCTGTAATTGAACATTGATGCTTTTGAAAAATTAGTTGAAATATGAGCATAGGATCACCTGCTAGGGACCATCTGTGCGTTTCGTTCAGCTCTCCACAGACGACGTTCATGGGGAATTTGGGGGTGCTCTCTGCACTGAAGCTTGAAGGTCCCTCTGGGCCGCTTCGTGTCGCGTCGCTGTTTGCAGACCTGATCCGGTCGAATTGCGGAACTAATCATAGGAGCGCAGATAGGTGTTTGAAGGAGGTCGTCTGACTTCTGTCTAGGAATAGGACTTATTTATGTGCTGCGATGTCCAGGAAGGGCATCCAGTTCAACTCTCCGGCTAGCCCACGTAAGGGCTGCAATTTTGGGGCGTTGGTTAGTGTTGCAAGATCTGATTGGGTGCGTAAGGTGGCCTAGTTTGGTTGTAGATTCGATCTTGCAACTTGCCGTCGCGACCCTGTCCCGCTGACCGGTTTGCTCGCGGACCTAAATCCTTATGTCCGGGACGGGGGTTTGTTCACGCAAAAGCGTTAGTGTCAGGCATCGACGTTAGATGGCACTCGGCTCGGTCGATACGGAATGACGTTTGTGTGTGTTGAACGTCCGAGTTGACTGAACGGTGGGAGTCGAGAGCGAAAGATTAGAAGTCTTCTTTGCGTCGAAAGAGAAGGCAGTCCATTTGGTTTGGGAGCTCTTAGATCTGATTTTATGTTAGGCGCGTATAGTGAATATACCACTGGGAATGGTGGCGCGTGTTGAGAGTTTACCCGGGACTTTAGGTTTAACGCAGAATCTGTATAAGTGGATTCGACTGTATTAGTTACTAGTGCGGTAGTTAATATTCTAGAAATAACGGTGACCTTTGACCCGTACGTTCTGTGTTCATTTTCGCGAGTAAATCGTAACAAAGGAAGAAAGTGACTGCGGAAGGCGACCTTAGCTTGGAGAGGAGCTGAGGGCCGAACTGCTGCAGGGGGAACGGTCAAATAAGGTCAACAACACTACCAGCCACACCCAAATACACATCACTGACCTTTACTTCCTAGCACAATACACCCACACGAGACCTGACCGAATCCTGAGGGACCAGTCGCCTTGAATAGAGGTAAGTAAGCTCTGTACAATAATTGTAACGCTCCCCCCGGATTATTTAGTGTAATTAGACTTTTAACCCGTGGCGTGAGGACGCCCGACCAGCATCTGCCTGTAGCTTCTTCGTCTATGGGCCGCGAAGGATTCTACTCCTGGGATAGGCAGCTGCCGGCCGTAACATTTTATAAGGCTTAATTAAGATATACCTGTGTTGTTCATTGGTGTATTTAAAATTTAGAGGCGATTTATTCTTAAACTAATAGTACTAGTAATAGTACTGTTATGCTTTGTAAAAACTTGCAAACATTTTTAATCAACACATTGATGTTCACGAGTAAAAAAATAATGCTGTTATCTTGAAAATTTTACTTTTTTTTAAATTTTCAATCTTACATAACTAGGTGGGTATATTTAAAACATTAATATTAAAATTACGGGTTGACAACAGGTTACATTGTATGCTAGTAAATATATCATTCACTGTATGAATAAAAAAAAATCTACAATTTGGTTTATAAGGCACACAATTTACATTTTCATTACATGGTGATACTTATGTTTCAGAAATATATTCCCACTAATCGCTCTACTCTATCCCTAACCATTCACACATTCAACCTTGCCTCTGAAATATTAAGCTTAACCGGTTCAGTGCGGGTGACACGTCAGGCGTGCCATCGAATACTTTTGTGTGTGGCGTATGACACGCAAGGCGTGTCTCTTTAAAAATCGTTATAACTCGCTCAAATTGCTTTTTGGAAAATGTATTCAGAACAAAATATTAATTATTTTGCAAGTAGTTCATGCCTGCGGCTTCGTTTCTGGATATTTTGAAAAATTTAAATTTTTAGCAGTTGACAACCTTTTTTAACTTGTACATGGTACCGTTTTTACTTTATAGGTTTTTAAAACATATTGTGGAAAAATATTCTAATAAGAAACAAATGAACAAATAATAGCACTCATTGCGATCGCTCACAAACTCAAGTTGTAAACAAGTTTCTAGAAAACAATTCTCCTGTTAAAAAAAAACAATGCCTTTATCTCTTTTGCTTAAAATGGTTGAAGTGCCGACTTATTACTATAATTTGGCCGAATGGACCTACGAAGTACCATGTGCTCTTGTGATATGATATAAGGTTTATTTTTGCTTGAAACAGTTCGAAACCGTTCATGCATAAAAAAAGTTCGCTAATAAATAGTCTTTTGTCAATCCGCCGCCGTATAGCGCCGGCGTTTTTTTCCTTTTGAAAACACTTGCTTTGCTATTCTTACTAATTAGACGTTTTCAGATCGACTTTACTTTTACATTAGTATAACATTAAATAATATTTAACATTTGTAAATATCAATGAATGATGTACCTTATTTTTTTTTCAAATTAAGGTTCTTCATTGTTTGATATTTACAAATGTTATTGGGTCAATCAACTATTCGACCCACATTTTGAAGAGGTCAGGCAAAATATTTTTTTGAGAAATAAATATTTAATATGTACATTCTGACATGAAAAGTGTGTTAGAAATATCAACTACTTTATATATTTCAAAGGGTAACGACTTTTATTTATTATTTTGGCCACAATTTGCAAAAATGTATGAGCACCCTCTAAAAACTGTCTACTGCGTAACCTATATATAGTGATCGATATAGTCTGAATAAAACAAATATATAAATGATTCGTAGCCTTTATTTACTTTTTTACGCAAAATCAGTTGCTGTAATAAAGTTAGTCTTAAAAATTGTTTAATTTTTATCTTAAAAGTAATCAATAAATTGTATCTTGCGTTACCAACATCCAAAAAAAACACGCAACTTTTCATTAAATCTAAATGGGTAATAATAATCATCATCATCATCATTACAGCCCTTCACAAGTCCACTGCTGAACATAGGCCTCCCCCAAAGAATGCCACAAAGCACGGTCCTGAGCCACCTGCATCCATCGACTTCCTGCATGTCTTACCAGGTCGTCACTCCATCTTGTGGGGGGACGCCCTACACTTCGCCTACCGGTACGAGGCTGCCACTCGAGAACCTTTCTTCCCCATCGGTTGTCGGTTCTTCGAGCTATATGGCCGGCCCACTGCCACTTCAGCTTACTAATCCGTTGGGCTATGTCGGTTACTCTGGTTCTACTGCGGATATCCTCATTCCTAAGTTTATCACGCAGTGAAACTCCGAGCATAGCCCTCTCCATAGCTCGCTGAGCGACCTTGAGCTTCCTCATACGGCCAGCAGTGAAGGACCACGTCTCAGTTCCGTAAGTCATCACTGGCAACACGCACTGGTTGTACAATTTTGTTTTAAGGTTTTGAGGTATTTCTGACGAGAAGATGTGTCGTAGCTTCCCGAACGCTGCCCAGCCGAGTTGAATCCGGCGATTGACCTCTCGGTCGAAGTTGGACTTACCTAGTCGGACTATTTGTCCCAGGTAAACATACTCGTCAACAACTTCGAGCTTAGTGCTCCCAACAACTACCGGCATAGGTGTGACATGGACATTAAACATAATCTTTGTTTTGTCCATGTTCATCTTAAGACCTATCCGTTGGGAGACACTATTGAGGTCATTGAGCATAGTGCTTAGTTCCTCCAGCGATTCTGCCATGAGGACTATATCGTCGGCAAATCGAAGGTGAGTGATGTACTCGCCATTGATGTTAATTCCGTATCCTTTCCAGTCCAGAAGCTTGAAAACGTCTTCCAATGCAGCGGTGAAGAGTTTCGGGGATATAACGTCACCCTGTCTTACACCTCTCTGCAATTGGATAGGTTTCGTACTCTGGTTCTGTACTCGGATAGCCATCGTAGCTCTACTGTACAAACACTTCAGCACTTCGATATACCGACAGTCAACTTGGCACCGCTGAAGGGACTGCAACACCGCCCAAATTTCGACGGAATCAAAGGCTTTCTCATAGTCCACATACGCCAGACATAGTGGCAAATTGTACTCTTCGGACTTCTGTACAATTTGCCGTAGGGTATGTATGTGGTCTATGGTGCTAAAGCCCTTTCGGAAACCGGCTTGTTCGGGAGGCTGGAAGTCGTCAAGTCTGCGCGCGAGACGATTCGTAATGACTCTCGAAAACAGCACGTAGACGCGGCTCAGAAGGGAAATCGGTCTGTAGTTCTTCAAGAGAGCGTTGTCACCTTTCTTGAAGAACAAGACCACCGCACTTCTGCTCCACGCCTCCGGTGTAATGCCACCATGGAGGACGGAATTAAAGAGCCTCTGAAGGACTTCAAGTACCGGTCTTCCACCTGCTTTCAGAAGCTCCGCTGTAATTCCATCCTCGCCTGGGGCATTGCCGTTTTTAAGGTCCTGGAGAGCCATTCTAATCTCGCTCAGACTGACGTCCGGGATATCTTCGGAATAGTGTCGAATAAGACTCGCTCTTGGATCGTTACTCACACTTGCGTGTGGCTCCAACGATGACGTGTACAGCTGCCCATAGAACCTCTCAATCTCACTCAAAATCTCAGGTGCCCCGGAAACGATGCTGCCACATTCGGTCTTCAGCTTTGACAGTTGGCTCTTTCTGGCAGACAGATCTCTGGCAAAGACTTTGGAGCCTTGGTTCCGCTCGATCGCTTCTTCAATACGTGCTGTATTGAAGTTGCGTAAGTCTCGCCGCATGCATTTAGAGATCTGTCTGTTCAGTTGCCTGTATGCTGTCAAATCTGTTGAGGAATGTAGCCTCATCTCCCGTCTAACAGCCATGAGATTAAGAGTGTGATCGGAGAGTTTTTGTGTTCTTCTGCGGCGGGTCTTGCAGAACTTAGCTCCGACCGCATGGACAGTTTCCACGAGCTTGTCATTCATATCGTCCACTTCATTGCAGTCTACTAGGCACTGAAAACGGTTTTGTAACTCGAGCTGAAAGGTTTCGGAACTTTGGATTAGAGCACGAGGGGGACGGAGCGTTGACTTCATCAGACGAGACCTCTCCAACTTAACATTTAGGTTCAGTGTGCCTCTAACCATTCGGTGATCGCTGCCGTTTTCACCCTCGCGATCACTGAGACATCACTGAACAGTTGTCGTCTGGTCGTCATAATGAAGTCAATCTCATTTTTTGTCGAACCGTCGGGGCTCGACCAGGTCCACTTCCTGTGGGGCCGCTTCTTGAAGAAAGAGTTCATCATAAAGAGTCCCTCTTTCTCCATGAAGTCGGCCAGCTGCTGGCCCCTTGGGTTCCGTTGCCCTATTCCAAATTTCCCTACTTTCAGCTCACCGTTCTCTCTTGTGCCTAGTTTTGCATTGAAGTCTCCCATTAACACCGTATGTTGGGTTTTGGAGGAATGCATGGCTCTAGAGATATCCTCATACATTTCCTCCACCTCCTCATCGGGGTGTGCCGAGGTTGGTGCGTAAACCTGTATGACCTTCAGCGAATACCGTTTGGTGATTCTGAGTATAAGGTACGCAACCCTCGTCGACACACTCCCGATCTTTACAACGTTGTTAACGAGAGACTTGTGGACGATAAATCCGACACCTCCTTGGGACAGATGGTCGCCCTCCCGGTGATAGAGCAAGTTGCCGGATTCGAGGATTACCGTGTCCTCTCCCTCTCTTCGGACTTCGGATAATCCTATAATATGCCAGCGCAACTTGTCTATCTCTTCTTCCAGCTCCACGATCTTCTCGTCAGTCCTCAGGGTGCGTGCGTTGTACGTTGCCAGGTCGAGTCGTCGTAGGTGGTAACCGAACCTCCACCGGAGATTCTTAGCACCCCCTGCCCCGCCGTTACCATGGTCGCCACCGTAGCCAGGAATAGCGGGGCCGCCGGGGACTAGGGGCCGTCTGTTTGTTGTTTTTATCATTGGGGGGTATTTGCCATAGTTGCCACGCTTGGCGAGCGGGTTGGCAACCGCAGTTTTTTTATTGTACTTTCGGCTATTATCAGGAATATGCTGCTGCCCATCTCCCGCCTGTTTCCCTTTGTCGCCTTTTACGACACCCACGGGAGGATATGGGGTAGTGGATATTCTTGACCGCCACTACACGGCAATAATATATGGGTATAATGGGTATAAATGGGTAATAATATAAACGTAAAAAATCTTTCCTACAGATGCCCTTTTATCAACGGTATATTAAGATATTAAAATGTAGATTCTGATGTAGGCAGGAAGATCGCTACGTTTAAAAACAAAAATTTAAATTAAGGGACAAAAAGTAACTTCAGAGACAAACTTGGTAACGCCTAAGACATAAAATCAAAAAACTTAAAAAATTTAATTACTTTTAAACATAATGACTTTGAAGTAAGTAACAATCATAAGTAAGGAACAAAATAATATCACATTTAATAACTTGATATCAAATCTCGACAGTAATTACTTTTCAAATATATCAATGGAAACAGGAAATTGGTACATATCTTCGTCCAGAAGACTTGGTACCGGCAAGATACTAATAACATCTTCATAATTTACGTAGCTGATATCCCACTTGTCTTGTCTGAACTTCTTCGCATCATTACCAACTACCCGTAAAAACATAACTTTAATTTCACCGTCATCTTCTATAGAGGACAAAGCCTTGCAAGCGTAAGAATAAATATTCTTTTTTTTATTACTGCCATAAACATAAACATGTAAAAAATCACCAATTGATACCTGTCGAGGAATTTTGTCGTAACTAGTGGAAGCTACTTGGTCCCTTTGAAAACGAAATTTATTATCTATAGCCATCGATTTACGATTTTCCTTATCAATTTGTGACTCGTCTTCATCACTATCGGATGAAGATCCATAGACAGCTCGGTAAATACTTCGTTGGGATGGTATATTTTGGATTTGTTTGAGCACGGCAAGAGGAACGTCTTCATCAGACGGATCTTGAAGATCGTGTCTTTCTGGTTCAAGGATTTGCTTAGCAGAGTTAACATTTGCAGTATTATAATTCACTTGGTACGTTTTGGGGTTCAGGCAGTTGCAAAAACCTCTCTTTATAAATTTACAAAAGCAGGAAAGCTCTCTATATTTTAAGGAATTTCTTTTATCTGTAAATACTTGATGAACCTGCAATGTTCCAATCAGACGTGGGATCTTTTTCGGCAGGTCATCTTGCAATTTCTTGATAGCCTCCTCTTTTATCAAAAACATCTTGATTTTACTGGTGTTTTCAAGTTGCTTGAAAAACGCATATGCATTCGGAATATCTGCGCCTGTAGCCACCAACTTATCCGCTTTACGCTTTAAAAACCCTCCAATTCCATCTGCAGGGCCTTTACCGTGGCCGGCTTCATAGAAAGACCAAGTAGCTGCAGTAAACCCATAATCAAAATATTTTGTGCAAAGCAGATAGAAGTTTTGCTTTTGGCGATATTGAGTCGATGGTCCGTCTGAGAAGAAATGAATAGTATGAACAGCTTCATGTGAATTTCTTATCCATTCTAAAATCGGCTGTAAGTGGCTCCAGATGGCGGCAGGCTGATGACAATTTGAGGCAGAAACAGAGCAGAAGGAATTAGCTGCATGTTGTGTTTCGTGGTTGTGAGTGTAAACCATTACAGTATGTAGTGTTATTTGGTTTCTAGACCCTCCGAAATGATGAGATTGCACCTCTTCGTGATATTTACAATTACAATTTTCACTAAAATCGACTACGATAGCGCACTCATTGGGTTGAAGATTACTCAAACACTCGCGAAAGTTGTGAAATTGGATTTTGATATTGTATATATGATTTTTGAAAGAAATAATATCCTTCTCAAATTTTTGCCTTAGATGTGCAACTTCTTCAATTTTTTCCTCTTTTACATTCTTGATAGCTTTTATTATTTTTTCGTTTTTCTCGAATTTGACTTCTTTCCTCACCCATTCAATGTATTTTACAGTGCCATTAATTTTTTTTTTGATCGTAGTCTATCTTCTGGTTCTTGCATTTTTCACACTTATTGTACATACAATCCTTTAACCGATCGCTGCATACTGTCTTTCGTATAATGACATTCAAATCACTTGTTTTCAGTAGACCTTGTTTTGTCAACGCCTGAGCCATGTACGAGATGTTTGCGTGCGTTTTACACATACATGTTTCCCTAGCATCAATGGAAGGAGCTATGACATAAAATGGTCGATGCTTCGTGAAATAATAATATGAGCACGGTGTGTTTGAATTTTCTTTCTGAAATTCTATGTGAAGTTTTTTCATTGTATCTAGTAAGTATCTTCTCTGCATTTTATTTCCGTTTCTTGTCACTGTTTCTTTTTTTCCAGCTGTAGCTCTAGACACATCGTAGCGCACGAAAAATTGACGAATTTTTTTCCGTAGCAGTAGAATGCTACGATTGGTCTTTGCTTTTTTATGATACTCTCTGTGTATTCCGAGTGTTTCTTTAAGTAATTCTGCTTTCTTTTTAGATGTTTCTTCTCTGTCTGATGATGTCTGATGTCTTTTCTCGCTGAGACTCCTTATCGTCTTGTACCGATCTTTTAAAGACTTCTTCAAAAGATTATAACTTTGGTTGTCTCCTGGTTTCTCGTTAGTGTTTAATTCTTTTTGTTTACTTCGCATTAGTTTTTTCTTATACTTTTCACACAATCTCTTTAATTTTTTATTTTCCTCCTCCAATTTTTTGTTTGTTCTATATACTTTGGATTTATATTTCTTCACTTTTTTCGTACTCGCTCCCTAGATGCATTTGCAACCGGTGATGCAGGTGGTGTTTGATGGACTTCTTGAATATCTTGTACTCTAGGTAATGGAGAACTTGGCGGTGTGACATCTATAATACTTTGTAAATTCTTTCTTCTTTTCCTGTATTCCCTTTGTCTTAATTTCCAAATCAAATTGGCTTGTTTCCTTTCTTTCGGCAACAAATCTTTTGCTAATCTTTTTATTTTGTGGTAGTGCTCTCTATGTTTTCTTTTGCTTTCTTCATATTTTTCAGGGTTTTGTTTTAGCCTTTCTCGATATCGCTTCTGTTTTTCTGCTGCTGTTAAACGTGCCATTGCATATCTAAGGAAGGTAGAAATACAGTTTTTAAGTTTCAGTTTATAAGAAATTATTCAATGCAATATAAAAAATAAAAGATGCAAATTAATAAGAACTAGCTTCTGCTTTCGATTTTTTACCGAGATAAAAGTATCTTATATCCTCATCTAGGTCACAGTATGCTGTGAGTCGAATTTCATCCAAATCCATCAGTAGTTCTTGTGTTAATAGGTTGTTACCAACAAACACTCACTTTCGCATTTATACTTAACATTTAAGTTAGGATAATTGTCATTGAAAACAATGTGCTAATGAAATAGGAGAAGTATATATTGAAAATGAAATAATAATACACGAATCATTTATAAAAAAATGTATTGATTTTAGTTTGACGCCACAACGTGTTTGGCAGCACGCGAATGTCTCTGAAGTTACCAACAATGTCTATGGAGTTACCTTCAAAGTAACTCAGTATTCTGGTAACTGAGGAGACAATTCAAGTACTTTGATCAAAAATACATATTATTATAACTAAAAAAAGAATAAGTAACATATGATTTGGTCGATAACCACAGTTAGTACTATGTAATATTATTATTAAAAAGTTACTACATACATTTTACGAGAAAATCTGGTAAATCAGTTGACGGCGCAAAAAGGTACGGACACTCCCTGCAAGCGTTCGAGGCAGACTGACTGACTTGTCGGCACTTATCAAAGTTTTGCCCGCCGTTGTTACACGATACGACTTTAATGAAGTTAGCAACGGCAAGACATACCATCTAGGCGTTCTTTTAACGCTATTTTTTTAGGTAACTCAGCATACACGTGCAAAAGGAATTTATTGAGGGACAGTCCTAAATGTTTTTTTTGTTCAAACATTTTATGTTTATTTAACATCAGTGGTTAATTATGGTAAAGTTTATTGTTTTGTCTCTTTGTAAAATTAATTTCAAGATAGGGTTTTATAGAAAAAAATAATTTCATCTGGAATTCACATGAGAGACTATGGTCTCGGGACAAGGATTTTTTGTATGGGAGCTCTTTTTGATATACTGAGTTACCCTAAAAATCAAAACAAATTGTTAATTTTCAGCACCGTTAGCATTTTTCGTATGATGCCTGATTATTTGTTATGTGTTTAGAATACCATTTACCTATAAAAAACTTTTGAATAAGACATTAAGTAAAAATGACTGTTAGGGACACCTAAGTGTGGGTAAAAAAGTTGATCCGCCCTATTATTAGGTGAAAATTTAATTTAATAAAAACCAAGGTTTCCAGGGTGATTTAGCTGTACCTACTTATATAAATGATTTTTATAACAACAAAAAATAGTACAAAAGGTTTGTAATCTCTTCATAAAAAAAGTCACTTTCTCTCAATTTCAAAGTAAAACGCGTAAAAAAACACGTAGTTACTAGTTACCCACTAAAAACAAGTATCCTTCCATTTGTAACTTATGTTTGATGTCAAATAAACTTAATTAGGTCTAAACAAGTAAAAAAAGTGTGTGGCGCTTGACACGCCCGGCGTGTCGTGAAATATTTTTATTGTTCGCCGCCACAGCTAAAAGTTGTCGAAAATTGGTGCCGCAATGAATCGGTTAAGTGACGAGGAAGAGCAAAACATAGATTGTGGTGATGTGCACAATCAATTAATTGTTAAAAAAAAAGACTACTAAATGAATACAACGGGGAGACACATTGACACTCATTGAAGTGGATCTTTTCTGGTGGAAAATGCATACCAAGTACCATTAAGTGATTTATTAAGACCTTTCTCCACCTCCTGGAAGTGTACCAAGTGAGCAGCTTTTCAGTGTTGCTGGGTTAATTTATGACCCCTTAAGAAATAGACTTTCTGGTGATAAGGCTGCAAAATTTTTTGCTCAGTTTTGACTATTAAAACCAAAGACATTTAAGTAGTAATAAGTAATTATATTTTATATCTCTTTGATTAAAACAATCATTAAGTGAAAGTTAAGTAAATATTTTGTTATGGTTTGGTTGATACGAAGAAATATTAATTTGTTTTTTATGTTATGCAGAGATTTTATTTTTTATTCTTCAATATGCAAAGACTTAAGAAAACTGATGTGTTGTAATAATTCCTAGAAAGATATTGAAGAAAATAGGAAAAAACCTAATAGCATTGTTCTTAGTTACAATAATTTTGTTATAGCATTTTAATAATTAATAATTTGTTATTTAAGTAAACGACTGATTGTATTACCAAATGATAACCTAATAATTAAAAATTAAAAATTTTGTACAGCCGACTTCAATATAAGCGACTTCAATATAGGTTATTTAAGAATAACTCAATAACCATTGGTCTGACCTTGATCAAATTCATATGGGACCACACGAGAACTATCAGCTTTCATATAAAAAAAGAATCATCGAAATCGGTTCGCCCATTACAAAGTTAGGAGGTAACACACATAAAAAAAAAACATACGCCCGAATTGAGTACCGTCTCCTTTTTGGAAGTCGGCAGAAAATAAAGCGAAATGATTATCTACTTATTTGTATTTTAGTTAATTGCTCAAAAATCTAATCCGATCCGAAACTAACGGATTTTTTTTATAGTATAAGGATGACAAACGAGCATACAGTCCATCTGATGGTAAGTGGATACTGTGGCCATAGTATAAAGATTATACTATGGTAAGAGAGTAGGTACTTGATCGAATATTTACTGATTTCGTCATTCTCGGCAACAAGACAAAGCAGATTGTTTTGCCATTTTGCCGCCATTCATGTTTCCACGTTTACTTTATTTATTAACTTAATCACAAGTCGTAGGTACCTTGAGAAGAATAAAAGCAATAAGTGTAAAAAGTACATTTCCCAGGAGAGCGAAAAAACTAGTTATTTCTTAATACCTTTTTATTGAAGAATCTGGCAATTTCTTAAATTAATGAAAAAATGCGTCAAAAAATACTCTTTTCATTAATTAAACAAGCTAAAAATAGAAGTAAATATTTAATAAGTTATTAACTTTTATTTAAATTACGCTACTCTTTATTAGTCTCTTTTTTAAAAGAGAAATGTATTAATAGATACACCAATGTTCTTTTCAAAATTAATAATTTTAGAAAAAATTTTCGTAATTTTTTTTTTACATTAACATGGAATGGAATCAGTCTGAAAAGCAAGTAATTTTTTCACTGAATTAATTTGTTAAATAATAAAAATAAGTACACTTTATGCCTTTTTCAATTTGAAAAATATGGGAACTTTGTTATGTAAAAATTACTTAATTATTTAATGAAATAATAAAAAGCATACTATTTTTCAAATCAAATGATTTATATTAAAATAAAAAGCAGATTATGCTGCAAACAGTCATAAAAAAAAATCTCTCACCTAAAATTTAATTAAAACATTAACGTTATCTCACGTATGAAATGAGATCATGGGATTGAAAATTATTTAATAATTGTGCTACATTATTATTTATGAACTTTCCATGTGGAAACAACTTATCCTTATAAAAATTAAAAACAGCATCTAACGTGCATAATGAAATTAAAACCTACGAAGTTTAATAATTAGAATAATAATAGACGGCTCCGTGGCGCAGTGGCTTAGCAATCAGTTGTTGCGCTGGGGGCCGCAGGTTCGAATCCCGCACGGAACAAGTATTTGTATGGCCTACAAATAATTGTTCCGGGTCTGGATGTTTGTCCTTGTGCAATTTATGTTTGTAAGCTGCCTCCACGACACGGGAGAAAATCCTAGTGTGGGGGTAACGTTATTTAAAATAAAAAAAAAATACAAAAAAGAAGAAGAAAAAATTTAATTACAATTTATTATTTGGAAACTATTGACATGAAAACAATCATAAAAATAAAAAACAGATCTTACATGGACTAGGATATTCGCGGTTAAGAATATCCACTACCTCATAATATCTTCCCGTGGGTGTTGTAAGAGGTGACAGTGGGAAACAGCCACGAGATGGGCAGCAGCATTTTCCTGATAACAGCAATATTACAATAAAAAAACTGCGGTTGCCAACCCGCTCGCCAAGCGTGGCAACTATGGAAAATATCTCCCTGATGAAAGTTACGAAGAGACGGCCCCCAGTCCCCGGCGGCCCCGCTATTCCTGACTACGGTGGCGACCATGGTAACAGCGGGGTAGGGTACTAAGAATCTCCGGTGGAGGTTCGGTTGCTACCTAAGACGACTCGACCTGGCAACATACAACGCATGCACCCTAAGGACGGGCGAGAAGATCCTGGAGCTAGAGGAATAAATAGACAAGTTACGCTGGCATATTATAGGAATATCCGAGGTCTGAAATGAGGGTTAGAACAGGGTAATCCTCGATTCCAGCAACTTGTTTTATCAACGGGAGAGCGACCATCTGTCCCAAGGAGGTGTGGGATTTATCGTCCACAAGTCTCTCGTTAACGAAGTTGTAAAAGTTGGGAGTGTGTCGACGAGGGTTTCGTATCTTACACTCAGAATTACCAAACAGTATTCGTTGAAGGTGATACAGGTTTACGCGCTGACCTCGCCAAATACAATGGGCATGTGGAGGAAATGTGTGTGGATATATCTAGAGCCATGCATTCCTCCAAAACCCACTATAATGTTAATGGGAGACTTCAACGCAAAACTAGGCACAAGACAGAACGGTGAACTGAAGATAATGAAATTTGCAATAGGGCAACGTAACCCAAGGGTCCGCACCTGGCCGACTTCATGGTGAAAGATCGACTCTTTATGATGACCCCTTTCTTCTAGAAGCGACCCTACAGAAAGTAGACTTGTTCGAGCCTCGACGGTTTAACAAAAATGAAATTGACTTCATTATGACGATTACTATACGACTACTGTTCAGTGATGTCTCAGTGATCGCGAGGGTGAATACTGGTAGCTATCACCGAATGATTAGAGACACACTGAACCTAAGCTCGAGAGGTCTCGTCTAATGAAGTCAACGCTCCGTCCCCCTAGTGCTCTAATCCAAAGTCCCGAAACCTTTCAGCCCGGGTTACAAAACCGTTTCAGTGCGTAGAAGACTGCAATGCAGAGGATGATATAAGTGACAAGCTCGTGGAAACTGTCCATGCGGTCGGAGCTAAGTTCTGCAAGACCCGCCGCAAAAGAACAGAAAAACTCTCCGATCACTCTTAATCTCATGGCTGTTAGAAGAGAAATGAAGCTGCAGTCTTGAACAGATTTAACAGAATACAGGCAACTGAATAGACATATCTCCAAATGAATGCGACGGGACTAAGGCAACTTGAATACAGCTTGTATTGAAGAAGCGATCAAGCTGAACCAAGACTCCAAAGTCTTTGCCGGAGATCTGTCTGCCAGAAAGAGCCAACTGTCAAATCGAGTGTGGCAGCATCGTTTCCGGGACACCTAAGATTTTGAGTGAGATCGAGAGGTTCTCAGGTACACGTCATGTACATCTGCCCATAGCGTTGGAGCCACACGCAAGTGCGAGTAACAATCAAAGAGCATGTTTTATCCGATACTATTCCGATGATATCCCGGACGTCAGTCTAAGCGAGATTAGAATGGCCCACCAGCACCTTAAAAACGGCAAGGCCCCAGGCAAGGATGGATTAACACCGGCGATTCTAAAAGCGGTTGGAATAACAGTAGTTAAAGTCCTTTAGAAGATTTTTAATTCAGTCCTCCATGGTGGTACTACTCCGGAGGCGTGGAGCAGAAGTGCAGTATTCTTGTTCTTCATGAAAGGCAACAACGCTCTCTTGCCGAACTACAGACCGATTTACCTTCTGAGCCGGGTCTACGTGCTGTTTTCAAAATTCATTACGAATCGTGGCTCACGCAGACTCGACGACTTCCAGTCTCCGGAACAAAACGTTTTCCGTAAAGGGTTTAGTACCATACACCACATAGATATCCTTCGGCAAATTGTACAGAAGACTGAAGAGTATAATTTGCCACTTTGCCTTGCGTATGTGGACTACGAGAAATCCTTTGATTCCGTCGAAACTTCGACAGTGCTTCAGTCCCTTCAGCGGTGCCAAGTTGACTGTCGGTATATCGATGTGCTGAAGTATATATACAGTAGGGCTACGATGGCTATACGAGTACAGAATCAGAGTACGAAACCTACCGAACTGCAGAGAGCTATAAGACAGGGTGGCATTATATCCCCAAAACTCTTCACCGCTGCATTGGAAGACGTTTTCAAGCTACTGTATGTTTTCAAGCTACTGGACAGGAAAGGATACGACGATATAGTCCTTATGGCAGAATCCCTGGAGGACCTAAGCACTATGCTCAATGGCCTCAATAGTGTTTCCCAATGGAAAGGTCTTAAGAATTACATGGACAAAACAAAGATCATGTTTAATGTCCATGTCACACCTATGCCGGTAGTTGTTGGGAGCACTGTGCTCGAAGTTCTTGACGAGTATGTTTACCTGTGACAAATAAGCCAGCTTCGACCGAAAGTCAATCGACGGATTCAACTTGGCTCGGCAGCGTTCAGAAAATTACATCTTCTCATCAGGTATACCTCAAACCTGAAAACGAGATTGTACAACCATTGCATGTTGCCAGTAATCACTCATGGATCTAAGAAGTGGTCCTTCACTGCTGGCCGTATAAGGGCGCTTAGCTTAAGATCGCTCAGCGAGCTATGGAGTCGGCTATGCTCGGAGTTTCTCTGCGTGATAAACTTAGAAATGGGGATATCCACAGTAGAACCAAAGTGACCATCATAGCCCAACGGATTAGTAAGCTGAATTGGCAATGGGCCGGCCATATAGCTCGAAGAAACGACAACGGATGGGGAAAAAAGTTTCTCGAGTGGCAGCCTCGTACCGGACGGCGAAGTATAGGGCGACTCCCCTACTATATGGAGTGACGACCTAGCAAGATATACAGGAAGTCGATGGATGCAGGTAGCTCAGGACAGTGCTTTGTGATATTCCTTGGGTGGGGCTATATTTAGCAGTGGACTTATGAAGGGCTGTAATGATGATTTTATTTTATTTTTATTTATTTTTTTATTTTATTTTATTAAAATTGGTTTACCAACAACTTATGCACTAACATCTTCCCATATAAATCAAGCGATATAGTAAACAAAAAAAACTAAGTACACAGTCAATTACAGGTAAACACCACATGCATAACTTTTATCGCGACAATTAAAAGACGAATTTGTACTTATTGAATAGAAACACTGTAGTATTGCTATTATAAAATGCACTGAAACAAACTGACCAAAAACAGAGTGGCAAGGTATGGATTTACAAAATTAAAAAAAAAAATTTAAAAAATTAAAAAAAAGGAAAAAGTGTTGATGATTCGCGGTTGACGAAATGACACCCACTCCGCTTCCCGCACTCCCGCACGTATTCGCGCTTAGCTCGGAATTCTTTCAAGCTATTCTTAAGTATGCGAGCTTACGTGAATCGGATAGTTTTATTTTTAGGGAAACAAAGCCGTAACTGTACGTGTACACCAAAACCGATTTCGTCGGACGATGGCGGACAGATTTACTCGGACGAGTAACTACTACGTGTATGTGCTTACACTGCAACAGTGTACCACTTGTGCCGACATTGGACGTTGCCGGTATTCTGTAGTTGACTGTGTTGCTTAACAGAGTGAAGACGCATTTTTTATAATGTCTGGAACCGCTATATTCTACTATATATGATAACCATTCGCTATACTATACTGATATATGATAACCATTTCGAAACCTCTCGATTATTGTAATTTTTTAAATGTTTATCCGACAGGGTTAGTCTATTATAAACACAACTAATTAATTTTTCAATATCCATAGTCGTTTAGGTAGATAACAACACTGACAGAAAGAAACAACAGAATAAAGACACTCAATTTGCACTGTAGACGCCGGTAGTCTGGCGAGAAATCCCAATGAGTTCGGAATCGACGGATGATGGGCCGTTGTCGTGCGTCATCGAACGATGACGGTCGTGTTTGTGTACGTCAGTGTACGCACTCACTTTCTTTTACAAGTGTTTGATTCGATCATCCGAGTTCGGCCGTCGTCGCCCGAGTAAACTGCGGCCGATGACGGGTTAGGTGTACGTAAACCCTAATCGATGTTACGATTAGAAATAAAGACAATCACATTGCTTAATCAATCAAAGAACTTTTATTTGTAAACTAGCTGTGCCCCGCGGTTTCACCCGCGTCATCACGTGTCCGAGGTGCGCGACATGACCTAGTTCAAACATTTTATAACGGCTAGGGTTTAAGCGTCGTTCGCGCGCCCAGCCAGGTATTGAATTATTTTAATTTTACATTATCTCTTAAACTATGGGTCCAAATAACATGGTATAAAGAACCAAGTTTATCTTCATAAAATTGTCTTGATGATGAAGTAACTTTTGTTCGTAAAGATAAATAGGTCATGCCTAATAATAACGCTCATATATCACTTTTAAATTTTCAATAATATTTTGTCACAAAATACCGAATTATGGCTTATGTAAAAGAAATAGACATGGTATCGCGGACTTTTTTTAGCCGGAGTAAAGGTCTATATTTTTCTAGAACGTAGATGCACAGACCGCGGCCCGCGGGACGCATGCGGCCCGCCGGTCGAATACTGGTGGCCCGCCGACAGCAAAAATAATACTCTCGTACATTCGAAAAATATTGAATTATATTCCAGAATAAAACCAAAATAAAAATATATTAGAAAAGTAATTTGAATCTCACGCGGGTACTCTTAAGTGCGCTTATTGGTGCGCCGTGCATGCGTCGGTAACAGCGGTCGGTAATGTTCGTGCTGATCTCGGTTAAATTCGTTTTCTTGAGAAACCGCCGCGGCCTGCGGCGCGGTGACGACGGCAGCGCGGTGGCGGCTTATCCACGGGTTATATTGTTAGAGCAAGCGAGATAGCAATAGTCTAGAATTCCCGATTGCTCGCGTAGGTAGATACACGAAGCTTCCAGAGTCGGTTTCGTGATTTCTCCAGACAGTTTTCGACTCTATACGCGCGGTATAAACGCCACGCTAACCGGAGCGACCGACAGTTCGGTTTTAATTTGAGTGAAGTGTCAATAGTTCTAGTGTAGATTTTAACTCGACTAGCCGGTGTCCAGGCCCGTGACAGCTTAGTTCCATTCTACGCCATTTGGCGCTACCGTCGCAATTTGTTATCTGCCTACGGACGCCATTTTGAGCATTTTGAGACGCCAATGTCAAATCATTTGTCAAAAGTCAAAGCTATCGATATAGATTGATTGCCGCCAATATTAATGCGAATTTTCCTCAGTTATTAAAATATTCTGTTTTTGTGCTGCTCGTGTGAATATTGCATATACCAACATAATGGTATACGAAAAGTGTTGTGTTGGTGGTTGCAATACAACATATGAAACGCACCGGCTTTTCAGATTCCCTAAGAACGATAATTTAAGAAACTTATGGATATCTTTCGTAGTGCCGACAAATCCCCAGCTCATTGTACTTTCCAAAGAACAGTTACTTAACAAACGTGTCTGTGAAAAACATTTTGATATGTTTCAGTTCGACAATGAAGGCAGAAGACTTCGATACTCTTACCCGTGCTTGCTTACTGACAATGAAATAGCTCATGGTGTGCCTCTGACTGCAACAGGTGAGTCATTTTATTACTTTCAATCATGGTACTTAAAGGAAAAAAAGACATCTCTATACATTCTCGGGCCCAAGTGTTAACAAGATGAAAGTACGTATTATAAAGCGTGTATATAAACAATTCCTAGCTAAAAATCTGCAAGATTTGTCAATCTAGGAACTAAGTTATTGTAGAATAAGTAAAAGTGAGATTATCTATTGGCTACACTGTAACAGGTGATTTTTCACTATTATTACACAGTAACAGGCTATTTTTCACTATAATTACTTCAATATATAAAAGCAGGATCAGTAAAAAATCACCAAAAAAGCTGTGGTTAATAATTAAACGAAATGGTGAAACGATTAATGAAAGTTAAAACAACAACAACTAAGTGGAGTGAATATTAGGAATTCTGATCTTATAGATGTGCCAACTTAGAAAATTATGACTTGATTTAACCCAAGTTGAAATCCACGCAACTTGAGTTAGCAGTACAAATCAGAGTAAATGATTTGTTACAAACTACTTTTTTATAAATTTGTTTTTCTATCTCTTTGGTGGGTTGAGATAATTATATTTCCTTTTTTATACCTATTAAAACTTATTATGTAGGATTGATATAAAAAGGTATATTTAGTATGTATCATATACTTATGTATTAGTCTAGCTTTAAGATGTATAATATTAGTCTAGCTTTAAGATGTAGGTACATAAGCTATTACTAGTTTAATTACTAAAGGTTGAAGTTTATAGTCAAAATATATATTGGTAAATCCAATTGGGCATACCTTAAGCGCATTAAAAAAATTACGTATAACATGATTATACGGAATTATTAAAGTAGTTTAAATACATTTCGACAGCACTATCGGCTTCAACACCCTCGAAAACCATGAAAATGACACCCATGATGAAAAAATTGATACCTATTGCAGCCGCCATCTTGGATTTACATTTCGACAGCACTATCGGCTTCAACACTCTTGAAAACCATGAAAATGACACCCGAGATGAAAAAATTGGTACCAACTTCAGCCGCCATCTTGGATTTACATTTCGACAGCACTATCGGATTCTACACCCTCGAAAACCATGAAAATGACACCCAAGATGAAAAAAATTATATCTATTGCAGCCGCCATCTTGGATTTACATTTCGACAGCACTATCGGCTTCAACACCCTCGAAAACTATGAAAATGACACCCGAGATGAAAAAATTGGTACCTATTGCAGCCGCCACCTTGGATTTACATTTCGACAGCAATATCGGCATCAGCACCCCCGAAAACCATGAAAATGACACCAATGATGAAAAAATTTATATCTATTGCAGCCGCCATCTTGGATTTACATTTCGACAGCACTATCGGCTTCAACACTCTTGAAAACCATGAAAATGACACCCGAGATGAAAAAATTGGTACCAACTTCAGCCGCCATCTTGGATTTACATTTCGACAGCACTATCGGATTCTACACCCTCGAAAACCATGAAAATGACACCCAAGATGAAAAAAATTATATCTATTGCAGCCGCCATCTTGGATTTACATTTCGACAGCACTATCGGCTTCAACACCCTCGAAAACTATGAAAATGACACCCGAGATGAAAAAATTGGTACCTATTGCAGCCGCCACCTTGGATTTACATTTCGACAGCAATATCGGCATCAGCACCCCCGAAAACCATGAAAATGACACCAATGATGAAAAAATTTATATCTATTGCAGCCGCCATCTTGGATTTACATTTCGACAGCACTATCGGCTTCAACACCCTCGAAAACCATGAAAATGACACCCGAGATGAAAAAATTGGTACCTATTGCAGCCGCCATCTTGGATTTACATTTCGACAGCACTATCGGTTTCAACACCCTCGAAAACCATGAAAATGACACCCAAGATGAAAAAATTGATATATTTTGCAACCGCCATCTTGGATTTACATTTTGACAGCACTATCGGCTTCAACACCCTCGAAAACCATGAAAATGACACCCATGATGAATAAATTGGTACATAATTCAGCCGCCATCTTGGATTTACATTTCGACAGCACTATCAGCTTCAACACCCTCGAAAACCATGAAAATGACACCTATGATGAAAAATTTTATATCTATTGCAGCCTCGACCTTGGATTTACATTTCGACAGCACTATCGGCTTCAGCACCCTGGAAAACCATGAAAATTACACCCATGATGAAATAATTGATACCTATTGCGGCCGCCATCTTGGATTTACATTTCGACAACCCTATCGGTTTCGACATCCTCGAAAAGCATGAAAATGTCACCCATGACACAAAAATTATACTATATAGTTACTTTTAGTACGTACTACTATTATTTATTCCGTGCTTTTAAATATTGTAATAAAAAATCTCTTATTATTATTATAATCAAGTATTTAAGAAATTTGTTTATTCGAATATTGTGTATTTGTACAGCGATCTTTTTGAGCCGCTGAAAACAACCGAAACAATGTCCACTCACGACGGCGATTGAAGCCGAACTAAACTTAATACAAAGGTACTCTGTGAACTAAACTACTCTGTGGCTGTAGATCCCCATTTACAGGAACAATTTATATACGAGGCAACGAAATCAACGAAAATTTCGCCATTTTGGAGCCGAAAAAAATTAATTATAGCTAAACAAAACAAAATTACACTGCCATTTACATTCAGTGGCTTCCCACATGATAAATGAAGAGATTAAAAAATAGATTGAGTTAAACAATTGATATTTTCAAAAGTTATAGTGTTTACAAGCCACAGGGACTTGATAAATCCACTCCATAAGCCACTAAAACCCTTTTTTTTATTTAAAAATAGCAATTAATCGATTTAAAAAAATTATTAATAAGTTCAACAATCATTTATCTTTCTGACAATGTGCTTTTTATATCATTTATATGTATAATATGATTGCTAGATACGATTTTATTCGATAAAATGTTGGAATTTTAATTTTTAGGCGATAGTAGAACATTACCTTGCGCTTTCGCTTAAGGTATGCAATATTCTTAAATAAATTCAATATATTTATTGTGAGTTGTGTTACATTTGGCGTTAATTTAAAGTATGGTGACACTATATTGATCATAGTAAAGTTGGAGCCTATTTACGTCCCACTGCTGGGCACAGGCCTCCTCTCATTTCTGAGAGGGTTTTAGGGCAAGGAAATGTCCGCCGCGCTGCCCCAATGCGTCTTGGCGAACTTCACATGTCTTCGAAATATCTTTTTTTATTTTTCAGACATGTAGGTTTCCTCACGATGTTTTCCTTCACCGCCGAGCACGTGGTAAATCAGCACTTAAAATTGCAATTAACAATTTCAGTGGTGCCGGCGGGGATCGAACCCGGGTTGCTCGAGTACTGTGAAGCTTACAGCGAGCGCTAACCATCTGAGCCACCACGGCTCAGATGGGTAGCGCTCGCTGTTCATATTGATATTGATCATAATTAATCAAATTTATAAAGGGAATTAAATTACACAACTAGCTATAATAAAATTCTAAACAACAAATTGTTTTGGTTGTAGCTAAATACTCTTTGAAATGCAAAGCTCTCACACAACGAATGAATTACACTTTTACTCTTTTGCTAGCTTACTTGATCCGTTCATGTACCACAACCCAAACTCAAGTTAGGAAGATTCAACTCGAGTTAACTCATTACTAATCGATCTGAGATCTATTACTTGAATTATTGTTTTAGCTGTTACTTGTTGGAATGTTGATATTTTGTATTTTTTATTATTATTTTCTAGACAAGTATGCAATTATGTTTTATCTCCCTAGTTAACACAGAAAAATAATCAAAAATAGATATTAAAATGATCAATTTAAACGAGAATTGATTATTATATTATAGATATTATGTAATAAACAATATTGAATAAAAATCATTCTATTCTATAAAAATATCTCAATATCGAAAAAGCAGCAATTTATTACAAATTTCCAAAGATTGCATGTGGGTAAATTTTTTTCCAGAATAAGCATTTTGTGGGTTGGCTAACTAAGGATTCTCTTTTTACTCTTTGACTCTATGCTTAGTAAAGTACAAATGTCATTGACTCTACATCGTTATTTGCTATGATTATGTAATGTTTTCAGGATGGGATGTCACAACTGAACATAATTATTGTAAAGTGCAAGATGACGATGATTTCACAGAAGCTGTGGTATTGATTAGAAAGCCTGGTATGTACAAATATCTTAATTGATGTTAATTGTAAATTATAGTAAACATATTATGATGAACACCATGATTTCTAAAAATATTTTATTTAAATTTCAGTCAGTGGCAAATTTTTCAACATTTTGAATAATGTTTTCAGGAAGTGATGTTACGATTGAACACAATTACTGCAAAGAGCAAAATGATTGTTCCAAATCATCGGTAGAGATTGGATCATCAGGTGTGTACTAATATTCATATAGTACTAGTTACGAAGTAGCAAAAAAAGCTTTCTATGCCATCAAAAACATAACTTGTAAAAAAAGCCAAATCTCGCAACTCAGTTCTTCTACCGTAAAAATTTGTGAGATCCATGTAATACCAAGTCGGTTAATTTATTCAGTCCATAGATTGATACATAGATTAACTTGGCAATCGCATGAAAACACAATATATCTCACAAGTAATACATATTATATTAAATTAGATTGTTTAGTGCGATTGCCAAGTCAATCTATGGACTGAATAAATTAACCGACTTGGTATTACATGGATCTCACAAATTTTTACGGTAGAAGAACTGAGTTGCGAGACTTGGCTTTTTTTACAAGTTATATTTTTGATGGCATCTCATTTCTTTTTGTAGATAGTTATATCTAGGTAGCTATTTACACCTATTATTCCATTATATGTACATATATAGGTACACTGATTCATTAACTGCAACTGTAACTTTGTAATACTATATGTTTATATGGGATTACAAAGCTATTTATGCAGTTGGTGTATCTCGAAAACTAGACCGAAATTGTAAAATATTTTAATTTTTCCTTGATTTATATACTAAACAATAATTAAATTCCAAATTTGAAGTTTCTATGTCTGCTAGAAGTGCCTTAGAGTTTTGATGATCGGTCAGTCAGTGAGTGACAAAATTAAGAAACTTTGACTAGTTATAATTCTTAAACTACTGGTTTCAATTTAATGAAATTTCAAATATACCGAGTTCATACAATTCCTACTTGGTTAGTAAAAATGCAGGCTTCTAGTTTTATCCATAACGAAGTTATGGATAAAACTAGATAACGCCAGTCTGGGCTAACACCGCACGAGGTTCGCGCGTTACGGCTTTTTTACATACAATTACATATTTTTGTTGTATTAGTTGTCTATCAGAGGAAGAATAGTAACTAAGTACCTACTTACGGTTATAAAATCGTAATTAATTATAATTGCAAAAGTTATTTATAAGGATGCGGATATATTACACATTAAAGTTTAATAATAAGTCGTTTCGTAATAGTCAAAACCGAAGAAAGTATTTTTCTGTAGCTAATTTGTAATTTTGTAATAAATGTGTGATTCAATATATATATGCTTGTATTAATTAAAAATAAAAATTAATATGGTCCTTTATGTGTGCAAATACTATATTATGCCTATTAAAAATAAAAAATAACTAGAATATACTAAGTAAATAATTTAAACACGAGCTCACACACCGCCCCGCCGGTTTATTTTATCCCTTTTTTTATAAATAATACTGCTCTGAATCTTAATACATTTCTGTATTTGTTAGGAAAACCATTGTTGAACTTTATCGACTAATGATCACTGAATTAGTTATACAGAGATGTATTATTTTTGGCAAAGGCCGGGCTTTAAACTAATGATTTGGTGACAATGACAACCCTGAGACAGTAGGCAATTATATCGCGGATTGGGCCGGAGACAGCCTACTTCCCTGTCTTTATACTATGACAAATGTTTGTGTGATGAGCACGATCATTTGTTCTGTGTCTGGGTGTAATTTATCTATAATATTTATGTATTTAGAAATATATAAGTATGTTTATCAGTTGTCTAGTACCCATAACACAAGCTCTGCTTAGCTTGGGACTAGATGGCGTTGTGTGATAGTTGTGGAATATTATTATTATTATGGGGTATCTATATAGTTTTCTCATCTGGTTGGGCTGTATAAATATATAATTGTAAATGAAAATGATAAACATACATAAATATCAACAAAATAAAATAAATACATAAAAAATACATAAATAAATAAAAACCCAACCAGATGGAAGCCCTCGGCAGGGGAGACCAAACGGCCGAGGGTTAGGGGGAGAGGGAAAGAAACCGGCGGACGATGCGGGCGGTATCGAGGAGCACCGCCTTCTGCATTTGAGCTTGGAGCGGTCCGTCACGGAGTCCCAGTCGCCTCAGATGACCCGAGAGGCTGACTGGGATTAACCCGTTCGCAGAGACGACTACAGGTATAATTTCGGCCGGCAATCCACCCCACATGTCGGTCACCTCGTGAGCCAGGTCCAGATATTTAGTCAGTTTATCTGTTTCGGCTTTAACGAGGTTCTCGTCATAAGGAATGGTAATGTCGACCAAAAATATCCTTGACTGTGCCCGGTCCATCAGCACAATATCAGGCTTATTCGCAAGAATAGTCCTGTCTGTGATGATGGCCCGGTCCCAGTAGAGCCTGGCGCGGTCATTTTCGAGCACGGCTTCCGGCAAGTACTTATAATACGGCAATTTCCGATCCACGAGACCGTATTTCAGAGCGAGCTCCTGGTGTAGAATCCTGGCTACTAAGTTGTGCCTGTGCAAATACTCAGAGTTAGAAAGCGCCGAACAACCGGAGATGACATGCCTAAGTGACTCACCGGGATGGCGACAAGCTCGACAGACGTCAACGGTGCCATCCTTTAGGATGTATCTCCGATAATTGTTGGTCTTAATAACCTGATCCTGTATCGCACAGACAAAACCCTCGGTTTCCCCAAAGAGGTCACCGAAACGTAGCCAGTGGAGGGAGGCGACTGTGTCTACGAAAGGCTCATGTAGAGCCTTGTAGAACCTCCCGTGGAGCTCTTTCTCCTTCCATACGGTCTCCCGGTCGGAAATGCTCTGTACTGCCGGGTATTGCCATTGCTCGTTGGCTAAGGATAGAGGGGTAAGTCCTTTATCACAACAAATAACGTGCCTATAGTATGGATCATCCGCTCTCGTCAGAAAGTAATTACGGAGGCTGCACACTTCGCGATTATGCATGGTAAGCGCGCTTAAAAAGCCGCGTCCACCATGCTTCCGCGGCAAGTACAGCCTCATTACTGACGATCTCGGATGATGCATCCTGTGGGATGTCATTATAGTGCGGACTTTTCTGTCCAGAGCGTTTAGTTCGGTTTGAGTCCACCTGAGTATGCCAAAGGTATACATGAGAACAGGCATGACCCAACCGTTATATGCGTGCGTCTTATTCACACCGGACAAAAGGCTGTTAAGCACTTTGGTCAAGCGTGCATAAAACACATCGCAAACTGACTGTTTCATACCCGCCTCATCTACACCGATGTTCTGTGACATACCCAGGTATCGGTATGTTTCAGCCTCGGAAAGGGTCCTTATGTTGATGGGCATAGATAAGTCTATGCCCTCCGAGTTAGCAACCCTTCCCCTTTCAACATGGAGGACCGCACACTTATCCGTCCCCAGCTCCATTCTAATAGAATTGCTAAAATCACAAGTGATGTTTAGCAATTCCATAAGATGAGAGCGACTGGAGGCGAATAACTTGAGATCATCCATATAGAAAAGGTGGGTCACTTTTGTACCTCCTCTCCGAAGCTGAAATCCCCTCCCGGAACCCTCCAGTAATGTACTAAGAGGGTTCAGAGAGTTATTATTATTATTATTAACAGTAGCTAGATTTAATGTAGACATACAGAGAAGCATACATTGTAAATTTATTATTTAATATTGAGTTTATGTTTAAGACCATAACATTCATAACTATTGCTTCTTTTCAGGCATTGATTCTAATGTTAATGTGGTGAATGAAATGTTGCCAAAAGGTAGTACATGTACAAAAAAGCAAAAAGGTATGATAAATTCAGTTTATTCATAGACATAATTAGAAAAAGTTTCAATATCTACCAAATCACAATAAGAGTTCTTTGTTCTTCATCTAATCCCAAGATTACAATTCCACTACACTTCAATGGTTTTATCAACAACTCCTTTACTGTTAAGGTTACATTTCTCTGGAACTCTACCCCTGATGACATCCACTTTATTTGTTATCTTTTCAAAGTAAATACATTAAAAGTTTAAAATAAAAATATATAAATAATAAATTAATATTTTTAAGTGTATCATTCAGTCATGAAATATGAATATAGAACTTAATTATTTTATTTATTTCACTTCAGGTTACATGGTGAAGAAAATAGTATCAAGGAAAAGAAAATTGGTTAAAATTTTGACTAATATTGCAACTGAAACTTTAAGTGACTCAGTATCACAAAGACTTGATCAAGCACAATCCCTGTCAAGAAATAAAGACCTTTTGGAAAACTTTTATTTGTTAAACAAACAAGCGCAGACTTTCTTGTTTATGCAATTAAAACAAATTCATAAAAGCAAAATGGCCAGAAGGTTTACCTTAGATGAAAAATTAATGGCGTTGCTCATAATGAAACAAAGCCCCAAAAGTTATAAACTATTAGAAAAAATGTTTGCCTTGCCTAGTAAACGGACATTAAATAGACTTTCTGAGAAGGTTTCAATACAACCAGGACTCAATCCATTAATATTTGAACATATATCAAATACAACCAAAAAATGGGACACTAAACAAAAGCTATGTACAATCGTTTTTGACGAAGTCTCTCTGACACCACATTTAACTTTTAATGAAAAAGATGATATAATTAATGGGTTTGTAGATATAGCTGGAGAGAGAAAACTGAAATATTGTGATCATGCTTTAGTTTTTATGCTAAGAGGAATATGCTCTCCATGGAGACAGAGTGTAGCATTTTATTTCTGTGAAGGCACAGTATCAGCAGCAGAGCTGCAATGCATTTTAAAACAGATTGTGTCCCAAGTAATACGAACTGGGTTAATACCTTTAGGACTTGTTTGTGACCAAGGGTCCACATTTCGAACAGCAATAAGAAGACTTAGGGAAGATACAATTCGTAGGCGGAATATTCAAGGTGTTCATGATGGTGTGTACCATTCTTAATTACTTAAAAACTAGTTCTACTTCATGACAAATAGTATTTATTTTAATTATTTTACAGATGGGTCGGTTAATATTGCTGATCACGATTTAAGCATATTTTTTGACCCACCTCATCTCTTAAAGGGTTTAAGGAATAATTTTTTAAATAAAGATATAATTTGGGAAGAAAAAACTGCCTCTTGGAAAGATATTGAGTTCATTTTTGATTTGGATAGCAAATTGGGACACACAAGGGCACTACCAAAGTTAACGGCTCATCATGTTGATCGCCAAAAGATTAAAAAAATGAAGGTCAGCGTAGCTGCTCAAGTATTTAGTGCTCGAACTGCTGCTATGCTCAAATATACAAATGCACTCAGTAAGTAACGATTGCTATATTGATTTGTAGACTTATTCAATTTATGTATATACTATTGTAAAATTTGACCATAAGTCTCAATTTGTAAAAAAATGGTTAAAAAAGTATGTTGTTGTAACCAAATACGAAGTGTCTTTTGGCGAAAGATTTGCAGTTACAACTGTAAAAGAAATTAAATTAAAAATACTTTTTTTCAGATTATTTTCATACTGCAAACTCTGACGCAACAATGGCCACAACAGCGGAAGTTGTTGAATTCTTCGACACACTGTTTGACAGCGTCAATGGCTACCCGGGTGGTGTGCAAAGAGGAAAGTTAAGACGAGCGGTTAAACAAAATTCACAACATCACAATTTTTGGATTGAGGCCATTAATAAAATAAAAAAAATTGTTTTTGTAGACACCAGTAGCAAACATGCTACAAAAGCAGGAAAACCTCGACTTGTGCGAGTGCCATCCCAACAAGGATGGGTTACAACTCTTGAAAGTTTTATAAGGGTCTCCAAATTATTATTTGAACAGTATAATGTAGAATATTATTATCCGAGGAATATTAATCAAGACCCATTAGAAAATTTTTTTGGCCGTATAAGAGCTATAAATTATAGAAATGTTAACCCAGATGCAAACACATTTATATATGCCTTTAAATCTTTGATATTATCTAACATGCTTAGTCCACATTCCAAATTCTCTAACTGTGAAGAGGATAATGGAGAAACATTATTAAATGTTAGTGTTCTTTTTAAAAACCTTCATAATAATAAAGAAAATGATTCGGAAAACACTATCAGTGTTTCGCGAGATCTCCCATCTTCTTCACAAGCAAGTTCAAGTGAAAAGTTGCTGGTGAATGATGTTGTCATGGAAAAAATCAAAGTCCACTGCTCAGCTTACACTGCTGGATACATTTGTCGGAAAATAACGAGAGCGATTCGTTGTAAGAATTGCATCAAAACATATATTAGCAGTACGGAGACAAACATTCACTCTTACATTAAATTTAGAGAGTATAAATTGTTAAAAAATAATAATTTGGCATACCCTAACGAAAAATTCCTTATCTTGTACAGGGATGGTACTCACTTTATTCATAACTATTTGAATTATAGTTGTATTGGAAGTAATATAAAAAGTAATTTGAAAAGAAAAATATTGAGCACTTTGAGTTTTTCCTGCCTAGGGTGTGATAAGCATGCCTTTATTGTAAAAAACTATTTCACCAATATTTTAATTAGATTACATGGACACAATTGGTGCAACATAAATAATAAAATATTGAAGGGTGATATTGATGAAAAATATGTATCTAAAATGGGTGAACCCCAGAAATTGGCCTTAAAGAAGTATAAAAGTCTTAGGTTAAGAAAAAAATTTTTAAGTAAATAAAATGTTGATGAAGTGACGACCTGGAAATGCAGGTGGCTTAGGACCGTGCTTTGTGGCATTTCTTGGGGGAGGCCTACGTTCAGCAGTGGACTTGTGAAGCGCTGTAATGATGACGGTGGTTAAATAGAATGTTCGGATTCCTGAAACGTAAACGCTGTTTCAGGTCCCCGCAAACCAAGTATATAACGAGGCGATATTGCGAATGGCTATGTTGTGTGTGCCGGACAGGTACGTGTGGTGCCGGAAGCGGCCCCCACCATTCGAGACACCGCGCGCACGTACCTTCTAAACGAGGCCCACTGACCAGAGTGCTGCACATTAAATAAAGTAGCTCAGGATGTAGATTTATTCTCCTGTTTCTTTGGTGAATTTACCTAAGTGACATTATATTACGTATTATGTTATAATAGTAGACTTCTAAACGAGGCCCACTGACCAGAGTGCTGCACACTAAATAAAGTAGCTCAGGATGTAGATTTATTCTGCTGTTTCTTTGGTGAATTTACCTAAGTGACATTATATTACGTATTATGTTATAATAGTAGACTTCTAAACGAGGCCCACTGACCAGAGTGCTGCCCACTAAATAAAGTAGCTCAGGATGTAGATTTATTCTGCTGTTCCTTGGGTGAATTTACCTAAGTGACATTATATTATGTATTATGTTATAATAGTAGATAAGTTGTGTTCTGTCCTTATTAAATTAGATAGTTTAATGTGCCTACACTGTCGTATTAGGTACGCCTGTAAAGACAAAGGTAGAAATAAATAAAGTTACTCCCTAAAAATCTCTGGTCTGTAGCAACCTATAATATGCTTCTATAGCGCGGAGTCGATTTTATGCTATATTACGCTATTAGCATCTTGAGCATACTTGTTATTTTTAATGTTGATGTCGATATTTGTTTATTTTTCAGATGCTTATCATGGAACAACCTCCAAGTGAAAGTACCAACACCAAGGAGATAAATGTTCTTTTTAAAAGTAATTTATGTTACCATATAACTGAGTTATATGATAATATAGATTACTTTTTAATTAAGATTATACTAAACTGTCGTTAACAGTTAATATATACAATATAGACGTATACATTATATATTTATTCTTTAATTTTGGGTTCAAGTATAAGAGCATAAAATTCACAAATATTGTTTGTTTTCAGGAATAGAAATCTAATGCTGATGTGGTGAGACAAATGTAGCCAGATGATACAAAATGTACACATTGGCAAAATGGTATGATAAATTCACTTTATTCTAAGACATAATTAGGCAAAATTTCAACATATCTATTATATCTATATTCAGCATATCATCTATCCTCAAATCACAGTAAGATTTCTTTATTCTTCATCTAATCTAAATATTACAGTTCCACTACACTTCAATGGTTTTATCAACTACTCCTTTAGTATTAAGGTTACACTTATTTGGAAGTGCCTGAAGACATTGAGAAAGCTCCTGATAATGGATGTATACAATGTTAATATTTATATATTTTTTATTTCTTATTTACTGCATCTACCACTTTATTTTCACCACACCATGGCTGACCGAAAGAAAATGCCAACTGCCATGAAGCTGCCCTTTGTTAATTTAATATGAATAATATATGATTTATGATTATCGTTCAGTCATAAAATATGAATATTAGACTTTATTTTTATTTATTTCTTTTCAGGTTACGTGGTGAAGAAAATGAAATAAAAGAAGAGATGTTAAAATTTAAAAAAAGATTGTAACTTGTAGGTGAACAATCCTCACAAAGTCTTGCTTAATGTCCAATCTATTTTAAAACTATAGAGAATTATTTGAAAACCTTTATATGTTAAACAAATAACTTTCTTAGTAATACAATTAAAACAATTTTGTAAAAAAATGGCCAGGTTTACCCTACATGAAAAGTAAATAGCATTGCTTCTAATAAAAAGTAACTTGAAAAGTAAAATATTAAGCACTTAAATATGATTCATGTGGTTTAATTTGCTTTATTTAATGAACTATAAATATTGCTCTGTTTCTCGTCAAATTGTACTTATTTATGTTCAATGTTATGTACAATTTTCTAATTTGTTTATATAACTTAGTGTGCCTTTAATTTAATCCTAAGATTACGTATGTATATGATGTTGGTGTGCTTGAATAAAAAATAAATGTTAATGTATTATAAGTGTTTCATTAAGTAATATTAGTATTCCTGTCAGGGACTTAAAACGTTACAAATAACAGAATGTATAACGTTATAATAACGTAATTATGGTATCGTTACCTCAGCAAGCATAGCGTTTTCAATATTTAGTATAACGTTTTAAGAGTAACAAAACAAAATTATTACAGGCAATTTAACGTTATTATAACGATAAAGACGCGACGTTGCCAAACCTATTCATTTTCAAAAGCACGATTTACGAGATGGGTGGGAATTCCTCGCACCGCACGCACTCCAAAATCGAACTGGCAACGCTGTAAAGTGAATGAACATTTGATGATATCAACCGCTTGCGAATTGCGAATTGCGACGTGTTAATAATTATACCTAGATATCATATTACTGCCACTCAGAGTTTTTCACAACAGACAATTCTTGAGTGGCAGCCTCGTACGGGTAGGCGAAGTGTAGGGTGACCCCCCATGAGATGGAGTGACGACCTGGTAAGACATGCAGGAAGTCGATGGATGCAGGTGGCTCAGGACCGTGCTTTGTGGCATTCCTTGGGGGAGGCCTATGTTCAGCAGTGGACTTATGAAAGGCTGTAATGATGATGATGATGATGATGATGATCATATTACTTATATTTATTTATTTTTTAAAGTTTATTCGAACTACACTTGTTTACAAATATTGAAAATGAATCGTAAAAAAATTATAAATCTTATAGATATTTTAACCTTTGATATACTTCAAAATGTTTAGTTGCTGGATGCGAAAAAGTTTTAAAGGTAAGTTAAGCAAAAATCAGTAGTAGTAAAAATAAGTAGAAGAATGCGCCTTTTCAGTGAGTTTTTATTAAGAAAAATATTGTATTTATATATTATGTACAGGGTCTCTTAGAAAACAGGACACTAACCTACTTTACCTTCTGTTAGAGCGTGCTCCTTCCCCGGTCGAGCCGACCCATTCGTACAACTATAGTACTAATATAGCTGCAGCCTGCAGCATAGCTCTACCACATCATACCTTGTCATATTTACCTGTTAGATAGGTACCTATTCATATCTTAATGCATTATACTTTTTTAGATTTACGCAAATATTTGACATTTTAAATAAAACTATCAATATTATTTTAGCCAATATCATAAACACTAGTGAACTGATTTTGATGAAATCGATATTATTAAGTTGAAATAAATGTAAGCAAATAATCCCTAAGTTGAATTAAATAAAAAACGAATGATCACGATCCGACTAGTTTCGGAGAAGTGAGAATGAATGAATACACGTATAAAATTTTGTATATTTGCTTGGAAGCTGTAATAGATAATTATATATATATAATTATATATGTGAATATTTTGCAGTTCCAATAATATTACAGTGGTAGAGCCAGGCAGCAGCTTTTGCTGTCGCACGGATGGGCCGGCTCGAACCGGGGTGGTACCACGACCTCACAGAAAACCAGCGTGAAGTAGAGGTTTACCTCTGCGTTTCGCTTGGTGAGTGCAGGTGGCCGGAGGCCCTTTTTACTGGAAATGAGGCATTCCATCTTAGTCCTCACGGGTGACAACGCATCTACATTTTGATTTCTAATAGAGGATAGATGTAGATGTCTATGGGCCGCAGCAAGCACTTACCATCAGGTGGACTGTGTGCTCGTTTGTCACCCTTATCCTATAAAAAAAAAACATACATACGTGTTGAATTGATAACCTCCTTTTTTGAAATCGGTTAAAAATTCAAACCGACTTTACGCTAAACAGAACATATCTTGAAAACTACTGAAGCGATTTTTATGAAAATTGCACTGTTCTTTAAGTTGAAAGATGCTTCATGTAATAAAAAAAGTGTGTGTGTACTTATATACGCACGTAGGAATTTACACTTTTTTAGCGTAACAAACCAAAAATAACTAAAAATTATATAGGATCCCGGTGACAATTAATTGACGGCTCCGTGGCGCAGTGGCTTAACAATGAGTTGTAGCACTAAGGGCCGCGGGTTCAATTCCCGAACGAAATAAATATTTGTAAGGCCTACAAATAATTGTTCTAGGTCTAGATGTTTATCCTTGTAATGTAAACGTCTGCGATACAGGGGAAAATCTAATTATAAAAGTAAAATTTGTGGAGATAAGGTTTTTAAATATATATATATATATAATTTGTATTTATTAAGATTTTTAAACCTTATTATTCTTACTTTTTACTCTTAATATTGTTTCACAAAATATCATGTATACATAAAACACGTCTTTTGATGGGTAAATTTAACCTCTTTTATCTTTATAAAGATATAAATAAATATATTAACGATTTTACATTATTATGCTGAAAAGCTCAGAATGCCAAACTGCCATAGAATCTCCACACTTAAGTTTGTTTAGCAAAACTTTTCCTCTCCATCCACATTTAATATATTGCAAAACAATGTTATTTTCTTATGTGCATGGAAAGAAAATCACTTAATACTAATATACTTTGAAATGGCAGAGAATTATATAATATATATGTTGAATTCCTTTAGATCGAGAGCCGTGGTAGCTCAGATGGTTAGTGCTCACTGTAAGCTTCATAGTACTCGACAAACCCGGGTTCGATCCCCGCCGGCACCAATGAAATTGTTAATTGCAATTTTAAGTGCTGATTTACCACGTGCTTTATTTTAAGACATGTGAAGTTCGCTAACACGCATTGGGGCAGCGCGGCGGACATTTCCTTGACCTAAGACTCTCTCAGAAATGAGAGGAGGCCTATGGCCAGCAGTGGGATGTAAATAGGCTGCAACTTTACTTTACTTTACTTTCCTTTAGATTCTATCATATACTTCCTTTTGAGCATGTCCATTTTTTAACTCTTTTCTTTGTCCATTATTATTTTTAATTTAGATATTTTTTTAACATTATCGTCTTTCTTGGTGTCACTTCAATACTATTGATTGATGTAGTATAAGCAGATAAGCTAAGTAGAGGTTCAACTCTGTTTTGATATGTGGATGGTCTATGTAGAAGATCAACCTGGAATTCAAACAAATTAAATAGACAAGGCAGACTTATTGGAATGAAGTTTCTTATCGGACGGTACGAATTTGGCGGATGGGGGCTAGGCGAGAAAAAAATGTAAGATTTTTCCATCACGACCCCTTCTGACGTATAAAAAAGCGAGATAGAATAATATCCATCTCCCTCGCACTTTTTCTTATCTCGCCATGAAAGAAATATTATTTTATTTTAAATGACGCTTAATTTTAATAGACGCTAGTAATTCATTGTATTTGTTAATCAATAATATTATACGGTTATCAATAATAATAATATAATATACTACGAAATGTACTTCGTTCCAACCGAGTGTTCCACAACACTCACGCATGTTTTTTTTTCACATTACTAATGAAATTCAAGGGCAATCTGACATATAATCTAGTTTAACAATAATATATAGAAGAATATTTCAACTTCTATACAATTATTTTGTCTACACAGTCCTTAATGTATGCAGTAAGATATTAAGAACATAATTTTATTGTTATGAATGTAATACAAAGTTTATGAACTATTTATTTTGAAACACCCATATTCCGAGTTGTATATACTACTACAGTTACAGAAACAGTACAACAGAAAATAAGAGTAAAAGAGATGGCATAGAACAATAAATAATAACATTACGATTTTGTGATAACAATATTTTAGAAACGTTTATTTGACAAATTTATTGTAACGTAATTATAACGTTATATACATGCAAAGCTTTGCATAATATCGTTTTGACATATCGTTTCTCTTAAACATAACGTTATCTCGCACTTGTGCAGATAACGTTACTGTATTTTAACGGTATTTAAGTCCCTGATTCCTGTATAATGCACTTCTGTAGATATCGACAAAATAAGAACACCACTAAACATCGATATCGATGATTTGAAGGATGTGTGCTTGCAATCTCTAAGCTATATTTTTTTTTAGTACACATCTGTCAAAATGGGCGACTGCAGCGCCAAAACGCGTAGTTTGGAAACTTGACTAAAAGTCACTGTCGTATCTGTAGCTTGCTACATATATATTTATCTATGCCGGTGTCATATATTTTGATCCACATTCAACGTAGATTTCCCGTCAAGTGCCGTGTATAATTGTGTTGCGAAATCGTAAGTAAAACTCTGTTATTAATAAGTGTTTCCCTACCTATTTAATCAATTATTTCTGGTAATTTAAAAAAGGATGGGTAATTTAAGTAGGTACTGTAATTGTTTTTAGGTGCTGTGTTAATCCTAGCCAGGATTAGAACGCAACATGGAAAAGCCAGGACCTAGTAAAAAACGTAAGGTTAAAGATGAAAATCGGCAGTTTCAAGAAATTTGGACTGAGAAATTCTTTTTTGTATGGTCGCATAACAAAGTTGTTTGTTTAATTTGCAAGAATTCTGTTGCGATTGCAAACGAATATAATGTAAAAAGGCACTATGAAACGCAGCATCCTACTTTTACCAAGTTTACAGGCGAATTAAGAAAGCAAAAAATGTTGTCTTTAAAACGGGAGCTTATTGGTCAGCAAGCTATGTTTACAAAACCCATTCAAGATTCAGAAACAGCTACAGAAGTAAGTTATGAAATTTCTCGAATAATAGCAAAGCAAAGTCGCCCCTTCAATGATGGGGATTTTGTAAAAGAATGCATAGAAATTGCCGCTATGAAAATGTGTCCAGAAGCAGCAAAAAAGTTTGAGAAAATTCAACTGAATCGTATGACTATCCAAAGACGAATTATGTCTTTGTCAGGTAATATTGCGGAACAATTAAATGAAAAAACTAAGATCATTGAATTTTTTTCATTAGCACTCGACGAATCCACTGATATTAGTTCCACAGTTCAACTTCTGATATTCATACGAGGTGTTACTCAAGATTTTTAAGTCTTAGAAGAGTTATTAGGAATGTGTTCATTGAAAGGTCAAACCAGAGGAGTTAATATACTCAATGTACTTTTGGATGAGTGTTCAAAAACTGATTTGGACTTATCAAAATTATCGGGAGTTGCGATTGACGGTGCTCCTTCGATGATTGGTGTCAATTCTGTGCTAGTTACTTTGCTGAAAAAGCATCTGCAACGAAAAAAAACATAAACGCTGAAGATCTCATGCAGTTTCACTGCATTATACACCAAAAAGCCCTCTGTTCTAAAAAAATTGAATTTCAAAATGTCATGAGTGTTATTTTCGACTGTAAATTACATAAAATCACGAGGACTCAATCACAGGCAATTCAAACAATTCCTTGATGACATCGAAAGCGAATATGGAGATTTACTGTATTATACAGAAGTAAGGTGGCTAAGTCGTGGATTGACACTGGAACGATTTCTAAATTTAATAGAAGAAATTGGAATATTTCTCGCGGAAAAGCAAAGGGATGTCCCGGAACTTAAAAATCCTGATTGGTTGTGTGATTTGGCTTTTTTAGTTGATATTACAAATCATTTGAATGTCTTGAACACACGGCTTCAAGGCAAAAATCAACTGATATCCCAGCTCTATGCTCATGTATCATCCTTTCAATGCAATCTGACACTTTTCAGATCGCAATTGAATTCTGGAAATTACAATCATTTTCCGAATTATAAGAAAATGGCTGAAAAATTCAACAAAACTGCGATTAATTTCAGTTATGTAGAAGAGCTAGATATTTTGATTCAATCTTTTCAAGACAGATTTCCGGAGTTTAAAAAAGTGAAACCTCTGTTGGACATATTCAGCAATCCTTTCACGATTTCAGTTGAAAATGCGCCAGAGTCAATGCAGTTAGAAATTATTGACATTCAAAACGACCAAGATTTACGCAACAAATTCAACGAAGGAGATTTGCTGAACTTTTACCGCTGCATTGATAAAAATACGTACAAAAAGTTGCGCATAAATGCTCTGAAATGTGCCAGCTTATTTGGTTCTACCTATATATGTGAACAAACCTTTTCAATACTAAATAATAATAAAACAATAAATCGAAACCGCCTTGCAAATGAAAGTTTGGATGCTGTTTTACGTGTTGCTACAAGTAAATTTGAGCCAAATATAAAAAAGATTGTAAGCACTATGCAGTGTCACGCTTCAAATTAATAAATTATTTTTCAATTTTAATACATTATTATCAATTCTTTATTGTCTTTAATTACCTATACTCCTGGCGGCCCGCCATCAGTTCATAATTTGCCCGAGTGGCCCCTAGTCTTAATAAGTCTGTGCATCACTGGTTTACAACATAGTTAGTGGTATGTAATCGCGATAATTTGTGGAGAAATATAATTTTGAATAAGAAGAATTTATTTATAATGTTTACATGAATGTAAAATTTTGTGTGTTGAAACAACATGTAAAATTTTGCGACAAAAAGGACTTTCAAACGTTTACTGAAATTAATAATTATATTCCTTCGGGTTTAAAAAGTTGTTAAGCTATGTACGTGTAGGTTATTTATTTATTTTCATCGTAATCAATAAAACTACTTTTTTTAGTCGATATATTTTTTCAAAGGTAAAAATGCACAGATAACAAATTTTAACACTACATCCTTAATACTTATAAGAAAAATCTGAAAAAAATTGAGCTATTGTAATTTACGTTGCTCTTATTGATGGCGTGAAAACAAATAGAACACGACATTAGACCACTTATGCTTTAGTTCTTCTCAAGGTACGAAGTGTGCTTTGTTGAAACTTTACAACTAGATTGTCGCTAAGAAGGATAAAAGTAAGTACAAACTCATTAAGCATCTCTTAACCGATTCGTTGCGAGACCAATTTTTGACAACTTTTAGAGCTGTGGCAGCGAACAAATATTTTGTGACACGCCTGTCGCGTATCAAGCGCCATATAAGTAAGCCTATGCCGCCGCGTCATGCGCTCTTCATCGCATAATTTTTTTCGGTACCGATATTATTTCTGTAAAGGTATTAGTAATATATAGGTATAACGATACCGTAAAAAAAATATATGTATAGTTATTTTTAACGGTACCACAACCGTAATATTCAACCGTTTTCGTTCTACCTTTAAATCGAAGCTGTATCGTAATTCTATACCGGTACCATACCCTTATACCTTTACCGCTTTCAAGCCCTGCTCTCGAGTGACGTGTACAGGTTGTCCGCGCGCGCTAACGTCCCTGGTCCTCACTGTACGTTAGTGCCCTTTCCGATTACGCGCTTCGCTATTCTCGCTCTATAGCGCCGAAGCCCGGTAAGTGTTTTTTCGTTTATTTAGTTTATTTTCTTTTACCATTTTTTGTTTAATTTATAGTTATTTCTTTCTTTTTATTCTTATTATTGTGTATTTGTATACAGTTTCTATAATTACGACACTTGCCCTTTTCAGAGCAAGACCCTGTTCTTTTGAGAACAGGGGTCCTTACTGTCTTTGATAAGAACGTCCTGTTCTTTTGAAAACGGTGACCCCCGCCGCTACTGCCTTAGAGTAGAACGTCCCGTTCTTTTGAGAACGGTAATCCCCGCCCTTATACTTAATTAACGTCGTCCCTAGTCACATTAAAAAATATGTCCACCGAAAACTCAAAGGTTCCCTTTTCGCCGCCATCAATAGGATGGATGATCCGCAGGCTCTCGCAGCAGCCCTGGCCAGTTTGGCTACTCCCGCCCGTCAGGCAAACCAACCGCCGCCCGTTGTCGCGGCCTACCTTGAGTCCCTAAACTCATTCGTCCCTCTGGAACTGGATATGGAGTGCTCCTGCTCCGACTCCGGTTCCTCTGTATCGGCCTTCCGGAAGAGGCCCGCCACTAAGCCCAGCACCAGGACATCGGAGTCCTCTAACTCCGATGGAACCGGTGACTCTTATACCATGGTTACGTCAAAGCGCGGAGTAAAACGCGCCGCGAAAAACCGCACCCCCTCCCGCTTCAGCGGCCCTTGCGGCTCTCCTCACCCCCGCAGCCCCCGCCACTGCCACACTCCCCGCAGCTCCCGCTGCCACCTCATCCCCCGCTGCCCCGGCTCCCCTTATGTCGCTAGACATCCCCGCGCCTTCAAAGCCAGCCTCTCGCTGCGCTCCTGTACTTTCTAAGAAGCAAGTCCCGCCCCCTGTCTTTTTAAGAGACAAGAAAGAATTCACTCGCCTCTCTAAGATCTGCTATGACGCAGGTATCAAATATGACCAAGCTAGCAACATGGGTGTAGCAATTAAAATAGTCCCACAGTCTGTTGACGACTTTCGCCGCCTTACAAGGCTTTTTACCAACGAACGTGTGTCCATACTTACGCTCTTCCGGAAAAGCGTAAAATCAGGGCCGTCATCCGAAGCGTCCCTTTTGAACTCTCCAACGAGGAAATCCTTGAGGCCTTAAGTCACAAAGATTCCCCGTTGAGGCTGTGCACAGCAGAACGGGCTTGAGATACCCGCTAGCATTAGTTATTCTCTCAAACGTTCCGGAGGCAAAAACTATCTTCCGGCAGGTACGCACGGTGTGTGGCCTGTCGGGAGTGAAAGTTGAGCCACCGCATAGGCGCGGTTTCCCGGCGCAGTGCCACCGCTGCCAGCTGTATGGTCATGCGGCGGCCAATTGCTCCGCCCCACCCAGGTGCGTTAAGTGCCTCGACCCTCATAACACGAAAGAGTGTCCCCGGCCCAAAGATGCCGAATCCCCACCCGCGTGCGTCCTTTTTTTTACGGGGGGTAATCCTCATGGACTACCTCCGCCTGGGGAAAGGCGAAGGGGCGTGCCGGACTCTTACCGGCTAAAACCACCCCTCGTGTCTCCTCGCAAGTGCGCGTGGCGCCGCGGGAATCCAAATTCTTCCGCAGCCCCACACTAGTGCTGGCCCGGTCTGTCCGGGCCTCGTCTCCTGCACGGGGTAGTGAGGTGTTCAACTATCCCGTGCATCGTCTAAGAGGCGCGCGCGGGTGTCGGTGCCTCGGGTCCATCGAACGGAAGGGCGGGGTTTTTCCCAAGTCCCTCGCCCCTGAACCCATTCATGGGGGCCGGAAAAGGGCGTTGTCCGCCCTTTTCCAGCGCCCGGTGCTCCTTCTGCGGCCGGGGAAGGGAGTCGAGATCTCCCTTTCCCGTTCCGCAGTTTCCTCCTGCGACATCACGTCCTCGCAGAAGGACACCACCGCGTCCCACGACTCTGCGCTACCGACCATATTCCGCACTAAGGCTGGCAGCGACGCAGTGGTAGCAACGAGCGTCCGGCTCTCTGTCTATGCGGCACAGGTACTTGCCGAAGCAGCCATGCCCCGACAGCACTTGTGTCACCTTAAACGACAGGGAGCCGTGCCTTCTCCCGAGCCAGTCGTCGAGTACTAGCCTGATCGCCTCGACGGTAGCGAGGCCGGCTGTAGGGCGCAGAAGCCTTTGCCGCCATTCCGCCACCAAGACCTGACGGAGCTCCTCTCGGCGCAGCGCGATCTGCCACTGCACCGGCCTCGAGCCCCGTGCCCGCTCTTCCTCGCGCCATCGATATAATGACGCGAGTACTTTCGCCTCTAGATCCCAGGGTGGGGATCCGGCCAGGACGCAAGCCGCCTCGTAGGAAATCGTGCGATACCCGCAGATGACTCTGACGGCCATCGCCCTCTGCGGTTTGCGCAGAATGGCGATAGTGCTGGCCGTCATGTCCATCGCCCACACAGGGGTCCCATACAGGGCCATAAACCGCACGATTCCCACGTACAACCGCCTACAGGCGGCGCTCGGGCCCCCCAAGTTGGGAAGCAACGTTGAAAGCGCGCCCGCTGCACCCATCAGCTTGGGCGCCAGCCGCCGGAAGTGGGGTCCGATTTCCTATCGGCTGTCGAGCAACTATTCCAGATACTTCATGGTGGACTCGACAGCTATCCGGGCCCCGCTGGCAACGATGTGTGATCCCGGCGGCGGTGCGCGTCGAGGGCCATGGAACATCATGGCCTCCGACTTGTTTAGGGCCACCTTCAGGCCCAGGCGCCGGATGCGGTTCACCACTTGTGACACCGCAGCCGTGGCAACCAACGCTGCTTCCCTGTGCGAGCTCCTCCGGGCAGTGACGAGCGTGTCGTCCGCATAACACGTCAAGTCGGTGCCTGACGGGAGTTCACCTCTCAGCACCCAGTCGTAGCCGATGTTCCACAGGAGCGGTTCCAAGACCGATCCCTGCGGAACACCGCACGACATGACGCGCTGACCAATTTAAGGTAAGCCCCTATTGTGCGGCGGAGGTAGGGAGGCACGCGATGGTAATTCAGCGCCTCCCGGATACAACTCCAGGGTAGGGTGTTGAAGGCGTTGGAGATGTCTAAAGACACCGCCAGCACCACCCCACCCCGGGACATTGTCTCCTCCGCCAGGGCCCTCACGCACGTAATAGCGTCTATGGTGGAGCGCCCGCGACGAAAACCAAACTGGTTCTCGTCCAGGTCTGGCCCCTCTGCATAAGTGGCTGACGAGGCGATCTGCGATGATACGCTCAAAAAGTTTGCCCGCCTCGTCGAGCAGCACTATGGGCCGGTACGCGGACGGTGAGTCCGCGGGGCGCCCCTCCTTCCTGAGCAGGACCAGCCTCCCCTCCTTCCACACACTGGTAAACTGACCCTGCTCGAGACATGCCGTGAAGAGCCCTCTCAGCTGGGGCTCTAGCTCCTTCAGAGCCAGGACGAGAGCTCGACCAAGAACTCCGTCTGGTCCGGGCGCTATGTTTTTAGCCCGGAGTCGCGACACGGCCGCTCTCGTCTCTGCTTGCGTTACCTCGGGGACTTGTGGAAAGTCTTTGGCTGAGGGCGAAGCCATCGCTGGGGGAACGTGTCCCTCTCGCTCAGGGAAGAGAGCCGGTATACCACCGCCTCTAGCAACTAGGATTGCATGCTTTTTGTTAGTGGAGGCGCCCAGAGACGCAACTTGTCCCGTACCCAACGGTAGGGGCGCGGATCCCGATCTAGGGACCCCAGCAGCTCCTCCCTGGCACGCGACTTTGAGTCGCCGATGGCCAGCCATAGTCTCCTTAGACGCGCGGTACACCTCATACAGCGCGTCCTCCTCGGCGGAATCCCGTCGACGCCGCCTCCGGTATCGGGTGTACCGGCGACGAGCCGCAACGCACGCTATGCGTAATTGCGCGATCTCGGCGGTCCACCAGTACACCTGGCGCTTTGCGGACCATTGGCGGACACGGGGCATGGACGCGTCGCAGATCTGCATCATCGCCCCGCGAAACCATAGCGCCACCGCTTCGACGTCGACGGGGCCGTCCGTCGTCGACTCCCAGCTCCAGGACTGGACTAAGGCAGCTTTCTCGAGTAGTTCCCTGTCGATGCGCTTAAGCGCCCAACGCGGGCCGTCGTTAATCGGAGTTGTTGGATGGCGGCCGCTCGCAGTCTGGGCAGAGACGTCGAACCGGATATACCGATGGTCTGACAGCGTCTCCACCTCTGCGGCGACTCGCCAGTCGCAAACTCGGCTGGCGACAGAGGGGCTAGCAAACGAGACGTCCACTATCGACCCACCCCGCTGCCGCACGCACGTGTATTCCGAACCCCGATTCAGGACGACCAGACCAGTCGTCACCGTCCACTCTTCTAGCACCTCGCCCCGAGGGTCAGTGACCGGAGATCCCCACGCCGATGACTTGGCGTTGAGATCCCCGAGCACCAGAACGGGACGAGGGTGATAGCGGCCTATGACGGTGCCCAACTCGAAAAGGAAACCCTCAAAGTCGGCGAGAATCTTGTTGGGGGAGAAATACGCCTCTACAATAACGATGCCACCCGAGACCCGAGACGGGTCGTTCAGAGTCTCGCCAATAATGGCCACCAAACCGTCAGCGCATCCCAACCAGTTGTCACGGGCGGGAATGAAGTACGGTTCGGCGACCACAGCCACGTGAATCGACCACTCTGCCATGCTCTGGAGTAGGCGATCCTGAGCTCTGACACAGTGGTTGATGTTGCCCTGGAGAAAATGGAATTATGCCGTTACTGACATTCCATTCCCTCGGCAACGGTCCTGGGCCGGGAGTCGACCGCGGAGCTGCTAGCCTGCGGGGGCAGCGAGGTTAACCCGGCAGGCTTAGTGCTCCTCTTCTTTTCCTTTTTCTTGCTGGCAGGCGCCCCACAGGCCCCTCCGCTTACTCTGTGCTCCGTTGGCCTTCCCGCAGCAGAACAAAGGCTGCAGTTGAACGCCGCGGTGCACAGGGCCGCCTTGTGGCCAGGCTGGCCGCAGCAATAACAGAGGTCACTACGGTCAACCTCGGCGGTGCACTTCGCCCGGACGTGCCCTTTTTCCAGGCACCGGAAGCACTGGAAAGCCCGGGGCTGTAGAAGCTTGGTCTTTGCCGCCACCCAGCCTACCAGCAATCTGCCGCTATCAGCGATCTTCTTCGCCGACGCCACAGGGCACCGAACCCAGACCGTGCCGAGACCGGTGGCGTCGGTGCGTATATCGCCAGCCCGCACCTTGTCCGGCGGACACTCTCCGCTTCTGGCAACGGCCGCCACCACCTTCTCAGAGGTCACGGAATCGTCCAGGCCAGCAATCTGCACCTCTGCGGTTTTCATTGGTCTGGAGACCCGGACGTCTTCAGGGTTGAGGACCTCCCTCATCTTGGCAGCCAGTGCGTCCGCCTTTTCGGCACTGCCGCTCACAGTACTAGCCACCTCGAACAGCCGCACACCCCTGGCTGCCTGCCTGGTGGGTAACGGACTGAAGGCCAAGATCTGATAATTTGATCTTGGCCTTGGCCTCGGCGATGACCGACTGGTACGTCACGCCACGCTCCACAGCTCCGGGCTGCAACGTAAGCGTCACGGCATTGGACCGCGGAACATGCACAGCCGGTCGCTTGCGACCGCCTTTGGCAGTCCGCCGCGCAGGTTGAGGAGCCGTCTTTCCGGTTCCACCTGAGGCGCATACAGCTGCTGCGGCCTTCTTGGCGGCTTTGCGGGCCTTTTCGCGGCCCACGATTTTTGCCCAGGTCTCACCCTTAGACCCGACAGTCGTGGGCTCGCTCGAAGGAGCTCCCTCTGCGGGCTTTTTGTTACCCTCCGCGGGCTTTCCCTTTTGAAGCGCAAGTCTCGGCGGCTCCTCAGTTCTCCGTGTGTCCGCCGCCAAAGGCGGAGGATTTCCGCCGGGAGACGCCGTGAAATCGCATCCAGCCGAGCGTTAACCATGCTCCCGCACTGAAGCATGCAGATCCGGACAATGCGCTCGACCTCTTCGTCGGTACGAGGGCTTGCCGGTTGCGGTGCGGGAGTCGGGGCCACTACAGGCGCGGCATCGGTGGACGTGCGTCGATGCTGCTTTTCGCTCAGCGCAGCGACTTGCCGCCGGAGGTCCTCCAAGTCATTTCTGAGGCGGCTGTTTTCCTCCTGTAACTTTGTGACCTCGTCAGAGACCGTCCTGTTGAGGAGGATGCCAACCGTCTCCTAAATATCCACGGCAGCCTTCTTTAAGCCACGGTTGAACGTGCCCTTTATGCTGCCGGACTTGGTGGCAACCTTCAGGACTAAGTCCACCCCATCCAGAGCCAGCTGGCTTAAGGCCACCGCAGATGGCTCTCCCCCTTCCGCCGCAAGAGCAGCTCGTCGCTCGCGAGCACGTCGGGCCATTTCCGACACTTCGCCGGCCGCGACGGCTTTGCGCTGCTCCCTCTTGGCGGCGTTGAGCTCCGCCTTTGAGCTCCCCAGCGAGGCACAACTTTCACCGCCATCGCCAGGGTCCTCCGTAGTGAACCCCATGTCGCTCTCTGCTTCACTAGCCGCCGAGGTATTGGAGCACACGAACCGTCCGTGCTTATCCCTCCGCGGCTGCGAAGCACTCGCCCCTCTCGATGCCTGCCAATCCCTCCCCGAAGTCGGCAACTTGGGAGCCGGTAGGCCTTCCTCTTCTGAAGACCGGCACACTGGACGTTTCCTAGCGGAAGACGTCCCACGCGACCGATTTCCACCGCTTCCAGTATCTGATCCTGCCTCCTTTTCAACCTCTACGTTTTCAATGTATTTATATTTTTCCATGTTTTATCCCACAAGTGTGGAGGAAATAGCAGTCCATCCGAGCAGCGCCTCCTGTGCCCGTATAAGCCTATGCGTAACCCGTCAAGGGTGTCGGCCGGTACCCCGACGGGGGCAACGCTAACGACTGAACATTTACCCATCAGCCATGCAGCTCCTCACGGCGTGCCACGCTTGAGCTTCGGGTGATTTTTTAAAGAGTTTATCATCTTCGTGACTCCAGGCAGTTAAGCCAAGAGCCCTCGGTCCCTTAGGCGCCGCAAGACGTGATCCACGACACGCCAGAGGGATTCCGAGGTTCGAATGGTGGCAGAGTCGAACACTGAGCCCATTCAGTTTCCTTTTTTACAGGATGTGGTCCCTGAAAATCCCGCGATTACGGATAGCCCGGCGTCGGCAAAAGCCGAGTGCATCTGGCACCTTACCGCGCATGTCACATTCTCTGTTCCTCTCAACGGAGAGGATACAGGAAGCAACTAGAAGGCCCTCCATTGTCCAAACAAGCCTTCACTCTGCCAGTTTTGGTCCGCGACGGTTTCCCGCTACCACCCATATCTGATTGGCGTTCCCCTATCCACCACCTGGGGATGCGCCCGATGGGAGCTCTGGCAACTCCACACGGGACCCGCGTGCGTCCTGTGTCAACAAACAGGCCACCCGGCAAGTTACAGAGGTTGCCCGTGTGCTCCTCGTCCTCGTCCTAGTAGACAAGCTCCACCGCCGGTCAATGACCGTTCATTCCCGGCTCTCTACCCAAGAAAGCCCCGTCAGGGCTTCTCTCAGCCACTCCAGGGCTTCTCTCGGCCCCCTCAGGGTCCCCCTAGGCCCCCTCTTAAGCCCCCTCCGGGCTTCTCACAGCCTTTGCAGCCTCCAGGATCGGCCTTTTTCGGGGCTCCAGGGAAATACCCTGGGGCCCCAAAAAGGCCGATCCACCGCGGACAACCTCCGCCAACCACAGCCCTCAATGGTCGATGACCTTAACACGGTTTACGCCGCTATAAGGAACATCGACATCGGGGAAATCGCTGTCTTAGCACGCAAATTGCGTGCTGCTCGGTCTCCTCAAGACCGTCTCCTCGCTCTTGTAGAGCATAATAATCTTTTGTGCTCATTGTAAGTTAAGTTAACTTAACTATACAATGACAGAGCAATCTGCTCTGCCAAAATGTCACGGTCGTATCAAGCCTAAAGGGTTATCGCTTGTTTCATTTAACATTCGCGGTTTGCGAATTAACCTTCCAGAGCTTAAGCTCTTCCTTCGAAACCGCGAAGCCGATTTCCTCCTCTTACTGGAAACCAATCTCAAATCTAAGGACATTAAAGGCCTTTCCATTAAAAAAAAATATCTTCTTCGTAATGACAGGCCCGACCGCCAAGGCGGCGGTACGGCCATTTATTACAAGAAGTCACTTCATTGCTCTCACATTAATACTCCGCAGCTTACCAATATGGAAGCCACGGTATGCAGGTTAGCTATGACGGGACATTAGTCTTTAGTCATAGCTTCCTGTTACATCCCCAGTGGAACCCTCCCCCTCAAAAAAGATTTTGAGGGATCTTATCTCTAGGCAATTCAGTCATTATGTTTGGAGATTTTAACTCCAAGCATACTGAATGGACATGCCGTTCTACCTCCCATAGTGGCAAAAAACTGCTTGAAATAACGCAGTCTCTTGACCTTACTGTCCACAGTCCCCTCGGTGTTACGCACTATCCCGATAACACCGACCACGCCCCCGATGTATTAGATATTGCGTTAACCTCAGGGCAATCGAGACACTAAACGATCTAGGATCATATCACCGACCGGTCTCCTTCATTCTTGGCCATCAGCCACCTCCCCCAACACCCACGAAAACCTTCACTAATTGGAAGGGATTCAAGGAGTCCCTAGCTAAAGCTCTGGACTCACAGGACTCCCCCATCTCCCTATCGTCGGACTTAGACAGTCCCGAAAAAATCGATAACGCGGTCGATTCACTCTCAACCCTTATTAAATCCTCCCTTAAGGAGAATGAAAGGGTCGTCCCGGTTGCTAATAATAGTGAGCTTCCCCTACATATTAGCAACCTATTAAAAGCCAAGAAAGCTGCTTTCCTGAGAGCGGCAAAATATCCCACCCCCGAATATAGGCGTACGGCCAATCGTCTTCAACGAGAACTCCGTTTCCGCTTCTCCGAGCTTCGAGACCTCGAAAGGAGTAAGCTCATGGAGAATATATCTCCCTCTCATACAGCGATGGCTAGAGCCCTCCGTATAGACGCTATCACTCACACTCTCCCTCTCTCCCGCCCCGACGGTACGGTTACCTTCGAGGACGAGGACAAGGCTGAGTGCTTTGCAGACAGCATTGCCGCACAACGCTCTCCTAGCTCTCAACCCGTCGAACCCTCACACATTCAGGCAGTGGAGGATGAGGTCCGCCGCCGGAACTCACCCCCTACAGCCTCTGACCCTATCTCTGTGTCCAATGATGAGATTTCATCCCTCATCAAAGGACTTAAGCCCAAAAAGGCTCCGGGTGCGGATGGTATCTCCAACCAAGCCCTTAAACACTTTCCAGAGTAGGTGTTAACCCTTTTATCTATTATGTTCAACGCCTGCTTCAATCTTAGTTACTTTCCCACTACGTGGAAAGAGGCAACTGTCATTGGTATTCCCAAGCCAGGCAAGCCTCTTAACCTCCCCTCCAGTCATCTTCCCATTAGCCTCCTCAAGGCCATGGGCAAACTCCTCGAAAGAGTCATCCTCACTCGCATGAGGCACCATCTGTTATCCACAGACGGTGACCCTCTTGTCATCCCCCACCAATTTGGTTTCCGAGCGAAACACTCTTGCCCCCAACAAGTTCACCGCATTGTGGAATATATCCTCGGCGGTTTTTATCCCCGTCGTCAAATGACCATCGCGGTCTTTTTCGACATTGCCAAAGCCTTCGATAGAGTCTGGCATGAAGGCCTTATCTTCAAAATATATAGAGTAGGTCTCCCCGATCGTCTAGTACGTCTCGAGTCCTCTTACTTATAGCATCGTACCTTTCGTTTTAGACACGAAGGCACGCTCTCCTTTCAGCGCCCCATCAAAGCTGGTGTTCCTCAGGGATCAGTACTTGCTCCCGTCCTTTACATCCTGTACACCAACGACATTCCGACGAAAGTCTCTACTGTAAAGGTACCATACTACCTTTCATAAGGAACAAGATCCAAAAGACAGTCCTAGACCTAGGAGCTTGGTTCCAAAAATGGCGCATCGATGTGAATCCGGAGAAGAGCTCAACAGTTCACTTCGATTATAAACAACGCCGTATCAATAATACTCCACCAATACGTATGTTAGGTACCCCTGCCCCCTGACATACGTCTGCCAAATATTTAGGTGTCACCCTTGACACGAGGCTCACATTCGAGCCCCTTGTCAAAAGAGTAACCCGTCTAGCACGTTTTTATCTAGGTAGGCTCAACAGTATGTTGGGCCAACATAGTAAAATGTCCCTTCGAAATAAGCGAACCCTTTATAAGGTCTGTATACGACCAGTCATATCTTATGCGGGCCCTATATTTGCACACGCCAACCCTAAAATCATTAATGAACTCAAAGTAGTTCAAAACCTCTTTTGTCGTCGAGCTACGAACGCACCTTGGTACGTCCGTAATGCCGAACTTCATAGGGACTTAGAGCTCCCTACAATACAACAATTCCTTAAAAACTCTCTGAGAACTTCTTCAAAGCCTCAGAGTCGCATTCCAATAAATTTATTCGTGAGGCAGCTACTTATGCAGCCCCACCCTCCTCTCGCTTTCGAGTCCGTAGGCCGAGAAACTCTCTCTCGGACCCGCCTAATAAACTTTCAATCGACCTGAACTGCCTCCTGGCGGCTCAGGCCAACTCATAATAAATTTGCCTTAGTAGGCTCTCCCTCAGCGGCTCGTAGCCGCCTGCGCCTTCTTCTCCCAAAAGAGGGTCGCTTCCGATCCGGCATAAAAGCTTAATCAGCTAATTGCCAGTCCCATGGGCGGTTTTTAGTGGGTAGCACTCGAAAGGTCGTGGGTTCGAACCCGCCATTCGACTACTGTCGTGAACCACTTCTAACACAAGCATTTTAAGCTTACCAGAAGTGGTTTAAGCGAATATTAGTAATGTTTAATAGCATTACTAGTATTTAAAAAAACAGAAACTTATTTTATTCTATATAGATTGTAAATACACTTATTGAAAGTCACTCTTTTGTTTAATTACCAATGGTTCGAAAAAACCACTGTCCTTGGAAGAACCAGCAAGAAGCTCAGCGGGAATTTTTTCTGTTCCGGTCGGAAACTAATAGAAATATTATACCTGCACCGATCGGTACCGACCAGCACAGATTTGTCTATACCGGAAACCTGTTTCTTTATGTAAGCACCCTAAGTAACGACACATTCGTAAATTCCATACGCAACGAGAGCAGTGTGCGTCGCACGACCGAAACGAGTAGGTGTGATTATGTATGTTTTTATTATTTTATTATATGTGCTCTTTTCGAAACCTTTTATCTTACTTTGGTTAATAATTCGTCGAAAGAGTTTATATATATCCATATTTTAAAAAATCTGTATAGATAGATCTGTTTACATAATATTTACTTTATTGCAATCTTAGTGTTAAGGTACCACCCAGTAATAATGGAATCGCAATTAAAAAATCATCGTCATTATTCGTTGGCAGAATGTCTAGACTCAAGACTCAGCGTCTCAACTGAGCCGCTAGCCATTGAGCTAGACATTCCGAACGGAAATAAACGTGTGTGTGTGATGTATTTACGGAGTCCCGAAATGGAATTACGAATGAGTGTGGCTGGGCTTAATCTATGGAAGATCTGCGTTCGGAACGGTCGTTTTCCGCGAGGGATTCCGAACGCACAGGCATGTGAAATTTCGAATTGAATAAAATTTCGAACGAAAAACCACTGTTCGTGTGTCGAAACCCTAATGTATGTGGCCGGCCTTATATCGGATTCGGTTACGGTTCCGGATATTTGTTTCGCTTGTTAGTCCAGGAAATAATGCTAAAAAAAATGGTAAAACCTCGCAATTTTTTCGTCCAGCACCGATTTGTACAAAAATTTGGGATTAAGCTTATTTCACCCTCTATTTCATTTTCTATATTGTGCCGTTGTACGCTATTTGTTTTTAGGGGTGAAAACTACCCCTTATTGTCTAAAATTATAAAATAACATTAAAAACTTAAATATGGGTAAAAATAGTTAAATAATGATTGTTTCATGCTTTAGGGTACAATTTCATAATCTTTCAACCTATCCTTGTTAAAAACTACCCTTGAAAACATTGAAATTTTTATAATATAATTTAATAGAAATTAAGAAAAATTTATGATCACAAAAATAATATCGGTTCATATACATGTATGTTTTTTAAAAGTCTGTCTTCTTCTTCGTCTTCTTCAATTAATGCTGGACTATTCTATTACAGTCTTCACCCCAGGACCCAGAACAAGTAGAATTACAATACAACCCAACTTTTCTACACCCGCATGAAACACAGCACCCAAAGATATTTTATAGGTCCAGGTACCGTGTTGCTAACACACCGCACCGTTCATAGTGAGGCCAGTCTTTGATTCATGTGCGCGTGAGTACCACGTAACGCGCATATCTTACGTACCATGGCTGCATTAATGTGCGTGACTTCCGTAATAACAGTGCGAATCGATTACCCAAAAATGTGGGAGATTTTATATTTCATTCATATTGACGTACCTATTGATTCTAAAATATGTGTGGGAAGCGTGTGCATTTGCGTGCGTGTGTGTATGGGGGTATGGTTGGTTATGTGTGTTTTATGTAGGTACGAACATCGCACTAAAATATTGAAAATATGTAATAAAACCTATAATTAATATAACAGTTAAAAATAAATAAAAAAGCACAGTAGATATTTATGTACATAATATATATTTATAATCCATTATTGTTAAATATCTACAGAGTACTACACTTTTGTACTGTAGAACACAAAATATTGCCGCTTTTTACAAAGACATTAATTATTTTTCAATCCTAAGTAAAATGACGAAAAAAAGTAAGTTTGGTTAAGCGTAAAGTTCGGCTAAGAGATAGTAATTTTTTTTTGTAGGATAAAAGTGACAAACGAGCACACAGTCCACCTGATGGTAAGTGGTTGCTGCGGCCCATAGACATCTACATCTACCCTCTATTACAAATCAAAATGTAGATGCGTTGTCACCCGTGAGGACTAAGATGGAATGCCTCATTTCCAGTAAAAAGGGCCTCCGGCCATCTGCACTCACCAAGCGAAACACAGAGGTAAATCTTTACTTCACGCTGGTTTTCTGTGAGGTCGTGGTACCACCCCGGTTTGAGCCGGCCCATCCGTGTGACAGCAAAAGCTGCCGCGTGGCTCTACCACTGTTAATGTTTTTTTTTTAATTCATAAATCGATCCAGTTTCTTGACTTGATCAAATCATTGCATGAAATCAATGAAATCCTGCCACTGGAAGAAGATAAATTTTGTAAAACTTGGTGTATATAGGCTACATTTTATACTGTAAAAAATAAACGAATCCACAGGAATACCTGTAACCAAATGCTATGCGAGGGAAGATAAGTAAAAATATAAAAAAACACCATATGAAATCAACGTTGTTTATTTAAATTACAATTTTATTTAAAAACCTTGAAATTGTAGTTGTTTTCGGTACTGTTGCCTTTTCGATGGTATATTTTTGGAATTAAAACTTGACATTAAAAATGGTAAAAACATTTCATAAACTAAGCAACACTCGAATATTATTGCGCAGTATTATCACAGAACACTAATACCCTTAAAGTTCGCCGTTCAGAGAATGCGTTCCTGACACCTATCAGTTAGTCATGACTAGTGATGGGCACAACATAACACTGAGTTCGTTACCATTCCTCCAAAATGAACCGCCGTGTTATTTTTAAGATTATTTTCGTTTTAAATTGGCGGAATCATTTAAAATTTATATTTTAGTAATTTAAGTGGAAACCAAAAAAAGGTAATATTAATATAATAAAATTGTTTTATTTATTCTTTGTTACAAAATTACAATCTGTATTTCTATGCAATAAAGTACATTGAATTGAATGTGCGTACAGAATATTAATCAGACTTCGATTGGCTTGAGGAGGTGGTGTCTTCATCATCATCTTCGCCTACATGTATAATTATATTATTATCAATAACAGAATCAATCCTGATATCTCGGTCAAAATGTTCCACAATCAGGTTTTTAGTCTTGTCAACAACCTTTGCCCAGTCATCTCTTGTGACTTCCCCGCAGGCTTTTTTTAATAGGGTCATCATCTTTTTCGTGCTGAATGGAGGGGAATTATTGTGGCGGGCGGCGTAACCTTTTATTTGAGCTCAAATTAGCTCAATCGCGTTATATTGGCAATGATACGGTGGAATTCTTAGAACGCGATGACCGTACTCCAGAGCCAGTTCATCGATTTCGTAACACATATTTGCCGTTTTATTTTCTTTAACTAATTTAATTAGCTCTGGTTTTAGCATCTGCATATTTGCGTCAATGCCTTTTGCTTGTAACCAAGCCACCATTTCTTCTTTTTTATTAGCTTGGGTAGGTGGTTTCTGTATTTGAACCGAGTGATAGGAGGCATTATCCATGAATATTACAGAAGGCTCTATTAGGCTGGGCAAAAGCACGTTCTGGAACCACTCTTTAAATGTAGTGGCATTCATTTCCTCGTGGTAGTCATTTGTGGTTTTTGATTGAAATGCCAGTAATGCGTTCTCCACAAAGCCGTATTTTGCAGAACCTGCGTGGCATATTATCAGACGGGCCCCCTTACCCATTGGTACTTTCGACGTCGACGCTTATGTATCATCCGTCCAAGAACGGGAAACCGTGTGATTGGCGTTTAACCATGTCTCGTCAATGAACACGACATTATCCCAGTTATCAATATTTTTTGCTTCTCTCAAAAAACTTATCCGTTTTAAAATTATGTCGTATCGTTCTAATAAAACTTTTCTTTTGTCTGTTTTTTTATACGAAAAACCAATATCTTTTAAGATTTTGATTAAAGCCGTTTTACCCCCGCTAAACAGGCCAGCTTCTCTTAACGATGCCAAAAGCTTCTTCCTGTTGAGATATTAATTTCTGAAATAGTAACCATATATATGATTTCTGATTGCATCGGCGTCAAAGGTGTCAATATCTGTCACGGGTTTAGTTCTACGTTTCTTCTTTGGAGTACGTAAAATATTATCTTCCGTGCCAGTAGAGCCGAACTTTTCTTTATTAATATTTGTTATCGTTCGTTTGCTAACTCCAAGCGCCTGAGAGACGCATTCTTGTATTTGTTCGACAGGTAACAGGGGTCCGCCATTTTGCCGCTCCCGCTCAAAGTAATCTTGCAGCTTGATGATTAACTCACGGGCTCCACTTTTCAATGTTTGTCCACGTTTAGGCATTATTATGCACCAAAAGTAAAAAGAACGCAATACAAAACACAATCGAAGTCCAATTTAGCGCCGATGTCAGTTTGAAAAGCAGAAACAGTCCATTAAACGAAAGCCGGGTAATCAAATAAAAACAGATCGAAAACACTTGAAGAACGTGGTCTATGCGCACGAAACGACAACAGACGACTGTTTTAGCGTCACAAAATGGAGGCCCATAACGCCATTTGGGGTTACCATTTTCAACCTAAATACAAAAATGCTACTTTCTTTCGCGCGTTCGGTTTGGTCGTAGTTTTATTTTTATATTTAATAAAAGTTATCTTATAGTCCATTATTTTCAAATTCTTAAAAAGAAAAACAAAACGTATTATTTTATAAAGTATAACTGTATAAGAACAGATTACGATACTGTTATTGCCTGTTATTGTTAGCACAGGACTACAAATATAAAGCGCTGACATAACCTTAGCGCAGTATAGATTTAGAAAAATATTGTTTACCAAATTATTTGACACTCAGTTTGGCACAAAATTATAACATTCATTGATTATTGATATAATAATTTTGTTTTAGTGCTCATCAATTGTTAAAACGGTAAACAACCAGCAAAAATATTTTTATCGTAACTGCAACGCCATTACAAAGTTACGTCGTCAGTTCAATCGCGACGTGTCAGGAACGCATTCTCTGAACGGCCGAACTTTAGGTCATTATTACTTGCATTGCCATTTAGCTTTCGTACTCCTTTACAAAGAAATACACCCTAAAGTTGAATACTTACTTATGAAAAGTGATGTTCTTATCCTTATCTTTTTTCCAAGAGTAATTTTTACATGATTTCACAGCACAAACAGTCATTTTGCGAAATTAAAAACACCGGTGCGTGACGTACGTTCGCAGTGAACGTCGCTGGCGTAACGGCGGAACCAGGGGGGGCGGGGGTACAGTTCCATAGTAAGGCATTTGGCCATAGAAAGTAACGCCATCAAGTGTATGATACGGGTCATAATTTCCTCAGTTTAGTTAGCTTAATACTCACTAGATGGCTTTAATATCTTTGTCACCTGCCCATTAAAATTATATTACTTATCTTGTAAATTATAAATTTTGTAATATGCATAACAAATAAAAGTTGTTTAATCCATGATTTATAAAGTATAAATTATACGTTCCGATTATTTTTATGTTTGATTGAAATGATTAGTCTGTACTACAAATACAAGCTCTGTACTGTAGCCGAAAATATAAATGTTGTAGTGTTATGCTACTTACATTTCATTGTACACTAATTCTCCATTCTGTTTTGATATTCTGCATTCATGTTTTGCATCACTTTATACTATTTTTTTCATTCTGTTTTTGATTTTCTGCATTTATATTTTGCATCACCTTTTTTTATATAGGATCCTGTAACAATTGGAGAATACAGGAGAGTCTCGCTTCAGTTCTCAAATGAGAAACATCTACTAAAGGCCTTATCCCGGGGCCGCTTTGCCCCGGGATCCTGCAAGCCTCCATCTACACGTGAAGTCGTCGGCAGTCTGCTTCAAGCGCGGGGCCACGCTACCTTCGGGCACGCTACGACTGCTTGCTCCAGGCGCTGAGTGCACCTACTGCCCGCGCTACCTTCGGGCACGCTACGACTGCTTGCTCCAGGCGCCGAGTGCACCTACTGCCCGCGCTACCTTCGGGCACGCTACGACTGCTTGCTCCAGGCGCCGAGTGCACCTACTGCCCGCGCTACCTCTGGGCGCGTCGACTACTTCTCCAAGTACTGAGCGCACCTACCCCAGGCGCTACGTGCGCCGGCTCCGGACGCTGCGTGTGCCCAGTCCAGGCGCTGCGTGCCGTCGCCGCTGAGAAACCTCAAGCTCTGCGTGTGCCTATTTCTACAAAAGCAGCGAGGCTCCAGGCTCCACTATAAAACTATATTGTCCTATTCTCCTACCTTTATTTTTTTTAAAAAACCTAATTGTAATCTCATTTCATCCATCATCTTCATATTTCATTTTTTTTATAAATTATAAATACTTTTCTGAAACTTTAAATATATTATTTTCTTGGTCTACTTTTGTTGTTTTGCTGTTCTTAGGTTAGGTTATATTTTTCTTTTCTTTAATTGTCGCTTCACGACAGTTTGGCGCCCAACGTAAAAGTCCTCTTTCTCTCTTAATTCTTCACCTTTACTGCGCCTTGTCTATTCCCTTTTGATTTAATTGCTTTCCCTTTCGTTCTTAACTCATTATTCATCATTCATTTATTCATCCTTTTCATACCTTCAAAATTCTAAAACAAAACTTCTTCTAGTTTTTCAACTTATCTGGATTATATTTAGACCTACATATAACACTTCACTTACATTCATCACTCTAATATTTTTATTCTAGATAACTTAAAGAGGTACAATTTTTAATAAATTTTTTATTTCTTAAACTTAACTTTACACTTTGCACTTTATATAAAATTGTTTTTGAAAGCTGAAGTGAGACGAACCATACTTTTCTAAACATTTATTAACTGTTAATTTGTATATATGTATAAATAACTTTTCTAAACATTTATTTAATTTGTATATATGTATAAATATAACTGTTAATTTGTATATATGTATAAATATCACCATTTGCACCTTATTATTTTAATTTCTTTTAATTTGTTTGTTTGTTTAGTGATCCAGTGTTCTTCAACACATCTTGCTTTAAGACCTCGAATTTTGGGAGCGGCTAACTACTCCCTTAATTTTCTTTATCTTTATCTTCACTTGGGAGCGGTTGACTACTCCCTTAATTTTCTTTACCTTTATCTTCACTTGGGAGCGACTGACTACTCCCTTAATTTTCTTTATCTTCATCTTCACTTGGGAGCAGCTGACTACTCCATCAATGTTCTTTATCTTTATCTTCACTTAGGAGCGGATGACAACTCCTTAAATAAGCCTGAATGTCGTTTTGAAAACACACTTTTAGAGTGGTAGTCATTGAATGTGAACTCCACCCTTACCTGAATGCAGATGATGAATGTAAGAGATAGTATATCTGATTTTGCCTGTTGATGTCTGTTTCTGCAAAGCTGTGTTTTTATGGTTTATTTTAGAATGTACATGTCAAAATTTTTGCTGAGTCAAAAATTTTCCAGGGTCGGGGGGAAAATGTAGTGTTATGCTACTTACATTTCATTGTACACTAATTCTCCATTCTGTTTTGATATACTGCATTCATGTTTTGCATCACTTTATACTATTTTTTTCATTCTGTTTTTGATTTTCTGCATTTATATTTTGCATCACCTTTATTTATATAGGATCCTGTAACGTTTTTACACAATAACATATCATTTTACTGCGTATTTTCACACTATTTAGTACTTTTAAAATAGCTGTCAATGGAGTCTTACCTTTTTTGGTCTTTTATTGAATTATCTGTAACTCTACAATTTCAGGCTTCGTGCACGCTGCCGTGCATTAGTTTTTCCTATGTGAATAATATCTCATTTCTTACTAAAATATAATAGTTTCTTAATAACAGTCCAAAAACCAAAAATTGGTAAATATGACAACTATTAGTTATATCGTTGTTATGGTAACTTTTATTCAAATTCGTCTCTGGTATGATGTTCTTTCTACATAAATACTCTTTGGCTGTAGGTCATTTACAATAAATTTCGTTTTAATTTAAATAATTTCTCGTTCTCTCTAAAAAGGTATAAAAGCCGAACAATTGGAGAATACAGGAGAGTCTCGCTTCAGTTCTCAAACGAGAAACATCTACTAAAGGCCTTATCCCGGGGCCGCTTTGCCCCGGGATCCTGCAAGCCTCCATCTACACGTGAAGTCGTCGGCAGTCTGCTTCAAGCGCGGGGCCACGCTACCTTCGGGCACGCTACGACTGCTTGCTCCAGGCGCTGAGTGCACCTACTGCCCGCGCTACCTTCGGGCACGCTACGACTGCTTGCTCCAGGCGCTGAGTGCACCTATTGCCCGCGCTACCTTCGGGCACGCTACGACTGCTTGCTCCAGGCGCCGAGTGCACCTACTGCCCGCGCTACCTCTGGGCGCGGCGACTACTTCTCCAAGTACTGAGCGCACCTACCCCAGGCGCTACGTGCGCCGGCTCCGGACGCTGCGTGTGCCCAGTCCAGGCGCGGCGTGCCGTCGCCGCTGAGAAACCTCAAGCTCTGCGTGTGCCTATTTCTACAAAAGCAGCGAGGCTCTAGGCTCCACTATAAAACTATATTGTCCTATTCTCCTACCTTTATTTTTTTTTAAAACCTAATTGTAATCTCATTTCATCCATCATCTTCATATTTCATTTTTTTTATAAAATTGTAAATACTTTTCTGAAACTTTAAATATATTATTTTCTTGGTCTACTTTTGTTGTTTTGCTGTTCTTAGGTTAGGTTATATTTTTCTTTTCTTTAATTGTCGCTTCACGACAATGTATCTGTGGCTGTTGCGAAAAAAAAACCTAAATTATTACATATTTTTATGAAATTAAAAAATCAAAAAGTTTCAAAGTTCATTTTTCATCAATTAGATATTATTTTAAACGGGAATGTTTCAAATAATTTTCAAATTGAGTGGAGTTCGTTTTGTTTAACTTTTCTAAGACAAATTCAAAAGTTTGATGTTGTTGCGGACGGTGAGGGAACCGCCGCCCCCGGGGCGGCGCCCCGTCGCCCCTTCATACCTAGTTGCGCCCCTCGCACCCCGCACACCGGCAGCAGATCGACAACCAAAGAGCGCGCAGCATCGTAGTGCGACACTACTCACAGGCCACAGAGTACCTTTATATATACTGAAATCACAGGCTAAGACGCTCTCTTGCGGTATATAAGAAGGGCGTTTTGGTCTGTGAGTTGTTCATTTCGAAACACAGAACACTAGTACCCTTAGGCGGGTTTCGAAAGCGGCACTTGAAGAAAGAAGACTCAAGAGAAATCAAGACTCCATAAGTGAAGACCCCTCTCTGTACATATAGCATAGTTTATTAGTGCCGAATTGTAAATACCTTGAATACAGTATAGTTCTACAGTACCATCTTTTCTTTAAGCAGTCCCCTAGCGTAATATCAATACAGTAATCAATCAATACAGTCCACTAGCTCCAGTAAATAAATACATTCGACTTCGATACATTATAGATATCGTATTAGTTTATTTCGTATTTCGTAGAATAATTACATAAGTGTGGTGCTACTACTGACTAGCCAGTAAATATTTAGTTTATGGTGATTTATTAGAGTCGTTTTACTTAATGAAACGTTTTACGAATAATAATGGGTTGCTGACAACGGTGTGTTCTAAGTTGCTTCCATAATCATCTAAAATTGAGTGCCCAAGTTTATTTCTGTGTATCTAATAACTGTTAATAATATATTTAAATCTCTATGAAAATAATTGTTTTATTCCTGTAAAACTATTAACAGTGTGCCGTTACAATTTTCTACTCATGTAGCATGCATAGCTAATTGTTAACTTTAATCTTACTCTAAAGGTTTGTGTTATTAAATTTTTTAAAATTCCATTATGTACCTATTATATTCATTTATTACTATTTCCATTTCAATTTTTTACGGATGTAGAATGTAATTTCTACATTCGTAGAAAATTGCAATGGAAATAGTAATATAAGTTTAAAATATATATAATATTGAATGCGAGGGTAGGCAAAGAGCATTATATATATATACACACGCACACATTCACAGAGTGCTGTAAATGAGTGAATTGGTATATACACACAAACATAATATGTGAATATTATAGTTAGCGTAACAATCATCAGGTGGCGCTTTTTCTAACGAGCAACACTTTTACTCGCAAGAGGGCTCTCTTCTCTTTGGGCGAAACGATCGAACGAACGGAACGAATACACCAGTATTGGCGCCTTTGAAAAGGAAGCGTTTTAGGCGCGCTTACACGGTATCTGGACCTATAAAACATCTTTGACCGCACCCTTTTCTGCATTGGCAAAAAATCATTTTTAAAAGTCCATCGGGTGCAGGCGGTTTGTTCATCCGCACGGGGTGTAATAAACCTTCTTTTAAGCACCATCCCCAATCTATTGCTCGAATGTTTTCATTTCCAAACCATTGTTAAATTTAGTAACATCTTTTAATGTGCTCGTCTAAGGCACAACAGTGGGCAGAAGAGAAGAGAGTTTAACTGTTCTTCTTCTCTGTCTTCCAATAAGAATCGAAAAAGTGGAACAATAACCTATAGCGGCCGAATATACCGGTTATGTAGATTACTACGCTCCGAAGCGGGTAATTCTAATTTTTCGAAAAAAAAAATTGATCGGTTTTTTAGGCATAGCTCCTTCATTTTAGGTTATAGAAATTTTTTTTTCGCTTGAATAAGGTGATGTTCGATCGTAAATGTAGGTGTTAAACGGCTATATCTCGCCGAATATTCACTGTACAAAAAATCTGCACACAGGGGAATTTTGTCATAAAAAAAGCTACAATTTAGTACTATATCGTTTTTTTGTATCTATAGTATTTTGGGAGGAAAAAAATCGTTTTCTCTTTAAACTCCAATTTTTCTAAAATTAGGCATTTGAAATTGGTCAAGCTTCGTGGGTGTATTAATAGTACATTATAAAGAGAATCACAGAAGGGTGGCGATCAATTTTAATTAGAAGATACTTTGGGGGTTGTTTTTACAGATTTTTTCGTAGAAAAAAGCGGTACAAAAAATCTTATTTTGATCATAAATCGGTCAATTTTCATGCTAGAGACATTTTTTTTTGTTTGAAAGCTCTAATTAAATACTTTAAAAAAGATTCTATGCGCTTTCTGCGAATAATGCAATTTTTTCTCGTTATTTCGCTTTAAATCTTCCAATTTGTGCATTTGACGAAAAAAGCTAAGCATTAATTTGCTGTATCTCAGTTCGTATTTGTCGTAGAAAAATTATAAAATAGCATTGTTTTTTTTAAAGCTACAATTTGGATCTCTATACTTTTTTTGATAAAATGCATATTTTTAGAGTTATTCGCAAAAAAACATTTAAAAAAGTCGAATATTTCGTCAAAAAACTGTTACTTTCAACTTTGAATAACTCAAAAAATATTAGTTTTACGAAAAAAACGTATATAACATTTTTTTCTTAGAATTACTTTTTCCGTCGATTCCTATAGTTATGTATATAGTTGTGATGTAATAAAAAAATTCCACTCCCGAGATGGGGTGTCAACCAGTACCGTCTTTACCATAAGGGCACACGGGGCCCGTGCCCAGGGCCCCCACGTCACGGGGGCCCCCGGAAGGCCGATATATTCGCTTACACTATACAATTTTTTTTCTATTTTAGAAAAGAGTAAATGAGGGCATTGTTAGTGACTTTCTGGAAACCCTGAGCAGCGACAAGCCACACATTGCCGAGTTTGACAGAAAAAGTGGCATTAACAGATTTCTTAGGTAGAAATATGTAGTTCCACGTTTCGCCGCAATCTAAACGTTTTTTCGAGCTGTACAATAGCCTTACTCGCATTTTTTTTTATTTTCGACAATCAATGTATTTATATAATTAAGCTAAATAAATGTATAGTATGTGCCAAATCGATTGAGAAAAACGGACAATGACCTTTCGGTCGTTTAACCAGGGGTTACAAACCTTCAATATATAGGCACATTTTATATGTAGTACTTTCTTTATTTATAATGATTTTTTTATAATGATTGATATAATATATATTTATTAACTATTATTAAAAAGTTATGTGAAAGATCGCTGTAGAAGAAAAATCATCTATTGTTATAAAGTACTTTATTCATTTAACAACAAAAAACATTAATTTATAACACATATAAAGATTCGAGTGATAACGACACCGAATAAGTACGTACTTATGCAAAAGATAAAACTTTATTTTTAATATTATATAAGAACTTTATTTTTATTCGGTGCAATCATCACTCGTATCTTCACTTGATGAACTATCTGTAACATTAATTATAAAGCGATCTGCAGTTTGGTCAATTCTATCATCCATGCCACGCATTTTTTGTTCAACCTTAAGGACATGCTGAACACAGTTTTTCCATTTATCTGGCGTGATTTGAGTTAAACCATCTTTAAGTAAATTTTTAACATCTTTTAACTTGAAAGTTGTATTTTTTCGTGCAACGTACCCTTTCACATCTGCCCACACAAGTTCAATGGGGTTAAGCTCACAGTGATAAGGAGGTAACCTTACCACTGTGATGCTTTTTTCTTTTGCCATCTCGTCGGTGACGTAACTTCGATAGTTATCTTTAACTGCCTTTATTTTTTCCATTAAGTGGGTCTTTGTGTCCGAGGGCACGTATGCGATCTGTTTAGATTCTAGCCATTCCTGCATATTTTGTTTCCGCCAAGACATTGTTGGGGTTTTTTCTAAACGTCTGGAGTGGTAACTAGCGTTATCCATAACTATGACATCGCCGCTTTGCAGTTTTTCTATTACTTTTCTAAACCAGTCCTCGAAATGGAGAGCGTCCATACTCTCATGGTAGTCACCAGTAGATGATGATTCAAATACCCAATCACATCCCTCCAAAAAGCCATTTTCATTGCCAACGTGTACAACTATTAATCGCTTTCCTTTACCCGAAGGGGCTTTCGCGCCAGTAGAGTAGCCTTCTAACCGTGATTGACGAGAAAATTCAATTGTGGTGTCTTCCCATACCTTTCCCATAGTATGACCTGCGTTAATCCATGTTTCGTCAAGGTAAAAAATGTTACGTCCCTCGTTTCTTAATATTTGTATTTCTCTCAAATATCTGGTACGCCACAGAACTATCTCTGGGCGATCTATTAGACCACTTTTTCTGTTTCTCTTTATATATTTGAATTTTAAATGGCGCAACACACGTCGCAGGGAAGTTTTGCTCAAGTTTGGCAACTGGTCATCTTGATTTATACTGAGCAAAATTTTGTCTAAAGTCGGTAATTCTCCTGCAAGAAAGAACTGATGCACTTTCGCTCTTATAGCCGATTTATCAAAATCGTCCAACTTGTCAATTACAGACTTTTTTTTTTATTAATTATTCCCTTTTCTGGTATTTTATGGGAATCTCTATACACGCTTAATACGCGATATATAGTGCTCTTGCTGACTCCTGAGATCTCCGAAACCTTTTCTACCATATTAACGTTTGAAGGATACACGTCTTCGGGCCAGGTGTTTTTGACATATTTGTATACATTAATGATAATCTCTTGTTCCCCGACCGACAAAGTGGTAGGTTTTCTCTTTTTTACTGGTGACGTTAAAGGTGCTCCAGAAGATGGGCCTGTAAATAAATGACAAAAATATACTACCATAGTACTACATCACATAAATACATATTGTTTTAGAAAATAAATACCACATGGTCACATAAAAAGAGCGCTTTAAGAAATAGAAAGGCTACGTCGTCGCATTTGTACCTATTTGTACGTACCTGCTACGTTTATTATGGGTCGGCGACGTCTCTTTCCACTTGATGTTGAAGGACCGGGTCCTTCACCAAATTCTCCTGAACTCATGTCGATTTAGTAACGACCGTCACAGTAAAACTAATATAACAGATTCAAAAAACAAAAACTTAACGATATAACAAATTTAACAGTAAAAACTCAACTAAAACAATGCAATGAATGCTATGAATTACCCGAGACGTACACACGCAAGCGCTATCCGAACACGAATGAAAACAAAATGGCGGACCGGCCCAAAAAAGGTGACGCATCTCTGGCTGCCATTGTCACGTTTCTTTTAGAACGAACTGACGTAACGCGCGTTTTGTTTATTTTAAAGGGATGAATTTGCAAAAGCTCAATATGGTGATTATATTGCTTCAAATATTTTTTTAATATGAAACTGTTATTAAATGAATTGCTGCGTTACTTACCATAAATTGAAATATAAAATATAACACATTTTTCGCGATGTACCGTAAGATTTTACTATGTTTATAGGAACCACAGACAATATTATTTAAGAAACAAAAAAACAAAACATATGTGCTGACCTAGAAGTGGGAATAATATCAATATTTAAATATTGTTATCACATCTAAATTGAGATTTTGTAAGTTACGCCTTTTGACACTCGGCTCATATCTGAGGTCATTGTCCGTTTTTCTCAATCGATATGGCACATACTATAGTTCGTTAAATTGATAATAGGAAAAGACAATATAGGTACTACCTTAGCGAATTTTAATCGGACACCAGAACAGTTTTTTTTAATCTTGTACTAAACAGTGAACATTTTAATAATTAAAAAAATATCTAAAAAGTACCTACATTGCAAATTCGAGTTTGCAGAGTTTATACAATGCACTACATAGAAGTCGACATTGTTTGGTTGGGAGATTTCCCGAAAGGTCAAACTTGTACGGTGAAGTCTGTGGTGTGGTTTTGTTTTGTTTCATAGAAATTATCTAAGATAATGATAAATCTATCTCCTGATCCTGGTACGTATTGTGATGAAATTTTAACAGAAGAATTACAAGATATTTGGATACGAAAAGGGCCGTTATTTTTCCAAAATAAAATGGTGATTTCTCCGAAACTTCTGCAAGTTTTCCAGATGCAAGCGGTAAAAAGAAATTAGATATTTTACTATAAATATTTGTACCCGTAAATTGATGAATGGTAAGTCTTTAGAAAGAAAATGGCTCCTTTATTCACGGTCGAAGATCTGTGTAGTGCTATTGCTGCCGTCTATTTAATGGAACTACTGGTACTGGGCATAATTTAAGTTCTCCGTATGAATAGAAAGATTGGAAGCATATAAGTAACTTATTAATTGAGCATGAGAACAGTTTACAGCACAGGCAATTAATGAATTATGTCGCAAGAAGCAAAAATACTGGAGAAGTTGACAGTTAGTTACTGTCTCAATATAATACAGAAGTCAATTATTGGAAGAATGTACTTAGAAGAATTGTTGCAGCAGTGAAATTTTTAGCTTCTAGAATTCTTACTTTTCGTGGTGATAATGACATATTGGGGTTTCAAAATAATGGGGATTATTTAGGATGCCTAGAATTAATTAGTGAATTTGATCCTTTTCTTGCTGATCATATACGAAAATGCGGAAATCCATATCATTCATTCATCATATTTGTCTGGAAATATTTGCAGTGAGCTTATTAATTTAATGGAACAGCGACTTTTAAAAACAATTGTCATTGAGCCTTTGATTGAAAAATATCTCAACAATGAGCCTGTTGAGAGATTTTTGCAGTTTTTGCCTATGGATAAACATTGTTCAGAATGTATAGCAGATATCATTTTAAACTTTTTTGAAAACCATGATATTCTGAAGCTTTGTCCTCAAGTGACATCAATCAACCAAGAGAAACAAGAAACGAAGCCCAAAGCTGAGCAAAAAAAATGGAGAAATTGAATACCATACTTTTAACGGAGATATGGAATGATTTTTCGGGAATTATGAACTAAAACAGCTTAAGTTTACAGATTAGTAGGTACTATGACCATGGACGTTGCAACAAAACGTTACGCATCTCTGATCGATTATGTCAATAACACACGCTATAATTTCAATCAGTACGAATCGATCGAAGAAAAAATCCAAATACTGACTATAAAGATAAGTCTGAAAGAAAAAGGATTCGCAGCACACGCGTTACTATTTTGAAGGATTGTTTGAGACTGTACAGTTAAACGGCAAAGAAAAATTTCGTGTAGATGAGTTTATTCATTGTAATCGATACATTAAATTTACAATCGTTTTAGTTTTCTTTACCAATTAATAACAATCGATTCTGATGAGTTGACAAAAAATGCAATGAATTTGAAGAATTCTATGAAGACATTAATGTATATGAGCTCAAATCAGAATGTTTTTATTTAGAGCAGTGTTTAAAGAACATAGCAAAGGAATCTGTGGATGCGAATATGTAAGGCGGAGTTACATAAACTAATAAAGACTGATAAATTAGAAGAAACGGTTCTTTTGCTTAATGGTTACCAATTGTAGTGGAGAGAGCTCATCATCATCATCATCATCATCATCATTACAGCCCTTCACAAGTCCACTGCTGAACATAGGCCTCCTCCAAGGAATGCCACAAAGCACGGTCCTGAGCCACCTGCATCCATCGACTTCCTGCATATCTTACCAGGTCGTCACTCCATCTAGTGGGGGAACGCCCAACACTTTGCCTGCCGGTACGAGGCTGCCACTCGAGAACCTTTTTCCCCATCGGTTGTCGGTTCTTTGAGCTATATGGCCGACCCATTTCCACTTCAGTTTACTAATCCGTTGGGCTATGTCGGTCACTCTGGTTTTACTGCGGATATCCTCATTTCTAAGTTTATCACGCAGAGAAACTCCGAGCATAGCCCTCTCCATAGCTCGCTGAGCGACCTTGAGCTTCCTCATTTGGCCAGCAGTGAAGGACCACGTCTCAGTTCCATAGGTCATCACTGGCAACACGCACTGGTTGCACAGTCTCGTTTTCGATTAGTAATTTCTCGAACTGCCTAACCGAGTTGAATCCATCGATTGTCCTCTCGGTCGAAGAGAGAGCTCATATTCACACTTAAAGAGAATAAAAAATGAATAACGAACAACTATGTTACAAGAACGACTAACAAATTAGTCAATAATTATGTGTATATAAAGTGATATTCTTCAAAAAATAGACTTTGAAAGACTTTGATATAATAGAAGATTTTGCATAACAGACATCCCGAAAGAAACTACTGTTGTAATGGTAACAAATTCAAAACCCCAACACACTTAAGTAATTAATAGCAATTAATTATAATAAATATTAGATTATATAGCAGAAAAATGTTTTTGTCATTCATTTTTTTTACTTTACAACAGGGCCCCAAATTCTTGAGTGCCCAAGGGCCCCGGTATGGCCTAAGACGGCTTTGGTGTCAACCACCCCCAAGATGATGACAAGATGATATAGACAATGATCCTGCGGCACCGATTTTCAACAACTTTTAGCTGTGGCGGCGAACAAATATTTCATGACACGCCTGGCGTGGCAATCGCATCAATTCTTTTTATGCTTTTTTACTTGTTTAGACCTAATTAAGTTTATTTGACATCAAACATCAGTTACAAACTAAAGGATACTTGTTTCTAGTGGGTAACTACGCGTTTTTATGTGTTTTCTTTGAAATTAAGAGTAAGTGACTTTTTTATGCAGAGATTACAAACCTTTTGTACTATTTTTTTTGTATAAAAATCATTTATACAAGTAGGTACAGCTAAATCACTCTGGAAAACCTTGGTCCTTATTAAATTAAATTTTCACCTAATAATAACATTTGTAAATATGAAACAATCAAGATCCTCAATTTGGAAAAAAAAGAAGGTTTATGATTCATTGATATTTACAAATGTTAAATTAATATTATTTAATGTTATACCATATACAAATGCGATCTGAAAACGTCTAATTAGTAAGAATAGCAAGACAAGTGTTTTCAAAAGGAAACAAACGCCGGCGCTATACGAAGGCGGATTGACAAGACTATTTATTAGCGAACTTTTTTATGCATGAACGGTTTCAAACTGTTTCAAGCAAAAATAAACCTTATACCATATCATAAGAGCACATGGTACTTCGTAGGTCTATTTGGTCATATGATAGTAATAAGACGGCATTTCAACCATTTTAAGCAAAATTAAACAATAAGACAAACGCATTGTTTTTTTTTTTTTGACAGGAGACTTCTTTTCCACAAATTTATTTACAACTCGAGTTTGTGAGTGATCGCAATGAGTGCTATTATTTGTTACTTATTAGACTATTTTCCCACAACATGATTGAAAACCCACAAAGTAAAAAGAGATGTACAATTTAAAAAAAAATTCAAATTTTCAAAATATCTAGAAACGAAGCCGCAGGCAAGAACTACTTGCAAAATAATGAATAATTTGTTCTGGATAAATTTTCCAAAAAAGCAATTTCAGCTAGTTATAACGATTTAAAAAAAGACACGACTCGCGTGTCATACGCCACACACAAAAGTAATCAATGGCACGCCTGGCGTGCCACACACACTGAACCGGTTAAGCTATTTCCTACCTTATGTGAAAATTTCAAGTAAATTTCAAGTAGACGAAAAAATTGCGAGCCAAAATGCTTCATTTCCTGGACTATGTGCCGCCACATCACCCCCCTGCTCAGACCGGAGGTCGATAGTGCAGTCGATATCGATAGAGCTGCCGGTGTGTCCTTAATGCCGGTGGGGAATGCATACTGTGTGCGTAAGGGTAAGTGACGCCGGTACGAACGATATGCCACTGTATAATGCATGCCGTACTACGCACTTGCAAGTTATGCCGGTGAGAACGATGAGCCGGAGCAAGTGCCAGGGATTGCCTTGTAGTCTGCGGTGATTCGAGAAGAAGGCAAGTAATCTGCAAGAGTGCCGGGAAGCAGAGGCGAGCGGTAAGGCTCAAAGCCGTGCCGAACACTTGTAACGCAGAGAGTAGCTTGAAGGAACAGGAAGCATTATTACTCCAGTGCTGCGATGAACCTTTATAAAGCTAGATGGCTTGCAGAATGTGAAGACTGCAGACAATATCAGCTCGGGAGCGAATGAATGGGGTACTTGAGTTGAAGTTGTAGTTCACGAAAGTTGTTGGTTGCATGTTCATATCACATCGGTTGGTCACCAGTGTGGCGGGTGGAAGGAAAAGGGGAGATCTCCCGCGGGAGCGGCCAATGCTCCGAGCGGTAGTTCGGAGCTATTCTATATATATGTATATTACTTTAATTTCGGAACTTTGTTAGCGCGATTTAGGCTTCGATGTGTTTCGCTTGTGGCGCGACAACAGCGCCGCCACATATCCTTAGTTTTACATTTAAAATTAGTAAAGCGATTTGAGAGAATATTTCTGAAACAAATCACTATGTGATAATGTAGATTTTTCTGATCATACAGTGAATGATATATTAACTAGCATACACTGTAACCTCTTGTAAGCCCGTAATTTTAATATTTATGTTTTAAATGTACCCACCTAATTATGTAAGATTGACTATTAAAAAAATTTTGGACATTTTCAAGAAAACCACATTTTGTTGTTACTTATCAAACTTTCATGAGTTGATTAAAAAATAAATGAAACATGTGCTCTAGTTAAATAATTTAATTTATTTCTTATCAAAATCCATGAAACATTCTTTAAATAAACACTAATTTACTTCCATGAAACACATTTTTTATTTTACAGTCTTAAAAATACATTTAATTACGCCAAATTCCTGTTACAAATTGAAATCATAAAATAATCTTACATCTAATCAAAGTTTGCAAGTTTTTACAAAGCATAACAGTACTACATTAATTTAAGAATAAATCGCCTCTAAATTTTAAATACACCAATGAACAACACAGGTATATCTTAATTAAACCTTATAAAATATGCATATCAAGTGCCCTCATTACTAATAAACAATAATAATTACAACATCTTTACATCTATAGCTATAATTAATTAAAATGTTTAAAATTTCTCAATAAAATTGTTTATCAGGCTTCAGGTAACGAAAAGAAATACAATCACAAATCTAAAAGTTATGCTAAAATGTATTTGATCTTAACTATAAACGCAATTGGGAATTGTTTTAAATGTCCAGCATTGTAAGTAAAACAATTCTCTTGCATCAAAACATTCAATGAACCTCTTCACAATAGCCATCTCTTAATAGCCTTTCAGTCAAAATTTTACATAATACTAAAGGAAATTTAAGAGTCACTGCATGATCCAGAATCAGAGCCACTGCTGCTATTGCTGTCACTCTCAGAATCGCTGCTGCTGTCACTGTCGGAGGAGTCAGAGCTGTCTGAAGAAGATTCTGAAGAGCTACTGGATGAGCCTTTGTCAGAGCAGTCTGAGCAATCCGAGTTTCCACGTTTCTTCTTGTTTGGAATCTTGCATTTTCCATTGCTGTAAAAATTGTATGATTGATTTTTATTAAATAGATTTTCAATACTTTTTGCCAATAGTCTTAAATTCAATTACACAGATATCACAATGAATAGAGTATCATCAGATTTTAGCAAATCAAATCAATTGAATAAAATATTTTATATATACACCAAGTTTCAAAGAAGCACATAATGTCATTAGTCTGAAATTAAATTTGTAGTCAGCAGAACACACCATAGGTCCCAACATGCACTTGACCAATTTTCTTTAGTTTATATTTTACAATTTTATCCTAGACTATTTTTGACAGCTCCGTGGCGCAGTGGCTCAGCAATGAGTTGCTGCGCTTTGAGCCGCAGGTTCGAATCCCGCACGGAACACTTATTTGTATTTGTATGGCCTTCAAATAATTGTTCTGGGTCTGGATGTTTGTCCTTGTGCAATCTGTGTTTGTAAACTGACTCGACGATACAGGAGAAAATCATAGTGTGGGGGTAGCGTTTTTAAAAAAAAAAATTGTATATAATTATGGACAATTAACTGCTAAAATCAAAATAAAATCATTAAAGATAGAAAATAGATAAGATTTTTACACATAGAGCACATCCCTATAAAGCATAATATATTGCTTATTGGATTTTCTTATGTTCATCTATTATAAATTATTTTTTATAATTGATGATAATATGGAATGACCAACTTTTAGTTTCCTCAGTGCAATTGCATGAAAGAGTTAAGGCAGATCCGATTACAATGTGTGTGTATCACCACTTACCATCAGGTGGGGTAGTAGTAAGTTCTGGCTTAAAATAGTAAAAAAAAGGTATACTAAAAAGATATTGAAATTTCTGAGCGGCCAAGAAAATAATGCCTACGTAGTATAGCACAAAGTTGCTTCCTGTCGTCTGTACGCTTAGATCTTTTAAACTACACAACGGATTTTGTTGTGGTTTTCATCAATAGACAGAATGATTCAAGAAGGTTAATTAGCTTATCAAAAACATAATATAGATTACATAAATAATACTTATTGAAAGTCCCTCTTTTGTTTAAGTACCACTGGTTCGAAAAAAGCCTCTGTCCTGGGAAGAACCATCAAGAAACCCAGCTAGACATTTTTTTAAATAACAGCTTACAATCATTTATGTTTCACAATTAACAACACAAAACAAATTAGAAATAGCGTGGTAGCGATCACCTCATTCTCAGGGGTTATTATCATCCATAAATTCCTTAATATTATAATAGCACTTTATATACAAATTTAGTTTAATAAAGCTTTTGAACTTTGAGCAGGTTTTGTATATTTTCTGGAATTTTGTTTATATTTTATTATCTAAAGATATATCCCCATATCAAATTCTGCAGAGCCAAATTAAAAATTTTATAAAGATTATAACTGAAAGATCAAAAATATTTCTATTACAAGGTTAACTAATTTTAGATGAACAGGGTTTCGTACCAAGGAGATCAATCATCTATACATATAATAAAAATGTAAATAGCAGAAGTCTGTACATTTTATGATTTTGCAATAAAAGTGATATTAAGGGGTACTAAAAATAAGTAATTAAATACATTTCAACCATTTTTAGAATTTTCTGTCTGTTTGTTTGTAAACGTATCACATATAAAGTACTAATTTATATCATAAGAATTGTTAAGGAAATTATAAAGTGTATCTTCGGGTTACATTTAGTCTTTATTTCATTAAACTCAGTTCATTCCATCAAAAGTTATGATAAATATTCTGAAGTATGGGTAGGATGTATAAAGTACGAATTTGCTCAACGGTGGCTTTGGTTGAGTCATCAAGTACATTTTAAACTAATATCATATCATAAAACATAATTAAATGATGTAAAATAATGTTTTATAATGATATAATTATGTACATCTAAAACACAGTAACCAAAAGTATTAAATATATTATACAAAATATATTAACCTCATTAACTAAATCTAAAGTACAATAGTTAACCAATTTCATCGATAGATGGTGGTGTTGTGTAAATGTAATGCAAAAAGGCAGGTTGTGGTTTTTTCCTGGAGTTTTCATATTTACTGCTAATCTTTATATTACTCGCTGCCCTACTGCGTGTTGACAAACTCAATTTATTCTTTACCGCCAAGTACTCTAAGTGTAAATAAAATTTAAAAACAAAATAAAAAAAGAGCTATTAACAATTGTGTTGGTTTCGGCGAGGATCAAACTTTCTTTTTTGCTTAATGTGCAGGCACTGATTTATAAGTTCTTTTAAGTTTTATATAATGTTAGATACATACATTCACATCAATTAATCTCTTTTATTTTTAGAATTGATGTCGGCAGAAAAACTGTGTTAATCTAACAATAAATTATAGTCACAACTTTTAACATAATTTATATTAAACTGAAAGAAAGCATTCATTAAACAGTATTATTTGTGTATTTATTGTAAAAGCTACAGATTTATTGAAAAAGTAACACACGGTGTTGAACTGCCCACATGGAAAGAAAATAATAAATATGTTATTTAAAACGATTTAGGTAGGTAAAATATTTAAATCTTTCGCAGACCATATTTAAGCTCTTGTGGACCACTGGTTCGGAATCACTGATCTAGTTGATCACCCATTGTCTTCCATAGAATCACAATATGACCTTGGCATTATAATAACTCAGATATCGAATAGAAAAAAAGCAAACTACACACATGATTCGAAAAGCTTTGTCTCAATTCTTAAACCAAACATACTTAAGACATCTGTTGAAGTTTGGATATTATGTGACATGAGACCCATATCACCATAAAGATACTATGACACTATTAGAAAAAATTAAACGAAATACTAATAAAAGGGTTGACATAACAGCAAAACATAAACAGCTACTGAAAACACAACACTAGGGTACAGCAGACAGAGATATATTCTTGATTGAAACATACAAAATACTTAAGAGGTAATATAATGTGCCTAACCTGCAAAATTTATACTTATTAAATAGCAACAAACATCTGAGAGGACATCAACTTAAACTCTGCCATAAGGCTGCTCGTGGAATCCCAAGAAGTGAATTTATTTCAAATTATATTGTCATTAAATGAAATAAACTAATGCAAAATGTGATTGATGCTCCTACAATGAACACTTTCAAGACTAGATTGAATAATATCTCCCAAACAATACGATGCATACTCATCAGTTTTTAGCTGCTAGTATGTTAATGTATTAATAATGATAATAACAGAAAATAGGAAAACTATTTTTATCAACATTATAATATTATGACATTACTAATAGACTGATACAAGAGAAGTGATCAAAGCTGTCAATGAACATGAAATTAGTAAGATTATATAAAAACGAGGGTAAGCAAAATTAGAACAGACCACTATATTTTCCCGGTTTAAAAGTGCTTAGATCTCAGGATCCTACACGTGGAGACTAATTTATAGAACTACCGCCAATAATCAGGTTTATAAAAAAAATCTATAATTAAGATGACTATGCATAATGAGAAAATTATCAAACTAACCTGCACTGCCCTTCATCCTTAGACTTTAAATTCTTCTTGAGAACTTGTGTTCGTGAGGGTCGAACCAAAATTTTTCTTTTACCCTTGCATTCATAGCTCCAATGTCCGTACTCCAAACATTTCTGACAGCGAATGCCTTGAGGAAAAGCTGCGGCTAAGGCTGCTTGCCTGTAAAATTAATATATAGGAAAAAATATTTAATTGAGAATATTTCGAAAAACAAAAACAATTAGATGATTACAATTTCTTACTTTTTCCTTTGGGCCTGATGTCTATTATATGTCCCCAACGTCATTTTGTTTCGATTACTTTCGATAAAGAAGATAATTATTTAATTCCACTAGTAAAATACTATCGATTAATTGCAATCTAAATTAAAAGCCTTCCAATCTGCAATCTGCGCTTCAACTGCAATTCTGTAAGTGCAAACACAAATGAAAAAATGATAGATTTGTGTCAAATCAAGTAAAGTGGCATGGCCATCACCACAGATTACTGTATACCAGCGAGCCATCACTTTTCACTTCCCGTATAATTTATAGGTACTCTTATCTATGGCCATAACAAACTTTTTTCATTATAAGAGTGATGTAATAATCGATAGTGAATAATCAATTAAAAATACACATAAAAAAAATGACAATGTAATATGTTATGAAAAATACTCTAATCAGATAATTTATGTCTAAGAAATTATGTTTCTGCACAATCAAAAAGGATCTTTTAGGTTTCCAAAATATTCATCCATCATTATTTATTGCATGCATTGCATCCTATCAAAAAATCACCGCTGAACAAATGCCTTCTAAGAATGCCTTAAGTTCCTGACAAATTGACAACCAGTTGTTTTTAATTGTTAGAGTTTTTATTAGGAAGATGTTGCTGCCCATAATATTATTAAGCCACAACTTAATTAAATATAAAATCCATTTAAAGCTTTCATAGGCAAATTTTATACTCGTATCTGAATTTTATTCATACATTTAATTTTATTTAAATTTTATTATTAGAACGAAGTTTCTTATCGGACGATACGGGTTTGGCAGGTGGGAGCTAGGCGACAAAAAGTGTAACATTTGTTCGTCACTACCCCTTGTGTCATAGTGTATTTTATTTTAAATGACGCTTCATTTTAATCGACGCAAATCATTAATTTATTTATATTTGTTAATCAATAATATAATACGTTTATCAATAATAATAAACTATGAAAGGAACTTCGTTACAATCGAGTGTTCCACAAGACTCACTCATGTTTTTTTTTATCATCGAAGTTAATTAAGTATGTCAAATTTCAGCTCATTTGAATGTCAGCAAGTGCTTCGAAAATTGAATACAATTTTAACCGGAAGGACATACCAAGAAAGCGGATTAATAAAAAGCTTGTAAATAATAGTATATAATTATAGAGATGGCAGATAAGTTCACACCCTAAGGCACTAACGGTGTAGTGGGGGTGTAAGGGTATTCACTAACCCATATCGACAGTGGCCGCGACCGAGGGTGTTATAAGAGGCGACAGAAGGAAACTAATCAGGAGATGCGCAGTAACTAAAAACAAAAAACTGCAGTTGCAAATATTTCCTTAATATTCCCTTTATTAAGCAATCTATGAGGGCGGACTATGTTCTGCTGTGGACTTTTGATAGGTTATAACGGTAACTGATAAATCCTATAATGTCCTCTCAGTGCGCCAGTTATTAGTTATGAGTATGTTACTAAAACAGCACTTAAAATTGCCCTGCAGAAGAGAGGTCACTGATAAAAGATATAAAGGTAAAGTCATTGGAAGTAACATTAGAATAAGACATTCTTTCATGCATAGAATTCTTACATTCCTTGGCCTTTTTCTGTATAATCAAGTCAATGAAAATTTGTTCATGAATCCATTAAAAATCGTAGATTGTAAAAATTTAATTCGAACATGGTTACAAAATTTGTCAAACGATATAACGGAAAAGTTGCTGATATTTTAAGTTAATCAAAGTCATAAGTAAATTAATCATAAAATATTTTACCGAATTAACCCTAATTAGTTGGTATGTTCAGTTCAGGCCATTTTAGAAACCCTATAATTTCGTTGTGGATAAAAGTAGAAGCCTGAATTTTCAGCAACCAAGTGGGCATTGTATAAACTCAGTATATTTCAAATTTCATTAAATTTGAATCAGTAGCTTAAGAATTATAACTAGTCAAAATTTCTTAATTTTGTCATTCACTGCCTGATCGATCATCAAAACTCTAAGGCACTTCTAGCAGACATAGAAGCTTCAAATTTGGAATACAATTATTGTTTAGTATATAAATCAAGAAATAATAGAATAGAAATTGTACAACCAGAGCGTGTTGCCAGTGATGACTTACGGATCTGAGACGTGGTCCTTCACTGCTGGCCGTATGAGGAAGCTCAAGGTCGCTCAGTGAGCTATGGAGAGGGCTGTGCTCGGAGTTTCTCTGCGTGATAAACTTAGGAATGAGGATATCCGCAGTAGAACAAGAATACCCGACATAGCCCAACGGATTAGTAAGATGAGGTGGCAGTGGGCCAGCCATATAGCTCGAAGAACCGACAACCGATGGGGAAGAAAGGTTCTTGAGTGGCAGCCTCGTACCGGTAGGCGAAGTGTAGTGAGACCCCCAATGAGATGGAGTGACGACCTGGTAAGACATGCAGGAAGTCGATGGATGCAGGTGGCTCAGGACCGTGCTTTGTGGCATTCCTTGGGGGAGGCCTATGCTCAGCAGTGGACTTATGAAAGGCTGTAATGATGATGATATAAATCAAGGAAAAATTAAAATATTTTGCAATTTCAGTCCACTTTTCGAGATACACCAACTGCATAAATAACATTGTAATCCCTTATAAATATATATAGGATTACAAAGTTACATTTGCAGTGAATGAATCAGTGTACCTATATATGTATTATATAATGGAATAATAGGTATAGATAGGTACGTAGATATAACTATCTACAAAAAGAAATGAGATGCCATCAAAAACATTACTTGTAAAAAAAATCAAGTCTCGCAACTCTGTTCTTCTAACGTAAAAAGTTGTGAGATCCATGTAATACCAAGTCGGTTAATTTATTCAGTCCCTAGTTAAGAGTCCTTCTGTCTTAAGTTATTATGTAATTAGCTAACCTAACAACATCTTATAATGACCACATCAATACTAAAAATCTTTTATATTTTGAATATGCCATCCCATGAAAACATAATGTATCTCTCAAGTAATACATATTATATTAAATAAGGTTGTTTAGTGCGATTGCCAAGTCAATTTATTTATTTAAAAAATAAAAGATGTTTAATATTGATATGGTCACTATAAGATGTTAAGTTAGCTAATCTACACTAATATTATAAAGAAGAAAGATTTGTTTGTTTGTTTGTTTGAATTGAATAGGCTCCGAAACAACTGGACCGATTTGAAAAATTCTTTCACCATTAGAATCCTACATTATCCCTGATGAACATAGGCTATATAATATTTTCAAAAAAGTTAGGGATCCGTATGAAAATTTCGTTAATGTAACCCAAGGTGTGAAAAAAATACCAAAAAGAATCCTTATATCGCTGCGGAAAATATTGATAATAGAGCAAAGTAGTGTACTTCAGTTTTATAGAGGATATCAATATCTACAAAAAAGCCTACGATACCATATGTTTAACTATTACAGTTATGGCACAATAACTACTTTTTCATGTTAAAATATGAAATAGTAACGCCGGTACAAACTAGGACACATTATTCGTATCATTACCTGTACCATGTATAACCACCAATTACGTATTACCCATGTAATTTTAGTAACATATTTCACTTTTTAAATCTTTGTTAATTCAGCAACCGTTCGTCGTGATGTCTCTCTCGAACATGAAGCAAATATAAAGAGGAGACGTTGTAATTAAATTTTACTATGTAACAACGCGTGACAATTTGCGGGGTGAGGGGATGCAAAGCCCCGCCCCCTTTACATTATCTACATCTACCGATAAATAGTAAAACTACTCGAATCTTTCCATATCGATGTTGCTATGTAGCTTAGCTACCTTGACTGCAGATGACGGCATGTCCACAAAATGTTATAAACTATAAAAGTATTCTTTTGGCGATTAAAATTTCTTTATGTCTGAATGCAAAACAAATTTCATCACCTTTGTATGATTATTTTATCATTACTGAGCTCAACGTACCTTTATATTTTTAGTTCACAGGACACAAAGTGTCGCCATCTAGTGTGAAATATATTTAATTATATTTGAAAGCCGACGCAAAGAGATTTTTATAGAACTATTTTAATAAATTAGGTGTAAAATTACTTACAAATGAAATGTGATGCCATCCATAGCATCGGAGCGTCTATCTCATGAAACAAGTACATTCAGACAAAGAAATTTTAATCGCCAAAGTAATATTTTTATAGTTTTCATAATAATTTTGGGAACAAGCCGCCATCTATCGTCAAGTAAACCTCTTAAAAAAATAACAAAAAGACAGGGCCGCAATTAGAATTCAATTATTTTACCCAGTAACCCAACATTCAATATTAATATGAAGGAAATTGTACTTGGCTGATTTTTACGAAATGTTTAAGTTATATTTAAGTGACATTCTATATGCAAAGAATCACTTAAATACAATTTAAATATGTTTATCATTTCGTGAAAGTCAACCTTCAAGAAATATTTATTTTATCCATAAAATAAAGTCTCTTTGAAACTAAATATTTTATGTTCAATGTTAAATCGGATTTTTAATTTTGAACTCAATATCCTACTTATCTCACTAATATTATAAAGGCGAAATTTTGTGTGTTCTTTCTGTCTCCTTGAGCTTATTCCACCCTAAGTATGTACTGTGTATGTGTAATTTTTTCACGTAGTAACGGCTGGACTATTATTTATGTGTGGACTCTGAGGAAGAACAAATAATAGACAAATTATTATAATTAATATAGTTTTATTTACAAATCAATTAAAATATAAATATTTTATTCCAAATTAGGCATCCGAACGCACTTTTTGAATGCCAATCTAAGAACATTAAATTGTATTTAAGTGATTCTTTGCATATAGAATGTCACTTAAAAATAACAAACATTTCGTAAAAATCAGCCCAAGTACAATTTCCTGCATTTTAGTATTAAAAGTTGGATTACTGGGAAAAATAATTGAATTCTAATTAGGGCCCTGTCTTTTTGTTATTTTTATGAGGTTTACTTGACGAGAATACGGCCTGTTCTCAAAATGATTATAAACTATAAAAATAATATTTTGCGATTAAAATTTCTTTATGTCTGAATGCAAAACAAATTTCAGCACCTTCGTATGATTATTTTACCAATACTGAGCTCTACGGACCTTTATATTTTTAGTTCACATGACACAAAGTGTCGCCATCTAGTGTCGAATATATTTAATTATATTTGAAAGCCGACGCAAAGAGATTTTTCTAGACCTATTTTAATAAATTAGGTGTAAAATTATTTACAAATGAAATGTGATGCTATCCATAACATCAGAGCGTCTATCTGAGTAGTTTTTACACAATAAAACAACACTTCATCCTTTTCTTCTTAATACTACGAAAATACACCGATTTGCAATTTTTTCAACACATAAGCGCACAGGACGAATGCTGACAGTATACTAACTAAAGCCACGCCCACTATGATGACGTCAGGACCTACTTAAAATCACAGTGCACAGTTGATTATGCCGTCTCCCCTTTGTATTAGCTTCATGCTCTCGAAGTTCGCATGTCGCAAGGCGTAGACGCGTGATATACGCGGGTGAAACCGCGGGGCACAGCTAGTTACGTAATAACTTAAAATAGAAGGACCCTTAAGTAAGACCCCTCTGAATAAATTAACCGACTTGGTATTACATGGATCTCACAACTTTTTACGGTAGAAGAACTGAGTTGCGAGGCTTGGTTTTTTTACAAGTTATGTTTTTGATCGCATAGGAATATACATGGATGCATGAGTGTTTCTAATTAGTTTGTGAGTCATGAATTGCACTAGATAATGGGCGCAGCCTACGCCATTTTAGTTTCTGTTTTGCCCACATACTAATTAGAATAAGAAGTACTTTGGCATGAGTTAGGATAATTTAGTTCATGCCCTCTCTTATTTTTAGGTCATTGGTTTTTGTGGCTGTGGTTAGCTTAGTATATAAGGCCCGCCACATACATACGGAATTCCATTTCGGGATTCCGTTTCGGAATTTTTAAGACAGTAAAAAGACCTTTATAAGACAGTAGCATAGAGATATAAATTTCTTTAGTGATATACTCTTTGACTTGACAGGATTATCTTTGACACTTTGACAGGACAGTTTACGATTTACGTGGAGATGTTTGATTGAGTGAATGAGTGATCATCTGTGCATTGCATTTGACGTGATTTGACGTAAATAAATTCACAGAACATTATTTAACGAGTCTGAACTTGTTATTTTTGCTTTTAGTTTCTAATAAAAATAAAACCAGAATTTACGGTTTGAGATGTCCGAATATAATTTTGCAATAATAATATGTCGGATTGGTATTGGCGGGTGATAGCCTTAAAGGCTGCCTTTGCGCTTACTTGTTTAGTTTCTTATCTTCGTGCCGATGTTACGATACAGAAATTACCGTTTTGTAATCCCCACAACACAAACGATGCAACTAATGAGTGAGTTACTATATCAAATAAAATATGCGTTTTTCTTAATATAGGCTGACGGCTTAATAATAATTTAGAATAACTTAAACTTGCCTCTTTTACATTTTATTTTTGTTTTGTTTACATTGAATAAAAATATACTTGACATCTTGTGCCTGTTATAATCAATCCCTTTTTATAAATATGTTTTAAAACATCTTTGCCTTTTTCATTCTATCAAGTTTTTATTATGTATAAAACTACATTTTATTTATGTCAGCTCTGTCAAAACAATTGTTATCCAATTAATCTTGACCTTGACGTGTAATCATTGACGATTGTAGAATATAGGTGGGATTCTCAATTAAAAACTGTTAAATCAATCTTAGTACACTATATCTCATACAGTCATTTAATTTATTTAAATTAAAATATTTAGGAGACAATCCAGTGGTTCCAGTTAATTTGATTAGCATTTTATTACTGTATAATGAATAACAAATGTCCAGTCCACCTGATGGTAAATGGTTACTATACTGTCCATAGACACCTATAGGTAACTTGAAAGAAAGAAGGCTACAAATACGTTGTCGCCTCTGAGTACTAAGACGCCACCATTCAGATCGGAACACATCAGTGCATGCACATACCAAAACCAACACCTAGTCAAAAAGAAAATATATGTGGTGGAGCCATGCTGTAGCTATATTGTGGTTGTAGTGTAAATATATCAGCTCGACTGGGGAAGGACCACAATCTCACTGAATACCACCGTAAAATACTATTTGGCAGCAAAAACAGGCAAGAGTACAGTACATATCAAAACCAACTCCTAGTCAGAAAGAAAATATAGGTGGTGGAGCCATGATGTAGCTATATTATGGTTGTATCATGAATATGTCAGCTCAACTGGGGAAGGACCATGCTCTCACTGAATACTGCTGTAAAATACTGCTGCGTTTCATATGGTGAGTGTAGAGAACTGGAGACCCCTTTTTACTGGAAACTAGGCATTCTATCTTAGTCCCGAGGTGTGACAATGCATCTACATTTTCATTCTTAATTGAGAGTAGGTGTAGATGTCTTTGGGCCACAATATTCACTTACCATCAGGTATGCTTGTTTGTCACACTTATTCTATAAAATAAAGGCTTACCTTTGTTTTACTCATACTTGTTCATTTTTCTTTCTGTTAGCTCTTTTAAAGATTTTAACATGTTATATGGTTTCACAATAAATTACCATTGCTACAATTTACTGAAATCAATTTGAGACCTGCATGGAATGAGCTTTCACTTGCCTCTGTAGAGACTCAATATGGTCTAAAATCATCTGAGTCATGTCTCAATTTAATAACACGCACACATATGTAATGTTTTACGGCATTACTCAAAAAATCAACATCCAATTTAAAAAATGCTTAAAGTTGTTCCTTCTTATTACATTAAATAACAGTATTGAGAAACAGGTATAGAGATAATTGATATTTAAAATGATAATTAACAATTATAGGTAAGGCCCAATATTTCTGGCATTATAGTGTGGTGTTTAATTAAAAAAATCTGCTAAGGGCTATTAATATGTATAAGCTTTAAGCAAAGTTATATATTTTAAGAAAAAAATATTAATGTTAATGCTACCAACCCCAATTTCCTCAAGATGTGAGCTAGCCTGAAATGCAGAATGTATAAATATTGCCAATTTAATAGATGCTATTGTCATATGTCATTATATACTATAGAAAGTGTGACATTTGGTGGTAACAGATCCTAAACTTATAACTTTTGTTACAAAGAGCTTATATTGATATTTTTCTATTTTTTTAATGTCAGTACAGTAGTTGATTTTCCTAAATCAGCAAGTCACATTTTCCATCAATAGGTTTTTGAAATCTATATCTATACAAATAAATAAAATTGAAGTGTCAAAGTGTGTAAAAATGTTGTCAATGCACTTTTTCAAAAATTAGAAGAATTTGTAAATGAATATTATGTCAATCATATTTTGTTATATTTTTACAGTCTTGTAATAGTGAGCACTCTTGATGGAAAGCTGACTGCTTTCTCTACCCTAAATGGAATCAAAGCTTGGGATGTTGAGACTCAACCATTGTTATCATCAAATCTTCATCATGTAGAGGTATACTGAAGTAATTATTTTTCTTATTTATAGCATAGACTCACAGCATGTGAGCAACTTGCAGCAGCAACAAAATTCTTATTTGCAATTTTAAGAGCTGATTTACCACATGCTTGGCAGTGAAGTAAAACACCGTGAGTGATAAAGTATTTCGAAGATATGTGCAGTTCTCCGACATACACTGAAGCAGCAAGGCATATTAATTACTATTTGAATGTTCATTTATTTATTAACAACCTTCTTGAAAATAAATTATAAAAAATATTAAATTTGTACTTTGTTGGCCGCTGCCATTGCATTTCTTGCTTCCCTCACTTTGCAACCAAAGAAAAAATTAACGTAAAGGAGATATGTGTTAAAAACCAATTACATTATTCACCCATCTCTTCTATGTTTAGCTTCAGTGTCATCATCATCATCATTACAGCCCTTCACAAGTCCACTGCTGAACATAGGCCTTCCCCAAGGAATGCCACAAAGCACGTTCCTGAGCCACCTGCATCCATCGACTTCCTGCATGTCTTACCAGGTCGTCACTTCATCTAGTGGGGGGACGCCCTACACTTCGTCCGGTACGAGGCCGCCACTCGAGAACCTCTTTTCCCCATCGGTTGTCGGTTCTTCGAGCTATATGGCCGGCCCATTGACACTTCAGCTTACTAATCCGTTGAGTTATGGTCACTCTGGTTCTACTGCGGATATCCTCATTTCTAAGTTTATCATGCAGAGAAACTCCGAGCATAACCCTTTCCATAGCTCGCTGAGCGACCTTGAGCTTCCTCATTCGGCCAGCAATGAAGGACCACGTCTCAGTTCCATAGGTCATCACTGGCAACACGCACTGGTTGTACAGTCTCGTTTTCAAGTTTTGAATAATTTCCAGAACGCTGCCCAACCAAGTTGAATCCGTCGATTTACCTCTCGGTCGAAGTTGGACTTACCTAGTCGGACTATTTGTCCCAGGTAAACATACTCATTAACAACTTCGATCTTAGTGCTCCCAACAACTACCGGCAGGTTTTGTCCATGTTCATCCTAAAACCTATCTGTTGGGTGTCTCCCAACAGATAGGTCTTAGGATTTGTTTTGTCAATGTTTATCTTAAGACCTATCCATTGGGAGACACTATTGAGGTTATTGAGCATAGTGCTTAGGTCCTCCAGAGATTCTGCTATAAGGACAGTATCGTCGGCAAATCGAAGGTGAGTGATGTACTCGCCATTGACGTTAATACCGTATCCTTTCCAGTCCAGTAGCTTGAAAACGTCTTCCAATGCAGCGGTGAAGAGTTTCGGGAATATAACATCACCCTGTCTTACACCTCTCTGCAGTTGGATAGGTTTCGTACTCTGATTCTGTACTTGGATAGCCATTGTAGCTCTACTGTACAAGCTTCAGTGTATATGATTCAAATGGAGATGAGAGACATTTCCTATTTGTATGATGTAATCAAAATGGCGATGTGAACTGAGTTTCGCAAGCAGGCAGGGGCGCACAGAGGAGGCAAAAGCGCATGGCGCCATTACATCTGCATTTTGACACCAATTTCGTAAACTGCTTGTCTCGCTTCTTGTCAGTGCAAGCGTAGGGAATAATTACAAGCTGTGAGGCATTCCATTTTAGTCGTAGCTGATTTTAGCCTTCTTTGCTTGAAGTTGCTGCAGGTGTTTGTTTTGTTTGTTTGGTGGATTCCAGGCCTTATATTGACGAAATGTATTTAAACTGTTGATATGGCATGTGAAAACTACATCTCTCAATACTTTATCTGTATCAGCCAACAACTACATAATTAGGGCATCCACGACTTTTTCTGCCACCAGGGCGGCGCCACTTTACAGTGAGGTAAAATATTTGACAGATTTCATAGCGGGGACTGGAATAGTAGACTGGTGGGGATAGAAAAATGTAATCTTTAAGGTTTCTTTCCGTATTATTAGTTATATTTTATATTAATTACATTAGAAATTAATAAACCAAACTATAAATATAACTAAAAGCCGATTTAAAAAAAAAAGAGTTATAAAGTGCAAAAAATTAAAAATCAAACCACTAAAGCATTGTGTTGTGTATTAATATAATACTCTAGATAATGATAAACTATTATTTAAAACTAATTTCTCAATTAACTGACACTTTGTAACGAAAAACTTTACCTCAGTCACAACTAGCGACATCTGGTGAGTGTAAGATTATTAGCCCTCATTCAATTCAGTGCTAGGATCTAGTTAGGAAGATTTATCATAATCACTATGATGGATCTGCCACTTCCATCATAGGTCATGAGATCACCATACAGCTTTTTCATAATGCTTGCTTCATTGATCTAGTGGTCGTAAACGCGGTTGCTTATCATGTGATTCTGGGTTCGAATCCCGGGTGGGACCATTAATGAGTTATTTGGTTTTCTGTCAAGAACTTCGCAGTAGCAGCCTGGGGTTGGGATGTTGGGGTTGTTCCATCATGTGCCCTGGAAAGCACGTAAAGCCGTTGGTCCTGTGCTATTTCTCTTTCCGGTCGTGTCGGATTGTCGTTCCATCCGACTACGAGAATGAAGTCATAGAGAGTGCACCAGTACTTGTGCTCGTGCACTAATCCTATTTTGCGCGGATATTTAGTCTCCGTTATAACTGTCTGCAGTAATCGAAATTCGGTCTGGAGGACAATATTATTTATATTAATATTGTTTGTGATTTTATAGTTGACAGCAGGGGGAAAATGGGTACGCTTGGTACCCTCTTTACGTGGCACCCTATACAGCCTCAGTGGGGACACCATCGAACCTTTGCCATTTGACGCAGATCAGCTGCTTTCATCGTCCTTCAAATATTCGGATGATTTAGTAATAGCGGGTAAGTTTTGTTAATGTACTCTTTTCTTCCATTCTGTTGTTTTAGAAAAACCAAACGTCCTGTTCATTATTTAAAAAAATTAAAAAGACCATTTCAACATGGTCGAGCCATGCTGCAGCTATATATATATTTCTGGTATAGTTGTAACATGAATGGGTTGGCTTGGCCGGGGAAGAATCACGCTCTCACAGAATACCAGCGTAAAATAGCAGCTTAGAGGCCCTTTTTACTGGAATAGAGGCATTCCATCTTAGTCCTCTAGACCTGTAGTAGTCCTGTAGACTATAAATCAAAATGTGTTTTAAGTTTAATGCGTTGTCACCCGTAAGGACTAAGACAAAATGTTTTCAGTAAAAGGAGTCTCCAGTTCTCTACACTCACCATACGAAACATAGCAGCGTTATTCTGCTATTTTACGCTGGTATTCTATGATATGTTAGAGTAACAAAAGCCTATCCACTCTTGCCTCGAAGACAGATCGTAATTGAATCGAGAGACGCTGACGAATTATTCCACTCTTTTCATTACGCAGGACGAAGCAAACTGTCCAAATGCGTGGACAGTTTGCTTCAGTTCGGACAACCAATCATCTGGTTGTCCGAAGGTAGAAAGACTAGGCAAAAATTCTTGCACACACTGGAATGTATCCTATGGAATACCAGAAATATGGCTATTCTTGACCTGTTTCTCTTTTATTATTAACAAAAGTAACCTCATTGTTTCAGGCGCTCGGGAGACATTATGGCTAGGCATAGATGCACATTCCGGTGCTGTTATATATGAATGCGGTTCCGCAGGCTGCAACAGCGAGGAGCAAACCGCCGGCGTTGGTCGCGATGTGCTCGTGCTGCGCCGACACTCTAGCACCGTGCGAGCATTGGAGCCGCGCTCCGGTAGCGAGAAGTAAGTTTCTTTATAGAATGAAAAGTGATAAACGAGCGACCGTTCACACCGTCCACCTGATGGTAAATGGATGCAGATAGACATCTACATCTCTCCTGAGAATTAAGATGGAACGCCTCCTCTTGCAGTAAAAAGGGTCTCCGTTTCTCCAAATTTACCATACGAAACACAGCAGCATTAAACTGCAGTTTTATGCTGTTATTCTGTGAGAATGTGGTCCTTCCTCAGACGATCAGACCCATTCATGCTTCAGCAATAATATAGCTGCACTGTGGCTCTACCACTTATGAACCCACAAACTAAAAGGAACTATAGTTTAGACGACCATCTTCGAGCTGTGTATTTCATCGGCCCATTGCCACTTCGGCTGACTGAACTGCAGTGCTAAGAAAAATAACGTAAATATATTATGACAAGGCATTTTTGTATGTAGTTTGCCAGCCTTAACACATGTATAATTACGTAATTTATATACTGTTTACTATTTAAAAACATATATTGAAATAGATTCACCTTTTCAGATGGAACTTCAGCGTAGCGGAACATCAACTCGCTATAAGTCGTCGGGAGTGTGTTGGCGCCAGTGCTCCACCTAGTCCTGTCTCCGTGGCGGTGGAAATGCCCGAAGGCGTGATTGCGGTTCGAACCCCGGGCGCTAAGATGCCGCTGTGGCAACATAAAGTAGGTGACGAAACAATGACGTAATGATAAAATCAAAAATTGAATAATTACAATTACCACCACTACCACCAAATACAGTTTCACCTTGCTAGGACGTTAGAAAAGATTAGTATTAAGAAAAGATGCCATACTAAGGAAAGAACCCATGAGATATTTCTGGGCATTTCACGTAGTGACCTCATGCGACATCCATGTTATTAATTAACCAAGTAAGAATTGGAGTATTATCTTATGCTGGAACTTTTACTTAAAACAAAGCATTCCAATCTTATTCCTCAGGGGTGGCAACTGCTTTTTGATTCTTAATCGAGGATAGATGTATATGATCGGCCACAGCATCCCTACTATCAGGTGGAGTGTGTGTTCGTTTGTCACCCTTATTGTATAAAAAAGGTCTTAAAATTAAAAAATAACTTTTATGGCAAATGGTCATCCCCGTTAGTGTCATTACGTAACTCTGCTCTGGTGGGAATCGTGGTTAGCTTCATTTCCATGTTTGGTGTTTGGATTCTTTGTATTGTGTCAATGTATCAGTGTTAATTATTAGCCGATTATATTATCTACGTGTTAGGTTCGTTTTAACCCTAAGAAATCTACTTAAAGCTTATAACTTGGAACACTAATATTTTTCACCATACAGCTTGTCCTTTCTTGTATCTTATTTATAAGTCGAGAATTTTCATCTTCTCTATTTATGCTAACTATCATCATCTTGGGTTTTTAATTTTATTTGGTATTAATATAATTGTATAATTATGTACCTCTCCCTCTTCTTCATTCTTTGTGAACAACAGTTCTTTCTATTTTACGTTGGTATTCTGTGGGAGTGTGGTCCTTCCCGGCTCAGCCGACCCAATCGTGCTACAATTATACCACTAATATAGCTGCAGCTTGGTTCTACCATGTAAAATTCCTTCTTTATATATTTCAATATTTTGTTTTTGTTTTTATTGGACATTAAAAATATATTGGTTATTGTCTTATGGATTGCAAAATATCATAATAAAAAAACATAACATAGTTGCGGATTAATTACCACTTGCAAATGATTTGTTGTACTGTGTCAAAATCATAGTAATCAAAATCAAAATGTAACTTTATACAGGTGGTCCTGTAAATAGTAGTCCAAACAAATGTGGCGAGAGATGAGATCGTACCCTATGAGAACAGTCAAAAAAGTTTTAATAAAGAAACAGTTTTGTTAAAATTTTTTGGCAGTTTTCAAGATTTTTTGATTTCCATGATTTTATTGAAAATTTATTACCTTAATACGTATAATTTATGCCATTCCATTGAAACAGCGAAAACGTATTTTTTTTATTGAATATTATTTCTGACTAGATGTGTAACTGCAGGTTTATTGCAGTTTCCCCAACTAAGTAAACAGTTTCTTTAGAAAAAAAAATAAAGTTGCAATTTTCTCATCCAAGTTTAAGATACCGTGGAGTTAAAAAAGGTACTATTTCATTGATGCCCATTGGCTTGAAAAATAGTGCAACATGCAATGACATCCTGTATATTTTAATTGATTAAAGAAACGAAATTATTTAAAATAATAAATACGGAGAACATTTTTCAGCTTGAGGCTCCTGTAGCAGGCATGTGGAGATTACAAGGAGGGTCGCTACAGCACATGGACGTGTTGTGGGAAGCTGCGCAGGCGCTGGCCGGTGTCGAACCTGCACCCCCCTCTTTATACGTCGGAGTGCACGATCGACAGGTTAGTAGACAAACCTATACATACAAATGAATGTTCTAAAGAATCTTTTATTAAATTACTCTGGTCTCATCCATTAATTTAACATGAGAACCAAAGTTTATTTGCCAGAATATACATGTAAAAGATGAGCACTTAATTAAACTTTGCTAAAAGTCGAAATATCGCGTTTTCGATTTTGCTGTATTACCTTATTTTGGCATTGGATTGGAGGTAACTGCTAAAATAGATAAGTGTGGTACCCAGAGGGAACATAAAAATAAACCATTTATTGCAACCGGTTCTTCGTAAATTAAGTTTTTTCTAATATTTTTAAAAATATTGATTGCCAAACCACCTGCCAAACATGGCAACTATGGCTAAAGTTGTTAAACACTGCGATGGAGATGGAAATGATGATATTTTTTTCTAGTAATTCTATGTGTTCATTACTTCATTAATTCCTAATTCCTAATGACTTCATTAATTTTAATTTTCCACCATTCCAATAGTGTCACTTAGTGATCAACATATTTAAAATTTGAGACATGAGTCCATGATTTGAATCCCAAATGTTAACAAAAACAAAAATGTTGTGCAAAATAAATAAGTCAGTTCAGTCATCGTGCGTCAGTTATTGCACGCGACATTTATTAATCCAGCTGTTTCAACTTTGGTTAAACTACAGATTTTTGTTTTTATCACATTTTTTTAACCTGCTTCTCTGTTTGTATCTTCGGTGCAAATTTTGGAATCAATTTAAACTAACTTACCTTAACTTAACTTTAAATATAGCTTAAGTACTTGATAACAATTCAATATAATATGGTACAAATTTTACAATTGATTTTAATTTGATAAACTATACTTACATAGCTTATAGTAGACTTTAAACTTTCAGAACTGAAAATGTAGTAAAAATTGGTTGATGTTATGAATAATACTTAATTATTTACTGTAGTAATTGCTGCAGAACTGAAACAGAACCAGAGTCTTGCAAGTTTGTATATTATGTATAAACTATCTCTACTAGGTATAAAGTTATTTTGTAAGGCATACGCATATACATATTATATAAGCAGTGATGAAGCTCTAGAATCGCACAATTTTAGCGTAACAAAACTTTAGTAGACCACACCTAACTTTGAATTCGACAGAAAGACAAATTATACCACTTCTTTACTGTACGGCATTAATTTAGTTTCTTTGTTCTTAGTAATCTAATTTTTAACAGTAAACCAATGGACTATTCTCTAATTGTCGTAAAACGTTAAGTTTGAAAATAATTGCAAGTGGTAATTAAACAAAAGAGTGACTTTCAATAAGTATTATTTATAATCTATATTGAATAAGAAAGTTTCTGTTTCTGTTTCAATTGACGGCTCCGTGGCGCAGTGTCTTAGCAATGAGTTGTTGCGCTGGGGGCCGCGGGTTCCATACAGGAGAAAATACTAGTGTGGGGGTAACGTATTTTCAACAAAAAAAAGAATACTGCTATGTTTATCTCTACTAGGTAACATTGGTCGTTAAGGTATATAAGAAACAGAAAATAACTGAGAATAGATCCCTGCGGGACACCTAATAACTCGTTTACAGAAGAATTTCTACCATTTGTACATTATTGACGAATCTACGTCATATTACTGAAAAAACAAAGTAACGAATTTAAATATTTCCTACGTTGTAATATTATAATGGTTACCTGATGAATGTCATATCTCACGGTGAATGTCGATCGAAAGCCTTGGAAAGATCACAAGAAGAATGTTGACTCCGGTTTGGTTATAGAGTTACTTCTCATAAACCACATTTATCCACTTATGAGTTAGTAACATATGATGAGGAGAGGGGAGGGGGTAACATGTATTTTCAATATTAGGAAACTATTATTAGAAAGGCTTTCTAAATGAGTTGGAATTATTTAATCATCGAATATAGACGAACATCTCTTAGATACAAAGTTTTCATACGACCAATAGTTTAAAAGTAGCAGAAAAAGGGCTCAGTAACTAAGGTGGCCGTGTATGGGTACTTTACCCTTTTATGTGTTTTTTTTTGCAGTTATATATCCAAGAAAGCATTCTCTACACGCAGAAACTAGAAACTTCGGTGGCAACAAAGCCAGTCCCATGGAAGCTGAAGCACTCCATGCCTCTGATCAGCGAGAGTAACACGGCCCTGGCATTACAAGATGTTGATCCCAACACTCTATCACTCGTTACACTTTACAGAAATCCAGGACAGACAGGTGAGAGAAATAATTCGATATGTTCACTGTTAGGCCTCTTATTTAGGTGTTAATTATAAACTTCAACTGAAATTAAAATCTAACAAGTGTGAAAATAAACGAGACTGTACAACCAGTGCGTGTTGCCAGTGATGACTTATGGAACTGAAACGTGCTCCTTCACTGCTGGGCGGATGAGGAAGCTCAAGGTCACTCAGCGAGCTATGGAGAGGGCTATGCTCGGAGTTTCTCTGCGTGATAAACTTAGAAATGAGGATATCCGCAGTAGAACCAGAGTGACCGACATAGCCCAACGGATTAGTAAGCTAAAGTGGCAATGGGCTGGCCATATAGCTCGAAAAACCGACAACCGATGGGGAAAAATGGTTCTCGAGTGGCAGCCTCGTACTGGCAGACGAAGTGTAGGGCGTCCCCCCACTAGATGGAGTGACGACCTGGTAAAACATGCAGGAAGTCGATGGATGCAGGTGGCTCAGGACCGTGCTTTGTGGCACTCCTTCGGGGAGGCCTATGTTCAGCTGTGGACTTGTGAAGGGTTGTAATGATGATGATGAAGCGTGAAAATATATTTATTGATCAGTTCAGTTTTCAGAAATGTTTCACTTATCTATAGCTATATTATGCAGATATCAAGCGAAATTCACAAAAAATGAGGTAATACTATTAACATTACTGACCAAAATCAAATCAATGGCCAAAATGGCTTTTAAAACCAAAATTGACCTTTACATCATTTCAATAAGTCCCTACTGCGTAGGCCTTCGAAGAAAGATGTCAGAAGTAGTCTAATGTATAATTCCCCTCACAAAAACCTGACAGTTACAAATTAACCTTATAAAGTATTATATACATAAGTAGAAAAGCTCACTATGTCCCCGCATTCTCATATTTTAAATAATCATCTAATTTATAATAATATCCTTTATAAGAATGCTACAGGCAATCACCGGGAATCAAAAAAGTTATAGATAGTAATACTATGCGAATCAATTAAGAATAGCACTGATCTGGTTCCATATTGTGACATCATAGCTGTCAATTCAAAAAATGGCAAGCCCATTAGGTAGGGTGAACAAAACATATTTTTGAAATAATATTTATTTACAAATAAATACAAAAGAACTATGAAAAAAAAGTTTTAATCGGAATCTAGCACTTAATTTTCGCTCATATCTGCAACACTGTCTGAGTAGTCATCATCGTCATCATCATCATCATCATCGTCATAATCATTGTAGTTATAAAAGTGGAAAATTAATTTTCTTTGCAAGCCGTAATTTTTAAGTGTCAATTGACAGATCGAGGTCATTGATGTTCCTGTTTGAATCGCATTATACATCTACCTACCAAAAAATGAGTCGCGAGTTTTATGAAACCTACCCCTTTGTACAGCAAGTTTAAATTTATTACGCATGTTACAAAATTCATACGAGGGCGGCACTGAAAATTTCGGGAATCAAGGAAGTGACACAACATTACTATTTAAAAATGTATTTATTGCTTTTCGAAGTATTCTCCGCGAAATTTGACACATTTTTCCATACGATGGAACCAATCATTGAAGCAACCATTCCATTCGGAAGTTGGGGTCTCCAAAATGGCCGTTTTGTAGGCGTCCACAGCTTATTCAGGTGATGAAAATCTCTGTCCACGCAGTTTATTCTTTATTTTAGGGAAAGAATAGAAATCATTAGGGCTTAGGTCGGGGCTGTACGGCGGATGGTCTAATAATTCTATGTTTTCTTGCTCTAAAAAGTCTTTTATTCTGTGTGCGGTGTGAGAACTCGCATTGTCGTGATGGAGGATGATGCGGCGGTTGCAGTTCTCTTTACGGAGTTCAGAAACGACCTGTGGCAAACAAATGCTAGCATACCATTCTGCATTAACCGTTCTTTGTCCCTCAAGAGGAATAGTCATAACATGGCCGGTTTTGGAGACAAACGTGGCTACCATTTTTTTTTGCAACACTCCGTGAACGAACAATTTTTGTAGGCTTTAACTCATTTTCGAACACCCAAACTCGTGACTGGTTTTTTGTTTCGGGTTCGTACGCATATATCCAGGATTCGTCACCTGATACGATGCTGTATACAGCATTTAAGGATCCTGCGTGGAATCTTTCGAGAGTTCTGACGCACCAAGTAACGCGAGTCGCTTTTTGCTCTTCACAGAGCGAATGTGGTATCCATCGGGAACTTCTTTTTTACACCTATTAACTTTTTTACACCTAATTGTTCATGCAAGATTATTTGTATTTGACTCATGCCAATGTCTAAAGTAATTTCGCGGTATGTCACATGTCCATCTTCCTCAATCAGCTTACGCACAGCATCAACGTTTTCTTGGGTGACTGCAGTTTTTTTTGACGACCTTGACGGGGATCATCACTGAGCTTGACACGTCCACGTTGAAATTCAGCAAACCAGCGATAAATTGTGGTTTTGGATGGGGCTTCATCAACAAATGGAGAAATCATCCGATCAACAGACTGTTTTTGTGTTAAACCACTTCGAAAGTCATAATAAATCATCGCTCTTGAATTTTCTCGAGTCAATTCCATTTTCTCAACGACTAAACAAGTTTGACAAAACCTTGTGACAAGACCGAGAATCTTTTTTTAAATAAATAAATGGTATTCGATTTTTAAAACCAAGGAGTTTTCAATTAAAAAGATTTTAATATGACAGGAACAGTGGAAATATTCCATTCCCGATACTTTTAGTGCAGCCTATGTAGGATATAACACTTTATTATATCCATCTACATCTTCATCAGCCTTATTTTTTTTAAACTGCATTGATATCAAAACTAAGTCACATTAACAATGGAACCTCGCCTACAATAGAGACCTCATGTTGACAAGGCTTCAGTATGAAGTCTCTTTCTAGGCGTGATTCAATAGTGATATCAAAGAAAACTGTCGAATCTACAAATTCACGTATTTGATCGTTTAACTAAATATGAGGAATTGGAGTCAAGTGAGATAACAAATTTCGTGCTATTTTAAGAGTTTTTAATTTTTATATATCCTGATTATATTGAAAAAAAAAAACGGCACAACCTTTACCATGAATTCAATATGGATATAAACACCCTGATTATATTGAAAAAAAATATCGAAATACTCTGATGAGGATGCTTCACCTTTTATAGTTCATGTGAGTGACATCATCTGGAACAGTGTTAAAACTTATCAAATTTGGCCTCTTCCTTTTTCACAATAATACCAAAAATATTATTTGCGATGGTGTCAAGCGAATAGGACGCAACAGAATATCTGTTGAATTTAAAAGTGCAGCTGACGCCAATACTTTAATCGATCATCCAGCCCTTTCAGCAGCCAATTATGAAACTTTGATATCCTCATATAATGTCACTCGAATGGAAAGAGTTAGACAAGTTCCGGTAGAGTGGACATTGGAAAAATTAGTCGCTTCCATTGAAGACCCCCCGGTTTTGGTAAAGCTATAAAAGAACGCCGACTGAATAGAAGATTTGTTAACGAGAGTAATAATCCAATTTGGATCCCCACTCTGACTGTTGTTTTGACTTTCTCAGTACAAAAATTACCAACTCGATAGTTACTGTTTTTATACATCAATGCCCGTAGATACCTATGTTTTACTTATCATTCAATGCCATAAATGTTGGACATGTAACTTCCCAGTATAGGTTATCCCCCAGCTGTTTTATATGCATTATGTGCTCAAAACCATGAATGTGTATCTTGCTCTCGCCTATTTCCTACTTGACTATTTTGATCTGTTTCTCAGTCAGCAAAAGATCCTTTTTGCCCTGAACACTCCAGACAAATATCTCTAAAATTAGTAATGTCTCAAGAAAATATTTCTTACTTGGAAGCTTTAGCAAGATTCCCTTCAGTGAGAAGATGTTTTGCAGATACCACAAGAACTGTCAATCCTAATATCCAGCAAATCTCCTATATTGTATCAAGTGATCCTTCTACATCATTACCTTCCTCATCAAATCTCTTTCCATAGAAAAACTATATTCATTCGCAGACATTCCCCGAATTCAGCATCAGGTATTGGATATGACAAATTTGCTCATCATGCAATCATTGAAACTCCTTCCTTATCTAATGGATGTGTCTTAACGGAGAAAAATTCCATTTCACGAAATGATAACCTATTTGTATGTAACAGTCACAGTCCCACCAATTCTTCAATGGAATTGTAGGAGCATTAGAAATAAAAAAATTAACTCATTTACCTCATAAATAAATTTCATTCCTTCATTATTGCCATCCAGGAGATGTGGCTTAGACCTGAATCTTATTTTAGGGTTTCAGGCTACGCATGCCTCCGGGATGATAGAAGTGACAGTCGTGCTGGTACCTCTATACCTCTATTTTCATTTCAAGAACAGTTATATTTTCACAAATTTCTCTCACTTCTCATAGTCTAGCAATTAATGCTGTTGCTATCAAGGCCTTTGACATTTCAATTATTTCTGTTTACATTCCTAATTCTGATGTAAATGTTTTAATAGAACTTGCAACACTTATTTCTTCTCTGTCTCCTCCTATGGTTATTTTAGGAGATTTTATTATTCATCATACTGTTTGGGTTTTGCACTTGCGATTTTTTGGCACACTTATTGTTAGATTTTGTTGATGATTTTAATCTCTGTATTCTTAATGACGGGTCGTCTAATCGTCAAGTAGCCCCATTACAAAATGTAAATGCTCTGTTCCCCAGAACTTGCTTCCGTCCTTTTGTGGCAAATATTACCTTACGTTATTGTACCTGGTAGAGCCATGCTGCAGCTATATTAGTAGTATAGTTGTAGCACGAATGGGTCGGCTCGACCGGGGAAGGACCACGCTCTCACAGAATACCAGCGTCAAATAGCAGCTTAACACTGCTGTGTTTCATATGGCGAGTGTAGAGAACCGGAGACCCTTTTTACTGGAAACAAGGCATTCCATCTTAGTCCTCACGGGTGGCAACGCATCTGCATTTTTATTCGCAAACGAGGATAAATGTAGATGTCTATAGGCCACAGCAACCACTTACCATCAGATGGACTGTGGGCTCGTTTGTCATCGTATTCTATATAAAAAAATATTACCTTCTAGCCATGGCAATGATCATTTCCCTATTATTTATCACTCCTCCTATTCCCCCTAAAATAAATTTTCTATTTTGCCCCAGACTAAAATAGAATCTATCCATAGTTAATTGGCAATTATATTCTTTAGTTTTTGAACAAGAGGTTTCTACTCTTTCCCCAGTCAACCAGGACAACATTATTCCAGTATATAAAGAGTTCAGAAATTCAATTTTTTTCTGCTGCTAACAAGGCGATCCCCTTAAAAAAACCGTCCAAAAATAATTACAATGGGACTAAGATATTTAGCGGCTTGTAGGAGATAAAAAGAGGCGGAATTAATATACTCTCCTTCTATGACTGCAGAGAACTATATCTCTTATAAGAAAATAGCTGCAGAATCCTTAAAATTACTGTCAGGCAAAAAGCGCACTGGTTGGTTTAAATTCTGTGAATAACTGTCAGGATTCATCCATATTTGGTCTGGAGAAATGTTAAAAAATATCGATGCGCAGTTACAAGTGAAAATGTATTTTCTAATGATCCTTCCTAATGGATAGATGAATTCTCTAATAAACTTGAACCACATACAGTCCCATCTTATGATAAATGCCTAGTTTTTAATTCTGCTTCTTTACAAACACAAGATAAATTTGATTCCCCATTTTCTTCTCAGGAAATGTTTACTGTTCTCAATGGTCCAAAAGACTCCTCCCCAGGTATCGATGGGATTCCTTATTCGTTTATAATTAATAGTAGTGAGAACACTTGAATCGAGAGATAAAAGTGAGAAGTTAAAATCCATTTTAAATGTTATTTATATTACTGGCACTCCTGATGTATGGAAATCCCAAATCATTTTGCCCATTTTCAAACCAGGTAAGTCTAGCAATGACCCTTACAGTTACCGACCTATCACGCTTTCATGTACTCTGGCAAAAATCTTGGAACATCTATTAAAAAATAGTTTGAAATTGTTTTTGGAAACGAATAATATTTTACCTAAAGGCCAATTCGGATTCCGAAAAGGCTTAAATACCATGGATAGCCTTAGTACATTAGTCACATATATTCATATTGTTTTTTTAAGACATGAGTTTCGCATAGGAGTTTTCTTGTATATCTCGCCTGCATATGATAATGTGCTTCTTCCTGTGTTTAGGCAGAAAATGCTTAATCTGAGGATTCCAGTGAAGATAATCAGTTATGTCTCTAACTTTCTCTCTCCTAGATCTATATCTATAAATGTTCAAAAACTATTTGGAAAGGACTTCCACAAGGCTCAGTGCTTAGTTCTCTTCTTTATTCTATATACACACATGATTTAGAACTCTCATTAAATTCTTTTTGCAATGTTCTTAAATATGCAGACAGTTTAGTACTATACATCTCTTTAGACAAGTACTCAGTTGCATGTTCTCGTTTAAACTCATCCATGAATTATTTACAAGAATAGTTATCTAACTAATCATGGACTTTTTTTTATCTGTGGCCAAAAGCAGTGTGGTGATCTTTTCCCGTCAAAGGCGAGGTCCTGATATATCTGTTGTTTATGATAATCAACCTTTTCTAGTCAGGAGCAATGTAAAATTTTTGGGAGTTATCCTCGATTCGATTTGGTTTTTGCATTGTATATATAACACGCGAAAACAATATAAATATTCTTCGGTCTTTGTTTGGAGTTTGGTTGGGGTCTCATCTATTTTCTCAGAAATTACTGTACAATGCTTTAATATGAAGACATCTAGACTGTAGATGTTTTCTCTTGGAGTCTTACCTTATACCTTAATCATACCTGAAAATAATGGACAAAATTCAATCGAAATTCCTTCGCATTATTACAGGGACAATGAAATCCACCAATTAATGCTCTTAAGGTTGATTGCGTAGACATGTAAACAGATTCTTATTTAAGATCTGCTAGCTTTCAGATCATCCCCTAATTTCTCAATAGCACCTTCTTTCAGATTATATCTCATCCGGCCGTTTCTGGGCCCATAAGGATTCTCCTTGATTAGGATAAGGATTCTCCTTGCCCGATCTTTCAATGTGAAATAAATCAACTCTTTGATGTTTCTTACGAGGTAATTGTTTACCAACAGAACATTCATCTAGATTTAGGTATAGAAAAAGATTATCCAATGGCAAATTTAAAATTAAAATAAATTATAAAAGAAATCTTTAAAGATTGTCTTGTCATGTACACAGATGCTTCCAAACAGTCTGATGAAGGTTATACTGGAGCAGCTGTTTATTCCTAAGTTCAAAATCATTCTTAATTTTAAATGTCCCCCACTATCCTCCACTTTTACTGGTGAAGTCACTGCAATCAGTGAAGCTTTGTTATATGTCGAGTCACATAATATTAATAAAACAGTTATTTTCACAGACTCAAAAAGTTTTATGTTAGCTATTTTCTCCAATCAATTTCATAACAAACATAAATTTCCCCTAATTCTCAAAATAAAAAATACCCTGTTCAGATGTCATGTCAGAATCCATGTTTCAGTAGCCTGGGTCCCCGTGGCCACAGTGGTAGTTACGGAAACGAAACAGCTGATGTACTTGCTAAAAATGCAATTGCTAATGGCATTCTGCAAAATTTAATTTACTCACATGACCTAATTTTACTAGTTAATAGGAAACTGAATAAAAATTGGAATTAATTGTGGGAAGTATCCAAAAATGTTAAGGGTAAGCACTATTCCGCCATCCAAGAGGTTATTCCTCCCAAGCCTTAGTTTTTTTTAAATTTGCAACATACAAACACGCAACTTCAATTATCCGTAGATCGAGAATTAGACACAACATGTCAAAAATCAGAGTTACGGATAGCTCATTGTGTGAATATGATCATATTTCTCATCAAATCATATTTTTTTTCAACTGTCTCAAACTATCCTTCTCCATCTATTATTACTTTCATCCTTATATTCCTCGACCTATTGATTTTAATTCTCTTTTAACATACACAAATACTTCTTTTGTTTATATTTTATCTGATTTTATTAATACTAATAACATAAAACTTTAAATCTTTGTCACATTTAAAAATACTTATACGATTCTACCACCTGTGTTTGTCATTTGTTATAGGTAATTCAACAGATAGATTTGACAAAATTCTAGGAGAAAAACTGAATTTTTGTATTATCACAGACTCTTACTTTAATTAAACTCGTCATCTTTCATTTTCCATTCAAAATACGTCATGGGCGAATTTTACCAAACCACCTCAAAGGGAGAACAAGAAATTAATAAAATTGGTAAAGAAAACTTAATTTATTTCGTTGTCTTGGTATAGAGGAGCCAGATATTTGTGGTAAATCGGAGTAATACTTGAGATACAGCGTTTTTTACATCGTCAAATGAATTTTACCTCTATCAACTTTAAACAGTGTTGCCAGTAAACTATAGTACAGTAGTAACCAATCCCAAGTAAGCTTAAAATGTTTTTGTTAGGAATGTTTCATGATAGTAGTCAGTTGGTGGATTCGAACAAATAACTTTTTAGTTTCGTAACTATTTGGCTACTGTCGCTACTATGTATATGTCGATTTTATATTCATGTGTAGAAGATGAGAAGACATCCATTGTTTCCAGGCAACCACGGTTTCTTCCTCTACTTACAAGAGACATGCGACCAAGCGGTACAAGTGTCGGAGAAATCGCTCGACGGTCCCGAGATTGTGCCACCGAACAGCAGTGATGATCAATTTGAACACCACCATGTCCACGTGCACGTGTACTCGCTTTGGTTCTGGTGGAAGGAGGTGCTGCTCATAGCGATAAGTTCGGCCCTGCTGATGAATCTGATGATCTGGCCAAGGTTCTTTGCCCCGAAAATCCGACCGCCCACCCCGCTACCAATGAACCAAGAGTACATTGTGGTGGAGAGGCATTACGAAAGGCCGCCCTCTAATAACAGTACGGAATATTCTGGAAGATACGAGAACGATTTCACTCCGCTGAGGTGTTTGGGACAAGGAGGCTTTGGAGTAGTGTTTGAGGCGAGGAATAACATCGATCATTGTTCCTATGCAGTAAAGAGAATTACTCTACCTAGAAGGTAAGTGATTGAGGCGAGAATTTCCTCTCTTCTTGCGTATTTGTCCCGCACGAAGTAAGTGTGCGACATTCGGTGGATAAAAAGTTACTTTATTTGAAACATTTTTGCTTATTATCATTAAATAAAGAATAAATAAAAATGTAGCCGATGACATTCTAATTCAATAATATGCCTTTCATATTACCAAAAAATATTATATGGTTATTGCTTAAAAAAACAAGAACTCCAGCGTCAGTTTTTCTCGGCAATTAAATTGTAATATTTTTTCACTCGATTAATATATTTAAAAAATCAATTCAATTAAGAATTTAATTGAGTACTTTTATTGCGCATATTTTTTTCCGAGCATACACTATTTCAAGAAGCATAAATTCTGCGCGTCAACTTACAAATATTATTATAAAATACGATAATTTGTCCAACTTGGCCACTTAAGCTTAATTATTACTTGGCCACGTAAGTTAATCAAAGATAGATGTAGGTATCTATGGGCCACAGCATCCACTTACATTAGAAAATATACATAAATGCAATTTAGATCCTTTTTCTAGTATTTATAGTTAGAATAATGGTGAAGAATGTGCATGCAGTGCACCTGATGGTATCTAACGATTACAATTGCTTTGAAAGGAACGAAAAGAAACTTTGTGAGAAATGAAATAGATCTTTTTGAATTTCGCCAACATGCATAGGAGCAGTGCGGTGGACTGACTATTCTATCACCCTCTCAAAAATCAGAGTTCTGTCACATAATAAATAATAGTACTACGTACAGACGTTACACTCCTTTAATGTTGACTGCTTGCCGACGTTTTAATAGTTCATTTAATTTAGAACTGTTTTACTTTAATACAATGTCTTGTATTTTTTTACCGTCATTAAATTTAAAATAACCGTTATTAAATTTAAGAGTGGAAAAAGTTCTAAATCTGACGTACTTATAGTTTTAAGTAAATACGGGGGGAGGGGGGATAATATTCACACGGAGCAATAAAACTAATATTCGTTTATAATTTTAGTAAATTGTTTACTGGCTTTTTCATTATTATGTTTTTAAAATATGTTAACAAATGTATTTTCATTAATAATTATATAAATACATATGAATATGTTTAAAACAAAAATATATAAATGTGTATAGAAAAAATCTATTTACGTAAATAGAGTTAAAAAAACGTTGAAATTCACTAGTACGTCGCTCGCCTAAAACGCGCTAGACCTGATCCTGATAGCGTACGTAAACTGAGGTTTCCCGCGATTATTATATCACGCAGGTAGCAAGAGTGACAGAGGCTTGATTCTTTGCCCAGGGGGACAATTTTATACAGGCTCTTACTTTACCTTTTTTCTTTTAGGCAGTCAAAACGAGAAAGGGTACTCCGGGAAGTTCGTGCCCTTGCGAAGCTCGAGCACGAAAACATCGTGCGGTACTTCAACGCCTGGCTCGAGGAACCGCCGCCTAATTGGCAGGAGCAACGCGACGCCATCTTGATGCGGTATATCCCTTGTTATTGATTATCATAAGTGAACCTCGCTGCTACAATATAGGTATGAACCTAGATTTTATTCTACTGATGGAGAAGAGTATGGTATGAGGTCTACATTCACTAGCCATCATGATGTGTATTGGCTAATCTTCCAAGTATGATGTGGAGCTGGTGCAGACTTTTAAAAGGTCATGCCGAGATTAAAAAGTTGTTGTTACATACATACTGTTACGGCCAGCAGCTGCTTATCTTACAGTAGAGTCCCCCGGGGGCCCATAGACGGAGAACCTACAAGCAGATGTTGGTCGGGCCTGCTACAGGCTAAAGGTGAAAAGTTTCTAATTACAATAAACAATTAGGGGGGAGCGTTGTATTCTAATAAAGGGAGCTTACTTACCTCCATCCAAGGCGACTGGTCCATCAGGATTCGGTCAGGTCGCGTGTGGATGTATAGTGCTAGGAAAGTAAGGGTCAGTGATGTGTATCTGGGTGTGGCTGGTAGTGTTATTGACCTTATTAGACCGTTACCATCTGCAGCAGTTCGGACCTCAGCACTTCTCCACCTCACGTCACTTTCTTCGTTAGTCACGATGAAGGTCCAGTAACTCTGTCGTACGATTAACTACCTTACAAAAGCCACTAACTCTCGTTTGTTATAACGGCTAACTCGCGAAACGAACACAGAACGTACGGATCAAAGGTCACAGTTATTTCTAGAATATCAAATACCGCACTAGTAACTAATACAGTCGAATCCACTTATACGGACTCAGCGTTAAACCTAAAAGTCCCGGGTGAAACTCTCAGCAAAGAATACGCGCTACAATTCCCAGTCAGTATATTTACTATACGCGCCTATCATTACGAGCTCCCGACAAAATAGACCGCGTGTCGCAGCGACTCGCAGCGATGAATTTGGACTCTTAATTTTTCTAGCGCGTTATCGACACCCACCGTTCAACGCGCTCGGACGAACTTCATCCCGTATCGCGCCGAGCCGAGTGCCATCTAACGTCGATGCTTGACATTAGCGCTTTTGCGCGAACACATACATAGCCTCACGCCTTTGATCCCCGAGGGGGTAGACAGAGTCCAAAGAGCAGTAAGCTACTCGGACCATGTTGAGCCAAAAATATAGGTTTAGATTGTAGCGACGCTGTCGTCGCGCCACAAGCGAATATACATCGAAGTGTAAGTCGCGCTATGAAAGTTCCGAAGTAAAAGCAGTATATATAGAATAGCTCCGAGTTACCACTCGGAGCATTGGCCGCTCCCATGGCTGTACACCTTGCTCGGCGGGAGATCTCCCCTTTTCCTTCCACGGCCAAATTGGTGACCCCGACGTGATATGAACACGCAACCAACCTTCACAAACTACAACTTCAAACCTTCGTCATCGCCTCAAGTACCCCATTCATTCGCTCTCGAGCAGTTATTGTCTACAGTCTTCACATACTGCAAGCCTGTCTAACTTTACAAAGGTTCATCGGAGCACGAATAATAATGCTTCCTGTTCCTTCAATCTACTCTCTGCGCTATAGTGTTCGTCACGGCTCTGAGCCTTACTGCTCGCCCCTGCACGGCACGCTTGCAGATCACTTGCCTTCTTCTCGACTCACCGCAGATAGACAAGGCAATTCCCCGGCACTTGCACATTCGTTGACATCTAGACTGCATTATCGACCTCCGATCTGAGCAGGGGGCGATGTGGCGGCGCTGTCGTCGCGTCACAAGCGAAAATACATCGAAGCCTAAATCGCGCTATCAAAGTTCCGAAGTAAAAGCAGTATATTATATAGAATAGCTCCTAACTACCACTCGGAGCGTTGGCCGCTCCCCGGGCAGGACACCTTGCCCGACGAAAGTCAAAGTGAGAAAAAAGTGGTTAATCCATCTCCTACATAATCACAAACCCAATATCTCATTAGTAGTATTTTATGGCACGCTTAACAAGTTCGCAGTTCGCAGATTCTTTTTCTACCGACTTCAAAGAAGAGAAGGTACTCAATTCGACTGTATGTTTTTCTTTTTTTTGTGTGTTACCTTATAACGGTGTTTTTGGATGAACCGATTTCGATTATTCTTTTTTTATTTGAAAGCTGGTGCTTCTCATGTAGTCATAGCCATATAAATTTGATCAAGGTCTGACCAATACTTTTTGAGTTATTACAGCATAACATTACTTTTATTTTTAGGGAATTGGAAGGCATGTCGATGGTCAAAAGTAACGACTACACCTCCCAGACGCCCATCACGAACAAGTCGCCCCCTAAGGGAGATAGCGTGATGTTGGATCTGCACAAACCCGTCGACGATTGCATCGACGCTTTGGACTACGAAAAGCAACTGAGAGAACCTAGAAGACTTAGGTAATTATAATTACTATTCGGGCACTAACAGCTAAGTCTCTGAGCAACCATATTATATTGAATGTGACACTTTTTTAGCGCTGCTTATGTTTCACTATTTAATAGTCGTGACAGAGATTTTAACCCAGGACCGCGGCAGTAGTTCTCTAAATACCAGACTAAACAATCATTTATTTCCTTAATTACTGTGTTGTAGACTTATGTTAACTGAAGTAATTTTTATGAGCTGTCAAAAATATTTTTTACGAATACCAATACAAATTCTAACTTGTTTATTTTATTTTATACGAAACACCAACAACGTGGATTCATTTCACTAATTACAAAATTTAAAATCGCAGTTATTAAAAGATTAGATGTATATTGCATATGGAAATTAAAATGTGTATATTTGAGACAAAACCGTCTAAAAGTATTTTTTTTAATAGAATAAGGGTGACAAACGAGCACACATTCTACCTGATGGTAAATGGATGCTGTGACCCATGAACATCTACATTTATCCTCAATTAAAATCAAAATACAGATGCGTTGTCACCCTAAAGGACTGAGATCATTGAGTTATATGTGCTACGTACTAGAGAAGCCTTTCTAAACAAAAAATGTGCACTACTCTATGTTTCGCGCATGGGCAGTTGATTTAAGCGCGTTGCGCCTGCGCGGTCAGTTTATAAGAAATATATTTTTTCATGATTTTTTCTTTTGTAATATTACGATATTACCTATTTATTCACTTGAACAACAAATAATTTTACTTACTTGACTACTGAATTGTTATTTACGTCCAGGTTTAAACTTTAATTGGAAATCTTGTATTATTAGCGCCGCTCCACACTGCATGTATATTGAAACCACTGACTAACTAGTACATTGAAACCAAACTAAATGACACTGTACAGATTGCAGTACAGTTCAGTTGAACATAGTGTATGTTTGGAATATGGTACCTGCGGGTAGAGGACGTTGTGGCGGTTCAGAAAAATATATTTCATGTTTAGTAAAAGTGCCTCGGTTTTCGAGATAATTCGAGATTTTCAAAAATTCAAAAAATTATAGCCTTTGCCACTTTTTTTGTGGCAAGACTTCAAATAAAGCAATTCTTTCAATCTATTTTTTGGATAATATTCCTGGATAGAAGCACTATCGAATGTAAATTATGATTTTAGGGGCGCAAGCATAGTTTTTTTTAAACAAAGACCTAACTCAAATTTCATGATTTGCTTGTTTTTTTATCCTAAGTTTAACCTAACGTGGTGTAAAAAAAAACATGGTCACCTGAGTGCCAAATTAAGAAAAAACATGCATGTTTCATTGAGATTCCGAAATGGTATAACTCACTGTATTTCCAGCATTTAATACAAAATAAATTCCTATTACAATCGTGCTAAAATTTACTTCGTTGTTTGAAATTAAGTTAAAAATATTGATTTCATAACTGTGGGATTTAATAATGAAGGAAAACGAGAGAAAATAACAATTTTAAAATATCGTTTTTATTAAATAAAATTTTACAAAAGGTGTTCAAAGTGGCCACCATGAGCTCTAATACATGCTCAACACCTTCTAATGAATATATATATATATATATATATATATATATATATATATATATATAGAATAGATCTTTTTAGACCTTCTCTTTGAGGCATCCCCAGTAAAAAAGTCGAATGGGTTAAGGTCCGGTGATCGTGAGGGCCACAAAATTGTCCCTAATCGCCCGATCCATTTTCTGGGATACATTTCGTCGAGATAGTCTTGAACGCGGGTGTAATCGGCGGGGCAAACATCGTGCTGCAGCCACATTCTTCTTCTCTCTTCTAACGAAACATTTTCCAATAAAGTGGGGAGATCGTGTCTTAAAAATGCAAATAGCTCTCTGCGGTCAATGTTCCTGGTAATTCGAATGGACCGATGATGTTGCCGTTTATTTATATGGGACCACGTGTGAAGCACCAGCTTTCAAATGAAAAAAGAATCATCGAAATCGGTACCCCCAGTAAAAAGTTATGAGGTAAAACACATAAAAAACACACAGTCGAATTGAGTACCGTCTTCTTTATGAAGTCGGCAGAAAATTGATTACTATTATGATTTTCGATAGCTAATTTTTGATCAGATGTTTCTTTTTTCATCCATCGTTGTGGCATTGGCATTGTCGCCTATGGTATCGAATGTATTTTTACTACTGTACTGGCAACATTCCAGTAATATTTAGCGTTTCTTCTATATGGAAATAATTAGGTAATATTCTATTTAATTGAAAACAATTTTAATGGTTTCCTAAAAGTAATTCGCATAGCATTCATTAATGTCCATAGTTGCCACGCTTGGCAGGCGGGTTGGCAACTAAAGTTTTTAATTTTCTAGGTGTAATTAAGAAGACTGGCGCCCAGTCTTGATTTTTCGCTTCTGTAACTTTGTATTAGCTGTACATTGTTAATGCATTTGTGATGCACTATTTTTTTTAAATAATATCAGATTTCTAGATTATCTATGTAAATTTTAATAAAAAAATGTCATTTGTAGGTCCCTCAGTTGTAACGACTCGTTCAGCATAATCTTCGATGAGAACGCTTCGAAACACTCAGAATTATCAAAGAAACAAAAGACCGCCAACAGCTGCGACCTACCGCCAAATGTCCTATCCAAAGATTTGCAAAGTTTGGACAATGGAGGCTCATCAATTATATTTGCCAACTCGAAATCACCAACGAAAATATGCAATAGTGGGGTCGCCCAACACACTCTGTCCAAAAACAAAGCCACTGATGATGATGACTCATTTATTGTATTCGAAAATGTGGACAAAGATTCGGGATTGTCCGAAGCTAGACAGGACATATCCAACAAGATATTAGACAAAGTTAAAGAGTGTGATGGATATGTAAAGACTGAAAGTTCCAAAAATAGCAGGAAAAAGGTAAGGTGTTATTTGTTACATATTTCTAAAAATATTCTAACAACAATTTAGGGTTGTCACTTTTCTAGAATATATAATTACCTTTTAAAATATCACTAGCTACGTATTGTGCTATATATCACATACAGTTACAGTACCGTGTAGTGGCGGTGTAAGAATATCTACTATTCCATACAATAAAACAATATATTAATACATAATAATTATTATACATGGATGTCGTAAAAGGTGACAGAGAGAAAAAAAGCAGGAGATGGGCAGCAGCGTGTTCTTAATAACGAATAAAAATAAAAATAAACTGCGGTTGCCTACCCGCTTGCCAAGCGTGGCAACTATGGCAAATATCCCACTTATGAGGCAATCTATGGGGGAGGCTTATATTCAGCAGTAGACTAATAGGCTGTAACGGTAACGGTAAAGCTTTCTTTATTGATTACTTAGCTTCTAACTTACAACAAACTTAAAAGGTAATATAACTGGAAAAGTGAGGGTACTTAGTAAAGTGGTGGATGATTACAAAAATTGTGTTTCAGAAGGGTCACACTCGTCACTGGTCCTTGGACCTGTGCGTGAGAAGCGAAGAGGGCAGTGTGGGCGGCAGCAAGATGTACCTGTACATCCAGATGCAGCTGTGTCGCCGCGACAGTCTGCACGACTGGTTACGGCACAATAGGACCTGGGACGCGAGGCGCCAGAATGTGCGTATTAATGAAATTAGGTATCTTTCCCACTCTTACGTTACCTGTCGCAAAGCACGAACAGTAGTACATCCACTGCTGTGTTTCAGTTTGAAGGATATCTGGAACATTTATTAAATGGGCCAGATTAGGAGTACACTTAACCGACGAGTGTGAATGCGTAGATATATGGATGTAAAGGAGGCGAGAGAGGTGTGTCAGGATCGCGCTAAATGGAAGTCCGTAGTCTCTGCCTACCCCTCTGGGTGATAGGCGTGAGTGTTTGTGTGTGTTATTACGAGCTTTTAGGTATAACATCTGTAGCAAATCCGCTTGCAAGTTAGTTGACCGTGTCCGTGGTCCACAATAGCTATAAAAGCCAGGTTGGACAAAACATCGTATTTTAGACACGATTTTGACGCTGGAAAATTGATACTACTTGAAGAAGTATATTATGCTCGAAAAAAGTATGCACATAAATGTATTACACAATTAAATTCTTAATCGAAAGGATTTTTAAAATACTTTATATTAATCGAGATAAAAAAATATTTTATTGATTTGCCGGGAAAAACATTTGACGACCAAATTTTTCTTTTTTATAGTTTTTCATTCATTCATTATTTCTTTACAGCCCTTCACAATTCCATTGCTGAACATGGGCCTCCCCAAGGAATGCCACAAAGCACGGTCCTGAGCCACCTGTATCAATTGACTTCCTGCATGTTTTACCAGATCGTCACTCCATCTAGTGGGGGGACGCCCTACACTTCGCTTGCCGGTACGAAGCTGAACTGAGAACCTTTCTTCCCCATCGGTTGTCGGTTCTTCGAGCTATATGGCCGGCCCATTGCCACTTCAGCATACTAATTCTTTGGGCTATATCGGTTACTCTGATTCTACTGCGGATATCCTCGTTTTTAAGCCTATCACGCAGAGGAGCACCAAGCATAGCCCTCTCCATAGCTCGCTGATTGACTTTGATCCATAGGTCATCACTGGCAACACGCACCGGTTGTAGTTGTGAGGTTTTGAGGTATGTCTGACGAGAAGATGTGTCGTAATCTCCCGAACGCTGCCCAGCTGAGTTGAATCCGTCGATTGACCTCTCGGTCGAAGTTGGACTTACCTAGTCGGACTATTCCCAATCCCAGAAGAAGAAGACAGACAGTCCCAGGTAAACATATTCGTCAACAACTTCGAGCTTAGTGCTCCCAACAACTACCGGCATTGGTGTGACATGGACGTTAAACATGATTTTTGTTTTGTCAATGTTTATCTTAAGACCTATCCATTGGGAGACACTATTGAGGTCATTGAGCATAGTGCTTAGGTCCTCCAGCGATTCTGCCATAAGGACTATATCGTCGGCAAATTGAAGGTAAATGATGTACTCGCCATTGACGTTAATACTGTTTCCTTTCCAATCCACTAAATTGAAAACGTCTTCCAATGCAGCGGTGAAGAGTTTCGGGGATATTACGTCACCCTGTCCTACACTTCTCTGCAGTTTCATAGGTTTCGTACTCTGGTTGTTTACTCGGATAGCCATCGTAGCCCTACTGTACAAACACTTCAACACTTCGACATACCGACAGTCAACTTCGCACCGCTGAAGGGACTGCAGCACCGCCCAAATTTTGGAGACGGAATCAAAGGTTATCTCATAGTCCACATACGCAAGACAAAGTGGCAGCTTGTACTCTTCGGTCATCTATACAATTTGCCGAAGGGTATGTATGTCGTCTATGGTGCTAAAGTTTCGGAAACCGGCTTGTTCGGGAGGCTGGAAGTCGTCGAGTCTGTATGCGAGACGATTCGTAATGACTCTCGAAAACGGCACGTAGACGCGGCGCAGAAGGGAAATCGGACTGTAGTTCTTCAAGAGAGCGTTGTCGCTTTTCTTGAAAAACAAGACCACCGCACTTCTGTTCCACGCCTCCGGAGTAGTGTCACCATAGAGGACGGATTTAAAGAGCTTCTGAAGGACTAAGTACCGGTTTTCCACCCGGTTTCAGAAGCTCCGCTGTAATTCCATTCTCGCCTGGGGACTTGTCGTTTTTAAGGTGCTGGAGAGCCATTCTAATCTCGCTCAGACTGACGTCCGGGATATTATCGGAATAGTGTCGGATAAGACTTGCTATTGGATCGTTACTCACACTTGCGTGTGGCTCCAAAAATGACGTGTACAGCTACCCACAGAACCTCTCAATATCACTGAAAATCTCAGGTGTCTCGGAAACGATACTGCGACATTCGATCTTCAGCTTGACAGTTGGCTCTTTCTGGCAGATAGATCTCTGGCAAAGACTTTGGAGTCCTGGTTCCGCTCGATCGCTTCTTCAATACGAGCAGTATTAAATTTACGTAAGTTCCGCCGCATGCATTTGGAGATCTGTCTGTTCCGTTGCCTGTATGCTATGAAATCTACTGAAGACTGCAGCTTCATTTCCCGTCTAACAGCCATGAGATTAAGAGTGTGATCGGAGAGTTTTTGTGTTCTTCTGTGGCGGGTCTGGCAAAACTTAGCTCCGACCGCATGGAAGGTTTCCTCGAGCTTGTCATTTATATCGTTCACTGTATTGCAATCTTCTAGGCACTGAAAACGGTATTGTAACTCGAGCTGAAAGGTTTCGGGACTTTGTATCAGAGCACGAGGTGGACGGTGCGTTAACTTCATTAGACGACACCTCTCCAACTTAACGTTTAGTTTCAGTGTACCTCTAACCATTCGGTGATCGCTACCAGTTTTCATCATCGCGATCACTGAGACATCACTGAACTGTTGCCATCTAATCGTCATAATGAAGTCAATCTCATTTTTGTCGAACCGTTGGGGCTCGACCAGGTCCACTTCCTGCGGGGCCGCTTCTGGAAGAAAGAGTTCATCATAAAGAGTCCCTCTTTCTCCGTGAAGTCGGCCAGCTGCTGGCCCCTTGGGTTCCGTTGCCCTATTCCGTATTTCCCTACTTTCAGCTCACCATTCTCTCTTGTGCTTAGTTTTGCATTGAAGTCTCCCATTAACACCGTATAGTGAGTTTTGGAGGGATGCATGGCTCTGGAGATATCCTCATACATTTTCTCCACCTCATCGGGATGTGCCGAGGTCAGTGCATGAATCTGTATGACCCTCAGCGAATACCGTTTGGTGATTCTGAGTATAAGGTACGCAACCCTCGTCGACACACTCAATCTTTACAACGTTGTTAACGAGAGACTTGAGGACGATAAATCCGACACCTCCTTGAGACATATGGTCGCCCTCCCGGTGATAGAACAAGTTGCCGGATTCGAGGACTACCGTGTCCTCCCCCTCTCTTCGGACCTCGCATAATCATATAATATGCCACAGTAACTTGTCTATCTCCTCCTCCAATTCCACGATCTTCTCGTCAGTCCTCAGGGTACGTGCGTTGTATGTTGCCAGGTCGAGTCATCTTAGGTGACTCCAAACTCCGGTGACCGAACCTCCACCGGAGATTCTTAGCACCCCCTGCTCCGCCGTTACCATGGTCGCCACCGTAGCCAGGACTAGCGGGGACTGGCGACCATTTATTAGTGTCATTGCTCATGGGGATATATTGCCATAGTTGCCACGCTTGGCGAGCGGGTTGGCATCCGCAGTGCTTTTTGCTGTTATCAGAAAGATGCTGCTGCCCATCTTCTGCCTCAGTTTCCCTCTGTCGCCTTTTACGACACCCACAGGAAGATATGGGGTAGTGGGTATTCTTACCCGCCACTAGGCGGAACTTTTAAAGTGATAAACATTTATTTTTCTATAATACGAAGGTGACACCAAAAGTTCTTAAAAAAATCAAAAACTGAACAACCTAGCAAGTTATTAGTTTTATAATATCTTTTCAAAATAGTGTCCATTTACATCAATACGTCGCTGCATCCGATGGAACCACTGAGAAAAGCACTTTGCCAACTCGTCCTGAGGGGTCTCTTCGACATCATTTTGAAACGCAGCCACTGCTTCCTCGGCATCCATTAAATGTTTTCCTCGAAGTTTTTCTTTTATTTTCGGAAATAAATAAAAATCGCAAGGTGCGGTCAGGGCTATAGAATAGAATAGAATAGAATAGAATAATTTTTTATTCAACATTGATTATTACATAATTCTTATTGAAAGTCATTTTTTATTTACCACTGGTTCGTGTGGTTATAGAGCGGATGACCCAGTAATTCCATGTCTGACATCGCCAAGTAGTCGATAAATTACTTGTCGGTGTGCGACGAGACGTTGTCGTGATGAAAGAGGATCCTACGAGGTCGTTTCTCCCGAACCTTTCCAAGACAAGTGGCAAACAATTGTTGCGTAATGACCTCTCCTTCCGAAGAACGAGGCCACCATCTTTTTTCCCACGCCTCGATCTATCTTCACTTTAGTTGCCAACTCCTCGGAAGGACACACCTAGACAGCAAACTGTCTCTTAGTTTCAGGGTCATAACATTAAATCCAGCTTTCGTCACCCGTAAGTATGTCGAACACAGCATTTGAGTCACCTCCGTTTAATCTTTAAACCATTTCACAACACCAATCAACACGACGGACTTTATGGGCCTCTGTCAAATTATGAGGTATCCACCGGGCACAAAGCTTCCTGACCGCTAAATGTTCATGGAGGATTTTGTGCACTTGACTCATACCGATGCCTAAACTTGTCCGAATCTGCTGATAAGTCACACTTTTGTCAGTCTTTTTCTTGCGCCGCAAAACACTGATGTTATCTTCAGTCGTCGCCGTAGAAGACCATCTCTCACGCAGATCATCGGTGAAATTAGTGCGACCATTAAACCAGTTGTAAACAGTGGCACGAGATGGGGCTTCATCGTGAAAGGCGAATGGAAGTCTATCATAACTTTCTTGTTGACTTAAATGACATTGAAAATCATAAAAAATCATTGTACGTACATTTTCTCGCGTTAAATTCATGCTGACGTGACACACAATTGTCAATTTGCTATCAAATCGTAAACAAATGGCAAATAGATCCATTTTAAAAATTTGAACTTATTTTTTTATTATATCGTTTACAAGTGGCCAGTTCTAAAAATTTTCAGTGCCGCCCTCGTATGAAAGACATGTTCCTCTCCCGTTGTAAGGAGGATATGCTTTATACGAGATTGTTATAATGGCCGTCAGACCGAATTTGGCCCGACTCTGGATTCCAACCCACGTTACGACCACCAATGACGAAGAATGAAGCTGTCAACTGATGGTTAATATTCCTTTCTATTTAAGACTTATATGGAGTTAAAGTGTGGTGATGAATTCTCTAACACCGCCGCCATACGGTATATTGGTGGCTGATTGATTATACTTGTCCTCCTGCAGGCAAACACGTTGTTCAGTCAGATAGTGTCAGCGGTGGAATATGTCCACCTTGCGGGCCTCATCCATCGCGACCTGAAGCCGAGCAACATATTCTTCGCGCCAGACGGCAAGGTGAAGGTGGGCGACTTCGGTCTCGTCACCGCCATGGGAGATAACTCCCAAGATGGTGAGGCCACGGAGATAAATGTTTACGCCAGACATACGTATCAAGTTGGTAAGTACTTAAAATTATATACTACTAGGAATAGGATCTAACATTTCATTCAATTAAGTTCCCTCTTACTTTACATAGCTCATCTATATGTATTTTCTAGTCTAAATTTCGATCTATAATCACACCAAGAAATTTCGTTTGTTCTATTTCGTCAATTTTATTAATATTTAGACTAAAATTAGTTTTTATTTTATTAAAATGTATGTAATTTGATTTGTTTAGGTAAATTTTTAAATTGTTTGTACGCAGCCAATTTATTATATAATCGATTGTATTATTCATTTCCATTTCATGATTATCTAATGAATTACTATTTTTGTAGAATGTTATAATTACGGAGATATCGTCCGCATACAGTATACATTTATGATTTGTTCATTTTATCAATGGTAACACCTTTTCATTCATTTCATTGTCGTCGATTTGATAAATAAGATGAAATTGGGGGATGAAGCAAGTAAGTCCGTAGGAATTACTTGAATGCTTACTCCCAACACGTATCACCTGGGTAATGCTAAACGAGCAGCACTACATACTGGTGGTATGTTGGCCCTAGCCAAGGGTTAGTTACCACCTACCTGGCAAAGACATACCGCCAAATGATGCAAGTCGTGTTCCGACATGATGTTAAACCCATTTCTTAGAGTGAATGGGTCTGGACAGTTGCGTTGCGCATAAGAACCGGTTGCGACGCGGCCGTTTCTTAGTGTCAGGTGCCTAGTAATGTAGGTTAACGGGAGCCGAAGTACGGTTGCACCGCTGGCCGACCGTAGATAGTTGGGGGCCCAATTAATGAGCCAGCCACTCATGAAAGGCTGAACAGTTGTCGTCTGGTCGTCATAATGAAGTCAATCTCATTTTTTGTCGAACCGTCGGGACTCAACCAGGTCCACTTCCTGTGGAGCCGCTTCTGGAAGAAAGAGTTCATCATAAAGAGTCCCTCTCTCTCCATGAAGTCGGCCAGCTGCTGGCCCCTTGGGTTCCGTTGCCCTATTCCAAATTTCCCTACTTTCAGCTCACCGTTCTCTCTTGTGCCTAGTTTTGCATTGAAGTCTCCCATTACACCGTATATTGGTTTTGGAGGAATGCATGGCTCTAGAGATATCCTCATACATTTCCTCCACCTCCTCATCGGGGTGTGCCGAGGTTGGTGCGTAAACCTGTATGACCTTCAGCGAATACCGTTTGGTGATTCTGAGTATAAGGTACGCAACCCTCGTCGACACACTCCCGATCTTTACAACGTTGTTAACGAGAGACTTGTGGACGATAAATCCGACACCTCCTTGGGACAGATGGTCGCCCTCCCGGTGATAGAGCAAGTTGCCGGATTCGAGGATTACCGTGTCCTCCCCCTCTCTTCGGACTTCGGATAATCCTATAATATGCCAGCGCAACTTGTCTATCTCTTCTTCCAGCTCCACGATCTTCTCGTCAGTCCTCAGGGTGCTTGCGTTGTACGTTGCCAGGTCGAGTCGTCGTAGGTGGCAACCGAACCTCCACCGGAGATTCTTAGCACCCCCTGCCCCGCCGTTACCATGGTCGCCACCGTAGCCAGGAATAGCGGGGCTGCCGGGGACTGGGGGCCGTCTGTGTGTTGTTTTGATCATTGGGGGGTATTTGCGATAGTTGCCACGCTTGGCGAGCGGGTTGGCAACCGCAGTTTTTTTATTGTAATTTTGGCTATTATCGGGAAGATGCTGCTGCCCATCTCCCGCCTGTTTCCCTTTGTCGCCTTTTACGACACCCACGGGAGGATATGGGGTAGTGGATATTCTTGACCGCCACTACACGGCAAGAACGAAAAAAAAAAGAAGAAGGTATTGAAATAACCTAGTTGTCACGAAGACAACTAGGCTATTTCAATACCTCACTGAAGTTTCTGATGTGGCTCTAAATCGCTACCCTAATGCATAGTTGGTTTTTCTGTGGGACTTTAATGCCTGTCATCAGGACTGGCTGTTTCCATACCAGAATACCGACCACGCTGGGAGAGAGGCGTGGAGTTTTGCCTTGTCGCTGGGACTCCCAGCTGGTACAATAAGTGACTAGGGTACCTGATGTACCCTACGGGCACACAGCCAACTGCCTCGACTTTCATCTGACGACCGATCCAGACAGGTACGATGTTAAGGTTACCTCACCCTTGGGAAATTCTGACCACTGTCTGGTGAAATCTGTGTCGTTATATTCCCCACCTAAGTACATTTCCACGGTGTGTGGCGAGTTTGGCGATACAAGTCAGCAGATTAGGATGAGATGCGGCATTTCTTTGCCTCTTATCCTTGGCGGCAGGTCTGCTTCTCGTCTGAAGATCTATCGAACTGCGCGTATGCCATAACTAATGTGATACGTCAAGTGATGGAGTATTTCATCCCCTTTGCTGATGTGCCCCTTGGTGGTAAAGCTCGCCCATGGTTCAAGGCCGAGTGCGCTCGTGCTGAAAAGTACGAGCATATGGCGTACATATCCTGGATCGATGCTCGAGACCGCAAAGCTCTGTATGTTATCCTTAAGAAGAGAGCCTTTAACCAAGCCACCAAGTCCTACAGAAAGGTCTTAAGGCAAGCCAGTTTCGACTGCATTAAACGCAACAAAGCTCACTGTTAAACCTTCTGGCAGTAAAGCTTCTTGGTCTCTCACCAAAGCGGTCGAGATATACTTATTTCTCTCTACTTACTGACTCCGCTGTTAAAACCAGATGGCTCACTGACGCATGCACCTAAGGAGAAACTGGACTTATTTGCTTCTCTTTTTTGCCTGCAATTCGCGTCTGGACAGTAGCAACAGCGTACAATCTCATTTACCTCACTGCAATAACTCGTATGTCAGAGGTCCGTATCACCAACAAGGTGGCTCTTAAAACCTTGCGAAGTCTAGACGTGAACAAAGCTAGTGGACCTAATGGTATACCAGCTAAGTTCTAAAGGTTTGTGCACCTGAGTTATCTCCTGTGTTGACGTGCTTGCTCCGCCTCTCATTCAGGACTGAAATAGAGCCCAAATCTTGGAAGCTGGCCAATGTGCAGCCTGTGCCTAAAAAGGGCAGCCGTGCTGACCCTGCCAATTATACTAAAAAACTATATTTCAATTATCTCCATACTCTGTAAGATTATGGAGCGTATATTTAACGCCCACCTCATGGTATACCTAGAGCAGAATGATCTCCTAAGTGACCGCCAGTACGGGTTTCGCCGAAATCAATCAACTGGGGACCTTCTAACATATGCCACTCACATATGGGGTGAAGCCCTTGAGAACAGTGGGGAAGCACTTGCTGTTTCCCTTGAGATATCGAAGGCCTTTGACAGGGTTTGACTTGCTAGCCGTTTCGGCAATCTTCCAGTTTACGGCTTATTTAACACCTGACCTGATTAACTAGGTGAAGGACTTTTTGAGTGACCAATCTCACCGAGTCGTCATCGATGGTTGCTCGTCTAGTCCTATCGCAACAAACGCCGGAGTTCCTCAGGGGTTCGTTCTCTCCCAACTCTCTTCCTGCTGCATATTTAATGATCTACTTATTCCCGGTATCTATGGGCATGCAGACGATACCACAGTTATATATATATATATATATATATATATATATATATATATATATATATATAGAGAGAGAGAGAGAGAGAGAGAGAGATACAAATGCTCCGGCCAGTCGAGATCAAATCCAGTCCGATAGAGAAGCTATGGTTGAGCGTACGAATCTCACTGCAGGCAGTTTCCGAATGGAGCGATGCCAATCTTGTGAGATTCTATGCCTCCAAAATACAAGCGTGTATTTTCACCACTAAAAGGACCCCGCTCACCTTTGCTCCTATTTTTCGGAATGTATCCTTGGAATACACTGACCGCCTTCAGTTGTTAGGGATTTAATTTTCTCCGAACCTCAACGCAGGCGGTTCATTGAGTCCAGAGTCAAAGCAGCCGCAAGGAAACTTAGTGTCCTTGCCAGGGTGCGGCGGTACTTCACACCGGGACAGCTTCTTATATAAAGCGCAAATCCGTCGGTGCATGGCCACTGCTGACACATATGGGCTGGTGCTGCAAAATGCCACCTGGCAGCGTTAGACTCAGTGGAGAGACGTGCTAAGAGGCTCATTGGTCACCTTGGTTTGGTTGAAACCAATCTTGTCAGCCTCGAGCACAGGCGCGGATTATATAATAATATGATACCAGTCTCTCGGTATTCTGTAGGGTGCATTTCGATGACTGTGCGCAGGAATTACACGCTTTAATTCCTCCCTCTCCTTTCCATCATCGGACAACCAGGCGGTCGGCGGGTTTTCATCCCGTTATTATTGATATTCCAAGTATTAGAACCAATCGGTTTGCTTCGTCTTTTGTAATACGTACCGCGTAGGAGTGGAATAATTTGCCGGCTTTTATCTTTCCGTTCGAATGCAATCTTTAAGGCAAGAGTGAATAGGCTTTTGTTACGCTAAGACAGTGCTATTTACCATCTAAGGCTGCATCACCTTTACCACCAGGTGGGATTGTGGTCAAGCACTGGCTTAAAGTAAAAAATATTAATAGAAACGATAAAGAAAATTAGTGCACCGACGGTAATGTGAACCTGAAGATAGTGATTAATAACTTCTTACCTGAGATAATGTTTCCTTAGACGCCAACAATAGTAATAAGGGCATCCACGACATTTTCTGCCACCAGGGCGGCGCCACTTAAAAATGAGGTGTAATATTTGACAAATTTCATAGGGAAAATGTAAAGATGTTTCTGTCTGTACTATTAGTTATATTTTATATTAATTACATTAAAAATAAATAACGCAAACCGCAGATAATCATAAAAGATGAAAAATTAAAAAAAATAGTTAAAATGTGAAAAAAAATTAAAAAGTAAACCATTGAGGCATTGTTTTGCATATTAACATGAAATTAAAGTTTTATACTCAATTGAAAGGCATTGTGTAACAAAAATATCATCTCAGTGTCAACTAGCGACATCTGGTGAGCTGAAGATTATTAGCCCTCATTATTAGTGGATACAATGAAACGTAGTTTTTGACAATTTCAATACTATATTCGAGACACTAATATAGTATTAAAAGAGTTAAAAAATAATTGGCTAAGATCCGAGTAAAAAATAAAAATTATGCTATGTCTAGTTCGAAGAGCACCTCCCGCCCTCCCTCAATTGCGTGTATTATCCGTGCACCGTCGTAAAAAATATTAACAATTAATTCGATCTTAGCCAATACTACATTAGTGTCTATAATATATTTTATTTTTGTAGTAAGTTAATACATTATATCGAAACAAAAATATTTAAGCATCTATTGTTTTTTTAAAACAGTCCATCTTTGAAATATAGCCTATTAAATATGGGAATATGGGATACCGTAGTTTCTCTCATATTCACCAACCTATTGTCTAATTTCCAGGAACTCACCTGTACATGTCCCCGGAGCAGCTAATTGGAAGGCCTTACAGTTATAAAGTGGACATCTATTCCCTGGGCTTAGTGTTGTTCGAGCTGTTGTATCCGTTCGGCACCGAGTCGGAACGCGTGGCTTGTTTGCTGCGTCTACGGAAAGGTTGTTTCCCCCAAGCCTTCCTGCAAACGTATCCTGCCGAAGTGAGTACTTATTTTTTTGAGTTAAGACATCTTAAAGCGAATTGGGGCGATCAGTGGACAAGACGCTCGGTGGATATCCATTCCTTTGTTGTCGAACATTCTAAATGTTTGAGCAAAACCGTTTGCTTTGTCATTCTTAATGCACACAGCAAAGGAGTGGAATAGTTCAAGAAAAAAGATCTTCTATTACGATAAGACCGTGCGATGTACCACCTAATAATGGCAATAAGTCTCTCCGACTGTAGGATAAGCCTTAATCAAACTTGGCGGATTAAGAATCGCAGTAACGTTTAGCGTATCATTGACGCGACTTCCCCTCGGCCATCTGAGTATATTTACTCTTGGTATTAACGAGATAGTTTATACTGCCATCTATTGGAAACATGAACATCTCCTTGGTATCCCATAGTAGCTTCTTACGAGCTCAAGACACACATGGCACATGGAAAGAAGGTGAAGAGATTTTTAAGATAATTGCGCGCACGTAGGAGTGTAGGAAATAAAAATATATTTATATATGTATTACAAATACACTAAATTAAATAAAACATTTATTGTTTACATTCATACTGTCCGTGTACACTTATTTGTCGCTTCGACAAATTTTGTCGGTTGTTGACGTTGATATTACCAATATCTCAGAGTAAGGACAAGCTTATTTATGTTATTACTCAGGAGGTCAAACACTTTATAGTCTATGTTCAAACAGTTGCCAAAGTAGAGAATGGCTTTAAGGACAAGCATCCAAGCCAAAAAACTTAAAAAGGAAGCAAAGTAGAGACTTGCCAAATTTTAAAATTTTGCCGACAATTACTAACAGATTGACTGAATAAGCTGTGAATTTTGTGTGATTCCAAATGTTCCCTTTTCAGTATTGTGTGGAGTGTATGTCAAGGCAAAAGTGTTGATTTTATATATAACATATCTGTGTTTTATAAATTAACGTGCAGTTGAAAGTAAAATAAAGCTTAATATACATTTATTAATTACGGTCAAATTTCGACCACTAGTTTTAAGTAAATGTGTAATATCAACCTTTGCAGACTGAAGTATTGAAATTGATGCTCAGTGAAGATCCATCTCAGAGACCCACAGCGAGCGGCGTTCGAGCTCGAGCACCCCTGTACCAGACCACAGATGAGAAGTGGCATTTTACGTTGCCTAATTTAGCGGGAAGCTATACTTAAAGTTTATTTACAATTATACAATGCTGTAGTAAAGATTTAACATTTACCGTATCTTGATTTTAATTGCTATGGAATTTGACATTTCTGACTTCGCATAATATTTAAGTTTCAAATCCAGTTTCATTTATTTTATCTACTTGTAAGCTAACCAAACATTATTTTCTCGAGTACACACAACTGACGTCCTTTTTATTCTTTCTCTTTTTTTTAAGTTATTATTTTACTCAAATCTAAAAGTTTCAACTTCATTTTCATTCCTTACTTTCCTTTCTTTACATTCCTTACACAAAAAAAAAAATATTTAAAAAATGTGTTTGCAATGAATCATTATTTATTTAACAATTAAGAGCAGTAAGTAATAGGTGCACAAAATTTCTATTTTTAAAAGGGTATCTGTATAAGTATGTATCTGTACCTGTATAAGCTTTCCTGTGCCTTATTAGGTATATAAAATATGATTTTTGAAATAATGCTTACATTAAATTTAAAAAAAAAACCTTGTTTGGTTTTGTTATGTTTGTTTAATGTTACCCACAGTTTGCAACTTGACAAAGACATTAAGCATTAAGACTTGGTTCATTTTAAGTTATTCACACAAATATGTTATTTATAACTTATGCTGGAGTTAGTTTTGGGTTTGATTTTTTTAAAAGGCAGCAAAAATAGTTTTCGTATTAATCATTATCAATACTCTTATGTATTTACTATATTTTTGTCTTGGTGAAGTAATTGAGATTTAAATTCTTTTAGCTGGGTTGTTTTTACGGTTTTGTAGTCCCTTTGTAACTTTTCTAGATATAAGTTAACACCCAGTGCGATTTATAATAAAATATTAAAAAATAACTTTAAATTAACTCATAACGAGGCTAGTAATAAACGTCGTAATGTTGTCTGTAGTAAATACAGCAATAATAATAAGTATTTACGTCATATTGAAACTTTAAGACTGGTTGTGGAAATGTTAGTACTTATCAATTGTTGGATGTTATAATTTAATGAGTGATTGAGGGTAGTGTTTTATTACAATGATATTGAGGACCGGATTTAAAGGAGTTGAGACAATGGGGCTACAAACAAATGGAAACCCCCTAACAACTTCTCAAACGAGACAATTTTTTTTTCACAGGGATATAAAATTTGTGAGATATTTTTTTTTAATAAACACTTGTGGCATTATTTGGGAATACCTATCATTAGCAGTGAACTTTGATAGGCTATTATAATGTTGATAATAATAATAATCATACTATATATTATTTACTAGCTGGCCAGGCAGACGTTGTTCTGCCTTCGACGACCCTGTGTCCTATAAAAATTCTTAAATTCGTAATAAAAAATATTGGGAGTCACTTTTAGGGATAAAAACTATCCTATCTCTCAAGTTGGACCAAACTGCCACACAGTGTGCAATATTTCATTGCAATCAATCAGTTTAGTAGTTCATCGCGGACAAACAATGTGACACGTAATTTTTATATATAAAGATTATATTTATTTATACAGCCCAACCAGATGAGAATACTATTTCAATAAGAAGCCCAATTATAATAAATGCTATCGCAAAATACAAAGACAATTACACAAAATTAATTTGTATAGTTAAACGAAATTTATTTTACCAGATTTCAACGGAAAATTATCTACTAGTGTCCAAAGTAAATCTTTCTTAATGCCAAGTGGGGATTAATCACTTTTTTATGTCTTGAAAAATGTGTATAGTAAAGGCTCCGTTTCTTCAGCTCCTGTTGCTTTCCCTTAAATCCGGTCTTGGTTAGTAGTATAAGGTATGCATTATAAGAGGAATGCCTAAAAAGATCATCGCGACACATTGAAGGTCAAAAAAATTACATATATTTTTTATTTCTCTTATCCAAAAATGTGATTGCATAATTTAAAATAAAAGTTGTTTTGTATAAAGCTACATGAAAATTTAAGCTTTAAATTAATATGTATCTTAACCGTATAAAATATTTCATGTATTTAATACTATACCAACTAGATAATTGAAGTAATTTTTTAAACAAAAAAAAAAATGGTTACACAACTAAGAAAGGTGACAACGCGAGGAACACACTTGTATAGGTTAAATAATATTGTAATCTTATTTGTCACATCTTGATCATTAGAATAAGCGGATTGTTTGTGCTTTTATATTTATAAGATATACCACATGTAATTATGTAGCATACACAAAATAAGATTACTGGAAGGGTTACATAGTTATATATGCTAATCATTTAGATTTACATTGTAAAAAATGTATAATTTTGAATAAAAAACTGCAAAATAATTTTAATGAGTTTTCTTTATAGGTTTAACAGCATATTATAAACAAATACATTGTAATCACAATAACTATAATACTAATAAGTTAATACTATGGAGTAAAACTTAATAAATATATTAAGTGTTAGGGCAATTTGGTCTTACCAACGTAAACACATAAAAATAGAACATTGCAATTCTGTCACTTATGGTAAAGTCATCAAAAACCACAGAGTTACGACTAAAGCTTTAGCGTTTTATTTTTTATATCACAACTTTAAGGTCAAAATGACACTACAAAATTAAATTACTGCCAACATCACATTTGATGAGATGACAATAGGAAAATATTAAAACAAATAACAATTATTAATAAAAAAATAGTAAAGAACCTGGCAAGTAAGTGGAATGTTACTCAGACCGAACTCCATTACTATCCAATATAGTTGGTTACTATTTTAAACCTGGATTACCAACCAATACTCCTATGGATGTTTTAAAAATACTTGATAGTTTAATCGAAACTTAAATGAATATCATTTAATTAACAAAATAGTTAAAACTATTATTACATCATTATTTACAGATACAACTGTATCTTCTTGAATTGTCACAAATATTACATTTTCTATGGGTACAAAATACGTAAAAATATATTCAGTTAATATATTGATAGTAGCAAATCACTTCAGTGCATTTTACTGGATCAAAGTATTATTTTAAATTCATTATTAATTGCAGGTATGTATATACATTTCCAAATACAAAAGTTTATTTTATATTCAATGATTCAAATCATGTTTTCACAAATTAACTACATAGTTAAACTTATATTCCCTATATTTCAATACATTGTATTTTTATATTATATTCCCTATATTTTAATACACAACTGAAATATTAATCTGTGATATAAATTGCTTTTGTGATTAAAAAATTGTTTAAAGCTACAATTCATTATCAACTTTTATAAAAACTATGGGATGTGTTACTGTTCTCTAGGAAACTTGGAGTTTTGCCTTCTTTCACAACTCGCAAAGCCTGCAGAACCCTTGCAGTGTCCAGTTCTTTCTCTGACGCTTTTTCGTTATCCAAACAAATCTCAGACATTCGCGCATTGAATTGCTCTATGACTTTCACTCTATAGTCTATAGAGGTTGCCACTGGGTTCGCTGTTAACCACAGATACTCTAAACATGGTAACTTACATATATATTGGACCTCTTCTATGTCATTTATAAGATTGCAGCTAAGGTCTAAGCTTTCCAGGGAGTACAAACGAGAAAATCCTTGCAGCGAAGTAACTTTATTCTGTGACAAATCAATTCTCACTATGTTACCAATCTTTGCGTGCCAATTCTCACACAATGAGAAACTATTCATAGATAGGTTCAGAACACGAAGCTCGTGAAGGCATGATATATCACAAAGCTCAGTAAGTCGATTTGAGGAAAGACTTAAATGCTGAAGTTTCGGCACCAGTTTGATCGCCCAATCCACATTTTCTATATTGTTGCTGCCAAAGTTGATGACGGACAGTTTTTTCCAAGTCTGTAACAAACAGAAGAAAATAAACTACATTTATATACATCTAATAAAAGTAAAACATTACATTACTTGAACAAGGTCGACTAGCTTTAGAGCATGTATGACCTACGTTTAATTTGATTTGATTTTCGTTTTAAATAGTGATAGTTTGAGATGGTTGAGACATTAGTCATGCTAAGTCCAATTCGGTCAGGACTGACTGAGGTTCTATAAGACTGACGCCGGTAAATTTTCCAATTTGTCTAGAAGCGCATGCCAAATAGGACAAATTACAACTCTTTTGTATGCACTTAGAGTATGTAAGCCCTATATTGTAAAGTTACGTCTTTTGTAGTTATTCTGTGGTTTAATGGTCAAATGGAAAACAAGAGAATAAATGAATTATGGAGTGTAGAGTAGAAGGAGGACCATCTCTATATATGAAAAGTGTCCCTAAAACGTGTCCAATAAGGGTGGCGCTGCAGTAACATAGGATAAATTAAAAAAAGCGCCAAAAGTAATTAGAATAAGATGGAGAAATAAACAAGGACCGACCAATCCGCATGGCTTTGTACTACGTAAATAGTTGAGATTTTGTATACTGGCATTTTACTAACTACTCTAATCATGAAATTTTTTAAATATTTGAATTCAGCTGACTTCACTCCGTTCACAACAGCTATCTTCATAACGTAGTTTTTCAGACGCCAGCGCTATTGTAGTAAGTTTTGGAACCTCTATTTTCAGTAAATAGTAGGACACTTTTTCAACTTTCGCCCCTTGTAAGATGGTTCTCCTTGTACTCTACACTCCATAAAATGAATGTAGTATACATTCATTTTATGGAGTGTAGAGTACAAGTTGGGAATGAGGGTAAAAAAAATAAAAGAAAATATGAACAAATGAAGGTAGAATGGTAATCTCCCACTTGTTTTATCAGTATAAAGTATCGCACAGGCGACTAAGAGGCTACAGTCGGTAATTCTATGAGTCTCATATCGTTATTATGCCCATTGGGCTAAAACATTACTTCTACACTGAGATTCTGCCCAAATAAGACAAGTGATGTGGTTCTATTCATGTAGTAGTTCTAGTGTAAGCAAGGAAGATCGTGTTGCTGAGAGGCTGCCCTGTGTTACATCTGTGTTATCATGTAATTATGTCCTTCACGTTACACTAATGTGTGATTGTGTCTGGTACATATTACGGTTGGTCGAACTGTATTTGCTCTATACTGAATGTGTAGTGCTGTACGCTGTCTTATTCCTGGTAATGATCAATTGCGTAAGCAAGAGAGCAAGTTGAACATCCGCTCTCACACTTTAATTATTTTTAACAATTAACCTTCAGAGTAAATTCTAATACGAATAACATTATTTTATTTAAATCATTTTGAGAAAAAAGAATTACTAACATCAGAAGGTGAATAGTTTCTAAAATCAGAAGTGGGATTAAAGCCTTTTCCAGTAGCTCTACATTGAAATTTCTTACAATACTATAATATCAATTATAGACAGCCTAGCGACTTCACCGTGTCACTTAACAATATTTATTTATTTATTTAGATAGATAGATATATTATTTAGATACACCATCGACAATATCAATATGATTTGTTACAAACAAAATACAATTTTTTTAGACAAAGGATGTCTTTACAGGTGTATACATCATTATAAGAAAAGCAAACTAAACAACATAGATATAAACTCTAAACAAACGGAAATCAAAATAATTGAAAAGCACCAGATCCAGTAAAAAATTACAATAAATAATAGTTTAGAAAATATTACAAGATTAATTATGACAGAATTACTCCAACTCCATAATACATAACAAATTTCTTGATAAAGATTCACGAGCTAATCTCGTGTGAAATACTTGCTGTAACACACGTCTGATATACCAGAAGGAAAAATGGGTGCCTCTCGGAGAGTTATGACACTTAACGAGTTGTGAAATAAAATGCTCTAATGGAATTGTTCTAAATGAAATATATCATACTTGTATAGAAGAAATAATTACGGTATATAAGTCAAAGAATATTGCAAAATATGAGTTTGGTTGTAGAAGTTTTTTTTTATTTTATTATAGGGAGAAAGAAACAAGTCAGAAGTTGATCAGATGATGCAAGTATATCTGCAATCAACTTCAAACTAAGATCGTGTATACTTTTCACCCCTGAGGACTATGATGGAATGCCTCACAATTTCTCTAATGCTGATGTGTTTTGTATGGTGAGTTACGAAAAACGCTTAGCGCTTAGGTGTGACAACGCATCTGCATTTTGATCCTCAATTGAAATAAGATAGTCGAACGAAAGATAGGTGAACTTGTCTTTTGTCAACTTTTATAAAACTGGATGGATCCACTATTGTGAAACTTGTTAATTACTCTTACTCCTATAAAAAAAGGTAAGAAATTTGAACATAATTTTAACTCTTTCGCCGTCCATCGAATCGTATACGAACATTTCGATTGTTTAGCTATTGTGTCTATTTTATAGACAGAGAATCTCTGTGTTCAAATAATTTTATACAAGTGGTTTACACAGTTGTCACTTATTATAACCGCATTGAATATCATTTGTTAAATTGATATATGTATAATAAAACATGCGAGACTGTCGTGAAATACTCGGTTGGAACAAAGTACATTTCGTAGTATATTGTTATTGATAAATGTGTTATATTATTGATTAACAAATACAAATAAATTAATTACTAGCTATTAAAATTAAAAACTATCTAAAATAAAATCTATTCTATTAAAATGAAGCGTCATTTAAAATAAAATAATATTTCATTCATGGCAAGATAAGAAAAAGTGCGAGGGAGATGGATATCATTCCATCTCGCGTCCTTATAGCCGCCAAGGCCGTCTACACTACGTCAGAAGGTGTCGTGACGGAAAAGTCTTACACTTTTTCTCGCCTAACCGCCTTCCGCTAAATTCGTACCGTCCGATAAGGAACTTCGTTCCAATAATTGGCATTAGATAATACAACAGAACATGTGTGACCTACTTATAAGTGCTAATCCCGTTTGTATATTGATAAACGGAATATGTGACACATTAACATGATTTAATGTGACATTGAAACCAACCTATGTCAGTGAAATAGATTCAATACTTAAATTATTACATGAAATACGTTCACAACCATATTTTAAGGGGTAATTGAACAATAATGAATTATCGTATCTATCAAGTAAAAAAATATTGGCATGCTGTTAAGTCCTGTATTAGGCTCTTACTTGCTTTATTACCTCTCCTAAATAAAGGCTATCTTCTTTATCAAAATAGTATTGGTTGCTAATTATCATTTATAAGCTGTCCACTACTGAAGAAGGCTGTCTCCCATAGAAGTCATAAACATCCAGCTATTTTCAGAAACTATACTACTAATTATGTAATTTTCTACCTGTTACGGACGGCTCGGGAGCCCCTCCTCCGCCCCCCCCCCATACCCTGCTACGCCCCGCGCACCCCACCCAGACGTCACGTGATGCCCGCGTCCAACGAGCGCACGGCGACGCCGCGTGGAAACACAGCAACGGAGAAACCCCCGCCGCGCAAATATAAGAAGGGCATCGGGCCGCTGGGAGTCCGATCCTGCGCCCTCTTCTCCCAGAAGAGGGTCGCTTCCGATCCGGCATAAGAATTTTAAACAGCTGGTTGAGATCCCAAGTAGGTAGATACAGTGAGTCCCGCATAACCACGACAGACCGGCTGTCGTGGTATGCATAAATGCATTTTCCGCCTCCCTACGTAAAGGGTAGCCCTTTTCCAATTGCTACTGGGCGCAAAAAAAACCGCTGGGAGTCATTCGATTCCCAAGCGGCAGTAAAAGAAGACTCTCAAGAAATCTCCCTCTCTTCTATCCCCTATTAGTATTACATAGTGTAAATAATTAATTGTACTGCCGCATTGTCATTGCATATAGTAAATAAATAGTGTTTAAATTGACCCACCTTTCTTTTATACAATCCAGTCAGCTTAATAATAATAATAATAATAATAATAATTTCTTTATTTGCTTAAAACATGGTATTTGTAGGTGGTACAGTAAAATAAGTACACATGTTTTGCTTATAATTAGCATGCAAATTTAAGTTTATGTTATATACATTTCTAGCTACATTTATTTAAAAAAAAAAGTGTCAAATACATTCATAAAATTAATATTAACAAATCCATTATTATTAAAGCCTAAGGTCAATAAATTCTTTAATGTCGTACACTTTTAGTTCAATAAGCCATTTATATAGTCTCGATTTAAATAAATTCATTTTGAGGTTTTTGATGTCATTGGGGATCTTATTATATATTTTAACACACATTGCTACACAACTTTTTCTGAATTTAGCAGATCTCGGAATGACGCTTAACACTAATCTATCCGGATTTCTTTTCAATCTAGAGTTTATATCTCTGGCTTTCTGGAAGAGCTCAGTATGACTTTTGACAAAACAACTTATTTCAAAAATGTACAGTGCTGGCAACGGGAGTAAGCCCAGGTTCCAAAAAGATGCTCTACAGGACTCGCCCGGTGGAAACCCACATATGGCTCTGATGCATTTTTTTTGCGCTACAAATGCCCTTTGTCTCTCAGTACTATTACCCCATATCATCACCCCATAACGTAGAATGGAGGCTACATACGCGTGATAAGTGGTAATAGCTGTTTGCAAGTTAGTTACGCTCCTTGTTTTATAAAGAGCATAAACAAAGCTGTTGATACGCTTGCATAGGGACTCAATATGTAATTTCCAGTTTAGATCCTGGTCTATCGTTACACCTAAAAATTTGGTATGTGTAATTTCTTTAATCTTTTCGATATTGAGATTAAAATTGTGTTTATCATGTTTGGGTTTATTAAAATGTATGAAATTTGATTTATTTAAATTTAATTTTAGATTATTTTCCTCTAGCCATTTAATAATGTTGTCAATAGTATTATTAATTTCGTTTTCATGGTCATGTATTGAATTATATTTATTTTTATCTGATGTCACAATTATTGATATGTCATCTGCAAATACGATACATTTATGACCCGTCACTCTGGTTATGTCATTTATGTATAGTATAAACATAAGCGGACCTAGCACACTTCCCTGAGGAATACCACACGTGTTATTTTTTAAGGTAGAAGAACATGTTATCAGTTCGCTATTTATGATTTTATTAACAGTGACGCACTGACACCGATTCCTCAAGTAGGATGATAGCCACTGTAGTGTAGGTCCTCTTATTCCAATCGTTTCTAGTTTATTTAATAAGAGGTCGTGGTCTACAAAATCAAACGCCTTGGACAAGTCAAAAAATAGACCTGTTGTTAGATAACCTTTATTTAATTTTGTTAGTATTGTTTGCACAAGAGTAAATATTGCTAAAGTTGTCGACTTTTCTTTTTGGAAACCGAATTGATCTTTATTAATGATGTTGTATGTGTTGCAATAATTAAGTATTCTCAGGTGCATGCATTTCTCGAACACCTTCGATAGAACAGGTATAAGAGTAATTGGGCGATAATTGTTGACGTCATTTTTTTTACCTCTCTTATACAATGGTTTGACGACTGATTGTTTTAATGCTTCCGGAAACGTCCCAGATGAAAATGATAAATTAATTAAATACGTCAATACAGGTACTAGTTCATCAGTACACATTTTAATTATTCTTGTACTGATTCCGTCAAAGCCTTCTGAATTGGTGTTGTTCAAACCCATAATTTCTTTTTTTACTTCTTCTTTTGTAGTTGGAAGAAGAAACATCGTGTTTGGTATAAGTTTGCTCTTAGTAGTTGTTTTTTGTGTCTTATTTGTCGTCAAATTATATGTATTAGTCAATTCAATAAAATGGTCATTAAAAGCTGAGGCTATGTCAAAAGGATTTGTCAACTGTTTTTTGTTTAAATTTATTGCATTTATGATATTGTCACATTTTAAGGCATTGATTTCCTTTTTTATTATATTCCATGTCGCTTTACATTTGTTTTTACTTTTATTAATATATTTTATGTGCGAAATCCTTTTGGCGGTATTAATACATTTTTTTAATACTTTCGAGTAATTTATATATTTAATTTTATTGCTTGCTGTTTTTTTTTTATAATAATTACACCTTAGTGACCGTTTAATTTTACAGCTTGTTCTTAGACCTTTGCTAATCCAATCTTGTGTGTTCTTATGAGTGTTAACTTTAATTTTAATTAAAGGAAAACACAGATTATAAAACATGCACAGTAGTTCATGATATATATATTATAATAGTCAGTCATATTCATTATAATAGTCAGTTTAGTTAAAGTTAATAAGCTGTTGAAGTAAATTAAAGATAGTCAATCACGCTCTAAGAATCTATTCAGTACACTTGCTCTCAAGACCACTCCACCATTCGACTTCATCGAAACAATCTCTAATACTACTTTTGTTATATTTAAAATAATATTCAGAAATTGTGGCAACACACAACCACACAATGAGACTGATTGTTGTGATGAAGTTATATTGAATTGCTCACCACTGTTTCAGCAATACTAGAAGGATCCTTGTGCAATACATCAACTAGCAGGAACTCATTGAGCGACACAACACTAGCTACAAGCACTGACAGACTGACAAGTGTGTCCCGGAGGCTCCCTGGAACAAATAAAGTTTGAGAAATTATGGGTAACTAAATAAATATCTTATATTATGTTGAAAAGAAACTTTCTTGAATTACAAAATATATCCTTGGGAAAATCAAAATTGACTGTATAAGGTAAAACTGATATAATTAAATAAACAAGTGGTAAAATTAAAGATTTTGTACAACCAACTTCAATATAAATAAAATGAATACATCATCAATATAGTCAGTCAATTAAATACCCATTATTAAGGATAACTCAAGATGTACTGGTCAGATCTTGATCAAATGTATATGGGACCACATGAGAAGCACCAGCATTCAAATAAAAAAAGAATCATCTATATCGGTTCACCTAGAAAAAAGTTTTGAGGTAACACACATAAAAAAGTACAGTCGAATTGAGGACCTCTTCCTTTTCTGCCGACTTCCAAAAAGGAGACGGTACTCAATTCGAGTGTATGTTTTTTTTATTTTTTATTTTATGTGTGTTACCTCATAACTTTGTACTGGGCGAACCGATTTCGATGATTCTTTTTTTATATGAAAGCTGATAGTTCTCGTGTGATCCCATATGAATTTGATCAAGGTCAGACCAATGGTTATTGAGTTATTCTAAAAATAACCTATATTGAAGTCACTTATATTGAAGTCGGCTGTACAAAATTTTTAATTTTAAATTATTTTGAAGTCGGTTATAAATATTAACACACAACTGTTATATCAGTTTCATCCAATGACAACAATTATAATAAAAAATATGAATTTAGACAACATGACTTACCAACACTTTGTATGCACCCCATTGGTACACCAAGTATTTTCAGTTCCATTAATGTTTTAAAAGGTATGAGGTCAAACTTTAGTTCATTTGGAACAATGTTACTGGTGCCCAGATTCTCATAGCTGCCTTCAATACTTAAGGAGTTCACTTGAGAACAAAAATCCAAGATATGACTAAAATCATACATCTGATCTTGTTTTTCTGTAGGTGGGCATTCAATTTTAAATCTCCGACTTATTGCATGTAGCTGTAAAATATGAACATTTTGAAACATTTATTATGTTATATATTCATAAATGATACAACATTAAAAATAACTCTTAAACTAACTTAAAAAAAAACAATACCATGATAAACAATTACCCTAGTTAAAGATGTCTTTAAATATTTTACTTTAAATAATATTAAAAATTTACGAGTCTAAATTGGTTTATGTACTTTCAGAACATTTATTTATTTATTGCATTTACATGTGGTCTTGTCTGACACATTACAGCACGTGCACCCAGCAAGGGTATAACAATTTCAAATAAAGCTAGCTTTAATTTCTAATATTTTAATTCTAATAGTCATATTTATATATTTATTTAATACATTTCAGGTATTAATATAGTATTTATTATACATTATATTACTATATTTATTTATTTCATGAAGCTAATACAAAGGGGAGACGGCATAATCAACTGTGCACTGTGATTCTAAGTAGGTCCTGACGTCATCATAGTGGGCGTGGCTTTAGTTAGTATACTGTCAGCATTCGTCCTGTGCGCTTATGTGTTGAAAAAATCGCAAATCGGTGTATTTTCGTAGTAGTATTGTGTAAAAACTACTCAGATAGACGCTCTGATGTTATGGATGGCATCACATTTCATTTGTAAATAATTTTACACCTAATTATTAAAATAGTTCTAGAAAAATATCTTTGCGTCGGCTTTCAAATATAATTAAATATATTCGACACTAGATGGCGATGTGAACTAAAAATATAAAGGTCCGTAGAGCTCAGTATTGGTAAAATAATCATACGAAGGTGCTGAAATTTGTTTTGCATTCAGACATAAAGAAATTTTAATCGCAAAATATTATTTTTATAGTTTATAATCATTTTGAGAACAGGCCGTATTCTCGTCAAGTAAACCTCATAAAAATAACAAAAACACAGGGCCCTAATTAGAATTCAATGATTTTTTTCCAGTAATCCACAACTTTTAATATTAAAATGCAGGAAATTGTACTTAGGCTGATTTTTACGAAATGTTTAAGTTATATTTAAGTGACATTCTATGTACAAAGAATCACGTAAATACAATTTAATGTTCTTAGATTGGCATTCAAAAAGTGCATTCGGATGCCTAATTTGGAATAAAATATTTATATTTTAATTGATTTGTAAATAAAATTATATTAATTATAATAATTTGTCTATTATTTGTTCTCCCTCAGAGCCCACACATAAATAATAGTCCAGCCGTTATTGCGTGAAAAAATTACACAGTACATACTTAGTGTGGAATAAGCTCAAGGAGACAGAAAGAACACACAAAATGTCGCCTTTATAATATTAGTGAGATATTTAGTTCCAAATTAAATATCCTACTTAATATTGAACATAGAATATTTAGTTTCAAAGAGACTTTATTTTATGGATAAAATAAATATTTCTTGAAGGTTGACTTTCACGAAATGATAAACATATTTAAATTGTATTTAAGTGATTCTTTGCATATAGAATGTCACTTAAATATAACTTAAACATTTCGTAAAAATCAGCCAAGTACATTTTCCTTCATTTTAATATTGAATGTTGGGTTACTGGGTAAAATAATTGAATTCTAATTGCGGCCCTTTTTGTTATTTTTTATGAGGTTTTCTTGACGATAGATGGCGGCTTGTTCCCAAAATTATTATGAAAGCTATAAAAATATTACTTTGGCGATTAAAATTTCTTTGTCTGAATGTATTTGCTTCATGAGATAGACGCTCCGATGCTATGGATGGCATCATATTTCATTCGTAAGTAATTTTGCACCTAATTTATTAAAATAGTTCTAGAAAAATCTTTTTGCGTCGGCTTTCAAATATAATTAAATATATTCCACACTAGATGGTGACACTTTGTGTCCTGTGAACTAAAAATATAAAGGTACGTAGAGCTCAGTAATGATAAAATGATCATACGAAGGTGCTGAAATTTGTTTTGCATTCAGACATAAAGAAATTTTAATCGCCAAAGTATTATTTTTATACTTTATAACATTTTGTGGACATGCCGCCATCTACCGTCAAGGTAGCTAAGCTACATTGTAACATCGATATGGAAAGATTCAAGAAGTTTTACTATTTATCGGTAGATGTAGATAATGTAAAGTGGGCGGAGCTTTATATCCCCTCACCCCGCAAATTGTCACGCGTTGTTACATAGTGAAATTTAATTACAACGTCTCCTCTTTGTATTTGCTTCATGATTTATTTACTTCTTCTTTACATAATATTCATCTAATTTATAGTAACATTCCTTAATCAAAAATCTATTTAGTGCTATCACAAATTTCTTATATTCTTCCATCTCTCTTATATCTTTGGGTAATGTATTATATAATTTAACTGCCATTGAATACAGAGCTGTATAAAGATAGTGGTTTTAGGCAATATTAATTTATTTCTCTTCCTAAGTTGTATATTATGTCTATTTATATTATTATCATATTTTTGAAATATATCTTTTTTTTTATAGGATAGGGTGACAAACGAGCACACAGTCCACCCGATGGTAAGTGGCTGCTGTGGCCCATAGAGATTTACATTTATCCTCGTTTGTGAATCAAAATGCAGATGCGTTGTCACCCGTGAGGACTAAGATGGAATGCCTCTTTTCCAGTAAAAAGGGTATCCTGTTCTCTACACTCACCATACGAAACACAGCAGTGTTAAGCTGCTATTTGATGCTGGTATTCTGTGAGAGCGTGGTCCTTCCCCGGTCGAGCCGACCCATTCGTACTACAACTATACTACCAATATAGTTGCAGCTTGGCTCTACCACATATAAAATATATATCTATATATTTTCTTACTAATACATGATTCTAATATGTATAAAGACGTAACTGTTAACTGTTCTTGTATTGTATAAAATATGGTCTACAGCTTTCCCTAGAGTCAATATTTGCTAGAATTCTTATACATTTTTTGAGTGATAATCAGTTTTTGGATGTCTGTGCAGTTTCCCCATAAGGGTATACCGTAGTGCAACCATAAATGTGCATATGCATTGTAGGCCATTTTCGCTGTATTTGTATTTGTGGACCTTTTTAACTCATTTAGCAAATATATAAATCAGGACAATTTATTTAATACACATTCTATATGACTTTTCCAATTTAGATTACTGTCTATTTTAATTCCTAACAATGAGACTGTACACACTCTAGTTTTATACTACAAATCGAAAAATTTATATTCAACTGCTGTTTTTGATATGGTTTAAAAACCATTAATTTAGTTTTGTTAAAAGTTCATTCTAAATTGTGGTCTTTTAGCCATGAAACTATTTCATTAAGAATGCAGTTTAATTTATTATTTATTTGTTTCATTTGTCACAGGTAATATTACTGACATGTCATCTGCAAATAGTATATACTCTTTTCCTTTATAATTTTAGGCAATTAATTTATATACACCAAAAAGAGAAATCATCCTATTACACTTCCCTGTGGTATGTATTTTAGTACAGATACTTTCCTTGATCTTAATTTTTCAATAATATTATTTTCTAGACATGTATGTTGTATTTCAACATACTGAACTCGGTTTTGAAAGTATGATCTAAGCCAGTTATGGGCCACCCCTCTGATGCCTATGCTGTATAATTTAGTAAAGTTTAGTAAAATATTTGGTAATACTCAATCATTATAATAGCATATTTCTATTTGTTAAGAATGTCTAATATATTTTGTGAATATTTGAAAACAGCTATGGTAATTGACCGGTTACATGGAAAACCATTTTGACTGTCATCAATTATATTAAATTTCTCGCAAAATGAATAAAGACACTTTGTCATAGTGGATTCCATTATTTTAGAGAAAGATGGTAGTAGAGCTATGGGTAGGTAGTTGCTTCTCAAAGTACGATCTCCAGATTTGAATATTGGTCTGACTATAGATATTTTTAAATTATCAGGGACTACATCTTCATTAAAGGATTGGTTAATGAGAAAGGCGAGGGGTGGCTCAAGTTCTTGAGCACATTTTTTTATAAGTGTTGAGGGTATTTCACTGTATCCACAGCTTCTTTTATTTTTAAGCTTCAAATGATATCTGTTATTTGTTTAATATTGAGTGGTCTCAGATAAAAAGAATTTTCAATAGAAGAGGAGACAGGCCGGCCTGCCGCTGGCGCCTCTGCCTTTGTCGCATCTTGTCCTCCCACCGCCACAAAGTATTTATTTAATTCATTGGCTGTCAATTGTGGATCCTTTAAAGTGGTTTTATTTATACACAATGCTATATTTTTTATTACGAGGTATTTTATTAGTTTTCTCTTTAACAATTGACCATATAGTTTTATTTATGTTAGATGACTTTTTTTTTTTTTTTTTTTTTTTTATAGGATAAGGGTGACAAACGAGCACACAGTCCACCTGATGGTAAGTGGTTGCTGCGGCCCATAGACATCTACATCTATCCTCGTTTGCGAATCAAAATGCAGATGCGTTGTCACCCGTGAGGACTAAGATGGAATGCCTCATTTCCAGTAAAAAGGGCCTCCGGCCACCTGCACTCACCAAGCGAAACGCAGAGGTAAACCTCTACTTCACGCTGGTATTCTGTGAGGTCGTGGTACCACCCCGGTTCGAGCCGGCCCATCCGTGCGACAGCAAATGCCGCCACTTGGCTCTACCACTGTTAAAAACTGACTGCTTGATTTTTTTTGATATTATGTTTTTTTGATGTTTTAACTATATTTTTTAGGAATTTTTTATATTGTCTGTAATAATTTTCTAAAATAGGATTTTTGAATTGGCCGATTAATATTTTTAATGGCCTATGTATAGTTTAGTCTTATGTCTACATGAGATTTTTATTCCTTTTGTCAACCATGTTTTTGGTTTTGTAGTTCTTAATTTTATACTCTCTACGGGTATGCTGTCGTTAAGAATTTTATCAATTGATTGTATAAAAACATTGTGACTATCATTAACATGTTCATATTTAAAACTTTGAAACCAATCAATATTTTTAATTTGAGTTTTAAATAATTCTATTTGGCTTTATTTATAAAGGTGTTTTTGTATGAACCAGGCCATCTTTGGCTTATACATAACATTTTTTGTACTAACAATAGTACCCTTGTGATTGGATAATCCATATTTATGTACTCTTACATTAATATTAAACAAGTTTAAATTAAAATTGATAAATATCAAGTCTATGCATGTGGAACTCGTGCCCCTTCTTAGGGTTGGTTCCCTAATTTGCTGAGTAAAGTTATACATATAAATGAGATTTAAAAGTTTAAATTGAAGTTTCAACTTGCATAGAAAGTCTATATTAAAATCGCCTCTTATTATGTTTTTTTTGAGGGTCTTTTTGGTAAAGATTTTTAGCATATTTTCAAGTGATTTAAAAAAGAGTTCCAAGTTTCTATTTTTCATTGGCCAATAAAGATTAACAATTATAATATTTAATTTTGTGATCTCTACACAACAAACTTCATAAACAAGTTTGGTTGAAAGACTAGTTATATAGCTATTCTTGATATATTCTATATTACTGTTTATTAAAGTACAAACCCCCGTCATGTTTTTCTCTATACAATATTGATGCACATTCATAGCCATCTCACTTAAGTAAATCCAATTTGTGTTTTGTTATCTAGGTTTCAGTTAAACATATCACTTTTAAATTTATATCATTTAGTATAGAATTTTCTATTAAATGAGTTTTATTTTTAAAACTGCGTATGTTCTGAAAATTATTTATATATAAAATATTAATTTTAGTTTCGAAAGGAACAATTATTTGATAAATAGGATGGATTGTTAACTGGAACATTGTTTTCTACATTCATTCCATACTCAATATTTTATATTAGTTGCCATAAGTCATTTAAAACAACTTTCATGCTGAGGCCATTTACTTTTCATTTAGTCTCGAGAACATAAGAATATTGAAATTTTTTATTAAAGTCTAACACATAGCAATATTGATAGTTGACATTGTCTTGATAAATCAATTTTTTTTTACCCTATCATTGTAAATCTTTGCAAGGCAACAATATTTATAGGCTGTGCTTTAGTTTACGGTCGCACGATTTTCGTGATAATTTTAATTTTAATAGGTAGGTAACAGGTCATTGAAGTAAATGCTAGAAGGATTTTCTGCGGAAACTTATAGTTTTTGAGAAATTAATTTTTTAAGTTTTATAGGTTAACTACTAGGAATCGTATAGAACAGTATTGTTTTGGCTTTCGGCCTTTGACATTTACATAATGACATTCTAAAGCATTAGAAAGAGACAACATAATGGTTGCATCTCCTTTTACCGCGTGTTATTTCAGACCTAAAATTTTTTTTGGCTGTATATGGTAAATCTTTGCTTTAAAAAAAAACAAAGAGAAAATATAACAAAGGTATTTATATTTTTTAATGGTCTTTTAAGTTGGTTAAGTTTTTTGATATCATGTTTGACAGCCCGATTCAGAGCAATCCGACTCGGACAGATTAGGTTAGAAGGCTAAGGCGGGAGCTTCGCTCCCGCCTTAGCCTTCGTGGTTATTTTTTTATAACCACCCAGAAATACTGGCCCTACATAGCAGGACTCAATTGACTTAGCTTGGTAGGTAAACAATAGAGCCTCCTCCCCACTTGATTTAAACAAATACCATATTAAATTAATTAATATCAATATTTTATAGGTTAGGATAGATTTTTTAATATATTTCAGAAACTATACGTTTCCGCAGCCCCCCCTTTTAGGGGGGGTTCACCACTACCACCTCCCACCCCCCTCCGCGTGCGACCGTAAACTAAAGCACGACCGGTTAGGATAGATTTTTAAATATATTTCAGAAACTATACGTTTCCGCATCCCCCCCTTTTAGGGGGGGTTCACCACTACCACCTCCCACCCCCCCAACCACCTCCCACCCCCCTCCGCGTGCGACCGTAAACTAAAGCACGACCTATTTATATATTGGTAAACATATTATAATATGCATGTGTAGTACAGTTAAAAGCCCTTGTCTTAATTCATACACTAAAGATACATAGTTAGTTTTTTATATTTCTAATAATTTGAATTTGATTCATACCTCTATAGGACTGAATTTGTGGGATTTTTCATTTTGAAGCAATTTATCACCATCTAAGAATAATTTCTTAGCTAAATCTTGAAGCAGGAAAAATATATCATATAAGTGAAAGTCAAGAAAATGTGCAAAAATAGTAGGCATAGAAAGCCTCAAATAGTTAAAAACATTCTTGAGATATTCACTGAGCGCTTCACGTCTTTGTTCAATAAATTTAGGTGTCTTGTTTCGTAAAACTTTCTTTGGTGGTAGCAGTTCCTTCGCAACTCCATGATCTGACACCAACTTGTCATGAAGTTCATCAAAGTCGCTGTAACGATGTAGCACGGTCCAGTAAACAGGCCCAACTTTAACAGTTATTTTATAATAAGTTACACTGTCCTTTGTACATGCTTCATCTATACTCACTGTACTTTCGTTTCTGTATTTTATGAAAGATGACATTTCAAAAACCACTAAAGCAAATATGCCGTAACTATAACTAATCACTTCTCTGATTCATCTCGTGTGACGCAACAAGCTTCTTCCGCAACAATCAACAACGATTTATATTGTAAAAATCACTACAGGGAAATAATATGAAAACGTTTGTTGACATTATTATTAACTGTCAAATGACTTTGTTTATTTTTTTGGAGTTCATGGCCTGGTATCTAGACCTTCAGGCCAAGTCTTGAGTATTTTTATTCGGTTTATTATAATTTCCCCAAGCCTTGTCTTTATGTATTATTATCCGTCATAGTTCACTGCTTCATAATATGTTGCTGCGTCACATTGTGCAGCCCTTAGGAGATTTTGACGGCAACTTGAGCCAACAGACAGCTGACAATTGGTGATGGTATCTAAAGGCGCCTGTACAAACAGCTTATCTTGAGAATCCATCACCATCAGAGCACTTGTTTCACCGTTTGCACTAATAGTTCACATGCGTAGACAGTTAATACATAAAATCGCACCACTTTTACATACGAGGGTGGATTGAAAAGTACTCGGCCTAACACAGATCCATTCAATTCTAAAAATCAAATCTACCCACATTATTTAGTTCAGTTCAGACTAGTTCATTGTGTGAAGTTCGAAACGTGTGCGATAATTAGTTGTGATTTTATAAATTTATTAACAAAGTAATCGGACATAATTTCCGCGAATGGAGCAAATCGAGCAGCGTGCCGTCATTAAGTACCTCCATAAGAAGGGGCTATCATCAAAAGCCATCCATGATGACATGGTCAGTACATTAGGCGATTGTGCTCTGTCATATTCATCCGTCAAAAAATGGATAGCAGAATTTAAGCACGCTAGAGTACCACGGTAGAGAGAGTGTGAAAGATGAACCCCGCTCTGGAAGGCCTTCGACGTCAACTACTGACGAAAATATTAAAAAAGTACTTGATTTAATAATGGGAGACCGCAGATTAAAAATTAGAGAGATAGCCGAGATTATAGGAATCTCTTATGAACGAACTCAAAACATCATTGTCAACGAGTTGGGTTTCCACAAGGTGTCTGCGAGGTGGGTTCCGCGACTGCTTTCAGTTGAACAAAAAAGGACGCGATTGACTATTTCACGCGACTGTTTGGAGTTATTTGAAGCCGATGCAGATGATTTCTTGAATCGTTTGGTTACTATAGACGAAACATGGGTTCATTACTGTACACCGGAAACAAAACAACAATCAAAACAGTGGAGAAGACCTGGTTCACTACCCCCTAAAAAGGCTAAGTCGATTTTGTCGGCAAATAAGGTGATGGCTTCAGTATTCTGGGACTCGAAAGGTGTGATTATGATTGATTATCTTGAAAGGGGTCAGACTATAAACTCAGATTACTACTGCACCTTACTACGTCGTTTACGAGAGGAAATAAAAGAAAAACGTCGGGTAATGCTCAGAAGAAAAGTCCTGTTTCATCAAGATAACGCCCGTGTTCACACGTCAGTACAGTCAATGACTGAAATTCACAACTGTGGCTTTGAACTGTTACCGCATCCGCCGTATTCACCTGATCTGGCACCATCAGACTTCTTTCTGTTCCCTAACCTAAAAAAGCACTTGGGAGGTCAAAGATTTTCGACAAACGACGAGGTCAAAGCAGCTGTAGACGCATATTTTGACTCTAAGGAAGAATCATTTTTTTTCAACGGTCTAAATGCTTGGAAGGGGAGGTGGCAAAAGTGTATTGAACTTGATGGTGATTATGTAGAAAAATAAAAATATAACTGATTTAGTATGTGTTTATTTTCTTGGTTAGGCCGAGTACTTTTCAATCCACCCTCGTATCAAAATCCACTTCAAACTATTATTTAAACTATAATACAGGAGCAGCAAACCGCCGCCAATCAAATTCCCGCCAAAACTCTTCCTGTATAGGACAGTTACTATACTCTTTGCAAAACTCTCAAATGACTGTGACTGCCAATCAGGGCTGCCAATGCCAATATATATAATTCCCCAAAAATCCGTACAAAATTCCCCAAATTTGGGACAAAAATCTGCTGATACCCTGTCGTGAAGCGACAATTAAAAGAGAAAGAACCTAACCTAAGAACAGCAAAACAACAAAATAGACCAAGAAATTAATATATTATAATTTTTTAAAAGGTATTTACAATCTTATAAAAAAAAATGACATATGAAGGTGATGGATGAAATGAGATTACAATTAGGTTTAAAAAAAAATAAAGGTTGGAGAATAAGACAATATAGTTTTATAGTGGAGCCTGGAGCCTTGCTGCTTTTGTAGAAGTAGGCACACGCAGAGCTTGAGGTTTCTCAGCGGCGACGGCACGCAGCGCCTGGACTGGGCACACGCAGCGTCCGGAGCCGGCGCACGTAGCGCCTGGGGTAGGTGCGCTCAGTTCTTGGAGAAGTAGTCGCCGCGCCCAGAGGTAGCGCGGGCAGTAGGGACGCAGCGCCTGGAGCCAGCAGTCGAAGCGCGCCTGAAGGTAGCGCGGGCAGTAGGCTGCACTCAGCGCCTGGATCAAGCAGTCGTAGCGCGCGGAGTAGTGTGGCCCCGCACTTGAATTAGAATTCACCGACGACTTCACGTGTAGATGGAGGCTTGCAGGATCCCGGGGCAAAGCGGCCCCGGGATAAGGCCTTTAGTAGATGTTTCTCGTTTGAGAACCGAAGCGAGACTGTTCTGTATTCTCCAATTGTTTGGCTTTTATACCTTTTTAGAGAGAACGAGAAATTATTTAAATTAAAACGAAATTTATTGTAAAAGACCTACAGCCAAAAAGTATTTATGTAGAAAGAACATCATACCAGAGACGAATTTAAATAAAAGTTACCATAACAACCACAAAAACAATGGTTGTCAAATTGAGGAATTTTTAGTTTTAGGACTGTTATTAAGAAACTATTACATTTAAGTAAGAAACGAGATAAAAATCACATAGGAAAAACTAATGCACGACAACGTACACTAAGCCTGAAATTGTAGAGTTACAGAGAATTCAATAAAAGACCAAAAAAAAGGTAAGACTTCGTTGACAGCTAGTTTAAAAGTACTAAATAGTGTGAAAATACGCCGTAAAATGATATGTTATTGTGTAAAAACGTTACAGGATCCTATATAAATAAAGGTGATGCAAAATATAAATGCAGAGAATCAAAAACAGAATGAAAAAAATAGTATAAAGTGATGCAAAACATGAATGCAGAATATCAAAGCAGAATGGAGAATTAGTGTACAATGAAATGTAAGTTGCATAACACTACAACCCCACAAATTCCCCTCAATATTATTTTCAACAATGAAACAAGTTTCAACTATTTAAATAATATTTATTTTTTAACCTTTGTTGCGCTTTTTCCATACATTTGATGCAGAAGGAGAAGGATTACTAAACTTGATACTGCCCCCTAATTTTTTTACCCCTCTCTTGTTGCCATGAAAGAGACTACAGTATCTGTATTTAGCCGATTGCGGTTCTCTGTTTTTAAATATCGAAGCGCCCAAAATTTTATTTCGACCGATGCGTTTAAAAATGGTATGAGCAACATTTTATACGTGGTAGAGCTATGCTGCAACTATTTTAGTGGTGGTAGCACGAATAAGTCGGATCGACCGGGGAAAGACTACGCTCTCACAGAATACCAGCGTAAAATAGCAGCTTAACACTACTGTGTTTCGTATGGTGCGTGTAGAGAACCGGAGACCCTTTTACTGGAAAAGAGGCATTCCATCTTAGTCCTCACGGGTGACAATGCATCCGTAGTAAAAATTATACGTACTACAGGGGTCAAATTTTAATGACGGTTATCTCTTCTTTCTGCTTATGTAGTGTAGAGAGAAGGAGGACCATCTCTATATATGAAAAGTGTCCCAAAAAACGTGTCCAATAAGGGTGGCGCTGCAGTAGCATAGGATACATTAAAAAAAGCGCCATAATTTATTAGTATAAGATGGAGAAATAAACAAGAACCGATCAATCCGCTTGGTTTTGTACTACGTAAATAGTTGAGATTTTGTATACTGGCATTTTACTAACTACTCTAGTCATGAAATTTTTTAAATATTTAAATTCAGCTGACTTCACTCCGTTCACAACAGCTATCTTCATATCGTAGTTTTTCAGACGCCAGCGCTATTGTGGTAGGTTTTGGAACCTCTATTTTCAGTAAATAGTAGGACACTTTTTCAACTTTCGCCTCTTATAAGATGGTTCTCCTTGTACTCTACACTCCATATTTCTGCATTTCGTAATATGTATATTAACGACATTTTCAAATCAAATAAGTTCAATAATTTATAATGCATATACAAATATAACTGTTTGAGTTTTTCTGGAAGAACTCATTCAAAGAGCTAATATGAACTTACAGGGTTGTATTGGTGATTTTAATGATAATAATTCTGTAAACACATAATCGCTGCGGCCGCGAATCATATTTTGTTAAATATACAACCTAACCCTGACCTGCAAATTCCAAAAAACGCAAGAAAACTTGAATTTTGCGGGCCACCCTGGAGCTTCCACCTTAGACGTAGTGATTATATTCTCTTTGCTCCATACACAGAATACATATAACCCATTGATATAACCTAGCACTACTTACTAGTTTGTGCCAAGAACTAATTATGGTAAAAAAAAAATAATGTACGAAGGTGCGAAATTGTATAACCAATTACCGAAAAATATTAAAGAAGCAAAATCAATGCCAACTTTTAGAAAGCACTTAAAATATTATTTAACATCTAATCTGAGCGCACCTTAGTTTCACTATTTCACACGTCACTTCTAGCTACGCTCGATCCGTGTAAGGTGCGCGTCCAAGCATTGTTTGCTCCTTGTTTATATTAGTTTTTTTGACAAGTATCTACATTGTATTTTGTTTATACTTAGAAATAAAAATTATTTAAAATGTATACTTATGATTTGAACGTATTTGAGTGAAATGATTTCGATATATTAGTGTACGCCTAGGATAAGATTTTTATTTGTTTGCATGTATTTAAACTTTCTCATGTAAGTGAATTGTTGTAAATTCTTATGAGAAATAAAGATATTTCCAACTTATTTATCTCAGTAATCTAATCGAGTTGAGCAGCCCCTTTCTAACTATACCACCGTTCACACAATCCATTAATCATTTAACTATCTGATATATCATATATCATGCTAACGTATTATGATATCATCCCATATTCATACCATATGACAACCAATTTCCATGCAACATTTCGATCAATAGGGGTGGCTGCGCCACTTCAGACTTCCACTTCCATACTCATTTCTCATTATATCCCATTTGTGTAACACCACAAAATATCAATTTTATAGTGTTTACAACGTGCAAGTTGTAATGACTTTCACCAGTAGCGTAATTAGTGGTGGATACTGGAGGTAAACGAGAGATTAAGGATTAAAAATAAATAAAATAACAATAATGATTAAAATCATTTATTCGTGACGAAATAATATTATTTAGTCAGAAAATTTATTTTAGATACATGAACCAAATCACCCTTAAGCCGAACTACATCCAGCGTTTTATTTATACATTCTTTTTCAAAATGCAAGGAGCATATTCTTCTTACTACTGCAGGTTTTATGTTTTCCTGGCCTATATTATCAATCCACAATTTTTGAAGTTCTTCATTTTTTGGCAACCTAAAATAAATATTATGCATCCTTAAGTATCAATCAAAAATAATCTTAACAACATCAAATCTTTTGATGAAAAAAACTATTATAGAAAATTCACGATTTACGCTATTTTCAAGTTCTTTTCTTAAATGAAAGGCGATCGTTTGATTAAATATACAGTTTACGTATCTAAAACGTTATTTGATCATAGGACTACATTAATATTATTGTTAAAATTTATATCGATAATTTCAAAACCTGACAGCACGTAAGGGCAACACTATGTAAAAAAGTAAACAATCAAAGAGTTTTGGCGGGAACTTGATCGGCGGTGGTTTGCTGCTCCTGTTTTATAGTTTAAATAATAGTTTGAAGTGGATTTTGATACGTAAAAGTAGTGCGATTTTATGTATTAACTGTCTACGCATGTGAACTATTAGTGGAAACGGTGAAACAAGTGCTCTGATGGTGATGGATTCTCAAGATAAGCTATTTGCATAGGCGCCTTTAGATACCATCACCAATTGTTAGCTGTCTGTTGGCTCAAGTTGCCGTCAAAATCTCCCAAGGGCTGCACAATGTGACGCATCAACATATTGTGATGAACTATGAAGGATAATTATACATTTGGAGAAATTATAATAAACCGAATAAAAATACTCAAGACTTGGCCTAAAGGTCTATACCAGGCCATAAACTCCAAAACAAAAAACAAAAAGTATATGACGGGCCAGCACCATTGCACGTGCGTTGCGGTAGCCGTCGGTGCAGTTAGACAGAATTCTTGTAAATAACACGTGTTCCGCACACCTGTGCCATGCACCTGCGGTGGTGCCCGTCCTGCTTGTATAAAATGGACGGAGCGGCCGCCGTTAAAGCAGTCTTGGCTCTGACGTGGAACGGTGCGCTTCTCGTATTCCGTTAATAGTTTATCCTCGACTAGTTGAATAATTAATTCGTGTAAACGAATTAATTATTATTCCTAACTACAAAATTAGTCTCTGTACTATACTCAATTACCCTTTCTACATATACAATCAAAATGTTTACTTGTTTAAATTTACATGATAATAGTCATTGTAAATTCTAGATAATAGCGGGAAACACGATTTAGAACCCATAACATGAACACGAAACGCAATTCACAAGAAAAAATATACAATTATGAAAAAAATTACAACTGACCTGAAAAATTACAATCCTTCTTCATTTTTACGAGAATTTGAATTACATCCATTGACGCAACACTTTGTCATGTTGTTTTTGCTCAATTACCCTTTACTAATGAACAAAAAAGCTCCAAAATAGTCACTGTAACACTGCAAAATAACTCCGAACAAGGCTTAGATGGTTAGATGACAGACGAACTACCACAAATGAACGTCATCCTAAAATGGCGTCATGCTTCAAGGTGGAGCTTAGTGAAATTACGAAAACTGTCAACAGAAAATTGAAGTCTAATGGCAGCCATACACGATCAAGTCTACCGTCAAGTTTGCAGCGCGCTTGAAGCGTTGTCCGGTAAACTTGACGGTGTATGGCTATGGGTGTGCATGACAAGTCTACTTGAAGCAAAAATTGAATTTCGATTCTGCCGACTTGATCAAGCTTGCAGCGTCATGTAAACTTGGACGTGTATGAGTGGTCAAGTATGCATGATGGATGCCATACACGGTCAAGTCTACCGTCAAGTTTGCAGCGCGCTTGAAGCGGCGTCAAGTTTGCAGTGCACCCATATAGGCCACACACGTTCAAGTTCGCCGTCAAGTTTGCATGATGCCGCATCAGTTGAAACCATGGCGTCACTAGTGACGGACGACGATGCGTTAGCCATTCTAGGCTTATTGGTCGCAATTACTTTGCAAAAACTGGTTAATGAAACGAAAAATATTATCTCAATAGTAAATAGCAAAAAATGTGAAACAGACAAGTGACGGCTCCGTAGCGCAGTGGCTTAGTAATGAGTTACAGCGCTAAGAGCCGCGGGTTCGAATCCCGGACGTAACAAGTATTTGTATGACCTACAAATAATTGTTCTGGGTCTGTTCTGTGTATGTAAACTGTCCCTGCGATACAGAAGAAAATCCTAGTGTGAAAGTAACGTTTTTTTAAAAGAGAAAAAGAGAGACAAATAATGAAATTAAAATTTTTGTTCAACCGACGTCAATACGAATACGCATTATTAAGGATAATTCCAAAAGTACTAGTTAGATCTTGATCAAATTTGAATCATCAGAATCGATTCACCTAGAAAAAAGTTCTGAGGTTACACACATTAAGAAAACAGTCGAATTGAGTACCTCCTCCTTTTTTAAAGTAGGTTAAAATGGTAAGTAGGTAAATTATCTGAGTTTCAAAGACGTTCACGTTGTTATAATATTAATTTTCCTCGATATTGCATATTAACCTTCCTCACGTTGAACAATAAAATTTTGGCTTAGCAATGAGTTGCAACGCTGGGGACGCGGGTTCGAATCCCGCACGGAACAAATATTTCTATTTGTATATGTGTAGATGTTTGTCCTCGTGCAATTTATGTTTGTTAACTGCCTCCACGATACAAGAGAAAATTCTAGTGTGTAGGTAACGTTTTTTTAACAAAAAAAAAATTATACATTGCATAACACTTCGGTGTATTCCACTATATACGGCGTGCGCGCGTCTTGGCTTGCCGAAGCCGACTAACGTCATGCATAGTGCATACTTGACAGCTCATACACACGTTCAAGTTTACATGACGCTGCAAGCTTGATCAAGTTGGCAGAATCGAAATTCAATTTTTGCTTCAAGTAGACTTGTCATGCACACCCATAGCCATACACCGTCAAGTTTACCGGACGCCGCTTCAAGCGCGCTGCAAACTTGACGGTAGACTTGATCGTGTATGGCTGCCATAAGCTCATTCTGCGTAAATCGAACAAATAAAATTAACTTTAAAAAACTGAAGGTAGCCGGGCTAACTATGACATCAGGACGTCATACACCTCAGTTCGCCGTGACCACGGGTGCTGGAAAGCACCAGAAACGTCGGGAATATAAAATAAGTTAATATATGCGATAAAATCCGTAAAATTAGTTTTATTTAAATCTTTTTCTCGCTTTAATTTTATACGCCCAATCCACACATAGATAAAGTTATGATTGTGTGCAAGTTTCTCGGATTTCTTTTAAACACGTGTGACGTGCGTATCGTTCCTACTATTTTATACGAGGGTGGATTGAAAAGTACTCGGCCTAACCAAGAAAATAAACACATACTAAATCAGTTATATTTTTATTTTTCTACATAATCACCATCAAGTTCAATACACTTTTGCCACCTCCCCTTCCAAGCATTTAGACCGTTGAAAAAAAATGATTCTTCCTTAGAGTCAAAATATGCGTCTACAGCTGCTTTGACCTCGTCGTTTGTCGAAAATCTTTGACCTCCCAAGTGCTTTTTTAGGTTAGGGAACAGAAAGAAGTCTGATGGTGCCAGATCAGGTGAATACGGCGGATGCGGTAACAGTTCAAAGCCACAGTTGTGAATTTCAGCCATTGACTGTACTGACGTGTGAACACGGGCGTTATCTTGATGAAACAGGACTTTTCTTCTGAGCATTCCTCGACGTTTTTCTTTTATTTCCTCTCGTAAACGACGTAGTAAGGTGCAGTAGTAATCTGAGTTTATAGTCTGACCCCTTTCAAGATAATCAATCATAATCACACCTTTCGAGTCCCAGAATACTGAAGCCATCACCTTATTTGCCGACAAAATCGACTTAGCCTTTTTAGGGGGTAGTGAACCAGGTCTTCTCCACTGTTTTGATTGTTGTTTTGTTTCCGGTGTACAGTAATGAACCCATGTTTCGTCTATAGTAACCAAACGATTCAAAAAATCATCTGCATCGGCTTCAAATAACTCCAAACAGTCGCGTGAAATAGTCAATCGCGTCCTTTTTTGTTCAACTGAAAGCAGTCGCGGAACCCACCTCGCAGACACCTTGTGGAAACCCAACTCGTTGACAATGATGTTTTGAGTTCGTTCATAAGAGATGCCTATAATCTCGGCTATCTCTCTAATTTTTAATCTGCGGTCTCCCATTATTAAATCAAGTACTTTTTTAATATTTTCGTCAGTAGTTGACGTCGAAGGCCTTCCAGAGCGGGGTTCATCTTTCACACTCTCTCTACCACGCTTAAATTCTGCTATCCATTTTTTGACGGATGAATATGACAGAGCACAATCGCCTAATGTACTGACCATGTCATCATGGATGGCTTTTGATGATAGCCCCTTCTTATGAAGGTACTTAATGACGGCACGCTGCTCGATTTGCTCCATTCGCGGAAATTATGTCCGATTACTTTGTTAATAAATTTATAAAATCACAACTAATTATCGCACACGTTTCGAACTTCACACAATGAACTAGTCTGAACTGAACTAAATAATGTGGGTAGATTTGATTTTTAGAATTGAATGGATCTGTGTTAGGCCGAGTACTTTTCAATCCACCCTCGTATGTACACATAAATTAAAAAAAAAATATACTCACAAATATTTATTTTTATTAATATTTATTTAAAACCAATTTCGAGGATTCCATATCACGGGTTCTCCTTGATAAAGTTCTATAAATTTAATAGTGGATTCGTTACTTTAATTCATCACAGTAGGTAGGTATTTATATTATTTAGTATTATATACCTAGTCAGGTCATAAATTCTGTCACATGTTTAATATAAAATAATTGAAACAAGTTTATTCATTATGTAACCATTTATATACCAAAATGAATTTAACAAAACAGATTCTTAGGACACTAAAGTTTATTCAAAATGACCTCCGTGATTTTGAATAAAGGCCTTCAATCTGCGCGGCCAGTCGTCTATCGCAGCACGAACGAGGTCTATGTCAATATCGGCGGCTGCCTTAATCAAGGATGTCTTGAGTGACTCCAAATTGGGATGAGGCTTTGAGCACGCCTTTTCCTCCAAGTGTTGCCATATCTTGTAATCTAACGGATTCAAATCTGGACCGGAGGAGGGCCAGTCTTCGTGCTGGATGAAGTCGATTTCTAGCGCCGCCAGCCAGTCTTGTGTGCTCTTCGCTCTATGAGCTGGCAACGAATCTTGTTGGAATACCCAGTGCCTGTTATTGAACATGGTATGAGAAACAGGTTCCACAAGGTTATTCAGGACTATATTTTGATACACAACTGCATTCGTTTTTACACCTTTCTCACAAAAATGTACCTCTGTTAAGCTCCTTTATAGGATAATAAGAAACTCAATAAGAAATATAATAAACCCAATAAGAAACTCCCAACCATACCATGAGCGAGGATGGAAAATGACCTCGTTGGACACGCGGGATACGGTTGCTCGCTTCTTCACTACTGTGTGCGTACACCTTATCATTTTGTTTGTTGTAGCTCTCTTCTACGGTAAAATTTTTTCATCCGAAAAAAGAATTTCCCGATATTTTTTTCCCGCGTACCGCTTCAACAAAGCGCGGTATCTCTTCAGTCTCAGGTCCATTAGACGAGCATTCAAACGATGTCCTGTTTTTCTTCGATATACCTGAAGCCATAAGTCTTCATATAACACCCTTTTCACCGTGGTTCTGCTTAACCCCATCTGAAGGGCCAACAGTTTCTGCTTACGTTTGGGATTTCTTTGAATTCGCGCCTTCACAGCTTTTATCACTGCTGGAGTCCTAACAGGCCGAGGGCGACCACTTCTTGACCTGTCATCTACACTAGAGTCTTCATTGTATCGTTTGATGGTACGATAAACGAATCTTTTGGTTATATTCAAATTTTTCAGTAAGTCAAAAATTTGAATTGGCGCGTAACCGCAACGATGCAACGCAATAACTGCAACACGGTCTTCTTTAAGCGTCCACTCCATATTTAAAAATGAGTAAAATTCTAAAAAGTATACAGTTTTATTTTCATGAACAATTTGAAATTCGAATTCAATAAACTTTTTTGTGGCCAGCATTCTAAAAGAAAAGTTTTTACTGTGTGACAATACTTATGACCTGACTGTGTATATTACTCTTATTTTATAAGAAAAGTAATAACCACCTGCGACAAAGTTCACAGGTCAAGTGCATAATGATGAGTTAGTAAATTCCGACACGAATACACATGAACATTATTATGAATAGTGCTAAAAAACCGACATAGAGTCTAGAGGGATCTACAAATCTAGCATGTACGAGACCGATGTGGACCACTGGGACTACTAGCAAGTTAATAGTTTTATAATATCTTTTCAAAATAGTGTCCATTTACATCAATACATCGCTGCATCCGATGGAACCACTGAGAAAAGCATTTTGCCCACTCGTCCTTAGGGGTTTCTTTGACGGCATTTTGAAACGCAGCCACTGTTTCCTAGGCGTCCATAAAACGTTTTCCTCGTAAATTTTCTTTTATTTTCGGAAATGAATAAATATCGCAAGTTGCGAGGTCGGGGCTATAGGGCGGGCGGGTGACCCAGTAATTCCGCGTCTGACGTCGCCAAGTAGTCGATTGTTTGCTAAGGCGGTGTGCGACGAGGCGTTGTGGTGGTGAAGGAGGATCCTACTGCGAGGTCGTTTCTCCCGAACTTCTAAAACAAGTAGCAAACAATTGTTAGTGTACCACTCTGCAGTAACTGTTTTTCGATCCTCTAAAACAATTGTTGCGTAATTACCTGTCCTTCCGAAGAACGAGGCCACCATCTATTTCCCACACTTCGACCTCTGGACACCATAGTTGGCAACTCCTTGGAAAGGAAAGATCCAGACAGCAGACTGTCTCTTAGTTTCAGGATCATAACAATAAATCCAGCTTTCGTTACCCGTAAGTGTGTCGAACAAAGAATTTGAGTCATCGTTAAATCTTTGAACCATTTCACGACACCAATCAACACGACGGAGTTTTTGGGCCTCTGTCAAATTATGAGGTATCCACCGGGCACAAAGCTTCCTGACCGCTAAATGTTCACGGAGGTTTTTGTGCACTTGACTCATACCGATGCCTAAGCTTGTCCGAATCTGCTGAAAAGTCACTCTTTTGTCAGTCTCTATCATACGCGGCTGATGTTATCTTCAGTCGTCGCCGTAGATCATCGGTGAGATTAGTGCGACCACGTTTGAACTCATTAAACCAGTTGTAAACAGTGGCACGAGATGGGGCTTCATCGTGAAAGGCCAATCGAAGTCTATTATAACTTTCTTGTTGACTTATATAACATCGAAAGTAATAAAAAATCATTGTACGAACATTTTTTTGCGTTAAATTCATGCTGACGTGACACAGACAATTTTCAATTTGCCGCCAAATCGTAAACAAATAACAAATTAATAAACTATATACCTACACAATAATATTGGCAAAGAGTTGGATTTTCAAAATTTGAACTTATTTTTTTATTATATTCTTTACAATGAGGGCTAATAATGTTCTGCTCACCAGAGGTCGCTAGTTGGCACTGAGGTAAAGTTTTTTTTACACAATGTCATTTAATCGAGAAGTTAGTTTTTAATAAAAGTTTATCAGTTTCTAGAGTTATTATGTATATTAATTCACAAAACAATGCCTCAGTGGTTTTCTCTTTAATATTTTGCACAATTTTAACTTTAAAAAAAATCTACTTTCATGAATATCTGTGGTTTGCTTTAATTATTTTTAATCTAATTTATATAAATTGTAACCAATAGTACAGAAAGAAACATTAACTTTTACATTTTCCTCACAAATTAACTTCTCCGCTACGAAATCTGTCAAATATTATACCTCACTTTAAGTGGCGCTGCCCTGGTGGCAGTAAAAGTCGTGTATGCCAGTTATAAAAACTTTCAGTGTCGCCCTCGTATAATATTTCTTCTAATGACTTAAATAAACATAGAGCAACACGAGCCACCGGCAAATCGGAGGGAAGTAGCCATACGGAGACGTTCCCCTCTGTCAACGTTTAAGTCTACGCGGTCCTATGCGTACAATGAAACTAGTTGCAGCCGCATTGTTCATTATACCAATCTAGCTGCGCGACTGAATGGACATCGTACAAACATGCTGAATTGTTGTTTTTGGTACAAAAATAGATCTGCCACGTCAAATTTACAAAAAGATGACGTTACCTTTCATTTAAAAGTAATTTTTAATCACAATATTGCTATTTATTTTTAAACTTTAAATCACAATAAAAACGGTCATGATTTTAGAATTTGTTTACCAACACAGACCGCTCGCCCTCATACAATATGCAGATCACTCGAGCAACTGCTCCGAGTCTGTATAAGAGTTTACGCTGTCACCGAGCGATACTATTATAATGTATTCGTGTGTGTGTGTGTGTGTGTGTGAAATAGTTTATTGTTTTACTTGTTATGTGTGACTTTCGTAGTGACAGATGTTTGTTTTTGTATGTGCAGTTCCCACTGGAAAAAATAACAGACAGTTGTGTATCGGGGTGAAGCACAATGGCTACTCCTCTCAGGTCCCCCGTGTTGCTCTATGGACATACGTTATAAAAAGTACAATTCTTCTAATCCCTACTATAACTTATGGAGTGTAGAGTACAAAGAGAACCATCTTATAAGGGGCGAAAGTTGAAAGTGTCCTACTATTAACTGAAAATAGAGGTTCAAAAACCTACCACAATAGCGCTGGCGTCTGAAAAACTATGATTAGAAGATAGCTGTTGTGAACGGAGTGAAGTCAGCTAAATTCAAATATTTAAAAAAAATCACGATTAGAGTAGTTAGTTAAATGCCAGTATTCAAAATCTCAACTATTTACGTAGTACAAAACCAAGTGGATTGGTCGGTCTTTGTTATTTATTTCTCCATCTTATTGTAATTACTTTTGGCGCTTTTTTTAATTTATCCTATGTTAATGCAGTGCCACCCTTATTGGACACGTTTTTAGGGACACTTTTCATATATTATAGAGATAGTCCTCCTTCTCTCTACACTCCATACTATAACTGAATGATCTGTCACTATAATCAGACCTGCCAATGTTAATTTTTGTAGTGGCAGTGTAAAAAACATATCCACTACTCTGTCGTCCCGTGGTTATTGAAAGAGATATAGGAGAATAAACCAGGAGATGGATGGCAGCATTTTCCTATTGGCAACCAAAAAAAAAGAAACTGTGATTCCCAACCCGTCCGTCAAACGTGGCAACTATGGCAAAGATCTCCCTTATGTGGTAATCTTTAGGGAGGCTTATGTTCAGCAATGGACTTTGATAGGCTGTAATTAATGAATTAATATTTATTTTTTAATGCCCCGGCGCGGTATAAGTACCTAATTCCCCGCAATTTTCATTTGCAATAGGTTTTATTAGGCATGACCCAACCGTTATATGCGTGTATCTTATTTACGCCCGACAAAAGGCGGTTAAGCACTTTGGTCAAGCGTGTATAAAACACAACGCAAACTGACTGTTTCATACTCGCCTCATCGCTACCAAAATTCTGTAACATATCCAGGTATCGGTATGTTTCAGCCTCGGAAAGGGTCCGTAAGTTGATAGGCATAGATAAGTCTATGTCCTTAGAGTTAGCAACCCTTCCCCTTTCAAGATGGAGGACCGCACACTTATACGTCCCCAGCTCCATTCTAATAGAATTACTAAAATCACAAGTGATGTTTAACAATTCCATAAGATGGGAGCGACTGGGGAATAATTTGAGATCATCCATGTAGAAAAGTTCTGTTACTTTTGTACCTCCTTCACGAAGCTGAAATCCCCTCTTGGAGTCCTCCAGTAAGGTACTGAGAGGGTTCAGGAAGAGGAAAAACCAGATTGGAACCTAAACCCTTCTTATCCATATGCGGCTTTCCCCATCCGTCATCCGCACGCCTAGACGACAAAAGATTGTACTCGACTGATACGTACACTGCTCGACGAAGTCTCTAACTGTACAGTCAATCTTGTACAGCTAGAGGACCCTCTTTAGCCATGTATGGGGCACCGAGTCAAATGCATTTCTAGACTGTTCAGGCGGCGGAGAAGTTCCGGCAGTTGCGTTTAACCACATTGCCAATGACCGCGTCAATGAGGAGTGCTGGTCCCTTGGTTCCACGACCACCGCCCCGACATCCATTTTGAGCGCGCGACATCATCTGATTTAAATCCAGGTGACCAATGATTCGCGTACTCAAAATGGATGTCAGTGTCTTATATACTGTTACTAGAGCTATCGACACCTATCGACTGATTAGGTGTCGATAGTTCTAGAAAGTTTTTCCATGGAAATTTCTAAAAGAACCTTGACTCTCCTAGTTCTGATACTAAATGGCGCTAGTGGTAACTAGTGTCGCCGTGTACCAGGCATTAATTATGGCGCGCAACAATATGGTGGGTAGACACGTGATGGGGCGGTATTTGCTCGGATCTGTGAAATCCTGGTCTTTAGGAACCAAATGAGTGATCCCAGTAGTGAAGAGGCTCGGGAGTGACTTTTGATCGAGAGCTTCTTGAAACTGTCGGATTACTATACAGCACAATCAATAAATTTGAATAAAAAATGTCAAAAACGTTACAAATATTAAAATTGCAACATACCAAGCATACTTGTATGTAGTCTGTCTTTTAAGATATGGGCTTTTAAAATGGGATAATGATACTGACCGGAATAGAGAATTAGGTGTTTAAAAAAATGTAATCGTGCTATATATGGGATATCGCTATAGGAATCCTGTAAATCACTACTAATATAAAGAAGCAAGTAATTTAAATCCCCGAAACCGAAGTGACCGAGACAAACTTTTGCTAGATGAGATTCCTAGACTCGTTAAATATAACAAAAATATACTAAATATGTGAAACATATTATAAAATACCTAAATAATTTAAATTATAAAAAATATTTATATGATTGGTTGAAAACTTAAAAGCTTTTTACTTAAAACTTTTTTAATAGTAATCAATACTGGACGCGCCAGTAACTTGAATTCTTCGATAAAGTTTTGTGGACTGTAGTTGGTACATACAGCAAGCAGAGCAAGGAAAATGGATGAGAGTGGAATGCACGCACTAACCTTGTGAAGGGCTGCCTCGCCTTCCTTCCGACGTGTCAGCTAACTGCAGGTCACCACGTGGTCGGCGCACGCACTCCTGGATCAGTTCTAGTTCACACTCCTTTACTCTCGACTTATTGTAATCGCGGAAAGCGCGTCACATTTGTGAAATTATAAGGACACAATGTCCGGTGATAAATTAATATTAAAGCGGGGTCGAAGGACTTAATGCTCTTCGTGCGGTTAGCGGTTTGAGCGACCGCGGGCATTGTTCGATTGCAAGTGGCTTGCCGTTGCGTGGCGCTGTGTCACCTCCAATGGCCGTGCGTACATATGGAAAGGGTTAAGGAAGGGACGGGTCAAGGTTATGTACCAAGTATTCTCTTAGATTTACAAATTAAATTGTTAACTGGCGTTACCAAATATTATCATATAGTTAAGATTATTATCTGCATACTATGTGTACAGTAGGTTGGCGAAACAAGATTTAACTGGGTAAATTGTAACTTCTCATATATGTATATCTTGCTAATAAGGTTATAGGATTTATGACAAAACAGATATAAAAATTGTCACGAGTTCTGAAAGAAAGAAATAAATCATTTTAAAAAATTCACATGTTTTATTCATTAAGTATGTAAAAAATTCAAAATATAGAGAATTATAAAACCATTTTCATAAATACACAATTTTAATATTTTGTGCAGAATCACTTTACCAGTTTGTTTCATAGACGTTGCGTGTGTATTTTTGCTCACGGATAACTTTTCAATTACTATTATTATATATTAATTCGTTACATTATACACAACCCTATTTATGAGTGCACTGTTTGGGCACTGCTTACTCGATAAAATGTCACTAGATGATACATTTAATTCCTTTTTAAATTATAAAATTAGAAAAAATAATAGATATAATTATTATAGAATTAATAAAATTAACACGTTATACAATTTTTATTAATAATGATGGTTACTATTCCGTGAAAAATCGTTTATCGTATTTTTGTTAACGATATATGATAAATGATAAAAATTAAATTAAAATAAATTCAATTTACTCTTAGTGCAAAAATAACAACTGCTCAAGTGTTATTGTGTTACATTTATGTTCTTACACATCGCAAGTTTGGTATTCCCTGGACGGAAAAGTACGTTTTGCTTCTGCAAGGAGACGGTAAACAATAGGAAAATATTAATTTAGAAAATAAAATCATGATTTGTACAATAACAGTTATTTCTATAAAATTTCGCTCATATTGCACTGGGATTTTAAAAATAATCATACATTAGAAAGAAAATATACAAAATAAAAATAAATGAAACTGGCTTGTGTAAGCACAATTTACTATAAGAATTTTTACACAATTATCTATCAGGCTATATAGAAATAACCGCTGTTGTTTTTGCATTATAAATTATTTATCGTTATACGAAAATAAATTGTTGAACTCAAAACATAAATTCCAAATAAATGTCATAAAAGTAGAAGGAAACTTTCTAAAAATATACTTAAATTACATTATACATAACACAAAACATGTCGATTTTATAAAAAAAAACTTAAAATTGTAAAATTTGTATTATACTTAGAACAACTATCACTATAGTGATAAAAACGCGCTATCTCTAAATATCGGTAAGGCGTAGTTTTATATATTTACAATAAATAACGATTTAATTAAACGTTTGAACATTTTCAAATCACAGTTCAAAATTACTTTAATGGCATTCTCGATTACATTACAAAAGTTGCAAGTAAAATTTTTATAAATAGGCATAAAGGTACATATAATTAAGTATGTGATGTTTAAAAATCCATATAGAAAAAAATGTTCCTTAAAACTTATATTAATTTGTTCGCTAAATAAAACTTATATTATCTGTATATTAAGATCTCCGACGTGTTGCCAACATTTTTTAATAAATGACTGCAAAAAAAGGTAGAATTTTCTGTAGCTAATAGTGAAACCAGATGTTATACTTTTTATAACCAAATTAAAAAGTGAAAAGTAAAGAATTTTTGTGTTGACTTTTAATATTTGGGTAAGCATTGTCATTTCCAAAAAAAAAATCTGGATTCCATAAAATTTTGTTGTGGCAATAAAATTTCATGAGGCTACTCTTTTTCCTGCAAATGAATACGCGCCATTACACTGAAGATTTGGAAATTATTTAACTTTCCGATTCCATAGAACGATTATAGTGTGTTAGCTTAAAGCATAACATCCGTAATTTTATAATTGCAACTTAAAACATTACTTCTGTAATAATATAATATCTACAGAAATTATTTGTAAGGCTATTGTTTTTCACTTTAATTTATAAATTGCATTGGGCGGCGTCGACAAATGACTACTTATTTACTTAGGGGCGAATTAATGTAAATCACACTCTTGTATCGTTTGAGCGTTCTGTTATCACTGTTTTATTAATTTTTCTGCCTGTAGAGGCATTGGCCCTCAGTCATAACGCCACTGTTCGTATATACGAGTTGTCTTCGTAATGCTCCGATGAGAGCCTTAGAGCGTGTTCCTCGCACAAGGCAGCCAACTCTTTGATCCATTCGTCCAATATTATGGCGTTTAAAATTGATCGCAGAGTAATTGATTGGTTCCAATATTCTTCCTGTGTGAAGACAAGCTGTTTTTGTATGGGTGTGTTATGTTGAGATTTTTGTACGTTTTGCGGGCTCTGCGTGGGTGAAGCTGAAATAAAAAAGTTGGTCAATTGCACGCTGCTATACTTGAACAATTAGTGTACTGTTATTTTCTGTATGATTGAAATTGGTGTAGTAGCAGATTGAGTAGTATAATGTAAAATTTGGTGGTAGAGAGTTATTTGAAGATTTAATAATAAAAACTTTAACCTTAGAATATTTTTTTAGTTTTGTAAACTTTTTGACTGACCTATTCACTGAGTGACTCTTATTGAGGAAGGCCCATGTTGAGCAGTGGAACTGTGAAGGGTTGCAATGATGATGATGATGATGATACTTAGTGATGATTTCTGATCAACTTACAAGATTGTCGTCTTCCGAACATGTTGGAGAAACTCGAGGACAAACTGCGCCGCTTTGCCTCCACACGTCGGAAAGGAGAGTCGTCTTGTCGTGAAGTTCCATTGTCTAGATTTCGCGCTTGACCTAAGTGGTTAGTTGTCACTATTATTAAATTCAACAATAAATTCTTTAATGAATTAAGACGTCATATGATTTGAATTTACTACTCCTAGTAGAGACTCAAAACTTGGTCAGTATTGAATTTAGATTATTATTATTTTCATATGGAGTATCTATATAGTTAGCAAAATGATAAATATACATAAATATCAATAAAATAAAATAAATAAATACACAAAAATACATAAATAAATAAATAAAAACACAATCAGATGGAATGGCCGAGGGTTAGGGGGAAAGGGAAAGAAACCGGCGGAATTTAGATTATTATGAAATTTGTATTATTATTGCGAGAGCAGAGTACTTGGTAGCTAAGAGAGCTAAGAGCGTACGCCACAAATTTCCCAGTTCGCAAATAGCCCGGGTTCGGTTCACACCGCTACTAATAAAATTGATAATTGAAATTGTAAGTGAAGATTTTTTTCTAAAAAAAAAACTACTTTCACACTAGGATTTTCTCCTGTATCATGAAGGCAGTTAATATATAAACTACAAAAGGACACACATATGTATAGATCTGGAACAGTTGTTTGTAGGCCTTATAAATACTTGTTCCGTGTGGGACACAAACCCGCCGTCCTCAGCACAGCAACTCAAACCTACAGACACAGCTACAGAGCTATCTGTACCACAGTACAAATTCACCACGGGCTCGGCGGAGAATGAGAACAGAATAGGAAACCTGTATTCCTGAGAAGTTAAAAATATTTCGCAGACAATATGAAGTGCGTCCTTCACACTAGAGAAATGCGGTGGACTCTAATGATCCGTAATCCTCTAAATAATAAGAGGCATGATCTGTTACTTTTAATTTTTGATTAATAAAAAAAAAACTAACCATCGTCGTTCGTCTGCGCCCGCGACTTCACTAGCGACATCTCTCGCTGCACGAGGAAAACTCTTGCCTTATCCACCAGCTCATTCGTGTTCTCCAGTCCGGACGTCAACTCGTCAACTTCTTCTTTCAGTTTATGAAGGATCTATATGTTACAAGAGTTACTTGAAAACTATTTATATCGTATAATTTTTAGCAGTGTTATATATACAGTTTGATGCTACGTTTAAATACAATAAATGATACTAGCAACTCTATATAGCGTTTTATGAATGTACAGCAAAAAATCAATCAAATATTTTCTGTAGTTTAGGGACAGGATCAGAAAATTTATTTAGTTTTTATTCATTTTTGTACATGATGTATGTACATTACTTTTTAAGGGAAGATGGTCACAATAGGGGTCAATAAACTGTTAAAAAAATAAACGGTCAGTAACTTTCAAAATAAAGACGTTGCCATTTCGACGTTCTATCCCGACTTTCGTATGAATAATCCAACCAGCGCAGCGCGGAGGCACGTAACAACAAATGAGCGAAAGAGCGTACAACACTTTAAAGCGTGTCAATTTTTTTATTAGAGAGTATAATATTTAGCTCGATGTTTTTATATAAGAAAAAAAATTATGTATTTAGAAATACTTTTTCGAATTAGTAATGAGCGCGTTTTCATTTATTGTATTCAACATAACATCACGTGTAAAGTAATATTAGTTTAGTATAGGATTATATATTTTTTTATTTATTTTAATATAATACAATAATTAGTGTGTACGACACCTAAGGATAAACATCTGTCAAACAGAAAAACCAAACATCGATACCAGTTAAGTTTCTAGTCTAAAAAATAAAATAAATTTCTAAAGGAACACCATGTATCCATTTAAAATATTTAATAATATCATTAAAAAAAAAATTAACTGAGATTGTATAATGGTCGCTAACTAACGTCACTGACCTGATACAACGAAGGCACATTAGGCTGTAACATGAACCCGGGGCACACGAGTAGCGAAGCGAGTAAAGGAGTCGGCAGCGACACTAGTTTGGACAGTATGCCGGTCACGCGGCAATTCACAACTACTTCCGACTCTAACAAAGCCGCCGCTTTTCTCAGGAGACTACATAACATAGGCCCTGGAATACAAACACTGATCGTGAGCAACAAATTATAATGAAAAATAAAAATATAACCCAACTGCAGTTATTTATAATTAACTAACAAAATAACACCTCGACAAAATGCGCATCAAAAAACTATATTATTTAACGTCGTATTGACGTTATAACTAATTATAATATTATAAAATGTACACAGTCTATAGTTATTGACTCTCCACAAAGCCATCATCATTATTCATAATAATCGACTTCCTGGACCACCTACAAGGTCTCAAGGTCGTCACTCCGTCTAGTGGCGGGCCATCCTCCACTTCACGTACCGGTACGAGGTTGCCACTCGATAACCTATTTTCGTCGTCGGTTGTCGGATCTTAGAGAGCTATATTGCTGGCACATTATCATGTATTAATAGGTCGGTAGGTAAGTTTCTCTGTATTTTATTTTTATAAAATTGAAGAAAAATCTCTTTGGTTGTATTGTTTGTAAAACGAACCTCTTTGTCGTATCTCCTCAGTTTCAAGGCACTCCCCTTGTTGCCTCATCCAGTATCGGAATCCTCGGCGTCGACATATCGAGTGACGTGCAGTTTCGTGGTCACTTGGAAGAGAAGGCCAAATTGGCTTCTAAAAAGCTTGGCGTGCTCAGTAGAGCGGGACAGTATTTCATGGCGGCACAACGCCTACAACTTTACAGGGCGCAGGTTCAGCCTCACATGGAATACTGTTCCCATCTCTGGGCTGGGACTCCCCAGTGCCAGCTGCTCCTATTTGAGTGCATCCAGCGTAAAGCGTCTCGAATCGTCGACGACAGAGTTCTTTCCGATCGGCTCGATTTATTGGCAATGCGAAGAGAGGTTGCATCCCTTTGCATTTTCTTTCGCATTTACCACGGGGAGTGCTGTGAGGAATTGTTCGGATTAATCCCAGTCGCCAAATTTCACGAACGCACATCGCGGCCGAACTTCCGATACCATCTGGGTCATTGGCGGTCTACCACTGTGCGATTTAGAAGATGTTTTCTTCCTCGCACAACTTTGTTGTGGAATCGATTACCACCAGCGATTTTTCCGGACCGATATGACTTAGGGACCTTCAACAAAAGAGCCTACTCCTTTTTAAAAAGCCGGCAACGCATCTGCTATTCCACTGGTTCCCATGGTGTTGCGGTTGTTCATGGGCGCCGGTAGTCACTTACCATCAGGTGAGCCGCATGCCCGTTTGCCCCCTCTCCTATAAAAAAAATCTGGCTGGTTATAATATCAATATATATAAGAAATTAAGAAAAAGAAAAATAAAAAGTAAAGAACACTTTACCGCCAATTTTCATTTGTTTTTCTGTCCGGCAAAATGAGTGAATCTAACCACATGAGTAAAAAAACCATACCGTACAGAGGCAAAACTTCATACAACCGCGTTATGATAATTACACTACTACAAGCTTGACTACAAGCGCGTGTGTGGGTGAGCGCTGGCAGTTCGTCACGTACGTGGTGGTTAGATAACTCACCTATAAGTGATTGAATAGTTATTTTTATGTTTATAATTGAATAATTACGTTTATAAATTAAATACGTAGGTTCATGTTTTTTTTTATTATTATTATTTCAGACGGCAAGAGTGGTTAAAAACTGTCGGACTAGAAGATCTTCTTTTAAAATATTTTGATTATAAAAAAGGCACCAATAGATTCTGTGAGGATCATTTCGAAAAATTCTGTATTAATTAAATTATAATTTTTTTTTTACTTGGTAGAGCCATGCTGCAGCTATATTACTGGTATAGTTGTAGCACGAATGGGTCGGCGCGACCGGGGAAGGACCACACTCTCACAAAATACCAGCGTAAAATAGCAGCTTAACTTATAAGCAGCATAATATTAAAATGTGTGCAAGATTGTATGGAAAACTTTAGAATAGATTCATAATTTACTATTTAATTAAAAGGCACAACAAATTGTTGAAGAACAAAAATCATAAAATTAAATATTTAGAATAGGTTAGTTAATAAAAAAAGAAATCTATCTTAAGTATATAATAAAAGCTGATAAACGTTTTGTTTATTTGATTTTATCCGCCTGTGCCAACCGTACCAAAATAGGTAAAAATATTGACAGCTCTTTAGAAGCATTGCCTCTGTTTCTTTACTCATGTGATCTAACGAAGAAATTCGATACATTCTGAAGTTTTATTACAAAAAAGGGAAAAATGCGACTCAAACCGCGAAAAACATTTGTGTTTATGGACCTAATGCAGTGTCAGTAAGAGTATCACAAAGTTGGTTCAAGCGTTTTTAGTTCGGAAATTTTGATGTCAAAGATGCAGCTCGCTCTGGTCGCTCTCATAGGGATAAAGTCGATGCCATTTTTGAAAAAGTGGAGCAAGATCGGTATATTATTAGTAGTTACGACATAGTCAAGGAATTGAGGATAAACAAAACATTTGAAAAAGTCTGGTTACACAAAAAAACTCGATATTTGGGTACCACACGAGCTCACTGAAAAAAAAACTAATGAATCGTATACTCATTTGCGATTGCCTATTGAAACTTAATGAAACCGCTTTTGAAACCATTGAACCATTTTTAAATAGATGGATTACTGGTGACGAAAAGTGGATCACCTACGACAAAAACGTGCGAAAAACATCATGGTCAAAGGGTAGTCAAGGTCGATAAACTGTAGCAAAACCCGGATTAACACGCAATAAGATGATGTCGTGTGTATGGTGGGATTGGAAGGGTATCGTTTATTATGAGATTTTTCCGCCGGGCAAAACCATCGATTCGGACTCAAGCAAGAAATTTAGAAAAAACGGCCGGAATTGATCAACAGAAAAGGAGTGGTCTTTCAATAATGAAGCGTGAATGTGTCCAGACCACACACACATATCTTTGGCTGCCCAGCAAAAATTGAGAGAGCTTGGTTAGGAAGTGTAATACATATATCCACCATTATAGTCCTGACCTTGCATCCTCAGATTTTCACCGGTCTCTTTAGAATTCTTTGGGTAGTCTTAAGTCAACATCAAGAGAGGACTGTCAAAACTACCTGTCGCATTTTTTTGATCAAAAATCCCAAGATTTCTACAGCAACGGGATTGTGCACTAACTACAAGAGGGCAACAAGTTATTGAACAAAATGGCACATATATATTATAATTAATTTAAATTAAACTTTGAAAAAAAAAGTCTTGAATATGTATATAAAATACGAAGAAAGTTTTCCCCGACCTAATATCCAATCCATATATCCAATATAAAATAATAAATGAAAACAAGCAAGAAGAATATCTTACCAATAATACTTTCAGCACTGGCCCGCCAACATCGTATAGACGCTGTTTCTCCCTCGTAAAGTCCCTCACTACCACTTTTCTCTTTTGTAAAACTTTTTCTGAATGATTCTTCGGCGTAAGACTCTCCCTCTTCATTTTCTTCCATTCTAAACTTAAAACTATCGTACCCACTACTTTCTCCGATTGAAGTTAGACTGTCATGGTCCTTTCCTTCAGAATTTTGTTGATCGTTACAATTTTGTTGATTGCTAACATTTTGTTGATCGTTAACATTTTGTTGCTCGTTAACATTCTTAGTACTTTCTGTCTCTTCTAGCAGAGACGTTAAGCTATGTGGCTCTTTGTCTGGTGTGCCACTGGTTTTCAAAGTGTCGTAGCCGCTTGTGCAAACAGAAATAAGACTGTCCTGCTCTTTTCCAGAGGCTTGGTTGTCAATGTCTTTCAGATCTTTCGTTGAATTGTTGTTGGTCTCACGCTTTCGAGGTAGGACAGTGTCGTATTTTGCGCTCCAGTTGGTGCAGGCGATCGAACGTGATACAATTTCGAAGCGCGCATTGCAAAGATACGCGTGGTAATTTCCGAACAGAGTTTCATTTGGGTTCTAGAATAAAATATGTTCAACTTAATCAACATCATAATTATGCAGTTTTTAGTTAAACTGCTTCATTATAAACGTAAGCTTATATAATGAAAACATGCTTATATAATGAAATAAATAACCTTCTTTCTAATCGAAATGGTCATGCTTGTTTTTTTTACTGGCGACTAGAAGAATAGCTAATAAAAAACTTTTTAAGAAACAAATCACAATATACAAACAAATTTTATTCATTTAATTATATGTGACTCACCCCATAATCAAAATTAACTTCATGGACTAATTTGTTCATGGCTATATCTCCGTGCATTCCATTGATCCGCCCGCTCTCGTCGTCTCGTCTAAAGTCCAGCACTCTCCTACCACTTAACGCCATCTCGTTTACCCACGCTCTGGTTTTCTCCAGAGGTCTTGTACAGCATTTTGGAGTTAGCCTTAAAAAGGCGACTGTCGCATCCCGGTACAGTTCCGGATCTGCCACTCTGTGCTTATACGTCGCTACCAGGTGGTGACCATTCAGAAGATACTTATAAACTAGTTCCAACATCACGTCTTCGCAGTTTAGGTCGATGAGTGTCTCCACGAGCGATAAAGTGACGAGAGACAGCTGGAATAGAAAACAAGAAGTAATGTTCGCACGGGATAAGATTAGGTTTAATGGCAATTTTACTCTCTAAATATTAATTGTCAAGACACTGACATGATACACCCCTATTTTACATACTAAATTACTTTAAGGAAAATACCTCAAACAAAACAGCAGCGTTATGCTGCTAAATCAAGATGGTAGTCTGTGCATACGTGACCCTTTCCCGGTTGTCTGATACATTAGTGCTGCAGCTACCATTTTTACTGATAATGAGACATTTTAACTAAGTCAGGGGGCGACAACGCATCTGCATTATGATTTTTAATCGATGAAAGGTGTAGATGTTTATAGGTCATAGCTCACAACCTTCACTTACTATCATCAGATAAGTGTGTCTCAATTGCAACCTTCACAAGTAGAAAAATAATAACTTTTATTTTTACGATTTTTTGCAGTTTTCGTTGCGTAATTTTATTAGTCTATTCCTTTTCATTTTGATAAAAATATTGTATTATTGACCTGTAAAAAAAATGAGAGAACGAGTTCTCAAATAGTAGCAGTTTCTTTTCCGGACAGAGGAACCTCATTTTGAAACGGTAGATTAAAAACATGATATGTAATATCGGTCCTTGCAATGACTGTGAAGCATCCACCTTAGTCTTTTCATCATGATTACTACAGCCTTTCACAAGTCCACTGCTGAACATAGGTATCCCTCAAGGAATGCCACAAAGCACTGTCCTGAGCCACCTGCATCCATTCCAGCCACCTTAGTCCTTAGAGAATTGCAATTTTAAGTGCTGATTTATCACGTGTTTAGCGGCGAATAAATATATAGTGAAGAAAAAACCTGTATGTCTGAGACATAAAAAAATATTTCGAAGACATGTGAAGTTCACCAACATGTTTTGGGGCAGCGCGGCGGACATTTCCTTAACCCACTTCGAAATGAGAGGTCGCCTGTGTGTAAAGGCTGAACTTTTTACTTTTATCTCAGAGACGACAACGCATCTGTAGCGTTCTTACTCTGAAGTTGGCTGCAGGTGTCCATGGACTGCAGTTGCCGTTTACCATCAGGTGGATTGTAAGTTAGTTTGTCACTTCAGATTTTTAATATAAAAAAAAGATAATCACAAAAGTTGGTTGTCTGTAAAGTCGGTTTACTGACGATAGTTGAGCGTGACAACGCCGATTGTGCCTCTTTGTCGCTCGTTTCGCGCTGTCGCTTGCACTTCAAGCCTTAAATGGAACGCCTCAGAGCGAGGTAACGCCGCATGAGTCATGTTTTTTCGTGCGTGCAGCCAGCTTCATCGAATTATAAGACGTTGTCACGTCAAAAATGATGCGTGTCAACTCCCAACGCGCGAATGTACTACTTAAGAACGTTCATATCAAATTAGTCGCTTGTAGGCGATCTAGCGTCTATTTTACGTAACACTGTCATTTTGAGAGTCAAGTCAACAAATTTGTTAGATAAAATGACCTATATAATGAAGTAGATGGCGCTATTACTTTACACGCGTTCAGTATAAGATGCGGAAATGTGTGTAATGGACGGGGGCGTAGCTACCACCATATTAGCTATATCAATGATACGGCTCCCCGGGCTACAGGGGCCTCGAACGTATGTAAGCAAAAATTCTAAGGACTTCTATAGGACAGGATGTTGTTTTGAATTGTTTGGCTAGCTTTATTGGAGTATTAATTGTAAGTAATAACTTATAATCAATATATAATTATTTTAATTCAATGCGAGTTTTTGTTCCTTTTGTGAAAAACCATTGGGCCCCCCGACAAATTTTGATACGGGCCCCTCTAAGGCACGCTACTCCACTGGTAATGGATGAAAAATATGACGATTTCATTTTTTGTTAAGACTCGATTTCGCTCCATATCTAATTTGTGTACCACGGGTTTTATACGAAAATCGATTCGTAAGGCGAGGATTTCCGATTTTAAATGGCTTTTAGCGATCTCTTCTTCGCTGCATGCATATTTGTCTAGTACGAAGTAAACGTGCGACAGTTGGTGAGCAAAAATTTACTTTATTATTACAAAATTATCAGCATCTAAATTAAAATGTAGTATATTAAAAATCTATTTGTTATAAATTCTAAAAATTTACATGTATTTTATAACATCATATGGGTTATATAACTATTAAGGTTTTTGATTAAGGTGAAATATACGGTCTGCTTTCAGTCATATTCCTGCGAGATGGCGCTGAAGTCAACATTTTTTTAGTTTATTTAGGATTTTGTGTAATTGGAACGTTATTAAGTCGTAGAAGTAGCTGCCGCGGTACTCGGACATTATATTTTATTGTACTAGGTCAAATCATTGCCTTAAAATCCACACACTTCGACACAAAGCCCTAAAATAACATCTGTTATTGAATATAGTGTCCTTTATACACACACAGACGTGGCTGAATTCCTAGTCCCTACGTTTACGAAGATTGAACACTAGATGGCGTGAATGAAAAAAATGTTTTTCTTTTTTCTGTATGGGTTCTATATAATATATTATGTACGATTCATCATCTGTCTAGCCTTTTTCCCAACTATATTGGGGTCGGCTCCCAGTCAATCCGGGTTGAGCTGAATACCAGTATTTTACGATTATGTTATAAAAATAAAAGTTATATTTGTAGGCGTAAACTATTTAATTCAATAATAATTTTGGGAAATAAAAGAAACTCAAAACTAATAACACAGAAGATTTGCAACATAAAGAATTATTACAAAAATTTGATATTACATAAAACGTAAGAAACTATTCATAAACAAGAGATAACAACAAATCTAGTATGCGATAATAACCACGAAGGTGAAAAAATATTACCTAACCTCAAAGCACTCAAATTTCATTGGTACCGGCAGGGATCGAACCCGGATTGTTCCACGGCCCGTATACGTATTTAACAATTTTTAAACATTATACTTACATTTATTTTTATTCTATTTTCATATAGTATTATTATTTTATTGATAAATATTTCATGAATAAATAAATAATTATTAATCTAATAATCATTATAAAACAAAAATAATAATATGTTATACTACTCTGTGTAAAAAGTATCGGGAATATGTCAATAAAAAGACCCGCGTAAAAGAGGTCGTTCTAATTTTTTTACTGCATGTTGGTAGCACTGTACTGATTTAGCGCGCAAGGTTTGAGCGGGATCTGTCTTTTAATTTGTTTTAAACTACACTTTTTGTTGGTCATAGTTTTGAGTTCTCGGCGATTTTTACAATGGAAAATATTGTTGAACAAAGAGTGTGCCTTAAATTTTGTGTTTCGAATGATATTTCATGTGGTGAATCACTAAAAATGTTGCGAAATACCTACGGCGAATCGTGTATATCGAAAACAAGGGCTTATGAATGGTATAAGGCTTTTAAAGAAGGCCGAGAATTAGTAGTAGACTTGCCTCGTTCTGGTAGACCTTCAACCGCTACGACCAAAGAAAACATCGACAAAATCAAGAAGCTAGTGCTCGAAAATCGACGTATGAGTCTGAGAGAGTTGGCTAGTGAGGTGAACATATCTTTTAAGTCCGTCCACAACATTCTCATTGACATTTTAGGCATGAAACGCGTCGCCGCTCGACTAGTTTCAAAAGAGCTCAATTTTGTTCAAAGAGCGCAGCGAAAGCATGTCGCTGAAGACATGGTTTCCCAAGCTTCTACGGATCCGACCTTTATGAAACGTATAACTGGCGACGAGACATGGGTTTATGAGTACGACATGCAAACAAGCCAACAGTCTTCAGAATGGCGTCTCGAAAACGAGCCGAAACCCAAAAAACCGCGGCAAAGTCGCTCCAAAATCAAGGTGATGCTGACAGTTTTTTTTGACTACCGTGGTGTGGTTCACTCCGAATTCCTTCCAAAGGGAGAAACAGTGAATAAAGAATATTATTTAGGCGTCATGAAGCGTTTGCGTGAGAGTATCCGCCGAAAACGTCCAGATTTGTGGCAACACAACTCATGGATGCTGCACCATGATAATGCACCATCACACACAGCCATTATAGTGAAAGAGTTTTTAGCGAAAAATTCAACAAAAGTTCTCGACCAAGCACCGTATTCACCTGATATGGCTCCGTCTGACTTTTTTTTATTTCCCAAGTTAAAATTACCACTTCGAGGAAAACGTTTTGAGTCGATAGAAGCCATAACAAAAAATTCGCTGAATGAGCTAAAGGCGATACCGCAAATAACCTATGAAAAATGTATGGAAGACTGGGTGAAGCGTTGGAGATGTTGTATTGCAAGCGATGGGGCCTACTTTGAAGGCGATAAAATAAATTTAGATGAATAATTTGTATTTTTTGTTTTATTGACAAATTCCCGATATTTAGTACACAGAAGGTACAAGGACCAATCAACTAAAACATCTAGGACCGTAAACGAAACGACGCGACCTTGAGCTTAGTACTACAACAAAATAAAACAAACTAATAATAATATGTGTCTGTCTGAAACTGTTTGCAAAATGCATAAGAGATATTTTTCAACAAACATTTGCAAAATTATATTTTGCAAATGTTTGCAAAATTAATTTTGTGACTACTTTGGTGGCTTACCGATTTATAAGTTTATTTATTATTGACCAAAAAAATATTCAAACAAATTAAAATATGAAACACTGACTTTGTAGTTTTGTACTCAACACCGACACGTATGGCGTAGTTAATTAGTATTGTAACGAGACTTGAAATCACAGGCCAACTTGCTGTTTCTAATACCACCGAATATAAAATTGCGTATTTTGAATAATTAATTAATATACCTACAATACATTACAATATATTCTATTATATTACAATCAAATACATGCTAGAAATATTGCAAATGGAATCAACACATACATACATTTACCACATAATACTCAAAAACTAAATATTGTCCATATAAATTTAAGATCAATAGTTATTAATTTTTGTCTAGTTTTACAATTCATTCATTCATCTAAAATTGATATTGATGTTATTATATTAACAGAGGTAGGAATTTCCAAAAGCAGTAATCTTATGCAATTGTTTAATACTCATGGCTATGAAATGTACTGTAAACTTCGTGAGCAGCGAAGAGGTGGTGGCATTGTGATGTATATAAAAAATACCCACAAGTTCCAAATTCTAAATAATATATCACTAAACCATTGTGAATCTTTAATAGGGAAATTATCTACGTCACTTCATTACACGGCACTTATTTGTTCATTATATAGACCACCTAAAGAAAGCAAACACTTATTTATCAAAGAATTGAGAGAACTGTTGTGTAAGGACTCTTTTAAACGCTTAGATTTATACTTATTGGGTGATATAAATATCGACTTGAAGTCGCATAATAACATACGTGAATACTATATAAGTTGTATGGCCGAGTGTGGCCTAGCGAGTGCAATATCAGATCATACTAGAATCGAAAAACGAAATGATACTATTACGCGGAGTTGCATTGATCATATTTTTGCAAGAACGCGCTCGCTAGACCTTTACTCGGCCGCGCTCGGTACTGTTATGGCGGACCACCGTATGATTCTGTTCTCGTGCATAGGAAGCGGAGTTAAAAACATTATACAGAATGGTGCAAAAAATAAACAGCTAATTGATTATAATATATTAAAACCAAAGCTCAATGAAATAGATTGGAATGTAGCCGATAAGATGCAATGTCCGATAGAAATTTATAATTATATAAAAAATAAATTCGAAATATGTTACGAACAATCTAAATATACAAAAAAAAATACATTTGAATAGCAATAGAAACAAATAATTATGGGTAAATAATAAAATTAACAATATGTGCCAAAAAAGAGATTTACTTTTTAATCAGTGGAAAAAAGATACCAATAATCATATACTTAGATTAGAATTTAATAAACAGCGAAATAAAACTCAAAAGTTAATAGAAAAGTCTAGAAACAAATACTTTAATGATATAATTAACAATAATATAACTAATAAAAAGAAAATGTGGGATATATTAAATACACTGACTGGTCGCGTCTGTAAGTCAGTAGATGAAGCTGTAATCAAAGCATTTAAGAATAACAATTTATCATTAAAAAATATAGCTAACAATTTTGGTAAGGAATTCTGCGAAAACGTTACGAACATTTTACCTAGCTGCAGCAAAAAACTCATGTCAGAATCGGAATATATATTTCCAGAAAATAAATCTATGTTATTTAGAAAACCTACTAAGCGCGATATATTAACTATTATAAAAAGTCTAAATGCAAATAAATCGGCTGGTAATGATGAAATTCGATGTTTTGACGTGAAGATGTTAAGTGATAAGATAGCTAATGTTGTAGTTAAGTTGATAAACACTAGCATATCAGTAGGAAAATATCCACCCGAATTAAAAACCGGTATCGTAAGACCAATTTACAAAAAGGGATCGCATAGTGACTATGATAGCTATAGGCCAATAACAATACTGCCAGTCATTGATAAGGTAGTTGAAAAATATGTATCTCAACAAATTCACAATTTTTATACTAAACACAAATACAAGTCAAATACTCAACATGGCTTTCAATCTAATAAATCAACTACTATTTTGCTGTCTAAATTCACGGACGAAATAAATCAACACCTTAATGATAAAAAACATGTTATATTACTATTCATCGACTTTAGTAAAGCATTTGATATTCTTAGGCATGATATTCTTATAAAAAAACTTGACAATACAGGTGTCCGCGGGCCATTATTACAATGGTTCCAAGATTATCTCAACGGTAGAAAATACCGGGTTAAGATTGGCAATGACTTCAGTGACGAAGTACTGGTAACTACTGGAACAGCTCAAGGCTCTGTTCTCGGACCCTTGCATTATTTAGCGTACGTCAATGATATGGAAAACATAATAAAACACTGTTCCATATACCAATACGCTGACGATACATGTCTTGTAGCAGCTGATAAAGATTTAGCTAAGGCTGAACACTGCTTACAAATTGATTTCACTAACTTATGTAAATGGTCTCATGATGTTGGTCTAGTACTCAATGCTAGTAAAACTAAAATTATTCATGTCCGCTCTAACTACCTACTCAATTTTGATAAGAAAATCGAAGTAATCGCGCATAGTCACCAGTGCTTGCATGTTTTGCAAACAAATAGGACTGGTTGCAAATGTGAGTTGTTAGAGCAGGTTCCTCGTTACAAATACTTAGGACTAGTAGTCGATGACAGGCTTAATTGGGGTTATCATATTGACACAATTTGTGACAAACTGAGAGCAATGTTAGCTAAATTTGCTATCTTGAAATACAAAGTACCATTTAAAATATTACTAAATCTATATAATGCACTAGCAGAGTCAATAATTTCATATGGGATCACTAGCTATGGTAGGACATTTAAAACTTATTTGGACAAAATATACAACCTTCAACTTCGATTTTTAAAAATTATAACTCCTAATAAAATTAAAAAATCAATCTGCTCCGATGACGATGTATTGCCCTTATTTAAATATTGTAAAATCTTACCTGTTCATATAAAAATAAAAATGTGGCTATTAATTGAACAATTTACTAACAAAGAACTACAAATAAAAGTCAATCATAATATAACGACACGGAAAGTTGTTCAATCAAAACTAGTAATACCAAGAGTCAGAAACTATTACGGAAAACGAACAAATGCGTATTTAATACCAACTCTCATTAATGGCATACCAACTAAAACCCAATTGGAAATAACGGATAAAAATTGTAAACATAAATATAAACAATACTTTTATTCTTTACTTTCATAACAAGTAGTCTAATTTTAATCAAATCAAACCTAACGTAATAACATATCGATAATTGCAACATTCTGTATATAACAAACTCAAGTAGCAACAGCCGGCCGGCCGCCTGCGCCGAGCCGCAATCTATAACCGGTTCCTTATTGTCCGCTTCTGTGTAAACTATGTACCAAAACTGCTAATATTGTATTTTTGATGTTCTTATAAAGTAATATATGTGTAAACAAATGTCTACAGATTGCTCAAGAGTGTCTCAACATCCAGACAAACCCGTAAGGGTTTTTGTGATGTTTTTATAATTATATTGTGTTTTTCTTTTCATTAAATAAATTAAAAAAAAATAAAAATGAAAATCATACAAAAATATATAACACGCAAGAAATTCCGCGCGCAAATCCTATCATGTGACAATCTAGAATTACTTCAGTGTATTTTATTACAGTCAAACAAGCGAACGAAGTTTGGCAACGATGCTCTTGTTTCAACGTAGGGCATGTAGGTCAAGGTTAGGAAAGACGGCATCGTTGCACGAATAATGGTTGCCAAGCAAAAGAAATAAAATTGTATACATTGCCGTCAAAGGTCGTCAGTTTTATGTTATTTTATTGTTTTTTTAATGAACGGTAGAAAAGGAAATAAATCAATTTTTATATAAGATATTGATTTATAATAATTATAATATCGTCTGCATGCCATCTAGCAAGCCAATGTTTAAACTATGTATTTGGGGCTTTTGCTTGTCAAACTTGTCAAAAGTCACTCACAAATTTTGACACTAAAGAAATGTCAAAATTTTCCTAGATTTCATTATTGTTGTTCTTATTATACTTATACTGTAAGTGCCTTCTTAAAATGATCAATCGTGTGCACATTTCAGAATAGAAAAGTTATAAAATGATTAGTTTTGAACAAATAGTGTCTGTGTTTAGCGTATATGTCCAGACAAAAATGTATGGGCAATATCGAAGCATCCACCTTAAAAAAGAGGACTTGACACATGCTTTTTACTGGAAAAGAGATAATTCATCTTAGTCCTCTCGGGTGACAACGCATCTGGATTATATTTTTTTTATTGAGGATAGATGTCTATGGGTTACAGCAACCACTTATCATCAGGTGGACTGTGTGCATGTTTGCCACCTATCCCATAAACAAAACTTAAACGTCAGTTTTTTTTCGGCGATTAAATTATAATTGTTTTTAATTAATATTTCAGTCGCGCTAGAAGCGAAACACACCGAAATAACACACGGAGCGTTGATCACTTCCCGGGCAGAACATCTTCCCTGGCGGGAGATTTCCCCTTTTCTTTCCACGGCCAAACTGGTGACCAAACGACGTGATGTGAACATGCAATGAACAACCTTCGCAAATTCTCAAATTTCAAAATAGTGTCTAAAATATGATATTTCGTCCAATCAGGCCTTAGGGCTTTATTGGCTATATTTTAATTTCGATTCTTAATTTCCTGATAATAAGCAAAAAACGTTCAAATAAATTAACTTTTTTTTAACAACGGTAGAGCCACGCGACAGCTTTTGCTGTCGCACGGATGGGCCGGCTCGAACCGGGGTGTTACCACGACCTCACAGAAAACCAGCGTGAAGTAGAGGTTTACCTCTGCGTTTCGCTTGGTGAGTGCAGGTGGCCGGAGGCCCTTTTTACTGGGAATGAGGCATTCCATCTTAGTCCTCACGGGTGACAACGCATCTACCTTTTGATTTGTAATAGAGGATAGGTGTAGATGTCTATGGGCCGCAGCAACCACTTACCATCAGGTGGACTGTGTGCTCGTTTGTCACTCTTGTCCTATAAAAAAAAACACTGAATGTCAGACAAATATGCGTGCAGAGGAGAAAGAGCGCAAAGTGCTTTAACGTCGGAACTCCTCGCCTTAAGGAGTATAGGTATTTTAGAGTGCCCTACGAGCTAACGTCAGAGATCCTCGCCTTAAGTATATTTAAAAAAAATACCTGCGAGGTAGCGTCAAGCCTGGCGAGCAGCGCGTCGACGAGGCGCACGGCGTCGTACTCGTGCGTGAAGAGGAAGTGCAGCGCGGCGCGCAGCAGGCCGCGCGGCGTCGCGCTGCGCAGCGCCAGCTCGGCGTACGCGCCGCCCGCCAGCCGCTCGCGCCCGCCACTCTGCAACCCCGCTCGAGTCTACGGTCGCGCTCGCGTTAGTAGTTAGTACGTACGTGGCGGCAACGGGAACTGACATCGCGAAATCAACTTTGCGCCCTTGGATTAAGGTACAGTTTTGTTTCATCGCGCTTTTTGGCAAAAATGTTTAATTTAAAATACGAAATTGATTTTAACATTGGCGTAAAATAGAATTTTTTATTGCGTTTTTTGACACAAACAATGTTCAATACGAAATAGACTTACTACAGAATGTAAGGTAAATAATAAAAAAAAGAACAAAATAAAATTAGATATTAACAGAACGTAAATTAGATTTTATTTTAGCTTAAAAATCCATATGACTCCCTAGCCAATAATGCTAATTTTCGAAATAAATAAATTCGGAAATTTAATTCGACTAATTTAAAATGAAACTCAATCATACAACGTCGCCGCTACAATGTTGACTTTGATTGAACACACAGATAGGACTAGTGCCCATTAATCATATTAGTTTTGATAGGTTAAAATAACTCGTAAATTGATTTTTTTTTCAAACAAACTTAAAAATAAAAAAGTAACTAAAATTGGGACCGCCCTTGCAAAAATTCATTCATGAAATTACTTAGGTACCTAGCCTGCTTATGCTTCCTCTACACTACTCGCGAAGTAACTTCGACGAAGTGCTCGTCGAAGTCGATCGCAGTCCGAAGAACGTGACCACACACTCGTGCTACTTCGCAAAGAGCTCAGTCGTCTTGAGTCTTCCGCACCGTTAACATGAATGACGTTCTAGAGGCAGCTGCTATATGTACCTAATTGTGTGAACAGTACGACGTCAATGCGTGTACTAAATAAATAATTATGTAGAAAGTTACATATTTAATATTTATATATAAAAAAAATATTCATAACTGGCGTACGCCGAGTAGTGTAGTGAGACGATTCGTGTAACTTCGGGGTACTTCGCGAAGTCCTTTGACTTTGGCACAAAAAAACCGACAGCGATCGGAAGTCGCCCGAGGCGAAGCGAGGTTGGACGAAGTGAATCGAAGTATCTCTCTACACTATTCGCCTCATCCAACTTCGATCTACTTCGCGAGTAGTCTAGAGGAGGCATTACATTAACTCGGAGCGGCAACGCATCACTCCGCGCGCTGGCAACCGCGCAACGCGTCTTGTACGGCTTATTATCAAAGAAACCGAGCGGCGCCGGAGAGTACAGCGGAGGTGCTTAGTCAAACACTTATCACATCACCCTCTCTTTTTTTTATAGGATAGGGTGACAAACGAGCGTACAGTCCACCTGCCTGGCTGTTGTTACAGAGTGTGCTGGCGAGCTATCTAATTGGTATGGACGTTTAGGTTGTTTGTGTATTCTGACACCATATCATTTAGTAGATTAACAACCCTTTCTCCGTTCAAAGCTCCATCAATGAATACGGGTCCAATGATGTTGTCACCGTGAATAGCTGCCCAAACATTTACCGAAAATCTGTACAATTGGGCTGACTCACGCCAAACGCGCGGATTTTGATTTTTGGGTGCCCAATGATGCAGATTGTGCTGGTTCCACATGCCGTTTCTGGTGAACGTGCTTTCGTCAGTCCAACAAATTTGGGAAAGAAAGTCACTGTCCTCTTGAATTATACTCAGTAACCAGTGACAATAATTCACTCTTATTAATTTATCATGCGATAGCAGAGTATGTACTTTTCTAAACTTGAATGGGTGCCACTTTTCGCGCTTTAATATCGTATGGATGGTCCTGTGATGTACTTGACAATGCCTGGCGCTCTAGCGAAGGCGAGTTTTGGGTTGGTCTTCGAAATATTGTATATCACATTTTCAGTTAACTGGATTGGATTTTGTCGTGTAGGCAGTCGATCAGGACGTTGAGACCTTGGATCCACTGGCCGGTTTTCGCGAATGCGCTGAAGAGCTCCTACAATAGTGCGAGGATGTGAAGGGCATTGTCTTGAATGGCCATATCTCTCGCGATATGTCCTTATTGCAAGGGCGAAATTTTACGAGATTCTCCGTAAATTAGGATCCAGCTGCTGTGTAGTTCGGATGTGTATTTGCCATTACGATAACAAGTTTGCACAAGCACTAATAACATAAATAAATGCGTCCGTATTACAAGAGAAGTAAACGTACTTACTACATTAGAAAACGAAAACAAAGCGTCTTGATCGCAGTACCATAATCTAACTACTATCCTAATTACACAAAAATCTATACAAATAAATAAAATTGAAGTGTCTGTTTGTAATGTTAAAATAACAGCTTTTTACTAAATGCATATCAATGTATATACCGACCTTATAACAAAAACACAATTTTTAAAATTTTTGTCTGTCTGTCTGTTTGTTACGGCTAATCTCCGAAACGGCTGGACCGATTTAGACGGCACATTTCACTGGCAGATAGCTGACGTTATAAGGAATAACTTAGGCTACTTAGATTTGATAATAAGAATTAGGGTTCTGTGCAATATAATTAAAACCATAAATTACACGCGGGTGAAGTCGCGGGGAACAGCTAGTTATTAAATAAAACAATAGGTAAGCGTCCTTTTCGCGGAAGAGATCACAAGAATATTAGTCCAGATAATTATGCGCACTACTGTGAAGAAGTGTGTCAAGGACACATGTTCGGCTGGCACTAGAAAAGAAAAGCAAAAAAAGAATTCGATTTCGGTACGCGCATTACCCGCGCCGCCCGCTCGCCGACAAACGGATGTCTCCTTCCTTCAATTAGTATTGCTCATTCATTTTAATTTCAATGATGCGAAACATCGCACCATAACAATGGTCCGTGACCCCGGAAATGACCGCTGCGCGACAGTTGTCTAAGGCAGCCCGTACACACTCAATCTCGATTGCAACCACACAGTTCTGATCGCGATCATAGATCACGGGATCGCAGCACAACGTTTCACGTTCAATCATGATTTCGCCAGTCCGTGTATCGTAACCGCCGCGTTAACAACGTTTGTTGTCATGTCATATTAAAAAGTACTCTGTGGTCATGAATTTACATGAGATTAAAGTTGTAGTATCACTTGTTTTGGTTCTTACTTTGAAGAAAAGGATTCGAAAAAGGCAGTGGGTTAAACAGGGGCTACTTAAGAAAGAAATATAAACTCGCTTAAATCTACTAAAATAAATTCAACTAACTGCTGAAACTGACGATTATAAAAACTACTTCAGGATGGGGGAAAAAATCTTTCGATGAGTTACTACAAATGATAACTCCATATATTTTTTATCATATTTATATTATTTGTATTATATTTATACTGGGGAATCCATAGCTCTGTTAAAGATTCCAAAAGTATGATGAAATCTTCTGGTTAAAAAATTGAGGTAACGAAGGTGAATTCGCCGATTCAATCGGCGGCGACGGGGAGCTCGTGTCATCGACGCCCATTTTCATTGAAGTGCACAGCGAGACTGATGCGATCCTGCGCTTATCTAGATATTTTGTGATCAGATGCATCAATCCATCAATCTAATTCGTACATTATCAATCTGGAACGCGATCATTGATTTTGATCACCGATCGCGATCGAGATTGAGTGTGTACGGGCTGCCTATATACAGGTTGCTGTAAGATGCTATTTTCTAACATTTTAAATAAATACGTATATAGTAACGTTTAATGGAAATATCATTTCTTTATGAAACGAAAATGTGACAACGTATATGTGTGTTAAAGTCACCATTGTAGCGCAACGTTGTATATAATACTTTTTGGTGATATTAAATAGTTAATAATAATACGAGCATTAAGAAATTCAAAAACTGTCACTTCAACGTAAAACAAAAGTCAAATGTACCATACCAATGTGCTTAACCATTCCCGTGCGTGTAGCTAAAGCCCAACCGTAACGTAAACAAACTCGCATACACTCAACATTCCTCCAATCAATAAAACCCCTTTGTACATTTGTTTTTTAAATCGACGGAACTCACTCCTGTTTTTGGTTTATATAAAAGTACAAAAGAATTTTTATTGAAATTGCTTTAACACATATACAATATATATACATATATATCATTAAATTATATATACACAAATACCGAAATTTCAGAGACGTTATGGGCAGCAATATTATTACCAGTACGTTAGGTCTAATTTAAAACCGCACGCGCGCGCCTTCACTGTATTTTTTAAGTTTTCATCGCTTTTATCACATTAAACAGTAATAATGCTAAAATCTACTAAGATACAATAAAAGTCAGTGCAGATTCATATTTCAGGATACTTCTTCATACGGTAAATGTGACGAAATCTATCAAAGCACAAGAAAGACGCGCGCAGTTTTAAAATGGACGATCTCTATGAGAGTATCGGATTAGAACAGAGATTCATGCTCGTGCTTCATGATCATTAAAAGTATGTTTTAAATGTGCATGATACTCGATTTCTGTTTATGTTGATGGTTCAGGTAAATGAATCGTTCAATATTGGACTGTAATAATCGACAAACCCTAGTTCAATGGCCTCATAAGATATAATGTACAATATTCAGAATTTGAGCTGATACATAAACTTTTTCTATGAGGAATAATTATATTATTTGAATACGTAATATATAATTATTAATTTATAAATATTTAATATAATGTTATACTATTAGAAAACACAAGCATTTTATATAATATGGTATAAAAATAATAATTATTGTAAACTGTAATGATGATTTGAAATTTAACAGTGTGCGAAATAATACGTACACAAGCACCCACACACAAACATTTAAGTGCAAAATTCGCACGATTTATTTCATTTATTAATTCAAATTAATAAGCGATGACTCCCACATAACCTGTAAATTCAGAAATATCATGAGAGATTGTCACAGCAATGGTTAATGAAAATGGCAGCACACCACATACATACAGACATAAATTCATTTCATCATATTTCAATTAAAAGACCTTAGATATCGACAATAAAATATTAAAAGGTTTGAAGTTAGATTACAATTCGTAAGTTTATTACTAATTTTTTTTTAAGTTTTACATATTTATAAGTAGGTATATGTTAATATTTTTCATTTTACATTTCAAAGCATTTTGTGATAAGCCATGAAAACATGTCTGTAGTATTTGAAGAGCGTCATAATAAATAATAACGAAGGTAAAATCACTCATCCCATTACCCCACACTCTGTGATGGAGTTACCTGTAACAATGCCGGTCCCAATACGGGCACCAGGAATCCCTGGTGGAGGAGATCGAGGAGTTCTTTTTTGATAGACGGGTGGGCTACCTGAATAATAGAAAAATAGGATGAGCATTGTAAAAAAACACATATCACTGTTGGGTTTCATAACATTCGACAATGGGATATCATCATCATCATAATTACAGCCCTTCACAAGTGCACTGCTGAACATAGGCCTCCCCCAAGGAATGCCACAAAGCACGGTCCTGAGCCACCTGCGTCCATCGACTTCCTGCATGTCTTAACAGGTCGTCACTCCATATAGTTGGGGGTCGCACTACACTTCGTTTACCGGTATAAGGCTGCCACTCGAGAACCTTTCTTCGCCATCGGTTGTAGGTTCTTCGAGCTATATGGTCTGCCCTTTGTCACTTCAGCTTACTAAACCATTGGTATATGTCGGTCACTTTAGTTCTACTGCGGATATCCTCATTTCTAAGTTTATCACGCAGAAAAACCCCAAGCATAGCCCTCTCCGTAACTCGCTGAGCGACCTTGATGGGATACGCTAAGAAGATTTCATAGCCTTCATAAAAAACGACGTTGTTATCATCAAGTTTTATTTATAGGTTGATAATTTTTTTGTTCTGGTTAATTTCTAATATGACTATAAACCTGAAAAATTATCTTTTTTTGTAGTTTTGTTTTGCTTGTAGTTAGTTCTAGGGAGCAGGTGGAATTTCAAGTATTTATTAAAATGATGAAATGTCTTGAATTCCTTTTGCTATGACGAAATTATCGTTGTCAAATTATGTTAAAAAAAATATTCAACTAATATGAAGGCATTTAAAAAGAAAAACCATTCAAATACTCAAAATTCAAATTTTAAAAAAAAAGAACGTGTTGTAGTAGACTGGCATTTATAAATTGCTCTAAATGCCTTAACTAAACGATATATTTTGACTAAAATAATATTTAAAAAAAACTTTTTAACTTGTTACCTGTAGACTGACATTTATAAATTTCTCTAAATGTGTCAACTAAACGATACATTTTGACTAAAATAATATTTAAAAAAAACTTGTTAACTTGTTACCTGTAGACTGACATTTATAAATTTCTCTAAATGTGTCAACTAAACGATACATTTTGACTAAAATAATATTTAAAAAAAACTTTTAACTTGTTACCTGTAGACTGACATTTATAAATTTCTCTAAATGTGTCAACTAAACGATACATTTTGACTAAAATAATATTTAAAAAAAACTTGTTAACTTGTTACCTGTAGACTGACATTTATAAATTTCTCTAAATGTGTCAACTAAACGATACATTTTGACTAAAATAATATTTAAAAAAAACTTTTAACTTGTTACCTGTAGACTGACATTTATAAATTTCTCTAAATGTGTCAACTAAACGATACATTTTGACTAAAATAATATTTAAAAAAAACTTGTTAACTTGTTACCTGTAGACTGACATTTATAAATTTCTCTAAATGTGTCAACTAAACGATACATTTTGACTAAAATAATATTTAAAAAAAACTTTTAACTTGTTACCTGTAGACTGACATTTATAAATTTCTCTAAATGTGTCAACTAAACGATACATTTTGACTAAAATAATATTTAAAAAAAACTTTTAACTTGTTACCTGTAGACTGACATTTATAAATTTCTCTAAATGTGTCAACTAAACGATACATTTTGACTAAAATAATATTTAAAAAAAACTTGTTAACTTGTTACCTGTAGACTGACATTTATAAATTTCTCTAAATGTGTCAACTAAACGATACATTTTGACTAAAATAATATTTAAAAAAAATACTTTTTAACTTGTTACCTCTGCCACGGCGTTGCAAAACTCAAGGGAATCAATGAAGAGTGTTAGTTTGTGCATATGCTTGAGGTCATCGGGGGTGAGACGGTCGATTTTGTCGTCAAGTGTTCGCGGAAGCAAGGAGTACAGCCCGCTTAGACCTAGAAAACGGAATCAGTCACATGAATAAACAATTTTAAGGTCACATCAGAGGTATCATTTATTAAGAGATCGTAAACGAATGAGACAATAATATTAAATTGATAATTTTAACAACCCCCGAAACCAAATACATCTTCAAACGGTAGAAAATATTTTTTTTAGTCATAGCTAAGAACCAAGATTGTTCAAGTCAAGTTACCTTCCAAACAGTGGTAGAGCTAAGCGGTGGCTTTTGCTGTCGCACGGATGGGCCAGCTCGAACCGGGGTGGTACCACGACCTCACAGAATACCAGCGTGAAGTAGAGGTTTACCTCTGCGTTGCGCTTGGTGAGTGCAGGTGGCCGGAGGCCCAATTCCCCCCCCCCCCCCCCGCCCATCAACATGGTAGTGGAATTAAATAAAAGACTACCCCAGGAGGGTACCAGCACCCCTGGAGAATCCCTCGCTGAGCATCCACGACCAAACTACTCCACTCCTGGGCGTAGGTGCTCAGGCTGCCCCGCGTATTCTGGGGGGGGGGGGGGGGGGGGGGCGAAATTCCGCTCAAGACGAAACCTGCTCGGGGCAAGCGGAGCAAGAAGACAAAGGCAACCCCTGCCACGCTTACCGTGGATTTCTGCAATATCAGGGGACTTCATTCAAACCTTAACGCCGTCCAATACCATCTGGAGATAGCTAAGCCGGCCTTGCTCTTTCTTACCGAGACACAGGTGTCCTCTCCGGCTGATGCTTCGTATCTCTCCTACCCGGGGTACAAATTAGAACACTCGTTTGTGCTCCGGGCTGGAGTTTGCGTGTATGTCAGAGAGGATATCTGTTTTCGACGCCTCGGCAGCCTTGAAGGTACGGACCTGTCCATCCTATGGCTGCGCGTAGACAGCGACGACCGTCCCCGCGTCTACGGGTGCCTCTATAGGTCCCATAGCGGTAATGCCGACACAGACCGACTCATAGACCACGTCCAAATGGCTGCAGACTCCGTGCTACAACAGGTCCCATCCGCAGAGATCGTGATACTCGGTGATTTCAACGCCCACCACGCTGAATGGCTTGGTTCTCGTTTAACCGATCATGCGGGTAGATCTGTCTATGACTTTGCTTTGGCATATGGTCTAACACAACTGGTTACTTCGCCTACGCGGATCCCAGATGTGGAAGACCATATACCTTCCCTGTTGGACCTTCTGCTGACCTCTCATCCGGACGGATATCAGGTCTCCGTCGATGCCCCTCTGGGCTCTTCGGACCATTGTCTGATCCGGAGTACGGTGCCACTCACGCTCTAATCGCAGTTGCGATCTACAGCTTGCCGCCGTGTTTGGCACTATAGGTCAGCTGATTGGGACGGGATGCGGTCTTTTTTTGCATCCTACCCTTGGGGGCGGGTTTGCTTCTCGCCGGAAGATCCCAGCGTTGTTGCCGATTCTGTTGATGATGTGGTACTTCAGGGTATGGAACTTTTTATTCCATCCTCTGTGGTGCCCATCGGAGGCAGATCCCAGCCATGGTTTGGTCGCTCCTGTAAAATAGCATCACGCTATAAGCAGGAGTGCTTCCAGGCCTGGGCTGACGCATCAACGTCTCGGGATGTAAACACCAGCGCACTTAAAAAGAAGTATAATTCCGCCTCCAGGTCCTTCAAAAGCGTCATTGCCAAGGCAAGGTCTGAGCACATCGGCAGAATTGGCGAGAAGCTAGTTCGCCTTCCTTCGGGAACCCGTGCATTCTGGTCTCTCGCCAAGGCTGTCCAAGGGAACTTCTGTCAGCCATCTCTTCCATCTCTGCACAGAGAGGACGACTCACTGGCCCATGCCGCAAAGGAGAAAGCCGATCTGTTGAGCTCTCTTTTTGCGTCCAACTCGACTCTAGATGACGGGGGGAACACACCGCCGACCATCCCGCGATGTGAGTGCTCCATGCCGGATGTGCTATTTACACAGCGCTCGGTCCGCAAAGCACTCTTCTCCCTGGACGTCAACAAGTCGAGTGGGCCCGATGGAGTCCCTCCCATTGTGCTGAAGACGTGTGCTCCGGAGTTGGCACCGGTTTTAACGCGTCTTTTCCGGTACTCCTACTCCCAAGGCGTAGTCCCGAACTCATGGAAGACAGCTTTGGTGCATCCGATCCCTAAAAAAGGCGACCGCTCAGACCCGTCCAACTACAGGCCTATCGCCATCACCTCCTTGTTCTCCAAAATAATGGAAGCCATTATAAACTGCCAGCTCATGAAGGTACCTTGAGGATCACCAGCTGATTAGTGACCGCCAGTACGGTTTTCGTCGGGGTCGATCAGCTGGTGATCTTCTAGTCTACTTAACTCATAGATGGGCGGAGGCAGTAGAGTCCAAGGGGGAGGCATTAGCCGTTAGTTTGGACGTAGCAAAGGCCTTTGATCGGGTCTGGCACAAAGCGCTTCTTTCGAAGCTTCCTTCCTATGGGCTTCCCGAGAAATTGTGCAAATGGATCACCAGTTTCCTTGCTGATCGGAGCATCAAGGTCGTAGTAGACGGTGAATGCTCTGATTTCAAGCCTATCAACGCTGGTGTTCCACAAGGCTGCGTGCTATCACCAACGCTGTTTCTCCTGCATATCAATGATATGTTGTTAACTGGCAGCATTCATTGCTATGCGGACGACAGCACTGGTGATGCCTTATATACCGGCCGTGCCAATATTTCTCGGGAAAACGTCGCCGAGTACCGGGACAAACTTGTGTCTGAAGTCGAGTCTTTGCTTAACAAAGTCTCGGATTGGGGGCGACTAAATCTAGTCCAGTTCAATCCCCAGAAGACACAAGTTTGCGCGTTTACCGCTAAAAAGAACCCCTTTGTCGTATCTCCTCAGTTTCAAGGCACTCCCCTTACTGCCTCAGCCAGTATCGGAATCCTTGGCGTCGATATATCGAATAGTGTGCAGTTTCGTGGTCACTTGGAAGGGAAGGCCAAATTGGCCTCTAAAAAGCTTGGCGTGCTCAGCAGAGCGAGACTGTATTTCATGCCGGCACATCGCTTGCAACTTTACAAAGCGCAAGTTCGGCCCCACATGGAATACTGTTCTCATCTCTGGGCCGGGGCACCCCAGTGCCAGCTCCTTCCACTTGACCGCATCCAGCGCAGAGCGGTTCGAATCGTCGACGACCGAGTTCTTTCTGATCGGCTCGATACACTGGCACTGCGTAGAGATGTTGCATCTCTTTGCGTATTTTATCGCATTTACCACGGGGAGTGCTCTGAGGAATTGTTCGGACTAATTCCAGCCGCTCATTTTCACCATCGCACATCGCGACAAAACTCGCGTTACCATCCATACCATCTGGATGATTGGCGGTCCACGACTGTGCGATTTAGAAGAAGTTTTCTCCCTCGCACGACTTCCTTGTGGAATCAATTACCACCAGCGAATTTTCCGGACCGATACGACTTAGGAACCTTCAAGAAAAGAGCTTACACCTTTCTAAAAGGTCGGCAACGCATCTGCAATTCCCCTGGTGTTGCGGTTGTTCATGGGCGGCGGTAGTCACTTACCATCAGGTGAGCCGCATGCTCGTTTGCCCCCTATTCTATAAAAAAAAAAAAATACGAAATCCATATCGGTTCATCCGTTTGGGAGTTACGATGCCACAGACAGACATACAGATATACACATTAAACATAATACACCATTCTTTTTCGTCGGGGGTTAAAAATAGAGTAAGGCTAGCAACAAGCAGATAATTATGACATTCAGAACACAAACAGTTAAGTTTTTTTCCAAAGTATTGTCTCTGGCGGTGTAATAAAATAAGGAACTGTGATTCAGACCTATATTAAGGTTGTAGCACGAATAGGTCGGCTCGACCGGGGAAGGACAACGCCCTTTCAGAATACCAGCGTGAAATAGCAGAATTAATGCTGCTGTGTTTCATATGGCGAACGTAGAGAACAGAAGACCCTTTGTACTGGAATCGGGGCGGTTCATCTTAGTTCACAGTGGTGACAATGCATTTGTATTTGATTCTTCATCCAGGATCGATGTAAAGACACATCTGTGATAAGCCACAACATCTACTTACTATCAGGTGGGCTGTGTGCTCGTTTGCCACCCTTATTATTTGAGAAAACTTATACACATGCACAAGCGTACTCGGACAAAAGTAACGCACATTAATAATGTTTTTTTTTATAGGATAGGGTGACAAACGAGCACACAGTCTATCTGATGGTAAGTGGTTGTTGTGACCCATACACATCTACATCTATCGTCAATAAAGAATCAAAATGCAGATGCGTCGTCACCCGTGAGGACTAAAATGGAATGCCTTTTTTCCAGTAAAAAGGGTCTCCGGTTCTCTACAATCACCATACGAAACACAGCAGTGTCAAGCTGCTATTTTACGCTGGTATTCTGTGAGATCGTGGTCCTTCCCCGGTCGAGCCGACCCATTCGTGCTACAACTATATCACTAATATAGCTGCAGCATGGCTCTGCCAGATGTAAAATGTATGTACGCGTGTATACTGCGTTATGTGAACTAGTGGAGTTAAAAGAGTAGACGTGAGCAGTAGAGATTTAAAATAAACCTAGCAAGCTAACAGCATAACAAAGTGGCGAAGCAATCAGCTTTGTAGCGGTTTCTAACGGAAAAAAATTCAAAATAGGAGGTTCAGATGCCTGGGTGATCAGTAATCGATTGCTGAAAACAGAATTTGAAAATTCGAAACCGTTCTCGAGATAATCGTGGGACAGACGGACAGACATCGTGAAATCAATAAGTGACTTCGCAAGCTTCGCGACTTAATAATAAGAGTAGGTTCTTTTCATGACGGTTCCGAAGTACTATTGATAGGGAAAAATTGCTGGTGGTAGTATATTCCATAAGGAAGTTGTGCAAAGAAGAAAACTTCCTGTAAAAATAATATTATCTAATGTATTATTACCTGTAGCGAGCACGGGACAAGTGTTGCCGGCCAACATGCATTTCGCGAGCGGTTCGCAGCGGGCGGACATCTTGGCGCACAATAGCAGCGCGTCGCGAGCCGCCGAGCCCGTGCCGCCCTCACGATGCACCGACGTCAGGAGGAGCCGCCCGATTACGAACCTGCAACAGGACGCCGTGCCACCGTGTAGACGCGGCGTAACAATATCCACCACCGCTTGCCACCCCATATGTTAAGCTGCCATCAACTATGGCAAATTCTTGGGGATTTTGAATTTGACACTCTACGGGGGAGGTCTATGTTCAGTTATACTTTTATAGGCTGTAAGGGATGGATGGCATAGGACATTATTAGTATATCCTATAATTTCATCAGCTTGTAAACATTGTCTCTTCTATTGCAAGAAAGAATTGATATGATTATCACGCGTGGGCGTTCGTTTTCGCGGAATTTTATACCTTTGACACTGCTTCCCGTTTCGGATCTTAGTATTTTTGATCTAAGTCAAGTAGCATCACATGTGATTAGACAAGCGATCTAGTAAGTAGGTTGTCACTCATCTCAATATTCAAAGCAAATCTACCGTGCGGCGCCTGTTCGTGTTGTGATTTAGCATGACCTGACGTTTCACTCGTTGTGCTGCTTACTGTACTAATAATTAATGCTAAAGATTCGACGCCCGCGGTGCGATAAAATGGGGAGACACGACGCCGCCTGTTGTGCTTTCTGTAGCACTTACAGGCCTTAAGACACGCCTGCCGTAGAGCCAATAGGCGCGTACGCGTAACGCGGACAGTGCGCTTTAACATTAACTCCCGGTCACACACTCGTTAAGTGACGTGGGAAGTAGCGAGGAAAGGGGGCCGAGACGTAGTGGCCACAATACTCGTCATGCGGCACGTCATGCTCCTCGTCATGCCAATCACTCCCTGTTTTGTCGGTTTTTTGGGCACGAGTCAAAGGACTGGCAATATAAGCGCGAGTGGCTGCAAACGCAGTCTGAATCGAGCGCTTGTTACGGAAGCGTCGTTCTATTGCGATGAATAGATGTCAACCACCATCTCCGTTGGCAAGAACGACGACGTATATTTCTTTTTGTATGACATTGACATAATTAGCTATACTAAATAAGCACATAGCGCGCATGTTGTTGCATTAAACATGGTGTTGCAAACGCGAGAAACCTAGTGCGGAGCGTCGCGATTAATAGCTATGTCTACAAGCTTTTACACCTGTGCGCTTTCCTGTTTATCTTGCGTCTTCCTCTAACGCATGAATAGAATAGAATAGAATAATTTTCTATTCATTATAGATCACATGTGTAATTCTTATTGAAAGTCATTTTTTACTTTACCACTGGTTCGAAAAAAAAACCTCCGTCCTGGGAAGAACCAGCAAGAAACCCAGCGGGACTTTTTTTAAAGCAAATTTTACAATAATGGTTATACAAACTATATAAGTACAAAATTTATTTTAGAAACAGCTTGGAAGCGATCACCTCATTCCCAGGGGTTATTATCGACCATGTATTCATTTATACTATAATAACCCTTTTTATACAGTTTCAACTTAACAAAACATTTAAACTTGCTAATAGAGAGAGCCTGTACACTTTCCGGGACCCTGTTGTAATAGCGTATACATTGCCCCAAGAATGAATTACTGACTCTGTGGAGTCGAGAAACTGGTATCACTAGCTTGTGTTTGTTCCTAGTGTTTACAGAATGCACATCACTTTTTTTACTAAAACTACCTTTGTTTTTGTGAACATACATTAAAATATTTATTTCTTTAAATTTATCTCTAAGAGACTCCATAGATGCCTGAGCAACCATAGCGCATGCGCTAAAACTAGTTCGACAACAGCGCATGCCTCTAGCGAACGCTGATCCGTCAGCGGTGGGTTCGCATGCAACATTTCGTGCAGTTTAACTTAACTTAACTTATCTTCACGCACAATCCCTGACGGGGTAGCCAGAGAGAACAGATTGCCAAGTGTCACGATCCTTACATACCTCTTTCGCTTCTTTCAGATTCATTATCTTCTTCATACATGCACGTCTAGGTATCCGAGTACTCTTGACCCTCCCCTCTTCGAGCAGTTTGCTCACATGGTCTTCGAAAGTTAGTCTCGGTCTACCTCGACACCTTTTAATATTAACTTTCGCGCTATATATTTTCTTCACCATTCGGTCTTCACTCATTCGCTCAACGTGCCCAAACCATCGAAGCACGCCCTTATCAATTTTTGTGATAAGGTCATCTTTCAAACCTGCCATATTGCGAATCTCTTCGTTTCGCTTTCGGTCGACTATGGTAACGCCGCACATTTTACGAAGAGATCGCATCTCCACTGCATTCAACTTGCTTTTATGCTTCTTCTGGCATACCCAGGTTTCGCTGCCATATAACAAAGTCGGTACCAACACTGCGTTATGTATTGCAAGGCGTGCACTCTTCACTACGCCTTGCCTTTTGACTAACGCAGTCAGGGCACCATTGACTTTGTTCCCGGCAGCGACACGCCTGTCCACATCTAAATCACATCTTCCACCCCGGCTAAAAGCACTCCCCAAGTATACAATTTCATTTACCTGTTCTAGACATCGTGCAGTTTAGTAAACAAAATGGTGAAACACAAAGTTACAACATTAGATAGTGAGTGTTATGTATCGTAATTTGTGGCTCCATCATTTTCAAAAGCTTGTCGAAAGTGGCTTTAGTCATTCGTGTGAAATTTTTCAAAGGAATGTCATTGTTTAGCTCTAAATCTTTCAATATTGTGTTATTCTGTTTCTTCAAATAATCTTTCATCCAGATTCTCCTTTTCTTGCGTTCTCCCTACACTTAACACAAAATGTGCCGCACTAATAGCTACTAGTGCCGCATCCATCTCAAACCAAACCTAACCAAGGCGCGTGAGGTATAGACGAGTTACATGCGACAAGCGCACGGGTATAGACGATAAGCTGCATGCGTTTTAAGGCACAGCGCTTGACGCAAGACGAATTGAAAGTTGAAACGCAAAATGAACATGAAAGCAAAATTGAGGGCGCACTGGTATATACATAGCTAATTGCGCGAGTAGAGCAGTGTGTGGCCAGAGGGGGCAACATCGCGGCAGCGCGAGGAGCAGAGCGAGGAGCAGGGCGAGGAGCATAGTGTGGCTGAGGCGTTAGTATAGTAATACATTTAAGTGGCATCTAGCACATAACTATAATACGTAATTTAGGCATGGCTTTTGAGGTGACTCTGATGTGACACAACTTGTGTAATTTGGCACGACATAGAACTCAGTATGAGCTAAAATATTATCAGAAGGGAATAAAGAAAGATAACTTTCTTTTCTACAAATTGTAAACATCCAGCGCCCACAGAAGATTTAGGTAGGGTGCATCCTTTGTACAAAAATGTAATTGAAAAGTAGTGATACATTATTTTTTTTGCTATTTAAGGCCAAGCAGTATGTTGTGAGTTATATTTAACTACAAATATATACCTATATTTATGGTCTTAAAACATGAATTTAACGTAAAAATCTAGATCGTCTTTCATTTCGTATAAAAATGAGTAACAAATAACACGTATTGAAAGTCACTCTTTTGTTTAATTCTCTAATTCAAAAGTATCTAAAATTTATGCGACGAGAGTTCCTGCTTTTAGCAGGGTTCCTAAACTCTAATTATTTTTCCAATAGATAATAAAAAAAACCCATCGCGTCGCTCGCCCGCCCGGTTAGCGCTCGCTCCGTACCACAAAACTGTGTACTTATCGGCGAAAGGCGACGCCCGTCACACAGATTGCGATACTTAAGCGACAGTGGTTACTGCGAGACGTTGTCATAATATTTATCAAATCACGCCGAACAGACTTTAGTACATATGTTAACTAATGCAACCCAAATTATTCTTAAGAAGCAACTAATTAAATAAAAGTATAGCTTTTTGGAAACCAGTAACCTAATTTATATCACGAAATATATAGTAATTGTTAATTATCATTTCGCTATTTGGACGTCGTTACACAAGAAAAATCCAACCCATAGTCGTGTCAAAAATGAGTTATGTATTCAAAAATAGCCCTTAAGATCTAATATTTTACAAAATAAAAGAAATTCTCACATAATGTTAGCCAATAGAGAGAAAGGAAGTCATTATTACTAAAACTAATACAAGATTTTTATAAAAAAGTCTCACCAATAAGAAACTTAAAATGTCAATATTTCAAAAGTAATCTCCTTTTGTGGGTTAGATCACTTTTCCATAACAACGTCCATTCGACAGTTGTATTTGCATACTGAACGGTATTTACAAAAATAAAACTAGTATACTTACTCAGCCTGCGATCCGTTTTGCGTGTGCGTCATAAGAAAGAAGAGGTCAATGAATTTCATATTTTGCATTAGGACTACGCACAGTTGATTGAGCACAGCGACCAACTGACCTGAAACATACGCACCTTGAAATTTGTAGCACGATCTACGAATACAAATTGGGACCTTGTTCACATTAGAGCAAATTAGATTGACAACTAGTTTTTGGAGGTGTTTTTAATCGTTACCCTTTAGTTATTACTGCAAGCTAAATCGCTGTGTGATATCATATAGGAGAATTTATTAATCTATTTAATCTCAAAGGTTTGGTAAGGAAGGACAATAATAGGATAAGCAAGAAAGATTTGATGGTCTTCGAAAGGATGATAGAATAACCATCTCGAATATGTAAATAAAGCGTAGACTGAAAGCGCGGCAGTTTTAAAGTTGCGAGACATCTGGCTCTGGAATTGTCAACCTACCTGCCACGCAAGATTTTTTTTTATAGGAATAGGGTGACAAACGGGCACACAGTCCACCTGATGGTAAGTGGTTGCTGCGGCCCACAGACATCTACATCTATCCTCTATTACAAATCAAAATGCAGATGCGTTGTCACCCGTGAGGACTAAGATAGAACGCCTCGTTTTCAGTAAAAAGGGCCTCCGGCCACCTGCACTCACCAAGCGAAACGCAGAAGTAAACCTCTACTTCACGCTGGTTTTCTGTGAGGTCGTGGTACCACCCCGGTACGAGCCGGCCCATCCGTGCAACAGCAAAAGCTGCCGCGTGGCTCTACCACTGTTACGGTATTTGTTTAGATTACAGTAAAACGTCCGTGTTTACCTGCCGATTATTACAGGCAAAATAATAAAATGCCTGCAAGTTGTAGGATCCTGGCTTTATAAGAATATCCACTACCCCATATAGTTCTGTGGGTGCCGTAAGAGGCGAAAGAGGGAAATAAAACAGGAGATGGGCGGAAACGTCTTAATAATATTAGTAATAACTAAAAAATAAAAACCTATGCGGCAATCTATGGGGGAGGCCTATGTGCAGCTGTGAACTTTGATAGACTGTAACGGAGTTGTAGGAACTGGGTTCAAAGCCAATCGAAGCTAAACTTTGAAACTTACTAATATAACAACAATTTATTCATTTTCCAAGATGCCTCTTAGTAATTTCTTCTGTTATTACTAGCTTTCTTACACTTTATAACACACTCAAATAATGCAATTTCACATCTACTTACATGATACAATTTCCCCTTTCCATCATCAGACATCCATATTTGGTAGAGCAACGCTGCAGCTATATTATGATTGTAGCACGAATGGGTCGGCTCGACCGGGGTAAGACCACTCTCTCACAGAATACATGGCGTAGAGAACCGGAGAACCTTTTTATTGGAAACGAGGCATTCTATCTTAGTCTTAAGGGGTGACAAAGCATCTGCATTTTAATTCTTAATCGAGTATATTAAATGTAGATGTCTATGGGCCACAGCATCCAGTTACCATTAGGTAGACTGTGTTCGTTTGTGACATTTTATCTATAAAAAAAATATTAATAGACGATCGGCGGGATTCAACCCTCTTGCTGGCGATATTTCATACATTACAACTAAATGGAATGCTTCGTCTTTTGTAATGCGCACAGAATTTGTATGAAACAGGAATAATTTGTTTTATATATTATATAATCTCCGCGCACGAAAAGGAATAGAACATTCAAACTGACATTTCGTTTAACTTTGCGTGGGTTGTTTAGAAGTGCAAAAATTAATAAGGCGGACTGAATCTCGCTATACAAGTCAGCGAGGCACCCAAAATAAGTCAGCTCGCTTGTACGTACAAGGGGTCACGCACACATTCACACTAATAATAAACCTAGCAAGCTAACAGCATAGCAAAGTGGCGAAGCAATCAGCTTTGTAGCGGTTTCTAACGGTTGCCGTTGAGCAATCAGTTTCAAAATAGGAGGTTCAGATGCCTGGGTGATCAGTAATCGATTGCTGAAAACAGAATTTGAAAATTCGAAACCGTTCTCGAGATAATCGTGGGATAGACGGACGGACAGACGGACAGACATCGTGAAATCAATAAGTGACTTCGCAAGCTTCGCCACTTAATAAGTCTAGCGCCCGCCATTACGCAACAAACGTCGTCCGCGAGAAGTAGTTGTCGTAAGTAAAAACAAAAATCAATATACCATCTTGCGTGGTTAAACTTTGTAAAAATCATAGTGGTTTTATTAAAAAACATCAAGGAATTACCTTTCATACGTGATTCAGTAATTATAATCACTTATTTGAGAATTTTATCTCTTAAATTAAAATGCTATTTTTGGAACACAAAACATGGGTCACGTGATCAGTGTTGTTAATTATTTACAGGGAAAATTACCCGAAATTTGGGAAATTGCTATTTTTACCCACGTTGGCACGGATACGGTATATATGTTTGCCCAACAACCTCTTAAGGTTGTTTTATATGCACTTTTTTGTTACAATTTTCCTGAAAAATTACCCGATCGATTATAATGGGGTTTTATGCATTTATGGCCATAGTCCATTATGTTGCGCTGTAATCGTGATTTAATTATTTTTTATGCCATGTTTAACTTATTATATAAATCTCCTTATTTTCTAAGATTTTCTAAAACCAATGAAGTATGGAGAAAAAACTTAATTAATATAGTTAGAGAGAGTGAAACGAAAATGATTGGCTTCCATCCAAATCGAGTGTAATTTGTAGTGTCCATTTTGATACTAAAGACTTATACACATCGAAAAAAGGAATGCTTCGAGTTGTTACTTATGCAGTACCAAAAAAGGTAAGTAAATTACATACCAGTCTTAGATAGCTTTACAATGTTGCAAAATTTTAAATAGACCCAAATTCTATTTTCTTTGTTATTGGACTGAATCCGTTCAAAATAAACATCTAAATGTTCATGTGAAGAACTACATCTTATTTTTTTTTAGTTTTTTTACTTTACCAAATATTTCTATTGCTGTAAAAGAGGTGCGTAATGACAAGTACTACTTATCACATTATAAATTTCGTCAGAAGTAATCATACGTAAATCAGTAAAATTGCTTAACTTTTACTGTTTTTTGCATTATAAATATCTTTATTCTTTAGAACCCACCAGTGTTAATGGCAGCTGCTTCAAGTTCAAACAACCACTGACCATTGAACAGTCTAGTTCTTTAAGCTCATACTTTGAATTTGATCAAGGTCAGACCAATAGTTTTTGAGTTATTCTTAATAAATTATATTGAAGTCGGCTGTACAAATTTTTTAATTTTAAATTATTTGTAAATTTTTGCTGTACTACAATCAATTACAAACATTTAAAAAAACAATATGTGAATTATCCTCTAGTGTGAACAAGCTCCTATTATGTTTCTAGCAGAGAAAATGTAAGTTGGCTTATGTATTACACTTACTTTCTAAGTTTTTGGGAAGTAAATCGTTTCTAAAACCACTGAGAAGTTTGAGCAACGGTCGGAGGAAGGGCTCAGCTGCTATCACCTGTAAAAAAATTCGTTATGTGTAGGTTAGTAAACGAACTAAGCATGAAAAAAAAATACCATGGAATGTCGAAGAATGCAAATCAAAAATATTGCGCGATTTTTTGGTGGGGATGACGAGATTGGGGAGTGAATTATCAAGGATAGATAGATTAGATAGATTTTATCTCGTTGTGAACTGTTTTGATGATATTTTTCTACCGAATTCAAAAAGGAGACAGTACTCAATTCGACAGTATGTTTTTTTATGAGTGTTACCTCACAACTTTTTTCTGGGTGAACCGATTACGATGATTATTTTTTTATTTGAAAGTTGGTGCTTCTCATGTAGTCCCAGATAAATTTGATCAAGGTCTGACCAATAAATAGTTTTTGAATTATTCTTAATATCTGATATTGAAGTCGGTTGTACAAAATGTTTAATTTTTAATGTTTTTAATTAACGTAACACATAAATTAACAATCCATTTAATGGTATACGGTCATTGTAGTCCACTGCTATGAAATTCTACCAAGGGAGGTTACAACTGCCATTGTCACCCCTGAGGATTAAGATGGAATGCCTCACACTGTCGTTATACTGTAATACTAGCTCTAAAAACCGTAAACTGCACTGACTTAGCAATGTTCTCCAGACTTAATTACGGTCACGACGATTAGCCTCAGCGGGGACTAGCTTTTTTTTATAGGATAGGGTGACAAACGAGCACCAGTCCACCTGATGGTAAGTGGTTGTTGTGGCCCATAGACATCTACATCTATCCTCGATTGCGAATCAAAATGCAGATGCGTTGTCACCCGTGAGGACTAAAATGGAATGCCTCTTTTCCAGTAAAAAGGGTCTCTGGTTCTCTACACTCACCATACGAAACACAACAGCGTTAAGCTGCTATTTTACGCCGGTATTCTGTGAGAGCGTGGTCCTACCCCATTCGAGCCGACCCATTTTCTATCTGCGCAGAACAGGTTTATAGTGCACAAGCATAATTGCACTCTCTTCTTACTATCTCTTATAGTCCAATAGGACGACGCAAGACAAACGGCTTATTCTTGCTTTCCGCACTGGGGTGGAATACCGTCAACCTTCTGACTCCGAGCGTGTACTAATTTCTTAACAGAAAACCCTATAATTGATTTTGGTAAGACCGATTTGAATCTGGGACCCGGATCTTAAGTCGCGCTTACAACCACTAGACCAAGAAAGCTATATTAGTGCCTAATGAGGGCTAATATTTTTCTGCTCACCAGATGTCGCTAGTTGACACTGAGGTAAAGTTTTTGGTTACACAGTGTAATTTAGTTGAAAAGTTGGTTTTTAATAAAAGTTTACCAGTTTCTAGAGTATTCAATTTTTTTTTTTAACTTTTTCATCTTTAATTTTTATGCTCTTTAATTTTTTTTGCACATTCATAACTTTTTTTTATTTTTTTTACTTTTATGAATGTCTGTGGTTTGGTTTATTTATTTTTAATCTTTTAACATAAAATATAGCTAATAGTGCAGAAAGAAATAATAACCTTTACATTTTCCGAACAAATTAACTTCCCCGCTATGAATCTGTCAAATATTATACCTCACTTTCTAGTGGCGCCGCTCTGGTGGCAGAAAAAGTAGTGGATGCCCTCATTGTACCTACATCATACATATGTCCATTATCTAAGACCATAAGGTACAATATAATAGTTGAGGCAAAAATTACAATACATCCAGTTATTCAGCGAACTTTTTGTATTTATGAATAAATATTGGTTCCAGTTTGTACTATCTTTGTACTATCCAGAACTTGACTCAGTACCTCAGTAGTAGTGCTTCGTACTTAGTTGAGAGAGGGGCACTACTTCCTACATTTTATGTCCTATGTATATTATCTATGTTTTATTACATATCCTATGTATGTTATATTAATATAGTAGGAACTACATATTTATAGAAAGATTATTTTTAGCTTAGCACTGATGCTATATTTACCTGAGGACCATAGTGACTGATAAGATTTCCAAACAGTTTCAGTTGTTCCAGACGCACTGCATTTTCATATCTGTAATAAAAACATGCACATAAATAGAACAAATTGTTTGTCTAGACTGCATTAAATACTAAAGTAAACATAGTTGAACAAATGCACGGGACCACCAACAGTGCAATTGTGTAACTTTAGTAGCGATATAATGTCACAGTATCTACTTACAATCAAGTGGACTGCGTGCTCATTTGTCACCCTTAGGCCGCGTTCCGACGACACGCACCCGCTACGCGCACGCCACGCGCGTTAACATTAGCATTCGCATCTAACTCGCTTTGAAATTTGTTGCATATAATTTGAGTCTTATGACAAATCAATAAATCTGAAATTGTATAAAAAGCGCGGGCGTAGGGCGTAGCGGGGCGCGTGCAGAGCGTGTGTGGGGCGAGCGCAGATTGAGCGCGGGGCCGGCGCGGAGCGGGTACGAGTCGGGCGCGTGGCGTGTGCGAGGCGTGTGCGGTTGTACGTCGATAAATGCAATTTCAGATTAATTCATTTGTCATAAGACTCAAATTATATGCAACAAATTTCAAAGCGAGTTAGACGCGGGTGCTGACGCGCGTGGCGTACGTGTAGCGGGTGCGTGTCGTCAGAACGCGGCCTTATTTTATATAAAAATGTATTAATATTTAATATATAATTTTTTAAAACACATAATATTTCTATTTTACATAGTTACAAAAAATATATAAATCCAAATCTCAAATAATAAAATGAACAACACATCGTCACGAATACACTGTAATGAAAAGTTGTAAAGCGGTTTTCAAATTATCGATAAAAAAATTAAAGATCACGTTATGGGTGCTATTCACGTAGTGTTCGTTTCGTCATAATAGCTATTACCATAACCAGTGTGCTACGCAAATTCTTACACAATCATTTTTATTGAGATCTTTTTGGGATTTCTTTGGTGAAGTCCACTGCTGAAATGGTGAACTGCTATAGAAAAACCCGAAACAAAAAGTGCTGATGATCTTCAAACGGCTGAAAAGATTTTCTTGAATCACCTTTCAAACAAAAAAAAAACAAAATCAAAATCGGTTCATCCGTTTGGGAGCTACGATGGCACAGACACGATACACACTACAAACATATAACACCCCTCTGTTTTCGTCAGAGGTTAAAAAAACTGCGGTTGTTGACCCGCCTGCCAAGTGTGGCAATTATGGCAAAATACCTCATATGAGGCGATTTATGGGGAGGCCTATGTACAGCAGTAGACTTTTTTGAATGGATGAAATTTATTTAGTTAAAAATATATAATAAAATACGTATTTTTTTTTATAGAATAATGATGATAAACGAGCACACAGTCCACCTGATGGTAAGTGGTTGCTGCGGCCTATAGACATCTACATCTATCCTCGTTTGCGAATTAAATGCGAAAAATTGCAGATGCGTTATCAGCCGTGCGTCTGTGAGAGCGTGGTCCCCGGTCGAGTCGACCCATTCGTGCTACAACTATACTAGTAATATAGCTGCAGCGTGGCTCTACCGCGTAAAAAAACATCATCAAACAATAAATCAAAAATAAATAAAACATCTTTAATTTAACAATTCAATTAGTAATTAAAAGTCTTGAAAATTTTAATTCAAATACTCTCGACCTCATTGTGTCAGTTTTAGAGCTTACTGTATCATTTAACCAGTACCTGTAACTTTTGGTTCCTGATGTACTTAGCGTTAATTAGCATTCATTTAAGCATTTCACTGTGACGTTTTATTTAGAAAAGTGGTGCTTTTAAAACCAGGTTGGACAAAATTTAAAATTAAAAATTTTGTACAGCCGACTTAAATATAAGCGACTTCAATATATGTTATTTAAGAATAACTCAATAACTATTGGTTTGACCTTGATCAAATTCATATGGGACCACACGAGAACTATCAGCTTTCATATAAAAAAAGAATCATTGAAATCGGTTCCCCCAGTACAAAGTTATGAGGTAACACACATAAAAAAAAAACACTTGAATTGAGTACCGTCTCCTTTTTGGAAGTCGGCAGAAAATACGGTATTTTTAGAGAAGATTTGACGCGCGAGAATTGATACTTCTTGAAATAAATTAAGCTCGTAAAAAATTATTCGCACAAGTACGTGAAACACATTAAATTCTTAATGGAAGTAATTTTTAAAATGCTTTATTAATCGAGATAAAAAAATATTGCTAGGAGAAAACTTCGACGTCCTTGTTCTCGTTTTTTTAAAAGTTAACCATAGATTTTTTTTTAAAATACGAGGGTTTTTATTTTTCTACATAATCACCATCAAGTTCAATACACTTTTGCCACCTCCACTTCCAAGCATTTAGACCGTTGAAAAAAAATGATTCTTCCTTAGAGTCAAAATATGCGTCTACAGCTGCTTTGACCTCGTCGTTTGTCGAAAATCTTTGACCTCCCAAGTGCTTTTTTAGGTTAGGGAACAGAAAGAAGTCTGATGGTGCCAGATCAGGTGAATACGGCGGATGCGGTAACAGTTCAAAGCCACAGTTGTGAATTTCAGCCATTGACTGTACTGACGTGTGAACACGGGCGTTATCTTGATGAAACAGGACTTTTCTTCTGAGCATTCCTCGACGTTTTTCTTTTATTTCCTCTCGTAAACGACGTAGTAAGGTGCAGTTAGTAATCAGAGTTTATAGTCTGACCCCTTTCAAGATAATCAATCATAATCACACCTTTCGAGTCCCAGAATACTGAAGCCATCACCTTATTTGCCGACAAAATCGACTTAGCCTTTTTAGGGGGTGGTGAACCAGGTCTTCTCCACTGTTTTGATTGTTGTTTTGTTTCCGGTGTACAGTAATGAACCCATGTTTCGTCTATAGTAACAAAACGATTCAAAACATCATCTGCATCGGCTTCAAATAACTCCAAACAGTCGCGTGAAATAGTCAATCGCGTCCTTTTTTGTTCAACTGAAAGCAGTCGCGGAACACACCTCGCAGACACCTTGTGGAAACCCAACTCGTTGACAATGATGTTTTGAGTTCGTTCATAAGAGATGCCTATAATCTCGGCTATCTCTCTAATTTTTAATCTGCGGTCTCCCATTATTAAATCAAGTACTTTTTAATATTTTCGTCAGTAGTTGACGTCGAAGGCCTTCCAGAGCGGGGTTCATCTTTCACACTCTCTCTACCACGCTTAAATTCTGCTATCCATTTTTTGACGGATGAATATGACAGAGCACAATCGCCTAATGTACTGACCATGTCATCATGGATGGCTTTTGATGATAGTTTCGAACTTCACACAATGAACTAGTCTGAACTGAACTAAATAATGTGGGTAGATTTGATTTTTAGAATTGAATGTATCTGTGTTAGGCCGAGTACTTTTCAATCCACCCTCGTATGAAAGCCATGTTATTTGGATTCTTCATATGGTACATTTTTATTAAGTTCCTTTGTTTCCTGATAATAAGAAAAAACATTTCAAATACATTAACTTTTTTCACCGAATGTAGCATGCTTACTTTGTGCTGGGGAAATTATGCATGCAGCGGAAAAGGGAGGAAATCCTCGTCTAAACGGTCGCGTATCCAATCCTTGACGTCGCGGCACGTTAATATTGATTAATAGTCACAAGTAAGTCACTACCGAGTGTACCGTTTATTGGTTTGTGTACCTAAATGCCGAGTCGTACGTGGTAAGTTCGAATTCTTGACGGGACCAATATTTGAACAAATTATACGTTTTGGTTTTCAAGTCTGGACGTATTCAATTTAATTCAATACGATTTGGTTTTTATTTTTTCCCACATATGATCAGTTCAGACATTACAATAAACTAAGTAACAGCTATAAATACATTTATATATTTGTACAGGAAGATCTAGTTGCGATTGCGATGCGGATTTTTTCCGTGTCTTTCGTTGCTGGTCTTAGAATTAAAATACATATTTCATATTAAACGAGATGGTACATCACCATCCCTTGAGGGGCACCTGGTTTTGAATGACTGAACATACACAAATTATATAAATTAATAATACGCAATATATAAAAAGCAATAATGTATTAAGCATAGATAAAGATAATATTATGACAAATATATATTGCATGCCGTAAGCGCAAAGCGCATGGGTATGTTCTACTAGCGCCTAAAAATCAAGATTCCAACGTTTTGTTGCAAGATATCGTATCTAGCAATCATATTATACATATAAATGATATAAAAAGCACATTGTCAGAAAGATAAATGATTGTTTAACTTATTAATATTTTTTTAAATCGATAATTGCTATTTTTACATAAAAAGGGGCTTTAGTGGCTTATGGTGTGGATTTATCAAGTCCGTGTAGCTTTGTAAACACGATAACTTTTGAAAATATCAATTGTTCAACTCAATCTATTTTTAAAACTCTTCATCTATCATGTGGGAAGCCATTGAATGAAAATGGCATTTTAATTTTGTTTTGTTTAGTTATAGTTAATTTTTTTCGGCTGCTAAATGTCGAAATTTTCGGTGTTTTAGCAGCCTTGTGTTAGAATTCATTTTAGTAAATAGAGATTGACTGTGCCTCACTCGGTTATCGGTTAGTTCGGCGTCAACCGCCGTTGTGAGTGGGTACTGTATTTGTTGTTTGCAGCGGCTCAAAAAGATCGCTGTACAAATAAATACAAAATATTCGAAAAACAAATTTCATACATACTCGATTACTATAATAATTACAGATTTTTATTACAATATTTTAAAAGCACAAAATAAATAATAATAGTACATACTAAAAGTAATTAGGATGTAATATTTATACTTAAATACGTCTTGGACTTTATGGAGTTAGCTGAATGATGATATGATGATCATATGAGCATTATGAGTCGTGCACTTTGGATTTTCCAAACTTTTTTCAAATTGTAGTTTGACATAAAATTATCGGAACATTGGACGTATAAGGTTATTAGTGAAAACGTTTGTGATTTTAAACTACTTTTTAAAAAATCCGTATAATCATGCTATACGTAATTTTTTTAATGCGAAGGCATAGTTTTTTATTTTTATTTGTAAATATCCCCTATAAGCAATCTATGGGGGGGGGGGGGCTATGTTCAGCTGTGGACTCTTGATAGGCTGTAACGGTCCAAACAGTTTACTAGGGTCTCAAAACTTGATCACTTTTTTCAGGTTGTAACTTTACAAGAAACTATGACGTCATTTACTATTATATTCGCGTTTGAAAGTATTAAAATTGGCTCAAATCTATTATAAAATCTAAATATCTTGTTTTAACAGACATCGTAAATAAGTAGGGCATCATCATATGCAATTTATTGACACTCATTCTGATAATCGTCTGAAATTGATTTATGTTTGTGTTTATTCATGTTATTAATTTAAAAAGGGCTGAGAATATTGTCTTGTTCTAAAATATAATATACCACGAAAATAAAATAAGTCACTTCCCCTTATAGAACTAAAAATAGAGCACTTACAGAATTAAATGTCTGTTTTTGTTACGTCGTTGGCTATTAAACTACAAATCGATAAACAATCAATTATAAAGAAAGAGGCTAGTTTTCCCAATTTCATAGCAGAACTATTTTATTACCTACCTTGTCCTAATAATAAATCATTAGATTAAGTGCATAACGGTGACGCGTGGGCGTCCGCAAATTCGATGATAACGTTTATTTGTTTTGATCTCATTTACCTTATCAAATGGGAGCCAATTAATATAAATCACGCATTCTCCTTAATAATAATAAAACTACATTTTTTATTATTATAAGCCAGTGATTAACTACCATTTATTTATTTCTTTTTCTATATGTTTTCTTGTAACATTAATACACAGCGATGGGTAATAATCAACATCGTTACAGGACAACACGAGTTCACAATAACACAAACGCCTCCTCTATAAGGTCCTAGCTCCTAACCCAACTGCAGTCTGAACGTCACCACTTAGTGATGAATCGGCAATAACCTTTTCTTCAAAAACGGTTGTAGATTCTACGGTTGTAGAATACATAACCGTTTAGCGTAACCAGAACGCCAAAACGCCACGGTGGACAAAAATTCACGAGAAAAAAAATTGCCAGAGGACGTATTACACTACCAAACTTTTGTCTACATCCGTTAGTATACGGGTATCCTTACATGTTAAAATACTTCACATACATATCAAAGAAGAAAGAAATAATTAAAGTTAAAAAAAATAAAAACAAAAACATACATTTTATCTTCGCGCGAATGATTCACACAGGAAACGGAAACAAGCGTACGAAGACCTACTTTATTTAATAGTAAAAACATTGTAATGTATACGTATACACACGATACATTGTTACGTAATTGACAAAACAACTCTACATGGAAAATTAAATCTGAGTTGCCTTTTGCAATTCACGTCACAACTCCTTGGTTTCGGGAAATAATTTTGAAAACAAAATCATAAAATTTTGTTGAGCGATCGAAGGATCTTGTAATTAAAATAAGATCTCAGTTAAAAAGTTTCGTTTCAAAAATACGATTATGTAATGTCCTTCAGACCGATTTTCAGTAACAGCGTCCAGTCTCAATGGAGATTATCCCTTTTTAGGGTTCCGTACCTTAAAAGGAAAAAACGGAACCCTTATAGGATCACTTTGTTGTCTGTCTGTATGTCGGTCTGTCTGTCTGTCTGTCAAGACCCTTTTTCTCAGGAACGCGTGGAGGTATCAAGCTAAAATACTCAAGTCTACTGTCCCTTGGAGCTGTGAAAAAATCAAACTCCTAAGCCAACGCAATCAAAAGATACAGCCGTTTATGCCGCAAGGGAATCAAAACCTACAGGGTACTTCCCGTGAACTCAGAATCTTAAAATTTGGTACGAAGCAACGTATTATAGCACAAATAAAGGAAAAATTGCGAAACGCATAAATTTTTAGTTACGTCATATAATAAAAATATTTTTAATAATTTTAACTTACGGATTTGTTCGGAACCCTCAGTGCGCGAGTCTGACTCGCACTTGGCCGGTTTTTTTTATATAGAATAAGGGTGACGAACGAGCACACAGTCCACCCGATGGTAAGTGGTGTCTATGGGCATAGACATCTACATCTATCATCGTTTGCGAATTAAAATGCAGTTGCGTTGTCAGCCGTGAGGACTAAGATAGAATGCCTCTTTTCCAGTAAAAAGTGTCTACCTCACCATACGAAACACAGCAGCATTAATTCTGCTATTTCACGGTGGTATTTTGAGACAGCGTGGTCCTTCCCCGGTCCAGTGGCTCTACCACGTACAAGGTACAGGTGTCTGCACAGGACAGGTTTATAGTGCCTGAGTGTATGCACAAGCACAGGTGTACTATCTCTCACTCTCATGTCCGATGGGACGGTAATCCGACACGACCTGAGAGATATCAGGCACAGGCCCAACGGCTTTACGCGCTTTCCAAGGCACGGGGTGAAACACCGCCAACTCCCTGACTCCGAGCTGCTACTGAGAACTTCTTGACATAAAAAAATCAATAAGTAGTTGATTTTTGACTTGGACCGGGATTCGAAGAGACCTCATGATACGATCATTAGATCAACGAGACAGTCATGTATATTTTAAATCTACCTCAGCTCTTTTAGTGAAACGATCTTCATTATAGGCAGCAGCAGTTTCGCTTAATTACCTACAAATAATAACTATGTCAACAACAAAAAATAGAACTACGATTATAGTTTCAAATAGTGCATTTACTGGATTTATAAATTTTTACATAAAATGTCGTGCCATACTCAGCATTTTCAAAAAGCCTTCTACATAAAATCAGGCTAGTAACTGGCAATTTAAACACATTTTACACCTATTATTTGTAAATGTTCATGATAGTTTTCACAATTTTTTGAATTTAACTTTCAACGTTTAAAGTTAAAATTTTAAGAATTTTACGACAAATCTAATTACATACATATACATACATACATAATACATACATAAACACTCACGCCTGTCACCCAGAGGGGTAGGCAGAGACTATGGACTTCCATTTGGCACGATCCTGACACACCTCCCTCGCTTCCTCCACATCCATATACCTACGCATACACGCTCGTCGGTTAAAGGTAGTCTTGATTTGGCCCATTTTTAATATATCGCCAATTTGGTCGATAAACTTTCGCCTAGGGCGACCCTTCCCGACTCTACCGTTCACCTCTGCAACATAAATTTGCTTTGTCACTCTTTCCTCATTCATTCTTTCTACATGACCAAACTACCAACATACATACATATCCATTGAATAAAACGATTTTTTTACGGATTATATCGCGTTTGATTTACATTTTAATTCCATAATATGTTTCTGGTGCATTATAGCAACCCATGGTCACGGGGGAGACTGAGATGTTTGACGTCCCGATGTCACAGTTAGCCCGGCTACCTTCAGTTTTTTAATATTATTTTTTGGTTCGATTTACGCAGAATTAACGTTTACGTCGGAAATTATTTTTTTACCAAATCAAACGCGATAAAATCCGTAAAAAAATAGTTTTATTCAATGTGTTGTGTTCGCGTAAATATAAGAAATCATTATATCATATCATATCTATTCTTCTATCTATATCCGTCAATTTTTTAATTTCTGTCGTTAGTACCTTCGTAATGGTGGGGACAATTATAACCCTATAAATCAGAAATTACAAATTTTAACCTCACGTTTGCATTGGTATAGTCGCATTTTGTAATAAAACCGAATTACAGTCATCTAGGTTAAACAGGTCTCTGAGAAAAAGTCTGGACAAGACAAACAGAACCAAACTGAAATTTTGGCACGGAACACTAATAACTACGTTTCTTTGGTTCACGTTTATCACATTTCACTTAAGTGTAGTGTTTCGAAATATAGGTGTCGCATTAAGACGGCAAGCTTCGTTTTATTAATGTGAAACTGTGAGCCTTGAGAAATAGTTAATCTACAAATTTGGCTCCTCGCGACCTTCTTTTAGAGGTTGTGCATCACTAAAACGTTAGTTTTAGAACTGTTATTTATAGATTCGTTGTTAAAATAATATAAATTCTTGTTTTGCCTTTCTTAAAAGTGCTCCAATGCAATTGTTTAGGTTCTAAATTATTCGCCGTTAGTATGTAAAATCGTTTGAAACCTTGATTGTAAAAAAAAAATTAAATAAGTATGAAACAGTAACTCTGTTACTCTGAACATTTAAGGAGCAATTAATTGGCATACAGTTTAATTTTAAAATGTAGATATTTTACATTTTATAGCAAAATTAAATTTTCGATACTTAAATTTTTTTAAAATTTATTTTATATTAACTAATAACAATAGAGGTGGAGCAATTATTGATTCTGCTGGAGCATTTAAGGAGCAATTAATTGGCACACGGTTTAATTTTAAAAAGTAGATATTTTATATTTTATAGCAAAATGAAATTTTCGATACTTAATTTTTTTTTTAATTAATTTTAAATTAACTAATAACAATAGAGGTGGAGCAATTTCAGATTCTGCTGGAGCATTTAAGGAGCAATTAATTGGCATACAGTTTAATTTTAAAAAGTAGATATTTTATATTTTATAGCAAAATTAAATTTTCGATACTTAAATTTTTTAAAAATTAATTACAAATTAACTAATAACAATAGAGCTGGAGCAATTACGGATTCTGCTGGAGCATTTATGGAGCAATTAATTGGCATACAGTTTAGTTAAAAAAAAGAATGTTCTATGCTAACTTCCATCTGGTTAATTAGGAATAATAAATTGATTTAAAGTTTTTGATAGTGTAAAAATGGGCCATGTTTGTGTTGGACCTCGTGCTAACATATGAAATTCAGTTCATAAGTGTGTCGGGACACTAAAAAGTCTAAAATAAAATAAATAATTTAAAAAATCAAAAACCCGACTGCAAATAAGGTAATTTAAATGTAATGCGCTAAAAAGGCCGAAACAAGATTGAGAATAGAAAATAAAATTGAAATACTAACTTCACAACAATTAGGTTAAACAAAATACTGCTTCGGTAATTCGGTATAACAGACTACCTATATTATGAGCTGAAAGCTGAAGTTGAATACCTGCATTTTAATTTTGTTTTCTAATCTCAATGTTGTTTCGGTTTTTGATTTTTTTTATTATTTATTTTATTACATATTTACATTTACACAAGAAACAATTATTAAGCAATGGTACTGTACTAGTTCGGTAGGAAAGTTTCTCCGCTCCGCTTTTGTAGAATGCTTTTATTAGCAAAGACCTTTTATGTTATTGAAGACATTTTTTTTTTATAGGAGAGGTTGCAAACGAGCATGCGGCTCACCTGATGGTAAGTGACTACCGCCGTCCATGAACAACTGCAACACCAGGGGAACCAGGGGAATTGCAGATGCGTTGCCGGGCTTTTAAAAAGGAGTAGGCTCTTTTCTTGAAGGTGATAAGTCGTATCGATCCGGAAAACCCGCTGGTGGTAATCGATGTTATTTTTTATTATTTATTTCAATGATAATAAATAATAACACTTACTTGCCGGTACAGATGGCCCATTCGTAGAGTTTGTCGAGTAGATTTTCGCTAAGAAGATATTCAAGGCAAGCGGCTGGATGAGAGTTCGAACCGAACTGACGCGCTTTCGCCTCCAGAACGAACAGGGTTGTCAGCTGCTCCAAATGGTTCACTACCCCCAAGACGTCATCGTGTAGATGTTGAGGCTACAAAGTATATTTATATATTATATTTATATATGAAGCATAATGTGGCGGCTTTATGTGGGTAATGTGAGTCTTGTTGAAGCTACCTATTTCTTTTTCTAAATCAGATCCATATAAAGTTAATTTAATTACTAAAATTATATACTTAAAAAATATTCAATTTGAAGATTATTAGCGTAACAACAATAACCAATTTCAAGCACGGCGACATCTTCCAGATATATTGGAAGCTATAATTTGACTAGTACCGGTAGGCGAAGTGTAGGGCGGCCCCCCACTAGATGAAGACAATCTGTTAAGGCCATGCAGCCATGCAGGAAGTCGATAGACGCAGGTGGCGTTCCTTGGGGGAGGCATATGTGCAGCAGTGGACTTCTGAAGGGTTATAATGATGATGATAATAATCCGACTAGGTGCCTTGTGGGGATGGCGTAAGAAAATCACTCCGATTCCCGAAATTCGAAAATCAAATGTCTTGTGATAGATGGCGGTATACCATCTCGTTTGCGAGATACGTAAAATACCAAATTCAGCGATGGTAAACAACGTCAAAGGTGCTGCAGGTCTTAACGTTAAGGTAAATTCTCCCAAAAACGGGAAGTTTTACGGGCTGATAATGAGGAAGACGAAGAAAAACAATCTGAGCAGATGATAAAACAGTTCTACAAGTGTAATTACTAACAGAGGAACATACTCTTCCAAACCTACCCATAGGAGGTACTTAAGACTGTTTAAGGAGAATCACAAAAAAAAAACAGAACAAATGGTTAAATTAGAATGTTGTACAACCGAAAATTTATATAATGAGAACATCATCAATGTATAGTCGAAGTCAATTAAATACGCATTATCAAGGATAACTCAAAAACTACGGGTCAGACCTTGATCAAATTTCTATGGAACCACATATTATAAGCACCAGCTTTCAAATAAAAAAAAACATCTAAATCGATTCACCTAAAAATAAAAGTTCTAAACAAAATACATAAAAAAATCTCTTTTTTGAAATCGGTTGAAAATAACAAATTTTGATATTTAACTATTGTATTTAACAGTGACTGGTATTCACTTCTGTATCTGTCGTGATACATTTTTTATAGGATTAGTGTGACAAACGAGCACGTAGTCCACCTTATGGTTAATTGTTGCTGTGGCCCATAGACATCTACATCTATCCTCGACTACGAATCAAAATACAGATGCGTTGTCACCCGTGAGGACTAAGATGGAATGTCTTGTTTCCAGTAAAAAAAGGTCTCCGGTTCTCTACACTCACCATACGAAACACAACAGCGTGAAGGTGCAATATTACGCTGCCGAGCCGACCCATTCGTGCTACAACTACACCAGCAATATAGCTGCATCATGGCTCTACCACATACAACGGTATCTGTCGTGATACATTCTAATTATTCTCAACATGCTCTACAACATGTAATTATGTCAACCGTGTAGGCAAAACATAATTAAATGTATATGCATAGTGCATATTCACTAGCATATTATATTATTCTAATACTTAGTTTGTTTACTAATAGCTAATCATAACTAGTTTGAAACACACATAATTGCTGAATGTTTAAAAACATCTTTAAATTAGAAATGAATTGTTATTCATATACTTGGCTTGTTCCCAATTTCGATATTTTAGAACAATATTAACATGTAAAACAGTTTCTATAGAAAACTACTTGATCACTAATTTAATATGACTTGAAACATTTCTTGAATATAGGAAGAGAATCCACTAGTCCATAAAATCACTTGGGTATTGTAAGAAGCAACAGAGGGAAACTGAAACACCAGATGGGGAGCAGCAACTTCCAATCTATAGTTGTAGCACGTATAGGTCGGTTCGACCGGGATAGGGCCACTCTTTCACAGAATACCAACGTAAAGTAGAGGCTTTGCTTCTGCGTTTCGCTTGGTTAGTGCAGGTGGCAGGAGGCCCAACATGGTAGTGGAATAGAAAAAGAAAGGACTACCCCAGGATGGTACGAGCACCCTTGGTAATGGAGAATCCCTCACTGAGCAACCACGGTCAAGCTACCTTCTTCTTCCTAAGCGTGGGTGCTCAGGCTATCGCGCGTATTCTGGGAGGGGGAGGGGGGGGGGGGCAAAATCCCGCTCTATACTAACACTGCACGGGGCAAACAGAGCGATAAAACCATGGCGACCCCTGCCACGCTATCCGTGAACTTCTGCAACAACAGGGGACTTCACTCGAGCATTAACGCCGTCCACTACCACATAGAGACGGCGAAGCCGGCCCTCTTTTTGACCGAGACAGGTGTTCCTGTCCGACTGATACTTAGAACACTTCTTTGTGCCCCGGGCTGGAGTTTGCGTATAACTCAGAGAGGATATCTGTTCTCGAAGCCTCGGCAGTCTTGAAGGTATGGAGCTGTCCATCTTTTGGCTGCGCGGAGACAGTGACGACCATCCCCGCGTCTACGAGTGCCTGTATAGGTCCCATAGCAGTAATGTCGACACAGATCGACTCATCAACCACGTCCAAATGGCTACAGATTTCTTGCTACAACAGATCCCATCCGTAGAGATCGTCATACTTGGCGCCGACCACACCGAATGGCTCGGTTCACACTTAACCGATCATGCGGGGAGATCTGTCTATGATTTTGCCTTGGCATATGGTCTGACGCAACTGGTTACTTCGCTTACGCAGATTCCAGATGTAGAGGATCATACACCTTCCCTGTTGGACCTTCTGCTGACCTCTCATCCGGACGGATATCAGGTTACCGTCGATGCGCCTCTCGGCTCTTCGGACCATTGTCTGATCCGAAGTGTGATGCCACTCACGCTCCCCTCGTGGTTGTGTTCTGCAGGCTGCTGCCGTGTTTGGCATTACAGGTCGGCGGATTGGGACGGAATGCGGTCTTTCTTTGCATTCTGTCCATGAGGGCGTGTTGGCTTTTTGCCGGATGATCCCAGCGCTGTTACTGACTCTGTCACTGATGTGGTAGAGAATTGAACTATTTATTCCATCATTTGTGGTACCCATCGAACGCAGATCTCAGCCTTGGTTTGGTAGCTCCTGTAAGATTGCATTACACAGAAAGCAGGAGTGTTATCAGGCCTGGGCTGAGGCTTCGGCGGCTCAGGATGTAAACACCAGCATGCTTAAAAGGAAGTATAACTTCGCCTCCAGGTCCTTCAAAAGAGTTATTGCCAAGGCACATTGATTATGAGTACATGGAAGAATTGGCGAGAAATTAGTTCGCTTTCCTTCGGGAACTCGTGCATTCTGGTCTCTTGCCAAGACTGTTCAAGGGAATTTCTGTAAGCCGTCACTACAATCTCTGCACAGGGAGGATGGCGCACTGACGCACACCGCAAAAGAGAAAGCCGACCTTTTAGGCTCCTTTTTTGCGCCCAACTCGACTTTTGATGACGGGGGGAACACACCGCCGACCATCCCGCAGTGAGTGCTCTATGCCTGATGTGTGATTCACACTGTGCTCAGAACGCAAAGCACTCCTCTCCCTGGACATACACAAGTCGAGTGGGCCCTACGGAATCCCGGTAATTGTGCTGAGGACGTACGCTCCAGAGTTGGCACCGTTTCTAACGCGTTTTTTCCGGTACTCCTACTACTCCCTAGGCATAGTCCCGAAATCATGGAAGATTGTCCAACCGATCCCTAAAAAAGGCGATCGCTCAGACCCGTCCAACTACAGGCCTATCGCCATCACCTCCTTGTTCTTGAAAATAATGGAGTTCATAATAAACTGCAAGCTCATGCGGTACCTTAAGGAGCACCAGCTGATTAGTGACCGCCAGTACGGTTTCCGTCGGGGTCGATCAACTGGTGATCTTCTTGTTTACCTAGAACATAGATGGGGGAAGGCGACCGAATCCAAGGGGGAGGCATTGGCCGTTAGTTCGAAGCTTCCTTCCTATGGGCTTACCGGGAAATATTGCTATTGGATCACCAGCTTTCTGGCTGATCGGAGCATCAAGGTCGTAGTAGACGATGCATGCTCCGATTACAAGCCTATTAACGCTGGTGTTCCACAAGGCTGTGTGCTATTACCAACGCTGTTTCTTCTGCATATCAATGATATGTTGCAAACCGGTAACATTCATTGCTATACGGATGACAGTTGACAGTACTGGTGATGCTCTATACACCGGTCGTACCAATATTTCGCAACGGTAAAACGTTGCTGAGTACCGGAACAAACTTCTGTCTGAAGTCGAGTCTTTGCTGAACACAGTCTCGGATTGGGGGCGACTAAATCTAGTCCAATTTAATCCTCAAAAGACACAAGTTAGCGCGTTTACCGCTAAAAAGAACCCCACTGTCGTACCTCCTCAGTTTCAAGGCACTTCCCTTGTTGCCTCAGCTAGTATTGGAATCCTCGGCGTCAACATATCGAGTGACGTGCAGTTTCGTAGTCACTTGGAAGAGAAGGCCAAATTAGCCTCTAAAAAGCTTGGCGTACTCAGCAGAGCGGGACAGTATTTCATGGCGGCGCAGAGTCGACCTCACATGGAATACTGTGCCCATCTCTGGGCTGGGGATCCCCAGTGCCAGCTCCTTCCAACTGACCGCATTCAGCGCAGAGCGGCTCGAATCGTCGACGACCGAGTCCTTTCCGATCGGCTCGATTCACTGGCACTGCGAAGAGATGTTGCATCTCTTTGCGTATTTTATCGCACCTATCACGGGGAGTGCTCTGAGGAATTATTCGGACAAATTCCAGCCGCTCAATTTCACCATCGCATATCGCGACAAAACTCGCGATACCATATATACCACCTGGATGATTGACGGTCCACCACTGTGCGATTTAGATGTTTTCTTCCTTGCACAACCTCCTTGTGGAATCCATTACCTCCAGCGATTTTTTCGGACCGATACGATTTAGGGAGCTTCAAGAAAAGAGCCTACTCCTTTTAAAAGGCCGGCAACGCATCTGCAATTTCCCTGGTGTTGCAGTTGTTCATGGGCGGCGGTAGTCACTTACCATCAGGTGAGCCACATGCTCTTATGCCCTCTCCTATAAAAAAAGAGTCTATCTTAGTTCTCGGGGGTGACACGCATCCGCAATTTGATTCTTAATCGAGGATAAATGTAGATGTCTATGGGCCACAGCATTCTCTTAACATCAGGTGGACTGTGCTCATTTGTCACCCTAATTCTATTAAAAAAAATTTGACTTTGATAGACTGTAATGATGATGATGAAATATTTCTTGAATATAAGACGCTAGCACTAACAAACAATTTTCCTGACAAAATAATATGTTTAATTAAAACTATTGTTACCTGAGATTTAAGTATTATCTCATGTGCTTGTTGCCAATGTTTGCAGAAGGAATTATAGCAAGCTTGGGGTTCATAATCGTGTCGAGGGTCAAGTGATCTGGACAGCTGTCGCGCAAGCGACAGTGACGTGTTGCGAAGCCAGCTCATAGTGGACTTTATCAGATCATTATGTCATCTGTAAAGAGGAATAAATTATATATAACTGAATATTCTCTCCAATGCTCCGATATCATTATCTGAAGGCAAATAACTTTACTTTACACTGTTTAATAACTTTTTAAAAGGTATTAAACAGTGTAAAGGATTCATCAACTTAAAAACAAAAGACAAATAATATATTAATTATTAAAATATTAAAGTAGGCATATTATAAACAGGTCGACAGAAACACATAATGCTTGAATAAAACCTGTTTTAAGTTCATTTTTTTTGTTATTATTGTTTTATTTTGTTTATTTTTATCTAACTGCCCCAGAAGAAACAGTTGTACTTGTAACTAACTACCTATTTTTTATTTATTTTTTATTAGATAAAAATTGTTACAATATTGCAATGCGGCATAGCGAAAAACCACGCAGGTTTATGTTGCGTGCCGTTCCGTCTACATTTACAAAAATGGGGATAACAACTAATATTTGTTAAGGAAATAACATTTTAATTTATACTTTATGTACTTCATTAAGTTTACTTCTAAATTTATTATACAGACCATTTATTAAGCGAGGCGATTTCTCGCACACTGTCACTGTCTATATTCACACTGCCAGTAGACTACAAAGAAATACTCCCGAAACAAAAAGAGCTGATCTTCAAATGGCTGAAAAGATTTTCTTGAATCATAGCTAAGAACACTCACGATCAAGTCTCCTTTCAAACAAAAAATACAAAAAACAAAATCAAAATCAGTTCATGCGTTCGGGAGCTACGATGCCACAGACAGATACACACTACAAATATATAACACCCCTTTGTTTTTTTTTTCATAGGATATGGTGACAAACGAGCACACAGTCCACCTGATGGTAAGTGTTCGCTGTGGCCCATAGACATCTACCTTTATCCTCGTTTGTGGATCAAAATGCAAATGCGTTGTCACCCGTCAGGACTAAGATGGAATGCCTCTTTTCCAGTAAAAAGGGTATCCAGTTCTCTACACTCACCATACGAAACACAGCAGTGTCAAGCTGCTACTTTACGCTGGTATTCTGTGAGAGCGTGGTCCTTCCCCGGTCAAGCTGACCCATTTGTGCTACAACTATACTACTAATATAGCTGCAGCATGGCTCTACCACGTATAAAATTGTTTGCATCAAGGGTTAAAAATACGTATAAATAAGCAGTTTTTGTACATCTTATAACTTCAGTCCGACTTGTCAGTTGCCACAAAGATAAACAAAATGCCATAAACAACAAAAAAAAACTTCAACCAAATTTCACTAATTTGTGAGTTTTTGCATATTTATAGTTGATTTTGTTTGTTAATTTTTTATCGTTTATTTAACATAGTAAAGTTTTCGATTCAAATCGTAAGCTGATGTATCGATTCACAAAAAATCGATTTCTAAAATATCTATATTTTTTTATGTGGCTAATTCTACATTACATTATAAATGCAAACATAAAAAATATAGATATTTTAGAAATCGATTTTTTGTGAATCGATACATCAGCTTACGATTTGAATCGATTTAAAAATCAACCTTTTTCGGAAAGAAACGACATCCCTACTGACGACAATGACATTACAAAATGGTGTCAGTTTTATGGTAGGACTAGATATAAACAATGCAAGAATAATTGATTTTCAATAAATTTTTTCTCAAAAATTACACATTTCCACATGTTGTAACTTTGTGTGCGTGCTTATAATAGTGTAACTTTTCTGTAAAAATACTTATCAACCCCCAACTCGACGGGAGTCAATGGAAAGCTAAGCCCAGTCTATTATTGGACATGAGCCTATCACATTTTGGGACTTTCACTTGATGTTGTTCACAAACACTAGATTGATTATATTGGCTATAGACGTTCAGTACTTGATTTTAATTATGTTTTCAGTTTAGGAGGCTTGTCAGGGTTAAGCTTAAACCTTTTACACTGTTTTTAGATTTCAGAAATGTGTTTTGATTTAATTACAACAAACAAAAAATAAATTTCTCTCAAAATTGCATATAACGAAGTGCAAATATATCAATTTTTTTTAAACTCATAACAATTTAATCACACGGACCCAGATAATTAATTTGTGGATGAAGATGGGTCACATACACAACAAATTGGATCGCAGTGGAGAGCAGTCAAGAGATTTCTCAGAAAACAATTGTACTGCACTTCCGGCAGTGCTGAATCCATTGCAGAAGTAGCTTTGGGCTAATATTCCTACGTAAAAAAAATAGGTTATGATATTACAACAACAACATTACTCATAAACTATACTTTTCCACAAGGGGAGTCGAGTAGGGGTGGGGAGCTTCAGACTAAGGTTTGCTACAAGGTTTCCATAGATTTTCGCTATTGACATTTATGTTATTGTTGGAATATAACTGTGAGAAAATTTAAACAATACCTGGCAGTTTGTGAAACTTGATTACAAAGGAATAATGTACCAACAGCAGTTTAACAAAATTTTGGGATAAAATTTCCAATATGGACCATCGATTTAAATGCCCATATTTTTTTTGTAGATAGTAATCACTAAAAGAAAGCGTTTTGCAAAGTTTCAATGTGCGGAAACGCGTACTTTTTGAGAAAAAAATCAATTATTTTTGCAATATTTATGTCAATTACTACGGTAAAACTGACACTATTTTGTATTGTCTTTGTCATCGTCGGTAGGGATGTCGATTCTTTCCGAAAAATATCGATTCGAATCGTAAGCTGATGTATCGATTCACAAAAAAATCTATTTCTAAAATATCAATATTTTTTCATGTTTGCATTTATAATGTAAATATAAATACATTTTATGAAAAACCAGAAAGATACCATAGTAAATAATCTCTTATTGAAATTTGTTTTATTTTAATTTATTTATTTTTACTAGGGCAGATAACAAATAAAATAGGTTAGGTTCACCTTATGTCAAAGAATCGAATTGGTTGACCCCGACTCCACCTGGTACAAGTCTGTCCTACCCCTAGAGTGGTTATAAAGAGCCGGAGGCGCGTAGGGGGAGCAGCCTCCGCCTGCTGTAACAAATCGTAGGCATCGGACGAGCCGGAGCGGCTGAGGCTGGTCGCCGAAGGCGACCAACAAGCCGAAGCTGCGGAGGCGAGGAGGGATGCCTGCGATTTGTTACGCTAAGGCGTAGAGGCTGCTCTTCCCGCAGCGCCGGAGACGTAGCAGTCTCAAAATAGATACAGAAATCCTTCTGAATCAGTCCCCCTATATTTTATGATGAAGGGGATTTTTTTTCTCATAAAATGGATATATATTTACATTATAAATGCAAACATGAAAAAAATATAGATATTTTAGAAATCGATTTTTTGAGAATCGATACATCAGCTTACAATTCGAATCTATTTAAAAAATCGATCTTTTTCGGAAAGAACCGACATCCCTACTGACAAAATGGCGTCAATTTTATTGTAGGATTAGACATAAACAATGCAAGAATAATTGATTTTCAATAACTTTTTTCTCAAAAATTACGCGCTTCCGCATGTTGTTACTTTGTGTGTGTGCTTATAATAGTGTAACTTTTCTGTAAAAGTACGTATGAACCGCCAACTCGACGGAATTGCAGCAATTGAAAGTCGTACCATTGACATGAATTTGCAAAAATAACTGATTTTCAATAATTTTTTTCTCAAAAATTACGCATTTCCGCACATTGAATCTTTGCAAAACGCTTTCGGTACGACTTTCCATTACCTTCCATCGAGTTTGGTGTTGATACGTATTTTTACAGAAAGGTTACATTTTTATAAGCACACACACAAAGTTTCAATATGCGGAAACACGTACTTTTTGAGAAATAAATTAATAAAAATCACTTATTTTAACAATATTTTGATGTTTTTTTTTAAATTGGCTTTACGGCTCTGGGTTCTAACCCTTTTGAGCCTACTTTATTACGAATTTCCATTGACATTTGTCGCATTGAGGGGGTAGGGGGGGGGAGAAGAATTGTAGGAGGACTAATTCAGAGGGATTTCTGTATCTATTTTGAGACTGCAACGTCTCCGGCGCTGCGGGAAGAGCAGCCTCTACGCCTTTGCGTAACAAATCGCAGGCATCCCTCCTCGCCTCCGCAGCTTCGGCTTGTTGGTCGCCTTCGGCGACCAGCCTCAGCCGCTCCGGCTCGTCCGATGCCTACGATTTATTACAGCAGGCGAAGGCTGCTCCCCCTACGCGCCTCCGGTTCTATATAACCACTCTAGGGGTAGGACAGACTCGTACCACGTGGAGTCGGGGTCAATAAATTTGGTTCTTTGACATAAGTAGAACCTAACCTATTTTATTTATTATCTGCCCTAATAGGTAGTTAAAATAAAACAAATCAAATATAATCAATAATTTATTAATCAATTTTATACACATATTGTATCGCTTTAATTAATTCCTTAGCTTTCCATAGAAATCCCTCTGAATTAGTCCTCCTACACCCTCCCCCCCCCCCTCCCCCTCCATTCGACGAATGTCTGGAAATTAAAAACGCTCAAAAGGGCTAGAACCCAGAGCCGTGAAGCCAATTAAAAAAACAATATATTGAAATTAGTGATTTTTATTAATTTATTTCTCAAAAATTACTTGTTTCCGCATATTTAAACATTGTGTGTGTGCTTATAAAAATGTAACCCATTTTTTGTGATATCACGACAGCGACAATGACGTTACAAAATGACGCCAGTTTTACGCTAGGAATGTAACATAAACATTGCAAAAATAATTAATTTACAAATAATGTTTTTTCTCAAAAAGTACGTGTTTCCGCATATTGAAACTTTGTGTGTGTGCTTATAAAAATGTAACCTTTGTGTAAAAATACGTATCAACACCAAACTCGATGGAAGGTAATGGAAAGCTAAGCCACGCTTTCTTTTAGTGAGTACTATCTACAAAAAAAATATGGGCATTTAAATCGATGGTCCATATTGGAAATTTTAACCAAATTTTGTAAAATTTAAGTTAATTACAGTATTTGCAACCAAATTAAAATATCTTTATGACTTTCCTTGAAGGAAAACTTAGAGTTTAGTAATGTATTGAACCTTGACATTCGAACTATTGTTCTAAAAATTTGCTCACCAACACAATACATAATCCGAAATTATAAAAAATATCCATAAGTATTAAATATATAATAGAAAAGACAGTGCATACGTTCAGGAAGTTTCTAAGTCGAAAATAGACACGGCAGGCCACAATATAAAACCACCAAAGTTACATGATACGCAATATTCAGGAGACAATTATGTCACCCAACACTAGTGTGCCGTCAATGAAACACTTCTTGATGTTTTACACTGAATTTATGTCAATGTTAGTAGCGTTTTTACAAGGTCCAAGAAAAGAACCAGGAACCATTGAAAAAAAGATTACGTTTTGCAAAATGCAAAACAACCACGCACCAGAACGAGAGCTTGACAAATGACATGACAATTGACAAGTGACAACACTGTCATTGTCAACTGTCAATGTCTAATTGTCAAACAAATCGTCTTTATACCGTAGACTGTGGAGGGTAGAGACAAGGAGGACTATCTGGAGTTTTTGCGGGAACTTGACCGGCAGCGGTTTACTGCTCCAGTATTATTGTTTAAATAATGGTTTGAAGTGGACTTTGATATGTAAAAGTGGTGCGATTTTGTGTATTAAGTGCATTACGCATGTTAACTATTAGTGCAAACTGTGAAACAAGTGCTCTGATGGTGATGTGATTCTCAAAATAAGGTGTCTGTCTGCTTAGGCGCCTTAAGATATCATCGCCAACCGTCAGCTGTCTGCTGGCTCAAGTTGCCGACAAAATCTACCAAGGGCTGCACAATGTGACGCATCAACATATTGTGAAGCAGTATACTATGAAAGATAATTATTATAATATATTGTAACTTCAGGCTCAGAAGGGCTAGATCCCAGAGCCGTAAAGCCAGTTATTAAGAAGAAAAAGGAAGACTATCCCTGTGTATCAGTGACTTAGAAGTATATGGACTGGGCATACCTACAGAATTAGCGTGATTACCTAAACAAATATATTGCATAAAATGGCCGCCTTTTATAGGGTTGTAATTCAGCAATATTGGCAGCTGATATCGATATTTTTACTAATATGAGTTTGTTCTTATTTCATATAATTATAGAAATTAAATCCAATTTGACAGTTTAACAACATACATTGCGTGTTTTTTTTTCTTTATAGGATAAGGGTGACAAACGAGCACACAGTCCACCTGATGGTAAGTGGTTGCTGCGGCCCATAGACATCTACATCTATCCTCTATTACAACTCAAAATGTAGATGCGTTGTCACCCGTGAGGACTAAGTTGGAATGCCTCATTTCCAGTAAAAATGGCCTCCGGCCACCTGCACTGACCAAGCGAAACGCAGAGGTAAATCTCTACTTCACGCTGGTTTTCTGTGAGGTCGTGGTACCACCCCGGTTCGAGCCGGCCTATCCGTGCGACAGCAAAAGCTGCCGCGTGGCTCTACCACTGTTAATAAATTTTGTTGTTGAGCAAACGAATTTTTCAATCACATGAAGCAATGGATATTGTTGGGTTGTTAAATTAGTTTTGGATTGCTAACCCTTAAATTTCGCTTGAGCTGCTTCACCAGGCTTCACCGCATATGTACAGTTACGCAATGTATACTCTGCTACAGATTTTTTGTGTTAGGTACACAGTCAAACAATGAGTTAAGTATGCAGGCTATGCAGCTAACTTGCAACTTGTTTTAAACAATGTTCTGAGTGTGCTAAGTGCTTACTCAAGTTTTGAAGTTATACTTCTTTTGGCGCGTTTGAGAAAAAATATGAGAGTTAATTTTTTACAATTTCAGTTGGTAATTGTCTGTCAATTAAGCTTTTGTGAGAACTGATAACTATATTCGAGGTAGTTATTCAAATATATATTAATGTATAAAACATGTTTTATTTTAGTTATTTTTGTTTTGTTACGCTAAAGAAGTATAACTTCTTACATACGTACATAAGTACACACACACATTTTGTTTTATATCAATATGAACAAAATCAAACAGTTATAATATAAAATATGTATAATAATATAAGTTAAAAATTATAGTTTATTTATTGTTAATATTTTTGCTTGTATACCAAATACCTTTGTTTACTGTACAATAATATTGTACAGTAAACATAGGTATGGAGATGTGATGGAGATCCTTGATCCCATATTATAATCCAATATTATAGTATTTTTAATATGAAATAATAATGATTAGTTGAGTAAAAATTAAATAAACTGTTTTAAAAATCAATATTTATTTATTATTAATTGGTATATAGAAACGTTCTGCACATAATTGAACACAAATGGTAAGTTATATAAACATTTTCGGTCCTGCTGGATATCGTATTGAATTTTTTATTCAGATTTTAAATGAAAAATATTATTATTTTTCGCAGGTACTTTAATTTTTTTCATTTAAAATTCGAAAATCTGGCATGATCATGAAACGGTGGATGAAATATGATATCCAGGATATATAAACTATTATTATTATATATTCATTTCTTAACAAAATTAATTTATTAAAATAATTTCTATACGGCTTCATAGATAAAAGTGTACGACACTATTTCACTGCTTTTTGACAGTTTGACAGCAGATTTACCACAAAACTTGGCGCTTAACAAGGCGGTGCAGTCACGCATAGATGAGCTAATGACGTCACACGAAAGTATTACCAAAATAAGCACTTTACAAACTGTAGTTGTCTATTTATTGTATTATTTCTATAGTGGAATATGCCCTCCCCATAGGTATATATCTCTATGCTGTGTGTTGATACACAGCATATATATATATATATATATATATATATATATATATATATATATATATATATATATATATATATATATATATATATATATATATATATATATATATATATATACAATAGCAGAGCTACTACGCTACAATAGGAGTTTTGGCGGGAACTTGACCGGCGGCGGTTTGCTGCTTCTGTATTATTGTTTAAATAATGGTTTGAAGTGGATTTTGATAAGTAAAAGTGGTGTGATTTTGTGTGTGTCTATGTAAAAGTGTCTGCGCATGTGAACTATTAGTGGAAACGGTGAAATAAGTGCTCTGATGGTGATGTGATTCTCAAGATAAGGTGTCTGTCTGCTTAGGCGCCTTGATATACCATCGCCATCTTTCAGCTGTCTGCTGGCTCAAGTTTCCGCCAAAATCTTGAAAGGGCAGCACAATGTGACGCATCAACATATTGTGAAGCAGTGTACTATGAAGGATAAATAAACATTGTAATTTCAGGCTCAGAAGGGCTAGAACCCCGAGCCATAAAGACAGTTATATAAAAAAACGCTACCATAGCAGCAGGGTAAATTTAAAATAAATTATTTTTATATTTTTCAATTACTTAAATTATTTTTAATTAATAATAGAGAACCCTTTGTTTTTCATGAACCTTTTCATAAAAAAACAAATTCAGTATACTACTGTGAAGCCGTTCCTTTTTAGTTTACTTTAGACCTACTTTTTCTTGGCAGGTGAATTTGTAACCACAGTTTTTATTATTACCGAGTTGTTACCAGGAAAATGCTACTCTGCTAACTTGTGTTGTTCACGCAAAAGCGTTAGTGTCAGGCACCGACGTTAGATGGTGCTCGGCTCGGCCTATCCGGGATGACGTTCGTGCGTGTTGAACGTCCGAGCTAGCTGAAAGGTGGGAGTCGAGAGCGAAAGATTAGAAGTCTTCTTCGCGTCGAAAGAGAAGGCAGTCCGTTTGTTTGGGAGCTCTTAGATCTAATTTTATGTTAGGCACGTATAGTAAATATACCACTGGGAATGGTAGCGCGTGTTGAGAGTTTACCCGGGACTTTAGGTTTAACGCAGAATCTGTATAAGTGGATTCGACTGTATTAGTTACTAGTGCGGTAGTTAATATTCTAGAAATAACGGTGACCTTTGACCCGTACGTTCTGTGTTCATTTTCGCGAGTCAATCGTAACAAAGGAAGAAAGTGACTGCGGAAGGCGACCTTAGCTTGGAGAGGAGCTGAGGGCCGAACTGCTGCAGGGGGAACGGTCAAATAAGGTCAATAACACTACCAGCCACACCCAAATACACATCACTGACCTTTACTTTCTAGCACAATACATCCACACGAGACCTGACCGAATCCTGAGGGACCAGTCGCCTTGAACAGAGGTAAGTAAGCTCTGTTCAATAATTGTAACGCTCCCCCCGGATTGTTTAGTGTAATTATAAACTTAACCCTTGGCGTTTAGGACGCCCGACCAGCATCTGCCCGTAGCTTCTTCGTCTATGGGCCGCGAAGGATTCTACTCCTGGGATGGGCAGCTGCCGGCCGTAACATTTGGTAGCAGAACGCGGTGCTGGGATCGATTCCCGGTCGATCCACCGACCATAGTATTTGATAAAAATTAAATAATTTTGGTGGCAGGGAGCGTTGGGTTGATTGGTTTAATTTTGTGTCTACAATCACGCCCGTCCGTAATACGTAAAAATATTTTTTTTTATTATATACGTAATAATAAAATTCCTTTCTTTGTTAGCTTGCTTTGTTGTTTGCGGGTAAATTTGAAAAACCACGCCCGGTTCGCGCGCAAGCGGGAGATTGCGTCATGTAGGTAGATGGTTATTTTTACGTAATCGGTTAATTATCGTTGTCGGATAGTTGTAGTGTATTACTTATCGAAGGGTCGATTTCCGAGCAAGGCATTTTTTGTTGATGTGTATCTTCGTTATGTATCTTTCGTATTGTAATTTGTATTTGAACTAAAGAGTGGTAATTTGTATTTACGTAATTTGAATTTAACTTGATTTGATCGCACTAGTATTTGTTATTGTTAATTTGATTTTTTGTACTAACTTGTGTTTGATTTAATAAATAGCGGTTCGTATTTGTGTAATTTCTATTCAACTCGATTTGATAGGAACTGCATTAGTTAGCTGTTAATTTTTTTGTATTTTTTATTTGTTATTTTTGTACTTGTGCTCGAGCGGCGTCGTATTTTGTATTTAGTAGTGATGTCCTCGCCCAAGATGCTAATCCGTTGCCTGCGGACTGAGTTACGCTGGGCCACCAGCGCCCATGCTTTGATAGGTCGACCGGATAGGGTCCATAATTTGATGAAGCGGTTCGAGCAGGTTGATGCTCGAAGGGCTGCAGTGGAGGAGGCTTACGCTGAGCTCGAGGATTCGGATGTGGAAAAGGGAGTCCTGGACTCCTGCTTCGCAGACTACGAGCAGTTCTTTTCGCTCACGGACGAGTTGATCGAGGCTGAAGGCAGGTATGCCGAGGAGGCGCGTGAAGCTCGGACGAGTGGCCTGCCCGAGTCCTTTCAGAAGCAGCCTCAGCCAGAGCTGTTGGGACGACTCCCAACTCTGGACTTGCCAAGGTTCTCCGGGGTCCTTTCCGAATGGCTGACCTTCATTGGTCTTTTCGACGGCCTAGTGGACGCCCGGAGTGACTTGACCCCGAGCCAGAAGATGGCGTACCTCCTGGCCTCACTGGAGGGGGAGGCCCTGGGCGTTGTCAGCCATTTGAGATTGTCGGACGACGCCTACCAGACTGCTCGGGACCTCCTAGCCAGAAGATACGCCAACGTCCGGCGAATTGCCGACGAACATGTTAAGCAGCTTCTAAGCCTTCCGCTGCTTAGTGACCGGGCCAGACTACGTCCGGACCTGTTGGATCCAGTCTTGGTGGCCTGTAATACGTTGAGGTGGCTGGATTTACCAGTAGGCGAATGGGCCTTCTTGTTGCTCCGCATCGTGCTGTCCCGTCTACCTCTCGACCTTCAAATGCATTTTGAGGAGAGGTACGGCGGGGACGAGGCCTCCTATATTCCGCCCTTCTATGACCTGCTGCGGTTTTTGGAGGAGCAGTGCCGACAGATCGAGCACGCGGCGGGCACCGTCGACGACTTACGAACCGTGCCCAGTGAGAGGCGAAATCCGCCGGGCAAGTCGTCGTCAACCCCCCCTGCTCCTATTGTCGAGCATCTGATCACCGGGTAACGTCTTGCCCAAAATTATTAAGTAAGCCGGTTCCGGCGAGGCGAACTATCGCCAAGGAGCGCCGCTGGTGCTACTCCTGTTTGGAAGGGCACCTCCAGCGAGACTGTCCGCACCAGCGGCCCTGTCTGCATTGCCAGCGCAATCACCATGCCGTACTGTGCCTGGGTGCGAACGGCGTCTCCTCTCGGGGCGTTGCCAGGCCCTCGACCCCCACGGGCGGGGGCGCTCCGCCACGCCCTCTGACGGGCGACGCTCGGCGCCCGCCGGCTAGCCAACAGACCCCTAGGTTTGGAAGGGGTCCCTCCCTCGACCAGTCGGGGGGTAATTCCCCCAGGGGCGGGGGTGTCATCACCCCCCCTCAGCGTGCGAAGAGGAACTTCACGGCCACTCATCGGTCCGCTGGACCCTTCTCACTCCCGTTAGCTGAGTGGCCGCGACTGGTGTACCACTGTACCCCATTTGATGGAGGTGGCCCTAGCTAGCTGCCGCCTTAGCTCCCACCATGGCTGCCTCTACTGAGCCTTAAGCCGTCAACAGTCCACTTGTCAAGCTGTTCTGTTGCCGACGGCCTCAGTGAGGGCGTACAACCCGAGTGGCGACCGTTAGCGGTTGCGCTCTGTTAGTATCGGGTTCACGCGGTGTGGCCTCCACTTGGTGGTGGGAAGATTAGGGCCCCCTGGAGAGTTGAATCACGCTCTCAAGGGGTATTGGATTTGGTTTGGTCGAGCACTTAGTTAAAAATTCTTTAAATTTAAATTAAAATGCTTTTGGATTTTCCGCGAAATTCATATTGTAGCGGTTATGATTAAGAGAATTGAATTTAAAATACTCCTTTAAATGCTGCTGCATATGTTTTGTAAATACATTTGATCACTGCGTTTATTGTTGCACGGAAAATTGAGATTAAATTGTGTGCCCTTTTTTAATGCTTGTGATAGTGTTTAATCATTTTTCTTTGTGATAAGGAAGGTTGAAATTAGATAACCCTGTGGTTGCCGAAGGAAATAGGAGTCAATTCTCTTTTGGTTTAGATTTTGTTGGCACTGTCTAAGATATTTATTTGAAATAAGAAATAGGGCTGTCCCTTACGTTTATTGTTTTGTTTACTTTGCCAAGTTGACCTATGTGCATCGGTGATTACTTGTTTTAATTAATTCTGTAATTGAACATTGATGCTTTTGAAAAATTAGTTGAAATATGAGCATAGGATCACCTGCTAGGGACCATCTGTGCGTTTCGTTTAGCTCTCCACAGACGACGTTCATGGGGAATTTGGGGGTGCTCTCTGCACTGAAGCTTGAAGGTCCCTCTGGGCCGCTTCGTGTCGCGTCGCTGTTTGCAGACCTGATCCGGTCGAGTTGCGGAACTAATCATAGGAGCGCAGATAGGTGTTTGAAGGAGGTCGTCTGACTTCTGTCTAGAAATAGGACTTATTTATGTGCTGCGATGACCAGGAAGGGCATCCAGTTCAACTCTCCGGCTAGCCCACGTTGGGGCTGTCATTTTGAGGCGTTGGTCAGGGTTGCAAGATTTGATTGGGTGCGTAGGGTGGCCTAGTTTGGTTGTAGATTCGATCTTGCAACTTGCCGTCGCGACCCTGTCCCGCTGACCGGTTTGCTCGCGGACCTAAATCCTTATGTCCGGGACGGGGGTTTGTTCACGCAAAAGCGTTAGTGTCAGGCACCGACGTTAGATGGTGCTCGGCTCGGCCTATCCGGGATGACGTTCGTGCGTGTTGAACGTCCGAGCTTGCTGAAAGGTGGGAGTCGAGAGCGAAAGATTAGAAGTCTTCTTCGCGTCGAAAGAGAAGGCAGTCCGTTTGTTTGGGAGCTCTTAGATCTAATTTTATGTTAGGCGCGTATAGTAAATATACCACTGGGAATGGTAGCGCGTGTTGAGAGTTTACCCGGGACTTTAGGTTTAACGCAGAATCTGTATAAGTGGATTCGACTGTATTAGTTACTAGTGCGGTAGTTAATATTCTAGAAATAACGGTGACCTTTGACCCGTACGTTCTGTGTTCATTTTCGCGAGTCAATCGTAACAAAGGAAGAAAGTGACTGCGGAAGGCGACCTTAGCTTGGAGAGGAGCTGAGGGCCGAACTGCTGCAGGGGGAACGGTCAAATAAGGTCAATAACACTACCAGCCACACCCAAATACACATCACTGACCTTTACTTTCTAGCACAATACATCCACACGAGACCTGACCGAATCCTGAGGGACCAGTCGCCTTGAATAGAGGTAAGTAAGCTCTGTTCAATAATTGTAACGCTCCCCCCGGATTGTTTAGTGTAATTATAAACTTAACCCTTGGCGTTTAGGACGCCCGACCAGCATCTGCCCGTAGCTTCTTCGTCTATGGGCCGCGAAGGATTCTACTCCTGGGATTGGCAGCTGCCGGCCGTAACATGTGTTATATTTCAACTTATGTTTCCGTTTCCTTCTAAAAGCTTACAACACCCACATAAGTAATTTTTTTTTATAGAATATTGGTGACAAACGAGCACACAGTCCACCTGACGATAAGTGGTTGCTGTGGCCCACTAAGATAGAATACCTCTTTTCCAGTAAAACGGGTCTCCGGTTCTCTACACTCACCATACGAAACACAGCAGCATTAAGCTGCTATTTTACGCTAGTATTCTGTGACAGCGTGGTCCTTCCCCGGTCGAGAAGACCCATTCGTACTACAACTATACTATTAATATAGCTGCAGCATGGCGCTACCACGTAAAAAGTTGCTATACTGGTTACTTTTTAAAACGAAACGCAGTCAAAACGCAGAAATAATTATTAGAATAAATCATAAAAACTTTTGAAAATATTTTTGGTGCCATAAAAAGTATTACTCTTGTAGAATTTGTTTTTAACTCGGCATATTTCAATCTCCATCTACAACTGCTACATCATACCATACCCTGTATCTACGTTGGCGACATTCAGGAAGGTTTTTGAACTGTTTTTTCCAGCTTACAACTGGACACTTTTTCAATATTTGGATTTTTTCGTCGATCGATTCGTACTGATTGACATTATAGCGTGTGTTATTGACATAATGGATCAGAGATGCGTAAAGTTTTGTTCGTTTTTTTTGGATAAAATACCTATAGTACTCAGACATACTGTAGCTTCCTATTAGTGAAAGAATTATTGATTGAATTGGGATAAGTAGTTTCAGAGGTAAGCGCGTTCAAACAAACAAACTCTTCAGCTGTTTAATATTAGTATAGTATAAATATTTGTATTATATGTATATAGATATTTTTATTATTTACAGTAAGTAGTAAATACTTACAGTAAATAATAAATACATATAAAAATATCTATGCTGCTTTAAAGATAAAAATATTTAATTATGTATACATAAACGGCTACACATATTACATCATCTACAAGAACCAATTTCCATAGCAACTTCTTCTGATGGTAAAGATAAGTTTGTAGAACCATGAATATCTATCAAGCTGAAAAATATGATTATTATTTTAAATTTGTAACATTTATCACCCAAATAAATAAGTACCTATTATAATATAAAATACTGAATATAAAATAATAGGTATCAAATAATTCTTTGCTTCCATATCAACCCCCAAAGGTTCACAGTTAGAGGAACACGGTTGATCTAAAGCCGGTCTCGTCTGAAATTAAAAACAGAAAGGAGATGAGCTTGCGATTAACTGCTAATATGATCAATAATTAATAATTTTGTGAATGAATTAGTAAAGCCTGTGAGGAAAGAGAATCGTCGTAGAATTGAGGGCGCAGCTGTGCTTAGTTACCTTTTCCTAGGCTAGCAATGCTAATAGTGCGCGAGTTCAATGGATTTCAATTCAACATTTATTTTAATTTAATATTCAAAATACAAACCCTGAGAGTTGTAGTAATATTTATGGTTCTATTGATAATAACCTCGTATATTGTTATTTCACTTGTTATCTGCAATGTTTCTCTATCTGCATACTATATTTAAATTTTTGCTGTTTGGGGACTTAATAATTGGTTCAAAATATTCCACTCACATACACTTAACACACATTAAAAATTAATCAAAAATAATGTTGATAATAACAATATTATCAACGATATTTGTGTTGACAATAGGTGTGACGATTAAAATTATTTGTGACTTTTTTTTTATAGGATAAGGGTGACAAACGAGCACACAGTCCACCTGATGGTAAGTGGTTGCTGCGGCCCATAGACATCTACATCTTTCCTCGTTTGCGAATCAAAATGCAGATGCGTTGTCACCCGTGAGGACTAAGATGGAATGCCTCATTTCCAGTATAAAGGGCCTCCGGCCACCTGCACTCACCAAGTGAAACGCAGAGGTAAACCTCTACTTCACGCTGGTATTCTGTGAGGTCGTGGTACCACCCCGGTTCGAGCCGGCCCATCCGTGCGACAGCAAAAGCTGTCGCGTGGCTCTACCACTGTTAAAACGTTGGATATTTTGTAACAGTAATTTTGACGTCTCAAAGTTAATTGAACGTATAGAACAAATTAAGTAATATATTTATAACTGGATGAAAAGTGTGGGTATCGCATGTGAATTACGTGTTATGTATGTCTGGGTACGATTTAATGTCTGTCGAAAACAACTTTCCTCAAAATGTCGTGAGCAAATACGGGAGTGAAGACTTGGATGCTAGTTAACTCGGACCGTACAGTCAATCCACTTATATCTTGAAAATGGATCATTGGGAAAACTAAAAAAAAAGAAAATTAAATACTTTTATGAGTAAAAATAATCAAGTGCTGGTATCCTCGTCACGCTATTATCTGACTATTGAAAAATGACATGAAGTGACATAGATATGAACCTAACATAAAGTGCTTCATACTTTGGTCGGTTAATATAAAAAACAAGTCATGATTTTATCTTCTTTTTACATGAAAATTTCAACAAATTTTGCTTGTTTTTGACATAAAATAGTCTTCAGTACAATAGTCTTCAGTACAATAATCCTTTGATTTACTTGCTGTACTAGATAAAAAATGCTATTTACTGATGAAAGATTATGTTTAGTTGATTACGTTCCCTACGGATTTTACAGCCGTATATGCTGCAATTCACCATCACCACTTACTTAATATTACACTCTGGGACATCACTAAAGTCACAAATAATACAAAATAAGCGTTTCACAGTTTTTATCAACGAAAATATTCTGACACGACAACTTGTTTGCCATCAACTAGTGGTGGCAAACAACAAAAACCGAAACCGATACGATACGCAAATAGAGATAGGAAAAGTATGCTATGTCCTGCTCACACATACACATTTTCCATATATGTCGTCTTACTTTTGCAACTATTATTATTGCATAGCATGTCTATCTATATTTCTCTGTCTACGAGGCTCGCTTATAAATGTGCCAACTTTTCATATATTTGTTTTTCTATGGTGGGTGTAAATAACTATAATTACTAAACTTATTATGTAGGATTGAAATAAAAAGGTATGCCATCAAAAATATAACTTGTAAAAAAAAAGTCTTGCAACTCAGTTCTTCTACCGTTTTAAATATATAGATTAACTTGGCAATCGCACTTAACAGTATAATTTAACATAATATGTATTACTTGTGAAATACATTGTGTTTTCATACGATGGCCAAGTCAATCTATGTATTTAAAACATACTCTCTAACTAAATTGACGGCTCCGTAGCGCATTGGCTTAGCAATGAGTTGTTGCGCTGGGGGCCGCGGGTTCGATTCCCGCACGGAACAAGTATTTTTATGGCCTACAAATAATTGTTCCGAGTCTGGATGTTTGTCCTTGTGCAATTTATGTTTGTAAACTGCCTCCACGACACAATGTGGAGGTAACGTTTTTTTTTTTCAAAAAAAAAGAAAGAAAAAGAATTACGTAATAACTTAAGACAGAAGGACCCTTAAGTAGGCACTGGATAAATTAACCGACTTGGTATTACATGGATCTCACAACTTTTTTACGGTAGAAGAACTGAATTGCGAGACTTGGTTTTTTTTATAAGTTATGTTTTTGATGGCATCTCATTTCTTTTTGTAGATAGTCCTACATTTTTCCTTTCCGGTACCATCTACTTTTTTAATACCAACTACGGATTTTCAGGCAATTTAGTCTACTTAATACTTTGCGGGATTTTGGTAAAACTTCATAAGACGTGTCCCATTCTTGCTTTTTCATTCCATTGGCCATTTTACAGGTTACCTTTGAACATGATTATATCTAGGTACCTATTTACATCTATTATTCCATTATATTATACATATACAGGTACACTGATTCATTCACTGTAAATGTAACTTTGTAATAATATATATTTATATAGGATTACAAAGTTATTTATGCAGTTGGTGTATCTAGAAAACTGAACCGAAATTACAAAATACTGTAGATTTTTCTTCATTAATATACTAAACACTAACTGTATTCTAAATTTGAAGCTGCTACATCTGCTAGAAGTGCCTTAGAGTTTTGATGGTCGGTCAGTTAGTGAGTGACAAAATTAAGAAAGTTTGACTAGTTATAATTCTTAAACTACTAGTTTAAATTGAATGAAATTTGAAATATACCGTGTTTATACAATGCATGCTTGGTTACTGTTATTGGTTACTTAAAATTCAGGCTTCTAGTGTTATCCACAACAAAGTTATAGGGGGTCGAAAATGGCCTGAACTGCTTCAAGAAAAGGATGGTACGGCAATGCCGCTTCTTTGCTCGACTTGGCAGATATTTAGTATGCACCACGTACTATTGTATTTTGGCTTTTAATTTTAGTTATAGTAAGTACCTGTTATTAATTATAAAATTATGTTAATTATAAAAATACAAAATATAAAAATCATTGAAGTTAGGTACAATTTTAGGCCAAAAACTCGTGGAATGTTTCTAGTAACACTAGTGCCTGTCAATGACGCCATGTCATGTCGCCATTAGATGATGCATTCACCAGTCAGTTTTTTGTGCGAAATGACTGTGCGTTTATGGTGTGCTCTCTATTATTTTCTTCTGACCTGGTTTTTTATTGGACTGATTTTACTCTGACGTTTACCTGGCTGTTAGTTGGCTATAAGTTGGAGTCCGATTACTTAACTCTACTCTTACTTAAATCGGGAAATAGAGCCCGCCTTATTATATATCAGCTCCTCAAGGTTTTATACCAGACTGCCTCCTCGCATTCGGGTTAAAATTATAAGTGATTACAATGAGGAAATGAACTTTGAAGTTTTTGAAGAGTGGTTTGTAAAGCTGCTAGCCAACTTAGAAAACCCATCGAAAATTATTATGGACAATGCACCGTATCATTCTGTACAAGTTGATAAACCACCAACTCAAGCAAATAAAAAGCAAGAAATTGTCCCGTGACTGCTAAGAAATGGTTTGAAAGCAAGTCCAACTTTATTAAAAGTTGAGTTGTTAAATCTGGTAGAAGCAAGTAAGCCGCCGAAGCCCCGTTATATAATCAATGAACTAGCTCTAGAGCATGAACACAAATTTGTTCGATGGCCTCCCTACCTTTGCCAGTATAATTCTATCTAGCTTATTTGAGCACAAATAAAAGGTCATGCAGGTCGAAACAATACTGAAACACCCTTCAGTACTGCTAAAATGATGACTTTGCTACAAACTGCCTGTGCATAAGTCACTACAGAAGACTGGAAAAAGGTCGTGGAGAAAATAAAGGAAATAATTTTACAAGATTTTGAACAAGACGTGAATATAGCCAATATTATTGAAAATGAATTAATAATATCTCTGAATGCTGACAGCAGTGATGAAGATGACAATACTAGTTACAGTTCTGATAGTTCAACTGAATATATGCTATTTTTTGTTAAATTATGTACTTGTCTTATTTTGTTCCTTAAATTTACGATAGAACATAATAATAGGACAGGTTCGACTACTATTCTTTTTTTATAAAATTACGGTACCTATTCAATTACTATGAAAAAGTACTTATAGGTCCTGTAATATTACTCACAAAATATGTTTGAAGTTCGTATCGATTCATTCACTTTAGTCGATGTTTTTAAACAGGTCACCTCACTATAAAGCTAAAACTGACAAATGTCAAATGTGATCTATTAAATTAGCTCTACTATAAGTCTATGGAGTAAAAGTATTCTATGTCTATGAGTTACTTACTATACTCTTTGGATAGGGGTTTCCCCAACGAATATTTATATTTTTTTACGTACTTTAATCTTGTAATTGTATTCTTAATAGTAATGTAATTGTTATGGGTAATTATATATTAAAGTAGGCTAAAAATACTATGATATTTAGCCACATTTCAATACGATTATTTTACAAAATTGGCCATTTTTTATTTTGTGTAACAACAAACTAGATTGTCATAACAGCAACACTGATTATTATTTAAATATCTATAAGTCTATAACATTTAATCATGACTTTAGATTTTTCCACAACTTATAAACTATTAGTTTTGGAGCTCCGCGATCTTAGCACCTCATGTGCTCAAGTGCTCACTGCCCTGATATACATAACCGTCCCAAAGCATGCGTGTTACGACAATGCCAATTTATTTAATTTTTTTAAATATTAATTAAACTGACCAAATATTTATATAAGCTGACCAATTATCAGCGAATGCTTCTCGATCGCGCATACGTGGAATTTTTTATTTTTTTCGTGAATGAGTTGCTAAAATTTCTCAATGACCTTGAAAAACTAACCTTTAATAAAAATCTTTCTAACGCTGACCAATTAATAAGATCAACTGACCTTTTATGACCAATTTCTGACCTTTCAGATGGTATAATTGGTTAATCGAAATTCCGCACATGAGGTGCTAAGATTGCGGAGCTTAGTTTTGGGCGATTCAAACGTGGGGAAGACTTGTTTTGTGCACAGATACTGTGACGAGAGATATCATGATAAATACATATCGACAATAGGAATTGATTACAAACATAAAATAATCAATTTGGATGGAGTGCCAATTAAACTTCAACTATGGGACATTGCAGGCCAAGAAATATTTTGGAGTATCACTAAGGGATATTATCATGGTGCAATGGGCATCATATTTATGTACGATATAACCAATCTTGAATCATTTAACCACCTGTCTTATTGGCTGAGGAATATTGAAGAGGAGACGTTCCCAGACGTTATTAAAGTATTAGTTGGTAACAAATGCGATGCTCATGAGAACCCCTGAGCTGTTCCTAAAGAGAGAGGTCAAAAGATTGCGTATGATTTTGATATGGCATTCTTTGAGGTTTCCTGTAAGAGTAATATCAACATAGAGGAAGCGTTTTTAACCTTAGCAAGAGAAATATATAGACACTAATGCGAATGCATTCGAACTTAAAGAAAGAGACGTGTTTAAAGCTTCAAATTCTAAGAGAGATGTGTCAAATTGTGGCTGTTAGTCTTACTACATTTTTTATCAGATCATTGCATCCATATAAATTAAAGCAGTAATATCGTCTGGTTTAGATAACTACCCCATCTAAAACTAGATGTCTTAGTTTCTGGGCGGGGCAAGAAGTTATTTTCCAAAACTGTAGATTCCATATTCCCTTATGCTTCATTTTTGTGCTTTTGTTCCCAAATCTTTTAATTTATGAAATAACACTATCTTAGATGATGAACTAAGTATTAAAATATAATTAATTTAGATGGCCATGTAAGTATAATGCTATATTTTATAGGAAAGCAAAAAATACTCATATATTATGTTAAAGTTGGTATAAATTACTTTGCTCATTTCAAAGCAAAAGTGACTCCGGCCTTATATAGTATATTAACTATGACTTCGGCCTCAAATACCGTCATGAGTGGTCGTGGCCGTGAAAAATACCGATCGCCGTAGAAATACAAAACGTTCCAAAAATCAAAAATACATACTTGACCAAGGTAAGATATTATTTTTTTTTAATCACAGATTTTATTACAATATTTCGTTTCCCTAAAAGCACGCATGATTTATATATAAATATACTTATACGTCTTGGACTTTATAGACCTGAAGGTGTGTAGGTATCTGCTACTAGGACTCCTCGACGAGGAAAACTACATGTGCAGAGTTTGGCCTCGTTTGTTAGTTATTATGAGACCTTAACTCCGGGCTTGATAGCGTGACTTGAAAGTGTACTTTGAAGACTGCCACTGGAACTCATCGACGAGGTGAACTAGATGTGCCGAGTTTGGACTCGATTTGTTGGTTATGAATAGACCCTACCTCAGGACTTGACGGAGTGACTTGAAAGTGTACTTTGATGACTGCTACTGGAATTCCTCGACGAGGGGAACTAGATGTGCCGAGTTTGTTATATTTTGTGTTATTTTACTAAATACACTTGGCCTTCCTCTATCATATTAGTCTGTGCTTTCCTCACTCCGGGCCATAGATAAATAATGTATAGTAAAGATGGTTAATATATATTTTAACTGTTACTGAAATAGACAGTTAAAAAAAATTAACAAATTTGTTAAATAAATAAAATTAACCACATTGAATAAAATTATCATATTCCAGTCCATTCAAAACAATCCACGACGTTACTGATTTATATTAGCCGTATTTATGCCATCTAGCGTCTTCCTTACATAACACCGTAAGAGTATATCAATTTTCGTTTGATAAATGACTTTATCAATTTAATGGAGTAGACGGCGGTTTACAAAGCCATTTTATTCGAAGGAACACATTCTTTAAAACCATCAATACATGTATTCTTTTTATTTATTATATTGAAATTTAGGCTTCACATGTCTAAAAAATGAGAATTGTAACAAATATTTGCTATAAAATCAAACTAATATCCAAGATATAAGGTACAAGATTTAACAGTGGTAGAGCTAAGCGGCAGTTTTAGCTGTCGCACGGATGGGCCAGCTCGAACCGGGGTGGTACCACGACCTCACAGAATACCGGCGTGAATTAGAGGTTTACCTCTGCGTTCCGCTTGGTGAGTGCAGGTGGCCGGAGGCCCAATTCCCCCCCCCCCATCAACATGGTAGTGGAATTGAACAGAAGACTACCCCAGGAGGGTACCAGCACCCCTGGAGAATCCCTCGCTGAGCATCCACGACCAAACCACTCCACTCCTGGGCGTGGGTGCTCAGGCTGCCCCGCGTATTCTGGGGGGGGGGCAAAATTCCGCTCGCGACTAATACTGCTCGGGGCAAGCTGAGCAATAACCCCTTTCACGTTATCCGTGAATTTTTGCAATATCAGGGGAATCCATTCCAACCTTAACGCTGTCCATTACCATCTAGAGACGGCGAAGCCGGCCTTGCTATTTTTAACCAAAACTCAGGTGTCCTCTCCGGCTGATACTTCATATCTCTCTTACCCGGGGTACAAATTTGAACACTCCTTTTTGCCCCGGGCTGGAGTTTGCGTATACGTCAGGGAGGACATCTGTTTTCGACGCCTCGGCAGTCTTGAAGGTACGGACCTGTCCATCCTATGGCTGCGCGTAGACAGCGACGACCATCCCCGCGTCTACGGGTGCCTCTATAGGTCCCATAGCGGTAATGCCGACACAGACCGACTCATCGACCACGTCCAAATGGCTGCAGACTCCGTGCTACAACAGGTCCCATCCGCAGAGATCGTGATACTCGGTGATTTTAACGCCCACCACGCAGCACGAATGGCTTGGTTTTCGTTTAACCGATCATGCGGGTAGATCTGTCTATGACTTTGCTTTGGCATATGGTCTAACACAACTGGTTACTTTGCCTACGTGGATCCCAGATGTGGAAGACCATGTACCTTCCCTGTTGGACCTTCTGCTGACCTCTCATCCGGACGGATATCAGGTCTCCGTCGATGCCCCACTGGGCTCTTCGGACCATTGTCTGATCCGGAGTACGGTGCCACTCACGCTCCCATCGCAGGTGCGATCTGTAGCTTGCCGCCTTGTTTGGCACTATAGGTCGGCCGATTGGGACGGGATGCGGTCTTTTTTTGCATCCTACCCTTGGGGGCGGGTTTGCTTCTCGCCGGAAGATCCCAGCGTTGTTGCCGATTCTGTTGCTGATGTGGTACTTCAGGGCATGGAACTTTTTATTCCATCCTCTGTGGTGCCCATCGGAGGCAGATCCCAGCCATGGTTTGGTCGCTCCTATAAACTAGCATCACGCTATAAGCAGGAGTGCTACCAGGCCTGGGCTGACGCATCAACGTCCCGGGATGTAAACACCAGCACTCTTAAAAAGAAGTACAATTCCGCCTCCAGGTCCTTCAAAAGTGTCATTTCCAAGGCAAAGTCAGAGCACATCGGCAGAATTGGCGAGAAACTAGTTCGCCTCCCTTCGGGAACACGTGCATTCTGGTCTCTCGCCAAGGCTGTCCAAGGGAACTTCTGTCAGCCATCTCTGCCATCTCTGCACAGGGTGGTCGACTCACTGGCCCATGACGCAAAGGAGAAAGCCGATCTGCTAGGCTCTTTTTTTGCTTCCAACTCGACTCTAGATGACGGGGAGAACACACCGCCGAACATCCCGCGGTGTGAGTGCTCCATGCGGGAAGTGCTGTTTACACAGCGCTTGGTGCGTAAAGCACTCCTCTCCCTGGACGTCAACAAGTCGAGTGGGCCTGATGGAGTCCCACCTATTGTGCTGAAGACGTGTGCTCCGGAGTTGGCACCGGTTTTAACGCGTCTTTTTCGGTACTCCTACTCCCTAGGCGTAGTCCCGGACTCATGGAAGACAGCTTTGGTGCACCCGATCCCTAAAAAAGGCGACCGCTCAGATCCGTCCAACTACAGGCCTATCGCCATCACCTCCTTGTTCTCCAAAGTAATGGAAACGATCATTAAGAGCCAGCTGATTAGTGACCGCCAGTACGGTTTCCGTCGAGGTCGCTCAGCTGGTGATCTTCTGGTCTACCTGACCCATAGATGGGCGGAGGCAGTGGAGTCCAGGGGGGAGGCATTGGCCGTTAGTTTGGACATAACGAAGGCTTTCGATCGGGTTTGGCATAAAGCGCTTCTTTCGAAGCTGCCTTCCTATGGGCTTCCCGAGAAATTGTGCAATTGGATCACCAGCTTTCTTGCAGATCGGAGCATCAAGGTCGTAGTAGACGGTGCATGCTCCGATTACAAGCCCATTAACGCTGGTGTTCCACAAGGCTGCGTGCTATCACCAACGCTGTTTCTTCTGCATATCAATGATATGTTGCAAACCAGTAACATTCATTGCTATGCAGACGACAGCACTGGTGATGCTTTATACACCGGCCGTGCCAATATTTCTCGGGAAAACGTCGCCGAGTACCGGAACAAACTTGTATCTGAAGTCGAGACTTTGTTGAACAAACTCTCAGACTGGGGGCGACTAAATCTAGTCCAGTTCAATCCCCAGAAGACACAAGTTTGCGCGTTTACCGCTAAAAAGATTCCCTTTGTCGTATCTCCTCAGTTTCAAGGCACTCCCCTTGTTGCCTCAGCCTGTATCGGAATCCTCGGTGTCGACATATCGAGTGACGTGCAGTTTCGTGGTCACTTGGAAGAGAAGGCCAAATTGGCCTCTAAAAACTTGACGTGCTCAGCAGAGCGGGACAGTATTTCATGCGGGCACACCGCTTGCAACTTTACAAGGCGCAGGTTCGGCCTCACATGGAGTACTGTTCCCATCTCTGGGCAGGGGCCCCCCAGTGCCAGCTCCTTCCACTTGACCGCATCCAGCGCAGAGCGGTTCGAATCGTCGACGACCGAGTTCTTTCCGATCGGCTTGACTCACTGGCACTGCGTAGAGAGGTTGCATCTCTTTGCGTATTTTATCGCATCTACCACGGGGAGTGCTCTGAGGAATTGTTCGGACTAATTCCAGCCGCTCAATTTCACCATCGCACATCACGACAGAACTTGCGATACCATCCATATCATCTAGATGATTGGCGGTCCACCACTGTGCGATTCAGAAGAAGTTTTCTCCCTCGCACAACTTCCTTGTGGAATCGATTACCACCAGCGATTTTTCCGGACCGATACGACTTAGGGACCTTCAAGAAAAGAGCCTACTCCTTTTTAAATGGCCGGCAACGCATCAGCGATTCCCCTGGTGTTGCAGTTGTTCATGGGCGGCGGTAGTCACTTACCATCAGGTGAGCCGCATGTTCGTTTGCCCCCTCTCCTATAAAAAAAAAAACTTAAAAAATATTACGTATAAGTAATCATGTTATACGTAATTTCTTTAATGCGCTTAGGGCATGCACAATTGGATTTACCAATAGTTTTTATTTTCTTATTATCATTTTCCTGTTGTTCAATAATATATTTTATGTGTAAATGTAAATTTGGTTTAGATTAATTTTTAGCTTGTAAAGCTCCAACAACAGAATTGTATGTTGCGTTTAATCATGCAAAATGTCACGAAAGAAACACTTTTTGTATTGTGTACTTATGTACTTAAGCGTTGTGCAGATAGATTTATATAAAAATATTACACAGTCAGGTCATAAGTATTGTCTTTTTACCGTAGAAGAGAGCTACAACAAACAAAATGATAAGGTGTACGCACACAGTAGTGAAAAAGCGAGCAACCGTATTCCGCGTGTCCAATGAGGTCATTTTCCATCCTCGTTCATGGTATGGTTGGGAGTTTCTTATTGGAGCTTAACAGAGGTACATTTTTGTGAGAAAGGTGTAAAAACGAATGCAGTTGTGTATAAAAAATACAGTCCTGACGAACCTTGTGGAAACTGTTTCTCATACCATGTTCAATAACAGGCACTGGGTATTCCAACAAGATTCGGCGCCAGCTCATAGAGTGAAGAGCACACAAGACTGGCTGGCGGCGCGTGAAATCGACTTCATCCGGCACGAAGACTGGCCCTCCTCCAGTCCAGATTTAAATCCGTTAGATTACAAGATATGGCAACACTTGGAGGAAAAGGCGTGCTCAAAGCTTCATCCCAATTCGGAGTCACTCACGACATCCTTGATTAAGGCAGCCGCCTATATTGATACGGACCTCGTTCGTGCTGCGATAGACGACTGGCCGCGCAGATTGAAGGCCTGTATTCAAAATCACGGAGGTCATTTTGAATAAACTTTAGTGTCATAAGAATCTATTTTTTGTTAAGTTCATTTTGGTATATAAATGGTTACATAATGAATAAACTTGTTTCAATTATTTTATATTAAACATGTGACAGAATTTATGACCTGACTAGGTAAATGAAACATTTGTACATTTCTCTTTTAACAAATAATTTAGTAAGAAGACAGTAATTTAAAACTAAATGCATTTATTATATAATTTTTTTTCTTCTTCTTCAGCCCGTACCCGTAGATATGCACAGCTGGACATGAGCTTCCTTCGATGTAGAATTAGTCTTAAGAGCGTAGACGGGCTGCATTTTTTCCATACAAATGTATTCCCCTATTTTCTTCCTGGATAATGCCTCTAGAGTAATCGGTTTTGTTTATAAAAATCAAGGTCTATTGAAGGCATGCCCCTATCATTTATTTTTTTCCAAAAAATTATTACAAAAATAAATATGACTTTCCAAAACCAAAAAAAATGTCCCGTTTTTACCTCCGTAATCAGACGACTACCAAACAAATTTGAAACGTTTTTAAGATAAAAGAAAATGATAGGAGCATAGATCTATTCTTCCTTTAAATTTTGATACCAAAAATAATTTAATCTGCTTAGTTTTCGAGGAAAAAACAGGGGAATACGAAATGTCGATCGGTCATGGTTTTTGTAGGTGAAATCGTTCTGAGCTGCAGTTGTCCCTATCGCACTCTACGGGGGGAGACCAGAGGTGAGGGGTGGTTAGACTAATAAATACTTATTAGTCTAAAGAATTAGGAAAGTAACAACTGTCGAAGTTTTTATCGATATCATAGTGATGTCAGTCGATATCGACGTAACGACGTATCGTACTATACTGATTTACAGGCGGCACAGAACAGTGAAATTATTAAGACAACGAAGTAACAATTCAGCGAGTTTACGTTTAGTATTATTTGAAAAGACCTTTAGCGAAATTTAGTGAAATAATACGTAACTAATGTTCGCATTCTACTGCTTGGTGAATAATTCTGCTTACTTGATTTGCCAGCTTTACTGGGGCTTACTTACTTTTTTTCTACTTACTTTACTTTATAAAATAATGATTGCTCTTATCAAGTAAATTCTTAATATTCATGTGGCAGAAGAGGTGCTTGTGGGTATTTTACATAAGTTAAGAATAATATAATATAATATAATAAGTCATATAATAATTAATATGTACATTTTTTCTGTCGTCCTTTCCATCCTTTCTCTTACAGGTAAATTTCGTGGTATCCGACCGTCAATTATTTCAGGGAGAAGGCATTCGTGGAAAAAATTAGTGGAAAAAATTCGTGAAAAAAAGGCGTTGCCGGCCTTTTAAAAAGGAGTAGACTCTTTTCTTGAAGGTGCCTAAGTCTTATCGGTCTGGAAAAATCGCTGATGGTAATCGATTCCACAAGGAAGTTGTGCGAGGAAGAAAACATCTTCTAAATCGCACAGTGTTGGACCGCCAATCATCCAGATGTGCGTTCGTGAAAGGCGGCTGGGATTAATCCGAACAGTTCTTCAGAGCACTTCCCCGAAAGAAAATGCAAAGGGATGCAACATCTCTTCGGAGCGCAAATGAATCGAGAAAGGACTCGGTCGTCGACGATTCGAGCTGCTCTGCGCTGGATGCGGTTAAGTGGAAGGAGTTGGCACTGGGGAGCCCCAGCCCAGAGATGGGAACAGTATGCCATGTGAGGCCGAACCTGCGCTTTGTAAAGTTGCAAGTGGTGTGCCGGCATGAAATACTGTTCCGCTCTGCTGAGCACGCCAAGCTTTTTAGAGGCCAATTTGGCCTTCTCTTCCAAGTGACCACGAAACTGCACGTCACTCGATATGTCGACGCCGAGGATCCCTCCCCCTTGGACTCTACTACCTCCGCCCATCTATGAGTCAGGTAGACCAGAAGATCACCAGCTGATCAACCCCGACGAAATAAAGCTTGCGTTTTCTTCAAAAGGTTCTCGACTCTCTCTGAAAGTTGCATGAAAAAAACATTTAAGTGCCTATGCAATTTGAGGGTTTCTCTTGATTGTCCTGGGATCCCATCATCAGATCCTGACTTATAATTTTCATCATCAGCTCAGCAACTTGATATGATGATTACCAGGTATAATGCCTATATGTGTCTATAAAATTGGGGAGTTCCCTCGATTTCTCAATGATCCCTTCATTAGATCCTGACATGATGACCATCGGATCACATGAGAAGTATGTTGTTCAAACAATGCCCATAAAATGTGTGTATTGCCCTTAATTTTCTTGGAATCCCATCCATCCTAACTTATACCTTCCATCATCATCTAAGCAACATGAGATGAAGATTACCAGGCACAAATGAATGCGTTAAAAAGTATATAAAAAATATTAAATGTGTCTATAAAATTTGAGGGTTGCCCTCGATTTCCCTGGGATCATATTCTGACTTGATGGCAATGGGACCACCTCAAGAGTAAGCTTTCGAATAAAAAAAAATTGAAAATCAGTCCACAATTTTTAACAGTGGTAGAGCCACGCGGCAGCTTTTGCTGTCGCACGGATGGGCCGGCTCGAACCGGGGTGGTACCACGACCTCACAGAAAGCCAGCGTGAAGTAGAGGTTTACCTCTGCGTTTCGCTTGGTGAGTGCAGGTGGCCGGAGGCCCTTTTTACTGGAAATGAGGCATTCCATCTTAGTCCTCACGGGTGACAACGCATCTGCATTTTGATTCGCAAACGAGGATAGATGTAGATGTCTATGGGCCGCAGCAACCACTTACCATCAGGTGGACTGTGTGCTCGTTTGTCACCCTTATACTATAAAAAAATTGACGGAGAAATCGGTGAACATACATAAAAAATACATACAGTCGAACATATAACCCCCTCCTTTTTTGAAAGTCAGTTAAAAATTATAAAACAAGTAAAAGCCCTATCAGCGATGGCAACCCCAGTCGGAAGGTGAATTTCAATTATACAGTTTTATATTTGATTGCCATAGAGATAGGCAATATATACCTACTTAAATGCATATTGTAATTTGACATGAATGCATATTACGAGCGTCTGCAACAGGTGGTACTTTATCCGCTGAGATCAAAGACGTATTAAAAATAAAAACATCTTAGGCCGAGATGGGATAAACCACGTGCGAAACAAAGATACTAAGCATTATTGTTGCTGTTTTTTTTGTGTTTTACAAGCAGTATTTAATTAAATTATTGAATTTCTTTTGTCGATTTGAAAGGGGTAAAATGATAAAATTTATTTACAAATAAAATAATACTCACGATTTTTCTCTAGTTGTAAGAACAAAATAAATAGGTGTTCAAATCCAATCCACAAGCCGAGTCAAAACAGTGAAGCAAAGAATCAAGTCCGTAAACATGGTGCGCGCGGAAGATGCGTGGTACTGAGCTACGCACACAAATACAGATTATTCACTCACATATTGATAACTCGGTTGCTCCGGCGCAGTGCGAAGGCAATAGTTTCTTCAAATACCTATTTCTCAATTCCCGCGCAGACCGACTACGCTCTTAAGTGTCACGCTTGGCAAGCGGATTGACGTTCCTAGAACTAGATATCTCTGTCTCTGACGGTTTGGTTAATATACGACTATATCTGACGAAAAGAGATAAAAATACCACCATCTGAAGCTAATAAGATATTTCTGACTTTCTATAGATGCGTCTTGCTATACCCACGGCACCACACGGCATAAAAATAAGACAATTAAAATAAATAATAATCTGCTCCTCCTGTACTCCGCCTTGGACCACCTAATGGAACTTAAAACGTTTACCGCGTAAGTTGAGGTCAACATCTGTAAATGAGTTGCGAAGTACCGGTTGTTTAGAGTACTGGTAGAAAACTACTATCCAAAATAGCTTTACAATACTTTGAAGAACTTTTGAACAATCATCGGAGAGACTGCTACGTAGGTGTGACGTTGTTACCCGTGACACTACGAATGGGACTATTGAGAAGTTTAGTAAGATTGGTCAGTTATACGACCGCGTCACAGCTACCGCTTGATTGTTGCAACTCTCTAAAAATCTGAAGCTGTTTCCAAAACCGAGGAGACGGCTCCGTGGCGCAGTGGCTTAGCAATGAGTTCCAGCGCTTGAGGCTGCAGGTTCGAATTCCGCACGGAACAAGTATTTGTATGGCCTACAAATAATTGTTCCGGATCTGGATGTTTGTCCTTGTGCAATTTATGTTTGTAAACTGCCTCCACGATATAGGAGCAAATCCTACTGTAGGGGTAACGTTTTTAAAAAAAAGAAAAAAGAAAGAAGAAATATTAGGTAGACCCCGGAGGAGTCCGGGAAGTACGATGAAATTAGCGATACTCGATATCTGCATGACACAGATAAAGAGTAGGCGTAGTCAATGTAGGCGATAAGATTGTCGTGTATTGTGTATCGTGTGAAGAAAAAAATGTTTTTAATTAATTTCAAAGCATATATATCATATTATTACAGGATCTTAAGGGATTTTAGACTTATAATATAATTATTAAAAAGAAATTAACTCAACTAAGGTACGTGAGGGTAATATGGTCAGCTTAAGCTTTGCCGCCATATAAAACCAAAACTAGGAGGAGGACAGAGACAAAAACACAAAGTCATATACTCTAACTAATATATTAAGAAAAAATAGCAAAAAGATTTGCCAATAATTAGGAACACTTCGGAAAATCAACTTATAAAAAATTAACTGTACTAAAAACACTACACTGGCGGTAAAAGAGCCACCTATGCAAACAAGGCTGTAGTTTTTGAGTTTTAAGAAAGTGACCATATTAACCGGATGACCATATTACCCTCCCGTACTATATTTTATCCCCACCCATAGACTTGCGACAGAATATTCTAAGTCTATGATTGAGCTAGTAATTTTTTTTTTGCTTTTAATCAATGTAATGTAATAAGTAAGCATGTTTTCTTAAACGTTAATACGATTTTCGAAATTTCAACCGCCCTAATTATGAGGCGTTTAGCACAGCCCGACTATTTGACGATTCCAGATCACAGATTTTTTTATAAATTTAAAGAAGAAAATGTTTAGGTACCTATATATTAAGGCAAGTGTTCGGCCCTTGAGCTACGCATACGAACCAAAATAAACATTGACTCCCATTATTCCAAATGTAATTTATTTTGTGTGTTTAGGTATGGTAATTTAATTTACTGCTCAAAACCTATCGTCTAACCACAAGAGTGAATTAGTAGCATCCATTCAACTTCAAATATTACTTGTTTGTGGTGATTCAACTAAGTGGATAACCGCATTAGGCATTCTATCTTATTCAATTTTTTGCGTCTCGCTTAAAAAAAAACGAATGAACTAAAAACTGCAAACTGTAGAACCTCTAAAAGTTTTATTGAGTTATAACATATGCCTGTTTTTTTATAGTTAATAAATGTTTCGTTTCTTTTTACGACCTACCCATTGTACTTTTTTTAATACTACGTCTTAACTTCTTATGTTAAATATGTTAAATCTAACTAAAAATGTAACAATATCAAAGTATGTACTATTAATATAAATGGCACATACACATACAAGTTTATATGAAATATACTTATTCCGTTCTTTCATAATACCTATCAATATAAATTCGAATTTATATACTTACACAAAAACCCGCTGGGTTTTCTGCAGATCCTTCCAGTGGTTTACTTTTTTTTAAACCAGTATTAAAAGTATAAAAAATGTCTCTCAATACGTGGCGTCTGGTACCATGACTATTAAAGTTACAGTCTATAGACGTCCTACTCCTGGGCACAGGCTTCCTCTCATTTCTGAGAGGGTTTCAGGGCAAGGAAATATCCGCCGCGCTGCCCCAATCCGTGTTGGCGAACTTCACATGTTTTCGAAATATATTTTTTTTCTTATTTCTCAGACATCTGAAAGAAGATGTAGTGACAAAAATTGAGAAAGGTATGCTGAGATGGTTTGGCCATGTCGAGAGAATTAATGAAGAACGATTGACGAAAAAAGTGTTAAGGCGAGTGTGAATGAAAGTGTTGGAAGGGGTAGACCTAGGCGGACATTTCTAGACCAAATCAGGGACGTCTTGAAAAAAGGCCAGGTCAAGAGTACCATAAACCGTAGAGCATGTATGAAGGGAATAATGAAAGTGGACGAAGCGAAACAAGTATGTAAGGATCGTAGCAAGTGCAAAGAAGTGGTCTCTGCCTACCCCTACGGGAAAGAGGCGTGATTATATGTATGTATATATGTATTTCTCAGACATGCAGGCGTCCTCGCGATGTGTTCCTTCACCGCCGAGCACCTAGTAAATCAGCGATTAAAATTGCAATTATAAATTTTATTCGTGCCAATGGGGATCGCACCCGGGTAGCTAGCGTATTGCGAAACTTACAGTGAGAGCTTAATTCACGAGCTATCCTGACTATTGAATCGACATAATGATTAGAAAATATGTATGCAATGTACAAACACTTATAAGACACACATAAGGTATTATGATAAATCTTATGTCTGTACTATATACTCTATAGCAGCGATTGCCAACCAGTGGTCCGCGGACCACCGGTGGCTTAAATATGGTCTGCGAAAGATTTAATTATTTTACCTACCTATACGTTTAAAATAACACATTTATTATTTTATTAGATAAACACAGTTTTTTCTTTCACCTTGTGGCCTCTGTTAACTACAAAAAAATAAAAGTGGTCCGTGGTCAAAAAAGGTTGGGAAACCCTGCTCTATACTAACGCAAACACTTCTGTACGGTACGGATGGATTCACGTGTAATCTCTTCCTCAATTCTTGAAGATGCAATCTAGACTTCGACAGACGTTAAGTACACCGACATTTCTCTCATGTATTGGATGTAACGACTAATGAGTCTTCTCGAATGTACCTATAGGTGTAGTGGAATTTTTGATTAGATTTCTTGCACGATTATGATTCTAAATTATAAAAACAACTATAAAAATACTAAAAAAGATCTATGCATAAACCCTTTTTTCGTTTGTTAAAGTTTACATAATCCAAACAGAATGTTCACATTTTTTTACCAGTTACGCGAATTCAAAAATTATAGAGGTATTTTTTTATAGAATAAGGGTGACAAACGAGCACACAGTCCACCTGATGGTAAGTGGATACTGTGGCCCATAAATATCTACATTTATCCTCAATTAAGAATCAAAATGCTGATGCGTTGTCACACCCCTGAGTACTAATATAGAATGCCTCGTTTCCAGTAAAAAAGGTCTCCGGTTCTCTACACCCACCATACGAAACAAAGCAGCATTGAGCTTCTATTTTACGCTGATGTTCTGTGAGAGCGTGGTCCTACCCCTGTCAAGTTGATCCATTCGTGCTATAGCCATAATATAGCTGCAGTGTGGCTCTACCACTTTTTGAAGTCGGCAAAAAATATAAGGGGTGAACATGACAAAAATAATTAGTTTTGTCTCATCTTTATATATAAAAATTACGTGTCACATAGTTTGTACGCGATGAACTCCTAAACTACTAAACTGATTGCAATGAAATTTCGCACACTGTGTGCAGTTTGGTCCAACTTGAGAGATAGGATAGTTTTTATCCCTATAAGTAACCCTCAATATTTTTTATTACGAATCTAAGAAATTTTATAGGACACATGGTCGTCGGAGAGGGCAGAACAACATCTGCCTGGTCAGCTAGGAGGAATATAAAAAAGTGTTAATGCTCTTAAGCGATGAAACTAAAATAAAAAAAAAATAGCCAGTTCTTTCAGAATACATACTCGTATTGTAGGAACTTATAGCTATTGCTCATTCCTGTTAACAAGGAGGTAGTTTTCAAGCTTAGCCGTAATGTGGTAAGAAGGCAATTAGGCAGTTGTTTACTAACGCCATATGTCTAACAGCACTCTAAAGCTATTTTTGTACATGCAGGATATCTAGAGTCCGAGAAAATTTGAATATTCGTCCAAAACTTAACCTACCTCCCTGTTTTTCAAAATTTCAAAACATATTTCTATTAATCAATTTATAATTTTGCTTTAAAAACAAGGTGCCTTATATTATGGCTAAGTAGAGCAGTGACTAAGGGTTTTTTTTATATAGGGGAAGCAAACTTGCATACAGCTTTGTTGGTAAGTGATCACCGCCACCCATAAATATTTGCAAAACTAGAAAAATCGCAGGCAATTGCAGCCTGCGGTACTGCGAGGCCGCGGGTTCGAATCCCACATGGAACAAGTGTTCGTATGGCCTAGAAGTAATTGTTCAGAGTCTGGATGTTTGTTTACTACGGGATATTTTTTTGTTTTTAGGGATTTTAGGGATAATATCTTTTGTCTACTTATCGTTCCCGACTTAAGTGGCTACACATGCGTCAACGACGAAGTATGCTCGCACTCACAATCCTATATATATATACCATTCTGATGTCTCCTACTCGCCATCTTACTTAACTTCTCATTTTCAGTACTTTTGCTTTAGCTATGACAGAAACCAGCGTTCTTCGAACAACCTTTTACTAAAGTGTCCCTATCATAAATCTGGCTTCCTGCATTCTTCCTTCACTGTACCGTCTATTCTCCTCTGGGACGCACTCCCTCTTGAAGTAACGGCTAATAATCTTTATGCATTTAAGAAGAAAGTTCGCGAACATTACTTAAATAAACGGGCAGAATAATCTCATTAGCAGTATTTATTTACGTATTTATATAAATATATAATTATATAACGTATGTAATTTATTAATTTATTATTTTTATAATAAATTACATACGTTATATAATTATATATTTATATAAATACGTAAATAAATACTGCTAATGAGATTATTCTGCAGTTTATTTGCATAATTTATATTTTAACAGTGGTAGAGCCACGCGGCAGCTTTTGCTGTCGCACGGATGGGCCAGCTCGAACCGGGATGGTACCACGACCTCACAGAATACCAGCGTGAAGGTTTACCTCTGCGTTTCGCTTGGTGAGTGCAGGTGGCCGGAGGCTCTTTTTACTGGAAATGAGGCATTCCATCTTAGTCCTCACGGGTGACAACGCATCTGCATTTTGATTCGCGGACGAGGATGGATGTGGATGTCTATGGGCCGCAGCAACCACTTACCATCAGGTGGACTGTGTGCTCGTTTGTCACCCTTATCCTATAAAAAAATATATGCTGTATTAAATAATTTTTGATATATAAGTTTATGTATGGATATATGTATTATTTTGTTTTTTATATAATTACTTTAATTTACATTCTTGTCTTTTAGCGTTTCATACACCTAGATACTTCATATTTTTATCTGTGTATCACCCAAAGATTGACTGGTAGAGAATGCCTCAGGGATTAAGTCCGCCTATACATCATATTGTATGAAGTTTAAATAAATAATTAAATGATTAATTATTATTCAAAGCCTTTATTTAACTTCACTTGTATGTTTGTCCTGGAATTTTGCAATCAATATTTGGGCTGCTATCACAGAAGCTATCTGGCTTAAATTTGGCATACACGTTTGGCCCCGTGTAGTGGCGGGTAAGAATACCCAATACCCCATATCTTCCCGTAAGTGTCTTAAGACGCGACAGAGGGAAACTGAGGCAGAAGATGGACAGCAGCATCTTTATGATAACAGCAAATTACAATAAAAACTACGGTTGCCAACCTGCTCGCCAAGCGTGGCAACTATGGCAATATAGCCACCATGAATAAACGGCGGCCCCGATATTCCAAGCTACGGTGGTGACCAAGGTAACGGCGGGGCAGGGGGTGCTAAGAATCTCCAGTGGAGGTTCGGTTGCTACCTAAGACGACTCAACCTGGCAACATAAAACGCATGCACCCTGAGGACTGACGAGAAGATCCTGGAGCTGGAAGAAGAGACAGACAAGTGACGCTTGCATATTATAATATATATATATATTCACTTCGAAGATTACGCAATGTTCTCCCCATTCCTACTAAAGTTGTGCTGGCTCAGTCTCTTCTTTTACCGATCCTTGACTACGCGGACACTTGTTATCTTGACCTAACAGTCGAGAAACTTAATAAACTTGAGCGGCTTCAAAATTATTGCATAAGGTTTATATTTGGGTTACGAAATTATGACCACATATCCGAATTCCGCCATAAGCTCAAGTGGTTACCGATTCGCCTTCGCAGGAATACTCACATTCTTCATCTTCTTTACTGCATTCTGTTCAATCCGACCACTTATCTTCACTTCTTATTTGAAAGACCGATTTATATATTTAAGTAGTTTACACTCTTTACGTCTACGATCTCAAAATAATCTCCTTCTAAGTACTCCTAGACATTCCTCTTCCTTCTATTCTAACTCTTTTACGGTTACCGCTATACGACTATGGAATTCTCTCCCCTTACATATTAAAGAATCTAAATCTCTTCCTATATTTAAAAATAAATTAAAACTTTATTACCTTTCCTCTTAACTCTCTACCTGTCGTCATTCACTTTTTTTGTCCTTTAATCACTTATATTCTTCTATTTATCTTTCTATATTATATTCTGTACACCCCTTACGCTATCTTTTAAAAAAGTATCCTCTGCCCTAAGGTTGCCTGGAAGAGATCGCTGTTTTAGCGATAAGGCCGCCTGTTGTACCAATGTCCCTTTAAATATATAAATACTGTAATATGTTCCTTGGTGTACAATAAAGTATATTTTACTTTAGTTTTTACTTTATATATAGGTCCGAAGAGAGGGGGAGAACACGATAATCCTCGAATCCGGCAACTTGTTCTATTGTTCTATCTGTTCTAAGGAGGTATCGGATTTGAGAGTGTGTCGACGAGGGTTGCGTACCTTATATTCAGAATCACCAAACGGTATTCACTCACACACACAAGGTCATACAGGTTTACGCACCGAACTCAGCACATCCCGACGAGGATGTGCAACAAATGTATGAGGCTATATCTAGAGCCATGCATTCCTCCAAAACCCATTATACAATCTTGACTTCAACGCAAAACTAGGCACAAGAGAGAACGGTGAGCTAAAGGTAGGCAAATTTGGAATGGGGCAACGGAATCGAAGGGGCATGCAGCTGGCTGACTTCATGGAGAAAGAGGGACTCTTTATGATGAACTCATTCTTCCAGAAGCGGCCCCACAGGAAGTTGACCTGGTCGAGCCCCGACGGTTCGACAAAAAATGAGATTGACTTCATTATAACAACCAGACGACAACTGTTCAGTGATGTCTCAGTGATCGCGAGGGTAAAAATTGGTAGCGATCACCGAATGGTAAGAGGCACACTGAATCTAAACGTTAAGTTTTTTTTATAGGATAAGGGTGACAAACGAGCACACAGTCTACCTGATGGTAAGTGGTTGCTATGGCCCATAGACATCTACATCTATCCTCTATTATAAATCAAAATGTAGATGCGTTGCCACCCGTGAGGACTAAGATGGAATGCCTCATTTCCAGTAAAAAGGGCCTCCGGCCACCTGCACTCACCAAGCGAAACGCAAAGGTAAACCTCTACTTCACGCTGGTATTCTGTGAGGTCGTGGTACCACCCCGGTTCGAGCCGGCCCATCCGTGCGACAACAAAAGCTGCCGCGTGGCTCTACCACTGTTAAAGTTGGAGAAATCTCGTCTAATGAAGTCAACGCTCCGTCCCCCTCTCACCCAAAGTCCCGAAACCTTTCAGTTCGAGCTACAAAATCGTTTTCAGTGCCTAGAAGATTGCAATGCAGTGGACGATATAAATGTTAAACTCGTGGAAACTGTCCATACGGTCGGAGCTGAGTTCTGCAAGACTCGCCGCATAAGAACACAAAAACTCTCCGGTCACACTCTTAATCTCATGGCTGTTAGATGGGAAATGAAGCTGCAGTGTTCAGCAGATTCGACAGCGTACGTGCAACTGAACAGACAGATCTCCAAATGCATGCGGCGGGACTTACGCAACTTCAATACAGCTCGTATTGGAAGATGCGATCGAGTGGAACCACGGCTCCAAATTCTTTGCTAACGATCTGTCTGGCAGAAAGAGCCAACTGTTGAAGCTGAAGACCGAGTGTGGCAGCGTCGTTTCCGGGACACCTGAGATTTTTAGTGAGATTGAGAGGTTCTATGGACAGCTGAACACATTACCGTTAGAGCCACATGTCAGTCTGTGCGAGATTAGAATGGCTCTCCAGCACTTTAAAAACTTAAAGGCCCCAGGCGAGAATGGAATTACAGCGGAGCTTCTGAAAGCGGGTAGAAAACCGGTACTTTTAGTCTTTCAGAAGCTCTTTAATTCCGTCCTCCATGGTGGCATTACACCGGTAACGTGGAGCAGAAGTGCGGTGGTCTTGTTTTTGAAGAAAGACGACAACGCTCTCTTTAAGAACTACGGACCGATTTCTCTTCTGACCCGCTTCTACGTGCTAGTTTCGAGAGTCATTACAAATCGTCTCGTATGCAGGGAAGACGACTTCCAGCCTCCTTTCTACACAAGCCGCTTTCAGAAAAGGCTTTAGCACCATAGACCACATACATACCCTTTGGCAAATTGTACAGAAGTCCGAGGAGTACAATTTTTTTTCTTTTTTAAAAAAGGTTACCCCACACTAGGATTTTCTCCTGTATCGTGGAGGCAGTTTACAAACATAAATTTCATAAGGGCAAACATCCAGACTCGAAATAGTTATTTGTAGGCCATGCAAATACTTGTTCCGCGCGGGATTCGAACCCGCGGCCCCAAGCACTGAAACTCATTGCTAAGCCATTGCGCCATGGTGCCGTTAATATGCCACTATGTCTGGCGTATGTGGACTACGACTCATCTTCTCGTCAGGTACACCTCAAAACCTGAAAACGAAATTGTACAACCAGTGCGTGTTGCCAGTGATGACCTATGGAACTGAGACGTGTCCCTTCACTGCTGGCAGGATGAGGAAGCTCAAGGTCGCTCAGCGAGCTATGGAAAGGTTCTCGAGTGGCGGCCTCGTACCGGCGGACGAAGTGTAGGGCGTCCCCCACTAGACGGAGTGACGACCTGGTAAGACATGCAGGAAGTCGGTGAATGCAGGTGGCTCAGGATCGTGCTTTGTGGTATTCGGTGGGGGATACCTATGTTCAGCAGTGGACTTGTGAAGGGCTGTAATGATGATGATGATGATTCTGAAAGCGGTTAGAAAACCGGTACTTATAGTCCTTCAGAAGCTCTTTAATTCCGTCCTCCATGGTGGCATTACATCGGTAACGTGGAACAGAAGTGCGGTGGTCTTGTTTTTGAAGAAAGGCGACAACGCTCTCTTTAAGGACTACGGACCAATTTCTCTTCTGAGCCGCGTCTACGTGCTGTTTTCGAGAGTGAAAATATACTTACACTCCGCAGCCCCGTATGCTGGGCTAATTCTATAAACATAGGCTATATAATATTTTCAAAAAAGTTAGGGTTCCGTATGAAAACTTCGTTAATATAACCCAAGATGTGAAAAAAATACCAAAAATAATCTTTATATCGCGTGCGCTGCGGAAACTATTGATAATAGAGCAAAGTAATGTACTTCGGTTTCATAGAGGATATCAATATCTACAAAAAAGCCTGCAATACCATATGTTTAACTATTACAGTTATGTTACAATAACGTATCAGTACCTGTACCATGCATAACCACCAGTTACGGTAACCATGTAATTTAAGTAACATTTTTCACTTTTTAAATCTTTGTTATTGCAGCAACCGTCCGCTGTGATCTCTCTCTCGAAGTTCGCATGTCGCAAGGCGTAGACGCGTGATATACGCGGGTGAAACCGCGGGGCACAGCTAGTATATATATATATATATATATATATATATATATATATATATACACAACATATATATATAAAAAACTTTGTTAATGTATCAAGCAACGCGGACGAAGTCGCGGGTATCAGCTAGTCAAAGATAAATGTAGATGTCTATGGGCCACAGCATACACTTACCATCTGATGGACTGTGTGGTGGACGGTGATCATTCTGTCTTAGAAACAAAGGGAATAACAACAAAAAAACGGTCAAAAATTATTGCAAAAATGTATTTAATTGAGTATCTTGTATTTACAACATATATAAACTTAATTACGAACTAGTTTTGGTAACTTTCGTTTCAAAAGAATCACATTTTAACTTCGAAATATCATTATTGTTACCGTTTTCGATTTTAAAAATCCTCGTGTCAAATTTCCTAATTATTGCAGTTTATAAATTAAAACAAAAAAGGATTTTTTTCTTTATCTATTAAGCCAGTAATTCAATAATATCTAAAAGTTAGGTTGATAAGCACCAACTAGGTCGTTTGTCAACGTCATTCTACTGACGGAAATATACAATTTGGTGAACTTGGTTTTCTTAAAGTATCATATTCTTATTTTAATTCATTATTTGAATAATGTAATAGTTAGGATTGCTAAGGTCGTTAGTGAGAATGACTTATTTTCTAGGCGGGAGGTATTCTCTGTTGGGCGTCTGCGTAGGATATCTGTCACCTTGAAGACCTTGAGGTCTTCCTCCATTGCCACCAGTTGGGAAACTGGGTCCATTAGGTCTGCCAGACGGGTAGCCTTGACTGCTTCCAGGTTGAGATCCAGGATAATTTGATGCACCTTGTGATCCGGGATAGTTCGGCCTTTGTGAGGTTGCCTGACTTTGAGAACCAGGGTATCCGGAACTTCCAGGGTATGAGGATGTTGCTCCTTGTTGACCAGGATAGGTAGATGAGGGACCTTGTTGACCAGGGTATGGAGATGACGGGCCTTGTTGGCCAGGGTAGGCAGTTGAGGGGCCTTGCTGGCCAGGATAGTTAGACGAGGGGCCTTGTTGGCCAGGGTAGTTAGATGAAGGGCCTTGTTGACCGGGGTATGTAGATGAAGGGCCTTGTTGACCAGGATAGGTAGATGAGGGACTTTGTTGACCGGGATAGGCAGATGACGGGCTTTGTTGGCCAGGATAGATAGATGAAGGGCCTTGTGGACCAGATGGGCCAGATGGGCTCTGAGGCCTTTGTCCTCCTGGATAACCGGTTGATGGGCCTTGTGGTCCATTGTTATTTGGATAAGAAGGGGATGGTCCCTGTGCCCCTGTGACTCCTGGATAGCCTGAAGGCCTTTGAGGTCCCGGGAAACCTGACGGCGTACCTGAAGGATAGTTTGATGGCCCAGTGCTTCCAGGGTAGGATGATCCTGTTATAGAGTAATCATAGAGATTGGCGTTGAGTTCGTAGAAACTGGGAGCAGAGTTGCAGTCGAACTGATTCCACCAGACACATACGAACACCTCCTGGGAGAAGATTGTTCCATTTGGACACAGGAAATCATAAGTAATATTATTAGCGCAAACGTGAAAGACCTGACAACGAGTTTCAACATCAGCATAATATCCTGGATAGCGTTGTGCATTGCAACTGAATGATGTTTCCGGAATAATAGACAATATTGGGTAATCCTTGTCCGGTTCACCGGGTATAGCTGAATAATCACCGCCTTCGTAAGCTCCTGTATCATCGGGGCCGAAACCGGGGCTGCCAGGACCAAACCCGGGGGTGCCGGGAGCAAAACCAGGCAAGCTGGGTCCAAAACCGGGTGAGCCGGAGCCAAATGCAGGTGTGCCAAAACCGGAAGTACCGGAACCACCAGGCCTGCCACTTGAAATACCGGGGAGTCCTAGTGCTTGTCCAGTTTGTCCAGGGTAGTTTGTTCCTGATTGGCCAGTATAACCGGAACTAGGACTGCTGGTTCCTTGGTTTGGATAAGATGGGCGGGACCCAGGATATCCTGTTTGAGATTGTTGGTTAGTTCCTGGATAGTTCTGATTACCACCACTTGACGGATACTTTGATGGTCCAGACGGATAACTCGGTGTCGATCCCGATCCTCCGTTTTGGTAATCTACGCTTTGCGGTGTTGTATAGGGTGAAGAAGTCGTGTATCCACCTCCAGATGGTCCAGATGGGTAACTTGGACGGCTTGATGGAGTTCCTTGATTAAAAGGCTGGCCAGGTTTGTTGTACTCGTAGCCATTTTGTGCAAAGGTTGCCACCAGTAGAACTGTAAACAAGAAATTATGGTATTTAGAATAACAGAAAGGGAAAAGCTTTTCTAATTAGCTTAATCTATGGGTGAAATAACGACATAGTACATTTGACTCAAGAAACGTTCAAATTACAGCCTAATACGTGCCTCTGCTGGGTACAGGCCACCTTACATTTTTTATGCCGGGTTTATAATTAAATTTACTAATGCGTTCTCTTTTAAGGCCGTTTGCAGTAAATTAAATGCATAAAAACTCCTTTTTATTTTAAAATAAATTATCAGTTTAACCGTTAATGAATCGTTTAAAGCTTTTTTTATTTTATATAAGTCATCCTAAGTTGCTGAATTAATAATTTGTAATAAAACGGGTCGTTGTGGAGAACGAAACGTTTCTTGAATATAGGAATCGGGCATTAGAGAGGGATATATAAAGCAATTTGCAGTTGTTCATGGGCGGCGGTAATCAGCCGTATGTTCGTTTGCATTTATAAAAAAAAAAATTGCTCGCTGCATTGCTCCAGTGCGTATTCGCGTACTTCACCTGACCTCGAAATATTTTATTACGTATTAAAGATCCGCCCCAGCTTCGCACGGTCGATTTCTGGATCTCGACACCAATGCCACCTACCAAGTCCAATTGCGAATCTAAACCATTTTCTAACATTTTTTAACTAAGGTTCTGGTATTTGAAAGGGACGAAGAGAGAACGAAGTGTGAAATATGGGTAAATCAGGAATGTCTAGAACAGGTAAACGAAATTGTATACTTGGGGAGTGCTTTTAGCCGGGATGGAAGATGTGATTTAGATGTGGACAGGCGTGTCGCTGCCGGGAACAAAGTCAATGGTGCCCTGACTGCGTTAGTCAAAAGGCAAGGCTTGGCCTTGCAATACATAACGCAGTGTTGGTACCGACTTTGTTATATGTCAGCGAAACCTGGGTATGCCAGAAGAAGCATAAAAGCAAGTTGAATGCAGTGGAGATGCGATCTCTTCGTAAAATGTGCGGCGTTACCATGGCCGACCGGAAGCGAAACGAAGAGATTCGCAATATGGCAGGTTTGAAAGATGACCTTATCACAAAAATTGATAAGGGCGTGCTTCGATGGTTTGGGCACGTTGAGCGAATGAGTGAAGACCGAATGGTGAAGAAAATATATAGCGCGAAATTTGATATTAAAAGGTGTCGAGGTAGACCGAGACTAACTTTCGAAGACCATGTGAGCAAACTGCTCGAAGAAGGGAGGGTCAAGAGTACTCGGATACCTAGACGTGCATGTATGAAGAAGTTAATGAATCTGAAAGAAGCGAAAGAGGTATGTAAGGATCGTGACACTTGGCGATCTGTTCTCTCTGGCTACCCCGTCAGGGATTGTGCGTGACGATAAGTAAGCAAGTAAGTAAACCATTTTCTAATCAACTTAATCACCCACAAAATTTCATCAAAATCGGTCCAGCCGCTTAGGAGTTGAGTCACATACACATGGACTGAAGAATTATATAATATACATATGCATGTATTATACATATAGACCTTCGTCTTGAATCATTCTGTCTCTTGATTAAAACCGCATCAAAATCAGTTGCGTTAGTTTTTTTTTTTTTTTTTATAGGATAAGGGTGACAAACGAGCACACAGTCCACCTGATGGTAAGTGGTTGCTGCGGCCCATAGACATCTACATCTATCCTCAATTACAAGTCAAAATGTAGATGCGTTGTCACCCGTGAGGACTAAGATGGAATGCCTCATTTCCAGTAAAAAGGGCCTCCGGCCACCTGCACACACCAAGCGAAACGCAGAGGTAAACCTCTACTTCACGCTGGTTTTCTGTGAGGTCGTGGTACCACCCCGGTTCGAGCCGGCCCATCCGTGTGACAGCAAGAGCTGCCGCGTGACTCTACCACTGTTATAAAAGTTTTTATGTGTGGTAGAACTAAGCTACAGCTATATTTATAGTATTGTTGTAGCACGAATGGGTCGGTTCGACCGGGAAAGGACCAGGCTCTCACAGAATACCAGCGTAAAATAGCAGCTTAACACTGCTGTGTTTCGTATTGTGAGTGTAGGAAACCGGAGAGCCTTTTTACTGGAAACGAGGCACTCCATCTTAGTTCTCACGGTTGACAACGCATCTGCATTTTGATTCTTTATTGAGGATAGATGTAGATGTCTATGAGTCGTAGCAACCACTTACCATCAGGTGGACTGTGTGCTCGTTTGTCACCCTATCCTATAAAAAAAGTTTAGTAGATCTTGTATGCGTAGTTGTACCTATGTAGTTCCTTACACATATAGGTTTCCCCACGATATTTTTCTTCACCGCTGAGCACATGGTAAATAAACACTTTAAATTGAAATAGTCCCTCATTCCCATGACCTTGCGAACTCTAAATATGAATAGGTAGAATTATACAGAATAAAATCAGTTTTACAATTTGTAAAGTTTTAATATTTCAGAAGCATAAATAAAAGCATGTGGTAGCTCAGAGGATAACACTGTAGCACTATAATTTAAAATTAAAACTTTTGTACAACCGACTTCAACATAATTTATTAAGAATCAAAAACTATTGGTCTGATCTTGTTTAAATTTATATGGGACCACATGTGAAGTACCAGCTTTCAAATAAAAAAGAAATCATCGAGTTCGGTTCACCCGGTAAAAATTTATGAGGTAACACACATTAAAAAAAATATGCAGTCGAATTGAGTACCGTCTCCTTTTTTAAGTCGGCAGAAAAAGAGTCAAAGAGTCATAGTACGGTCGAAAACTAAGTTTGATTTCCGTCGACGCTACTGAATTGGTTATACGAAATTCTAGCGGTTGATTTGCTTCGTGCCCGATGTTGAAGAAAAATACCGAGAGGAAACTTGCATGAATACATATTTTTAGGCAGGCGAAAGCTTGCCACCTCGTCTTTGGGCTTCATGCTCTGCTCTGCTCCAAAATGAGTATCCATTTCCGAAATGCTGTTATTCGACTTTTATATGACCTCATATTCATGTCACTGTAATATGCAAATGTGATTGTCTCGTTGGTTTAATAGTCGTAAGAGCAACTTCTGATCATGTAGTCCCGGCTTCGAATCCCAGGTCGAAAAACCGTCGAAAAGGCCATCCAGGATTTTCTGTAGAGATATTCTCAGTAGCAGCCCTGAGTCAGGAATTTGGTGATGAAACACCGAAATTGTAGAGCCCGGCTCTACAATTTCGGTAGCACTCTGCAGCTCAGTTCAGCAGCAGAATTCGAACAGCTATTGATATTGAAATAGTGGATTGCGTGTAAATTTAATGTGTGAAATATTTATGTGTATGAAAATATCATGAAGAAGCCTGCACATATTTAGGTAGTCAAATATAATTTAAGGACCTGTGAAGTAGATAATTTCCGCTCCATTGCCATTTTGATAATTATATTTTATTCTCTACAGTGAAAAATGTGGGAAGCGAGTAAATTTAGTGTGTGAAATATATATGTGTATGAAAATATCATGAAGAAGCCTGTACATATTTAGGTAGTCAAATATAATTTAAGGACCTGTGAAGTAGATAATTTCCGCTCCATTAGCATTATGATAATTATTATATTTTATTCTCTACAGTGAAAAATCTGGGAAGCAAGTAAATTTAGTGTGTGTAATATATATGTGTATGAAAATATCATGAAGAAGCCTGCACATATTTAGGTAGTCAAATATAATTTAAGGACCTGTGAAGTAGATAATTTCCGCTCCATTGCCATTTTGATAATTATATTTTATTCTCTACAGTGAAAAATGTGGGAAGTATTAGTAGGCATAAACGATATTATTTTTTACTATATTTTTACAGTATGACGATAATAGCTAATATTTTTCTTAAACATATTAAAAGCTGTGGTAGCTCAAATGGTTAGCGCTCGCTGTAAGCTTCACAGTACGCGAGCAACTCGGGTTTTGTTAATTGCAATTTTAAGTGCTGATTTACCACGTGCTCGACGGTGAAGGAAAATATCGTGAGGAAACCTGCATGTCCAAGAAATAAGAAAAAAATATTACAAAGACATGTGAAGTTCGCCAACACGCATTAGGGCAGCGCGGCGGACCTTTCCTTGCCCTAAAACCCTCTCAGAAATAAGAGGAGGCCTGTGCCCAGCAATGGGACCTAAATAGGCTGCAACTTTACTTTTAACTTTTATATTAAAAACTTTGTCTACCCAATTTTTCTCCTAACACTTATTTGTCGTACATACCTGCATACTTCAATTAAATTAAAAACGTCTTGCTAAACAACTACGTATTATGTCTTGACGGAACGCCATCAAATGGAAACGTTTTTTGTCTTTGCTCGTGCCATGTCTGAGAATGTAAAGTGTGTTTTGTCATTTAACTGTGAAGTAGGGACCCATTATTATCTTCTAAAGTACTAATAACATAATATCTGACGTTAGAGCCTGTAGTATTTATCGTATACCATGCTTGAGGCGTAATACTGTACCCAACATTTCTATGTGAAGTATTGCGGGCGTCTATGCAAGGTTGCTACAGGAAATAATATGTTATATTAATAAATAATAGCAGACTGCACGGTCAGGTAAGCAATTGCGTGATACTTGACTTCTACGATGCGGGCTCGCTGGTCCTGTGTTCGAAACCCAGCTGAAGCCAACATTTGTGCAGAAACAGCAAATGTTTGTTTTCGAGTTTGATTGTGCATTGAATGTTGCTGTATCGTCGACATTGTATCATAACCTACCTCCGATCTTTTATTATAAGTTTGTTACTACCTTACTCGTGGATTAACTAATAATTAAAATAGAATAGAATGATTTCTTATTCAATATTGATTATTACATAATACTTATTGAAAGTATTTTTTTATTTACCACTGGTTCAGAAACCTCTGTCCTGGGAAGAACCAGCAAGAAATCCAGCGGGACTTTTTTAAACATAATTTCACTTAACAATAATTTTGTTTATACAATTTTAAATGAATTTTCAAATTTAATAATGCTAATAGAATAGTGGTAGATCAGAGGATGGTAGCTCGTTTTAAATTTCATAGTATGAGAACAAACCGAGTTTGACCTAATACAATGAATTCTTTAACTGCAATTTGTAGTTCTTATAATGCAATCCATTATATGTATTAATAAAAATATTGAAGAGGCTATAAAATATTAACAAAAAGTTGATACCCGCGACTTCATCCGCGTTGTTTGATATATCAAGAAAACCCACATCACGGAACACGCAGTACTTATAAAGTTCGTTGTTTCTTAAAACTTTAATAGCTTTATATTAAATGAAGATATCGCAATATTTTTTTAGATAAGGGCGAAGTGTCTAAGAAATAAAACTTACACTATTTAAAACTTCCTAAACAACCTAATTGAAATCTATCTAGCAGTTTTTCTGTGATGCGCGTACAACTGCAAACTTCAATCATTTTATTTATATAGAAATCTATTGTAACTTAACATCTATTATAATTGTATGAACTTATTACTATTATTAGAAATATGATTTATTATAAAAGTACCTATATTACTGCTATCCGTGTATACAACCAGTTACCACTAGCTATTAAGCAATTAAATGGAAATATGTTCAAAACAAAATTAAGGAAATTGTTCATTGAAAATGTTTTTTTACAATCTCAATGAGTATTTTAGTAAAAGTAATGTTAGTAAGTAGTTAATTTTAAATTTATTTTTCATTGTTGAATATCCGACATGGGTAGACTGTTGAGCCTAAAACTATATGTTTTTCTATTAAGATCATATTGTACACAGTTATGCAATAAATGTATCTTTATCTTTATTTTTTTAATGATTTAATACGACAGAATTGTTTAATTTTACTGACAACCCTATAATATGCGAATGACATCGCGTGGCGTGGGACAGACACTTCCCATTGAGGCTTTTCGCAATGGCCGTTAATGGGAAAATTGTCGCAATAAAAGCAATTTTACTCTTCAGGTTAAAGCTTTAATATTAATTGTGTGATGCATTACCGAGTTTCAAAATACTTTTAATTTCCTTATGATAGTTGTATTTTTTATTCCCTTATTGAATTTACATATCATACCCCCCCTCACTGGAGTTCACTATAACCACAGAATAAATAATAATATAACAATATGCGTGAAAATATATAATTTTAAATGTATTTAGTATGAGTTGTGTTATTGACAATAGATGTTTAACCATATGTGAATGACTGATGATGATTTTAGGGCAAGGTTGACAAACACCCTATCCCGATGCGTGACGGACTTAACATTTTTTTATTTCTCAGACATGCAGGTTCCTCACGATATTTTCCTTCACCCGAGCACGTGGTAAATCAGCTCTTGAAATTGTAATTAAACATTTCGTTGGTTCTGGTGGAGATAGAATCCGGGTTGCTCGGGTACTGTGAAATTTGCAGCGAACACTTAAACCCTGAGCTATCATGGCTCATTACGGCATTATTTTCCATTTTTAATATAACGCAGTATCTAGATCGCATATATTGCGTTAAAAAAAACTAAACACTCGAAATGAGAAGCTTGTCGTTTTTAGTCGCCTTTGAATTCAACTAAAATCTAAAATGGAGGGGTACCAAATCGACTGTATTTTTTTCTTTAAATTTTTTTTGTATATTTATTGTGAACTGATTTTCATGGTTCTTTATTATTTAAAGGTTATATTTCGGGGAAAAATGAGGGTTGAAGCTTTGAAGTTAACATTCTAGTGTCAGGAATTTCGCTGGTGTAATGGCAATTTTCAATAAACCTAGAAAGCTAACAGCATAGCAAAGTGGCGAAGCAATCAGCTTTGTAGCGGTTTCTTACGGGAAAAAAAATCAAAATAGGAGGTTCAGATGCCTGGGTGATCAGTAATCGATTGCTAAAAACAGAATTTGAAAATTCGAAACCGTTCTCGAGATAATCGTGGGACATACGGACAGACGGACGGACAGACGGACAGACGGACAGACGGACAGACGGACAAACGGACAGACATCGTGAAATCAATAAGTGACTTCGCAAGCTTCGCCACTTAATAAAATATAGTATCAATATAAAAAATAAAATATTACCAATGTAATTTAATAAAAATCATGTTTGAAATTAACATTCTTTAAAGTTTTCGTGACTAAAATAAACGTAAATAAAAAATGCCGTAGCAATGAAATCAAGGAAACATTGGATTAGTGCTTCCAAATATATAGCGACGGTTCACGCCTAACGTTAATGTTTGTAGGTATTTAGATTTAATGATTACATTTTAATGACTATATGAATTCACATCTTCACATTTTATACGTGTTGAGATTGACGTTAGGTTTTGATCCACTGTATGTGCTACGATTTTTAATGTGAACATAACTTCAATAAGATTTTTAATATATAATGGACATTTTTGTGTATATCCTAGCTACATAGATATGCATGGATTAGAGAATAAAATAAAATAAAAAGAATCATACATGTTTTATTTTTACTTTTACCTGTTATCATACAGCCTGTTCTAATGTTCAAGCAGTAATCAACTCTATGCAACCATATGCATAGCAAATGCAATGAGTGATCACTGCGGGGCTTCCTAATGAAGTTGCGTACTTTTCTACTGGCTTATGATTTCTGGTTTCGAATATGAATTTTATTTTATTTTTTCCAACAACAATTATAATTCATGTGACCTGAAAACGTCGCAAGACTAGGCGCTGATCAGGTGGTTGTCATTATCATACGATACGGAGTGATACGGGATATGAGAGAATACGGCAACCTTACCTGCATGTGATAAGGATCTGTTATTAACTGTTGCTGGAAAATTCATCCAAAAATGTTTATGCAAAATTCATCATAAACATTTTTGGACATCTACATTCCAGTGCAAGGTTTGGTAAAGATCTAAGAAATGTATATTACCTGATATACATTTCTTAGATTTTTCCCAAACTTCTTGGAAAGGATCAGCATTGCATTTAAAGAAGTATGTTTAAATGAACGAAATATAATATTTTTTATATTTGTATGTCGTCACAAAGTACATTTAGTTATTACTACCTACGTTACGTTATAACAGTTACAAATTTACGAGTAGTCTCCCACCTAATATTGTATCAATTGTAATATGTTATTCATTAATATATTATTAATTATACGATTTTTAATATCAATATATTTTATTAGTACCTACTGGAAAAACACGTACTTTGAACAGCGTACGTAAAGCCGTACAGTGTAGCTAAAATTTACGCAGTGTGCCACAGTCAGAGTAACAGACTATTTCAATTATCTGTGGCAACAGCCGCTTTTCATTTATTGTTATACTTGATATGAAATAGGTACGATTATTAAGTTCACAACGTTCGAAAATCCTTTACGTGCTCTGTAATTAAAAAAAGAGTCAAATGTTGACACATCAGTACATATTATGGCTGTTACTGTTGTAGCCTTTCAGCTGTTAAATATATATATGTGTGTGTGTATATATGTATATATAAATATAATTATGTACATTTAAATTATTTAAGAAAAAACTTTTCGTAAAAATTGCCATAGACCATGCCGATGAAAGATACGAGTTTGGTTATATTCGTAGACGTGTTTGGCCTAGATTATCACAAACATTTTCTGTCGAACTTATTGGGCGATCATGTTGGCTACTCCAAAACAATGCAGTGTGAGACAGAGCATCTGTTCTAAAATTAGTGAATGAATGACCATTCACTTATTCATAACAACCTATCAAAGGTCCCATTGATTGTCTCACAGGGTTTTTTTTTAAATTGTACCTTAAGTTTTTTTATAGTTGTTATCAGAAAGATGTCGCTGCCCATCTGCCGCCTCTCACGATACCCACGGGACGGCATGACCATGAACTAGTGGTTTCTCTTACGACCCCACTACATGGCGATATGTAACCCCATATTATGGGTCCTACACAAATGCCGCCTCATGCTTTTATTACTGACCCCCTACGGTAAAGTTCTTTTCTAATAATGTTACACTAAGCAAGTTTTTCTACGAACTTATTCTCATTCCATTTCATCATTGGAATTAAAACAATATCTGAACTTGTCAGAGTAAACATTAGATGGTATTGCCGTGTAGTGGCGGTCAAGAATATCCACTACCCCATATCCTCCCGTAGGTGTCGTAAAAGGCGACAAAGGGAAACGAGCAGGAGATGGGCAGCAGCATCTTCCTGGTAACGGCATAAATACAATAAAAAAACTGCGGTTGCCAACCCGCTCGCCAAGCGTGGCAACTATGGCAATATACCCCCCATGAGCAATGACAATAATAAACGGCCCCCAGTCCCCGGCGGCCCCGCTATTCCTGGCTACGGTGGCGACCATGGTAACGGCGCGGCAGGGGGTGCTAAGAATCTCCGGTGGAGGTTCGGTTGCCACCTTAGACGACTCGACCTGGCAACGTACAACGCACGCACCCTGAGGACTGACGAGAAGATCGTGGAGCTGGAAGAAGAGATAGACAAGTTGCGCTGGCATATTATAGGATTATCCGAAGTCCGAAGAGAGGGGGAGGACACGGTAATCCTTGAATCCGGCAACTTGTTCTATCACCGGGAGGGCGACCATCTGTCCCAAGGAGGTGTCGGATTTATCGTCCACAAGTCTCTCGTTAACAACGTTGTAAAGATCGGGAGTGTGTCGACGAGGGTTGCGTACCTTATACTCAGAATCACCAAACGGTATTCGCTGAAGGTCATACAGGTTTACGCACCAACCTCGGCACACCCCGATGAGGAGGTGGAGGAAATGTATGAGGATATCTCTAGAGCCATGCATTCCTCCAAAACCCAATATACGGTGTTAATGGGAGACTTCAATGCAAAACTAGGCACAAGAGAGAACGGTGAGCTGAAAGTAGGGAAATTTGGAATAGGGCAATGGAACCCAAGGGGCCAGCAGCTGGCCGACTTCATGGAGAAAGAGGGACTCTTTATGATGAACTCTTTCTTCAAGAAGCGGCCCCACAGGAAGTGGACCTGGTCGAGCCCCGACGGTTCGACAAAAAATGAGATTGACTTCATTATGACGACCAGACGACAACTGTTCAGTGATGTCTCAGTGATCGCGAGGGTGAAAACCGGCAGCGATCACCGAATGGTTAGAGGCACACTGAACCTAAATGTTAAGTTGGAGAGGTCTCGTCTGATGAAGTCAACGCTCCGTCCCCCTCGTGCTCTAATCCAAAGTCCCGAAACCTTTCAGCTCGAGTTACAAAACCTTTTTCAGTGCCTAGAAGACTGCAATGAAGTGGACGATATGAATGACAAGCTCGTGGAAACTGTCCATGCGGTCGGAGCTAAGTTCTGCAAGACCCACCGCAGAAGAACACAAAAACTCTCCGATCACACTCTTAATCTCATGGCTGTTAGACGGGAGATGAGGCTACATTCTTCAACAGATTTGACAGCATACAGGCAACTGAACAGACAGATCTCCAAATTCATGCGGCGAGACTTACGCAACTTCAATACAGCTCGTATTGAAGAAGCGATCGAGCGGAACCAAGGCTCCAAAGTCTTTGCCAGAGATCTGTCTGCCAGAAAGAGCCAACTGTCAAAGCTGAAGACCGAATGCGGCAGCATCGTTTCCGGGGCACCTGAGATTTTGAGTGAGATTGAGAGGTTCTATGGGCAGCTGTACACGTCATCGTTGGAGCCACACGCAAGTGTGAGTAACGATCCAAGAGCGAGTCTTATTCGACACTATTCCGAAGATATCCCGGACGTCAGTCTGAGCGAGATTAGAATGGCTCTCCAGCACCTTAAAAACGGCAAGGCCCCAGGCGAGGATGGAATTACAGCGGAGCTTCTGAAAGCGGGTGGAAGACCGGTACTTGAAGTCCTTCTGAAGCTCTTTAATTCCGTCCTCCATGGTGGCATTACACCGGAGGCGTGGAGCAGAAGTGCGGTGGTCTTGTTCTTCAAGAAAGGTGCCGGTGCGGTGCCAAGTTGACTGTCGGTATATCGAAGTGCTGAAGTGTTTGTACAGTAGAGCTACGATGGCTATCCGAGTACAGAACCAGAGTACGAAAGCTATCCAATTGCAGAGAGGTGTAAGACAGGGTGACGTTATATCCCCGAAACTCTTCACCGCTGCATTGGAAGACGTTTTCAAGCTTCTGGACTGGAAAGGATACGGAATTAACATCAAAGGCGAGTACATCACTCACCTTCGATTTGCCGACGATATAGTCCTCATGGCAGAATCGCTGGAGGAGCTAAGCACTATGCTCAATGACCTCAATAGTGTCTCCCAACGGATAGGTCTTAAGATGAACATGGACAAAACAAAGATTATGTTTAATGTCCATGTCACACCTATGCCGGTAGTTGTTGGGAGCACTAAGCTCGAAGTTGTTGACGAGTATGTTTACCTGGGACAAATAGTCCGACTAGGTAAGTCCAACTTCGACCGAGAGGTCAACCGACGGATTCAACTCGGCTGGGCAGCGTTCGGGAAGCTACGACACATCTTCTCGTCAGAAATACCTCAAAACCTTAAAACAAAATTGTACAACCAGTGCGTGTTGCCAGTGATGACTTACGGAACTGAGACGTGGTCCTTCACTGCTGGCCGTATGAGGAAGCTCAAGGTCGCTCAGCGAGCTATGGAGAGGGCTATGCTCGGAGTTTCTCTGCGTGATAAACTTAGGAATAAGGATATCCGCAGTAGAACCAGAGTAACCGACATAGCCCAACGGATTAGTAAGCTGAAGTGGCAGTGGGCCGGCCATATAGCTCGAAGAACCGACAACCGATGGGGAAGAAAGGTTCTCGAGTGGCAGCCTCGTACCGGTAGGCGAAGTGTAGGGCGTCCCCCCACAAGATGGAGTGACGACCTGGTAAGACATGCAGGAAGTCGATGGATGCAGGTGGCTCAGGACCGTGCTTTGTGGCATTCCTTGGGGGAGGCCTATGTTCAGCAGTGGACTTGTGAAGGGCTGTAATGAATGATGATCATCATCCTAGTTTTAGTGTGAACGAGCAAATTTCCCAAACTACTCGGCAAACTGTGGCAATTAAATAACTTTAAAAAGTTATTTTTTTCTTGGTAATGGCATAATATATTATATTCTTCGGTAATGGTATATAATTGAGTTATAATTATTATTTTGTTTGTGTAATAATTTAAAATTTTGAATTTTGTACAGCCGACTTCAATGAGTTATTAAGAATAACTCAAAAACTATTGTTCTGACCTTGATCAAATTCATATTGACCACACGAGATGTACCAGCTTTCAAATAAAACACATAAAAAAAACCAAAACTTACAGTTGAATTGAGTACCGTCTCCTTTTTGGAAGTCGGCAGAAAAGGTTCGTTGGATTATTCACGAATTTATCATTTCCCGCCAACTTATACAATAAACCTATTATCTTATTTCTTCGACAAAACCTTTTTACGTAAGTATGTGTAAGCCGTTTTTTTAGCTCGATACATATTAATTAACAAGCGTTGTATTGTTAGTGGCGTTATCTTATTTCCTCAATAAACCTTATTGTGTGGACATGAGTTGGCCATTTTGTAAGCGTGGTGCCGATTTATAAAAATGCTAAACAGTTTCTTTCTTTTCAATTTTTAACGCTTTTTACTAAAAGTAATATTTTAACCATATATTATACCATAATGAGTCGCCACAATCCCACAATGCTTTTTATCTTCTTCTTAATCAGCCCGTATCAATTCACTGCTGAAACTGGGTCTGTTCCATAATAGAACAGACTAGCCATAATCGTCACGCATCTTGTCACAATAGCGCTCGCAGTACCAGATTGATGTCTCGTACCTTCACGCTGCTCCCCATCGCTGGTCTTGTTGTTTAAAGTCTGCTACATACGAGGCCGTAAGATATTCTGGTATTTTCCATAGCCTCTTACAAGAACCACCGCCCACGGGACGGAGGTCATGGATTTTTTTTGTAGAATAAGGGTGAGGAACGAGCAAACAATCCACTTGATGGCAACTGGATGCTGTGAACCATAGACATCTGCATTTATTCTCAATTAAGAATCAAAAAGCAGATGCATTGTCGCCCTAAAGGGCTAAGATGGAATGCCTTGTTTCCAGTAAAAAGGGTGTCTACACTCCTATACGAACGACAGCAGCATTATGCTGCTATTTTACGCTGGTATTCTGTGAGAGCGTCTGCCAACCCAGGTCGAGCCGACCCATTCGTGCCACAACCATATTACACCTACAGCGCGGCTCTACCACGTATTAAAAATTCTCCTACGCCATTACAACATGGCTACATTTTAGGGTCATAATTTATTTACTAAACGAAAAACCATACACCTATTATTTTAGTATTTAATAAGTAATATATAGTTTTATATATTATATTTTATATATTATATTTATTTAGATATAATAGTTTTTTCTAAGACATAATCAGTTAAAGTGAATAATATTTAAAAAAAGTTAAAGGTAATTAAGTATGTAGGTAATTCATGACTTTTTAATTATATGGGGCTTATCTATTAAAATGTTTTTTATTTGTGAACTTTTTACCATATTTTTAAGCTTAGTTTAGGTAATAACAAATTAACCGAATCAGATCAGGACGTTGCAATGGTTTTTGAGAAATATTTTACTGATATTCCGATATTAACTACTAAGTCACTGAATTCTTCTCCTGCGGTCGCCGAATCATTACTTAAACAAAATGTAAATGAGTGTACAAAGAATTTTACATTTCATAAAGTATCATCAAAAGATATTGTAAAATATTTTAAAACTATTGATGTTAAGAAAACTGCGGATCTGTGGGGGATTTCCGTTAAAGTTATTGCGTCTATAATAGATACAATCGCGCCTCATTTAGCTATTATTTTTAATACTAGTATCGAATCTGGTGTATTTCCTGATTTAATGAAGTTTAGTAAAGTAATACCTTTATTTAAATCTGGTAGTACATTAGAGCTCACCAATTTTAGACTTATTTCTGTACTACCAACACTTAGTAATATTTTTTTAAAAATTATTCTTGATCAAATGTTAAATTTCTTTAATATAACTAATTTACTTCATAAAAATCAATTTGGTTTCACAAGGGGTCGTTCGACAACTGATGCCGGTGTTGAGCTGATTAAATATATATTTAATGCATGGGAGAATTCACAGGATGTTTTGGGTATATTTTGTGACCTATCCAAAGCCTTCGATTGTGTTCACCATGAAACATTAATCAGGAAACTTCAACACTACGGTGTAAGAAGTGATGCTCTTAAATTAATTATTTCATATTTAAGTAAGAGAACGCAAAAAGTTGTCATTAATAGTATGAGTTCTTCCGGGTCGATGGTACACATGGGCGTGCCTCAAGGCTCAATTCTCGGATTTCGGACAATTGTAGGAGATAACCATGATATAGTATTATTTGCAGATGACACTTCTTTAATTTTCAAATTAAGTCGACAATTGCTAAAATATGACGAAGTCAATAATGCTATATCTAAACTAGTAAATTGGTTCAATGTTAATAATTAGCACTTAAATGACACTAAAACGAAATGTATGAAATTTATGACTCCAAATGTCAAACAATTAAATTCTAATGTAATTTTAAATGGGGAGAAACTGAGTCTTGTAGATACCACCATTTTTCTTGGAATCACACTAGACGCGAAGCTTCAATGGAACCACCGTATATCAAAACTAGCAAGCAGACTTAGTTCTGCAGCATATGCCGTAAAAAAGATTAAAAGTCTAACTAGTGTTGAAACAGCTAGACTAGTTTACATTAGCTATTTCCATGGAATAATGTCGTATGGTATTTTGCTATGGGGACACGCAGCTGACACTGAAATTATATTTGTTTTACAGAAGAGGGCCATTAGAGCAATTTATGATTTAAAGCCTAAAGAGTCGCTGCGACAAAAATTTAAGGAAATTAATATATTAACTTTGGCCTCTCGATACATTTATGAAAATGTAATGTACGTACTTACACAAAAATAAAAGGAGTTTTACAAAAATAAGTGATATTCATTCTGTAAATACTAGGAACAGACACAAGCTAGTAGTACCAGTTACTCGTCTCCATCGAGTCAGTAATTCATTCTTGGGGCGATGTATACGCTTTTACAATAAAATTCCAGAAAATATACAAAATTTGACCTGCTCAAAGTTCAAAAACTTTATAAAACTAAGTTTGTATAAAAAGGGTTATTATAGTATTAAAGAATTTATAGACGATAATAACCCCTGGAAATGAGGTGATCGCTACCATGCTATTTCTAATTTGTTGTGTTGTTAATTTGTGTAACATACACGATTGTAAGCTGTTATTTAAAAAAAGTCCCGCTGGGTTTCTTGCTGGTTGTTCCCAGGACAGAGGTTTTTTTTCGAACCAATGGTAATTATACAAAAGAGTGACTTTCAATAAGTATTATTTATAATCTATATGGAATAAAAAAGTTTCTGTTTCTGTTTCTATTTGTTATTGAGAACACTATGTATGTACTTTGGCTACGAGATATATAAAAGATGTGAAAGGATGAACTCGCTATCATTCTTAAGCTCTGTAATGTATTACAAGCATAAAGATGGGATGAAATCGGAACATTCGAATGGAGTTTTGCTGCACTTTCGTATTTTCACCGAACATGAAGCACTGGTTGCCTATCGATCGTGAATCGTCAATAAAACAATGGGACTGGGAAGTATACCATATCAAAAAGCCCTTAAAGGTGTCACGCGGGGGAGCATCACTCGTGACATCGTAGCACGAAATGGACCAACGAAACGAGGAAGCTAGCTCCGAGCTAAACACGACCGAGTTTGCTCTAAATTCTCTACTAATCTAGTTTCCTTGGAAATATTTATTGAGGAAAATGTATCGAATAAAATATTTTAAGAGTTGTCTGAAATTATTAAAGCATTGAGTTATTTATTCATTACTATCAATGGCTATGTGTATGATGTATGTATTGTATTAACGGATAGTTTATTTGTTTATTCTTAAAAAGAGTGTACATTCTTCACTTTTTTAATTTTGCCATACTCTAAACCAGTTTGTCGGCACTACTTACTAGTATGGATATAATTTGTATACTATACCTACATCTGTATTACTTTTCTACGTGGCATATAGTTGGCTTATAAATAGCGCGTCCAAAGTTCGAAAACCAGTCGATTTTTTTTTCCAAAATGTATTTCTTTTAAGTTTTCTGAAGATACTAATATTTTTTCTATCAAAAACAATTAAGGGCATATTTAGTAACTAAAATAGAAAATAATAAACATTATTAAAAGAAATAAAAAAAATATTCAATAAATTCAAATGGAATATATAGTTAGCGCGGCCAGGTGGATTTCAATGATAATACGTGGAATGGTTTTCGCACTCTAGTGCAAAGATAATAGTAAACATAATACATCTCATCTCTAATCTTACAGAGTCACGTATGTAGGTAGGATAGGATAGGATACATGTAGGGCAAGTGATTGCCACATATAAAGGCAAAATTGTTTTGCACGTCCTTTCTATATTTGAAATTTCCAAGTGTGTAATAGTATAATAGTTTTCTTTAATGCTTGATGTCTCAATAGCGATTTCGTAAAGTTAATCATCAAGAAGACAATGTAAATTTGAATACGACTAAGCTAAAAAAATGATCTTTGTTTGTTTCACAACGATCGTGTGCTTAAGAGCTCAATTAAGAGAAACTAAATTAAGGTCGTCGCCTAATTAGTCTCTTTTAACAGATAATTTTTTGAGAAATTTTTGAATTAACTTGAGAAATTTCACATCTAATGATCCTGAACGCTCAAATAAAATTTATTATATAGACATAATTAATAAGACGGTTTAGTAGCTCAGTGATTAAGCATTTGGCTGCGATAATCCTAAGAACAAGTAGTATGGCGCATTAACAATTATACAGGATCTTTTGCAAGTGTATATCGATATTTTGTTATATTAATAGCCGTAACTTCAATTTTATAGTACGCGAACAGTTTTGTAAATTTTCTTTTTATTCTGATTTTTAGTGTTGGCACCACTGAAATTGTTAATTATCAATGTATATTGCAATCCTTGATATTAGCTCCGATTTAACGAAAACATTTTGAGAAAATATTCGTATGTCGAGGACCTCTAAATTAAATTATCTTTTAAAAAATTTGAGGAAACTTTTTCTGTCGTGCCACCTTTCTTCATTATACCACAGAATAAATAATAGTACAAGAAATTATAGTCTAATGACCGCAAGTATTCGAAGAAGGTTTTCTTTATAGGATAGGGTAACAAACGCGCACACAGTCCACCTGATGGTAAATGGTTGCTGTGATCCATAGACATCTACATTTATCTTCAATAAAGAATCAAAATACAGATGCGTCGTCACCCGTGAGGTCTAAGATGGAACGCCTGTTTTCCAGTAAAACGGGTCTCCGGTTCTCTACACTCACCATACGAAACACAGCATGTCAAGCTGCCATTTTACGCTGGTATTCTGTGAGAGCGTGGTCCTTCCCCGGTCGAGCCGACTCATTCGTGCTACAACTATACTATTAATATAGCTGCAGCATGGCTCTACAACGTATAAAATATATATAGGTGTTATATTTATAACCGTACCGATATTTCAAGAACACATAGCATAATAGCTTTTGATTAACTTTGGTGATAGGTTTTTGTGATTTTTGCGTGTATATATAATTTTTTCTATAACTTTGATTTACAGCCTTTCTTCTTAAGCACGCGGCATGTTAAGTTTTATAAAGTTTTATATAAGTTGCTGAACTCACTAATACTCAGTACTCATAAATTTTCAATTTGCAAATACTAAGTACCGTCCGTCATTAAGAACTTGTGCATGCAAAACTTGTTGAGTGCAATGAGTCGACGTGTTTGTTTGCGTATAATGATGCACCATTCATCGGCAACCCGATTGGGCAACGTGCTCTAGAACGATGCCTGTGTTCACAGATTTGTCTTAAATTGGTCACGAGATGTTTCTTTACGAATATCTTACGATATGAAATATATTACACTCAAAACAAACGCCTTGAAATAATCGAATTTGAACAGTATATTATGTTTTCATCTTATGAAAATTAACTGGATTAGGTAAAATTTGTACCACAATATCTATATAATATGATTTACTTGTGTTTGGTGATTTAAACTCTTTTTATGAGGTCAAAATATTTGAAAATTGAATATTCTGTAGAGATGTAGAGACAATTTCATGATCTGTGGTAAAAATATAAATAAACGTTTCAAGTGGTTTGAAGTGGACTTTGATATATAAAAGTGGTGCGATTTTGTGTATTAAGTGTCTGCGCATGTGAACTATTAGTGGAAACTGTGAAACAAGTGCTTTGATGGTGATGGATTCTCAAGATAAGCTGTTTGTTTGCATAGGCGCCTTTAGATACCATCGCCAACTGTCAGCTGCCTGCTGGCTCAAGTTACCGTCAAAATCTCCCCAGGGCTGCACAATGTGACGCATCAACATATTGTGAAGCAGTGAACTATGAAGAAATTATAATAAACCGAATAAAAATAATCAAGACTTGGCCTAAAGGTCTAGATACCAGGCCATAAACTCCAAAAAAAAAACGTTTCAAGTAATTTTGTGTGTGTTTATTCGTGTGTAAACGGGATACACTTCTGTAATTGCTCTTAATGTAATCCTACTTGCATCATTGCCAGAGCGCATTATATTTTCGTAAAGCAAGAAATCAACTATATTTCCCGCCGGAAACTCACAAATGCGTCCTTGTTAATTTTCCCGCGCAAGTTGACATTTTGCACGGAGCCATTTTGTTGCTCTCACATAGCAAGCGCACAATACGTTTCGAAATCACTTATTTCAACGTTGAACCACAGAATAAAAATAATATTTGGTGGAACGTAGTATTTAAAAGTTAATGGATATATTATGGATATATAATATAATGGACAATGAACATGCATGTAAAGCTGTGGGCTTGATATCAAACTGTGTATAAGGCAAACTTTTTAATGGACAAACGAAGCTAGAAGCTAGCGTGCCAGCATTGAGTTCGCTTTTTTAAATTCTTGTATCGGATAAAAGTGACAGAAGTAAACGTAAAAAGTATCTAATTCATTTAATTCTCTTTTAACAATAATTTAATTCTGGTGATGCAAATTATGCTCAGAGGGGCAGAACTTATGTCAAGTTTAGTATCATGCAACCAAAATGTGTCTGTTTTTCAGTGCCCATACTGTAAAGTCCGTGCCCTTTATCTTGGTTGGGTTTGTCGCTGCGCAGATATAGTTTTTAGGAACAAAATGATGACAAGAGGAGTATAATCGAGAAACACAAAACAACCTGTTTCCCTAAGCTAAGATTTAGCAGCAAATATGAATCGGCACATCTTTTTCGATTGGCCTCTCATCTCTCGTCGAAACCCATCTTCAGCCCGGCCAAGATGGAATAAGCGAACCGTACCACTGTTTTGAAACTTTAATGTATTTAAGGGGAAAAAGAAAGAAAAGTTTCAAGGAAAACTTCTAATCAAAGAAATAAAATAAGAGTTATGAGGTCATCTAAAATTTAGCAATCCAAAATAGATCGGCACGGTGCGGCGGACTCTTTCTGCTCCATTATCCACCGTATGGTCTAAGTAAAGAGGACCCTATCATTGATTTCATCGAAATTTGTTACATGGGACAAATAAACGTCAAGATTATTATATAGTGATGGATAGTGATAATGATGATGATGTCCTCTTCACCGTTATCAAGTAAACATTAATCTTACTTATATATAGACACAGATCTATCGCTAGTTATTTTACAACGCTGTAGTAAAAACCACGTTAACAGTTGCCTCGGTGGTTAGTGGCTACTGCAGCTAAAGAACATCACATCAGCAACTAACTTCAAATTAAAAAGCCTACAGATATATTATCCACTCTGAGGACTGATGTAATATTTCACAGCCTCTCATAATACTGGCTGTCAAGCAGTGGAGTAGCGTGCCTTAGAGGGGCCCTGTATCAAAATTTGTCGGGGGGCCCAAATGAAGGGTAAAGATTTTTCACAAAACCAACAAAAACTCTCACATTGAGTAAAAATAATTATATATTGATTATAAGTTACTGCTTACGATTAATACTCCTAGGAACTAAGCTAGCCAAACAATTCAAACCAACATCCTGACCCATAGAAGTCTTTAGAATTTTTGCGTACATACGTTCAGGGGCTTAGTAGCCCGGGGGCCCCGTATCATTGATACGGCTGATACGACGGTAGCTACGCCCCTGCTGTCAAGTCACAAATAACGCTATAATTTAGACCAAAACACGACACTGTTTGAATGCACCGCTGCTTCGAGACAAAAATGTGTATGAGGGTTATTCTTACCTAGGCGAACTTCTAGGTAGTAAAAAATTCTAATATCTGGACTATATAGAGATAAAGACAAAAACCGCAAAGGCTTACGTTAATGAGAAAGTTCAAATTTTTACAGTTGTAAAATCACTTTACGTGGTAGAGCATTGCTGCAGCTATATTAATAGTATAGTTGTATCGCGAATGGTTCGGCTCGACCGGTGAAGGACCATGCTCTCACAGAATACCAGCGTAAAATAGCAGTTTCATGCTGCTGTGTTTCGTATGGTGAGTGTAGAGAACTGGGGACTCTTTTTACAGGAAGGGAGGCATTCCATCTTAGTCCATATGGCAGACAGCGCATCTGCATTTTGATTCGCAAACGAAGATAGATGTAGATGTCTATGGGCCACAGCAACCACTTACCATCAAGTGGAATGTGTGGTCGTTTGTCACCCTTATTCTATAAAAAAAATCCAAAACCGTTTAAAAATATGAATCTAATTAGTGTGTTAGCTTATAAACGTTCTACTGCTGAGCACGACCCCCTATCATTTTTAGGGAAAGGGAATATCCGCCTTGCTGCCCCAATGCGTGTTGGCACAGTTCACGTCATCGAAATAATTTTTATTAACTTTATTTCTTATACATGTTGGTTTCCTCAAGATGTTTTCCTTCACTGTCGAGTACGTGGTAAATCAGAACTTAAAATTGCTACTAACAATTTCATTGGTGTCGGCGGGGATCGAACCCACGCTGCCTGCGGCATGCGTTTAGCCCCTAAGCCACAACAGCTCAATTATGTTATTCCGTTACTGGAATAATATGCCATTTATAATCGTGATGAGTAGATATTAAATAATAAGCTAAGCATAAATAGTGTAGTTATCTACCATTAAAATAAATGATTATGTCTTCATAAAATTATCCGTATTTGTGGGCTTATGTAAAGGAACCATTACGAAGATAATATTTCGCGAAATTGCATTTTGTTGTTTCGTTGTAAGATCTTGACATGTTACAATAGCCATGTTTTTAAAATTTATTTCAATAGGTCTTTGTAAAGCAGTGGAGTCTTGTACATATTATGCGCTTGTCAATAACGGATTATATCGTCCGATACTTGTATCTACCCCTACAACAGAGGTGATCAGGAGACCGCGTTGTTTGAATAACTAAGTAACCGCGAATGCAGTCCTCGCACTTTTTTTCTAAAGTGTTTGAGTGTGTCATTAGCCATGTCTACATCAGTGCGCTTTCAATTTCGCTTTTATTTTCATTTTGCGTTTCAACTTTCAGTTAGTCTTGCGTCAAGCACTGTGCCATAAGACGCATGCAACTTAGCGTCTATACCCGTGCGCTTATCGCATGCAACTCGTCTATACTTCACGCGCCTCGGTTAGGCAAACCACAAAGATTCCTAATTATTTTCTGTTCCGGACCCACACCTTTTCATCGAAACTTTTTTATGTTCCTTTGAGAAGTATGACCTCAAGTTTTTTATCTTGTTTTAACCGTTTTTACATCATAATTATAATTTTGGCTCAGAGAAATCAACACGTTATTTCTTTTTATTTTATTTGTGTAATCTTTGTGCTTGTGTTGCCACGTTGATAAGATCGATAATCATCGATAAATTCTAATGTTTTTATTTAACTTTGTCTTCCGCCATTTTGCTTACTAAAATGCACGAAATGTTGCATGCCGCCAACCCACCGGTGACGGATCAGCTTTCGCTAGAGGCATGCGCTGTTGTCGAACTAGTTTTAGCGCATGTGCTATGGTTGCTCAGGCATGCGTTAGAGGAAAACGCAAGATGAACAGGAAAGCGCACTGGTGTAGACATACCTATTATGATTGACTTTTCTCTTGCCAATAGATCGATCACTGAGAAAAAAACAATACAATTTGTCATTTCTTGTAATCTTTCTCAGCTAATACCTGTATCTGATTTTGCTGGTAACATCTGATATGATCCTAAGGCTAATTCACCGCTTTTGGGAGCAATACAAAACTTCTTGAAGGTGTTTTAGTCAGTTGATTGCTAAATGATCTAGATGCGATGCGCTGATTTTAGCGAACTTCAAATAGAACTATACTAGGTGACAGGGACCTTTCCTGCCTTAAAAGCCATCTGCGTTTAGATAAATGCATATGTAAAGAGAGCCAGGGTATTATTTCAAGGTTGCGAGATATTACACCTTAATCATCTTGGGTTACAACGCATCTGTTAACCTTCGTTACATGGAATTGATCAGCGGTCATTATCACTCCAATATTATATAAGAATGAAAAATCAATTCATCTGTATTTACTTTTTATCCGATTTCTTAATTATTATATTTAGCTAGTCTTTTTTTAATTATATATTTAGCTGATATTAATCTGTTTTTTTAACCAGATCTGAAGGTATTCTGGTTCATGACACTCGTATGTTAGGTGAGATACTGAAGGATTTCTTTGAAGCATTTGGTGCGTCTCATTGGATATCTCGATGGCATTTGATAGGGTTTGCCATGCTTGACTCCATCTTACGTATTGCTATCGCATTACGTGTCTGAATTTCAGATTTTCTGAGTGAATAGGTCTATTTGAGTAGACCTCTGCTCATTTGAACATAAGGCTAGGGTTGTCCAGGGATCGGTTTTCGTTGTTAATTTTCTGCTGTACATGAATGATTTGCTAATGCCCGCTGTTTTTGGTATGCAGGCGACAACAGCCCAAGTGGTTGTAAATATTAGGTATAATCAGAAAAAGGGGCCGCCGTGTACCCAGCGCAAATTACCGTAACTACTGACGTTGATTGAAAAATATTATTACAATAATACTCACTGTAAAACGTTGTCAAACGAAGCATGGTGTTGGTGCTACCCATTGTTCTTAAACTAAATCTGAAACGAAAAATATGAAAGATTTAATCTAGATTAAAGTTCAGTTATTAAATTCAAAAGATTTTTAACTTTAACATTTATTATAGCCTATGACATATCCAATAGGCCTCACCCATAGATTGTCTCGTAGTTGTTGTATTTGTCACGTGTGCCGTGGATATTTGCCAGAGATATTTGTCACGTGTGCCGTGGATATTTGCCAGAGATATTTGTCACGTGTGCCACGATGCCACCCCCTTGGCAAGCGGGTTGACAACCGCAGTTTTTAATTATTTTAAGCTGTTGTCAGGTGTCAGATATTGCTGTTAATCTCCTATTTCAGTATACCTCTTTTGCTTCTTACGACACAAACGGGATTATATAGGGTAATAGATTATATTACGCCGCCACTACAAGGCAATCTTTTAGTTTTATTAAAATCCAATTTCTATATATAATTAGATAAAAAAAATATTATATTTTAAATGTGCTTGAATCCTTTTAACATGTAATCCGCATGTACCTATCTATTTTTATCAAACAAGTAAATGAAAATTATAAAAAAATATTCACAAAAAATATTTTACTTTAGTAATGCACTCCAAACTGAATTTTTGTCATTGCAACCAGACTGGTTCAATAGCAAAAATTCAGTCTGAAAGGGAAAAAATTCAACGGAAACTAATCATCTATGTAGTACAGGATTATAGTGTACCAGTGCATAGATACTCTATTCCCTCACTTTCATAGTCCAGTGGTACGCTAATCCGATAAGACCGGAGTGAGATCAGGCGGTTTTTCGTGCTTTCCGAGGCACAAGATAAAATCTTGACAAAAAAACTAAATTACTAATTTTGACTTGACCCGGGATTCGAACCCAGGATCTCATGATCGTCTCGTTAACGACCACTAGACCAACGACGCAGTTTACTTTAATATGGCCGATAAAGCTGTAAAAGCCAAAAGGCTTACGTAAAAAGGTTTACGTGGTAGAGCCATGCTGCAGCTATATTAGTAGTATAGTTGTAGCACGAATGGGTCGGCTCGACCGGGGAAGGACTACGCCCTCACAGAATACCAGCGTCAAATAGCAGCTTAACACTGCTATGTTTCGTATGGTGAGTGTAGAGAACCGGAGACCGTTTTTACTGGAAACGAGGCATTCCATCTTAGTCCTCACGGGTGGCAACGCATCTGTATTTTGATTCGCAAACGAGGATAAATGTAGATGTATATGGGCCACAGCAACCACTTACCATCAGGTGGACTATGTGCTCGTTTGTCACCCTATTCTATAAAAAAATGGCTAACAGCACAAACATCACCAGAAACAGAAACCAGAGACTTTAATGTGGCATTCTATTCTATAATAGCAAGCGTAATTTCAATTAGCCATCGTGTAAATCTCCATAAATGTGGTCGTGAAGGTTGAAAGCAAATTATGGGCATTGTTCTGTTAAGAAGCCTATAGCGTAAGTTGTTAAGGAGGGCGTTCCAATATAATGTGTAAGTGAGTGGCAAAGCGTGACCCGGGCATTACCGCGGGCTGCGTCGCTTTTGAGCCGACAAACTAATTAACTTTGTTGTGGGAAAACGCATTGTTTGCGTCTCTTCCTTTTCGGCTGATGTAAAACATTGCGTTAAATTTGTTTCAAGCATATTTAGTACAACATGCATACCTTTTTAAATGTTCACATTTTAAAGATGTTTTTATATTCTACTTTAAAATGCGTGAAGGTTGTTTTTTGTTGTAAACCGATGTTAAAGTTTTATTAAATAGTTATTTAGTACTTTGTTAGAAACTGCGAAAATATGATGACTAATACATTTTTTGGCTGGTAATAGAGAATTTGCGTATTTAAAAAATAAAAGTATTTCTAGAACATGTGATTATAGTTAGGCTGTACCGTAGCAGCTGGCGGTCTTATTTCTACTCGAGGTCGTTCCTTTTTTTTAAAGACAAGCCGGTACCGTAACAGCCACTGTTGAACATAGGCCTCCCCCACAGATTATCCCATAATTGTAATATATGATATGGATATTTATTGGATACATGGATATTTGCCATGGTTGCCACGCTTGGGAAGCGAGTTGGCAGCGGCAGTTCTTTTTTAGCTCAATAAATATATTTTGGAATTAGTCAAAAGACAGTAATCACGGCTTTATACACTGACTTTTATGGCTGGCCTGGCAGATGCTGCTCTACCCTTTTCTGTAAGTAGCTCGATGATTCTCACTTCCAACTCATGACTTTTTAAAGTGTAAAAAAGTGTCTGACCTATTCAGATCAGATTCAGATTTAATGATTTTCATTTTTAGCTTTAAGTCAACATACTCCTATTTAGGTCCGTAATCATGATCCACAGGTGATCCAACGATAACTATTTCTCCTCTATGATCTACCCGTGGATCCTGAATGAGTCATTTTGGTCCATAAATATAGAATGTGTTAATAACAACGTATATAGCACCTGTCGGACCTCAGCATAGCTGTGAACCATCGTCTCGGCAAAGAAACTTAAGGTGAATATTAGGGTAGAGTGAAAAATTGTTTTTTTTTATATTTTCACTATGGCATAGCCGCAAAAAGCTGCGTGATAGGCTCAATAATTGAATGTGAAAATATTTTTATCTAGGATTTATCTTTAGAGATGCCCCGGATACAAAGATTAAATGAAAAGTCCGATACATGTCAGTGTTCGTTAATGCAAAACTTTATAAAATCTTTAAAATTTATCTTCTGTTGTTTCGGAACACATCCAATGATTAGTAAGAATCAATTTTCAAAGTTCAACCTTTCAGTCTCAATTATAAAAAAATATCAAATATAAATATACATAACAACAACGTACAAAAACATGTACAATATACTTTTCAAATAAATTAATTAGGGGTTATAAACATCGGAATGAGGCATTAAAAATTATACTTTTTTTTCAATATTCTTTGGTGCTGGTGGCTCAAAAACCTATAATACGTCAAAAATATTTAACATACTTCATTCTCTCATACAGCTTTTTACCACTATAACGAAAAAATAAATATCTATACGTTTTCACTCCATCCTAGTGAATATACCTCAATCGGTCAAATGGCTTAGAAGTTACACGATCACTAACAGATGCATCAAAAAATATAATATAAGTTTATATTAATAATGACTTCGATGTGTGCATAGTTTATAAAGGTGAACAGAGCACTCATTCTACGTGTGACTACATACTATTTATGCCTTAAGTTTAAAAACTGAAAGTGGTAGAGCCAGCACACTGAAGAAAATCGCAATAGACACTCATAGTGTTCTTGGATAATTGGTTTTGTTGGTTGGGAATTAAGCCCAGAAGGCACAATTCATTTGTTTTATTCACCTTCACTGGTTTCTGTACCATCCGGTTAAGAACTTCAACGAGTATTGAACAAAATTAATTTTAAGATATATCATATTTAATATTTCAAATTATCCATTTTATTTGGACGATACAAGGAGAAATAGAGTGTAATTAACCAATAATCATTACATCTACTACTGACCTGTGATTTGAGGCTATTATATTAAGTTGAAATATAATTATCAAATTCATTTCTTACAAAATATCAGTTATGATTCAAAATATGATGTAAGGAATCATTTAATTTCAATCAAAGTAATTTTATGTGATTCTACGTTATGAATCAATTAACATAAATTAAACGTAAGATTAGTACGCAATCCAATACACCATTACTCGGTATGAAGGGCGTTAGATAACATCATTAGGTGCGGAGAGCGCAGTGAATGGCGATAACATATCATGCGAATGTCCATTGTTTTAAGTGACAACGTGAAATTTTAATAGAGCATCTTGTGGTTTAATAGGAACACTTACACATACTATGGCCTCTGGCTAACAGTTTTGTATTTGCGTGTTGAAGAATTTTTAAAATATCATTGAAGTTTTAGTGTGAGCCTGACACTTTTAAACCGCCAAATAAATGCATTAAGGTTTTGTTGTACCTAATGTAGCAACATGGATACCTTAATTTATAAAGATAAGTGATAGTATCATAAAGAAATAAATAAATATATTGTTATGGTTTTATGTTTTAAGTTCATAAAAATATAACCTCTGCTTCAACAAATTTTTGAAAGCCAATTAATTTATTATAATACATTGTAGTGACGGTGTAATATCTCATATTTTTGCAGTTTTCCTAATCTTACAAGGAAATTTATCATATATAAATCTTAAAAAAAACTTTGGTTGCCATCCCGCCTACCTAACGTGGCAACTTTGGCAAATATCAATCCTATAGGAAGACCTATGTTCAGCAGTGGACTTTCATAGGCTGAAATTAATGAAATAATGTACATTCCTAATAAACTTGTTCTATGCTAATAACGAACCAAGTTTTAAAACACTTCACGTATAAAATTTATAAATAATTAGGTATTTCAAAGAAATAAGCTATGCGAGTAAAGCAATACTCTTTATTGGTCTGAGCGCAATATGTTTATTATTGTTTAAAATACAGTATTGCAGGAATTAAGAACAAAAGTTTAAAACTATTATTTTGCTATAAATTAAACAAACCGCTGCTCGTTGTCAAATTAAAAATTACAATACTTCATAATATTTAATAGTAAATGTTTTAAAATACAAACTTATTGTTTTTCAAAATCAACTCTTTAAGCAACGTTAAATTTTAAGAAAGCTTAACCCACGGTCATTGTCGCAATTTTCTAAAATGAAGGGCGGGCGGAGTAATGATGAGCGCATACTTTATCATAATAATATTTCATCATCAACATCATCATTAATACAGCTCACCCCGAACTGTTGAACATAGGCAGGAACCAAGGAATGCAGTAAACTATGGTCCTGAAACACCAGAATCCATCAACTTCCTGCATCTCTTACCAGGTTACTCTATCTAATGAGGAATACGCTTCCGAAGCACTTGACATTTTGATAATATTTAATGTAATTCAATCAACATGTCTGTCGTTTGTATAAAACTTTTTTTTGTTATTTTTAACAAACATACTGACACATTTTTCGTCGAAGATTTTTTTTAATATCCTTATATTTCTAAATAGAAATAATTCTAACTGGCACACTATATTTTTTATTTATGCGTTTATCAAAAAAAAAATAACTCACCGTGTGCGTACGGAGCGCTAACGCGTCGGCGCGTACTGTGGCGTAGTAGCAACGCGCCGCCATTTATGTGCTTTTCCATAACAACCACCACCTCTCGTCAAGGGATGCCACTCGAAATAGTACCAAAAGTCTTTGCCAAATAACTGGGTCAGCTGAAGATTTCTGATATGCTGGCATTGGGCTGTCATTGAGCTTTCATAATATTAATATAATATTTTTACATACGTATTACTTATGATTCTCCTGAATTTATAGTTTTAAAACATTTTTAAAATCCTTTTCCTTTTTCTTTATCAGTCGGTAATAGTCCACTGATGAACTTGCAGAGGAGCTTCACAGGATTTATTATTAATTGACAGGCACAACTAGATGGATGATCTAATATGTACTAGATGGTCATACCACCATATTTTGCAGACCATGAGATCATTCAAAGTCAAAGACCAAAAATTTTTTTCAAATTAGGCTTATTACAAGGCTCATAACAATGTAAAAATTTACGACCGCTTTCAAGTGGTCCCTAGAAAGAAGAAAAAGTATAGCAATACTATAATATATTTAGAATTAGCCAGGCAGCCGTTGTTCTGCCCTTTATGATGACCCTTTGTCCTATAAAAAAATCCTTAAATTCGCAATAAATAATGTTGAGAGTCACTGATCGGGATAAAGACTATCTTTACTATCTTATTCTCAGGTTGGTTCACAGTGCACAGTGTGCAAAATTACATTGAAATCAGTTCAGTATTCAGTAGGAGTTCATCGCGGACAAATGATACGTAAGTTTTAAAAGTATATAAAGATATATAAGCTATATGATCTTAATAGATATAATACATTTTAAACAACGTATTGCGCTACTCGTTTAATTTCTTCCTTTAAAATTCTGAAACCTAATTATTTACAATCTGTAGTGTTAAAACTTTGCTGGTTATTAACACATAGTAAATTTATAAGACATTTTCATTCCTTTATTCATTGCAGCTTATCAAATGTACAGCTAAACCTAGGCCTAGGTAATCCTGATAAGGGTGACTTTCGCCACAGTTGTGACGCCTGGCAAACGGGTTGACAATCGCGTTTTTTATTTTCTAGTTGCTATTGGGAAAACGTCCATCTCCTAGTTTGTTTCTCTCTGTCACTTCTTCTGACATTAATGGTACGGTAAGGGTTAGTGGATATTCTTACACCGCGCACACGGTATTATAATAATTTTTTAGTATTTTTAATTTAACATTTTTATTATTTTTAATTGGCTTTGCAATCCCCGCGCATACCAATGAAATTGCAACTTTAAGTGCACATTTACAACGTGATCGGCTGCGACGATGCGAAAGTTCTGTTCGAATCCATGGCCCACGTAGTATAATAAGTATTAACTAACGTTATATGAGTATGTGATGTATGTTAGGGTATGATGGGACTGACATACATTCAATGTTTGTAGAATGAAAAAAAACATGACCGGCTACATAAAATCAAAATGAGGATTTTTTTATAAAATAAGTTTGTTAAACGAGCACAAAATCCAACTGATGGTAAGTAGATGCTGTGGCTCATAGACATCTACATTTATCCTCCATTAAGAATCAAAACGAAGATGCGTTGGCACTCCTGAGAACTGAGATGTAATGCCACGTTTCCAGTATCTAAACATTGAACCGCTATTTTACGTTGGTATTTTGTGAGAATGTGGTCCTTCCGCGGTCGACCAATTCGTGCTACAACTATAATACAGCTGCAGCGTGGATTTACCACGTATTGATAGCTACCCGCATGTCTGAGGAACATAATATATCGAGGATAAGTGAAGTCCACCAGCACACACTGGGGCAGCGCGTTGGTCTAATTGCTCCATAACCCAAATGAGAGGGGGGCCTGTGAATTTTACTTTTTAATTATTGCGTTAAGAGTAGTTCGCTGCAGTAGTTCAATGGAACATTTCAACACACTACTTTTAAGTTCGCGGCGCGTACTTTTAACTATCCGTTACAGTAAACACGGATAAACTTAAAGTCCACTGTCTTATACCGGGGATATTTGCCGTAGTTGCCAAGCTTGGCAAGCGGGTTGGCAACCGCAGTTTTTTTAAATTTAAATTCGTTATTAGAAAGACGCTCCTGATTTTTTTTATAGGATGGGGTGACAAACGAGCACACAGTCCACCTAATGGCATGTGGTTGCTGTGGCTCATAGACATCTACATCTATCCTCAATTAAGAAACAAAATGCAGATGCGTTGTCACCTGTAACGACTAAGATGGAATGTCTCTTTTCCAGTAAAAAGGGTCTCCAGTTCTCTACACTCATCATATGATACACAGCAGTGTTAAGCTGCTATTTTACGGTGGTATTCTGTGAGAGCGTGCTTTGTTTCCCCTGTCACATCTTACGACACCCACGGGATGATATGGGGTAGGGGATATTCTTACACCAACACTTCGCCTTGTCAGGATATCCACTTTTTGTAGGATAGGATGAGAAACGAGCACACAGTCCACCTAATGGTAAGTGGTTGCTGTGGCCCATAGACATCTACATCTATTCACGTTTGCGAATCAAAATGCAGATGCAGGTGAGGACTAAGATGGAATGCCTCTTCTCCAGTAAAAAGGGTCTCCGGTTCTCTACACTCATCATATGATACACAGCAGTGTTAAGCTGCTATTTTACACTGGTATTCTGTGAGAGTGTGGTTGGAGCCGACCCATTCGTGCTACAACTATACTACTAATATTGCTGCAGCATGGCTCTACCACGTATAGAAAACTTTTAACTGACACAGTACACTGTTAACCATAGGCTACTATAACTCAAAAATAAATATATCATCATCAAAATCATATGCATATTACACAAACTATTGTCGTATTCGAACTCAGGACTATTCACTGGACCGTAACTCCAAGCCGAGTCTAATTACCGCATTCTCTTTCGGCAACTGAGAAACGTTGCTGGTATGAAACTGAATACGTCACTGAATACGCCACTGCGAGTAGTTCTCAATCGTATCCGATGAAGTGATTGCAATTAAATCGAAGCAATTCGATAGCATCGATTTGGATGAAAGGTGTATGATACAGGTTTTTTTTTATTCATTCATTACAGCTTATCGAAGGCCACTGCTGAACATCGGTTAATGGCAACTATGGATAATATCCCCAGGTTATTGCCAGATAGATAGTTGCATCGCTTGATGGGTGGGTAGGCAATCGATTTTTTTTTGATATTATAAGACTAGCTGTTCCTCGCGACTTCGCCCGCGTGTAATTTAGGGTTTTAATTTTTTTGTAAGGAAACCCAATTATTTTTCTAATTTTTTTTTATAGGATAAGGGTGACAAACGAGCACACAGTCCACCTGATGGTAAGTGGTTGCTGCGGCCCATAGAAATCCACATCTACCCTCCACTACAAATCAAAATGTAGATGCGTTGTCACCCGTGAATACCAAGATGGAATGCCCCATTTCCAGTAAAAAGGGCCTCCGGCCACCTTCACTCACCAAGCGAAACGTAGAGGTAAACCTCTACTTCACGCTGGTTTTCTGTGAGGTCGTGGTACCACCCCGGTTCGAGCCGGCCCATCCGTGCGACAGCAAAAGCTGCCGCGTGGCTCTACCACTGTTGAAATAAAAAGTAGCCTAAGTTACTCCTTATGACATCAGCTATCTGCCAGTGAAAGTCCCGTCAAAATCGGTCCAGCCGTTTCGGCGATTAGCCGGAACAAACAGACAGACAGACGGACAGACAGACAGACAGACAAAAATTTAAAAAAATGTATTTTTGTTATAAGTACCGTTTATACTTTCATATCACTAGAGTGCACGCGCGGGCTACATATGTAACCCAACGTGTAAAATTGTCGTATATAATTTTAAGTTGCCGTGCTACAGCGCAATCGTCTAGTGTATTCCTCAAGTATTACCCTCTGCTCCCGCCAGCAGCGTGCCAACTCCTGCAGCTCACGGACGTCCACAAAAATCGTCCTTGAAGTTGGTGGGCTACGCCTGTAGCCCGTGCGAGCATTGGAGGAAATTAAGTGTTTAGTGTGCAAGTGGTGAAATTGAGGTAAATATGATACATTTTTTGCAGTATTACTACAAAACGTACTTACTGTTTATTAATTTTTAAGTGTTTGTTGGTTGTATTTGTGGATTTTTCATGTAGCTACGAGTATATCTGTATTGTTCACTTTTTATATGGCGGGTCACTCAACTCAACAATTAGTAGCATTCAAGGGACGTTGCGCGTTTTTTATGTACATGCCAAATAAGCCAGCGAAATTTGGCATAAAAATCGTTATGGTGGTGGATCTCAAATAACCATATTCCTATAATTTTGAAATATACGTGGGCGCGCGACCAGAAGGACCCTTTCAAGAATCGAATAGTGTCTGACACCGTAAACCGAATTTTGAGTCCATTATTCAGCCGAGGATGTAATATAACTATGGACAACTGGTTTACTAGTATGCTTACATGCAAAGAATTATTGGCTCACAAGATTACAACCGTAGGAACACTAAAAAAAAATAAACCAGAGATACCTGAACTTTTCAAAATTATACATAACAGAGAAATAAGCGTATCCATCTTCGGATTTCAGTCTGATTGCAAACTTGTCAGCTGTGTGCCAAAACTAAATAAGGTTGTAATGTTATTGTCTACCCTCCACAAGATGACAAAATTGATGCTGCGACTGGCAATACTAGAAAACCTGAAATCATCACGTTCTATAATCACACAAAATATGGCGTCGACATTTTTGATAAAATGTGTAGACAATACTACATTTCTCGTAACAGTCGCTGATGGCCTCTCACGCTGTTTTACAATTTTGTAAACATGGCGGGCATAAATATTCTGGTGATATATCAGATGAATAATCCTCAAATGAAAGCGATCCGTCGTCAATACCTCTATTCGGATTCTATCTTGCAAGACCTTGTATTGAGCGTCGTATATCCCAACCAAATATACCCAGAGGTATTAAACCGAAAGGCAGATTACTTCTAGGATTGGCAGAACAACCCCTACAACACTATATACCTATTCGGGGAGGAGTTGATCGATATGCTTTTTGCAGCAGGGCTCGCAACCATAGCACGCGCAAGCAATGCAGCAAATGTATGAGGCGTATTTGTAGCGAACATCAGGCAGTCGTGTGTGCTGAATGTAAGCCAATAGACTGATTTATTACACGTTACTTTGATTACAGATTAAATAAAATTAAAACAAACGCCTTTTATGATAAATATTACGTTCCTAAATAAAAATAAGACTAAGAGATCTCAACCCTTCCAAATATTTGTTGATTTTTAAGAAGTTTTTGTTTAACTTTCAAATTGTAATTAAGAATCAAAATTTTGTTGATTTTATGAGCCATTTTGATAAAAATAAAGATGTTTAGTAACTATATGCTGTGTTTTACTCATTGTTTTGTCTTATTTAGAGAAATAGTTGACCCGTAACTGGTCTACACCTGTAGCCCGCGCGTGCGCTCAAGGAACATTTCAGGGCGCGTGCACTCTAGTGATATGCATTTATTAAAACGTTGTAATTTTGACATTACAAACAGACACTTCAATTTTATTTATTTGTAAGATTAGAAAAATGCTGATGGCAATCTTCTGGTGCTCCCTCTGTCGCCTCTTAGGATAGACAGTTCTTTTTTTATAGAATAAGGGTGACAAACGAGCACACAGCCCACCTGATGGTAAGTGGATGCTGTGGCCCATAGATATCTACATCTATCCTCGATTACGAATCAAAATGCAGATACGTTGTCACCCGTGAGGACTAAGATGGAACGCCTCGTTTCCAGTAAAAAAGGGTCTCCGGTTCTCTACACTCACCATACGAAAAACAGCAGCGTTATGCTGCTATTTTACGCTGGTATTCTGTGAGTTCTTACACTACACGATCCATACGTGTTTCAAAAGTCCATTAAATTCAAGTTTTAATAAAATACTTATAACTTTGGTAGTTGACATCATCATTGGTAAAAAAAAAACTACATCATAACATGAAAACTTGGACAAATTAGTCATTTTCAGTTAATTTAGATTTTTAGAGCTTAAAATATAAAAATTAAACAGTGTATAAAAATTAAAAATATTTTTAAATAATTGAAAAGAAAAAACAATTCTCACAGTAATTGCATTAATAATAATGGCCATTAGGCCAAATTTCGGTCAGGGTCACGGCAGCCAGTCTCACCGAAGACTACCCATCTGCACAGGACAGGATTATAGAGTACCTATGTGCGCAAGCACAAGTACACTCTCTATTCCTTCACTCTAAAGCCCGCTTTTCACTATGGGATATAATATAATATATATTACATCTCGAGATATAAATTAATATCGCTCACCATACATGTCATATGGAACCGTTTACACTTAGCTATAATATATATTACATCTCAAGCTATAAATATTTTTTCGATCGACCGAGTGATATTTTCATATTATATTTCGCCCTCTGTACCCCGCACACCGTTCCGTGCCCCCGCAGAACGGTGTACGGGGTAAAGGGGGGTAATCCAATGACCAATGACGAACGCACACTGGTTAAAAGATATATCTCACAGTGTGAAAGCCAATCGCGGGATATAATTTATATTTCGGGATATAATATATATTATATCCCATAGTGAAAAGCCAGCCTCATAGTCCGATGGGACGGTAATCCGACATGACTAGATAGAGAGAGAGAGAGAGAGAGGGAGACCAACGACTTTACGTGCTTTTACAAGCACGGGGTTAAAAAACTGGCTTCTTCCTTGCCCGAAATAGACAATAACTGTTTTTGGCCTGACCCAGGATTCGAGCCCGGGACCACATGATCGCGCTAACTGCTAATAGACTAATGAGGCAGTCACTAAAAATCAAATCAAATCTAATCAAATAATTTATTTGCAATCCAAGTGTACATAATTGGTCTTAAATAACCTGTGCTGTTAGCACAGGTTATATATAGTAAGTGTTTAATTAAGGCATTTTGTTTTAAAGTTTTACTGAGGTTTGATTAAAATTTGGTTATTTCTGCTATGTTTTTTTTTTTTATTTCCCGGGGTAATTTATTATGAACTTTTATTGCCATATAGTAGGGGCTTGTATTTAACATTTTTGTTCGCGACTGTGGTAGGTATTATTTATTTTTGTTGCGTGTATTTATGTAACTTAACATATAAGAAAAAGAGCAAAGAGCTTAGCTTACGCTTCTGGAGTCGATGCTGAGTAACATAGTGTATCGAAGAATATATGCCTCGAATTGAGAAGATATTGTTTACTAGCTGTTCCCCGCGACTTCATCCGCGTATAATTTAGGCTTTAAATATTTTTGCGAGGAGCACTAATTCTTTTTCTTAAATAAAGGTAGCCTAAGTTACTTCTTATAACACCAACTGTCTGCCAGTGAAAGTTCCATCAAAATCGGTCCAGCCGTTTCGGAGATTAGCCGGAACAAACAGACAGACAGACAGACAAAAATGTTAAAAATTGTGTTTTTATTATAAATAACGTATATACTTTCATATGCATTTAATGAAAAGCTGTTATTTTGACATAACAAACAGACACTCCAATTTTATTTATTTTTATAGATTATTTTAATCTTTTTAGTTTTTGAAGTTGGGTGAAGTAAAACTTGAACTTTTACTAGGTACCTAAGAAATAACACAAGCTCAAGGTAAAAACTAGAATGTTAAGTTAACAGTTAAGTTAACTTACATTAAAATCTTGATATCCTATTTTTACATCCTTATGGTTTTTTGATGGAAACTCAAAAGCCTTATTTAAAAAGAATGCCTTAAATCTGTTTAGCCGTTTCTTAGAAATCGATGAACATATATATATATATATATATATATATATATATATATATATATATATATATATATATATATATATATATATATATATATGTATATAAAAATATAGAACCTTACCGATAAAAAAGTTACATGATACTGACTAATGTTATATACCCAACTCGAACCATGATACCCAAGCTATGTGACCATTTGTACACTATATAAACATTGTACATACAGTCCAGGTATAGGCAAAGAAACCGAAAGTAAAAATCATTACTGCCGGATTCCGTCTGACCGTGATTGTTATCGAATTAGAAAGCATCTCAACTCGCCAGCCTCAAAAATATTCCCAATCAAAAACCGCAAATCATTGATCGAGATAGCTTCAGGATTTTGTCATACTGGAAATTTTTATTTATAATTGAAAGTGATTTTTTCGCCAACTTCCAAAGCAGCAGTTGACACTGCGCGGGTTCGAGTTCCGCACGAAACAAGACCGTCCATACAAATGGCCTACAAATAATTGTTCCGGGTTTGGATGTTTGTCCAACTGCAAGTTATATTTTTATTTCTTGTGTAGGGGTGTTCGAAGGCAAAACCAAAAACAATTGAGGCAGGTATGAAGCATGGACAAAAATCGTTGCGTGTGTTTTCTTCCAGACGGGTCCTGTCTGCACAATGCCATTTAAAGAACAAAAGACAGATAATGCTGAGTGGTCCACTGCCATTTATTTGCCCAAAGTCGTTGAAAAGTTAGGGGAAAACGACCAAGAAGTCGCATTCATTGCACCATGATAATTCTTCGGTGCACACCGCGAAATAAGCGAAGAAGATAAAGTCACTTTTGGTTTTTGATAAGATGGAGTTCGTAAATCATCCACACTTGATGAGACAAGACAAATCCCAATATCAATTCAAAGTTAACCTAATGACCGGCATATTAAATGGAAAAGTAATTGGGCCCTTTGAGTTACAAGGAAACTTAGATGGCAATAGTTATTTAAACTTTTTACAAAATTACTTGCAAGAATTGTTAAACGACGTGCCCTTAAGTGATCTTCAAAATATGTGGTTCCAAAATGATGGTTTCCCAGCACATTATGCACGTCCTGTGCGAGAATATTTAAATCAAGAGTATCCAGGGCGTTGGATCGGGCGACTTGGTCCTATCTTATTGCCACCCCGTTCACCCGATTTGAACCCCCTGGACTTCTTCTATTGGGATTGTCTTAAAAACAGGGTCTACTCAAAACCCATTGTGACATTGGACGAGCTTCGTCGAAATATCACTCAGCGATGTCGTGCATGTATTAATGCTGGTGGCAAACAGTTCGAACATTTGCTATAATGTTAATAACTTAATAAATTACACGTGAAACTGTTTGTACCATTTGTTTTGAAATATTAAACATTTTTCAAGAACTAATACTTTTATTACACCCGACCGTCATTTGGCCCCTGTTAAGAAATAATAGGCCCATATTTTTTTATAACTTGTTTTCCTAGAGTATTATACCATTTTGGAATGTTGGTTAGTTGCGTCAATTTTTAAAAAAACTTGCCATACTAGTGTTCATACTTTTTTTTATACCACGATAAGTTAAATTTGGTTAAAAGTAAAAGTCTTCAAAAAATTTAGGTAATAAAATAAGTTTCATTAATTTTCGTGATAAAACAAGAGTTATTCTGGAGTTTTTAAGAATTGTGGTAGATAGCAGTACTATTCAGGTTGCCTATAAAAAAAAAGAAAATAATATTTAAAAAATTGTGGTCATGGTAGTGAAAAATATCATAAACGGTCTCAATTTCTGAAGAATTTCATTTTTTTTATATAACATAAAATATAATTGGGATATATTTTTTTTTCTTTTCTTCCCCGATTAGTCCGGGGCAGGTCTATCCTCCGGTGTTGGCTTATCGTTGAATTTTGGGACACGTTGTATATGCTGTACGAGTTTGTACGTTTGTCTTTGAACTTCTCCTAAACGGTTGGATCAATTTTGATGAAAATTTTTGTGTGTGTTTGAGCTATAACTATCCATGGATCCACATGGATAGTTTAGATTTACCATTGGCTGTGCGTGGCGCTGTTGTCTAGATCCAGAAATCACCCGTGCGAAGCCGGGCGGATCCCTAATCTATACAAATAAATAAAATTGAAGTGTCTGTTTGTAATGTCCAAAATACAGCGTTTTACTAAATGCATATGAAAGTATAAACGGTACTTATAAATATACTTTTTAAAGTTTTTGTCTGTCTGTCTGTTTGTTCCGGCTAATCTCCGAAACGGCTGGACCGATTTTGACGGGACTTTCACTGGCATAAGCAGTAACTTAGGCTACATTTATTTTAGAAAAATAATTAGGGTTCCTCACAAAAAATTAAAACCCTAAATTACAGGCGAGTGAAGTCGCGGGGAACAGCTAGTTATTTATAAATTATTTGGACAAAACAGGGCACCCTAAGTTTAACTAATCGCAATCGGCCGCACCTACTTGTAGTCGGCTAAACCTAAGTGTATACACACTTTACAGACACCGTAAAGCCGTAAACATAATATTTGGAGCCTTCATGGCTACTTTACTTTTTTTATAAAATTGCTGACAGAAAACTTTACAGTTCACCTAATGGTGAGCGGCTACTGAAGCCAATGGACGCCGTTAACGAACATCAACTATCTGAAATTATTATAGTGTTAAAGTAGAAATGGATAACGTTTGTTTTAAATCACTGTATAGAACTTTTCTCACGCTATTGCATGCGGAGTCAACCGTTTTTTAACCGAGTTCCAAGAAAAGAAAACAATCTTTAATGGTTAAAACATTAATTAACAAAACCCAACTGCGTAAAACAGTTTATGAAAATTGAATAATTATTTTTCACGTTAATAAGACCTTAAAGGCATCTTAAAGGTATGATTCCGAACTTGGCAGCACGCAGCAGTGCTGCCGCGGCAATGCTGCCGCAACACTACTGGTCCCGATATATTCTCTATAGGTTCATATGAGATTAGGATAAAATTCCGAGCGCGGCAGCAATGCAGCCGCAGCACTGCTGCGCGGCATTGTCGCCCTGCCGCCGCGACGGACCAGTAGTGACGTGTCTGCTGCAGCGATATTGTGTACATACGTGAATATTAATAAATAAATTTGCAATAAAAATATGAATTTCTCTGATTCAGAAGAGATTTGTTACGTGGTAGAGCCTTGCTACAGCTACATTAGTAGTATAGTTGTGGCACTAATGGGTCGCCCCGACCGGGGAAGAACCACGTTCTCACAGAATACCAGCGTAAAATAGCAGCTCAATGCTGCTGTGTTTCGTTTGGTGAGTGTAGAGAACCGGAGATGCTTTTTACTAGAAAAGAGGCGTTCCATCTTAGTCCTCACGGGTGACAACGCATCTGCATTTCGTTTCTTTATTGAGGATAGATTTATATAGGATAGATGTGTAGATTACCATCAGATGGACTGTGTGCTGTGTGATGGTTGTCACCCTATCCTATAGAAAAACGAACAATTACTTAACTTGGTTGGGCTTTATATCCAGCTCTTTACGATAGCAGTCATACTAATTATCGTAATAATTTTATTAAAGACAATATATGAAAAGATATTATATCGAAGGAGATCAATAAAACAAGTTATTCCTCTTCCAACAATATAAATAAAAGTTGATAACCAATCTAAACCTAGTCAACTCAAAGCAACTGACAATAGCGCAACACCACGAACAGAGCAATACTGCCGCCTTACTCGGAATCAGCGCGGCAGGCAGCACTGCTATGCAGCACTACAATGGCAACACTGCCGCGGCAGCACTGCTGCATGCTGCTGAGTTCGGAATCATACCTTAAGAGTTAATAAGATTATAAGTTAAAAAAATATAAGTGAACATGGTTGTAACCAATTCAATCAAAAATTAAATCGTTATAGATCCTAAGTGGCCTTTAAAAATGAAAAATAATTATAAAAACTAAAGATGATTTTAAAGGCGAGTGTAAATGAAAGTGTTGGAAGGGGTAGTCCTAGGCGGACGTTTCTAGACCAAATCAGGGACGTCTTGAAAAAAGGCCAGGTCAAGAGTACCTTAAACCGAAGAGCATGTATGAAGGGAATAATGAAAGTGGACGAAGCGAAACAAGTATGTAAGGATCGTAGCAAGTGGAAAGAAGTGGTCTCTGCCTACCCCTACGGGAAAGAAGCGTGATTATACGTATGTATGTATGTATGATTTTTAAAGACCTATTCAACGACACCCCACTTGACATAGTTTGTCGACTTCAATTTTTTTCTTTCTCACAATATGGCGTCTGGTTGTCGCCATATTGAATTTTGATTAGTCATGTCTTTAGTGACACTCGCAAGATTAAGACAAATCATACGTATAAGAGTCATCAAAATCGGCCCACGCGCTAATCTCTGGAGCGCATCAAAGGAACAAGCATACATATTATTATAATATAGGCTGATAAACACATTACCCTCCATTGCGTCGCGCAGTCTGGTAATTACTTTATTCGACGCATATGTTGTATGTTTTAATGTATGTAAGTTTACCGATTTCTCAGAAACGGCAGATCCGTTTTTAATCATTCTTCTTATATGTATTTAATAGCTTATACTCCAGGGGCGGTCTCGTATAAATTCTACGAAAAAAATTCTCCCCTAAGGGTGGAAAAATTAGGGATTAATTCTTTAATATAACTTTAGACTTTATACGACATTCTCGTTGTTACCTTTAACTTGTAATATTCCTAAGTCCACTAAAAAATTAAGTCGAGTTCGATTTCCGCAGGCATCAATATTTTTAAAGGTATAAAGGTGGCAAACGAGCACACAGTCAACCTGATGGTAAGTGGTTGTTGTGGCCCATGGACATCTACAACTATCCTCGATTACGAATCAAAATGAAGACGAGTTGTCACCCGTGAGGACGAAGATGGAATGCCTCGTTTCCAGTAAAATGGGTCTCATGAATCAATGAAATTATTATTAAGAAATGGTCTTATCCCTTCTCAGAAATGATGAGAGGTTTTAGAGCTATGCTCAACAATTTCGTAAGTAAAAGGTAGGTAGGTAGACTGTTCAAGAGACTACACTTCTTCGGATAACCAGTGCTACCATTACTGACTATCATAAACCTCACAGATTTCCTCATACTCATAATCTCTACCATATTTGCCGTAGAAAGAGCCGTGGTATGTCAGATGGTTAGCGCTCGTTGTAAGTTTCACAGTACGCGAGCAACTCGGGTTCGATTCCCGCCGCCACCAATGAAATTGTTAATTGCAATTTCAAGTGCTGATTTACCACGTGCTCGGCGGTGAAGGAAAACATCGTGAAGAAATCTGCATATCAGAAAAATAAGAAAAAAATATTTCGAATACATGTAAAGTTCGCCAACACGCATTTGGGCAGCGCGGCGGACACTTCCTTGCCCTAAAACCCTCTCAGAAATGAGAGGAGGCCTGTGGGACGTATGTATATAGGCTGTAACTTTATATTTTTTAACTTTTGCCATAGTTGCCTCGCTGGCAATCAGGTTGGCAACCGCAGTTTATTATTATTTTGTTGTTGTGGGGAACATGTTGCCCATCTCCTGTTTCAATTCCCTTTCTCGCGGTTATTACGACACCCACGGAACGATATCCGAGGGTGTCGTACGAGGCGACACCAGGCATCTACTATTATAGAAGTAGTGGATCTATTATTCAGTTCCAGGTCTGAAGGATATGATGAACCAGTATAACTAGGCATGTGCGTGTTGCGGACAAAAGTGTGAAGTGAAATTATATAATATAATAAAATATATTATATAATTTAAAGGAAACATTATTTTAAGGGATTAGAAATGTTGTAGTACATTTAATTATACATCAAAGCCGTATTACCTACCTACCAGTAGTTACCTGAACTAAAGAAATATTTTACAAAAAAAATATCTGTGCACTGTTCACACTGCTTAGACTTTTGTTTTCTGTGCCAAGTTTAGTTTTTTTTAGAGCCATGCTGCAACTATATTAGTAGTATAGTTGTAGCACGAATGCGTCGCTCGACCGGGGAAGGACCACGCTCTCACAGAATACCAACGTAAAATAGCAGCTTAATACTGCTGTGTTTCGTATGGTGAGTGTAGAGAACCGGAGACCCTTGTTACTGGAAAAGAGCCATTCCATCTTAGTCATCATGGGTGACCACGCGTTTGCATTTTGACTCTTTATTGATGAAAGATGTAGATGTCTATGGGTCACAGCAACCACTCACCATCAGGTGGCCTGTGTGCTCGTTTGTCACCCTATCGTATAAAAAAATCTTTAAAAAATGGGTGGTGCCCCATCAGTGGACGAAAACTGTAACTACTTTTATACTTTTTACTTTTATGTCATACTAACTGGTGCCCGGCGCGTTGCTGCCGCAGAAGAAATAATTGTGAAAATATCGTTTTAAATTTGGAAAAGTTTTAAATTGTTTAATTAGGAATGATAATGATGATGTTAATCGTTCTGATACGCGCGCCAATAGTGTAAGCACAGAATATATAATAGTTAAGTTTTTTTTTAATTTTTTTTTATTTTTTATAGGAAAAGGGTGACAAACGAGCACACAGTCCACCTGATGGTAAGTGGTTGCTGCGGCCCATAGACATCTACATCTATCCTCTATTACAAATCAAAATGTAGATGCGTTGTCACCCGTGAGGACTAAGATGGAATGCCTCATTTCCAGTAAAAAGGGCCTCCGGCCACCTGCACTCACCAAGCGAAACGCAGAGGTAAACCTCTACTTCACGCTGGTATTCTGTGAGGTCGTGGTACCACCCTGGTTCGAGCCGGCCCATCCGTGTGACAGCAAAAGCTGCCGCGTAGCTCTACCACTGTTTATGTGTAAGTTAATTGTACTATGCTTACAACCTTCGCGGAAGTGCAGGCAATAAGTTGACAAAGTTTTACCGCAATCTGAAGAAAGGTATGGCAGCGCATAAAATACAAACAAACAAACATTATTGTTTATATATTAGATAACGCGCTATTAACAGTTTGAGCTTTGTTTGGGAGAAGCACCGCGGTCTCATTCCTGTGACCTGTTAGTCGATGTCCTGTTATCTTAGTTACATTCGTCCTTGCTCTATTCTTTTTAGTCACGATGCCCACATTTAAATCTCATTTTAGTTGTTACACAAATCTTCGAATACTTTATTTTGTATGTAAATCGCAGCAATAATTCCGTACATTTAACGTACAATGCATTTCATGTGAATCTGCAGCAACGTTAACCTAGTTATCTTTAATAAGGCATCGCGGTTCTCCTAAAATAAACCTTAAAGGTGAAGAGTAAAATTCATTATTGATGGTGCTTGCAATGTGCAAACCAAAAAAGAGTATAAAATGCTTGAAACTCGAAGATATTTCAATATAATAGCGCGTGTAGCGCACCAATATCGCACGACTTCTTCGTTTTCGCTTGGTTTATTGAGATTGTTAACCACTTAACGTAACGAGTGATATATCTGTTTTTAACCGACTTTAAAAAAGAGGAAGCTTACGATTCTACTGTATGTATTTTTTGTATCTATGTTACGTGATGTCATTGTCTATCTGAAACCGATTCAAAAAACGTTTTTTATGATTATTTTTTATAAAAATGATAATACTTCAGACTGTATCCCTAATGGTGGAAAAATAGGGAATGAGGTTATTATATAACCATTTAGATGAATGCAAACAACGCTTTACTTTTTGAGTTATAAGAAAGCGACCATATTAACCGGATGACTGTATTACCTTCACTTACTATAATAAGTAATAATTTAAAATTAAAAATTTTGTACAGCCGACTTCAATATAAGCGACTTCAATATAGGTTATTTAAGAATAACTCAATAACCATTGGTTTGACCTTGATCAATTCATATGGGACTACACGAGAACTATCAGCTTTCATATAAAAAAAGAATCATCGAAATCGGTTCGCCCAGTACAAAGTTATGAGGTAACACACATAAAAAAAAACATACACTCGAATTGAGTACCGTCTCCTTTTTGGAAGTCGGCAGAAAAATACTATTGTTGTACTAATTTTATGTATGTATTTGACTCCCAATTAGGCTGGCTTTTCACTTTGGGATATAATATATATTATCTATTATATATTATCCCGAAATATAAATTATATCCCGCGATTGGCTTTTACACTGTGAGATATATCTTTTAACTAGTGTGCGTTCGTCATTGGTCATTGGATTACCCCCCTTTACCCCGTATACCATTCTGCGGACGCGCGGATCGGTGTGCGGGGTACAGGGGGCGAAATATAATATGAAAATATCGCTCGGTCGATCGAAAAAATATTTATAGCTTGAGATGATATTTATATATTATAGCTCAGTGTAAACGGTTACATATGAAATGTATGGTGAGCGATATTAATTTATATCTCTTGATGTAATATATATTATTTTATATCCCATAGTGAAAAGCGGGCTTTATGCGCAAATGAAACTTTGATTATGTAGTCACATAACTTATCAGCTTTAAGATTGCTTTTTTTCTCAAAATAATTTATATCCCTATTGACAATTATTTTGTGGATGCCTTTGTTACCGTTTCCGGTATTATCTCTATTTATAGCTTTTACTGTGAACATACTTTAGCTTCGACTTGTAACGCGAATCCGTGTGAGATGGACTGTAATGTATCATTAAAAGCCGTATCGTGTCACGTTTGTAATTTAATCGTGAACACTTTTTTTAAATAATAGAATTATTTAACTAATGGCCAATAGCTTCAACTACGTGTCAATGTCGAACATTATGAATGTATGTATAGAAAAATTATTATGAGAAAACTTAAGCATAATATTAACACTTAAGGCGACACCGCGAAAAAATACACCACCTTTCATCGAATAGTACAGTACTGATCTCTCTCCGGTCGTGTCGGTTTACCGTCCCATCGAGCTATGAGAGTGAGGGAATAGAGAGTGCACCTGTGTTTGCGCATACACTTGGGCACTATAATCCTGTCCTGCGCCGATGGCTAGTCTCCGTTGAGACTGGCCGCCGTGGCCGAAATTCGGTCTGGAGGACATTGCAGGTGTATGAGACGACTAACGAAACTGGAATTTTGATATAGGTAAATTCATGTCTTTATTTTGAATTTGCTTGTTGAAAAACACGATTGTAAAATTTTGACTCGATCATAATTATTTGCGAAAACACCTCTAAAAATCACTATAGTTGAAATTACAACGAAACGAAATACAAACGGAAAAAAAGAAATTACTTAATCTATATGCTTGGGAACCACTCAAATACATTCATAACATCAATATTCGTAATTTACTTGCTCATTATTTTGATTACTAAAATCAATAATTTTTTTTAAATATTTTAAGATTCTAAGCGATTTATAAGCGGTCTTATTCGTCGCGGGCGCTACGCAATTTTAGACCTTACGACGGCGTTTTTGAAGTTTTTACAGAAATTATGTTTCACTCAGGTCAGTCAGGCGATAGCCTTAAGCAAAATATTCTTTTTAATTCAGTTAGTTTTGTTTAGCTCTTGCAAAAAGATGTGAAAATGAGTCGTGAGTAATTTTAACAGTCCATCAAAAGACCACTGCTGAACTTATTGTTTTTAGGTCTTGCTGGACTGAGACTCTCATTGTGTCTCTGAAGCATCTTACCCTATGAGAAGATTAGCCTTCGATGTTATTACATAATAACTAAACATCGTATTATATGCACTAACAAAGTGACAAAATATGCATGCAAATATGCACTAAAAAGCCCGTAATATGCACTTAAAACTGTTGATATTCCCAAACTATGCACAATGCAAAATCAAAAAACCATTTTTATTTTTATGTATCTTAATTAAAGACGTTACAAAAACAGCGAAAATTTATTAAAATTATGCATAGTTTTTCCAAAATTTCGAGCGCTTTGTGACGTTTGTCACCCAGTATCAATTTGTACGCCGAAAACGACCTCTCTACATCAACTGACGTTATTGGACAAAATTTAAAATTTGGCCAGTCGGTTCAGTTAGCCACAGCCCTCGCGACCTAGACCTAGGTCTAGCATCTTTGTCACCTAAGTCTCTATACGTACCTCCCGCTACTAAACGAAATATGCACGATTGGGAAAAAAGGCTAAAATATGCATTAACGCCGTAATTAGCATATAACTCTAATTATGCAAAATAATATAATTATGTCTAATAATAACTAAATAATAACTAATAATATGACAACTTATTACTGCCTCGTCGGTCAATTGGTCGTAAGCGCGACTGCTGGTCATGAGTTCCCGGGTTCGAATCTCAGGTCTTGCCATAATCTGGTATTGGGTTTTTCTGACAATTAATTGTCAGTAGAAGCACGAAGTCAGGAAGTTGGCGGGAAAGCACGTAAAGCCGTTTTTTCTGTGCCTGATATCTCGGATTGCCGTCCCATTGGACTGTGACTGTAAGGGAATAGAGAGTGCAGGTGTACTGCACACACAATGGTCCCGCGCAGATGATTCTCAGTTGAAACTGGCCTTAGTGACTGAAATTCGGTCTGAAGGTCATTATTATTATTTTACTAATACTAATACTGTGAGCTATTTTATTATATGAGTAAGAGTGGCGAACGAGCACATAGTTCACTTGAAGGTATTTTTTTGGAACGAAGTTCCTTATCGACGAGGACGGGCTTGGCGAATGGGAGCTAGGCGACAATAAGTGTAAGATTTTTTCGTCCCTACCCCTTTCGTCATATTGTATTTTATTTTAAATTACGCTTCATTTTAATAGAAGCTAATGATTAATCTTTATATATAAAAAGTACGTGTCACGTTGTTTGTCCGCGATGGACTCCTAAACTACTGAACTGATTTCAATGAAATTTATGGTCAATGTGCAGTTTGGTCCAACTTAAAAGATAGGATAGCTTACATCTCAATTTATAGTCGCAATACAATATTATTTTATTGAAAATTATTTCTCTATTAGTTGACAGTCACAATTATCTGTTAGCTCCAAACGATTCTGTCAGATGACGATATCTGTTGACTGGATTGAGTAAATATTTAATAGATGGCGCTATGTTTAAAATACAAACGTTTAATAAAAGCTACAATTTAGTAGTATAACCACCACGTGTTGCTGTAAGTATTCAACAGATAGAACCGATTTCAAAAAAAATTTGCAGATGTGTGCAGTTTCGTCCAAGTTGAGAGATAGGATAGTTTTTATCCCGATAAGTGACCCTCAATTTTTTATTGCTAATTTCAGGAGTTTTTTTGGGAAAGCAAATGGTCGTTCGGAAAGGGCAGAACAACGTCTGCCTGGTCAGCTAGTTTATTTATATTTGTTAATAATCATATAATACGAGTAAGTTTATCAATAATATCATACTATAAAAGGAACCTCGTTCAACTGAGCGTTCCACTGCCACGACACTCATGTATTTTTTTTATATAGAATAAGGGTGAGAAACGAGTAAGTGAATGCTGTGGCCTATAGACATCTACAGTTATCCTCGATTAAGAATCAAAATGCAGATGCGTTGTCACCCCTGAGGACTAAGATGGAGTGCCTCGTTTCCAGTAAAAAGGGTCTCCGGTTCTCTACACTCACCATACGAAACACAACAGCATTAAGCTGCTATTTTACGCTGGTATTCTGTGAGAGCGTGGTTCTTCCCCGGTCGAGCCGACCCATTCGTGCTACAACCATAATATAGCTACAGCATGGCTCTACCGCGTAAAATTAAAGGTAAGTGAATACTGTGACCTTTTGCCACCTATAATTTTATTCTCGCTTAGGAATAAAGAAACAAATGCGTTGTTACCCTAGAGTACTTAGATCAAATTTCTCGTTACCAGCGAAAAGGTTTCATTATACTGCTTTTTACACAACCACCTTAAAATAAACATATTTTTTTAATATAAATTATGGGTGACATACGAGCACATATTGAACAGTGGTAGAGCCACGCGGCAGCTTTTGCTCTCGCACGGATGGGCCGGCTGGAACTGGGGTGGTACCACGACCTCACAGAATACCAGCGTGAAGTAGAGGTTTACCTCTGCGTTTCGCTTGGTGAGTGCAGGTGACCGGAGGCCCTTTTTACTGGGAATGAGGCATTCCATCTTAGTCCTCACGGGTGACAACGCATCTGCATTTTGATTTGTAATAGAGGATAGATGTAGATGTCTATGGGCCGCAGCAACCACTTACCATCAGGTGGACTGTGTGCTCGTTTGTCACCCTTATCCTATAAAAAAAACACAGTCCTCATGATAGTAAGTGGATGCTGTGGCCGATGGACTTCGACATTTATCATCGATTAAGAATCAAAACAAAGCACAGTTCTGTACATTCACCATACGAAACACAGCAGCATTAAGCTCTTATTTCACGCAGTATTCTGTGAGAGTTGGTCCTTCCACGGTCTAGCCGACGAATTCGTGCTACAACTAGGTACTATAGTTGCAGTGTGGCTCTACCACGTATAAAAATTAAATTTGTTTTTTTTTCGCGCACGACACATGTATTTTAGAATAGAAATATTCGATAGGATTCGAAAGATTGTGACAGAGATTGGATCGGCGAAAACAGTGATTGACTAGATTTAGTTTTGGGTTAATTTTTATAGCGGTGGTCTTTGTGAAATATATTGTTAACTCATCCTAGGGTTCAGTTCGATTCTCCATTTGTGAAACCATTCGCCTAGGCGTTGTTGGAGAATCCTTAAGACCTCCTCTTTAAAGGCGGGACAATGTCCCTTATATTGTTCCCCTTTTCCTTTTCCGTAGTTTTAGGTAAAAATTGATATTTTAAACTAATGTAGGTACAGAGTAAAAAAGAAATTAATTTAATTTAAGGACAGTTAGAACTCAATATAATTCGTATCGATAATCATTTTTGTGACGTTCATTTTTTTTTGATTTCGCATGGATAAATATGCACTAAAAGTAAATAATAATGATAAAGAAACCCTCTTTTGTATATGTTAGCATAGATTATATAATATACAAGATATATTACTAATTTATACCTAAATGAATTCATTTTAGTTACTGCAAAGTGTTTACATAGATTTCAAACATGTATTCTGAGACTATTGTAACGTTATATTTCAAAAGTGCTAACTAGGCCTACATACGCGAATTGAAAGTCTTTTCCTAAGTTACACGATAGTAATAATCACGAGAATACCGGTAAACTTTATATCACCCATAGAAACATTATAACAGGTATACAACAAACTGATTCATTACTTGGAAATAAAGACGAATAACGTTTCTCTCATATACTCGTATGTATAAGAGTATGTGAGCTTTTAACTATAAAAACTTCATCTTCAGTTTAATTGTTGTTTTTTGTACAATTAGAAATACAACGGGCTTAAAACTTTTGTCAATATGTTCTTTAATTATACTTTTAGTAACACATTGATTGATTGATTGATTGATTTCCGACTTCAAAAAAGGAGGAGGTTCTCAATTCGACTGTATTTTGTTTATCTGTGTTATCTCACAACTTGTGTCTAGGTGAACCGCTTTTGGTTATTCTTTTTTTGTTTGTAAGCTGGTGCTTTTTATGTGGTCTCATATGAATATGATCAAGATTTGATTGGTAGTTTTTGAGTTATCCTTAATAATGCGTATTTAATTGACTTGGACTACATAGATGATGTTCTCATTTTATTTATATTGAAGTCGGTTGTACAAAATTTTTAATTTTACTACTTATTTGGAAATTAAATTATTTAATATTATTATTCGGTCAGGTGGATAAATATTATGGCATAAATATAACTTAAAAAAATTATGTACAATGTGTAATATGAATTTTAACAGAACCATTATGGTGGTGATCACCTCATTTCCAGTGGTTATTTTCATACTTGTATTCCTCGATATTATAATAAGCCTGTTAGTAAAATTTCTCTTTAATAAAAATATGAAACTTATTGATTGACAAACTGAACATTTTCTGTGATTTTATTGTAAAAGCGTATACTGAATAAATCATAAATACCATAAATCAATTACTAATTCTGTGGAGTCCAATAACTGACATTACAAGCTTATATTTGTTCCTAGTGTTTCAAATATGAACATCGTTATTCTTAAGAGAGCTGTGAGTGAGTGAGTGGAAATATTATTATTACTATTTGGGAAGAAATGAAGCAGAAGAGACACAGTCTCGTTTATGTTAAAAGGTTATGATTTGAAGAAGATATCGCGATCTGCACATGTCTCATTAGTTCATGACTTACGAACACGTTGGCTGTCATGTTAAGCAATAAGTTATTTGGAACGTCATATTTATTGCAAGCTTGCGAGCGCTCAATGAAATCGGGAAGTTGCACATTGCAACAAAGCCTCAACTTTGCCTTTGATTTATATCTCTTCAGTCTGCAACCAATTTTTATACAATTTAACTGATAAGTAGATAACAAAAATATTTTTTTTTTAAATCGTTAGGTACTCCTTTTTAAAGTTTTCTTCTATGGCGTGGAAGCGCTTTACATGCACATAAATTGCATGTAAGCATATGTACATCTACACTCGGAAATATATTTATCTAGAGGAGGAATAAAAGCCTACCTCTTTGAGTTCATGCACACATGCACAATGAAAAACCCTTAATAGGCTCCAATTTGAACAAAATATATTTTATCAAAGCAAAAATAATGCAAATTTTATAGTACTTACTAAAATTTTAGCTTTACTTTTTTTAATTTAACTTAATTCTTTCTGCACGTCGGTTAGATATAAAGTAATTTATTATAATTTTTTGTTAAAACATAGATATAGCGTCCAGATATTAAAAAAATGTGTCTAAAACATGGACGTTTAATGTTTAGACGTACATTTTTAAACGTTTCTCTTTTTTATTAAATAGTCTTTTTTAATAAAGCAGAAGTGCCGCCACACAAAATAAAGCTATTTTTATACAAGTATGGGTGATAAATGAGCTCACAGCCTACCTGATGATAAGTGATTGCTGTTTTCAATAGTCACCAACATCTGTCCACCATTAAAAATCAAAATTCAGATCATCATCATCATCATCATTACAGCCTTTCGTAAGTCCACTGCTGAACATAGGCCTCCCCCAAGGAATGCCACAAAGCACGGTCCTGAGCCACCTGCATCCATCGACTTCCTGCATGTCTTACCAGGTCGTCACTCCATCTCGTGGGGGGCCGCCCTACACTTCGCCTACCGGTACGAGGCTGCCACTCAAGAACCTTTCTTCCCCATCGGTTGTCGGTTCTTCGAGCTATATGGCCGGCCCACTGCCACTTCAGCTTACTAATCCGTTGGGCTATGTCGGTTACTCTGGTTCTACTGCGGATATACTCATTTCTATGTTTATCACGCAGAGAAACCCCGAGCATAGCCCTCTCCATAGCTCAAAAAATTCAGATACGACTAGTAAAAAGCTTCTCTTTTCCCGCCATTCACTAATATACAAAACTACATCATTATGATGCTATTTTACGCAGGTATTCTTTGAAAACATGGTCCTAGCCTGGTTGGCCGATCAATTCGTGCCGCAGTATAGCTGTAGCGTGGCTCTACCACGTGAAAATAGATTGCATCAACAAATTTATAATCATGCAATGTTAATAACAAATTCAATTTCGTTTTTAATACAAGGCCGCACGTGACGATTAGCACGTCTCTGCGCTATACGATGCTCCACGTTTCGGTCTCTGTAAGTTTGGGGAGTTAGACGTGATCGATTCACGTGAGACAAAGTTCAGTGGGTTAAGCCATTTGTTCAATAATGATTCACTTGCAACACTCTTATTAACTTACGCGTTTAATTAACAGCATGCTCTAAAACTGTAATCATTATACGAGACTCAATATTTTTTTTTTTATAGAAGAGGGGCAAACGAGCATGCGGCTCGCGTGATAGCCAGTGTCGACCGCCGAACGAACAACTGCAACACCGGGGGAATCGCAGGTGCGTTGCCGGCCTTTTAAAAAGGAGTTAAGCTCGTTTCTTGAATGTCCCTAAGGCTAGGTTGTTGTTGTTGTTCCCTATTTATGTACTCTATTTATGTAGCTTGTTCAAGTCAAATAATTTTATATTTAAACAGACAGAAATGGACGCTCTAGTATATAATTAGTAATCAATGGTTTCGACACGAAATGGTTATTCGTCGTTCTCTTAGAGTATCGGTAATTACATACGTTATATGATTTTGTCATATACGCCATTGTCTTTTTGCAACAGGTATCATAGATTATTAAATATATATTTAGGCATCAAGGCTTATACGTGGTAGAGCCATGCTGCAGCTATATTAGTAGTATAGTTGTAGCACGAATGGGTCGGCTCGACCGGGGAAGGACCACGGAATATCAGCGTAAAATAGCAGCTTATCACTGCTGTGTTTGGTATGGTGAGTGTAGAGAACCGGAGACCCTTTTTACTGGGAAAGAGGCGTTCCATCTTAGTACTCACGGGTGACAACGCATTTGCATTTTGATTCTTTATTGAGGATAAATGTAGATGTCTATGGGCCATAGCAACCACTTACCATCAAGTGGACTGTGTGCAAACATGCACGGCTGGAGAATGGTGCAAATGGTGCACTTAGGATTTAAGTAGCGAAAGAAAACAATTTTTTAAAGAAATAATTTTCAGTCATTATGTACGGAGTGAACGAGAGAAGCTCCAAACAAGCCTCCGGCAAGTCAAACTTCGACCGAGAGGTCAATCGACAGATTCAACTCGGCTGGGTAGTGTTCGGGAAATTACGTCACATCTTCTCGTCAGATGTATCTCAAAACTTCAAAACAAGATTGTACAACCAGTGCGTGGTGCCAGATGACCTATGGATCTGAGACGTGATCCTTCACAGTTTGTGGCCGTATGAGGAAGCTCAAGGTAAGCGACCTTGAGCTTGCTATGGAGAGGCCTATGCTCAGGGTTTCTCTGCGTGATAGCCTTAAAAACGATGATATCCGCAGTAGAACCAGAGTAACCGACATAGCCCAAAGAATTAGTATGCAGAAGTGGCAATGAGCTGACCATATAGTTCGAAGAACCGACAACTGATGGGAAAGAAAGGTTCTCGAGTGGCAGCTTCGTTCCGGCAGGTGAAATGTAAAGCGTCCCCGCACTAAATGGAGTGACGACCTGGTAAGACATGCAGGAAGTCAATGGATGCACGTGGCTTGGGACCGTGCTTTGTGGCATTCCTTGGGGGAGGTGTATATTCACCAGTGGACTTGTGAAGGGCTGTAGTGAATGAATGAATGAATGAAAAACTTTAAGAAAAGAAGAATTTGATGGTCAAATGTTTTTCCCGGCGAATCAATTTTTTTTATCTCGATTAATATAAAGTATTTTAAAAATCCATTCAATTGGATCGATCGATCTATGGAGAGGGCTATGCTCGGGGTTTTTCTGCGTGATAGACTTAAAAACGAGGATATTCGTAGTAAAAGCACACAAATGAATGGACCACATGTAGCGTCAGAAAAAATAACGCTATATATATATATAAGCGTCAGTAGCCTAATGGTAGAGCGCGGACAGCGAACTCGAAAGGTCGTAGGTTCGAATCCGCCATTCGACTACTGTCGTGAACCACTTATAACACGAGCATTTTAAGCTTACCAGAAGTGGTTAAAGGGAATATTAGTAATGTTTAATTGCATTACTAGTATTTTAAAAAAAATATAGTACTACCGACAGCGCTTTTTCTCTGTGTGCTACTGTAGGTAAACCCCACGCTTGGGTGTATGCGTTGCGAGACGCTTGTATGTATAACTTCCGTACACTCGTTCTCTCTGCTTTGTTTGACACTAATATCTATACATCTATATCCAAACAAATAAATAAAATTGAAGTGTCTGTTTGTAGTGTTAAAATAACTGCTATTCACAAAATGCATGTGAAAGTATGTACGGTACTAATAACAAAAAAAAATTAAATTATTGTCTGTCTGTCTGTTTGTTCCGGTTAAACTCCGAAACGGCTGGACCGATTTTGACTGGATTTTCACTGGCAGGTAGCTGATGTCACAAGGAGTAACTTAGGCTACTTTTATCTTAGAAAAATTAATTAGGATTCCGCGCAAAACAAATGAAAACCCCAAATAACACGCGGGCAAAGTTGCGGGGAACAGCTAGTATATAATAAATTAGGTCTTAATATTAAATACTCATTAGTTTTGTTTTATTGCCTACGTGTACTATAATTATATTGCTTTTACTTATTGTCTCACATAATGAAATTTAGGCGTGACCGCGCATCCAAGTGGCTTTTCAAGATCAATCCGATAGCGTATCCTCTTATTACGTCAGATAATAACCCCTAATAGCTCTACTCAAGTAATTGCTGTCTTGGTTCATCACACAGCGGAAGTAAACGTTATGATGTAAATAATGGTAATAATAATAAAGTTTTTTATTTGTCTCAATTATTCACACATGGTTGTTAAAAATGTACAAAAAAGATCATCACAAACTTAACTTAGAAACGTAGGTACTTAAATAACATAAAAGTAATGACATAAACTGGCCTGTGACTCAGCTATGTTGGTGATTTGAGTAGGTCACCGCTGGTATTCTTCCACAGGCGACTTTTAAAAAACTCAGTATCTTTACCTAATTTTGGCATTGACTTGAAACAACATAAAGAAATGACTGAAATGTATACTCATACGTGCTATGTAAATTTCGGTAAATTTATTCATACATATTACTTAATACCCGCCTTCAATTTTTGTTGTTCAAGTAACCATACTTTGCATTTCTTTCTAAATGATTTTGTATTTACGACCTCCTGCAAAGGAGGAGTACAGTAGTAAGAAATAGTGTGTAGTATAGAAAATACCGTGCAAATAGGAATTGACTTACGTTTTCTATTAACAAATATGAGACAAGTGTTGATATCCAGATTGAAAACTTTAAAGGAATGTTTCGGCGTATACGGAATTTCATAAGCAATTCAAGTAGCTGAATGAAAAATAACCATCATTCTCATCATTACAGCTCATTGAAGTTCACTATTAAACTTGCGTTTATATATATGTATGTGTGTGTGTGTGTGTGTGTGTGTGTGTGTGTTTATCAAATAAATGATCCTTTCTTTCCACCTTTTACGACTATGGTTACAATTTACATCACTGAACAAGAACGGAGTGATGAGCTTAGGGTGGGGTGGATTTTAAACATACACCGTATTCTGAAACCCCTTTTTATCACCGCTGCTTTTATATATTACATTATACTAGCGACCAGCCCCGGCTTCGCCTGTGTAAGATCTATACATGTAGCATTATTTAGATTTAAGATAATCATCGTCGACAATTTATTTTATTAATTTTTCGATTTCTCAAAAAATTTCATACAGCCTAGATGACTCCTGGGGTTGTTCTCTATCTTTTTTTTTTAATAGGATTAGGGTGACAAACGAGCGCACAGTCCACCTGATGGTAAGTGGTTGCTGCGACCCATAGACATCTACATCTATCCTCTATTACAAATCAAAATGCAGATGCGTTGTCACCCGTGAGGACTAAGATGGAATGCCTCATTTCCAGTAAAAAGGGCCTCCGGCCACCTGCACTCACCAAGCGAAACGCAGAGGTAAACCTCTACTTCACGCTGATATTCTGTCTGTTTGTTAAGTTTCATTACAATTGGTTCAGTCATTCCGAAGATTTTACACGTGGTAAAGTAGCTTTTGTACGTATTAGAGCCATGCTGCAGCTATATTATGGTTGTAGCACGAATGGGTCGGCTCAGCCGCGGAAGAACCACGCTCTCATAGAATACCAGCGTAAAATAGCAGCTAATTGCTGCTGTGTTTCGTATGGTGAGTGTAGAGACCCGGAGACCCGTTTTACTGGAAAATAGGCATTCCATCTTAGGCCTTAGGGGTGACATTTGCATTTTGATTCTTAATCGAGGATAGATGTAGATGTCTATGGGGCACAGTATCCACTTACCATCAGGTGGACTGTATGCTCGTTTGCCACCCTTATTCTATAAAAAGTGTGTGTGTACTTATGTACGTACATAGGAAGTTATAGTTTCTTAGCGTAACAAAACAGAAAAAACTTCAGAGACAATTACCCACTGAAGTTGTCGCTTTTATGTGGCAGTGTGCGCGCGCATCGTAACAACTTCATGGTGTCGTTTTTACCTTTCGGTAAAAATTCACTCTCACCATTTTTCCCAAACGCCCCAAAAGAAGTATAACTTCAAACCAAAAAGATTCGCCCAGACAGACATACAGACAAAATGGTCAATAAAAGGGTGTTATTTTGATATTGCAGACAGACATGTATAACTAGTGTACCCGCCCCGGCTTCGTCTTGATAATATGGACAATGTGGCGTTATTTAAGTTTAAGACAATTTATATTATCAATTTGTGGCTATAAAAAGTCTGCAAGTATTTCGGATAATATATAGCCTACTTCCCTCCTGACATCAGCCTCTATCTGTTCGTAAAGTTATTTCACAATCAGTTCAGCCATTCCTAAGATTAGCATGAACAGACTGACAAACAGACAGAGAGACAGAATTTTTTAATAATGATTGTTTATGTAACAAGCAAATAAAGCTATATAATAAGTAGAGCTTAACAGACATCAGTTTTGCACACCTGGAATGCGAAGCGGAAAGGTAATGAGCCCTACCTTTAATAACTTATTACATGACTCGTTTCACTCACACTAAGTCGTGTTTATTATTTTATATCACACTAATATGTTATGGAAAGCACATGATTAGAAAAAGTAAACTCTAATAAACAAGCCTGATGCTTTGTTTTGTTGATTCAACAACACATTGTTATAAAAAAGTATTTTAGTCTGTGGTTAACAAATTCTATATGTACAAGATATCTCGACAACTACTTTATAAGACGACCCAATTTTCAGAATCAATAGGGTTGGGTCCGTTCGATAATCACTTCTGTAATCCATTTAAATATTACGTGAGCGTTTAGGGTTCGTACTTTTGGATTTTCTAAATTACTTTTAATATTGCGGACAGACGCTTCAATTTTATTTATATGGAAATAGATATGTAATATGTATAGATAAAATTTGATAAAGTAACCCCACAACTGTTCAGTGGTGTCTCAGTGATCGAGAGGGTGAAAACCGGCAGCGATCACCGAATGGTGAGAGGCACACTGAACCTAAACGTTAAGTTGGAGAGGTCGCGTCTAATGAAGTCAACAAACCATCCCCCTCGTGTTGTAATCCGAAGTCCCGAATCCTTTCAGCTCGAGCTACAAAACCGTTTTCAGTGCCTAGAAGATTGCAATGCAGTGGACGATATGTATGACAAGCTCGTGGAAACTGTCCATGCAGTCGGAGCTAAGTTTTGCAAGACCCGCCGCAGAAGAACACAAACACTCTCCGATCACACTCTTAATCTCATGACTGTTAGATGGGAAATGAAGCTGCAGTCTTCAGTAGATTTGACAGCATAGAGGCAACTGAACAGAAAGATCTTCAAATGCATGCAGCGAGGCTTACGCAACTTTAATACTGCTCGTTTTGAAGAAGCGATCGAGCGGAACAAGCGCTCCAAAGTCTTTGCTGGAGATCTGTGTACCAAAAAGAGCCAACTGTCGAAGCTGAAAACCGAGTGTGGCAGCGTCATTTCCGAGACATCGGAGATTTTGAATGAGATTGAGAGGTTCTGTGGGCAACTGTGCACATCATCGTTGGAGCCACACGCAAGTGTCCAACGATCCAAGAGCAAGTCTTATCCGACACTATTCCGATCTTATTCCGGACGTTAGTCTGAGCGAGGTTAGAATGGCTCTCCAACACTTTAAAATCGGCAAAGCCCCAGGCGAGGATGAAATTACAGCGGAGCTTCTGAAAGCGAGTGGAAAACCGGTACTTGAAGTCCTTCAGAAGCTCTTTAATTCCGTTCTCCATGGTGGCACTACACTGAAGTGCGCTGGTCTTGTTTTTCAAGAAAGGCGACAACGTTCTCTTTAAGAACTACAGACCGATTTCCCTTCTGAGCCGCGTCTACGTGCTGTTTTCGAGGGTCATTACGAATTGTCTCGAATGCAGACTCGACGACTTCCAGCCTCCCGAACAAGTCAGTTTTCGAAAAGGGTTTAGCACCATAGACGACATACATACCCTTCGGCAAATTGAACAGAAATCCGAGAAGTAAAATTTACCACTATGTCTGGCGTATGTGGACTATGAGTGTCCCTTCAACGGTGCCAAGTTGACTGTCGATATATCGAAGTGCTGAAGTGTTTGTAAAGTAGGGCTACGATGGCTATCCGAGTACAGAACCAGAGTACGAAACCTATCCAACTGCAGAGAGGTGTAAGACAGGGTGACGTTATATACCCGAAATTCTTCACCGCTTCATTGGAAGTCGTTTTCAAGCTTCTGGATTGAAAAGGATACGGTATTAACATCAACGGCGAGTACATCACTTACCTTCGATTTGGCGACGATATAGTTTTTATGGCAGAATCGCTAGAGGACCTAAGAACTTTGTTGAATGACCTCCCGACAGACAGGTCTTAGGATGAACATGGACAAAACGAAGATCATGTATAACGTCCATGTCACACCTGTGCTGGTAGTTGTTGGGAGCACTAAGCTCGAAGTTGTTGACGAGTATGTTTACCTGGGACAAATAGTCCGACTAGGTAAGTCCACCTTCGACCGAGAGATCAATCGACGAAATCAACTCGGCTGGGCAGCGTTCGGGAAATTAGGGCACATCTTCTCGTCAGCTATACCTCAAAACTTGAAAACGAGACTGTACAACCAGTGCGTGTTGCCATAAGGAAGCTAAAGGTCGCTCAGCGAGCTATGTATGGGGCTATGCTCGGAGTTTCTCTGCATGATAAGTTTAGAAATGAGGATATTCGCAGTAGAACTGGAGTGACCGACATAGCCCAATGGATTAGTCAGCTGAAGTGGCAAAAGGCCTGCCAATTAGCTCGAAGAACCGACAACCGACGTGGAAAAAAGATTCTTGTGTGGTGGCCTCGTACCGGCGGTCGAAGTGTAGGGCGTGTCCCCACTAGATGGAGTGACGACCTGGTTAGACATGCAAAAAGTCGATGGATGCACGTGGCTCAGGACCGTGCTTTGTGGCGTTCCTTGGGGTAGGCCTACGTTTAGCAGTGGACTTGTGAAAGGCTGTAATGATGAACCCAAATAACATTCAGTAACAATAACAAACGCGCCTTAGCGCACATTACAGAATTTAATTACGTAGAGATCAATCAACATGCGTTTCAACACATTACACATTATAACTTAATTGGTTTTCTGAAGCAGTGCGACAGACAATCGAACAATAGATCAGTATCAGATGTAGGTTTTTATTCACCATACCGCTCACACGCGTTGCTTTCAATAATTTCACGGGCTCGAATTTTTAAACAATAAATATTGCAAGTGTTTGGCACAAAAGCACCTTTGAAATACACGACGCATGCTTCACCCCACTACACGCTCAACACAGAGGTCTTAGACTTTGTTTTTTTTTTATATAGAATAAAGGTCACAAGCGAGCACATAGTCCATCTGATGATAAGTGTATGTTGTGGCCCATAGATATTTACATTTATCCTCGATTATCAAAATTTAGATACGTTATCACATCTAATAAATATATGAAAAATGCATGTATAAAAGACTTATTGAATTTTGTAATAAATATCACATTATATCAAACGAACAGTACGGCTTTCAAAAAGATAAATCTACAACTTTGGCAATTTTTTCACTCATAAAAATAGTACTTTCAAATATCAATAATAATAATTTTACCACGGGACTATTTTTTGACCTATCTAAAGCCTTTGACCTAGTTTCACATGACCTATTGTTACAGAAATTGGAAAAAATTGGAATTAGAGGACCACCACTTCAATGGATTACATCATATCTTTATAATAGGCAACAATGTGTTATTGTTACTAAAGCAGATGTAAATGGGGACATAATGACGTACTCGTCCGAATACAGAAACAATAAATATGGCGTTCCACAGGGAAGTGTTCTCGGTCCAATTCTGTTTTTATTGTACTTAAATGACATTGTCAATATGACGAAGCATAAATGTATTCTATTTGCTGATGACATTTCCATAATCGTGACTTCCAATAAAAAAATTAATAATATGAGTGACCACGAAGCTGACATAAATAATACAATAGATACTTTAATAAATTTGGTTGACATACATAATTTAAAAATTAATTTAGACAAATCTTTATATATACAATTTAATAAATGCACTAATAATAAACATAATCTTAAACTTAACATTCCAAAAATAAAAGCAGCTAGTCATACGAAATTTTTAGGTTTAATTATAGATGACGATATAAATAGGAAACCACATGTAAACGATGTCTCTATCAAAATAAATAAATTCGTGTATGCACTTAAACAAATAAAAAACATAACAAACATAAAAACCGCTGTCATGTCCTACCATGCATACGTAGAATCTTTACTGCGGTATGGTCTTATAATGTGGGGCAACAGCACTGATCAAAATAAAGCATTTGTCGCGCAAAAAAAATGCATTAGAGCTATATGTGGGCTAAAACCGAATGAATCGTGTCGACCAGTGTTTAAAAAACTTGGCTTATTACCACTACCATCACTTTACATCTATGAAGTATGTATGTTTGTACAGAAGCACAAAACGTTGTTTACAACGATAGATGATGTAAATCCCCGCAGTCGTCGAGATCCATATAGACTTATACTAAACGATAATCCTAGAATAAGAAAATATAATAAAAGTTGTTTATTTATGTGTGTTCAGTTATATAATAAGATACCTAATTACTTAAAAATATTAAATACAAGATCATTTAAATTAAAACTATATCAGTGGCTAAATAATTGTAATTTCTATAGTGTTAAGGATTTTTGTAGCCAAAAATATTAATGTAAAAAAATTTGCATGCTATGAATAACTGTAGCAAAACATGCTGATCTAAAACGTTTTGTAAAATCTATTATATACCATGTTTTATGCAAATAAAATATTATTATTATTATTATATTATTATTAAGGACTAAGACTGCGTCGTTTCCAGTAAAACGGGTCTCCGGTTCTCAACACTCACCATACGAAACGCAGCAGCTAGTAAGCTGCTATATTACGCTAGTATTCAGTGAGTGTGTGGTCCTACCCTGATCGAGCCGACCCATTCACGCTACAACCATAATATTGCTGCAGCGTGGCTCTACGACGTGTAGTAAAAAAACTGGTGTAGAAACTGAGAGAGCGTTCAGCGGGGAGGGACGAACGGCGTGCACAAAGGCGTGCCTACTGTATTACTGTCCTGAATGTAGGCGTTTAAAATGTATATCAAACGCTCCTACGCCTTTACACCACACGCTCCGTCAAACGCTCTCCACCACTTTAAACATACCCTTTTTTATAGAATGAGAGTGACAAATGAGCACACAGTCCACCTGATGGTAAACGGATGTTCTGGCCCATAAAATCTACTTCAATCCCCAATTAAGAATCAAAATACGAGATGCATTGTCACCCCTGAGCACTAAAATGGTATGCCTCGTTTTCAGTAAGAATGGTCGCCAGTTCTCTATGGTATAATCTACACTTATAGCATAATATTGCTATTTTACTCCAGTATTCAGTAAGAGCGTGATCCTTTCCCGGTCGAGCCGATTCTTTCGTGCTGCAACCATAAACGCTGCAGCGTGACTCTACCACGTAAAGAACCTTAGCGTTATGTCTCAGTATGAGTTAGATAGGAGAGTTATCTTCATCATCATTATTACGGCCATTAATACAAAACGCGGCCGTGAGCCTCCTGCATCAATCAGCATCCCCATTTAGCTTCCAGCATATCTTACCAGGTCGTCACTCCATCTAGTGGGGCACCACCCTGCACTCCGGTTGTCGTTTCTTCGAGCTATATGGCCGACACATTGCCACTTCAGCCTATTGATCCATTGGCCATGTCCCGATACTCTGGTGCTACTGCGGATGCGAAGTACGTTACAAAGTCTATGACGCAGAGATTCCGAGCATAGCACTCTTCCATAGCTCTTTGATAGACCTTAAGCTTCCTCATACGACCAGGCAATAGATTTATGTTATATTCGATCTTCTTTCGATTCATAATCTAATCACTACACAGTACATAATTGTCTATTTGTATATGTATGTAATCGGTTTCTCGAAAACGGCTTTAACGGTCTAGATGGAATTTTGTATTCAGATATTGTTTAACTTTCCAAAATATATGTTTTATCCCTGACATTTTTTAAGTTCTGATCAGAGCTACGTCACCCAGGTATTTTATTAATCATATTAGCTCTTCCCATTGTTTATATTGTAGTGTTATGCTACTTACTTATCATTTTACATTAATTTAAATCCATTTTTCCATTCTGTTTCGATTTTCTGCATTCACTTCAAAACTGGATATTTTACATCACCTTTATTTCCATAGGATCCTGTAACGATTTTAAACCATAAGAACACAATCACAAATCATTTCTACTTCGTATTTTCACATTATCAGCACTTTTAAATTGGTGTCAATGAAGTCTACCTTTTTTCGATCTTTTAGTTAGTTTTCCTTAACTTTACAATTTCGGGCTTTGTGTGGGTAGTTGCGCTACCTTTTTTCCTATATCAATAATATCTCCTTTTCCACTTAAATCTTGCCGTTTTCTTATTACAAGCCTAAAACTAAAATTTGACATGTTTTGTTATTGTTGTTTATTTGGTCTCCATGGAAATTATATTCAAATTTGCTACCGGTCTGTTGTTTCTATTTCGATAATTCCACATAAATACTCTTTCCTCTTGACCATTTACAAAAAATTTGCGTTTAATTTTAAATATTTTTTCCGTTCTCTCTAGAAAGATATAAAAGCCGAACAATCGGTGAAGAAATTCAGTCTTGCTTCAGTTCTCGAATTGGAAGCATCTTCTAAAGGCCTTATCCCGGGGCCGCTCTGCCCCGGGATCCTGCAAGCCTCTGTCCTACCTGAAGCCACTGGACTCTACGAACCTCTGCTCTATCTGAAGTCGCTGGACTCTACAAACCGTTGCTCTGCCTGAAGTCGCCGGGTTCCTACAAGTCTCTGTTCTACCTGGAGTACACTTTTCAAACACTTTTATTTAATATAAAATAAGATATTAATATAAAATATATATAAGAATTTAATATAAAATACTCTTATTTTATGTAATCTAAACAAACATATTTCTAAATAAAATGTCATAATAATTATCTTATGGAACTCACAAATCTTCAATTTACGCAGTGTATGGATTGCAGTACAGCTCAGTTAAACATAGTCAATGTTCAGAATGCGAAATCTAGTGCATAGTACATATATATCGATGGCTCTTCCTTTCCTTTTTAACTACATATGCTCTCTTTGCAAATAATACAAAGCACTTCTACAAGGATAATTGGACTGTACAAAATTGGAGGAAATGCAGGCAGATTGGTGATTACAATATCATATGCCTGACATTGCATTCCGTCTTGTAGTAATTTTAGATTTGGCAATATTTAAAGTCATTTAGACGCGTTTTACACACGAAAAGAAATAGGAGTTATGGATTCCTGTACGCCGCCGTCACACGCACTCTCGCGGATAAATTGCTTTTTTTAATGAAACTCTTTCATAATGCCGTCATGTCTCACGAATTATATTTCACCTATGACATAGAAGCAAGGCACTCGTAGGAAATCTCGTATTAAAGTATCATTAAATTTGAGCGTTTGCGCACCACAGCGACGCCCACTTATATAAGAATCAATTACTTGTTACCAATATGGCGAAATGCCAACGAAGAATGCTATCCTCCTGGCCAATTTCCATTTCTTCAATTACTACTACTGTTTGAGGTAATCAACTACCCAGCACATATAATAATACATGTAAACAACGTGCAAACACAGAGGCCTAGACGTAGTGGTAGGACATATGAAAGTATGTACGTGGTAGAGACACACTGCAACTATCTTACGGTTGTAGCACGAATGGGTCGGCTCGACCGGAGTAGGACCCCGCTCTCACAGGATACCAGCATAAAATAACAGCTTGATGCTGCTGTGATTCGTATGGTTAATGTAGGGAACATTGAGTTATATGTACTACGTACTAGAGAAGCCATTCCAAACAAAAATTGTGTCCTATTCTATGTCTTCGCGCATGCGCGGGAGTAGTAGTCGCGCATGGGCGAAGACTTTAATTTCATATAAAATAAGATATTAATATAAAATAAATATAAGAATTTAATATAAAATATCTTAATCTAAACAAACATATTTCTAAATAAAATGTAATAATAATTACTTTATGGAATTCACAAATCTTCAAATTACGCAATATTTAGTTTGTACGGATTGCAGTACAGTTCAGTTGAACATAGTCAATGTTCGGAATGGCTTCTCTAGTACGTAGTACATATAACTCAATGGTAGGGAACCGAAAACCCTTTTATTGGCAACGAGGCATTCCATCTTAGTCCTCATAGGTAACAGCGCATCTGCATTTTGATACCTAATTGAGTATAAATGTCGATATCTATGGGCCATAACATGCAATTACCATCAGGTGGACTAGTGCTCGTTCGTCACCCTTATTTAAAAAATAAGTGTCGTAATAATCCTAATCTGACAGCCAAGCGTGGTGATTTAGAAAAAAATCACATTTGGAGCGGCCCATATCCAGTAGTGAACTTCTGCGAGCTGAAGAATTATAAACGATATACATAAGCATAGCTTGCTTGTCTATTCTTAAAGCTTTAGTCACTGTATGGTAGAGAAAGAAAAGATTAATATAAAAATATAAATAGAAAAACAAAAAGCACTCTTATTGCCATATTGCATACAGCAATTTCTTTTTATTTTGTTTTTACTTACTATCAGCCAGTGCTTGACCACAAACCCACCTGGTAGTAAGTGGTGATGCAGCCCTAGTTGTCTTAGCGTAACAAAAGCCTATAAGACAATAATCTTCCAGACAATCCACAAAGTTGTGTATACAACTTTTTGCTACAACCAAAGAGATTCAAATGTTTATAGAGCGGCAATTGGAAACATCGTCCTACAAAAACTTTGATATCGTACACCAGTTACGTTATCTAACTTAAAATAGCAAAAAAACGACAACAGAATAAACTGTAGCACATTCGGTATATTTCTTCGATAATTATTAAGTGGCGAAGCTTGCGAAGACACTTATTGATTTCACGATGTCTGTCTGTCTGTCCGTCTGTCCGTCTGTCCGTCCGTCCGCCTGTCCCACGATTATCTCGAGAACGGTTTCGAATTTTCAAATTCTGTTTTCAGCAATCGATTACTGATCACCCAGGCATCTGAACCTCCTATTTTGAAACTGATTGCTCAACGGCAACCGTTAGAAACAGCTACAAACTGATTGCTTCGTCACTTTGCTATGCTGTTAGCTTGCTACGTTTATTGATTTCACGATGTCTGTCCGTCTGTCCGTCTGTCCCACGATTATCTCGAGAACGGTTTCGAATTTTCAAATTCTGTTTTCAGCAATCGATTACTGATCACCCAGACATCTGAACCTCCTATTTTGAAACTGATTGCTCAACGGCAACCGTTAGAAACCGCTACAAAGCTAATTGCTTCGCCACTTTGCTATGCTGTTAGCTTGCAAGGTTTATTAAGTGGCGAAGCTTGCGAAGACACTTATTGATTTCACGATGTCTGTCCGTCTGTCCGTCTGTCCGTCTGTCCCACGATTATCTCGAGAACGGTTTCGAATTTTCAAATTCTGTTTACAGCAATCGATTACTGATCACCCAGGCATCTGAACCTCCTATTTTGAAACTGATTGCTCAACGGCAACCGTTAGAAACCGCTACAAAGCTAATTGCTTCGCCACTTTGCTATGCTGTTAGCTTGCTAGGTTTATTAAGTGGCGAAGCTTGCGAAGACACTTATTGATTTCACGATGCCTGTCCGTCTGTCCGTCTGTCCGTCTGTCCCACGATTATCTCGAGAACAGTTTCGAATTTTCAAATTCTGTTTACAGCAATCGATTACTGATCACCCAGGCATCTGAACCTCCTATTTTGAAACTGATTGCTCAACGGCAACCGTTAGAAACCGCTACAAAGCTAATTGCTTCGCCACTTTGCTATGCTGTTAGCTTGCTAGGTTTATTAAGTGGCGAAGCTTGCGAAGACACTTATTAAGTGGCGAAGCTTGCGAAGACACTTATTGATTTCACGATGTCTGTCCGTCTGTCCATCTGTCCCACGATTATCTCGAGAACGGTTTCGAATTATCAAATTCTGTTTTCAGCAATCGATTACTGATCACCCAGACATCTGAACCTACTATTTTGAAACTGATTGCTCAACGGCAACCGTTAGAAACCGCTACAAAGCTGATTGCTTCGCCACTTTGCTATGCTGTTAGCTTGCTTGGTTTATTTTCTTTTAGCCCAAGTTGCACAGGCAATGGATTGTATGTAATGTGATTTGTAATGGATTACGATTTTGACCGCTTTGTCCCGTCTATCAGTCGTTAATATTTTAATGTCTTTGGCTACTAAGAGATGATTGATACAATTCTAACGATAATGATGAAGTTTTCCCTTACTATTTAAACATTAAAAGTTTACATAAGGTAATGATTTCTTATATTTACGCGAATACTACGCATGGAATAAAACTAATTGGAAGGAATTTTATCGCGTTTAGGAGGGGACTCCCTCGTAACCATGGGTACCGATTAAAAAGTTAAAATTTAACGCGATAAAGTCATATTAATATCATCAATTATTTAATCATTTAATATTCAATAAATACTTTACTTTGTCACACGATAGACGTAACAAATATCCAAAAGCATATTAGAGCAACAATATACACAGCACAATAGATTGTAAATATGTTGAATTATCTTTGACAGCAGTGTTTTGATAGCCTGTCTCGCAGCTTTTGTTCAGAAAAGCTATCGACAAAAGCTTTGACATTTTTATTATAACTAAAGCTATGTTCACACTGATCAAGTTATTTCATACGTTCGCTTATGGAAAGTAAATTTATAATCTATACACACTACTGTGCATAGGCCACCTCTTATTTCTGAGAGGGTATTCCGTGCTGCTCCAGTGCGTGTTTCGGACTTTGTCAGTCTTCGTAATATTTTTATTCCTCAAACACGCGGGATTCCTCACGATATTTTCCTTCACTACCAAGTAAGTGCACCCAAATGCATTTTAAAGACGAGCAGTGCAATTTTGTAAAAGTGAAGTTTTAAAAATCATAAAGAAAACATTGCCCGAAGATCTTTCCGCTCAACGAATTAGGATATAAAATGGAACAAATAATTTCATTGGTATCAGCGAGGATCGGACCGGGGTTCCTCGCGTAATGGGAAATTACGGCAAGTACTTGGCTTTTGAGCTACCTGTTCTTTCTTATATACTAATTTACAACTAATTGCAGGATGAGCACACGTTGTTTTTTTAATAGAATAAGAGTGACAAACGAGCACACAGTCCACCTAATGGTAAGTGGATGCTGTGGCCCATAGACATTACATTAATTTAATATCAATTAAGAATGAAAATGCGGATGCGTTGTCACCCCAGAGTACTAAGATGGAATGCCTCGGATCCAGTAAAAAAGGGTCTACCGTTCTCTACACTCACCATACGAAACAGAGCAGCATTACGCTGCTATTTTACGCAGGTATTCTGTGAGAGGATTGTCCTAAGTGCTAACCTGGCCGAGTCGACCCTTTCTTGCTACAATCATAATATAGCTGCAGCGTAGCTTTACCACGTATAAAATTGTATAATGTGTTTTGGTGAAAGATAAAACAGAAAAGCGTTCTCTGTTAGCGAGTAGTTACAATTAATGTTAAATAGTGGGATGAGTTAGCATGCTCTCTGTAGGCTATCGGAAATCACCGTATATAAAGCTGTTTGTTCAAGCCTGATCCCGCTCCGTTCCTGTCGGATTGTCCTTACTTCTGATTAACTAAAGGTTTTATTTGAGAAAAAAAAGGAACCATAGATATATATTTGGTGTGTATTAGGCCTTAGGTATCACGAATGATTCACCATTACTAGACATTTTTGTTGTAAAGATCGACGTTTTAAAAAGGCTTCGCAATTAGAATCGGACGCCCGTATAATAATGATCTATGATTCGACGTTAGTCAAAAGATATCAGCGATTGCACGATTTCGATTGCAATCCAGATTACAAATTCTAGCATCAGACTGCACGAATGGACCGTTACTAGTTACGGTTACCATATTTTTATCGTTTGTTGATCCTCGTATATTGTTATCAGTCTACAATATATTCAAAAAATCATGGTCTTCTCTACCTAGTATCTGAATTAAACATAGATAACTCATTGTCTTTACTTGCATCTTCAGTTTGTCGAGGCAAGGTTTGATGAGTGTCCGAGAGTATCTTCAAGTCCAGCAGTACGTTATATAACTCTGGTGAAAGTCGTGGTTGGCTTCCTTCTGCCGTTTCAGGCTCGGTTTGTTTCGTTGTGTTATCTTATCGCTTGCGACTGCAAATAAATTTTTGTACTTTTGCTGTATACACATTCCACTGACCGAGAAGACACTGAACGCTAAAGAAAATAGTTTATAAAAAGAAAAACAAGACAACCAAAAAAGGAACGTAGGGCGCTATTCGATTAAGTGCACCCATATACACAATTATTTGTAGGTCATACAATAACAAGTATTTGTATACCTACAAATAATTGTTCCGGGTCTGAATGTTTGTCCTTGTGAAATTTATGTATATAAACTGTCCCCACGATACAGGAGAAAATCCTAGTGTGGAGATAACGTTTTATAAAAAAAAGAAGTTAAAAGTTTTATTTATATTGTGTAAATGTATAAGTATTGATAATTAACCTATATCTTTTTTATTTTGGTATATTTGTTTAGGTATTAAAATATCATAATGAAAGAGCATAACGCAGTTGGGGAGTTCTCATCGGCAAACGATTCCCACTATATCTAGTGGGGATCACACAATCTCACTGCAGCGCATCTCAAATTTTCGTTGTACCATTGATTTCCAGAACTGTCTTATGAGAAGTGTGAAAACAAACAGTGTTATCATGAAGAACTGAAGGTGAACTATATAACAGGCTTTTGTTTCATTACCAGCATTATAATATAATTAAAAGTCGCGTAAGAAACTCGCAAAAGATTTTAAATTTAAATACCGGAAAAACACCACTAAATTAATTCCAGTAGCTATAGATTCATCTTAGATAATTTCTTTTTGAACAGTTTTAATCTGCCATTTGAATACTGGCATGAAAGCCAGCATTAAAGGGGGGTAAAAGGTAAATTCTTTTAGAAGTTTAAGGAAGAGCAATAAAAATTTACAATTTTAGGAACCGAATTCCGGTCGAATATTTTACAGAAAGTGAAAATAACGGTTTTCATTTGTGATGCGTCAAATTCTTGCGATTTAATAAGAAGCAAAAATTTGGTTTTGTGTAAAAAAATATAATTACAAAAACAAATTCCACTTGATATTGATATTCAACGTTAAGGTTTTTTAGGGTAAGGCAAAATTATTTAATCGTCACAATTTCAGTTATCGAAGAGTCTAAGCAAAAGGTTTTTGTTGTAACAACTTTTTTTAGAGTAAATCTAAACGCATCAACCACCGAGGCAAAGCACATAGGCTTATGGGCTTATCGAAGTTATTCAACCAGCGCCAAATCATTAAAACTAAGTAAGAAATAACTTGATGTCAACACATTGTACCTACATTATTGACAAATCAAAAAAATTCATTGCTTGTTGCTCTTCGTTAAAGCGTAGTAATTGGTAGTGATTATATACTGCCTGCCTTTCGTATCTAGCTGTTCTTGTGTATTTAGGTTTTCTTTTAATATTTTTAAGAGTTCTTCAAAAAATTTTAAGTATTCGTGAGTTATAGGCTCATATAGTACTTTTATATAACTGGAAGTAATGCTTCAGATCAATTCAAAATCAAAAGGCTTAAAAAGCAACATGCTTTATTCATTTCAGATGTTGAATATTTAATGCGACAACACTATATTTTGTGTTTTATATAAAGCAAAATGTTTTAAAGCAAATTTAAATAAAATTTTGCGATGAGAAATAATGTTTTAACGGACTCCAGATAATAAACTTGGACGCCAAGAACTTCGTCTAGTTCCAGTCAACTTTCTCTAAAGCTTGAATAATTCTTAGTTTATCTTTTTCTTCTTAAAATTCCCAGAAATGTTGAGTGGTTTAGGCGCCTAAAAGTGCTCAAATCTTAATGGAATCAGACAGTCTACTCCCATTCGTCCCATCGATGTCATATGAGGCGACAGATGAAACGAAACTAGAAGTTGGGCAGCTGTATCTTTCTGTTAACATCTCAAAATAATATAAAACTGTGCTTGCAACCCACTTGCCAAGAATGGCAACTATAGCAAATATCTCGAGTGGCACAAATATGTATATAACAAATATCTATATCATCATCATCATCATCATTACAGCCCTTCACAAGTCCACTGCTGAACATAGGCCTCCCCCAAAGAATGCCACAAAGCACAGTCCTGAGCCACCTGCATCCATCGACTTCCCGCATGTCTTACCAGGTCGTCACTCCATCTCGTGGGGGGACGCCCTACACTTCGCCTACCGGTACGAGGCTGCCACTCGAGAACCTTTCTTCCCCATCGGTTGTCGGTTCTTCGAGCTATATGGCCGGCCCACTGCCACTTCAGCTTACTAATCCGTTGGGCTCTGTCGGTTACTCTGGTTCTACTGCGGATATCCTTATTCCTAAGTTTATCACGAAGAGAAACTCCGAGCATAGCCCTCTCCATAGCTCGCTGAGCGACCTTGAGCTTCCTCATACGGCCAGCAGTGAAGGACCACGTCTCAGTTCCGTAAGTGATCACTGGCAACACGCACTGGTTGTGCAATCTCGTTTTAAGGTTTTGAGGTATGTCTGACGAGAGTAACAATATCTATATAATATGTATTATATTAATATCGCCCACGATGTCGCGTAAATCCTTTTGCCTTTACTTGTCAACATGTTCCATCAGTTTAACGAAAAGATAGATTAAATTTGATTAACGCAATAAAATGATGTACAAACCTTCATTACCTTAAACTGGATTACGAAGTTATCTCAATTACATACGTAGTTTTAAGTAATCCAGCTCTTGTCTGTACCATAACAAGCCCGCGTCCTATCTCCACGTCAGCTCGCAAATATGTCAACTAATTTGTTACTACGCAAAACAAATCAGTTTTGAATAGAGAAATATGAATATCGACTTTATTTCGTAGTTGTAAGGTTTATGCTAGCAACTATTAAATGTTTGTCAAGTCTTATAAGAGGTAACGATTTATAAGATAACAAAATAGTTGCAACTACGCGACTTTTACGCTGATAAAAACAAATGGATGTGTGTAAAATGTTCTTCTTCATAATAATTTGTGTTCAGTTCAGAGTACTAGTTCAGATCTTTGGAGGGACTACCGGTGACTAATAATTTTATCTATAAACAGCATCAGGTACAAGCTTATGGCTGAAGACTTAACCACTCCAGGTAGTGATTCACGATAATAGTCGAATGGCGGATTCGAGCCCGTCGGCACACTCAACCATTAGGTTACTGTCGCTTAAATTTTACTGGCAGCATTTAAAAAAATAAGACTGAAAACTGAATTATAGTGCAATACCGCCACCTAAATCTACTACAACGCCTCTACTGCCGCCCATCAACTGCCATCACCAGTAAGTAAAACTGGGTTGAACGTGTTTGATTTTTTTAATATAAGAATAATGGTGACATACGATCACACAGTCCACCTGATGGTAAGGAGATATAGTGGCCCATTTAGATTTAAATATATCCTTAATTAAGAACCACAATGTACATGCGTCGTCACCCCTGAGAACTAAGAAGAAATGCCGCGTTTCCAGTGAAAAGATTCTCCGGTCCTCTATACTCGCTATACGAAACACAGCAGCATTAATTGACTAGTTTACGCAGGTATTCTGTGAAAGCGTGGTCATTCCCCGGTCGAGCCGACCCATTATATAGTTGTAGTACAACCATAAAGTATGTCTCTACCACCTTTGATTTTCCGCCGTAAGTTCGCAACCAGAGTCCAGTGTCCGATTTATCATTTGACGAACAGGTATGGTATTCAATGGGACCCCCATATATCAAAACTAACGAGCATACTTAATTCTGTAGCATATGCTGTAAAAAAGATTGGAAATCTTACCAGTGTTAAATCAGCCAGACAGACTAGTTTAGTTATTTCCATAGCATAATTTCGTATAGTATTTTGCTAAGCGGACACGCGACTGACACTGAAATTATACATAGTTGTTTTACAGAAGAGGGCCATAAGAGTAATTCTATGATTTCAAACCTAAAAAGTAGCTCAGACAAAAATAAAAATTTAAGTAAATTAATATATTAATTATAATAAATTTATACTTGGTAGAGCCATGCTGCATCTATCTTAGTTGTATAGTTGTAGCACGAATGGATCGGCTCGACCGGGGAAGGACCACGCTCTCACAGAATACCAGCGTAAAATAGCAACTTAACACTGCAGTGTTTCGTATGGTGAGTGTAGAAAACCGGATACCCTTTTTACTGGAAAAGAGGTATTCCATCTTAGGGACAACGCATGACGGGTGACAACGCATCTGCATTTTGATTCGCAAACGAGGATAAATGTAGATATCTATGGACCACAGCAACCACTTACCATCAGGTGGACTGTGTGCTCGTTTGTCACCCTATCTATACATTTTAGAACTTTGGCCTCTCAATACATTTATGAAAATGTAATGTACGCACACAAAAATAAAAGTAGTTTTACAAAAGAAAGTGATATTCATTCTGTAAATACTAGGAACAGACACAAGCTAAGTAGTACCAGTTTTTCGACTCAACCGAGTCAAAATCTTTAATAAGCTAAATTTGTATAAAAGGGTTATTATAATATAATATTAATATTTTTACAATATCTAATGTAAAAAATTCGAAAACCAATGTGCTCTTAAATGGGGAGGAGTTGAGTCTTGTGGTTACCACTGTTTTTCTTGGTATTACTACTGACGCGGTACTTCAATGGAGCCCCCATATATCTAAATTAGCAAGCAGACTTAGTTCTGCAGCATATGCTGTAAGAAAGATTAGAAGTCTCACAGATGTTGAGACAGCTAGGTTAGTATATTTTAGTTACTTTCATAGCGTAATATCTTATGGAATTTTGCTATGGGGTAATGCGTCTGATATGGAAGCAATATTTGTTTTGCAAAAGAGAGCCGTACGAGCGATTTATAACCTAAATTGTAAAGAGTCCCTCAGAGAAAAATTTAAAGAAATAAACATATTAACTTTGGCATCGCAATATATTTATGAAAATGTAATGTATGTACATAAAAACATAAATAGCTTTAATAAGAATAAGGATGTTCCTACCTTAAACACTAGGAGCAAACATAAGCTTGTAATGCCAGTTACTGGACTCCACAGAATTAGTAATTCATTTATGGGGCAATGTATACGTTTTTACAACAAAATCTCAGAACATGTTCAAAGTTTGTCAATAAACAAGTTTAAAAGTTTTATTAAAGAAAAACTGTACAAAAAGGGTTATTATAATATCAAGGAATACATGAATTCAAAAAACCCCTGAGAAAAAGGTAATCGCCACCATGCTGGTTCTATGAAAGTTCATTTAAAATTGTATAAACAAAATTATTGTTATGTGAAATTATGTTTTAAAAAAAAGTCCCGCTGGGTTTCTTGCTGGTTCTTCCCAGGACAGAGGTATTTTCCGAACGAATGATAAATAAAAAATAACTTTCAATAAGTATTATGTAATAATCAATATTGAATAAAAATCATTCTATTCTATTCTAAGGAATTTATGGATGATAATAACCCCTGGGAATGAGGTGATCGCTACCTAGCTATTTTTTTTTATTTGTTTTGTGTTGTTGATTGTGTAACATACATGATTGTACGATACTTATTAAAAAAAAAGTCCACCTGGCATTCTTGATGGTTCTTCCCAGGACAGAGGTCTTTTTGACGAACCAATGGTAAATTAAACAAAATAGTGACTTTCAATAAGTATTATTTAAATAATCTATATTGAAGAATAAAAAAGATCATGTTTCAGTTTCTGGTACACTGGCGACAAATGAAATATTTCTATTTTAATGTTTTGGTTGGGAACCCTAAAAGACAGAGGTAAAAGACAGGTTAAAAGACAGAGAATCTCTCTTATTCTCTCTTTTATCAGCTTGTAAACAATTCATTACTGGACATGAACTTCTCACACTGTAACGAGTAACGCGACACGCAGGATATCGCAGAACCCGCGTCTCTGTGTTTAAATTTAAATCTTTTAATAAGATAAAAGATCTTTACAGTTTTTTTTTTACTTAATTTAGCAGAGTTATCACTGCGAACCGTATCTATTGGGTCAATTAGATTCGCTGGTATGGCTAAAGTTCACTTTACCCTCTTGAGATGTGATGACTTTTACTTTCCAGAAGAAGGTTCGTTTACGCATTATGAACCTCATTAGGTTAGAATATGTAGAGATATTTCGTTCGTTAAGAGACAAAATCTACATCATTGAGTTGTTACATCCGAAAATAGACATATATTTTTCAAACGCTAGTGTCCAATTCTTTTCCCAAAGTGTACTTACTTAATTCGAAACCCAAAGCGAATTTTCATTGTTACGTTTAAAAATATATTTAAGATTTTGGAATTATTTAAGGTCTAACAAGCCAGGCTTTAAGAGGTTTTATCATGATTTTCAACTGTAGTTCATCTTTTATAGAGGCTTATGATAAAAATTCGAACTATTGTCGAAATAAAAATTTTCTTTTTTCTTTAAAATTTATTTACTTTATGTTACTTTATGTTTTATAAATGTTACTTTTTTAGGATCAATAACGAAAAGTACACTACATTCTCATAAATATATATAAATAACTGAGATGTCATTCAAGTGCTTTACCAATTATAGGCGACCACGGCTTATTTTTTTAATATACGTAATACGCATTAAAAATAACGAACAGTCTTGAGCACAGTTATGTAAACTCCCCTGCGCCTTTTGATGCAATAGCTTCTTTCTCCCCATAAAACCAAATCAGCAGCGCAATAGCGGTTAAGGACTGACGTGACGTGAATATTCTTAACCCTGACTCTAGTGGAGCTGTAGAGATACCGTGATTAATTTTATCAGAACGCTCATGACCATTATGGTCATTTTATGGCCATAATGTAATTGTACACATGGATTATGCGATGAACAGATTATTAAAGCATACCTAGCACTTGTTTTTTTTCCACCGACTTCAATAAAAGAAGAGGTTGTAAATTCTACTGTTCTTTTTTAAATAAAACTAATTTTACGGATTTTATCGCGTATATTAACTTATTTTATATTCCCGACTTTTCGGGTGCTTCCACCCGTGGTCACGGGGGACTGAGGTGGTTGACGTCCTGCTGTCATAGTTAGCCCTACCTTCAGTTTTTTAATATTAATTTTTTTTTTAGTTCGATTTACGCAGAATGAGCTTACAGTATCTTGAAGTCTAGCAGTGGTATACTTGGGTTTGGATTTGATTTTATTAATTATGGGATCCCAAGCAGATGGCAGCACCCATCCATCTTCTCTATTGAAATTAGGATGTTTTTTTTAATTTCAATAGCCTCGCGAATCATCCTTGTGAGGAATCGATGTTCTTTTGCGAGGATTTGTGGTCTATCAAATCTAATGTAGGTAATGGCAGGGACAATCTTTAACATGTTCACAAACTGCAGACTTCCCTGTTCTTCTTTTTCCTGTTCTTGAATTCTACTGTTCGCTATTTAAAATACAAAAAAGTAGCTCTTTTTACAATCTAGAATTCGAAAAAACAATAAAATAAGAGTTAAGAAATCGATTGTAGTGTTATTCTTTATGGCAAAAAATTTATTACCATAAAGAATACACTAGTGAAATCCTCGTTTCTTAACGTTATCTTCCAATGAAGGACTTTTAATTTGAAACTTGACAGTTCAAACTATTTACATTTACTTAAAAGAAAAAGAGATTTTCGATTCGATTAAAGACGAACGCAAAATAATCGATTCTCGATTACTTTGCGTTCGTCAAAAAATTTTAATATCTATTTTCGATTATTTTTCTGTGTTAAGGAGACCTTTACGTGGTAGAGCCACACTAGCTGTAGGTAGCTCGAATGGCTCCGCTCGACTGTAGGTCTTCGCTCTCAAAGAATGTTAACGTAAAAAAGCATCAACTAAAACACTGTAACATTCAACTATAAGTGAATTCTGTGATAAAAGACGCCTGCAACTATCATTGGTTATTAATCAAAATGCAGATGTGATGCACTCCCCCGTAGGAGTAAGATACAAAGCATTTACACCAATTCATCAGTAGTAACATTGCATTTTGTTGTTTGAAATTGAAAATGGGTACCTATGGGCTGCAGTTTTCTTTACCATCAGGTGGACTGTTAGTTTGTCACTGAATATTTAAAAAAAAAGAAACAAAATAATACGATTAATTAAACATGAGTTCTTAAAAAAATAATCTTTTTTTTCCCAAAATATTTTTAAGCGTTATATCTTACAATATGAGCCTATTATTAAGGGTATTACAAGAACGGGGACCGGAAGAGGTACGGGCGGCAGACGCATTTTTGTAAAAACTCAGTTCTATACTCTTTGATTCAGTTCGCTCGTGTTGACAGTTGCGGGCGCTTAGTGAGGGTTATACATGAGATTATATTATTATCAAGATGAGTCGAAATATCTTCATAATAAATAACTAAGCAACGACGTATACGAATATTGAAAAAAAAACTGGATCCAAATTCTGCCGAATATCAACAAGATATACCTTTAAACAAAACCCTAGCAAAAGTTACTGGACTATCGGAAAAGTCTGTATCTAGAATTGTACAACAAGAAAAATTATTAAAAGTCAACGAAAGATTTATATCACCGAGAAAACCAAAACAGATTCGCAGAAAAAGAGTGGAAGTAGACGATTTCACAAAAGGCGTGGAAGAAGAAAAAGTCACTCAATTTTACACAATTAAAAAAAAATACCAACTCTGAAAACTTTGAATGCTGTACTTAGAGAAGAGAATGTATTATATACTGCGACAGGGAATATATAAATGTATTATTACATGATCTAGGTTTTAAATTTAAGAAATGTGGATCTAAAAGGAAACTCCTTATCGAACAGCCAAACATAACATCGTGGAGGTGGAAATACCTAAATACAATTTAAAAAATCGTAGAGAAGGAAGACATCCTACTAATATTATAAATGTGAAAGATTGTGATGATGTATGGATGTTTGTTACTCTTTCACGCAAAAACTACTGAATGGATTTTAATGAAACTTTACAATTTTATAGCTTAAACATTAAAATAACAGTGGTAGAGCCATGCATCAGCTTTTGCTGTCGCACAGATGGGTCGGCTCAAACCGATGTGCACCACAGAGGATGGAACATTTTATTCCATCCTCTGTGGTGCCCATCGGAGGCAGATCCCAGCCATGGTTTGGTCGCTCCTGTAAAATAACATCACGCTATAAGCAGGAGTGCTACCGGGCCCCGGCTGACGCATCAACGCCTCGGGATTTAAACAGCAGAGCTCTTAAAAAGAATTATAATTCCACCTCCAAGTCCTTCAAAAAAGTTATTGCCAAGGCAAGGTCTGAGCACATCGGCAGAGTTGGCGAGAAACTAGTTCACCTTCCTTCGGGAACCCGTGCATTCTGGTCTTTCGCCAAGGCTGTCCAAGGGAACTACTTTCAGCCATCTCTGCACAGAGAGGACGACTCACTGGCCCATGCCGCAAAGGAGAAAGCCGATCTGTTAGGCTCTCTCTTTGCCTCCAACTTGACTCTAGATGACGGGGGGAACACATCGCCAACCATCCCGCGGTGTGACTGCTCCATGCCGGATGTGCGGTTTATCATGCGCTCGGTTCGCAAAGCACTCTTCTCTCTGGACGTCAGCAAGTCGAGTGGGCCTGATGGTTTCCTTCCCATTGTGCTGAAGACGTGTGCTTCGGAATTGGCACCGGCTTTACGCGTCTTTTCCGGTACTCCTACTTCCAAGGCGTAGTCCCTAATTCATGGAAGACCTTACCTTGGTCCTGAAGGTACCTTGAGGATGACCAGCTGATTAGTGACCGCCAATACGGTTTTCGTCGGGGTCGATCAGCTGGTGATCTTCTGGTCTATCTGACTCATAGATGGGCGCAGGCAGTAGAGTTCAAGGGGGGGGGGGGGCATTGGCCGTTAGTTTGGACATAGCGAAGGCCTTCAATCGGGTCTGACACAAAGCGCTTCTTTTGAAGCTTCCTTCCTATGGGCTTCCCGAGAAATTGTGCAATTGGATCACCAGTTTTCTTGCTGATCGGAGCATCAAGGTCGTAGACCTTGATGCTCCGATCTATAATATATCTAGACGGTATATGCTCTGATTACAAGTCTACTGACGCTGGTGTTCCACAAGGCTGCGTGCTATCACCAACGCTGTTTCTTTTGCATATCAATGATTTGTTGCAAGCTGATAATATTCATTGCTGATGACAGAACTCATTATGCCTTATACACCGGCCGTGCCAATATTTCTCGGGAAAACGTCGCCCAGTATCGAAACAAACTTGTGTCTGAAGTCGAGTCTTTGCTGAACAAAGTCTCGGATTGGGGGCAACTAAATCTAGTTCAGTTCAATCTCCAGAAGACTCAAGTTTGCGCGTTTACCGCTAAAAAGAACCCCTTTGTTGTATCTCCTCAGTTTCAAGGCACGTCCCTTGCTGCCTCAGCTAGCATCGGAATCCTCGGCGTCGACAAATCGAGTGACGTGCAGTTTCGTGGTCACTTGGAAGGGAAGGCCAAATTGGCCTCTAAAAAGCTTGGCGTGCTCAGCAAAGCGAGACAGTATTTCATGCCGGCACATCTCTTGCAACTTTACAAAACACAAGTTCGGGCTCTCATTGAATACTGTTCTCAACTCTGGGCCGGAGCACGTCAGTGCCAGCTCCTTCCACTAGACCACATCCAGCGCAGAGCGGTTCGAATCGTCGACGACCGAGTTCTTTCTGATTGGCTCGATACACTGGTGCTGCGTAGTGATGTTGCATCCCTTTGCACTTTCTATCGAATCTACCACGAGGAGTGCTCTGAGGAATTGTTCGGATTACAGCCGCCAAATTTTCACGAACGCACATCGCGTCAAAATTCACAATACCATCCTCACCATATGGATACTTGGCGGTCCATGACTGTGCGTTTTACTAGGAGTTTTTTCCTCGTACAACTTCTCTGTGAAATTGTTTACCACCGGCGATTTTCCAGAGCGATACGCTTATAGGGATAGCTTATATTAGGGCTCCTAAGGAGCTTCAAGGAAAGAGCTTACACCTTACAAAAAGGCCGGCAACGCATCTGCAATTCCCCTGGTGTTGCAGTTGTTCATGGGCGGCGGTAGTCACTTACCATCAGGTGAGCCGCATGCTCGTTTACCCCCTCTTCTATAAAAAATAAATAAAACATAAGCTATAATTCATAAAAATATTGTGTAAATTGGCCAAAATATTACGATAAATGTTATATAAGCCTGAAAAAAATCTGTCATCTAGAAGCTATTTTGGCGTGAACACGCATCACGTAAAAACCTGTGAACCGATTTGGATGGGACTTGCACTGGCAGTTAGCTGATATTATAAGGAGTAACTTAGGCTAATTTTATTTTAGGGTTCCACGCGAAAAAAAATTCAACATGGTCGAAGTCGCGAGGAACAGCTAGAATTTTATATATTGCTGAAACTTATGCTAATGTGTCTTATAGTGTTTTAACACGTTCACTGTCCGGTTTCCAGACACAATAGCAAGACAATAGCAATGACCTATATGTAGTGCACGGGACAGCGAAAGGGTTAAAATGTTCGCAATCAAAGAATGAACACGGTGTGCTGTCTCATATCGGTAAAGGGCACCGATTGATCATCGTACATTGTGGAAGCCAAACTGGATTGGGGACGGAACACTTGTGATATTTAAATCCAAATGTAAAACAGGTGATTATCACGATTCTATGAACTTCGTGAATTTCAGTAAATGGATAAATGAAAAACTCATGCCTAATATTCATGCCAAATTCTGTCATAGTAATGGATAACGCAGCTTATCATTAGAGAGAAGAGAAAATACTGACTATGGCTTCTACTAAGCCAGCTATGCAAGATTGGCTACGACGGCATGACGTGCCTTTTGATGATAAACTTAGAAAGGATGACTTATTTAAATTAATTAAAAATGGACGAGTTATCGAAAAGAAATGGACATGAAGTGTTGCGTTTGCCTCCATACCACCCAGACGTGAACCCAATTGAGATGGTCTGGGGTGATATTAAAGGACAGTTAGTATAAACAAGTATCAACTCTAATTTCGACCAAAAAAGTTGTTGGAGGGATTATTTGCTAGATAAAAAAATTCTTAAATTCGCAATAAAAAAATATTGAGGATCACTTATCGGGATAAAAACTATCCTGTCTCTCCAAGTTGGACCAAACTGCACACAGCTTGAAAAATTTAATTGAAAGTCAGTTCAGTAGTTTAGGAGTTCATCGCGGACAAACAATGTGGACACGTAATTTTTATATATAAAAATATATATGATATATATTATAAGAAGTGATATTGATATAAACATAAGTGATTGATTTATAATAATAATAAATAGTATAAGTTTATTACCTAATATTTTATTTTGTTACCTGCTGTTTCACATAACTTTGTAAAGTGATGAATTAATTTTCTATTAAAATATAACCACCTGTTCATCTTTAACCACTGTGACGTAACATATCTTGAGGACTGTCTAGTACATATTTCGTCTCTTGTGTACAGGGCCGGATTAACCATGTCATGACCCTTAGATAGTGCAATTCTCGGGGGCCCGTTTTCAGCCGTTTGAAGATCATCAGCTCTTTTCAAATAGGTGAAGGGATATAACAGCATTAGCAGCATCACCGAACTGACGATTATCTCCTCAGGAACTTTCAAATCATTTGAATTTCAAAGATCAAAGAATTTCAGCTCATTGAAATGGTCTTAATGAATAGGTTAAAGATAAGTTATCATCTAAGTCCCATTAGGAATAGTGTATGAGATAAAACCATCTTTTTTTATAGGATAGGGTGACACACGAGCACAAAGTCCACCTGATGGTAAGTGGTTCCTGTGGCCCATAGACATCTACATCTATTCTCGATTACGAATCAAAATACAGATGCCTCGTTTCCAGTAAAAAGGGTCTCCGGTTCTCTACACTCACCATACGAAACACTGCAGCATTAAGCAACTATTTTACGCTGGTATTCTGTGAGAGCGTGGTCCTTCCCCGGTCGAGCCGACCCATTCGTGCTACAACTATACTACTAATATAACTGCAGCATGACTCTACCACGTATAAAAACCACCATCTAAGGTCACATGATGAAGCAGGAAAGAAAAATAAGATGCAGGTGCTTTAATTTCAATCGGTCCACCACTGTGTGATTTAGAGATTTAGAAAAGTTGTATAGTGTCTGTACAAATCCGAAGAATAAAAGACATTGCTCCAACACAGCTCTCCGCAGCAACGTAGGTACTCCATCCAAATTCAGTGAGTGCGCTATACATGGAACATAGTGTGCGAGATTAGTTATTTTCTTAATATGGGTCTGTAGACCATTGTCATATTGACGCATTATCGTAAGTCTGGCCTCTTGCATTTTTATATCAATATTACATTGATTTAAAAAAAAAACTGTAGCGGGCAGTTCTTTCCAGTAGACACGCAAGTACTCTCGGTAGAGTAATTGTGTTCTGTGGGCCAGTATTCAACTGCCAGCATACGTCGAAAATATACGCAATAATACCTATTGGCATTGAGGATACAAATATTGTAATTAAATTTTCACTGTATGAAATTTTTTCAATTACTTTTGTGCGCACGCGAGGCCCCTAGCCGATGCGAGGCCCCTAGGCCGTTGCCTAATCTGCCTAATGATTAATCCGGCCCTGCTTGTGTATCACGCTAAGAACACTCGTCCACCACTACATAGGCTGCACTAAAAGTATCGGGAATGGAATATTTCCACTGTTCCTGTCATATTAAAAAATTTTAAATTGAAAACTCCTTAGTTTTAAAAATCGAATACCATTTATTTATTTAAAAAAAGATTCTCGATCTTGTCACAAGGTTTTGTCAAACTTGTTTAGTCGTTGAGAAAATGGAATTGACTCGAGAAAATTCAAGAGCGATGATTTATTATGACTTTGGAAGTGGTTTAACACAAAAACAGTGTGTTGACCGGATGATTTCTGCATTTGGTGATAAAGCCCCATCCAAAACCACATTTTATCGCTGGTTTGCTGAATTTCAACGTGGACGTGTCAAGCTCAGTGATGATCCCCGTCAAAGTCGTCCATAAACTGCAGTTACCCAAGAAGACGTTGATACTGTGCGTAAGCTGATTGAAGAAGATCGACATGTGACATACCGCGAAATTCAGGCAACTTTAGACATTGGCATGAGTCAAATACAAATAATCTTGCATGAACAATTAGGTGTAAAAAAGTTGTTAGGTGTAAAAAAGAAGTTCCCGATGGATACCGCATTCGCTCTGTGAAGAGCAAAAAGCGGCTCGCGTTACTTGGTGCGTCAGAACTCTCGAAAGATTCCACGCAGGATCCTTAAATGCTGTATACAACATCGTATCAGGTGACGAATCCTGGATATATGCGTACGAACCCGAAACAAAAAACCAGTCACGAGTTTGGGTGTTCGAAAATGAGTTAAAGCCAACAAAAATTGTTCGTTCACGGAGTGTTTCAAAAAAAAATGGTGGCCACGTTTGTCTCCAAAACCGGCCATGTTACGACTATTCCTCTTGAGGGACAAAGAACGGTTAATGCAGAATGGTATGCTAGCATTTGTTTGCCACAGATCGTTTCTCAACTCCGTAAAGAGAACTGCAACCGCCGCATCATCCTCCATCACGACAATGCGAGTTCTCACACCGCACACAGAACAAAAGAGTTTTTAGAGCAAGAAAACATAGAATTATTAGACCATCCACCGTACAGCCTCGACCTAAGCCCTAATGATTTCTATACTTTCCTTAAAATAAAGAATAAATTGCGTGGACAGAGATTTTCATCACCTGAAGAAGCTGTGGACGCCTACAAAACGGCCATTTTGGAGACCCCAACTTCCGAATGGAATGTTTGCTTCAATCATTGGTTCCATCGTATGGAAAAATGTGTCAAATTTCGCGGAAAATACTTCGAAAAGCAATAAATACATTTTTAAATAGTAATGTTGTGTCACTTCCTTGATTCCCGAAATTTTCAGTGCCGTCCTCGTATATCCCAATACCCGCAGACGAGGACTCAATTAAGAGGTGTGCCTATAGAACTTCTACTAAATTGACTAAACTATGTTTTACAGCCATTGACGCAGGGGCCCACAAAGTTCGCGTTATAGTATTTTCTATTGCTTGTCTTAAGCGCGAAGCGCGCAGGTGTTTATTAAAATTCCAGCGATTTGTCGCTTGAAATCGTATCTAGCAATCATATTATACATATAAATTATATAAAAAGCACATTGTCAGAAAGATAAATGATTGTTGAACTTATTAATCTTTTCTAATTTTTTTTTAAATTTTAACACTCTTCATCTATCATGTGGAAAGCCATGGAATGTAAATGGCAGTTTAATTTTGTTTCGTTTAGTTATAATTATTTTTTTCGGCTAAGAAATGACGAAATTTTCGATGGTTTGAGAACCTTGTATTAATTTATTTTACTAAATAGGCCGCAGCCGCACTCCGAGCCACAGCCACAGAGTACTTTATTTACTCCAGGCCTGTGCTCCAGGCACAAATGCCGTTGTGAGTGGTCGTTTGTTACAGCGGCTCGTGCAGAAAAATATCGATCGCCGTACAAAAACAAAATATTCCAAAAACTAAATTTGATACATAGTTGACCAAAGGTATAATATTATTATTATTTTTATAATCACAGATTTTTATTATAATATTTTGATTCACTAAAAGCACGCAGGATTTATACAGGCTGTCCCAGTAATGGTGGATAATTTGGTACGTGTACGTGTTCGGGCGGGGGGGGGAGGTGACCTGGGTTTCCTAAAAAAAAATTCTATCCCAAACGGTTCGCGCTCTACGCCATGTTTTATAAAATTCTGAAAATTCATACTTCTGCTCACATTTGTGGTCATCACGTCCGCAGTTTAATACCTAGATAGGATTTTTTTATTTTAATGTGTTCCCTAATAATGATGTTTCTAAATTACCCTTAAAAGTTTTCAACTACTATGGGTAGTATTTTACAAGACGGCACTAAACATAAGTTTAAATTTTTTACTTTATTTAATTGCTAAGTTTGAGCACCTGTGGTGAAAAAAAAAACGTGTAGGATCTGTGTGGCTAACCATTTAAAAAGTTTGCCTATATCATATATTAGAAGATGAGCTACTAGCCATCCAGCGAAGAATGTGGCTCCAAAATGATGGTTGTTCGGCACATTACGCCATCCAAGTAAGGAGTTACCTAAACGAAGCCAACCGTGACCGGTGGATCGGTCGAATGGGACTGATATTGTGGCCACTAAGATCACCTGATATTAACCCATTAGATATTTTGTTGTCTCGCTTACACAGCTTAGAACTCGTCCAAACAAGGCGAGCAGGTAGTAAAGTAAAATTTTCAAGGGCGACAAATGTACTTACCTAATAAAGACATGCAATGTTTAAAAAAAAACTATCTGCCAATAATTTTGTAATTTTGTAATGAAATGCTTACTTTTACACATTAACGGCTATAGCTCAGTAAGTAATGACATGAAGTACATGGTATGCTAATATTTTAGAATCCTTATGATATAGGCAAACTTTTTAAATGGTTGGCCACACAGATCCTATACGTTTTTTTTTCACCACAGGTGCTCAAACTTAGCAGTTAAATAAAGTAAAAAATTTAAACTTATGTTTAGTGCCGTCTTGTATAATACTACCCATAGTAGTTGAAAACTTTTAAGGGTAATTTAGAAACATCATTATTAGGGAACACATTAAAATGCTGCACAAAAACTGCGGACGCGATGACCACAAATGTGAGCAGAAGTATGAATTTTCGGAATTTTATAAAATATGGCGTAGACCGCGAACCGTTCGGGATAGAACTTTTTTTTAGGGAACCGAGGCCACCTCTCCCTTGCCCGAATACGTATGTACCAGATTATTCACCATTACTGGGACACTTTGTATATAAATACGTCTTGGACTTTATAGACCTGAAGGCGTGTCGGTATCTGCTACTGGAACTCCTCGACGAGAACTAGATGTGCCGAGTTTGACCTCGTTTTATTAGTTATGATGAGACCTTAACTCCGGACTTGATAGAATGACTTAAATGTGTACTTTGATGACTGCTACTGAACTCCTCCATAAGGAGAACTAGATGTGCCGAGTTTGGGCTCAATTTGTTAGTTATGATGAGACCTTACCTCCAGACTTGATAGAGCGACTTGAAAGAGTACTTTGATGACTGCTTCTGGAACTCCTCGACGAGCAGAACTAGATGTGCCGAGTTTGGGCTCGTTTTGTTAGTTATGACGAGACCTTACCTCCGGACTTGATAGAATGACTTGAATGTGTACTTTGATGACTGCTACTGGAACCCCTCGATAAGGAGAACTAGATGTGCAGAGTTTAGGCTTGATTTGTTAGTTATGATGAAACCTTACCATCAAACTTGACGGAGTGACTTGAAACTATACTTTGATGACTGCTACTGGAACTCCTCGACGAGGAGAACTAGATGTGCCGAGTTTAGCCTCGTTTTGTTAGTTATAGAAAATAATAGATATCTATATAGAATAGACCTTACCTCCGGACTTGATGGACTGACTTCAAGGTGTACTTCGTTGACTGCTACTGGAACTTAATGACAAATAAAACTACAATTTAAATTTTTTTTCACTATTATTGGGCATTGTGAGGCGTGCACTTTTGTATTTTCCAAACGTTTTTTTTTAATTGAAGTTTGAAATTTTTATATTTTATATAATAATAATAATAATAAAGCCCTTTATTCCGATCTAATAACATTTAACATTATAACTAAAATAAAATAATCTACTAACTACAAAATGTCTCTTAGTTCGGCGTGCCTATTGGCAAAGGCCTCCTCCAACGATTTCCATTGTTGTCTATCTTGAGCAACCCTTCTCCAGTTTGGTCCTGCTGTAAGTTTTATTTCATCTTCCCACCTTGTGTGCTGCCTTCCTCGACTTCTTTTGCTGTCTCTTGGATACCATTCTGTTACTCTCTTGCTCCACTTTCCCACTTTGTCACGCATCATATGTCCTGACCATCTCCATTTCTGTTGATCGATTCGTTTGAGTATGTCGGTAAGTTTTGTTAAATTCCTTAGGTCAATACTTCTGATCTTATCCTGTCTTTTATAGCAGGTCATACTCCTCTCCATTGCTCTCTGTGCTACTGCAAGTTTTTCTCTTAATGCTTTTGTAAGGGTCCAGGTTTCGCATCCGTATGTTAGACAAGGTAAAATGCAAGTATTAAATGTCTTTCTTTTTATTGACATGCTTAAGTGTTTGGACTTCATGATCTCTTTTAATGACCAGTATTTCTTCCAACCTGTTGCGATTCTGAAATTAATTTCTTTCGACATTTGATCTTCTATGGAAATTATTTGACCCAGGTATATGTAATCTTTCACATATTCTAGGGAATCGCCGTTTATTGTGATGTTAGATTTTGTACTGTTTGTCATTATTTTGGTCTTCTTAATGTTCATTTTTAGTCCAACTTTTATGCTTTCTTCATTTAAGTTATTTATCATATACTCGAGATTTTCGGGATGTTCTTCAATTAATACCAGGTCGTCGGCAAATCTTAAATGATGTAGTTTTGACCCGTTTATATTGATGCCTTACTTATCCCAGTATAGGTTGCGGAAGATATTTTCTAACACAGCAGAGAACAATTTTGGGGATAAAGGGTCTCCCTGCCTCACACCTCTTTGTATGCTAAATTCATCTCCCAAAGTTTCCAACTGGATTCTGGCCTTACTGTCTGCGTAGATGTTCTTTATGATTTTAGTATACACGCTTGGTATTCCTTGTTGATTAAGACTTTCCCATATGTATTCATGGTTTAAGCTATCAAAGGCCTTGGCATAGTCAATAAAAGCTACATAAATGTTTTTATTATATTCGTTATATTTTTCTAATACCTGTTTGATCGTATGGATATGGTCAATTGTTGAAAATCCTTTCCTAAAACCTGCTTGTTCGACTGGCTGTTGTTCATCTAACAGTTTGCTAATTCTGTCTAGCATTACTTTTGCAAAAACTTTGTACACGTTTGACATAAGGCTTATCGGTCTATAGTTTTCTATGTTATCCTTATTGCCTTTTTTGTATAGTAGGATTACGTGAGATTTAGTCCATTGTTTTGGAATTTGTCTACTAGTTAAGATTTCGTTAAAAATCTTTGTAAGAATCGGAGTCAGTTCTTCTATATTTCCCCTCATAAGTTCGTTGGTAATTTTGTCTGGTCCCGGGGACTTCTCCATCTTTTGACTCTTAATTGCCTTTTCGACTTCACACAATAGGATATCCGTTTATATTTTATATAATGAAATTTAAATAATATTATTAGTGTAAGCTTGTGTGTATTTAAAGTTTAAACTACTTAAAAAAATTAAGTATAATCATGTCATAAGTAATTTTTTAATGCGCTTAAGGCATGCACAATTGAATTTACCAATAGTATATTTTTATCTTCGAAGTACTACAATAGAAGTAAATCAGTGGTAAAAATGGGCTTTGTCCAGCCCAACTTTGATACAAACATTGATAGAGCCGTTATCACACACAAAGTAACTATGTATATAATTTCAAGAGCGACTTCTTATATCCACATATATGTATGTACTAATATTGAGCTATTTGAAATTAAATCCATATGACTTAGTTTTCACAACATCTAACTAATGAGCCAAATTAGTTTACCCATCATCATGACAGCCCATCACAAGTCCTTGCTGAACATAGCTTTCTCTTCACTGCCAAAAAACATGATGTTGAGCCAATCAAACCTTTGCATGCCTCATCAGGTAGTTTCTCCACTTAGTCCCTTCATCATCATCATCATCATCATTACAGCCCTTCACAAGTCCACTGCTGAACATAGACCTCCCCCAAAGAATGCCACAAAGCACGGTCCTGAGCCACCTGCATCCATCGACTTCCTGCATGTCTTACCAGGTCGTCACTCCATCTCGTGGGGGGACGCCCTACACTTCGCCTACCGGTACGAGGCTGCCACTCGAGAACCTTTCTTCCCCATCGGTTGTCGGTTCTTCGAGCTATATGGCCGGCCCACTGCCACTTCAGCTTACTAATCCGTTGGGCTATGTCGGTTACTCTGGTTCTACTGCGGATAACCTCATTCCTAAGTTTATCACGCAGAGAAACTCCGAGCATAGCCCTCTCCATAGCTCGCTGAGCGACCTTGAGCTTCCTCATACGGCCAGCAGTGAAGGACCACGTCTCAGTTCCGTAAGTCATCACTGGCAACACGCACTAGTTGTACAATTTCGTTTTAAGGTTTTGAGGTATGTCTGACGAGAATATGTGTCGTAGCTTCCCGAACGCTGCCCAGCCGAGTTGAATCCGTCGATTGACCTCTCGGCCGAAGTTGGACTTACCTAGTCGGACTATTTGTCCCAGGTAAGCATACTCGTCAACAACTTCGAGCTTAGTGCTCCCAACAACTACCGGCATAGGTGTGACATGGACATTAAACATAATCTTTGTTTTGTCCATGTTCATCTTAAGACCTTTCCGTTGGGAGACACTATTGAGGTCATTGAGCATAGTGCTTAGGTCCTCCAGCGATTCTGCCATAAGGACTATATCGTCGGCAAATCGAAGGTGAGTGATGTATATAGTCCCTTCACTATACTTAAATTGCCTACCAGAACGGGGCTGCCACTCGAGAACCTTTCTCCCTAATCGATTATCGGTTCTTCGAGATGTCATTTATTATTTTTCTAGTGTGATACCTTCTTATCGATTCCATCATGTGGAGAAACTCTGATTTCCTCTACATAGTTCTCTTGAGCATTTCAAATATAATATACAGCTCGCAGTGAAGGACTTATTGAAACGATGACGAAGTTTTCTTGACTTTCAGAAAGTCAATAATTTTGAAATAAATTAACAATACGACTATGAACTACATTACGGCTACATACTGGTTGTACTGCAGTTTTAAATTATTCTGTTTTTTTTTAATTATGTTAAGGATTAAGGAAATTAAACAAATTGCACTTGTTGTATATATAAAATTTAATAATCGAGTCAAAGTTTAACTCGCCGTATCACTAGTAACAAGAAAATGTACAATACACAGTATCATTCATATCCAGTGATATTAACCGCGTAGTTACTTACACCATAAACGCCTCGCTTCCTCGTATAACCAAGGTTAACATACAAACGTATTAAGTTACATTGCAAAATAACATTAGTGTTCAAATTCATATAATAATTAATTATACAATATAGGAATTTAAAAAATCATTTTTAATCTGTGGAAGCCAAAATTGATAAAATTTAACATAATCACTAGTATTTCGAAACGATTGTTAATTATTCTAAAATACACGTTAAAATGCATATTAAATATTAACTTTAACATATTATATGAACATTCAACTAAGATTCTACTGATAGCCTAGATGTGGTAAAGCATTTATTAAAAAATTAGTTTAAAAATTCTAGAACAATCGAATGCCATTCTCCATTCATACAATCTCAAATCATGATATGAAATATCAATCGTGACGAATCATTGTATCTCGGTAATAACATTAAGAGATTCTCTGCAGTCGATTTCTAAAGGTAATTTTAATTAATCGATTAAAATGTTACTTTTAGCACCACTAATTTACTCGTACTACACGGTGTGGATTGCGACGAATCTAATTACAATAGGTGGGAATTAGAACTAGTTTTACATATTTTATGTGAACGTCCTGATCCGTTCAGTTTAATGAACTATATATTTTTTAATATATCGAAAAATATTACTGCAACTGTTATATATTATGTATATTGTGCGATATGGTGACTAGACATTTATATTTAAAGGGCACGACTTTTTTAAATGACTAACATTTACTGTATTCGCATTAAATATACGCTTCAGAAAACAGAAAAAAGTCAGAATGAGTAAAAGGATTTACTTTGATATTTCCAAATATATACACGCTACAATAATTTTTAACATCTCTCTTACAAAGCAATAAGGACCGTGGCCGAGCTCACTTGACTACTCTAGCGCCATCTATTATCTATCTACGGAAGCGGTTGCGATGTATATCGATATGAAAATTTGACGCGCTAAATACATCGTTCTTTATTTAATACATTTCCATAGATGTCGCTACATGGTACCGCTAAGTAAGATTGACGAAGTCATTGGGCTCTAGTTCCATATCAAAGCGGATAACTTGTGAATGTAAGATCTGATTTAGTTCATCAGAACGGATCAGTTCGACACTTTACAAATATTTAAGTGCCAAAAATTAAATGTTTGTATTGCTTTTTTTACTAAATAATTGCATTTCAGTGAAGCTAATTATATAAGAATTAACTAAAACTACCGAATGCTTGCATAGCTTTAGTTTTCTATGGGAAATCTTCTTGTCGTCATATTACAAAGTACCTTTAGTTAATTAGACTATCCCTGTGTACCGGTACACATACGCATTTCTAAACTTAATGAACTAAGCGTACATAAGACATTAATGATGACAAATTATATAAAAAGAGATCAAACACTGAGTAAGCAATTGACACCGTTTAGTTTTTCTGAAGATAAATTTTAACGTTAAGTATGAACGTGTAAATGTTATGATCAGCTCCACTCCGAGTACTTTAACATATTTCGATACCTAAGGAAGGTCTAGGCCTAAAGTTTGTTCGGCGAGAGTTGATAATGACTGTGACACCTCGCAATAACGACTGTCGCTTAAGTATCGCAATCTGTGTGACGGGCGTTGCTTACCTTTTAGCGCGAGCCGACGCAGCGGCTATTTTATGTTTCTATTTCCAAAAATAATTAGTTGGCCGCAATTTGTAGTAAGTTTAGGAACCCTGCTTTCTTATCAACTCTCGCCAAACGGACTGTAGTTAACTGTTTTATCATTGTTTACAACAATTTTATGGTTACAGCGCCACATTTACATAACCTTCACGCCAGTATTTATTATCAAAAAAAAAATTCTGGCATTTAACGACTTTGCAATATATATTGAAGAGTCTTAATCATTTCGTACAAAGAATTTTGTTATGAAAGATTTTATTAAGGAACTGTGAAAAGAAATATTATGTGGTTAGTTAAATCGACAAAAACGCTCTTTTCCACTGTTTTATGTGAGTATAATATTGACGTAGCAAGCACATTCGCGTTAACAACAATCATACAACAATGTTTTTTTCTTTTTATATATTATATATTATGTCATTAATTGACACGTAAATTCTTTAGTGTTGGAATAAACACAATATCAATAATTTATTAGGTACACTTGCATTGTAGTGATTTAGATAAACAGTGGGCATTTTTGTGAATCGAATTCGACTGTCCAAGCCGCGACCCGCGTTACTAAGGCCCGTGACTGGTATTTCATTGGTTTTGTAGATTAAAAGTTGCATCACAATAATAACAAGTTAAGATAGGGATGAAAATAAATTAAAAAAAATGTTTCAATTAATTTCAGGCAAGGAATATTGTCAGAATCGCAAAATATAATTCAATATATTTTGCGATTCTGACAATAACGCAAAAATAATATCCCTAATTTTTCACAAGAAGTATGATAATATTTAACATGTGCGGTATGGACAGCCCAATTCTGGTATATAAGTGCAACGGCCGCTAAAAGTGGTCGACTTTGACGGCGACGGTGTTCAGGGTGGTGGTGGCGGGCAGGTGTATCTGGTCCCAGTCGGTGGTGAGGTGCGCCTCGGTGTCCGTGGCCTTGAGCGTGAGGCCGAGCGACGGCACGGCGTGCGCGCAGTGCGGCAGCCGCAGCGTCACCGGCCGCAGGAACACCAGCCCCTGCGGCCCGCACATCACCAGCGGCGACAGCATCGCCTCACCTGCTCGTTCATGCACACACGCACACACACACACCTCTTAATATTTCATTTTACCAATACAAATTTGACCACAGCCCGTTTTACGTATTTGTGTGAAGTCAAAGTAAAAATATTTATGTTTAGTTTCATGATAATGTTTCGTCTCCCAAGACTCGATACTATTCGGTGAAATATAAAAAAAAATTGCAAAAGAGAATTTAGACACAAAATTTTAATTTAAAAATAGTTCATAATAAAAATGGACATTTTATAGAATAAGGTTACAAGCGAGCACACAGCCCACTTGATGATAGGTGGATGCTGTAGCCCATGGACATCTACATCTATCCTTCATTAAGAATCAAAATGCAAATGCGTTGTCACCACTGAGGCCTTAGATGGAATGCCTCGTTTCCTATAAAACGGATTTCTGGGCACTCACCATACGAATAAGCTGCTATTTTACGCTGATATTTTGTGATTATTGCCTCTTCTAAAATACTACCATAGTCATAGCGTAACATTAAAACAATGTAAATAAAAAAAATATTTTTCTTCACAAAACTTAGATTAATTAGATAGTTGAAAGAAATGCACTTAAAAAGAAATAGTCTACCTCTTCTAAAATGCTATTACATTTGTAATACTAAAACAATATATACTCAAATCAATATAGTCTATATATTATATATTTTCTGTATATTAATATTGAATTCAAAAATATTATTCAAAATTCAACTAACACATTGTGCAAAGAATAAACTAGTTCAATCATTACTTTAACTTACTAGATAATTCGTTAATTAAAATTGTAAAAACATATTGTGCAAGGAAAAAGTAGTTAATCCAAATAACATATTAAAATAGAACTGTGTAAAGAAAGATCCCAATGTAATAAAACGGGCCAGATTTGCAGAAATTTTGAAAGTAGGGAACAACTTCAACATAAACACACAAACACAAATCGCAACACATTAATGCAGGTCGTTAGAGCAAGCAAGGCAGATGGAAAGTGAAACCAAAAATGAGCATAAATATTGATAAATATAATAAAAACCCATAGCTGATTTTTACCAAGAATTGAAATTTTTTATGTGATATTTAACGAAAATAAAGCAAAGACCGAAAGACGTTGACTCGATTTGATAGACATTGAAAAACTGTGAAACACGTACAAAACAGTGAAACATCCATTTGCACAAATACATTTACAGTGCAAAAACATCAAATGTTTGATCAAACATACGGTCATACTGTTGGGTGCAGGTAACACAGTCGACGTCTCCGCTCCTCAATCTCTAAGTACGAGTGTATTGCGTGGCAGAAACTGTGTAAATATAAAAATACAAAAATATGATGTTAGTCCCCCGGTTAGTAATAAATATATAAATTCATTGATATTAAATAATTTTTGTGGTGATTTAGGTTTAACTTAGGTTATGTATTATACATAATTAACATACAAAATATAAAAATATTTCAACAAATAAATAGATTTGAAACACCACAACATCTACATGCAATAACTCATGCAATAACTAAATACTTTTATACAAAAAACATCTTTTAAACTCCAAACTATTTAAAGCGATATTGTTGAAGGAAATCATTCGGAACTACAATCACAATCCCAATTCTTGCACATTTGCATTTCCCATTATCTGATTGTCCATTCCATTCATTGCATTAATAGCCAATTAGTAAGTGCTGTCTACGATACTACAATCAACGCGTGCTTTGTTACAAAAGCATTTACCGTTATCCATATCGATGGGAGGTCCACCCACGCGCTGGCTCAGTCGCGGATCTGACACCGTAAAGTAGATTTTTTGCTTGATACCCGGAGCTATCGCTTTTGGTGGTATAATAAGGGATACACCCCATTGTCTATCTTCTAGAACACCTCCTTCGCTATCAAAAATACCCCAAGTTGTGTGAGGTCCATCTGGCTCAACCTCAGTCGTTTTATTTCCACTCTCATTTCCATCTGAAAATGACGCTTGAATTACAGTATTCTCGTTGTTGATGATCGTTGTATCATTACGACTCGTAGACATATTTTCAGACGTATCTTGACTATTCTCTGGACTTTTTTCTACAATTCTCTCGCAAAACTTCACAGTCCTATTAGACTTTGTTGATTTGTCTTGCAAATCTTGCGATGCATACGGAGTGCTTTGAGGCTTATTCTCAAAATTCATACTACACTCAGAAGCATACTGTGTCTCCATAGATGTGGTAGATTCATATGGAATTGGAGAAGAGGTGGCTTTCAAAGCACTTGAAATATGTTCGTCTTTGCCGTGCAGTCTAGGGGCGTAAACAGGTTCCCCTTTTAAAATATTACTTTCTGCTTTGGATTTTTCTTTTTCAGCATCAGTTCTTGACTCGGTTAATCTTAATTTTGAAAAGTCAATTTCTTGAAACGTATCTGTCTCTTTAGCAATTTGTGCCTCGGCTTTTGTTTGGTATAATGGTTCTCGGCGTGACAAATGATTTGCATCACTTAATTCATATGGACTACTTCTAGCACTACTTCCTTGAGAATTTTCAGAAGGCAAAACTTCTTTCGCTTCATTATGTGACTCGTATATAACAGCCTCTTTTAATTCTCTTTTCGAAACATACAACGGTTCTCTTGCTTTCATAGCGTCACTTTCATTTACCTCTTTTCGAGTCTGGTAAATCATATCTTTCTTTGCTTGGTTTCTTTGCTTTATTATTTCTAGTTTCTCTTCTAACTTAGCACCGTAAGTGGATTCCTTACTTGCCAGAAAAGCTGCTTTTTGTGTTAATATTTCCTGTTTAGTAACGTATGTACATTCTGCTGAAGCTGGCCTTATGTCTTGCCTGATGTCACACATTTCTTGCCGGCTTCTATAATTGCTATCAGAGCAACTTGATTTAATTTCGGGTCGTAATGTATAAGGTGAATCCGTCTGACCAATTCTTGCCATCATCTCTGTTCTAGTAGCATATGGAGGCTCACTCATACATTTACTCATAGGTGATATGCGGCCTGGAAAGTTTATCGGCGTTTGTAATATTCTGTCTGGTCTAATGCTATACGAATTTTCAGACCAAGACGTACTCGATGGTGGTTCGTATGTTCTTTTGCCGTAGAACGATTCTTTACTTTCTATTCTTTGCTTTAGCATTTCTTCTTTCGTATTGTAAGGAGATTCTGAGAACCTCTGTCGAAGCATCTCTTCTTTAGTGGAATAAGGGTTCTCAGACATTATTCTAGACCTTAGCATTTGTTCTTTACTTGAATATGGAGATTCGCTGTAAAACGAATCAGATTGTTTTAAAACGTCTTGTTTAGTAACGTATGGACTTTCCATATTATCATTTCTTGTTGTATAAGGATTATCTCGAATACATTCAGTTCTAGAGGCATATGGTGGATCTATAAGAGGCATTGCTATAGTATCACGATTTCCATATGGATTCTCATAACTTTGATTGAAAACTTCTGATCTACTTGCGTAAGGGTTTTCACTAGAGGTATCGTATAGAGAAGTATAAGTTCTTCTCGGCTTAGGTATAGGGTCATATATTACTTGGTCTTTGCTTTGGTAAAGTGGTTCTGGAGGTAGTGATTGAGAGGGGTAAAATGGTTCATGTTTTATTTGTTGCTGTCTTTGGTAAATGGGATCTATTTTGGTAATCATATTAAAGTTGGACGTTTGTCCATAAATTCCTCTCCTATTATACTCTATGAGGGAGTTCTGTCTGCGTAACAATGGGGTAACTTTGGGTTCGGTTTCTATTTCACACATTGAATTTTGCCTTCTTAGATTCTTCCAGACAGGTTTAGCTTCGTAATCTCTTACCGTACATATAGAGCCGTTTCTATCGTCACAGAACGAGCTCTGCCTTTTGAGAATCGGTTTCAGAACAGGTTTTTCACATGAGGATGAATTGCCTGTGTGCAGCATTTGATTTCTAATCTGTGTGTTCCTCATGTGTATGCTCATGTCGCTCAGATCTGATTTCTCACGTCTCAGTATCGGCATTTGAGGCATCTGTCTCTGCTGCAAGTCACTTTCGCACAATGACTTCTGACGAGACACCTTTCGAGATTTCGTTTTCGAACGGAACAGATCGAGAACAGCGTTCTTTATAAACGACGGCTTTTTAGATAATTTCTTTTTAGTTTTTGGCGAGAATGTTTCATCGGGCTCTGCACTCGAGTTCATCGCATCGGACGAGCTGTGGAAACCCACAACCAAATACCCACTTAAGTTATTCAATGATGAATATTATGACACATCAGATAATTCAATATACGATACATTATTGATGAAATATTAGAATATCAAAATGCAACCATATTGAAGGCTCTGAAATGTTCCGACGTAAATGATAATTTTCTAAAGATAAATTGAACGATTTAAAAAAGCATATTGAAATAAATGTCTGACAAATGAATGAAAGAGAGAGATATTGCGTAACATTATGATAAAAAATATGCTTAAGTTTCGAAAATAAGTTCATATCAATATCAAGAAAAGATACTTTAATAAGTAAATGTAAATTGTAAACATTAAAAAAATAAGAGTTCGTATATGATGAAAAGGAGGAAGAAAATAAGGATAGAAATGAGAAAGAAAAGGACAACTTAGTTCAATATGCTTGCAACGAAATCAACAAGTTGCACTAAGATGCAGACACATACTGCTAATAGTTGCTTTTCAAACAACTTACTATGACGGTTTACAAATGTTATTCCAATATTACAGCTGGACAAGCTAACGCCCGATATAGATATTATGCTACAAAAATATATAGGTATGTATAAAAATTGATTACCACATAAAATACCATAGATAATACTGTGGCCCGACAAGACATTGTTAGTCGTTTGTGAAGCGATTGGTGTTTGCATGTTAGAGCAAATTGTACAGGGGCTTGCCTAACGTTGGAGGGAGAACTAGAGAGCTCCTCGAAGAATGAATTTACAAACATGCATTTGTAAAGGTAATTGTTTAAAAAAAATGATAAAAGGAAAAAAAATTGCATAATGTCATGGATAATAGTTAATTTATGACTAAATGCGTGTGCTTAAGGACTATTTTACCTTATATTGTGCATATGCTGAGGTTTTCTGTACAACTCGAAAGCTGAACCACGCTGTTCTCTGCTACCTGCTAGGTCTAAAGAAAAATGTATATTGTCAATTTAGGAGCTCGAGTTTAAAAAACATTTTACTTTTTAATAGAGTTTGGCGACTATTTTAACTGATTAAATAATAAAAAAACTATTGGTACATATATAAATCCAATGGCGCATGCCTTAAGCGCATTAAAAAATTACGTATAACATAATAATACGTAAATTTTTTAATACTTTAAATACACACAAGTTTTCACTAATAACCTTATATATATATATATATATATATATATATATATATATATATATATATATATATACTTCCGATTTTCCAATAATTTTATGTCTTCAATTACGTCTATACTTCAATTTAAATAAAGTTTGGAAAATCCAAAAGTGCACGACTCATAATGCTCATATGATCGTCATATCGTCATTCAGGTCTCACTCCATAAAGTGTAAGACGTCTTATATACTTAATATATACATCCTACTTAATTTTAGTACCTAGTACTATTATTTATTCTGTGCTTTTAAAACATTGAAATAAAAATCTCTGATTATTATAATAGTAATGTATGAAATTTGGTTTTTAGAATATTTTGTATTTGTATACCGATCTTTTTGAGACGACGGCGATTGACACCGAAGTAAGTGAGTGAGGCAGAGGCAGTCTATTAATAAAAAATAAATTATTACAAGGCTGCTATAACACCGATTTCTGCGCCGTAAAAAAATAATTATAACTAAACAAAAGAAAAATAAACTGCCATTTACATTTCATGGCTTCCCACATGATAGATGAAGAGATTACAAAATATTTTCAAAAGTTATCGTGTTTACCACACCATGCGGACTTGATAAATCTACGCCATAAGCCACTAAAATCACCTTTTTGTGTAAAAATAGCAATTAAAAAATTATAAAAAATATTAATAAGTTCAACAATCATTTATCTTTCTGACAATGTGCTCATTATATCATTTATATGTTCAATATGATTGTTAGATACGATTTTATGCGACAAAACGTTGGAATTTTGATTTTTAGGCGATAGTAGAATATACCTACGCGCTTTGCGCTTAAGGCATGCAAAAAAAGTTACAGCCTCCATAAGTAGAACTGCTGGGACCAAGCCTTGTTTCATTTCTGAAAGCGGCTATGGATGATTTAGTCGGTTCCGCAGTTCCAGTGCGTGTTGGCGGAGTTCACACTAGAACCTTGGATTAAATAATGTTTACAAATCTATTCTATATATTTATAAAAAAAAAACAGAAACATTTCATCTGGTTTGGTCTTTTGACCAAAATACTAAGGACAAAATAATTCCCAAGCCTTTTTGTTGTAAAACTTGGTGTGTTATATGAAGTATAGTTTCATCAACATACCATAACTCAATAAATATTAGCAATGACTTAAATAATGATTGATTTAAATAAAAGTTTATCAGTTTCTAGAGTATTAAATTAATACACAAAACAATGTGTCAGTGGTTTGCGTTTTAATTTTTTTGCACAAATTTTAACTTTTTTTAACTTTTTCTACATGTGGTTTATTTATTTTTAATCTTATTAATATAAAATATAGCCAATGGTGCGGAAAGAAACAATAACCTTTACATTTTCCAAACAAATTAACTTCCTCGTTATGAAATCTGTCAAATGTTATACCTCACTTTCTAGTGGCGCCGCTCTAGTGGCAGAAAAAGTGGATGTCCTCATTGATATAAATTTTAACTGTTAATTCATTAAACCACTCAGCGTAAAGAAATCATTAGGTAATTTGGGAGAAAAATAAAGCATTGTATCATCAAACACAGTGACTTTTTTTTGAAGTGTGTTGTTGAAGTGCGTGTACTTCCGTAGGTGTCGTAAGAGGCGACATACGGAAACGACATGGGCAGCAGCATCTTCCTAATAACAACTTAAAAAAATCTTTATTTATTATATATATAGGTTGTTCATGGGCGGCGGTAGTCACTTACCATCAGGTGTGCCGCATGTTCGTTTACTTCTTCTATAAAAAAAAAACTGTTCTGCCAAAATGCGGTTGTCAAAACGTTTGTTAAGCGTGACAACTTTGACAAATATTCCATAATGACGTCATGTATGGGAAAGGTCTGGAAAGTCCACTACTGAGAACTTTTGATAGAATGTTACGGTAACGGTGTGTACTTAGGTTCTTCTTCTCCTTCATTATCAGATTTTAACAGTCCACTGCCAGACATGGGTCTCTCACATTGTAGGAAGTAATTGCCTTAACCTCCACGCCTGGTATAAGGATTGCTAATCGCTGTAGCAGACGTCACGCAACTTTACGCTGCTCTGTAAATGGGATGCTGTTCTACCGACTTCAAAAAGTAGGAGGTACTCAATTCGAATTTATATTTTTTTATAGAATAAGGGTGACAAACGAGTACACAGTCCACCTGATGGTAAGTGGTTGCTGCAGCCCATAGACATCCACATCTATTCTCGATTACAAATCAAAATGCAAATGCGTTGTCATCCGTGAGGAATAAGATGGAATGCCTCATTTCCAGTAAAAAGGGTCTCCGGTTCTCTACACTCACCATAGAAATACAGCAGCGTTAAGCTGCTATTTTACGCTGGTGTTCTGTGAGAGCGTGGTCCTTCCCCGGTCGAGCCGACCCATTCGTGCTTATAACTATACTACTAATACTCGTATAGCTGCAGCATGGCTCTACCACGTGAAAAATGTGTGTTACCTCATAACTTTGTTCTACGTGATCCGATTTCGATGATTCCTTTTTATTTGAAAGTCGGTGCTAGTCATGTGGTCTCATATAAATTTGATCAAGATCTAACCAATAGTTTTTGAGTTATCCTTAATAATATATATTGTAGTCGGTTGTACAAAATTCTTAATTTTAAATTAAATCACCGTCTATTGGATGCCATGAGATCTATTTAGCATGTTTGACAACTGTCCCACCTGATGGTAAATGGTATGGAAGCCGATGATAGTAAAGCACACTGTTGTAGCCTAACAAAACCTGTTAACTCTTGCCTTGAAGACGTACATTATAATCGAGTGAATAGACATGCTGGCTGAAAATTGCGTTACAGAGCATATGAACGATAAAGCCAAACGTTTCCGTTTCCCATCGCCTCTTAGATGCATGGTTACGCTTTGGTTTTTCATCATCATCATCATCATCATGATTATGCTTTAATTTTGGCGGTACTTGAAATACACGCAGCGTTCCGTCTTTCTTGCTCTGTTAGACTGAGATTACACAGCATACAAAAAGAAAAAAATATCTTATTTTAGTCAGGCTAAGAGCTTACCAATGAGTTGGGGGTTATGAGGCAAGTTGATCGCCCGATGGTGCGAAGGCGGGCCCGAGTACGGCGGCGACTGAGGCGGCATCTGCCCACCGTACATCCCTTGCTGTTAAAGTAAATAAAACAAAATACATAAGTGTGTACAAAATTAATAATAATGTTAGTACAAAATATATAACAATTTTATACGTGCTAGAGCCATGCTTCAGCTATAATATTGTTGCGCGCCACTATTAATGTATTGTACATGGCAACACTAGTTACCCCTAGCGCCCTCTAGTATCGAATAGCAGAATAGGAGAGTCAAGATCCTTCTAGAAATTTCGGGACCAATATGTACTCGAACATACTAGATGTTTCTACAGTAGAAGGTTCTGGAAACTATCTGAGGCCCTATATAAGGCCAGTATAGACCACGATCGGGGCAGTATTGAATTGGCGTTATAAGCCAATACTTCGAAGCAAAATAACTGCGAACTAAAGTGATCAGTAGTACAATTGTGTTTTATTATTAGTGTGGTTTTAAATTGTAATTAGTGTTCTGTAATTAAAGTGTGAATTTTGGTAATTCAATCGGCAGTTTTTAATTGTCTCGAACCCCAAGCTTGTAACAATATGGTTGTAGCATAAATAATTTGCCTCAATCGGGGAAAGACCACGTTCTCGCAGAATACATGCAAATAAGCAGCTAAATGCTGCTGTTTCAGATTGTGAGTGTAGAGAACCGGAGCACCAGGGACAAGATATTCCATCTTAGTCCTAAGGGTTTTTTTTATAGGAGAGGGGGCAAACGAGCATGCGGCTCACCTGATGGTAAGTGACTACCGCCGCCCATGAACAACTGCAACACCAGGGAGGGAAGTGCAGATGCGTTGCCGGCCTTTTAAAAAGAAGTACGCTCTTTTCTTGAAGGTCCCTAAGTCGTATCGGTCCGGAAAAATCGCTGATGGTAATCGATTCCACAAGGAAGTCGTGCGAGGAAGAAAACATCTTCTAAATCGCACAGTGGTGGACCGCCAATCATCCAGATGGTGTGGATGGTATCGGGAGTTCTGCCGCGATGTGCGTTCGTGAAATTTGGCGGCTGGGATTAATCCGAACAATTCCTCAGAGCTCTCCCCATGGTAGATGCGAAAGAAAATGCAAAGAGATGCAACATCTCTTCGCAGCGCTAATGAGTCGAGCTGATCGGAAAGGACTCGGTCGTCGACGATTCGAGCCGCTCTGCGCTGGATGCGGTGAAGTGGAAGGAGCTGGCACTGGGGAGCCCCTGCCCAGAGATGGGAACAGTATTCCATGTGAGGCCGAACCTGCGCCTTGTAAAGTTGCAGGCGGTGTGCCGGCATGAAATACTGTCCCGCTCTGCTGAGCACGCCAAGCTTTTTAGAGGCCAATTTGGCCTTCTCTTCCAAGTGACCACGAAACTGCACGTCACTCGATATGTCGACGCCGAGGATTCCGATACCGGCTGAGGCAACCAGGGGAGTGCGTTGAAACTGAGGAGATACGACAAAGGGGTTCTTTTTAGCGGTAAACGCGCAAACTTGTGTCTTCTGAGGATTAAACTGGACTGGATTTAGTCGCCCCCAGTTCGAGACTTTGTCCAGCAAAGACTCGACTTCAGACACAAGTTTGTTCCGATACTCGGAGACGTTTTCCCGAGAAATATTAGCACGGCCGGTGTAAAGAGCATCACCAGTGCTGTCATCCGCATAGCAATGAATGTTACCAGTTAGCAACATATCATTGATATGCAGAAGAAACAGCGTTGGTGATAGCACACAGCCTTGTGGAACACCAGCGTTAATTGGCTTGTAGTCAGAACATGCACCGTCTACAACGACCTTGATGCTCCGATCTGCAAGGAAGCTGGTGATCCAATTGCACAATTTCTCGGGAAGCCCATAGGAAGGGAGCTTCGAAAGAAGCGCTTTGTGCCAAACCCAATCGAAGGCCTTCGCAATGTCCAGACTAACGGCCAACGCCTCCCCCTTGGACTCTACTGCCTCCGCCCATCTATGGGTCAGGTAGACCAGAAGATCACCAGCTGATCGACCCCGACGAAAACCGTATTGGCGGTCACTAATCAGCTGGTGATCCTCAAGGTAACGAATGAGCTGGCAGTTGATAATGGATTCCATTATTTTGGAGAACAAGGAGGTGATCGCGATAGGCCTATAGTTGGACGGGTCTGAGCGGTCGCCTTTTTTAGGGATCGGGTGGACAAAAGCTGTCTTCCATGAATTCGGGACTACGCCTTGGGAGTAGGAGTACCGGAAAAGACGCGTTAGGACCGGTGCCAACTCCGGAGCACACGTCCTCAGCACAATTGGGGGGATTCCGTCAAGCCCACTCGACTTCTGGATGTCCAGGGAGAGAAGTGCTTTGCGAACCGAGCGCTGTGAGAACAGCACATCCGGCATGGAGCACTCACACCGCGGGATGGTCGGCGGTGTTTTCCCCCCGTCATCAAGAGTCGAGTTGGATGCAAAAAGGGAGCCTAAAAGGTCGGCTTTGTCTTTTGCGTCATGGGCCAGTGAGTAGTCCTCCCTGTGCAGAGATGGTAGTGATGGCTTACAGAAATTCCCTTGGACAGCCTTGGCGAGAGACCAGAATGCACGGGTTCCCGAAGGAAGGCGAACTAGTTTCTCGCCAATTCTGCCTATGTGCTCTGACTTTGCCTTGGCAATAACTCTTTTGAAGGACCTGGAGGCGAAGTTATACTTCTTTTTAAGTATGCTGGTGTTTACATCCCGAGTCACCGAAGCCGCAGCCCAGGCTTGATAACACTCCTGCTTACTGCGTAATGCAGTTTTACAGGAGCGACCAAACCAAGGTTGAGATCTGTCTCCGATGGGTACCACAGATGATGGAATAAATAGTTCTGTCTGTGGTGGAGATGCTTATTTATTTAAAACTTCATATACACATGTGGTATATAGGCGAACTTAATGCCTACGGCATTCTCTACCAGTCTACCTTGGGATGATGAAGAGATAGAACGAAGTAGGTGTAGTAAAAAGTTAATATGAGAATACTAAACTAAAAGTTTTGTAATACATATATATATATAAATGAATAAAATGCTTATATTATACTTTCTTGTGTATTGCCTTGTTATCTCTATTGTAACAACTAAAGATAAGTAATTGCTTCGCGAGCTCCTTAAATATGAGTTGTATGTATGTAATTTTAATAGCCTCGTATTATGTAATTTATATGAAAAGTGACCTGGTAATTGGGATGGGCGTGCGGTCGTTGCGCGGGCTGCGAGTGCTGCTGCTGGTGCTGCGGCATCTGCGGCATCTGCGGGAGCTGCGGGTGCTGCTGGTGCTGTGGATGCTGCGGATGCTGCTGGTGCTGCGGGTGCTGCGGGTGTGGCGGGTGCTGCGGGTGCGGCTGCGACAGCGAGTGCGAGTGCGAGTAGTGCGGCGGCGCGGCCGCGCGAGCCGCCGGGGACATACCCACTGCTTGCGGGGGCTCCATACTCTGCATTAAGGGATATATTTTCTCATTACACTTTTATCAATATTTTTAAAATGAAACTTCTTCAGTTGCGTCATATTTTGCAGCATTTGATTTGCGATAAAGCTGGAGATATTTTTTATTACCAGACAGAGACCAGTATCACTGCGACCTAAAAGATCTATTGTAATCACTGCTATGTCTACAGTTCACTGCTAAGCCCTACGTCCTCAATGAATGGAAGGAGTTGCTTAGCTGTGAGTAATTTTACTCCTTCTGGGCGCAGTATAGTTTTCCAGATCAGTGCTGCGTTTGCGCATTAAGGGTCCGCAATTTGTCAGGATGTGTAAAGGAGTTTCCTCCTCTAGGGAGCAAAACCGGCACATCCTTGAGTTGCTTAGTCCCAGGATGGACTTGTGCTTTTTAAGACAACAGTGTCCAGTAAGGGCTCTTACCAGAATGCGCAATTTATTTTTACCTAATCCCAAAGCTTCCGAAGCGAGTTTACGATCGAAGCCCGGATTAAGGCTTTAGAATGTTTTAAGCGTGGTGTATCAGACCAGATCTTAAGTGATTTATTGCGGTAAAGAGTTTCCAGGGTCAATCGGGCGAGGCTTTTTGAGATTCAACAAAATGGCTGGGGTCCAAATTGTGTAGTTTGAGCCCTCCTGAGCGAACTTGTCGGCAGTTTCATTGCCTACAATATCCGCATGACCCAGAACCAGCCAGTCTTCTCTGGAGGGTAGTTTCACAGTATACTTTTTGTTGAAAGTATATAGTGGACACATGATATCTGAGATCATGCATAAGACCGGTGTTTCCTTGATTGAGTCGAGCATGAATCTCAATCTATAAGAAAGCAAGCTCAAACCGCCCTGAGCGTTAATTCTATACAAGCTAACCTTCACCTCCTTGTCTAAATAAAGATCAAGGGGCGTTAGGCCTAGAATTGCATTAAGAGCCGCTACAGGCGATGATCGCATCGCTCCAGTTGCCATTAAGCAGGCAGTCCTTTGTAGACTATTTAGTATGTCCGCAGTCGTCTTTTAGTTGGCCTTATTACACCAAACAGTGGAGATGTAGATAAGAGTCGGCCTCACTATACTGCTGTACAGCCATAGGATCATAGTGGGACGCAAGCACCAGTTGTTCCCGACCATGCGAATACACGTACCTAAAGCAATTTTTGCCTTATGACATACATTGCTAAGGTGAGAGTTCGACGTTTTTTTTTTAAAGGAAGGGTGACAAACGAGCACACAGTCCACCTGATGGTAAGTGGTTGCTGCGGCCCATACACATCTACATCTATCCTCGTTTGCGAATCAAAATGCAGATGCGTTTTCACCCGTGAGGACTAAGATGGAATGCCTCAAAAACGAACAAACGTTAGTTTTTGGTCCCAAGTACTTAACTTTAGTGGAGAATGGTACTTCTTTACCAATAAGTTTTGGTACGACTAAATTGTCCAACCGTCTTTTTTTGGTAAAGGGTATTATAACAGTTTTATCAGCATTAATCGATAAACTGTCAATAACACTGATCAGGGTTGTTTCCGTAGATTTGCCTCTGCGGTTGCTGGAGATTTGTATGTACGCGAAAAAGCAAGGGGCAGGTGAATTGCATCTTTTAATGCGATCGAATGAGACAAGGAACTTACTGGATTCATCTAAGAGTTTTTCATGGTCTCTGCATAAAGAAAAATTTTTTACATTTGTGCTGTTCATTTCCCATTTATACTAGAACTAGCTGACCAGGCAGACGTTGTTCTGCCCTTTCCGAATAACCATTTTATTTTCCAAAAAAACTCCTGAAATTAGCAATAAAAAAATTGAGGGTCACTATCGGGATAAAAACTATCCTATCTCTCAAGTTGGACCAAACTGAACACAGCCTGCAAAATTTTTTTTGAAATCGGTTCTATCTGTTGAATACTTACAGCAACACGTGGTGGTTATACTACTAAATTTTAGCTTATATTAAACGTTTGTATTTTTAACATAGCGCCATCTATTAAATATTTACTCAATCCAGTCAACAGATATCGTCATCTGACAGTATCATTTGGAGCTAACAGATAATTGTGACCGTCAAATAATAGACAAATAATTTTCAATAAAATAATATTGTATTGCGACTATAAATTGAGATGTAAGCTATCCTATCTTTTAAGTTGGACCAAACTGCACATTGACCAAAAATTTTATTGAAATGAGTTCAGTAGTTTAGGAGTCCATCGCGGACAAACAACGTGACACGTACTTTTTATATATAAAGAAGATTATTCTGCCACAGTCCATGTTACTTACTAGTGATCTATTTAATATAATCGTCTAATTAATTTCGCTGTAAGGCGCATATTTAACCTTCGTAAAATGATCATGTTTCCGTGTTTCTCACTCACACATAGTGGCTCCCTATTAGACGCCGTCGGAATATCCCTACTGTAATACACCTCTACATTACCGGCTTTATTCAAAAGCTGAAAGTAGGCGGGCTGACATCGGGAATTAAAAAGTTAAAATTAAACAAGATAAAATCTTTAAAATTAGTTTAATTTAATGTGCAAAATTCGCGTAATTATTAGAAAACATGAAGTTTGTTTTACTTAATTACTCACCCCATTGCGAGTGTGGTGCATGGCATCTGGGGGTCGATAGTGCTTCGGTTTGGGAGGCGGCACGGGCTTGTAGGCCGGGCCCGAGTTGCGCTGGTAGTCGGCTTGTGACGCGGAGTTTGTGCGTGCACTGCACAACACAACCACATTGTTGAGTATGGAACTATGTCTACCAGATTGGATTTCGGTCACGGTGGGCAGTCTCAACGCAGACTAGGAATCTAGGACAGGATTATAGTGCACAAATGTGGGCGCGTGGAAGCGTGGGAGCGTGGGTGCTCCGCAACGCATTTGTTAAGCGTCTCGTTGCGGCGCTGTGGACTGCAAGTTTAAATTCTGCATTCTTTAAACAGTATACAAGTAGTTACTTGTATACTGTTTAAAGGAGAAGGAGACGTCTCGATACATTTTTGGGTCCAAGTGTTAACAATATGAAAGTAAGACCATTTGAAAGCGTATATATAAAAAATTTATAGCTGCAAATTTAGCAATATTTGTCAATCTAGGAGTTGAGTTATTGTAGAATAAGTAAAAGTGTGATTATCTATTATCTACACTGTAACAGGTGATTTTTTACTGTTATTACACTGTAACAGGCTACTTTTCACTATAATTACTTAAAGATATAAAAGCAGGATCAGTATAAAATCACCAAAAAAGCTGTAGTTAATAATGAAACAAAATAGTGAAATGATTAACGAAAGTTAAAATAACAATAATTAAGTGAAGTGAATATTAGGGATATCAATCTGAGATCGATTACTTGAATTGTTGTTGTAACAGTTACTTGTAGGAATTTTGATATTTTGTATTTTTTATTATTATTTTGTAGATATTATGTACGTAATTTTTCTTATCTCCCTAGTTAACACAGAAAAATAATCGAAAATAGATATTAAAATGCTTAATTTAATCGAGAATCGATTACTCGTTTGAAATCGAATCGAAAATCTGTATTTTTCTTTTAAGTAAATAGTCTAAAGTTGGAACTGTCAAGTCAAGTTTCAAAATGAGAAGTCCTCTATTGGAAGATAACGTTTAGAAAAGTGAATTTCACTAGTGTATTCTTTATGGTAATCGATTTATTGCCATAAATAATACACTACAATCGATTATCTAACTTATTTCTTATTTTATTGTTTTTTCGAAATCTAGATTGTAAAAAGAGCTACTTTTTTGTATTTTACTTAAGAAAATTATGGCCAATTTTTTAAAGTATAAACCAATTAGTTAACTTCAGGCTCAAAAATCCCATTCTCCTTTGCGAATAATTTTCAAGAAAAGTATTTTCCACGTGCAATTTAATAAATACAGGATAAAATTATAGTTTTAGGGCCTGAACATAGTCCTCACCATAGCCGCCAACCGCATTTTTTGTTTTATGGTAGATATTAGACAGACGCTGCTTCCCATCTCCTGGTTTGTTTCCTTCTGTCGCTTCTTATTAAGACACCCGTCGTATGATATTCTTACAGCGCCGCAAATTTTAAATTATTTATTAATTTTTTTTTATTTAAAAATATATATACTTGCCTGTATTTAGCGTGGTCATTGGTAGGTACATTAGGCAACGAAGGCCCCCGTGCATGCATAGGCCCGTGTTGAGGTGCATGCTGCGGGCCGTGTTGCGGGGTGTGCTGTTGATTATGTTGCTGTGTGTGTGGACTACTGTCATTCGTCGGACGCCCGCTGCGGTAGCCATCGTTGCATCTGTTGGAACTAATTCCTTGTTAGTTGATCGACCATTACGATATCTATCACTGCATCTATTAGGATACCTGTCTAACTACCGTGCACTCGTTGGAAAGAGTGTCGACACGTATATAAAGGTAAACACAGGCGTAGAATTATTAATCTGTCAATATATGAATTAAGGTTTACATAAAATATGATGAGTGTGACGTTATACAGCGTTTCCAAATTTAAAAAATAAGAAGATTAAAAGTATGTAATAAAATGGAACATAGAACTAGAATTTAGGTAGTCTCTGTTTGGTAATAGGTGGCGCTGTAACACACTCCAAGTAACAACTTTTTATACGTGGTCGAGCCATGCTGCAGCTATATTAGTAGTATAGTTGTAGCACGAATGGGTCGGCTCAACCGGGGAAGGGCCACGCTCTCACAGAATACCAGCGTAAAATAGCAGCTTAACACTGCTGTTTCGTATGGCGAGTGTAGAGAACCGGAAACCCTTTTTACTGGAAAAGAGGCATTCCATCTTAGTCATCACGGGTGACAACGCATCTGCCTTTTGATTCGCGAACGAGGATAAATGTAGATGTCTATGGGCCACAGCAACCACTTACCATCAGGTGGACTGTGTGCTCGTTTGTCACCCTATCCTATAAAAAAACGTATGGAGTTTGTGTCTATGGGCAATTGGATTGAAAACTTGAACAGCGCGGTTTGGATCTCGGTCGTTGATTGATGCGTATACGTCGCCTCAATGATATAATTATTGAATGAAGGTAGCAGAATAAAATAAATGAATAGATGAGTTGATTTAGAGGGTAGTACCTGTAATTATTTTCGGGTCCTCGGTAGTCGAGCGAAGAGTGCTCGTGTGAATTGGAGTTACGCTGCGGACTTTGCGCCGACATCGCTGTAGGGTTCGGCGGTGGCGGTGGTTCCATTTTACTAAAAAATCACAACTACTAATTAGCAAGTATTTCTTTAAAAAAGATCCATAAGTTTTGTTTGACTTTGATAAATAAATAACAGATTGTTCGTTAGATGTGCGGCTTAACTTTAAATTTCGACATCCAAAATTTTACAATAAAGTTTAAATATTAAATTTGATCAATATGGAATAGTTCAATAGATTAGCATTTTATCTCGAACAACCGACAGCCGATGGGTAAGAAAGGTTCTCGTGGCAACTTCGTACCTGTAAGTAGAACGAGCCGATGGATGCAGGTGGCTCAAGACCGTGTTTTGTGTTTTCCTTCGGGGAGACCTATGTTCAGTAGTGAACTTGTAATGATGATGATAATGATGAATATTGCTCTAATGTGTTGCTAATAATGACATTACAATACTTAGTTTAAATGTGCCTAAATAAAAAAAGTTTGCAATCATTTGTCACTGGCAAAAAATAACCGTCGCCATTAAAAAAAATAGTTTCGTCGATATTCAGTAGTGCGGCGAGCGGTACTCACCCGGGCGGCGCCACCTTGAGGTCGTCGGGCGCGTTGGGCGGTAAGCGGCACGAGCCAAGTGACGACCCAGTATTGGACGCGCTGTAATCGTACCCGCCTGTACCATCGTACGAACTTTGCTGTTAAGAAATTACATTTACTTTTCGATTATTCGTTCGATTAGTCGTCTGTTCCGAGTTGGTAAGATATAGGGGAATATTTTTTTTATATGGCCCATTTACATTTATCTTCTGTTAAGAATTTAAACCCTTGAGAACTAAAATGGAATGACTCATTCCCAATAAAAACGGTCTTCATTTCTCTATACTTACGATACAAAACACAGCAGCTTTAAACTGCAATGTTACGCTGGTATTCTTCGAGAGCGCGGTCCTTCCCCGGACGAACCGAACCATTGAAGCTACAATATAGCTGTAGCATGGCTCTACCACGTAAATACTCATCTAAATACCCATTACCGACTATAAAGCTGTGAGGGCCCTGTGTGACCCCTGTTTCATTGGTAGCTCAAAATACATTTAAATATTCCGTATCTTTTTCTTAACCACCGCACAAAGAAAACGAATGTGAGGAGGCAATCTAATCTCCAATAGTACTATAATAGTTTTGGTCATTGTTCACTAGCAAAGGTTGTCGGTTAACTAAAGTTGGCACGTACAATACGTTCTAACATTGAGCTTGTGTAGTGCCTGTGAAAGAATGCACGGCATGACATCGAACTGCATACGCATCATAAAAATTCGTCAGAAACAGAGTCTATTACGCTTGAGTTTTCGACATGTGTTTATGCCTAAATTTGGTCATGTTGGACGTCTTCCAATCGCGTTCGAGCTGTAGCATCACCCGATAGTATGTAAGTGAAAAAACGCTCGCCAGGTGGGGCGTCGGTGTGTGCGGCTTGCAGTCGCTCGACGCGTAGGCGAACAGTCAGTGCCCCGCCAGCCACGATGCGGGGAGCCCGTCAAGCCCTCTTACCTAAATTCACGGGTCCGTCGTGGATGTAGATAGCTAGACGAAGTGCGTGCTTCTTCGTCACGTAGATATGTGAATTGTGCGATATTTAACTCGTGCGAGAGTGCGGAATAGTGTACGCGCGTCGAGGACGGTCTAGGATTCGAGCCGCGCATTCCTTGTTTGAGAGCTTCTCCCGGTTAATTGTTAGGATATCGTTATAATTGTGTCGTCGCGTTAGTGTCTTTTTGTGTTTTGGTTGCCTAGTTAAATTAATTTGCGTGTCAACGAGGCGTATTTTGAATATTGTGCGACGTGTTACTCTGGTGTCGAGTTTATAATTTGTGATAAGTGAATCCGGGACATTGAATGTCGAATTTTGTGCTACTGTCCTTGCCGTGTCGGGTATCATGTGTTCGATTCTGCGATGAGTGTGGAATTAGGCGAATTGAAGTTAGTTAAATGTACAATGAAGCTAAGATACTGAATTAGTGACAGTGAAGAAAGAAGTGGTCCGGCGATGGAGCAGTCGAGAGCGATGCAGCATTTTAGGGCAGTCGGGAAATCGGCCGCTGCTGGTCGCCTACGCCTGCCCAGGCCTCACACATTCACACCTCACTGTACACTGTTCACCAAACACCATTACACACACTCACGGCCTGCCCAAGCCTTGGAGCGAAGTTAGCTCCTGATACAGGTAAGTATTTTTGGTTTCTAGCTTTCTCCCATATAGTTTATTGTAATTAGAGATTTCCACGTGGCCACTTTGGAGGCCCGAACTGCATCTGGTTGGATTCCCGCTCAATGGGCCCCGGAGTATTCGACCTTTGTAGGGGCAGCCGTAGGCCGTAACAACATGTTTAGAGAAGTTTGGAGAAAAACGAGATAAAATGAGCAAAAATACGTTGAACCGAACCAACAAATTCAGATAGTGAATCATTAAATTATTCAAGCAATGGAGATTTATTTGGCGTAGAAGAATTAACTTACGATTATTAATAAGACCAATAATGTTACAATGTAAAATATATTAACTAATGTTTCTTGTATGTTTTTTTTTTATTGCATAATCGGTTATCGGTTTTTTATAATAAAACTAACTTTTGCCCGCGACTTCATTCGCGTAGATATTATACTTTAAACCATAGGTGATCTATAAGCTATATATAGATAGAATAATCTCACTTTCATAGTAAATTCCATCACCCTCTTTAGGGGTGATTTCCGTGATTAAAGCTATCCTATTTCCTTCCCCGGGATTCAAACTATTTCGATACCAATTTTCATCTAAATTGGTTCAGCTGTTTAAGCGTGAAGATGTACATTTGCTCACGTGGCGGTGAGTGATGTTTTTCCCCACCTCACCTGCAGTGCGCCCGACCGCCCTGTGTGCCGTACCGGACAATTTTATATCGTCGTTACTTACAAAATATTTAACCAAATTACGTAGTTAGTTTAAAATACAAACTTTATCTACTTTATGTTCGAAGCGATTAAAGTATTTATTTTGATAAAATCCATTTGTTACTGCAAAATGTGCATTGGAAATAAAGTATCAAATTTTATTGTATTTATGGTTTACTATTTTGGTAATAATGGCTTACACATACAATATAGATACATACTGTCGCGGATTTTTTTGTAGAATTATTTGGGGAAAAAATTCCCCCACACATTATATTCGTATAGCTATTACAGTTTTTGCACCTCACGCCAAAATAGCTTGCAGATGAAAGATTTTTTTCAGACTTATTTAACATTATATCGTTATTTTGGCCAATTTGCACTATATCTTTATGAATTATAGCTTATGTCTTAGTCTGATGTATGAGCTATATTATTGTAAAGTTTCATTAAAATCCATTCAGTTGTTTTTGCGTGAAAGGGTAACATTCATCCATACATCCTCACAAACTTTCACGTTTATAATATTAGTAGGATTAAGGTACGTGAGGGTAAGATAGAGTCACCTTAAGCTTTGCCGCCCTATATAATCGAAACTAGGAAGAGGACAGAGACAAAAACACAAAGTCAAACACTATAACTTATATATTAAAAAAAAACAAGCCTTGTAAGCATTAGTAACACTTCGGAAAATCAACTTAAAAAAACTAGCTACACTACACAATACTAAAATCGACTAAAATATTTACTATAATATCAGCTGTTAAAATGGTGATGATAAATCAGCGCCCTTTTGAGGCTTTATTATTTGATTGACTGATGAAGAGTTATCGTATCACAAAGCCATCTTTACAAACAAGGCTGTTGTTTTGGAGTTATAAGAAAGTGACCATATTAACCGGATGACCATATTACCCTCACGTACTATATACATTTTTTGGCAATACACTGTATACTATAAATGCATAAATGTGAGTATTGTGAGCGTGGTAGTTTTAGTTAACCGACCTTTACCCTCTACTAGTATTATAGATTGTTGTTTATAGACTTTCTATAAAATTGTTATCTTTTATTGATCTTGTTCTCACGAATCTTTATTCACTATAATATTATACCAAAGAATGACGGCTCCGTGGCGCAGTGGATTAGTAATTGAATTGCAGCGCTAAGAGCTGCGGGTTCGAATCCTCGGACGCAACAAGTATTTTTATGGCCTACAAATAATTGTTCCGGGTCTAGATGTGTATGTCCTTGTGGAATTTATGTTTATAAACTGACCCCACGATACAGGAGAAAATCCTAGTGTGGAGGTTATGTATTAAAAAAATAGCAATAAAAAAGTTAATTATTTTTAATTTTGATATTGTTTTAAAGCATTTCCTTTATTTATTTATTTTTAATTATATTAACATACCGGATTTGAGCCGTGTCGATGCCGATCCAACGATCCTTGTTCCTGTGTCTGTTGAATTATCATGCTCGTAGGTCGTGCGGTGTATGTCGCAGTGTCATCTCCAGAGTTTGTTGTTGAGTTGGGGGGACCGAATAAACGCTCTTGTGCGCTTGGACGATTCTTAAGAAAAAATTGAATATATATATATATATATATATATATATATATATATATATATATATATGTAAAAAAAAATATATCACTAAAATTTTGTCTAATGTCGTAAGATTAATTACTTAATGAGAAAAAATTTAATCAATTAAAGAGTAAGTGTAAAGCAAATTCAAATTATTTTTGTATGAATAATACATAAAACATACACACACAATTAATAAATGGCTTACATCTTTATCTATCAATTTTATGGGCCTCTTAGCTTATTCTTCGATTATGATTGTTTGTCTAGTTTTGTGAAATAGTTCGTATTCGGCTTTTGGTTCAAAAAATGAATTGAGATTTGAATGACAGTGAATGATCGACTGAACGAATATAAGTGTATAATCAGCGGAAACTTAATTTTGTAGTTAAGTATCAGTCCTTTGTTTTTTTTTTTGTGGCAATACGCGCACTGTACTGTTTGTTTTATTTAAGTTTCCGTCGTTACCGTATGTTTGAATAGTTGTGTGTTAATTGTACTGGACTAGATATATACATATGTATAAACAAATTGCAACAAACCATTATTATTGAATACCAATCTACCAATTTGGGTTTTGATAAGTAAAAATGCGATTTTGTGTATTAAATGTTACTAGTGCTATTAAGTGTTACTACTAATGGAAACGACGAAACAAACGCTCCGATGTTAATTAATACCAAAACAAAGATGGATGTTTTTTGTTCGCTTAGGCGCCATAAGAACTAGAGTTATTGTCGTCATCGACTATCCGTTGGGTTTTGCTGTCGTCAAAATCTCCCAAGAAGTTTTCAATGTGACGCATCAGTGTATTGCGAAAAATTTTTTGAAAAAAAAATTTTTTAAAGGGTATTTTTTTATAGGATAGGGTGACAAACGAGCACACAGTCCACCTGATGGTAAGTGGTTGCTGTGCCCCATAGATCTACATTTATCCTCAATAAAGAATCAAAATGCAGATGCGTGGTCATCCGTGAGGACTAAGATAGAATGTATCTTTTCCATTAAAATGGGTCTCCGGCTCTCTACACTCATCATACGAAACACAGCAGCGTCAAGCCGATCCATTCATGCTACAACTATACTACTAATATAACTGCAACATGGCTCTACCATGTAAAAATATGTATTTTCTTATCATTTGTCACTAGCAAAAGTACAATCGTACGAGATCATAACCCAAGAAAAAAAAGACACTCACGGGCGGGTTGTGGCGCAGGGCGAGCGGCGGGCGCGCGGGCGGCGGCGCGGGCAGCAGCACGCCGCCCGCCGGCCGCGCCGCCGGCCCGCGCGGCGGCAGCTCCGGCACTGCAACACACGCACGACCTCACCCACTGTTACCAACACCACTAGCCTAGTTCACGTTCTACCGTTACCCTTACAGCCTATTAAAGTCTACTGCTGAACATAGGCCTCCGCCATAACCTTCCTCATAGGGGGATATTTGCCATAGTTACCACACTTGCCACGCGGGTTAGCAAGCTGCTGATTTATTTCTCTGCCTGTCCTGTTGCCTCTCTCCTGATTTGTTTTCGTCTGACGCCTCTTACGACACCCACGGGATGATACGAGGTAGTGGATATTCTTACACCGCCACTACACAGTAACAATCACTTTCTACACTCGACGCTAATAGAAAACTATAGAAAATACGAGGAGGCGTAAGATAATCCACTAGTCGCGACACGCGCAGGGTGATATAGAATCACCCGGTGGGTGTCGTAAGAGGTTACAAAGACACAAGGCGCACAAGGCTGTCGTGCAGAGAAAAAGAAACAAAAGAAAGTCAGCAGCATCTTTCCGATAACATTTCAAAATATTAAAAAACAACGCCAAGCCAAGTTTGGTAATTACTGCAGATATCCCCTCTATCTATAAGAAAGGCTAAATATGTATATATACAGTAGTGGACTTTAATTCACTGTAATAAATGAATGAATGACATTAACGTTAAGTGACATGTCAAGTTAAGGTTAAACTATTATTTTTTATAATTTTCTATTATCATTGACGTTATACAAAGCCAATTTGGCTAACGCGGCAAGGCCGTAATATTACCATATAAACATTTATACATAACACATAAACATAAACTCTACGACTGTTACTAATGGATGCCATATACGATCCAGTTTACCGTCAAGTTTACAGTGCATTCATATAGACCACTCACGTTCAAGATCACCGTCTAATTTGCATGATGTCGCATCAATTGTAACCATGGTGTCTCTCGCTTATTTGCTCTGCCTACCGCCATGCATAGTTGACCGCCCATACACACGCTCAAGTTTGCATGACGCTGCAAGCTTGATCAAGTCGGCAGAATCGAAATTCAATTTTTGCTTCAAGTAGACTTGTCATGCACACTGATAGCCATACACCGTCAAGTTTACCGGACGCCGCTTCAAGCGCGCTGCAAACTTGACGGTAAACTGGATCGTGTATGGCTTCCATCAGATAGGTAGACAGAGACTACGGACTTCCATTTGGCGCGATCCTGACACACCTCTCTAGCTTCTTTCACACGCATATATACTCATCGATTAAAAGTAAGAGTTAAGAGTAAAAATTCATAATAATGAATCAAATTAACATCAGCGATAACTCTCCACCTTTCACAAGATAAAAATATGACTCTCTTTTTGACTAAAAATTCGTATGGATGAGACCCCTCATATCTATTTCTGTAGTACAGCAGCGGTGCACTAATGTGTTCTAGTTTGAAACTTAAGAGAGCTAGTGAAATTACATTACATTTCATCATAGCCCACAGAGGTGACAACGCATGTATAGCAGCGCCTCGTTTCTCATTCTCATATTAAAAAGAGCTTACTTTACGAAACCTAAACTATTATAAACTATAACGAACATTTTATCGATATCAAGTCAGAAGTAAAAAAAACCAACATGAAATAAAATAAAATAAAAAGGCTATGAGCCGTGGTAGGTCGGGGACTAAGCGGTCCTTGCTAATTTCATAGTACGCGACGAATCCGAGTTCGATTCCCGCCGGCACTAATGAAATTGTTAATTGCGATTTCAAGTGCTAATTTACTACGTGCTCGGCGGCGAAGGAAAATATAAATATCAACATAAAAATTTCTATGTTCATCGGAGCCTTTTGATAAGTCTATAGGCATCGATCACTAATAACAAACTAGATACACAATTCCATGCAAAATTTCTCCAAAAACTGTGTGTGTTTTGACGTAACGCTAGTTGAAATAAATATACATTAATCTAAATTCAACCTTAAATGCATTGCCTAAAATTGTATTCACAAAGTTACGTACAAATTAAAAGCGCACCCAAATGTTCAACTGCGCGCTCATTCAATAAGGACATTTTTTGTCACTGGTTGTGTATGATATGTGAATGATATCACTGATGTTTTTTATTAGTGATCGATATCAATAGGCAATAAATATTTTAAATAATAAATAAAAAAGTGTGTGTGTGTGTACTTATATATGCACGTAGGAAGCTATACTTCTTTACCGTAACAAAACAAAAAACCTTGGGAGACAATTACCCACTAAAGTTGTCGGTTTTAGGTGACAGTGTGCGCGCGTCATGGTGTCGTTTTTAGCTGTCGGTGCACAAATTTACACTCAATATTTTTCCCAAACGCCCCAAAAGAAGTATAACTTCAAAAGATTTTACGATCGACGCAAGTTGCGTTATGTTTACTTTAGTTAACTTTGTTTAAATGTAATGATAGGTAAGAGTTCTTTTATACATCAAGGTCAATAAAATACAAATAAAGTCTGAATTATATTGAAAGTATTTCGAGGCCATTGCAACAATACTATTGTAATAATAATAATTAGTTACCGGTTCCATAAAGGGGCGAATGCGGTGGCGAATGTGTCATGGGATTACACTGATAGGGCGGCGCCTCGTTAGAATTGGGTCCCATATTGTGACCGCCCTGATTATTATGTCCCATTCCGTTGTTAGATGTGCCATTCCCGTTCGCTGAAAAGCCATATTTGCTGTCTCCGTAGCCACCCTGCTGTATGATTAAAACAAAATTTGGAGTGCGTTTTTTGTCCTATAAATAGTTAACAATCTATGTAATGTGTACCTTATTATAATACTGTTAATATAATAATAATATTTGGGAAAGAACATAAACAAAAAACATGAATTTTAGACTGATACATTGCAATTTGTTCATCACCAATTACACAGAAGCGATTGATTCAATTGGTATCATAATGTTGCAATGCCTTTAAAAAGCTTGTGAGTGTAGTATGGAGTCAAACATGATCGTATAAATTATATAAAGTTAAAGGACAAAGGAGCAATACCAACCGTATAAGGCGGAGGAACAGCATCGGCCATGTGATTAATGTCGTCATCCCGGTCCATGTTGTCTTGCGTGGTCGCAATCGATGGATCTGATGAAGACTTGACTAGTCTAGGCGCAGGCGGCGGACTTACTTCCAAATCACTCTCAGGACTAGATGCGTAAGATAATCTGTTCTCTGTACTAGACGACATTGAGAACAGAAAGTCGTCTGATAACGGCTCCGGCCTCTGTTTCCCGCCATTGTCATTTTAAATATTTCGGCCATTTTGTGCAAGAGCGTTTCGTTCCATTTTCGATCAGCGGCGTCCGACGATAGGGTAGGTTTATGGAATGGGGTGACAAGACAAGACAAATGAATGATTGCAAAAAACACGTTAAAGAAAACTAAAATCGTGTCTGTAGCGTTCGTGAATGATTAATGTTTTTAAGTTTTAATCACACTTTGTATCAACATTCAAACATAAGCGAAAAAACTATGATAAAAAATAATAAAAGTAACAAAAAGAATTCGTGTTTGAATGTTAATTTTCTGATCATTCGTGGTATTTAACACTGGTAAAATGTGGTAATTTTTAAAACGAATCAACACACATCTTTGGTATAAATTATTGAGTATTTTTGGCCAGCAACATAGAATATTTACAATCATATGTAATATACTTTATTTTCATGCAATAACAAAAGAATCTAATATAAAAGCTAACAACAAGCAATACATATAAAGCATCATAAAATGTTTACCTCAATATAATATATAAATAGCATGCAAGACTAAAAGGAAAATAAAAACACGCAAGAAATATTTAACGTTTAAGTTTGGTAATAAGCTTTTTGGTAACTTTTCACTACGGACAACACACAAGCGTTCCTAAACATACCCTAAATGTTGCTCAGAAATAGGTTTACTTAGAACACTAGGGACATCCCTTTCAGCCTCAGTTGTATCAACTTTTTCATTTTTATCAAACTCATCCAGCTTAAGTGAAGGAAGAGATAAGTTCTTTTGTCTGTGCAAGGATCGTGGAGAAACTGATGGCAAGGTTCGTGATTCGCTGAACCTAGTTTGATTGACAATCGGTTTTCCATTACAATTGCAATTTGGTATTTTGCATATCGGTTTTAAAGGTTTGTCCAAACCTTTGACAGGTACTGGCGCATCTCTTTTGAGGTGCGCTTTCCACTCTGGTGTCTCGTCGGTCTTTTCCGGTTCATTTTGAAAGAATACAGACGCTGGTCGGAATTGTTCCGTTACTGGCATGACAGAGGTCGCTCTCTGAGAATTAGTTACAGGTAATTTGAAAGAATTTTCTAGAACGCTGTATGGTCTGAACGACTGAGGTTTAGGTAAATTGCTTGTGTGACCATAAACGACCTCAGGGCTAACATTGACGGAGTTATTCATCCTAGCAGTCTTCATTCTTTGATAGTACTTCTGTCTCTCGTCATATGGATAGCTAGCAAATGTATGTCTATTTCTGTTGCTAGGGTAAGGGTTAGGAACGCTGTACATATTGTTAGGCATGCATGGGGTTAGAGTTTCGGAGTAGTAGTATGGGACCACATGATTTCTGTTGGCGTCATACACTTGATCGTGACGTTTAATGCTTGTTATGTTAGAGTTAGATGAAGGCATGTTTTGTGGCGAACGGATTGTTCTTTGAGGGGATTGGGATTGGCCGTAGTAGTTGATGGGAGGGGAGATTGGGTAGAAGGCTGGGTAAGGAGATGGGGGGATTGGGAAGTATATATCCGACACCATTTCAACGTGCTACACCGCCGCAAGACAGAACAGAAAGAAATAGGTTAATAAAACATCTTACGCGACTTAACAATATGAAAGATGGTATTAATTCCTTTACATTCCTTAGTTGGCAAAGTAAGTAATGGCTACCCAAATACACATACAGTTTACCAAATGCACCAAACTGCCCACATCAAGCAACCTTCTCGAAGCATGATGTTTTACTGCCGCGATAGATTAATGTCAACATGAATACAATAAATTGAAACAGAAATTATATTAGTTCCATTGACCCATGAACAGACGAAATAGATAAAATTAAGCTTGTGTACAATAATGTGCACCTAACCTTAAGTTGTGCAAAGTGTGTATATGTGCCGTGGAATTATTGTGAATACCAGTACATAATATTAAATAGCCAGTAATCCAAAAGGACATATAAACATTAATTTGGAATTCACAAATAATATATCTTTTAAAGGTAGTTAAATATTATATAATAAAGTTTTATCAATATAACTACAAATAATAAGCAATAAAATCAATAATAGAAATTGTTTTCGTTTGCATTATGTGTTCGCGTGTTATATAATAGACAAATGTACTTCAAATCTAGTTTTAAATTATAATAATTATTTTTAACTTGATATTTTTTTTTTATAGGATAAGGGTGACAAACGAGCACACAGTCCACCTGATGGCAAGTGGTTGCTGCGGCCCATAGACATCTACATCTATCCTCGTTTGCGAATCAAAATGCAGATGCGTTGTCACCCGTGAGGACTAAGATGGAATGCCTCATTTCCAGTAAAAAGGGCCTCCGGCCACCTGCACTCACCAAGCGAAACGCAGAGGTAAACCTCTACTTCACGCTGGTATTCTGTGAGGTCGTGGTACCACCCCGGTTCGAGCCGGCCCATCCGTGCGACAGCAAATGCCGCCACTTGGCTCTACCACTGTTAAAAATAATAACTGATACCACAGTTACTAATAGTTAATAATAATAACTGCATCAAAGCAGCCGTTGAAAACGTTGAACTAATCCTTAATTAAGACTACATTTTAATGTTCTAATATGAACATCGAAAACAAAACTTATTCACATCTTTGTTGACAAACCTTAGGGTAATCACTTACATATGTATGCATGACAAATACTACAATATATATATATAGGTGTGTGTGTGTGTATATATATATATATATATATATATATATATATATATATATATATATATATATATATATAAACATCAACAGAGATGTGGAAAAGTTTAACGTAAATGTGTGTGTCACACCTTGAAAACAAAAGCAGTAAGTATATTTATCTAGCGATTTTTGTATGTAATTAGAATGTAATTACAGGTAATCCTCTACTTATTTCACTTTATTATTTGATGATGTTATTTTCTTTTCTTTTACCATAAATACTAAAGTATTAAACTGCAATAAAATTTCTTTGAAGAAAATATTATACAAAGTCGGTACAAGTGGTGATTGTGAGAAGATTTCAGTAGGGCTTGTGATGCATAAGTTAATCCTCACCTTTGTTTCTGACACCCAGAACTTCTGCTGGTCGGTCCTCTGTATGAGTTCGACAAGTTTACTGAACCAGGTATTCAGGTTGGCCTCGCTGAGCGTAATGGTGTGTGTAAACACGTGGCCCCACACGCGCTCCATATGCTGGCATTGTTCTAGGAGTTTCTTCGAAGATTTGTGCGCCGATCTGAGTGAAATACAAGTAAAAATAAAATGAATATGATTGCAATTTAGTCTACCCGTACTATCGTCTTCGCATTAAGAGACTATTGGCAAATTTATGAATTCGTTCAGAGATCGATTTAGATTAGAGACGTGTGGTTGCGGCGGCGTAAAGGAATCCACCATCCCATTTCGTACTGTGGGTTTCGCAAGTGGCGACTTTGGGAAATACCAGCAGACATTATGGCTTACGTTATATGGCGGTATAACTTAATGAATGTCCTCCAGACCGCATTTCGGTCACGGCGGCCAGCCTCAACGGAGACTAGCCATCTGCACAGAACAGGATTATAATGCCCAATTGTTTGCTTGAGGACAGGTGCACTCTCTGTTCCCTCACTCTCATAGTCTACTGGAAAGGTAAACCGACATGATTGAAGAGAGATCAGGCGCAGGACCAACGGCTTTACGAGCTTTCCAAGGCTTGGGGATGAAATTCAGCCAACTTCCTAACTCCGGGCAGATACTGAGAGTGTATTGATGAAACAACTCAATAACTGATTTTTGACCCAACCTTATGTTCAGCAGTAGCACTAGATCAACGAGTCTGTCGAATCATCTTGTTTACTCACTCAAAATACCCAGAACGGCGAAGGCACCAGCGTCTAAGATACGAAACATCTCTCATCTCTGCGGTGACGCAGTGTCAGATGTGTCGATCGTAGATAGAAACGTAACGATTAAAACCTCTCAAATTCTCCCTAGAAATGTGTGAAATTGGTTCGAAAGCGATATATCATCATATTGATTTGTTCTCAACATATGCAAAACGAAAAATTTACTAACATACACTCACACTATAAATAAAGCATTTTCTAATTACACCTTTGGTTAACTTTTTTTATGTAGAATAAGGGTGGCGAACGAGCACACAGACCGCCCGGTCGAGCCAACCCATTTGTGCTACAATCATAATATAGCTGCAGCATGGCTCTATCACGTGTAAACTATACTGACTTACAGGGTCCGTTGTTAAATAGAAAACTCAAATGTATATTATGAGCATTTTAGGCCAGTACGCTCCTTTTCAAAGAACGAAATTCCAATTACGCGTCCTATTTGTAAAAGCTCTATTAAGAGAGATGTGTAAGTTTTACTAGCGATTTTTATGACAATAATATTAAAGATATGAATATGACGGCACCTGCACCGTTGCAGGTGCGGCGGTGTCGGTTTACCTAGACAGAATTCTTGTAAACGACACGTGTACCGCACACCTGCGGCATTGCACCTGCGGTGCCGCCCGTCCTGCTTGTATAAAACGGACGGAGCGGCCGCCGTTAAGACAGTCTTGGCTCTAACGTGGAACGGTCCACTTGTCGTATTCCGTTACTAGTTTATCGTTGACTCGTTAGATAATTAATTCGTGTAAACGAATTAATTACTATTCCAACTACAAAATTAGTCTCTGTACTATACTCAATTACCCTTTCTACAAATATTTTATCGTTTGCCTCTATGCATTCTTATACCATTCATCAATGTTGATTAGATGTGCGCACGCCCGTAAATGAGAGCACAGATAGGAATATGAGGCATTGCAACATATTCCGAGCATAGCTAGTAACAAAGAAACTGATTGTGAGGCATCCCATTTTAGTCCTACAGGATTGTGACACTGCATCTGTGGTCGTCTTTATATGAAATTGGTTACAAGCGTGTATGGTCTGCAGCAACTAATTTCCATCAGTTGTATTAGCTTTTCCTCTGAAATATTGTAAATAAAAAACTTACTTAGGCAACCCGGCTCTCAACTGCTTGATTATGTGCTTATTGTCGGCCTTCAAGAATATCACGATGGGGTAAAACTGAGCATAGTTTAGTCGATCCACCGCATTGGGTGTTATGTCGAGTAGTGCGTGCTTCCCTCGCTCCATTATGCTCCTGATGCTTGAGAGCCTAATGATGCCCGACGATTTTGTTTTACTGTCTTCTAATGCGCTGTCCATTTCTGTTATTACAAAAAAAAATACAAGGTTAGCGGCAGTACCTATACGGTGCGCGTATAAGTACTACCAACTATGATAATTGAGTAAAACTGTAATTGTCAAAAAATTCATGTATTGTATGTATTGGCAATGATCTTGAAGAACCTACAACTAATGGGGAACCTCGCACTGACAAGTGCAGTATTGGGCCTCCTCTAGTGACTACGTGCATATTTTATTAGGGAATGACTATCTAGTAAAACATGCACATTCAGGACCGTACTTAGTGGGAATTAATAGAGGAGGCTTATGTTTAGCAGAGAATTGTGGTAGGCTGATGATGATGTGGCAGCGTAAGAGAGTCCATCACTCAGTCGGCTTTGCGAAATGCCAGAAAGATCTCATGGTTTCCGATAGAGGGCGGTATATCCATCTCATTTACGCCAGGCGTAAAATGTCGGGGAGCAGCATCTAAGGTGAGAGACGTGTTGTACTGCAATGGGTAATCCGCCTGCCGATCGTAATGATTTTGATCAACAATGCATTGATGAGCCACTCTGATAAAATACTAGGTCACGAAACGAGGGAAGTTTCTTCTGCGCTCTTATAGATGGCGTTGGGATTATAAATTACTGAAAAACACACTAGAGGGCGCTATCAAGTAGGTTCAGTATTATTTCGTACATATTTCCATAAAATTAAAAGGAAATGTATTTAATTGCTTTGTTTTAAATAACATATTAATAACTAATAACTGATAAAATAGTGATGGATGGTCAGGCTTCCTCACTATATTTTTCTTCACCGCTGAACACGTAGTAAATCTGCACTTAAAATATACTAACAATGTCATTGGTGCTGGGGGGGATCGGACCCGGCTTGCTTACGTACTGTGAAATTTACTTAGCCCTTGAGCTACCACGACTCCTGATTACAACTGCGGTTGCAACCGGGGTGGTCGGGCAGCAGGCGGCTGCAACCCCACAACACACGTGCCCCAAGTGTGTTAACTATGATAACTATGGGGGAGGCTATGATAGCTATGTTCAGCAGTGGACTTTTGACAGGCTGTAATTAACCATGAGATAAAAAACAATGTCCTCTAGATAAAGTTTTGGTCGGCCGGTCTCCACGGAGACTACTAGTGATTTTACGCATCTCGCAGGATTATAGGGCCCGAGTGCGCAAGCAATGGTCAAGCACGCTCTGTGTAAGCCCAGAGAGAGCTCAGGCACAGGACCTATAGCACACAGGTTTTATGTGCTTTATGAGGCATGGGGGTGAAACACCGCCAACGTCCTGACTCTGTGTAGCTATTGAGAATTTCTTGACAGAAAAACAAAATAACAAATTTTGCCCCGAATCGGGATTCGAACCCGAGACCTCATGAACAGCCGTCGCGTTTACGACCGTTAGACCAACGCGACAGTATGATCCATGACAATGCTACTGGCTACCGGTGTCATGTGAGTACCGAGGGAAACAATTCAGGAGATGGGCAGCAGCGTCTGCATACTAATGGCTAAAAATAAAAAACTGCGCGTGCCAACCCGCTTGTCAGGCGTGACATACTATCTACTTATTTACTGTACTTTTTGCTCAAAAGCACCCCCAACGTCGGAAATTAAAAAAAGAAAATTAAACGCGATAAAATCCGTAAAAATAGTTATTTTAATTAATTTTTCTTCACCGTTTGCCTATATTACTTATTCTGAACCTTCTCTGCAAATATCTAATCCTCTCTCCGCACGAAAGCCGCCGCGCGTAGCGCCACGCGCTCGTACGAGAGAGAGCGAGAAAGAGAAGGAGAGAGAAGGAGAATGCGACTGACTGGGCGTGGCGAAGCAGTCGGGGTGGTCGGCCAGCAGGCGGTCGCGCGCCAGGTCGGCGGCGGCGCCCAGCACGATGACGGGGCGCACGAAGCCCGCCGCGCGCAGCGCCACGCGCTCGTACGAGAGAGAGCGAGAAGGAGAAGGAGAGAGAAGGAGAATGCGACTGACTGGGCGTGGCGAAGCAGTCGGGGTGGTCGGCCAGCAGGCGGTCGCGCGCCAGGTCGGCGGCGGCGCCCAGCACGATGACGGGGCGCACGAAGCCCGCCGCGCGCAGCGCCACGCGCTCGTACGAGAGAGAGCGAGAAGGAGAAGGAGAGAGAAGGAGAATGCGACTGACTGGGCGTGGCGAAGCAGTCGGGGTGGTCGGCCAGCAGGCGGTCGCGCGCCAGGTCGGCGGCGGCGCCCAGCACGATGACGGGGCGCACGAAGCCCGCCGCGCGCAGCGCCACGCGCTCGTACGCCGGGAACTTGCTGATGCTGTCCGACAGCACCACCTCGTCCCAGTGCTCCTGCGGACCGCACACCCGTCACCCATCACCAACCACAAACAATACAACACACTTTAGGATTTTGACGGCACCTTGACCGGATTTTGTGTCGGCGCATGGGAACTACGTAAACAAGTGCCCAGATGTTAATATAAATCTCTAATTATTTTGTCCCCTTAGGTGCCTTAAGAAGTTGAGTTGTTTTCTTTAGTTATAGACTTTAACGACTTTTTAAGGCCAACTATGTTATAAAAAATTCCGGCAGAAAAATTATCGCGTGTGAAGGCGCTGCTCTGTGCATACTTTTTATATCTTTTTTTTTTTGTATAGAATGAGGGTAACAAACGAACACACAGTACACCTAATGGTAAGTGGATACTGTGGCCCACATACATTTACATTTTTTTATCGATTAAGAATCAAATTGCAGATGCGTTGTCATGCCTGAGTACTACGATAAAATGCCTCATTTCCAGTAAAAAGGGTCTCCTGATGTCTACATTCATTCACCATACGAAACACAGCGGCATTAAGGTGCTATTTTACGCTGATAGTCTAATAACGTGGTGCTAGTCCGGTCAAGCCGACCGAGCCGATTTGTGCTACAACCACCTAGCACCAGTGTGGCTCTACCACGTAAAAAACGTCTTGGCACTAGGCACCACACACCGTTACAAAATCCGAAGACACTAATCACATTTAATTACAAAGATAATATATATATATATATATATATATATATATATATATATATATATATATATATATATATATATATATATATATATATATATATATATATATATATATATGCAAAGAAAAAGTTAAAGATACAGCCTATATAATAGTACGTCTCACTACTGAGTACAGGCCTCCTCTCTCTTTTGAGAGGGTTTTAGGGCAAGTAATGACATATTGGTGATAAATAACATTTCATCGAATGTCAGAGTTAACGTTTGTTTGATTTATTACTTTTTTCAAAGGTTATATTTATTAAATGAAGATGTTAAGTTTTCTAAATCGTTTATGTAGGTAGACATACCGTATATTAATTTTCATTAAATTTTAGTTACGGCAATAACGAAATTTCTAGAAGTGTAGTTCTGTAGAGCGGCGCGTGTTTAAAAGTTTTTAATACAAAATTTTATTTTATAAAATTGAAGTGACAAACACAGTTACAGTCCACCTCATGGTAAATGCTACTGCAGCTAATGGAAACTTGCAACCAACTTTAAATAAAAAAGACTTCACATGCGTTGTCACTTCTGAAAGGATGGAATGATTCACAGCAATATACGATCTTTATACTCTTTATACCGAAACACAGCAATGTTGTGCTGCTTGGCGGCAGGTACAGGTAAAACGTTGATACCTATTTATAAAAGCTAGCTGTCCATCGCGACTTCGTCCGCGTGGAATTTACTACGATTTCATGGGTTTTAATTTTTTTGCGTGGAACCCTAATTCTTTTTTTAAATAAAATTATCCTAAGTTACTCCTTATAACATCTGCTATCTGCCAGTGCCGTAGCCGGAACAAACAGACAGACAAAAATTTTAAAAATAGTTTTTTGTTATTAGTACCGTACATACTTTCATATGTATTTTGTTCGGTGAAACCGAACACCTTTGTCAGCAATTGGCGCAACGCACTTTCGTTACGCAACAGTGGCGGGTGCATTCATAACAATTTATTAACATTTTCGTAACTGTTTTAAATAAAGTAATTATTTACTATTTTGGAACGTTATCAATTCAACATACTTAAACAAACAGACACAACTCCGACACATTTAGTAAAAAGTTGTTATTTTAACATTACAAACAGACACTTCAATTTTATTTATTTGTATAGATGAATATATGGCATGTCTACCTACGTAAACGATTTAGAAAACTTAACATCTCCATTTAATAAATATAACCTTTGCAATAAAAATGTAATGAATCAAATAAACGTTAACTCTGACTTCGATGAAATTAAATAGTACGAAAACAGGGTGAAATAAAAAGAATGTATGAATATTGCTCACCTTTCCTAGACTTTTGGTCCGTCGATGTGTAGAACGACGTCGACGAAAGAAGTAGTGCTTGGTATCGTTGCCAGACATCTCCTTCTTGGTGGCGTTGAACTGCGCCGTTGCCAGTTCCTCGGCTCGCGCTTTGTTAGGTATTATGCCCTTTTGCACTTCTTGATTGCTGCGACCTAATATCATCGAAAATACAGTTAAAATATAATCATCAACATTACTCCTAGTCAATTTTGAAAATACCCCTCTTGCAGACACAAAGAAAAAGTCTATTCTTATTTTTAATATTTTTTAAAAGACCGCGGTTTGGCCTAGGCCTGCTTTCAAACCTGAATGGGTTTTAAGCCACCGGGCTGTCCCAATGAGTGTGAGCGGTTTAACAAATATCTTGGAAATATTTTTAAGTAAGACTAGTTAAACAGAAACCAAAACACGTTGATTTCTTACATTTACGAACACTGCACTCCCGAAACGTCGGGAATTAAAAATAAGTAAAATTAAACGCGATAAAATCAGTAAATTACATTGTTTTCAACCGACTTCAAAAGGAGGAGATTCTCAACTCGTCGGAATCTTATTTTTTATGTATGTTCACCGATTAGTCGAAGACGCCAGAACCGATTTGGAAAATTCTTTTTTGTTTCAAGTGGTATACTTCCCAGGTGGTCCCATATAAATTTGATCAAGGGCTGACCAGTAGTGTTTGAGTTATCCTTAATAATTTATATTGAAGTCAGTTGATTTTTTTTTTTATTTTACCATTTGCATTCAATGCGAAAACATGTTGTGCGTACCTATCCTGTAGACCTGCCAGGCGCCGACCGTGCCGTTGTGCAGCGTGTCGACGACGTGGAACACGTCGCCGCTGCGGAACGACATCTCGCCGTCGCGCGGCTCCGTGTAGTGGAAGTGTGTCTTTATGTGAAATGAGTCGCCCGCTGTGAACCAACAAACTTATCTAAGACAGGCAGGCACGTAAATGTAAGCTTCATTCACCGATCTTACTTTGCCGAGGCTTTATTTAGACTTTAGATAGATAGAAAATTTATTTCTTTAAAAACGTGGTACAGTAGATTAAATACAATTATACTAACAACATAGACCAACGGATTAGTAAGCTGAAGTGGCAATGGGCCGGCCATATAGAAACCGAAGAACCGACAACCGATAGGGAAAAAAGGTTCTTGGCAGCCTCGTATCGGTAGGCGAAATTCAAGGCGACCGCCCCACTAGTTGGAGTGACGACCTGGTAAGACATGCAGGAAGTCGATGGATGCAGGTGGCTCAGGACCGTGCTTTGTGGTATTCCTTGAGGGAGGCCTATGTTCAGCAGTGGACTTGTGAAGGGCTGTAATGATGATGATGATGATACTATATAAACCAAAATTACACTTTAAAGTTATTACGATTCTTATTAAAATATACAAATTTAATGCATCTACATATTAGTATTAGATTTACGTTAGACCAAATTATATTAATTGCACGTAGCCGAATACGCACACGTACGCGTTTGTACACGTTTCTGCAGATGAATTAAAAATTATTACAAGTGTAATGTTGCTACACGTGAAAATGAAAAATATATAACTAATAATTCTGAAGAAGTCTCCTAATTATGGCCAGGCTTTCTAAGATCGTTTTTATCGAAATTTCTTGACGAAGGATATCAGACAAAATTTATAAGCACTAGCACCTATCATTGCCAAGACGGATTGTAATTTATGCATTTTGATTCGCAAACGAGGATAAATGTGATGTCTATGGGCCACAGCAGCCACTTACCATCAGGTGGACTGTGTGCTCGTTTGTCACCCTATACTATAAAAAAATTATTTAAGGCGCAGGTTGAGCAAAATGTCGCGCTAGTCGTTATTTGTGCGGTTTTTAGGAGCTATCTACTTTTTATTTAAAATATATATCAACTAATAAAAAACATATTATATTTCTACATAATCTTGATTTCATAAGAGTCATATCCATTTTTTTAAAGAAATAAATATTAAAATAATCTCCTTACAATGAAACCACATAAATGTGAAATAATTATTGATAGCATGCATCTCCTTGTAAAGTAGGTATTATTTTATTTCGCGATTTACACCAATGGATAGGCAATTTATTAATGAACATTTCTATCATAAAATTTTTTTCAAAAGACCAAAATTTGATTTTATTAAGAAATTATTTTAAAAACTGGGCGTATTCACTGCCCACGGGCTTGCTGGAGTCAGTGCAAAGAGTATAGTAATAAATAAGGAAAAAGAGAGCCCTCTTGCGAGTAAAATTGGTGCTCCTTGGAAACAGCGCCACCTGATGATTGTTACGCCAACTATAATATTTACATGTGTGTGTGTATATACCAATTCACTAACACGAGAGCACTCTGTGCGTGTGTATATGTACAATGCTCTTTGCCTACCCTCACATTCAATATTCTATATATTTTAAACTTATATTACTATTTCCATTCCAATTTTCTACGAATGTAGAAATTACATTCTACATTCGTAAAAAATTGAAATGGAAATAGTAATAAATGAATATAATAGGTACATATTGGAATTTATAAAAATTTAATAACGCAATGCTTAAAGAGTAAGATTAAAGTTAACAATTAGCTATGCATTCATACATAAGTAGAAAATTGGAATGGCACACGGTTAATTTGACCAAACAGAAATAAAACAATTATTTTCATAGAGATTTAAATATATTATTAACAGTTATTAGATACACAGAAATAAACTTGGGCACTCAATTTTAGATGATTATGGAAGCATCTTAGAACACACCGTTTTCAGCAACCCATTATTATTCGTAAAACATTTTCATTAAGTAAAACGACTCTAATAAATCACCATAAACTAAATATTCACTGGCTAGTAATACCACACTTAAGTAATTGTTCTACGAAATACGAAATTAACTAAATCGACATCAAACTTTTGAATTTGGCTTAGAAAAGTTAAACAAAATGAACTCGATTCACTTTGAAAATGGTTTGGAACATTCCCGTTTAAAATAATATCTAATTGATGAAAAATTAACTTTGAAACTTTTTCTTTTTTAATTTCATAAAAATATGTAATAATTTAGGTAATTTTTTCGCAACAGCAGATACAGATACATTTATATTTTCGGCTACAGAGCTTGTGGTACAGACTAATAATTTCAATCGAACATAAATATAATCAGAACGTATAATTTATATGTACTTTATAAATCATGGATTAAACAACTTTTATTTGTCATGCATACATATTACAAAATATATAGTTTATAATTTATAAGATAAGTAAAAATAATTTTAATGGACAGGGGACAAAGATATTAAAGCCATCTAGTGAGTATTAAACTAACTAAACTGAGGAAATTATGACCCGTATCATACACTTGATGGCGTTACTTTCTATGGCCAAATGCATTACTATGGAACTGTACCCCCCTGAGTCAGTGAAACAGAGTACTTTTTTATATAGGAAAGTCAGTGAGCGCTAAGCTCTTGAAGGTGAAGCTCGTGTCGTTTGTCACAGCGTCGGGCAGCGCACATGCTCGCTAACGTTATCTTATCAATCGATAATATTATTATTACTTATTAGGTTATTTATAGTTAGTATTATTTGTTTGTTTTGGGTATAATTTCTCGTATTAGTTATACATATATTTGTTGTGTTTTTTACTGCGCTATGAAGCTTTTTGCGTGTATATTCTTTGAAGTAAATCCAAATAAAAAAATGAAGCACCATTAGCATGCAAGGTTCGAATCCATAATTAACATTTCGACAAATATTATAATTTACACTATAAAAGGCTAATTCAATATTATCAGTATAGTATACAGTTAAAAATAATCCTAATACAATATCTTAGTAGGTATAGTATATAGTATTTCAACTTTAAAAATTCCAGCGATTTTAATTAGGGCACAATATTTTTAAACATTTGTTTTAATCGATAGGTTATTTATGGACAAATGTAATGAACATTTATTTCAAATCAAATTATTTCAAGAACAATTTTAAAAACGACGATAAGCAAAAAAAGTCGTTATGGCAGGCCTCTGTCCCTCTTGCTACCTGCGTGAAATAATTACCTACAATCGCGAGCTGCCCCAGGGGTAGATCGCAGTCGGGGCTAGCGCGCTTTATACGATTGAATGTTTATTTTTAGGGTTCCGTACCTCAAAAGGAAAAAACGGAACCCTTATAGGGTCACTTTGTTGTCCTTCTGTCTGTCTGTCTATCAAGACCCTTTTTCTCAGGAACGCGTAGAGGTATCAAGCTGAAATTTATATCAAATACTCAAGTCTACTGTCCCTTGGGGTTATGAAAAAATCAAACTTCTAAGCCAACGCAATCAAAAGATACAGCCGTTTATGCCGCAAATTTTCGATATTCGCAAGGGAATCAAATGTCAAAACCTACAGGGTACTTCCCGTGAACTGAGAATCTTAAAATTTGGCACGAAGCAACGTATTATAGCACAGATAAAGGAAAAATTGCGAAAAGCATAAATTTTTAGTTACATCATATAATAAAAATATTTTTAATAATTTTAAACTCACTGAAAGAAGATGTAGTGACAAAAATTGAGAAAGGTATGCTGAGATGGTTTGGCCACGTCGAGAGAATGAATGAAGAACGATTGACGAAAAAAGTGTATAAGGCGAGTGTGAATGAAAGTGTTGGAAGGGGTAGACCTAGGCGGACATTTCTAGACCAAATTGGGGACGTCTTGAAAAAAGGCCAGGTTAAGAGTACCCTAAACCGTAGAGCATGTATGAAGGGAATAATGAAAGTGGACGAAGCGAAACAAGTATGTAAGGATCGTAGCAAGTGGAAAGAAGTGGTCTCTGCCTACCCCTACGGGAAAGAGGCGTGATTATATGTATGTATGTATGTAAACTCATATACCTACGGATTTCTTCGGAACCCTCGGTGCGCGAGTCCGACTCGCACTTGGCTGGTTTTTTTTAACGCTGTTTACGTAAATATCTTTTTGTAAATACTTGTTGAAATACTCGTTGAAATAGTTTTTGTTTAGTGTTTAGTATATTTAATTGTAGGATAAAATAGTTGAAAAAGTTTTAATGTAATTTAAGAATAATATATATGTATTTTACCTATCTATTTGATACATTATAATAGCAAAACGTCGTTCCTACTATAATTGTTGCGGGGATGAATACTTAATAAGCAATTAAAAGGATTCAGAAATATCATTTTTTGAGTTAACGAAGGATAATGAAAGGTAAATTTATTTAATTTTTTTGTTAGATAGGTACTTATAGCGAAAAAATAATGAAGTAAGAATTTGACTACTGAAGTAATACCTAAGTACTTTATTACAAAACTTAGTTGAAATTTACTTCACTACCCAAATACCTACTTACTCGTATTTGTAATTAAAATATTTTAAGTTATAATAGCACAAAATACTGAAGTTAAAACTTTGTTTACAAGAATTTAACTAAGTAGATTACGATCATATTTCTGTTCGAAATCGTATTTAGGGTTTATTTGTTGTTTACACTACCTAGGTACCTATACGAACCAAGCATCGCGATTCCCGACGAATGGCCTTGTAAGTTGCATGCGTTGGGCATTACAGAACTCACATAGTAGATAATATTGTCGATTATAGTGTGCATAGGTAATTTACCTAAGTAACTTAACATTTCATAATGTTTTTTTTTTACTCTTTATTAACAGCCCTCAGCAACGACGGAAAGTTCGTTATGACGTAGTAAGGAGAAAATGCGCAAAGTAATACGGACCCACGCGCGCAGCAATAAAGTTTTATTTAGCTTGCGTGCGCGATTTATCTGATTAATAATAACTATGTAGGCTATTAAAACGTCGGCAAGCAGTCAACATCAAAAGAGTGCAACTTCTGTACTTATTTATTCTGTGGTTTTGGCTCAAATTCCAGCCAGCCTGTACCGAATGTCGTCCTTTTGTGTACCTAATGTCAGCATAGCATAGGTTTATGCCTTTTGAGTTTTTGTTAATTTTGAATCTGCATGTTACAAGCATGTAATATGTATTAAGGCTGGCGACAACATTATTTTATTTTAATGTTTTACTACTTACTTACTGTGTTTTAGTTTAAAGCTGTTCAGTAAATTAAAGCAAATTATGATAAAATATTATCCTAGTATTCAAATCATCATCGTCATTACAACTTTACACAAGTCCACTAGGCCCACTTTCCTTGTTATGAGTTTTTCATTTATGTTCTAAGTTATAATTAGTATTACTAAGTTATAGTTTTTTGCTAAAATATAGTATATTATTTATTGTTTGCTTTTTCTTCTTTTTCAAAAAATAATTGACTACATAAGGTGTTCTTAATACACACCGAATGTCAGAGAAAAAAGCTAGTACATCTTTTGCTAAACTTTAAAATCTAAAACCAATTTTAAAACACGAATTGATCATAACTCCCTCAGCTATAAAATAAGTTATGAACTAATTAATGGTATTTATTCGAGTTTATGGCAGCCCTGATTTATATTACGTGGCTGAAGTTAACAGTGGTAGAGCCACGCGCCTTTTGCTGTCGCACGGATGGGCCGGCTCGAACCGGGGTGGTACCACGACCTCACAGAAAACCAGCGTGAAGTAGAGGTTTACCTCTGCGTTTCGCTTGGTGAGTGCAGGTGGCCGGAGGCCCTTTTTACTGGGAATGAGGCATTCCATCTTAGTCCTCACGGGTGACAACGCATCTGCATTTTGATTCGTAATCGAGGATAGATGTAGATGTCTATGGGCCGCAGCAACCACTTACCATCAGGTGGACTGTGTGTTCGTCTGTCACCCTTATCCTATAAAAAAAAAAAAGTTAGGTACTTTTTATTAGGTACGTCAAACCAAATAACAGCCGGGCGGCTGACATTATGCACTCCATACATTTCTTATATCTAATTACAGCCCCATTAATTACCACTAAAAGAAAATAAATAACTTGTAAATTGAAACAAAAATAACTGCATTACTAATTACTATGTCTATAGTCATATTCATACAACTCAAAAAGCCTATATATTAGATAATGTAAAGTAAGCATAACTTTACCGGGATCATAACTTGTCAAATAATTAGGAAATGATCGTTTTTTGTTGCGTACGTGTTTTGATTTTTAATTTAACACTGTTAGGTTTAAAACTGCGAGATTATATTTGAATAAATATACTTTCCTCTAGGTACAAAGAATTTTTTAGATGACAATATTTGTAGTTAAGAATACTAGTAACCTTATTTATGGAGTAAAAAGGCGAAAAGGCTGGAATTAGGGGCATGACTGGTATTAGGGTCATCCACCGTAATTCGGTAAAAAGTATCTAAGTAGGTATTAATATACCTACCCAGTATAACTAATCACGATAGGTACCAATGTAGGTATGATTAGATAAAAGGTACCTATCTAAATAGTTACCTACTTTTACTAAGTAAGTACTGATACCTACCCGGGCATCATTTTACAACTCAAAAGCCCCTATAACTAAACTGACCATTTATTTATTAACTCAAAACGGGACATGGGTTTATTTATACTCTAAAAACTATAACTTTATACAATTCACTGTTCACTTTAAACTAAAACAATGTTGTTCACTATAAAGTTATATTCGGTATAGACGGTAATTATTAAATACAACATATTTTTTTTAATTATTAATTACATTTGTCAGTAGATTAAATTTGCTTTAATAAAGTTGGTGATGATTTTAAATAAGAGTAAAATTCTGGTCAAGTTTTTTTATTGTTACCTTTGTTAACAACATCACATTTAGAACTGGAACCGTAAGTGTTTTTTTTTTTCAGACGTCCACAATTTATTCAAAATAGAAAAATACTCTTTCTACTGGAGCATTTGTACCAGGAAGACATAAAATACATTCGATTAAAAAAATAATGTTGAAGATTGTTGGTGCGAAAGACTTTGAATACTTCCATCCAACGAGTTACGGGACAATTTTGTGTCCTGGAGATTTGTTTGGGGACAATGGGACAGCTGACCGAGAAAAGGGACAGTTCCGTTCAAAACGAGACGTATGGTCACTTTACCTATAACCCTTATACTTCTTGTTGATTTTTGTATTACGTTTATTATAACCCTTATGTATAAATAAAAATAAATACGTATGTAGAAATAAAATTTAATAAAAATAAAAACAGACATTTTTTTCATCCTCATCAATCATTGGGGTGAGGATAATGTCAGCCAGCATAAGCAATAAGCAGGCTAAGTTACAAGATGCTCAGTTCAAAGATTAGTAGGTAGGTATGTTACTTTTCAATACATGACACGTAAAAATTAACAATAATCAAAAACCCATTTGCGAAACATCCTATTTATTTATTTATTCTTTATTGCATCAAATATTTGTACAAAAGGCGAGCTATCTATCTATTTACCTATAGCGAGTAATTATCTTTTAAACTCACAATTTTCAATGCTTCATTTTTAATATATAACTTTTTTATTTTTATAGGATAAGGGTGACAAACGAGCACACAGTCCACCTGATGGTAAGTGGTTGCTGCGGCCCATAGACATCTACATCTATCCTCGTTTGCGAATCAAAATGCAGATGCGTTGTCACCCGTGAGGACTAAGATGGAATGCCTCATTTCCAGTAAAAAGGGCCTCCGGCCACCTGCACTCACCAAGCGAAACGCAGAGGTAAACCTCTACTTCACGCTGGTATTCTGTGAGGTCGTGGTACCACCCCGGTTCGAGCCGGCCCATCCGTGCGACAGCAAAAGCTGCCGCGTGGCTCTACCACTGTTAACTAATTATAAAATCTCATAATTAGATAATATATGAGAATACATAATTCTAATATAATGCAACTTTCGGTATATTTACCGAAAGTTAATTCGGTATATTTACCGAATAAAAAAATTAAAATACATTTATTGTAGTGCGCCGTTTGTATTTCCATTTTCATAAAATAGTTTATTGATGTTGAAAAAATAATACTACGTTCGTACAGTAGGTGGCGTCTTGCTTATTTCTTACGCGATATATTGTAGCGAGAGTCGGCGGCGACCGAATGCTCAAGGTCGTTCGATAGGAGTAGCCCCTTAATAACTTATACGGGCTGTTGAAGAAGTAATGCAAAGAATAAGAAGAAAAATCAAGTTATTTATACAAGGAACAGATAAAGATACATTTTCCTATATCTACATTCTGATTCAACTCAATTTAACTTACGCGTTTGTCCACTGGCCACGGCGTTATATTCTTCCGGTGAATGCTGCACAATGAGGTCGATCCGTTCCTGTAGGCTTAGTAGGAATAGCACCGCTTCTTCCCGTGTCACTCCTTTCATTTCCATGTCGTTTACCTGACAAAAAATGAACACTCACATTAAAAAAAAAACTGTTTTTATAACAGTCTTCTGGCCCCATAAACTTCTGGATAGGTCACTTTTTAGAATAGCACAGAGTAATATCATGCATAGTTTATTATGTATTTTGTTTTAAATTATGTACTCATATGAGGTTGTTATTAGTTATTATGTAGAAAAAAATCTAAAACCATGAGAGCTAATAATTTTCTGCTCAACAGATGTCGCTAGTTGACACTGAGATAAAGTTTTTTGTTACGCAATGTAATTTAATTGAGAAGTTGGTTTTTAATAAAAGTTTATCAGTTTCTAGAGTATTATATTAATACTCAAACAATGCGTCAGTGGTTTGCTCTTTAATATTTTTGCACATTTTTAACTTTTTTTTAATTTTTCTACTTCTATGAATATCTGTGATTTAGTTTATTTTTAATCTTATTAATATAAAATATAGCTAATAGTACAGAAAGAAAGAATAAACTTTACATTTTCCGAACAAATTAACTTCCCCGCTATGAAATCTGTCAAATGATATACCTCACTTTCTAGTGGCGCCGCCCTAGTGGCAGAAAATCGTGGATGATTTTCATTTTAAAAAAACTTTCGATTTAGTGACTATTCGAAAGTTTTTTATGGACTAAAAACTAGACTGATTAAAACAATTAATAAAAATGTCATATTAATTTTTCCTTTTACGAGGGCTGCACTAAAAGTATCGGGAATGGAATATTTTCACTGTTCCTGTCATATTAAAATCTTTTTAATTGAAAACTCCTTGGTTTTAAGAATCGAATACGATTTCTTTATTCAAAAAAAGATTCTCGGTCTTGTCACAAGGTTGTGTCAAACTTGTTTAGTCGTTGAGAAAATGGAATTGACTCGAGAAAATTCAAGAGCGATGATTTATTATGACTTTCGAAGTGGTTTAACACAAAAACAGTGTGTTGACCGGATGATTTCTGCATTTGGTGATTAAGCCCCATCCAAAACCACAATTTATCGCTGGTTTGCTGAATTTCAACGTGGACGTGCCAAGCTCAGTGATGATCCCCGCAAGGTCGTACAAAAACTGCAGTCACCCAAGAAAACGTTGATGCTGTTCGTAAGCTTATTGAGGAAGATCGACATGTGACATACCGCGAAATTCAGGCAACTTTAGAATAGAATAATTTTTTATTCAATATAGATCACATGTGTAATTCTTATTGAAAGTCATTTTTTACTTTACCACTTTAGACATTGGCATGAGTCAAATACAAATAATCTTGCATGGACAATTAGGTGTAAAAAAGTTGTTAGGTGTAAAAAAGAAGTTCCCGATGGATACCGCATTCGCTCTGTGAAGAGCAAAAAGCGGCTCTCGTTACTTGGTGCGTCAGAACTCTCGAAAGATTCCACGCAGGATCCTCAAATGCTGTATACAACATCGTATCAGGTGACGAATCCTGGATATACGCGTACGAATCCGAAACAAAAAACCAGTCACGAGTTTGGGTGTTCGAAAATGAGTTAAAGCCAACAAAAATTGTTTGTTCACGGAGTGTTGCAAAAAAAAATGGTGGCCACGTTTGTCTCCAAAACCGGCCATGTTACGACTATTCCTCTTGAGGAACAAAGAACGGTTAATGCAGAATGGTATTCTAGCATTTGTTTGCCACAGGTCGTTTCTGAACTCCGTAAAGAGAACTGCAACCGCCGCATCATCTCACACCGCACAAAGAACAAAAGAGTTTTTAGAGCAAGAAAACAGAATTATTAGACCATCCGCCGTTCAGCCCCGACCTAAGCCCTAATGATTTCTATACTTTCCCTAAAATAAAGAATAAATTGCGTGGACAGAGATTTTCATCACCTGAAGAAGCTGTGGACGCCTACAAAACGGCCATTTTGGAGACCCCAACTTCCGAATGGAATGGTTGCTTCAATGATTGGTTCCATCGTATGGAAAATGTGTCAAATTTAGCGGAGAATACTTAGAAAAGCAATAAATACATTTTTAAATAGTAATGTTGTGTCACTTCCTTGATTCCCGAAATTTCAGTGCCGCCCTCGTATCGAGCAACATTAAATACATAAATAAATTACACATACTAACTTTAAGTATTTTATCAGCAGGCTGTAGCCCCTGCAGTGCAGCGGGGCTCGTCGGCTGGACTCCGGACACGAAGACCCCGGATCGATTACCGCCACAAAGACGCAGCCCCACTGAACCCTCCTTTTGAAAGCTTATTAGTCGCGGCTCACTTCTGTCAATTAACAAATATTTTGAGTTAATTACTACATTAATTTTCACTTTACTCCTTCTTCATCATCATCTGGTAAGTACCGCATGCTACGCTACTGAATAAAACCGAAACAATTTTTTTTAATAGCGACAGTTGTTTTTGGCACTGACAAAGGTTTGCAAACATTTTTTAAGTTTGTATTGTAAGTATTGTAAGTAATATCACTATTATCAAAACATTAGAACTATATTCATCACCATCATCACTACAAGTACACAGCTGGATACAAGCCAACTCCAAAGAGGGCCAGAAAACAAGCATGCCTTACTTGGTCGCATGCACGTCTTACTAGATCGTCCTCGCGGCCTTACAGGCCACCTGCCTTGAGACCGGTGAAGCTGTAAAAGCCAAAACGGCTAACAGCATTAACATTATTAGAAACCAGAGACTTAGTGGGAAGCCACCCCACGATTCGCTAAGATACCAGTACTTCACTATACTTAGTAATATTTAACTTCCCAGGAAAAGAAGTTATTGTAATGAATTCGATTTTCTCGTTTCTGGAGTGGGTAAGTTACCTAAAGAAGGCAGAAAATAGTCCTACCAGATGGTAGGACTACTGGTAGGACTATTTTCGGCCTAGAAGTTCTTCTAGGTTTTTATAAAGGGGCAAACGGGCATGCTCACCTGAAGGTAAGTGACTACCGCCGCCCATGAACAACTGCAACACCAGAATAATTTCAGATGCGTTGCCGGCCTTTTAAAAAAGAGTAGACTCTTTTCTTGAAGGTCCCTAAGTCATATCGGCCCGGAAAAATCGCTGGTGGTAGTCGATTCCACAAGGAAGTCGTGCAAGGAAGAAAACTTTTATATAGAGAGATATAATACTTTGGTATAGCGAGATTTGTCGCGCTGTGCGACAAAACTGTGGGGGGTACTACTCTCTTACCTATTTTGTCACCAAGCAGTGCGTTCACTGTTGTGTTACTTTTATTAAGGGGATAGAGAGTCAGTATAATTAGAGGCTGAAAGTAATTCAATTTTAATGCTTAGAGGTGACGACGCAGAGTGAAGTAATTCTTTGTACATATATAATTAGAACAATTAATTGGCACTTACGGTGGTTTGTTCCTTTGATTTGTCATTCCATCTTCTTCGTACAGTTGTCTTCGACTAGAGTAATAATCTGGAAACAAAACATTATTTCTCTATGAGGTCCCGTCTTTGTTAGATACGGGGGTGTAACCGTGAAGTGGCTGTGTAAGAATATCCACTAACTCATATCGTCCCGAGGGTGTCGTAAGAGAGCATCTTCAAAGCATCTTCCTGATAAATACTCAAAATAATATAAAATTGCGGTTGCCGACCCGCTTGCCGAGGGTGACAACTATGGCAAAATCCCTCCTTGAGGCAATCTTTGAGGGAATGGAATGGTGTCAAATATGTAGGTTTTGACAGAGCAGCTTGGTGGCAAAAACATGTGAGCGCATGGTACCAATCAAAACAGACTCCTAAGATTAAAAGACGGATCTGTAGCGTAGTCGCAAACATTTATTTATAGCGCTGCAAGGCCGCGGGTTCGAGTCCCGCACGGTATAAATGTTTGCGTGGTCTACAAATCATCGTTCCGGGGTGCGATTTGTGTCGTGCAGTTTATGTATGTCAACCGCCTTCACGATACAAGAGAAAATCTTACAGAGGGGATAACGATTATTTAAAAAAAATTGTCTTCGGCGTTGACTAAAACTCAGTGTTATTGTTTTCATTACTTATTTGATAAGTGAAAATCAATTTTTCCATTTGTTTCTAAATGTTTATTGTTATTCGTTTTTATTCAGTTTTACTATCACTTAAATACTTTATTTTGGAAGGTTTCCATAACAAATTAAATAGGAAATGCATACATTGTGTGAGGATATTAGACAGTTAGAGTTGTGTAATTAAGACGTAAAACATAACACCTCACACTCACTCACACAGACCCTAGTGAGTGAGCCTTCTTTCTTTGAAATTTATGTTGGGATCGCCAACCACCAATCGTCTCACTTCGGAACAGCGTCGGTCATCACTCGGTAAGTCGATAGTCAGCCATGTCAGTATGTACTCTTTCAAATTAACCAACATGTAGACTTTCGCACTCGCCACGTATCAATTTGCCTACGCTCGCGTTGGTTGAGGCTTTGCCAACATGTATTGCCGGCTCTAATACGACCATTTTAGGTGGTATTGATGTAGGTGCTTCTAGTTAATACTGCAGACTTACCGTCGCTGCGGGGAGGCGGGGGGCGCGGCGGCTGGTCCACTTCGTTGCGCCGCTCGGCGCCGCGCACGGGCGCCGCCACGTACACGTTCTGTCCGCCGCCGCCGCCGCCGCCGCCCACGTACGACAGAGACTCCGCCCCGTACGTGTGCGGCGACGCCTCTGCGGAAGGACACATAGGTACGTAGGTACTTTCTTTTCTTACTTTATATAAATAAGAACACTCGAGCACACTGTCCATTTAATAAGTTTTTTTTAAATACTAGCAATGCTATTAAACATTACTAATATTCCCTTTAACCACTTCTGGTAAGCTTAAAATCCTTGTGTTAGAAGTGGTTCACGACAGATAGTCGAATGGCGGATTCAAACCCACGACCTATCGAGTTCGCGGTTAGCGCCCTGCGATTAGGCTACTGACGCTTTTTTGAGTTTTTTGTACGTGGTTGGTGTTATCCATAGACACGTACGTCTATCCTCGATTAAGAATATAAGATGAATTGTTTTTATCTACGTCACCATTAGAAAAATAATCCGGTTATCGTCACTAACATTATCGGTTACAACCTATTAAAAGTGGTCTCCCCATAGATTGTCTCTTAGGGATTTTCTCTTGGCTATAGTTACCAACCGCAGTGTTGACAACCGCAGTTTTTTTAAAACTGTTGTTATTAGGAAGCTGCTGTCGTCCATCTTCTGGTTTACTTCCCTCTGTCGCCTCTTACGACACCCACAGTTCGATATGAGATAGTTGATATTCTTGTTCATATTTACAATCAGAGAAAAATTTAAATAAATTAGGAAGCTATTAAAAAGTCCTTGCTTCAGCCATGCCTAATACCGAATTTTCCCGATTTCGTCAAGCCATATTTTTCGAATAATAGAATAGATTGAATACAGTACGTGAGGGTAATATGGTCACCCGGTTAATATGGTCTCTTTCTTATAACTCAAAAACAGCCTTGTTTGCATGGATGGGTCTATGATACGATAGCTCTTCATCAGTCAATCAAATAATAAAAGGTCATAAGGCGCTGCTTTATCAACGTAATTTTGATAGTCGACGTCGAGTAAATATTTTAGTCAATTTTAGTATTGAGTAATGTAATAATTTTTCTTTAAATTAATTTTTCGAAGTGTTCCTAATTATTGCCAAAGCTTGTTTGCTATTTTTTTTTCTTAATATATTAGTTATAGCATACGGCTTTGTTATTTTGTCTCTGTTCCCCTTCTAGTTTTGTTTTTATAGGGCGGCAAACTTAAGGTGACTATATTACACTCACGTACTTATTTATATAGAAGATATAGAAGTTATAGTATAGTTAAGTTAAAGTATTATGGTAGTTAAGTTGAAGTAACCGTAACTTAGTGCGCAATGTATTCGTTTCGTAATGCCCATCTAGTAGAATAAGTACATAGAAGTATTTCCATTAAATCTGTGGATGGAAGTGGCTCAGGACCGTTCTTTATGGCAATCAATAACAATAGCCTATGTTCAGCAGGGGTTAATTGTATTGATCGTAACGATGATGATAATTGAATAAAACAAAAGGCTGTCAAATGACATGAGTTATGTTGTTAAATTACTACACAATAACAATGAAACGTTCTTACCTAGACTGTTGTAATTATTCTGATAATTTCCATTCGTCACAGTCTCCTCCCTGATCAACTCTCTTGTGACGACCAGGTTTAGCCGGTCCTTGCAGGACTCAACCAACTTCTTCGCCTCTTTCAGTGTCATGGCGTCTGTCACCGGTGTGTTGTTGATCCGAGTCACCACGTCACCTTCGCAAAGACCCTGACCTGCTTGATTCAGTTGTTCTCTCGCCCTCATTGTGAGCTCTTTGACATATAACTTGCATCCTAAGACTATTCCAAAATCTGAAATAATAGCGAGTCTTAATTAATACAGATGATAGGCGGAGTATAGTTAATTTGTATAGCTTTAAAATATTAAAGATATTATACACCATAAATACGCACATATTTGCAGGTAGATGTATTTTAGAACGGTTGTAAACCGGTAGGTACAAAGATTAAAAAATTTAGGCTCTTCCAAAGTTTCAAATTAGTGCGTAGACGCCTACTTCCATAAATTAATATTATACTTAATTATGTCACAAAAACACCTATAAAGTGAACTTTTTTAATTCCAAAGAATTTCGAAATTTTATTCGTTTCGTATGGTGAGTGTAGAGAACCGGACTCCCTTTTTACTGGCAGCGAAGCATTCCATCCGTGAGTGTTTCTAGTTAGTTTGTGGTTCTATCTTAGGCCTCCGGGATGACAACACTTTTCACATTCTTAATTAACACGTTCACTGTCCGGTTTTAAAACACAATTGTAAGACAATAGCAATGACCTATATGTAGTGCACGGGACAGCGAAAGGGTTAAGGATAAATGTAGCTCTATATGGGCCACAACATCCACTTACTATCAGGTGGACTGTGTGCCCGTTTGTTACCCTTATTCTATAAACAATAATATATACCAAATTCACAAACCTGATTGACACTCACTAGGTTTCAAGGCCACCATTTTAGAAAGAAAATAAAAAGCGTATTTATTTTATTTTACAAGGTTCTGTCCGTATAATTCTAGAGTCCCTTATAATAAAATTATAAACCATTGTTGTCAAGCTCTATTTAAATGACGTGTGCACGGCTAGTGTGTTAAAGCTGAGAGACGAGAGTGCAGCGGGCGGGGCCTTCGGATGTTAAACGCACGCTCTTGCATACAGTGTAAAGTGACGGCCGCTCAATATTATAATATGCCGCACGCCCGCCAAACGCTCTTTACTCGGGCGCGGAATACTTATAAGTACAAGGTAACTCTGGTGAGGCTAAGGCGAGCAGTGCGATTGTATAAGGCCGGCCACATACATACGGAATTCCGCTTCGGGATTCCGTTTCGATATTCCGATTCGGGCTTCCGAACGCAGCAAGTTCACATAAGATCTATGACCCGCCACACACGTACGGTAGTTTTCCATTTGGAATTTTGCGGGCAAAACGGGATTCCGTATGTGTGTGGCCGACCTGTTCGGAATTCCGAAACAGAATCCCGAAACGAAATTCCGTATGTATGTGGCGGGCCTAACTCTGCAGGGCTAGCATGGACGGTAGACAATTTTTTTCGGGGAAAGGAGAAAATGTTTATCCCCTCGCTTAGTTTTATCCACCCTTCGAACATGGGCACACAAGTGGATATAATATCCACAGTAGATAAAATTGGAGATAGGCTTGGATGGATTTTTTGTATGAATATAAACTTAATCCAATCCAATGAACTAGAATAAAATTGTCCCTATCAAATGTCAAAAAAGCATAATTTTTTTTCTTTCATTTTGCTCTATGCTACGGACGTGGGATATTTGCCTACTCGTTATGTCAAACGGGGATATACTTCTCCCCGTTGCCGTGCTTTGGCATAAGGACAAGATAATTTTATCTCTTGTCAGTGGATATAATCGAGGGTTAAATTTTTTGTCCCCAGCCCATGCTGACCGTGCAGGTGGGAATCGTGATCGGCTTTGTTTGACGTTTGAGGACTGGTTTCGTTGTATAGTATAAATGTATCAGAATTGAAATTAAAGCGAACTCTTTCTCTTCTTTCTTTTTTTTAGGTTACAAAATACTATCGTGATGAAACGGAATTACGTAGAATTGCAGAATGATTCCCACGGACTAACGATTTCCACCTACCAGGCATAGGCCTGTGCCTTTAGGCCTGTGCCTTTAGACCTGTACTTTATTCTTAGGCTCAATTATTAAGTAAATGATAGAAAATTAGTCAATAGATCATCTGCCAAAGCCATTTGACACATTGTTGTTTAAGTTTTCAGTGCAGAATTTCACCTCCTTTTTAACCGAGTGTAAAACACTGTTGTTTAAGCACAGCCATCGTTTAAGCGTAATGAAAAGAAAAATATTAATATCTCGGAAGAACTCTATTTCCCTTTCTCCCGAAAGAGACCAACATGAGAATAAGATTTGTAAATGATGAGTGTAGTTACTTTTCAGTATTTACTTTTAAAATAAAGTGGTTTCTGCATGAAATATATACGTAGGTATTATGGAAGTTAAATATGTGCAATTTAATTTAGTAATAACCTATGGAAATAGATGTACCTACAAGGCTTTTCTCATAAAAACAACCTAATCGGACTCGGAGATTAACTCCATGTGCTTACCTTCTTTCTTTCCATTCCTAGTGAGCGACATTTTTATAGTAGTAGGAGCAGTAGGCGGTGGGGCTGGCGCCCGCCTCCGCACCACCAACGACACAGCAGCACCTGAATCTCGCAGCACTTGCACCGCCCGTGCATATTCCACATTCTCTAAGGGTACCCCGTTTACTGACACTATTCGATCATTTACTCTGGAATAATAAAGAAATTGAGTAAAAACAGTGACACCTACGAATTTATTGTAGAGGAAGTCGTGAATGTCGTTCGTATTAATGGACCATTCATCTTTGTCATTACTTCCCGTCTCTGGTATTTGACATTTACCACAGAGGCCTCTTACATAATCCACGGAACAAAATGGGATAACATCGCTATCACTAGCCCATTAAGCATCATTAAGCGTCATCTCACAGAATACCAGCTTAACACTGCTGTGTTTCGTACGGTGAAAGTAGAGAACCGGAGATTCATTTTACTGGAAAAGAGGCATTCCATCTTAGTCTTCACGGATGACGACGCATTTGCATTCTGATTCTTTATTGAGGATAAATGTAGATGTCTATGGGTCACAGCAACACTTTACCATCAGGTGGACTGTGAAAAAGGCATTTGTATCACAAGGTCTATACTTTTAAGTTCGAACTATTGATGCTACAAAAATAATATTATAATTATTTTATGATGGCTTATGTAGTTTTGGAGTAGAAATTCTTAAAAAAATGTCGGGACTTTAATTATTTTATAATATGTCTTAGCAGTAATTAACAATAATTTAATTTTATCTTATTTAAATGTATTTTCTTTCATGAGCTGATTATGTTATAATTTTGTTAGTAATTTTAAATTATTTAATGAAATTAATAATTAATGAAATACATTTTAATAATTTTGTTAAGGAAATAAATGGCTTTATAATAATAATAATAATGTCTTAGCAGCCAAACTTTCAGAATGTAAAATTATTTTTTCTTCTTTGAAGACGGTATTAATTTTATTTACCCTTTGAATGGACTAAGTAATATCAAATCTCAATGTCGTCTAAATAGCCTTGTCTCCAGAGTTGGCACGTATGTATGCAAGTGTAACGATAAGGTTACTCTATCATGTTACAATCCTATTATCACGGTTATTTTTATACATTTTATTAAAGTTGTTTATAATTATATAAAATTACGAAAATTAGATTAATAAAAGATTACAAACTGTAGCTTGTCTTCAGCGGGCCCGCCTCGAAGTACATCGGACACCGCAATCGAAGGGTCACCGCTGGCGAAGTGAGGGTTGTCCCGACCGCCCGACACTGCGATACCGAATCCATAGCCTGGCACTCTATTAAGACGCACTCTGTGTGTCTCCCAGCCTGCGCTCCGTTCAGCCGTCTGGAATAGAAACGGAATGTTATCATTTGTTTTCTTAACTAACACTATATTTATAATATATGGAACCGTGGTAGATTAAGCGCTAGACGCACGCCTTGTATTGCATAATAAGCTAAACAAATGTTTGATACCTGCTCTCACAAATAGACTGAAGATAGTACTAGGGTTCTTTTTTTATAGGATAGTGTGACAAACGAGCACACAGTCCACCTGATAGTAAGTGGTTGCTGTGAACCATAGACATCTACATTTATCCTCAATAAAGAATCTAAATGCAGATGCGTCGTCACCCGTGAGGACTAAGATGGAATGCCTCATTTCCAGTAAAAAGGGTCTCCGGTTCTCTACACTCACCATACGAAACACAGCAGCATTAAACTGCTATTTTACGCTGGTATTCTGTGAGAGCGTGGTCCTTCCCCGGTGGAGCCGACGCATTCGCGCTACTACTATACTATTCATATAGCTGCAGCATGGCTCTACCACGTAAAAACATTTTCTACTAAGAAGTCGTTCTAGATAGGTACTACCCTCTTACTTATTTCTGTCACTAACTAGCAGTGCTTGCACTACGGTGTTTCGATGTACAATGTATAAAAAGAGCGAGTATATTTACAGGAAGTCAGGCATTTCACCTTGGTCCACAAAGGTGGCAATGCATCCATATGCTTCTTTGCAAATTACAACATTATCAAAAGTTCACTGATGAACATAGGCCTAACATAAATTGCCTCATAGAGGGTTATTTGTCATACTTGGTAGGCGAGGTATCAAACGGATTTTTCATTTTGAGATGTAATCAGGAAGATGCTAATTTTAGATTTCATATGATAAATAGAAATGATATATGACACATAGATATTTTTAACAAGTCCGCATTGCTACTGAGACAAGACAAGATTCCTTTTACTGGAATCGAGGCATTTCAACTTTGTCCTCAGAGGTAACAACGCATCTGCATTTTGATACTTAATTGAGGATAGATGTAGATGTCTATGGGCTACAGCATCCATTTACCATCAGGTGGACTGTGTGATCGTTTGTCACCGTTATTCTATAAAAAAAAATTGGTAAAATTTGCCGTGATAGTAACACTCAGAATTCGGATTGGATTTTATTAATAACTAGCTATTCCCCGCGACTTCGCTCGTGTGTTAGGGTTTTTATGTTTTTGTGCGGAACCCTAATACTTTTCGAAAATAAAAATAGCCTAAGTTACTCCTTATGAAATCAGCTGAAAGTCAGTGAAAGTTCCGTCAAAATCGGTCTAGCCGTTTCGGAGATTACCCGGAACAAACAGACAGACAGACAGACAAAAATTTTAAAAATTGTATTTTAGTTATAAGTACCGTATTTACTTTCATATGCATTTAGTAAAAAAACTTTAATTTTGACATTACAAACAGACACTTCAATTTTATTTATTTGTATAGATTATTAAAGAGCAATTATTTATAATTATTATAATTGATCACTCCACCACCGTACCAAATAGACTTTATAAATTACGAACCATAAGAAATTCTGATACTGCTTCATATTTGAATCACATTAACAATACAATTTATAAATCTCTTTTTCCACCTTCCAAAGCAAATACCCAAACAAACAACTTTAAACAACTTCTTTCTATTCACTAATAAGGAACATCACTTTCAATACATCGTTGCCGGAGGCGACAGTACTGTTAGTATTACTCTACGAGGAACATATTGTAAGGCACATTTCATCGACCGTCCAACACAATGCCTTGTAAGCCGATATGCAATCCTGTTACCTATAATACATTCATAACGTTGCGACACGTTAGGCATTAATGCAGTTATGATCACTTAGGCCATGTACTTAAGAGTAAATGATATACCTATTTGGTTATAGCATATGAAACAAAGATGGGCCTATGAATATTACCGGGCGATATTATTCTAACAAAAATAACAGAAATTAAATTTCAAATACATGCCTAGATTATTTTATAATCTGGGTACGTATTTGAAATCTAATCTAGTCTGGCATAAACGGATTATCACAATAACGATCGCATTACTTAATAATGAGACTGTAGTATTAATGAAATAAGTTTCATAAAATGTTATTTGAATAAGGGATGCTACATGCATATACAATCCAGCTCCATTAGACTTAATAAAAATAGTAATTTCACTATCAGAACTATCGACAGTTTCATTTTATTGTTTCGACCTATGAGTATATTCTGTGCTATGAGCTCAATTAGAAATGTAGTCAAGCATCAAATTATGAAACAAAATATATACAGTGAAAAAAACATCTACCCATAATGATCTGTACCCACCACCCATAATGATAAGACTTACTAATAAGTCTTATCGATGCCATACACGACCAATTTACCATCACATTTGCAGCGCGCTTGAAGCGGCGTCCGATAATCTTGACGGTTTATGGCTATCGGTGTGCATAACATGTCTACTTGAAACAAAAATTTACATTTATTAAAATATAAAATACTAAAAACTATAATAATAATTAAAAAAAAACTAAAACTAGAAACTTAAATATCATATAGTCCTACTCCCCGCGGTATCGTGCCAAGAACGCTGGCTGCGTTTCCCCGCTGAATGGTTATACTTAGCCTTTGAGCAAGGAAAGAACCAGCCCTCTTATCACCAGCAGCAACGACCAGCCGCGGATGGAGTTCCTTTAGGAACCTCACCGCACGTGGACCCCACGGACCGATAGTCTCTACAGCAAATGGCACAAATATGTAGTCATCTCTCAGAGACTCATATTTGCGCCACTTACCCAGTTCAGCTGCCTCTGATGCCGCCCCGGCTCTAAACGAGGTACCCCTGAGATGAGAGACCGCCAGAGTGTCTACGCAAGTAGCATCCCACAAAAATTGAATTTCGATTCTACCAACTTGATCAAGTTTGCAGCGTCATGCAAACTTGAAAGTGTGTATGAGCGGTCAAGTATGCAAGACAGTAGTCGGAGCAAATAAGCGAGAGACGCCATGACGGTAAACTGGATCGTGTATGGTATCCATTATTGTCAAAATTATGTACTAACTAAGAACTTAAGAGGTGCTTCTGCTTGGCTAAAAAAACAATGGTATTCTGAAGGGAAGCCATCTTGGAAAGCTTGGACGATAAGGTAACTAGGGAAGCTTGGAGATTTTATGAAGTTTCATAAGGTTATAGATAGTAAAGCCTATCACAAATTTACTCTTAGTTTCATTTAAATCACTTCAACGATTTTATATTTATGTTGATTTGAAGCCTGGTAGAGCCATGCTGCAGTTATATTAGTAGTATAGTTGTAGCACGAATGGGTCGGCTCGCCTGGAAAAGGACCACGCTCTCACAGAATACCAGCGTAAAATAGTAGCTTAATGCTGCTGTGTTTCGTATTGTAAGAGTAGAGAACTGGAGACCCTTTTTACTGGAAACGAGGCATTCCACTTTAGTGGAACAACGTCACATGTGACAACGCATCGGCATTTTGATTCGTAATCGAGGATATATGTAGATGTCTATGGGCCACAGCAACCACTTACCATCAGGTGGACTGTGTGATCGTTTGTAACCCTATCCTATAAAAAAAAAAGTTATAGAAGCAGCGAAAACTGCTCGCTTTATCAAAAATAAATGTTTTATAATATAATATTAATAAAAATTAATTAAAATTAACATCCCACGTCCCCCAGCTGGGCACAGGCCTCCTCCGATTTTTTTATATACACTATTTAATAGGCAAGGAAGTCTGCTGCAATGATCCAATGCGTGTGACGTACATACTTAACACGTTCTCGAAATTTGTTTTTTTTTTAATAATGCACGTTTCATCATGATGTTTTTCTTTACCACTGATCACATGCAATTCAGTACATAAAAGAGCAACTAACAATTTTATTAATGGCTACGAGGACTGTCGGTTGCTCGCATACAATGAAATTTTAAGGCGTGCACTTAATTACTAACTACCAGGTTTAATTACGAAAGTTAATTTTATAGCTGGTACTACATTGTTAAAGGACACAGTGGCAACAGTGGTCATTTTTAAATACCTTTTTACGTTATGCAATTGTACAAAGTATAAAGCAAACACAAAATCACTTGGCAAAAATTAAAGAAATATAGAATACATTAACTTTAAGTTTACTTTGGTCAGTAGATAACCGGATGAAATTGATTTAGATGGATTTATTAAAATAAGCAATAACATTAAAATAAGGAAACTAATGACAGTGTTGATCAAAAGTGGAATCGGTTTGGTTATAGACATTATGCGACCGGATAAAATAATTTAAATAAGTGTTACGTAATCGACGAACATTTTGATATAAGCGAGACGCAAAGTTCAAGCCGATGCGATGAGTAATGCCATCATTGAAAGATAGTAAATAAGTCCTCATTTGAGCCACTAGCCGACGAGTCCGAAGCCGATAAGGATGAAATTTAAATGGTTGAAAGAAATGTCAATGACCGGCAACTGCTGCATATAACGATTTCAAATCCAAACTTGAGAATAGTATAATAACAGTAGCATTTCCTTTGATGGTCTATTGTACCACTTTGAATTGTATTTACAATTGGATATTTGATTCTTTGTAATTTATTGATTAAATCTAATATATTTAAAACCGGTTATATTTAGGTTGGGAGTAATCAAAATTCGTAAATTGAATCGTGGTAGTAAACATTTGTCGGAAATCTAAGTTTATCAATTATTATTTGCTTAAAATTCAAAATCTTTAAACTAAGTTTGAATAAATAGGGTTATTATAATATTAAGGAATTTACGGATGAAGTGACCTGGGAATAAGGTGATCGTTAACAAGCTTTTCCAATTTATTTTGTGTTGTTTGTTGTATAACATACATGATTGTAAGCGGTAATTTTTTTAAAGTTTCGCTGGGTTCTTTCTGGTTCTTCCCGGGACAGTGGTAATTAAACAAGAGTGACTTTCAATAAGTATTAAGTATTTATAATCTGTATTATATATTGAATAAAAAAATTTCTGTTTCTGTTTTAATGTTATAGTTAGCATGCCATTTGAAAAATTGGATAATTGACAACATCATTAATAAATTACCATATTATTTAACTGAATTTGCTACTTTTAGTAGTGTCTTACAAATTTGGTACCGGACTACTAACGCTTTCAAGTAAAATTAGATTTTTACTATCTAAATACATACAAATAAGATGTTTACTGGAAAGTGAAAACTATGACGTCATTTATTAATATTCCCACATATTTTCTATATAATTCAAAAAACTATTATTAATCCATGATATATTATAGTTTCGTTTTCACAGCACGAATAAATTATTAAAATGACATGTGTCAACTACCATATTGCGGAGCACTGTAGCAGCGCAGTGAAATCTTTCTTCCCTATTCAATGTCTGAAAAGGGGAAATAACCGGCAGTTGAACGTAACTTTCGTGGACGTCGTTGAATTTCTCGTTTAGATATATAATCGACTATAGCTGCCTTGACTTGTGTAGCAGCCATCGAAATTTAAAAAAGAATGTAGGGGATGAGTGCAAGGATTCATATTACATTCGGCATTATGGTAAAGTATCTACCTCGCAAATTACCACTTCAACTAAAATGTCAAGACCGGGAAGTAGTAAAGTGTAAAGACGAGTGCACTGCGATTGCCAACCCATCTAAAAAATCGTAAATCACTACGAGATTAATAAAACTTATCATTTGAATCGCAATTCTCTCTGCATGTATGTAGATTGCTACCCATTTATAGTGTACTAGCTGGCCAGGCAGAACGTCTTTTCCGAAGACCCTTTGTCCTTTAAAAAATCTTTAAATGAGCAACAATAAATATCAAGTCTCATATTGGGTTAAAACTATCCTATCTCTCAAGTTGGAGCAAGCAATACACATTTACAAAATTTCGTTAAAATCGGTTGTGGTTTCGAAGTTCACCGCGAACAAAAAAATATGACACGTAATTTTTATATATAAAGACTAGTTGTTTCCCGCAACTTCGCCCGCGCGTTATTAATTACGATTGGATTTCATGGGTTTTAATTTTTTGCGCGGAACCCTAATTCTTTTTCTAAAATAATAATCTTATAACATCAGCTATCTGCCAGTGAAATTCCGGTCAAAATCGGTCCAGCCGTTTCGGAGATTAGTCGGAACAAACAGACAGACAGACAGAAAGACAGACAGAAAAAAATTGTAAAAATCGTATTTTTGTTATAACTACGTTTCGACATTACAAAAATTACAAACAGAACTTCAATTTTATTTATTTGTATAGATATATAACCGGCGTTGGATAGACTATTTCTATTGACCACTAAAGTTGTATGAAGAGTTGAAATACTATCGGATGACAGACACAAAGTGCCTTCATCCCCATTCACAATGCCGATGCTTAATATTAAACGGTCCTTGAGTCATGCTTCAATTATTCAAGTACTGGAATAAAAAGAGCTTCAAACCCGTTCAACGAGCCAAGGAATGTATTCAATAGGTGCCAATCGATACCTTGGTTACTAATGCATGATACATTGCTTGTGTGATTTGAATGTACCGCGTGTGATTACAATAGGGTTTCCGTCCGTCTATCAAAAGTCCGCTGTTGAATTACTGCGATTGGAATGTCCCAATTTTAGGACCCTAAGGCAAATAAGCAATTAAGGAAGAATAGTCTTAATAAACTAAGATTAAGGTTTGTGTCAGCTTGATTAAAAAACTACGAATACAACACATTAGAAACCTTGTGTTAGAGTTTTTGTTGTTCACTGCCTGTACCCTGGATAGCTTGTTTTCACATTACTGCAAGGCTATTGTAAGAACACACCTGTGTACAACAACTCGATTAGATATTGATGCCTCGTACAACGCTTGAACGTTGTTCTGCTTTCGCGAGTTTCACAGAATTTATCAATGACGTAAACGCTACTTGGGGCCATTATAAAGGTGGTTATATAAATAATCAAATTTTATTGCTACTTACTTACTTACTTACTTATCTTCACGCACAATCCCTGACGGGGTAGCCAGAGAGAACAGATCGCCAAGTGTCACGATCCTTACATACCTCTTTCGCTTCTTTCAGATTCATTATCTTCTTCATACATGCACGTCTAGGTATCCGAGTACTCTTGACCCTCCCCTCTTCGAGCAGTTTGCTCACATGGTCTTCGAAAGTTAGTCTCGGTCTACCTCGACACCTTTTAATATTAACTTTCGCGCTATATATTTTCTTCACCATTCGGTCTTCACTCATTCGCTCAACGTGCCCAAACCATCGAAGCACGCCCTTATCAATTTTTGTGATAAGGTCATCTTTCAAACCTGACATATTGCGAATCTCTTCGTTTCGCTTTCGGTCGGCCATGGTAACGCCGCACATTTTACGAAGAGATCGCATCTCCACTGCATTCAACTTGCTTTTATGCTTCTTCTGGCACACCCAGGTTTCGTTGCCATATAACAAAGTCGGTACCAACACTGCGTTATGTATTGCAAGGCGTGCACTCTTCACTACGCCTTGCCTTTTGACTAACGCAGTCAGGGCACCATTGACTTTGTTCCCGGCAGCGACACTTAGTACGAGTATAATGATTAACGTGTGATGGTGACGTCAAAAATCGATCTTTCCATTTTGTCCTGTTGATGTCGTAAGAAGCGACTATGGAAAATCGCAGCAAAATGATACCATCTCGCTTACGCTAGACTGCGCTAGACGGAAAATGTTAAGACCGCGACGGGCAGTAGTGTCAGGTGGCAAGTGTGACAACCCTACAACATGAAGAATAAAAAAAATCCTATTTTTCATTTTTATTAATTTGCATATTATATTCCATTTCCGATGTTAAGTCTATGAGGTTATTCATTAAAAATTAAAAAAAAATAGATAGAGATTCCTAACTTTAGGTGGTTCCCACTCGAATGATTTGAGCCTAAAATCTGTACTTTAAATAACCTATTTGAGAAGAAGGGCTCTTGTCTCTATAAATGTTCCCTCGGTTTTAGAGCCTTGTGGAATATTTAGAGACGATGGCAGGAGACCCGACGGTATGACATTTGTCCCTTGGGAGAGAGGTAAAGCCCTAGTGTGGGATGCTACTTGCGTAGACACTCTGGCGGTCTCTCATCTCAGGGGTACCTCGTTTAGAGCCGGGGCGGCATCAGAGGCAGCTGAACTGAGTAAGTGGCGCAAATATGAGTCTCTGAGAGATGACTACATATTTGTGCCATTTGCTGTAGAGACTATCGGTCCGTGGGGTCCACGTGCGGTGAAGTTCCTAAAGGAACTCCATCCGCGGCTGGTCGTTGCTGCTGGTGAGAAGAGGGCTGGTTCTTTCCTTGCTCAAAGGCTAAGTATAGCCATTCAGCGGGGAAACGCAGCCAGCGTTCTTGGCACGATACCGCGTGGAGTAGGACCATATGATATTTAAGTTTCTAGTTTTAGTTTTTTTTTAAATTATTATTATAGTTTTTAGTATTGTATATTGTAATAAATGTAAATATTTTAGTAAAATAATATAAATTAAAATTCAAGATTTGAGAAACTGATAAAAAGTAGATTTTAAAGATCATATTATAGAATCAAGAAAGTCACTAAAGTAATACGAGTACGACCTAATACGTGAGACACGCTCACAAAATCTTCCTTACAATGGCAATCCGAAGTAACTCCAACACTGGAAAAAGGATACAGTGTAATTTGAAAACATAAAATACCTGGAAAGGGCATAACTGCACTCGAGTGAATAAACACTACAGTAAGAATTCAGTGCGTGGTTAAGTTTATGTCAGTGGGAGCGTCAGTCGCCGCCCGCGTGGGAACCATGAACTGATACACCTCTATGCTAATTTACATGACCCTTAATGTGCCAGCTCGTTAATTCACGTCTTATCGTGTAGTTTACTAAAAATTAATTTTAAGTTAACTCGTAATTAATTTACTCACGGTGTTATTCCATACTTATTATTAGTTTTAGTTGTAAAAAGGTTGCCTCGTTGTTGTGTTAGTTAGGGTACGCAATCTTTCGGTGATTTTAGGCTTTTAAGTAAATAAAATATCGTGAAAGACAGATTCCAGCAAAATTAGATTGGACCTTAGTGTTTCTGGGTGTCCGCGAATTGGAAGATGAAATGTACTGAACATTGAAAAATATTAGGAAAGTACTATACTTATCAAGTTCAAGTTACGTTGAATACTTTGAAGCGCTTATTATTTCTAACAAGGAATATACGGTGGAATTCGGTATAACCATGTTGAATTTTTTTTATAGAATTATGGTGACAAACGAGCACACAGTCCACTTGATGGGAAGTGGTTGCTGTAGCCCATAGACATCTACATCCATCCTCGTTTGCGAATTAAAATACAGATGCGTTGTCAGCCGTGAGGACTAAAATAGAATCCCTCTTTTCTAGTAAAATAGGTCTCCGGTTCTCTACACTCACTATACGAACCACAACAGTGTTAAGCTGCTATTTTACGCTGGTATTCTGTGAGAGCGTGGTTCTTCCCCGATCGAGTCGACCCATTCGTGTTACAACTATACTACTAATATAGCTGCAGCATGGCCCTACCACGTATAACATTATGCCTGTTTATGGCACTGCAGGCTTCATACGTAATACTTATCGAATTTCTAAGCATCACCAGAAAATCACATGCGATGACAAAATACATATTATATTACCACGATTATGTATAGAGCTACGTTACGCTATTACGTTCTGTAAATACGTTTTTTTTTATAGGATTAGGGTGACAAACGAGCACACAGTCCACCTGATGGTAAGTGGTTGCTGCGGCCCATAGACATCTACATCTATCCTCTATTAGGCTGGCTTTTCACTATGGGATATAATATATATTATATCCCGAAATATAAATTGTATCCCGCGATTGGCTTTCACACTGTGAGATATATCTTTTAACTAGTGTGCGTTCGTCATTGGTCATTGAATTACCCCCCTTTACCCCGTACACCGTTCTGCGGGGACGCGGAACGGTATGCGGGGTACAGGGGGCGAAATATAATATGAAAATATCGCTCGGTCGATCGAAAAAATATTTATAGCTTGAGATGTAATATATATTATAGCTCAGTGTAAACGGTTCCATATGAAATGTATGGTGAGCGATATTAATTTATATCTCGAGATGTAATATATATTATATTATATCCCATAGTGAAAAGCGGGCTTCACAATTGAAAATGTAGATGCGTTGTCACCCGTGAGGACTAAGATGGAATGCCTCATTTCCAGTAAAAAGGGCCTCCGGCCACCTGCACTCACCAAGCGAAACGGAGAGGTAAACCTCTACTTCACGCTGGTATTCTGTGAAGTCGTTGGTACCACCCCGGTTCGAGCCGGCCCATCCGTGCGACAGCAAAAACTGCCGCGTGGCTCTACCACTGTCAAAAAATGTATTGTAAAACGACACATAAATTCAAAAACGTTCTGCTAAAAGGAAAATTCCTTAAAATTAAACATATTCTGAGACAAATTATTGTTAACACTGCATTCTATATTCTATACAAGTGGTAAAATTAAAAATTTATGTGGGACCAGATGAGAAGCACCAGCTTTCAATTAAAAACAGAATCATCAAAATCGATTCACCTAGAACAAAATTATGAAGTAACACATATAAAAATACAGTCGACTTGAATACCTCCTCCTCTTTGAAGTCGGTTAAAAATAAAGCAGGCAAATGTTATTGTCGAACATCTTTACAAAATAAATAAAATTGAAGTGCCTGCAATATTAAAATAACTGCCATTTTTCTTAAAAATCCCTTGTATCTGTCTGTCTGTCTGTTCGGGTTAATCTTTGGTATACCTGAACCGATTGTGGTGCAACTAACAGATGGAGATCAATATCAGGAGTAATATAGGCATTTACATTTATTTTATTACATCTGGCTACCTCTTATGGAAGGAAGAGTTCTACAAGCAAATAGATGGTGTGGCGATGGGCTCACCTGTATCTCCCATTGTCGCCAATATATTCATAGAAGACTGAGGAGAATACCCTGCTTACTTCTCCCGTAAATCCAAGATTCTACAAGCGGTACCGACGTAGTTTCACAATTCTAGCTTTAGATAAAGTAACTGCAATTTTAGATCGTCTTAACTCCATAAATTCTAAAATTCCGTTCACAATGGAGTTAGAGACAAACAATTATTTAGCTGTTCTAGATGTGTTAGTAATTCGGAATCCTCATAACACCTTGAGCCACACTGTCTATAGAAAAAAGACCCATACAGATGTATATTTAAACGGTGATTCTCATCACCATCCTTCACAGTTAGCTATCGTGGATAAATCTTTGTTTCAGAGAGCACGAGGTAAAGCAAGTTTTGCACGATAATAAGCTTCGGGTCCCGCGCCTACGTCACAGTGAACGAGTGAAGCCGGCCACAGTTGAGCGAGTGCCTGCTGTACTGCCATATGTCAGAGGTGTCACTGACAAGATTGCCTACATCTTGAAGCGTGCTTCCATTAAAACATACTTCAAACCGCCGAAGAAGATTAGTCAGTTTTTACCATCAGTCAAGTGTAATGTCCCTCTGCAAGATGCAGGAGTGTACAAGGTTGATTATGAATGTGGTCTCTCGTATATAGGACAAACTAAAATATTAATAAAACCCGCATTAAAGAACACTTAGCTGATCTGAAGAATCGACACTCCAGGAAGTCTGCAGTCTGTAAACACGTACAGAATCGCCCCAGTCACACATTAGATTTGATAGACCACAAATCCTCGCTAAAAACACCTATTCCTTCCTATGATTATTCGCGAGGCTATTAAAATCAAAAAACATCCTAATTTCATTAGAGAAGATGGCTGGGTGCTACTATCTGCTTGGGATCATATAAATAATAAAATTAAATCCCAACCCAAGCATACAACTGCAAGACTTTAAGATACTGTAAGTTCATACTGCGTAGATCGGAACAAAAATTAATAATTTTAATATGGAGGTAGCCGAGGTTAACTATGACATTGGGACGACATACACCCCCCCCCCCCCCCCCCGTGACCATGGGTGCTGTAAAGTGCTTGAAACGTCGGGAATATAAAATAAGTTAATATACGCAATAAAATCCATAAAACTAGTTTTATTTAAATGTATACTGTTCGCGTAAATATAAGAAATCACCTTATATGGTTTTTCGATAATTGAACTATGTAAATTCTACGCGGTCGAAGTCATGAGTAAAAGCTAGTCTTACATAATACTATGCAATATTGAGCAATATCAGTTTGGAGGCAGCTGAAGATAATTTATTATTGGCACCATAAAGAGGCGCCTACGCGCTATCAGTGGAGGTTTGTACAACACCTTCCATATTCATAAAATATTTGAGAAAATTTGCCTCAAGCAATATTCGATACATAATACATATATGCTCGATAAATTCTAACTTTGGGAACTTGTTAAAATATTCGAATATTTTTCCCCAATTTAAATTTACATTGCTTTGGACTCTGTTATGTAAGATTTTGTGACAGTTTTATATTCGCCAAACTTATTCTTTTCTATTTTTGTCTAACTTATTAACTTTTTATGTAAGGCAAGGGTCGCCCTAGATGGAAGTGTATCGATTAAATTAGCGATTTATTGAAAATGGGCAAAATTAAGAGCATCTTTAACCTATGAGCATGAAAGAGTAGGTATAATATATCTCGCTTCTTCCACATCCATAATATAGATGTGGGAAAAGCAAGAGAGATGTGTAGGGATCGTACCAAACGGTAGTGCGTAGTCTCCGCTTATCCCTATGGATAACGGGAGAGTGTGAGAATTTATGTATGTGTGTGTATTATTAATTATTCAGTTTCTTTTTCTCTATTTAAAAGACGGTTTATATATTATATTAAAAATACATCACAGGTCTAATACGTATCAAGTATTTTCTGGATACGCAAAGTCACGCCGACTTTCAATTTCGATAGCTTCTCTATCCTTTGACAGGCGGATTCGTGATCGTAGTGCCTATAAAATTCAACTCAACTTGCTTGATGCTTTCACTCTTGTTTATTTTTCTATTTTTTTTTTTTTACTGACTTAACGATATTTTCTGAGACTTATTAGAAAGATACAGTGAGAGATGGGGTGGTAGACATAAGAAGAACTCAGATTCGGTAAACGCGCTAGTTTACGTTTCTAAGTGAGTTATGAAAGCAAAAATTATTCAGTTATTTGGAGCAAATACATAAATATTCTTCACTTGGTGCACTTCAACTATATCTTTGAAGAATATTTTATTTTTAAGGAAATGTTCTGTAAGAAATGAAATGTTAAGACTTTTTAAAACTCTTGACTAGTAGTCGATTGATTGCGACACTTCTTTTCCTGTGCAAAGTAAAACAACATTATCGAACACCGGTCCATTTATTTTTAATTTTATCGCAGGAAAAGGTGCGTTCACACCACTGGCTATTTGCGTTTTCACTAAGTGATCGAGCTCTCACCGATGCAAGGAGGCTAGTTTCTAAACAGATGCTAAATAATTCAATGTCGTTGTGAACGAAGAGTAACTAATTGCTGCCGTACATTGCTTTAGCAAGATTTATAGACACTGCAAATTACGCGCAAACGTAGTGATTATATACTCTTTGGTTACGCGATAACTGATTATTTGTCAATCGGTTGACGCTAGAGACATCGCTTAGAAACTAATAGGATACTTACGATGTAAATATTTGCATAGATAAATGTAAATTAGTATTAACTTAAACTTTAGACAGACCAGACTTGAAAGGGACGAAGAGAGAACGAAGTGTGAAATATGGGTAAATCAGGAATGTCTAGAACAGGTAAATGAAATTGTATACTTGGGGAGTGCTTTTAGCCGGGATGGAAGATGGGATTTAGATGTGGACAGGCGTGTCGCTGCCGGGAACAAAGTCAATGGTGCCCTGACTGCGTTAGTCAAAAGGCAAGGCGTAGTGAAGAGTACACGCCTTGCAATACATAACGCAGTGTTGGTACCGACTTTGTTATATGGCAGCGAAACCTGGGTGTGCCAGAAGAAGCATAAAAGCAAGTTGAATGCAGTGGAGATGCGATCTCTTCGTAAAATGTGCGGCGTTACCATGGCCGACCGAAAGCGAAACGAAGAGATTCGCAATATGGCAGGTTTGAAAGATGACCTTATCACAAAAATTGATAAGGGCGTGCTTCGATGGTTTGGGCACGTTGAGCGAATGAGTGAAGACCGAATGGTGAAGAAAATACATAGCGCGAAAGTTAATATTAAAAGGTGTCGAGGTAGACCGAGACTAACTTTCGAAGACCATGTGAGCAAACTGCTCGAAGAGGGGAGGGTCAAGAGTACTCGGATACCTAGACGTGCATGTATGAAGAAGATAATGAATCTGAAAGAAGCGAAAGAGGTATGTAAGGATCGTGACACTTGGCGATCTGTTCTCTCTGGCTACCCCGTCAGGGATTGTGCGTGAAGATAAGTTAAGTTAAGTTTTAGACAGACGGTCCATCGCTGGACATCAGCCTCCTCTCAGATTGCCTCATATGGGAATGTTTGCCATTGTTGCCACGCTTGGCAGGCGGGTTGGCAAACGCCTTTTTTATTTTCTAGTAGCTATTATTAACACCTTGCTGTCCATCTCTTGATTAGTTGCCCTTGTTGCCTCTTGAAACACATACAGAATGATATGAATTAGTGGATGTTCCTACACCACCACTACACATGTGTGTGATACGTGTATTTGAATGAAAAACACTCCACGTAAAGATTTTCACGTTAACCAAAAAAAGTAATAGTTGAGTTATTCTATTCTCATGAACATGAACTATGTATCCGGATACATCTAATCAAGCATCAAGCTTTACACCGCAAAACCACAAACATGATTTCGCTAAAAAAAACTCATTCTATACTTCAACTAGATATTTTAATGAAAAATAATAAGTAGGTATAATTATTTCATTTTAAAAACTTGTAGGAGCTGGAGAACAATCAGAATATGATTCCGATCCTTGTCAGCACAAAAGCCGTTAAGAAAAATAAAATGAGGAAACCTAAACGTTTCAAAAATTCAATCAAAAAGCATATTACCAATTTATACTTTTTGTTCAATTTTTGAGTCCATTAGAATTCTCAACCCATGACTCAACAAGCAAGGTCTTGTTAAATCATGGTTTGGGAATTCGAACGTACGTTATTCCAGCATCATTTAAACATTTATTTCTACTCTGGAATTAACTAAGGCAACAATTACCTGATTACGCGACTAATTTAGTAATTAAACATTAGCTTAAAAACCGCATGTTTGCCTTAACTTGCTAACAGCTTCTCTAAATGTATTAGTGTACGTACTATACAGCCTCCCAGCATTCTAGGTCAACAAGGTGGGTTGAAAACCGCAATACAAGTTAACAAGAAATTGTTTACGGTTGGTGACGTCACGTGCAATACTCTTCGTACTTTTCTGCATTTTTAAACTGTTTTAGCTTAGGTTCAAAACTATCAAAACTTTGGTGTTATATCACTTTAAATTGCTTTACCTATCACGACATTGTTTACAGTTCAGTAAACCAAATTGGCATATAACTCGAAAAACAAACTACTTATAGGGAAACAAATTCATTCTCAAATTGGGCAGCGGCCAGGGGCGACCTCATAAGATATGCTGACAGTTCCGTCTTTACCCTTGGTGCACATGGGATTCGAGCCTTGAAACTCCAGCCCGACTTGGTCTGAACCCGAAATAATCAAAGTCAAAACTTTTTATTTATAAGGTCTCATGAATGTCAAAAAGTACATCTCTTCGGCAAACAAGACCGGCAGAATTTAAGGATATCATTTAATCTAATCTAAGCTAGAAGTGGTATTTGTTTAAATCTTATGATACGATTTCGTTTACAAATAATGTTAAATGTAAGAATATAATTTTTTTTATACGCTAGGGTGACAAACGAACACACAGTCCACCTGATGGTAAGTGGTTGCTGCGGCCCATAGACATCTACATCTATCCTCTATTACAGTTCAAAATGTAGATGCGTTGTCACCCGTGAGGACTAAGATGGAATGCCTCATTTCCAGTAAAAAGGGCCTCCGGCCACCTGCACTCACCAAGCGAAACGCAGAGGTGAACCTCTACTTCACGCTGGTATTCTGTGAGAGCGTGGCCCTTCCCCGGTCGAGCCGACCCATTCGTGCTACAACTGTACTACTAATACAGCTGCAGCATGGCTCTACCACGTGCAAAAGCACCACGTTGCTCTACCAAGTGTAATATTTTTGAATGACAATTTTAACAATATATCAGTAGTCAAGGGTGGTCAGGGGACTTGCAAGTGCAGATTAAAAGTTATTTCCACATAACATTGTTCTTTATATTAATCTATTTTATAGAACGCTGTTAACAGTGGTAGAGCCATACGGCAACTTTTGCTGTCGCACGGATGGGCCGGCTCGAACCGGGGTGGTACCACGACCTCACAGAAAACCAGCGTGAAGTAGAGGTTTACCTCTGCGTTTCGCTTGGTGAGTGCAGGTGGCCGGAGGCCCTTTTTACTGGAAATGAGGCATTCCATCTTAGTCCTCACGGGTGACAACGCATCTACATTTTGATTCGCAAACGAGGATAGATGTAGATGTCTATGGGCCGCAGCAACCACTTACCATCAGGTGGACTGTGTGCTCGTTTGTCACCCTTATCCTATAAAAAAAAAAATTATGGAATTTGCATAAAAAATTAGAATTTTGAATTTTGCACAATATTTTCAGAGATCATCTCTAAATATTTTATTGTAAAATTTTATGCACATAATATATTTTCTACTTATAGGAAGAAACCACTAATAAATCACCTCGACCTGTTTTACAGGACACAGTCGTTTTCTTATCCATCCATTATAGCCTAAAAATTCCACTACTGAACATAGGCCTCCCTCATAGATTGCTTGACGGGGGGATTTTGCCATAGTTGCCACGCTTGGCGCCGAGTTATAGATTACTGATACCGCTTTTGCAAAATATTTATTGTTTCTAGTCCGATTGCAAATCCCCGCAGTAATACGATACTGTGAAAGTAATAACAGTAGATACATTTAGCTGTTGCATGATCAGAAGCTCTTGACGAATCGAAAATTGCAGAACTTAATTTCGAAGCTAGTTTATCAATATGTGGTATACGTATACCTACTGCAGCCTGGACCTTGGTATCAATAGCAATTCCGAGGATAAAACCGAACTTTCAAAATCCAGACTACTTAATAGATTATATAGGTAATATTAAAATGCATATCTATATAATATTTTTAAATGAAAAACATTTTGTTTCTAATAAGTATATTGTACTGCATATCTAACCAATTTATTTTATAACATAAAACGATAAATTACAAGGTTTTCTTATAAATACTAATAGCATCATAAAAATTATAAATAAAAAGGCATTCGATTTAATTGAACGAGTCCAGTTGTTTTTAAAGTCAAGAATCACGACATAGACTTGTATCAAGGCTAGTGTTGACCAAGCATTAATAAGTTTGTTTATATTGCATACACTAAAAACAGTGACAAAAGATGTAAGACATAAACTAGGAAAAAATATCGATATATATGGTTATTTTTATGAGAAAATATCGATATGTTTAACAGCGACCGATATTTAATTTAGAGTCTCGAATTCGTATCAAATTCGATATATTTTAAAATTTTGTATTAATCGACAAAACATTAAGCAACAAAAGCAGCTACAAAACATTCATGCATTCATGTGCTATTATCGTTGTTTTCGTCGTCCAACTGTTAGTAATGAAATTTTGTACATCATGCAAAACATGACGATATGTCGATACTGTTTAAAGATATCGTTACGATATATATCGATATATTTTTCACTTGCCCATCCAGTAAGACATCTGTCTGGTACTATGATTGCCAATCCTGAGTGGATTGGAGCTTGACGATTACGGCAAGTTGTCCTTATTACGGAAGAGGGCTATTGCAATCAATTGAGTGTTTACGGGTGCTACTGATGAAGATGAGAAAAATGTAGTAAATTAAACAATATTAGATAATATACTGCAGTTTAATAATATATAAACTGCTAACTATGGAAGTAATTATGTTAACGAGTATATTCTTGGTAGTTACCGAACCTAATATTTGCTAGTTAGTAGAATGTTCTACCTACGTATATACTTAATATCATCCACCATTACGCCGCATTTGCTCAACCAGTAATATGTTGAAGTAAATGCTTTCATGGGTTTTGTGGTCCTCAAAGAAAACAAATAGTATACAATTCTTGATTCTAGTATTGTTTAACTGTTATTTATTCTGTGGTATTCATTACATGACAGACATGGGCCGCTGCTGTTGTAGTTGTAGGGACTAGGGAGATATACCTTAATCGGCACGCTTGGCATGTAGGCCGCAATACCTGGTGCTGGTGTTAGTAGATTACGCCCGGTGTAAACTTGGCTTAAACCGCATCTGTCGTAAGCCCGGTCTTTCTGGCATATTCTATAGCCGCCTCTTACGACACCCACGGGACGAAATATAGTGATGGATTCTTTTAAGCTGCCAAACACGCGTCAAATTAATACACAACAATGAGTATTACTTAAGTAGGTAATTATGGTTCTGTTTTTACTTCAGTTATGTCGACCTAATAGAGGCAAAAATCCATTGCTGAGACTTTTACTAATTTTGGATAATTTTCCGTATTCATTGTTGACAGGCAGGTTGGTGATCGCTTTACCAAACGTCCATCAACTCGGACGCCGTCATCATCACCAAAACTACTTTATATCTAACATGAGCATTTTGCACTCTATCAGAAACGGCAAAACTTATCCGGAATCCTCATTTAGAACAATCATAGGATGAAAAAGTGAAAAGATCTATCTTATAGGTATAGAATTATATAAGATAATTGTTTAGAATGTGTCTTGTGGCCACTGTGACTGCAAGAATTGGTGATTTCATTATTATTTTTTGTAGAATAAGGGTGGCAAACGAGCACACAGTGGGCTGTGTGCTCGTTGTTGTTACCGATGGTAAGTGAATGCTGTGGGCTGTGGCCCATAGATATCTACATCTATCCTCCATGACGAATCAAAATGCAGATGCGTTATCTATCACCCGTGAGGACTAAGATAGAATGCCTCGTTTCCAGTAAACGGGTCTCCGGTTCTCTACGCTGGCCATACGAAATACAGCAGCGTTAAGCTGCTATTTTACGCTGCTATTTTATTCTGTGAGAGCGTGGTCCTCCCCGGTCGAGCCGACCCATTCGTGCTACAACTATACCAGTAATATAGCTGCAGCATGGTTCTACCACGTAGAAATTAAAACCCATGAAATTCATCGTAATAAATAATAATACAATTACAATTAGAAACTTAATATTTCTGACAGTATTTGTTAATACATATTATATTTTATTTGTGATAATTAATAAGCTTAATATATAAGCCAGTTAGTTCAACATTATAGATAGACACTTTAAATTTATTTATTTATATAAATATATATATATATATATATATATATATATATATATATATATATATATATATATATATATATATATATATATATGTGGATATTGTTTGTCGTCAGCATGGCAAGCTAACAGAGTTAATAAGGAATTAGAGCTTCCTCTTTCAAAAGTCCAAACCGGCACATGCAACTTTTTATTATGCAATATATTTTTTATAATTTAGAATGAACAAAACGCTATCAATGGAAATTTTGTCGGTAATCTTTCAATCACTCACAGGTCACACAGCACAACTGACATTCAAAATTGAAATCCCATATCCTTTGTCAAACCTGATCAAGCAAAATACTGTGTTCATAACACTGGAAATTAATCACCATTTTTAAAACCTGTACACTGGTTTTAATATTTTTGCGCTGTATCCTAATCCTTTTTCTAAAATAAAAGAAGCCTAAGTTACTACCTTTTAACATTAGCTATCTGACAGTGAAAGTCCCGTCAAAATCGGTTCAGCAGTTTCGGAAATTTGCCGGAACAGACAAACAGACGAACATTTTAAACATTATTTTTATGTACTAACCACCGTATATACTTTCATATGAAATTAGTAAAAAGCTGTTATTTCGACATTACATACAGACACATCAATTTCATTTATTGATATGGATTGTGTTACGCATTTTTCGATAGGTAGATAACACAGGATTTAATTGCTATTAATCTATTTATGCTATTAATTTTAATAATAGGGTGTGCGACACTGGCAACACGCATTGTTTTTTTTTGTCTTTCATCAATGTACTATTTACTTTTTGATTCTTCTTGGTTTGTACACTCGTCGAGTCGCAGATCCTGGATTGAATGTAACTCAGTCAAAACTTACATTACATTTCCCGTGTGAATGTGTCTTTATTGTCCCAATATTTCTGTGTGTGCATCCTAGCCCTATCTAGGGAGTATTATATCGGGCTCAGAGATCTGTGTCGAAGCCTTTTTTATGGAATAAGGGTGACAAACGAGCACACTGTTCACCTGATCGTAAGTGGATGCTGTGGTCCATAGATATCATCTATCCTCTCTTTCACGCTGGTATTCTAAGCTAATTCCTCCTTCCCCGTTCGAGCCGAAGTATTCTTGCCGTAGTCATAATACGCTCTAAGGCAGCGTTACTCTAACACGTGCATAAGAAAACTGTCACATTAGCTACATACCTAACTACAAAAAGGTGTTATTAATACAATCAGTCTATGGAATTCTTTAACGCCTTGACGAATAACAACTTGCTGGTGACTAATAACTGTGATATGCGCTAGATTTAGTTATGTATCTAATTTGTGTAATTATATGTTTCGGTCGACAAAAGCCACAACTCAATATGGTTTACCATAATATAATATTATATAAGATGTAACGAAAGAAAGATACGGACCTGTAATTTCTCAAATCCCAAGTTATCCAATTTCATCGTGTAATTTTAATTTTTAATTATTACAAACACTCACAAAAAACCATTTAAAAATCCAAAACTACACATTCACTGTAAATAACTTAAAAGTACCTAAACGTAACTTAGTTTTCTTTAACCATAATTTGCATTACAAACTGGGAATCACTAATGTTATTCAAACTTATGTAGTACCTATTGAACGTAAATATTCAAATGTGGAAGGCTCTACTAAAAAGCGTCCGCCTATGACGCGGTCTCTCGCCATAATATGAGATCACTAACACTAACAGACCCTGCCTTGTTTAAAAGCTCGAAGACACTAAGCACTTTATGTTGTCAAGTTCAAACGGGCAAAGTGCAGACGATATCTCAAGTGAACACTTGTCTTCTAATTTTTGCCGCTTTAAACTTACGAGTAGAACGTATGGTTTGTGTGGCAATATGCAAATGAGAATTTTGTTTATACAGAAGTTAGCGGAGCCGGCCCAAATGGCGTGGAATGTACTGGTAACGACCGTATCGATCAAATTTCTAAGAATTTAGTGCGTTCTGTTGGAATTATGTAGTTCGTTTTAAACGCAGCGGTGTCCCTTATTTGAGTAGGTTTCTTACGTGGTAGAGCCACGCTGCAGCTATATTAATAGTACAGTTGTAGCACGAATGGGTCGGCTCGACCGGGGATGGACCACGCTCTCACAGAATACCAGCGTAAAATAGCAACTTAACGTTGCTGTGTTTCGTATGGTGAGTGTAGAGAACCGGTGACCCTTTTTACTGAAAAAGAGGCATTCTATCTTAGTCCTCACGGGTGACAACGCATCTGCATTTTAATTCGCAAACGAAGATAGATTTAGATGTCTATGGGCCACAGCAACCGCTTACCATCAGGTGGACTGTATGCTCGTTTGTCACCCTTATTCTATAAAAAAAGGTAGGTAAAAGTGGAAACAAATTAAAGAATTAACTTAAAATGGTAAATGTCACCTGGATATTACACCTTGCTCAAGAGCAGGATTTCCCAACCTTTTTTTGACCAGGGACCACTTTGATTTCTTTGTTGTTAGCAGCGACCACAAGGTGAAAGAAAAAACTCCTAGGTATGTTAAAGTAACAATAAATTTTAATCACAACTTTTAACATAATTAAACGATAAACTAAAAAGAATCATTCATTCACAGTATTATATAATTTGAACGAGAAAATAATAAATGTGTTATTTAAAAGGATTAGGTAAGTAAAATATTTAAATCTTTCGCGAACCATATTTAAGGTCTTGCGGACGGACCACTGGTTGGGAATCACTGCTTTAGTCTAAGAGGTCTAGTTAATAGACAGATTAGTGTTAATCGCATTGTCGGTCTCTTTTAACACTGATCATAGCTATTTCCACATGAGCCAATAGTCAAGTATAACTTGAAAGAATTGCCCACACTCGCTACGCTGGACAGAAGTATTGTAAGCTCGCACTGGCAAGGCTATATACCACCAGTCTGTAGAATCTAGGTTTTACATTTTTGATGGATTTTCGGCCACCGACTTTGTTGGCAGCATATTGTCTGACGTTAACGAAAATTCGTTAACTTTTTTATAGAATAAGTGTGACCAACGAGCACACAATCCACCTGATGGTAAATGGTTTCTGTGGCTCATAGACATCAATATCTATCCTCAGTTAAGCATTAAAATGCAGATGTGTTGTCACCCCTGAGGACAAAGATGGAATACTTCGTTTCCATTAATAAGGGGTCTCCAATTTTCCACACAGACCATAAGAAACACAGCAGGCAGCATTAAGAAGCTATTTTACGCTGGTATTCTGTGAGAGCGTGGTACTTCCCCGGTCGAGTCGACCCATTCGTGCTACAACCACCAACTATAATATAGCTGTAGCGTGGCTCTGCCACGCATAAAATTGCATTGTCCATACGAAGTAGACCAAGAGGGTTGGTAAGCGCAGAACTGGAACATTCGCATTGGTAACAATGTTACTGCCTAACGTCCCATAACTAAACACTGGCCTCCTCTCAATTCATGGCAATCTCAACGACAGAGTTTCAGAGCAATTTATCCGCCGTTGTTCTTGCTCTGTGTTGTAAACTTCACAATTTCCTCGAAATATTACATTCTAAACACAGCTTTCTTCTTTCTCTTACGAGGTAATGCCCGGTGAACGAAATGCTGCTGTCGATATATTACCAATCTATAAAATTTTGGTCTTAATTAGTAGATATCTACCGCAGGCAAGATAGGTTAACGTTTGTAGAAGGGTAGATATTAGATACGATTTTGTGCGAGAAAAAAATAACATGCTTTTGAGAAAAACATTAACAATAAAATGCACAGAATACAATTCATGTAATTTAACCTCACTAAAAACAATAGTCATATTATGAACGTCGGTCATCTAATATCGCGTAGAGCCCCAAATCGAATTCCAGTTTCACAAAGCCGTCGCGTACACGCATCGTTCGTTATGAGACCGTGTCGCTTTGGTATTCAGTCTGCAATCCAATACTATGCTATAAAAACTACCATCACATTAACCATGCCACCGATCAAAACTCCTATTTGAAAGCAAAGAAGGTGTAAATTGCAATGGCAAACGGGATCATGCATATGCTGATAATCATAATAATATGCCGTTTTACAGACAATGGGTATTCTACTCTTTGGTATGTTAGATATAATATAATTTCATTAAAACTTAACTTTATTGTCATAACCTTTAGGTAATTTTTTATTCAAATTTTCGTGGTGATTTAAAATCAGTTAAACGGCGCCGATGAACAAGAATAGCCAATTAGCTTCTTACCTGGAGAACCTCAGATTGGTGTTCTATTAAAGTCAATCACTACGTATGTTATCAGGAGATGGGCAGCAGCGTGTTCCTAATAACGACTAAAAATAAAAAAACTGCGCTTGCCAACCCGCTTGCCAAGCGTGGGAACTATAGCAAATACCCGCTCTAATAGACAGTTTAAGGAGGAGGCGTATGTTCAACAGTAGACTTTAATAGGCAGTTACGTTACGGTAAGTAAAAAAAAGTAAAGTTACTGCCTATGCATATACGTCGCACGGCCTAGGCACATGCCTCCTCTCATTACTGAAGATTAAGGAGTAACTAATTAGATCGCCGCGTTGCCTTGTCCGCTAGCGGACTTCACTTCAAATGACTGCGAAATATTATTCCTGAGACTTGCTGGTTTCCTCAAGTTGCTTTCCTTCGCCGCCGCGTACGTGGTAAATCACAACTCAATTGCAATCATCGATTTTATTAATGCCGACTGGACTCGAACCCGGGTTGATTTTACGGCGAACGCTTGCCTCTTGAACTACTAAGGCTATTACCGTGCATAGACCGCATATTTATGAGAATATATATTAAAAACTTAGAAAGCAAATAATTACTACCATATTAGAGAGTAAGACTCCTTTACTAGCCAGGAATCCGTCTACGTAGGTTACAGCTTACAGCGTTGTGCAGCAAAATAGTATCGCGTGCACTGCTGTGCCGTCTGAAGATTATAGAGCCAATATAATGATAGGTTATGACGCATCCACCGGGTCTATCTTAGTACTCGGAAGTGACAGCGCACAGTAGCCATGTTGTTCTTTATTTGAAAGTCGACACTTCAAATAAAGAACAACCACTTACCATCTGATGAATTGTTTTTAAAATATATTCTTGCATACAAAAAAAATTATGTCTATGTATAACTGTCCCATCTACAGGGTTCCATCTAAAGACTTCTCTTAAAAACCAGTCAAAGTCAAGTGTGAGAGCAAAGCTCTAATGTTAGTTGGTTTAACTTCGTCTTCTCTATATATATCTATACGTGTGTACATTTAGATAGACCCTAGAGTTACATATTTCTTACTGTTTTCTGCTGCTGTTGATCACATGAAAATCTGCAGGCAGAAACTTGCAATTATAGCCTGTAAGCTACAAGAGATTATTTCATAGTGCATAATGCAATCAGCGATTGATACTCAATAGAAATTTGTGTTACCTACTTTAATTTTTTTACAATAATAATGGTTTTCATCTCGATGGTCCGACATTATAATTATGAAGGAGAATGTTAGAGGTGCATGTTTAGTATTGGATGTTTAAAAGCTGCGGAAGTATAATATGATTCTTAGGGTCCTGTATCCAAAGGGTAACCAACGGGACCCTATTACTAAGCCACCGCTGTCCATATATCCGTCCGTCTGTCAGTCAGCGACTGTATCTTATGATCCATAATAGGTAGACAGATGAAATTTTCACAGAATGTGTATTTCTGTTGCCGCTATAACATCAAATAATAAAAATTAAAGGGAAAGACTACTAGACCCCTACTAGAAACATGTTTTAGGATGGTATGAAACCCTTCATGCGCGAGTCTGACTCGCACTTGGCTTGCTTTTATTTATGAAAGGGTGACAAAACGACACAGTCCACAACAGATGAAGAAGTTAATGCTATGGACCATAGACCTAGACTTAAATCATCAAAATGCTGATGCTTGTCATCTCTATTAATAAGATGGAATGCCACGAAAACTTTAAAAGTGTCTCTGGTTCTTGGCACTGACAATAGGATACACAGCAACAACTTGCTGTTATTTTACGTTTCTATTTTGTGGGAGCATCATCCTTCCCAGTTGCTGTTGCAGCAAGGCTCTATGTTGTGTAAATAATGTGTGAACATACAACAAGAAAAAACATTTGCTACCATCAAACATAAAAATCAAAATCTTTAGTGCTAGTGACCCCATTGTCACATACAGATTGATAGATTAGAATACAGGACTTTCCTATTTTGCATACTATGTTAATTATTGATATAATCCATTAGACAATAAAAGTGATAGATCAGTGGTTAAGCATTTGCTGTAAATTTAACAGTAACCGTCAGCATCAATGAAATTGCTAATTGTAATTATAAGTGCTAGTTTACCACCTGCTTGGTAGTAAGAGCAAACATGTGGAAATTAGCATGTCAGAAATAAAAAATAAAATAAAACCAGCTCATATATGACAAGGGCCTTGGCTCAAGAGTGGGATGTATAAGCTGTAACTTTTTACTTATAATCCATAAGCCACAACTTATGACTATCATGAAATGAGGTGAGATGATAAAACCCAGACTTTTTGTATGTGGTAGAGCCATTCTGCAGCTATATTAATTGAATAATTGTAGCATGAATGGGTCGGCACGACCGGGGAAGGACCACACTCTCACAGAATACCAGGGTAAAATAGCAGCTTAACACTGCTGTGTTTCGTATGGTGAGTGTTGAGAACCGGAGACCCTTTTTACTCGAAGAGAGGCCTTCCATCTTAGTCCACACGGCTGACAATGCTCTTAATTCGCAAATGAGGATGATGTAGATGTCTATGGGCCACAGCAACAATTTACCATCAGGTGGACTATGTGCTCACTTGTCACACTTATCCTATAAAAAAAAAACAATCATTTCATAAGAAATGCTGCCTCTTATTTTAAAAACGAAGTAGGGATAGCAGATATTACATATGATTGATTTTAAAGAGGCATTTCTTAAGAATAAAAAAAACACCCATTGACAACAAGCTACTTCTATTCTACTTTATAAGTTTATAAAAGTACACACAACACAAGTCTAACAGTGGTAGAGCCACACTGCAGCTTTTGCTGTCGCACGGATGGCCCGGCTCGAACCGAGGTGGTACCACGACCTCACAGAAAACCAGCGTGAAGTAGAGGTTTACCTCTGCGTTTCGCTTGGTGAGTGCAGGTGGCCGGAGGCCCTTTTTACTGGAAATGAGGCATTCCATCTTAGTCCTCACGGGTGACAACACATCTACATTTTGATTTGTAATAGAGGATAGATGTAGATGTCTATGGGCCGCAGCAACCACTTACCATCAGGTGCACTGTGTGCTCGTTTGTCACCCTTTTCCTATAAAAAAAAAAAAAAAAAAAAACACTGCATGAATGAGTTTTTCCCATTAAGGATTTGCCATAATAATCATACTACACACACAGGAAGATTGGTGATTACTAAAGAGAAACCTTGTACCTAACTGCTACTCGCCATCTGGGTATTTTACATGGTGAGAAAGAGAATATTAGTATAGCAATGTATCTAAAACCACAAGCATTTCCAATAGTAAGTAGACTTACAATTTTTTTTTATAGAATAAGAATGACAAACACGAACACAGTTCACCTGATTGAAAGTGGATAGTGTAGCCCATTGTCACCTACTATTTGTCATTTTGGATTCTCTCCACACACCATATTGAAACCCAAGCTTAAAACCTCCATTTTATGCTAGTATTCTTTGAGAGCATGGTCCTTGCCCAGTAGAGTTGACCCATTTATGCTACAACCATAATATAGCTGCAGTATGGCCCTATCATATGAAAACCTCATCATCACCAATGAGACTGATAGGACAATGCATGCTCTTTACACTGCCCCCGAACAACAAGTAATGGATTAACTTTAAGATTGCATTTTTTTTTATAGGATAAGGGTGACAAACGAGCACACAGTCCACCTGATGGTAAGTGGTTACTGTGGCCCATAGACATGTACATCTATCTTCGATTACGAATCAAAATGCAGATGCGTTGGCACCCATGAGGACTAAGATGGAATGCCTCGTTTCCAGTAAAAAGGGTCTCCGGTTCTCTACACTCACCATACGAAACACAGCAGCGTTAAGCTGCTATTTCACGTTGGTATTCTGTGAGAGCGTGGTCCTTCCCCAGTCGAGTCTACCCATTCGTGCTACAACTATACTACTAATAGCTGCAGCATGGCTCTACCACGTATAAATTTGCTATGATAAATAACAATGCAAAAACAAACATAACAATACAACAGTTTAAGCATTTTAAGTCTAACACCACTCACTATACATATGTATATATGTATAAACATGTTTAAAATATAAATAATTTCTACTCATTCACAAGTTTCTAAGTATTCTAATATAGTATTGAGACTACTCATAATTTTCAAAGTAAAAAGAAAGTAAAATTCATTTTAAAATTACAAAATACATTTATTTTTAACATTTCATGCAGGATATCCAGACAACATTGAAAGATTTGATCCTTTGAACTCTAACATATCTTCAGAGTTTGTTTTTAACTTCTCTACCAAGGCTTGCTTATCAAACTTGAGCTCATTTATATACATTTGTCTAATGCCTCTGATTTTGTTTATAATTGTTCTACGTAGCCGACTATTTATGTCAGGTTCTTTCAACATATTTCCTAGTTCATTTAAGTTATCAGGTAAATTAAGACTTTTTTCCGATTCATATTCAATTTGTATTTTAGAATTTTCTTTAGGTAATTTACTCTGTTTGGATTTAAGTTTCTTTAAACAAATGTGCTCTTCAAATTCAGTATCTTTTACAATTTGTTTACCTTCATCATCAAAAACAATCTTCTTATTTTGACCACACTCACATTCTACTTCACTCTCAAGACTCTCTGAACCAGAATGTATACCGTGAGTATCATTGCTTACATTTAATAAATGACCGTATTTTGACTCTAACCTTCTTAAAACACTTTTACATTGAATGTACACTGATTTTAATTCATCTAAATCACTTTTATTTATTTCACAGGTGTTTATATTTTCCGCACTTTCTGCACAGTTTGATAATTTACGTTTATTTTTCTTTTTAGCACCTTTTTGTTGAGTAATATCTGCATAACTGGCTTTATTTTTCTGTTCTGAAGACTCATCATGTACCTCACTCGTAAGTTCACGCACATGATTTTTTACAACAATATACTTTTTTGACTCCAGATTTGTATTTGGTAATATCACGGAAGGCCTGTCTTGGCTATTCTGTACAACCATAACAAATGGAATTACGTGGCTGATAATAAGAAATAGCGACAATATTATTACAAAAACCAATAGATTTAGAAACGGCGCAAAGCACGTGACAATATTCAAAATCTTTCAGAAATGTATATGTGAATCAATACTTCATTATAATGCGTTACCATAGCAATACTATAGTAGTGAGATGTGCTACAAAAATATAAAAAATATTAATTTTAAATAAAATACATTTCCATGACTGAATAACCTCCACCTACTTCACAAACACAAAATACGTCAAATCTCAAAACAGACAAAACAACATGGCGGATGCCACAGCCACAGAGTACGGGCTAGTGATGTCATCTCGTGTTGAGCTTAACTCGAGTTGGATCTACCTAACTCGAGTTACTGTACATGAACGGATCAAGTAAGCCAGCAAAAGAGTAAGAGCGCGATTCGTTCGTTATGTACGCGCTTTGTGTTTCAAAGAGTATTTAGCTACAACCAAAACAATTTGTTATTTAGATTTTATAATAGGTAAGTTATATTATTTAATTTATTTTATTAATTATGATCAATATAGTTATGCAAGTCAAAGACCTATTTTTGTAATACCCGAAAAGGGTGAATTACAACTTAGTAAGATACATCATATTTTAAATCAACGCCAAATGTAACACTTAATCACTATTAATAGCTTATGTACTTACTTCTTAAAACTAGAACTAATATTGTTTAGTGAAGACTGCTATATAGCTAGTTTTGTTATTAAATATACGTACTTACTACAACTAAGATTAAACCCAAAAATACATAAGTATGTGATACATACTAAATATACCTTTTTCTTTCAATCCTACATAATAAATATGGTACTACAGTTATTCCAACCCACCAAAGAGCTTAGATAGAAAAACAAATTTATAAAAAAGTAAACTGTAAAAAATCACTTAATCTTTATCGTATTGCTAACCTGAGTTGCGTGAATTTCAACTCGAGTTGAGTGAATTTTAATTCAAGTTAACTAGAGGCGTAATTTTGTTAAATAGTTGGTACATTCATAGTGCGGGTGACAGCTTATACTTTTGGCGTGTCTAGGAACATTGTTAAATCGATTTAAAAAGGCGATTAACGATACACAAAGCATAGCAAAAATTATCGATGAGCTATCGATATAAAAATTAAAACCGAATCATATATTTCTTTATAAACTACAATGGATGTAAAATTGAGTAAAATTTTAATACAAATTATGACATAATAGCTGTTCCCGAACCACGCCCGCTTGATATTTATTACGATTGGATTTCATGGGTTTAAATTTTTATGCGCGGAATCCAATATGTTTTTTCTAAAATTAAATTAGCCTGTGTTACTCCTTATAACATCAGCTGTCAGTGCCAGCTATATGCCGGAACAAACAGACAGTAAGACAAACATTGTAAAAAATATTTTTATCTTTTTGTAATAAATACCGTATATAATTTCATATGTATTTAGTAAAAGGATGTTATTTTGATATTGCAAACAGACACTTCAATGTATAAATTATACTATGTATTAATTTGAAAATAAAAATCATCTTCTATTTCATGTTGTTTGCAACATTCATATTCACATTTAAACATATAAAATGGCTGCCAGCACCCAGCATCTGTAATTTTCAGTACGGCGTTGACTGCACCAGCAGCTTTTCAAGCTACGAGTGCTAGCGCCTTTTGCTATATGTGTATTAGTTTTGCCAGGCCCAATGTCCAAATATCGGGACGGAAGATAAAAATAATCGAGAATTTGGTTTATAAATCTAATGAGATAAAAAAAAATAGGTTTTTGTAGCCATTTTGGCCGCCATGAGTTGTGATAGTCTTTTTGACACAATGCGTAATTTACTCTATAATTTTTTTTTTTGCCTGAGCTGACCAACGAATAATTTATCGCCGCACGGAACAAGTATTTGTATGGCCTACAAATAATTGTTCCGGTTTTAGATGTTTGTAAACTGCTTCCACGATTCAGGAGAAAATCCTAGTGTGGGGTTAACGTTTTTAAAAGAAAAAAAAATTATCGATACGAATATACTGCATATTCGTCTATATGAGTTTGATTCCGTAAATCGGAATTTGTTGAACGATTAGTTCCAATTGCAATACATATTTACGTGATTTTTATATATTCGATTTATTTCAAAACCGATTTTTGATAATCTGTGGTTCGTTATGGCATGGCCAAGGAGGTTATTATTTTACAATCTCCTTGGGCATGGCATAGTTTAGCGTAGCACACACTGTCGTAAGTGGGCGGTACCCATCCATGTAGTACAATAATATTTGTATGACAATTTTTCTACAAAAATACTTAACTTCAATATAATAATGCTTTCAGAATGTTGTTGGGACTGCCTCGATACTGTAGTGCGTCGGAGATGTTTGCGCATGCTCGCACGGACGGCTTTCATGCGATAATACGTAAGAAGACAGCTTCGCTGCTTAGAAGGGTGAGAGATAGTCACAACAGCATTTTGAAAACAGTAGCGGAGAACTATAATTCTCCGATTTTGAAAAAGTTTGTACATACTTCAATGTTTACTAACACTAGTTTATAAGTCAATTATTACTAACACTACTATGGATTAATTTTGGTCCGAAATAAAGATTATTATTATTATTATTATTATTATAGGCGTGAGCTGTCAGCTGTCACCCGCGTCTCCAGCAAAGTTTGGTTGCCAACACAATAGTAGGTAACAAAACTTGAAACAATGTCGGGAACCGTGTTTCAATTTTCCACGGCAACATCAAAGGATACGCTTGTTGCAAACATTTGTTCCCCCGGTGGAGACGCTTGTTGGAAACATAACAGTTGTCAACATTTTTGGTGGATACACGGCTTATCGTACACTCTTCTCCCTCCTGACATCCCTCGTCGTATACATTTTGATTGACTTTTAACCTACACAAACACTCCCTTATGTATATATTCTGTGTGATTTTATTAACACTAATAGTATAAAAATTTAATGTTTGTCAATATTAACATACTAATATAGCTGTGTTTGTAATTTGTTCTAGGTAATTCAACAGTACAACCATTAGCACTACAAGATAAAAGAAAAAAAATAAGATACTTGTATTATTACAATCTTCTCTTGTATATGGGCATAGTATTTGTAAACTACTGAGCTTCTACTCAATAAACGCTTTCACGCTGACATTGGCGAATGATCAAAACCGCCATAAAAAAGAAAGAAGACTATAATCGAATCTATCGAATATTTACGTAATATTTTTAAGTTTTTTTTTTTACTTATTATAAAGCCAGGGCTTAACAACAATCCCACCTGGTGGTAAGTAGTGATGCAGCCTTAGATGGTAAATCGCACTGTCATAGTATTTGCTCTTGCATTGAAGACGCCCAGATTGTATTCGGACGGAAAGATAGACGCCGTCAAATTATTCTACTCCTTTGCTGTTTTTTTTTTTATAAGATAAGGGTGACAAACGAGCACACAGTCCACCTGATGGTAAGTGGCCGCTGCGGCCCATAGACATCTACATCTATCCTCCACTACAAATCAAAATGTAGATGCGTTGTCACCCGTGAGCACCAAGTTGGAATGCCTCATTTCCAGTAAAAAGGGCCTCCGGCCACCTGCACTCACCAAGCGAAACGCAAAGGTAAACCTCTACTTCACGCTGGTCTTCTGTGGGGTCGTGGTACCACCCCGGTTCGAGCCGACCCATCCGTGCGACAGCAAAAGCTGCCGCATGGCTCTACCACTGTTAAATTGTATGTATGCGTATGCATACCACTTGTATGCTGTACGCATAACAAGACGAAACAAACCGTTTGGTTCTAATGCGTGGAATGTTGACAACAAAAGTATGAAGACTCGCCGACGGCCTGGTTGTCTGATGGTGGAAAGGAGAGGGAGGAATAAAAGCGTGTAATTCCTGCGCACATTCACCGAAATGCATCCTATAGAATACCGAGAGACTGGCTACTCTGCGCCTGTGCTCGAGACTGACAAGATTGGTTTCAACCAAATCAAGGTCACCAATGAGCCTCTTAGTATGTCTCTCCACTGAGTCCAACACTGCCAGGTGGCGTTTTGCAGCACCAGCCCATATGTGACAGCAGTACTCCATGCAAGACCGGACTTGCGCTTTATATAAGGTAAGAAGCTGCCCCGGCGTGAAGTACTGTCGCACCCTTGTAAGGACACCAAGTTTCCTTGCAGCTGCTTTGGCTCTGGATTCAATGAACCGCCCATAGTTTTTAGGTTCGGAGAAAATTCAACTCCTAGCGTACTCCATGGATACACTCCGGAAAGTAGAACCCAAGGCGAGCGGGCTCCTTTTAGCGGTGAAAAGACACGCCTGTGTTTTGGAGGCGTTAAATCTCACGAGATTGGCATCGCCCCATTCGGTGACTGCCTGTAGTGTGAGACTCAACGCTCAACCATAGCCTCTCTTTCTGACTGGACTTGATCCCAACTGGCCCGGGCACTTGGTTGGTATCTCTCCACAACTGTGCTGTCATCTGCATACCCATAGATACCGGGAATGAGCAGATCATTAATATGCAGCAGTAAGAGAGTTGCGGAGAGAACGGACCCCTGAGGAACACCGGCGTTAGTCGCCACAGTACCGGATGAGCAGCCGTCGACGACGACCCGGAGAGACCTTTCATTCAAAAAGTCCTTCACCCAGGCTAGGGGATCAGCCGTACGCTGAAAGCTTGCCCAATAGACTAACGTGCCAAACTCTGTCAAAGGCCTTCGAAACATCGAGGGAAACAGCAAGTGCTTCACCACTGTTCTCGAGGGCTTCGCCTCATATGTGAGTGGCATACGCTAGGTCCCCAATTGATCGATTTCGGCGAAACCCGTACTGGCGATCACTGAGCAATCATTTTGATCTAGGTTAACGTTTTTTAAAAAAAAAAACAAAAAAGCAAAAAAGGTATGCCATGAGGTGGGCGTTCAATATACGCTCCATTATCTTGCAGAATATCGAGGTAAGTTGGCAGGGTCGGTACAGCTTCCAAGATTTAGGCACTATTCCAGTTAGTTGGAATGAATCGACATTTTATAACTCATACTGTCAGGTGCAAGTACATATTCTACGAAGTCTAAGCTCAATGGCCCTCTATGGTTACACTAACAGCGATATCTTTCAAATTATGTAGCTTTCCTCGCATGAAATTCGGTTTAAGAATGTATAGGGAAGGATACACGTTTGTAGACCACAAAGGCCAATTAAAAATTAATAAAATATTATAATTACAAATAATGATTTAGATTCATGAATCATATTACTTTAGCCTGCTTGTTTAACTGACAACCCCAGAGGTTTGTCGTAACAGTGTAGTGAAGGTGTGAGAAAATCAACAAAATTTGACAGAATCCATCTTCCTGATAAAAATACCCCAGGCGGATTGGCAACCGCAGTTCTTTATAATTTGCCAAGCCTGATAACTATGGCAAAGTCCCTACTTACTTCACTTACTATTTCAGCCCAGTCAGGAAATTAACAGATTCCTCCTTCTTGCCTGGCTTGCTCTTAATTTCTCTCCGGTCACGTGGACCTGGGCATGCACACTTCATCATTCAGTCATGTCGATAAAATATGCAGCCAAGCAGAGCGACTCATATTTCATCATCATCATCATCATCATTACAGCCCTTCACAAGTCCACTGCTGAACACAGGCCTTCCCCAAGGAATGCCACAAAGCACAGTCCTGAGCTACCTACATCCATCAACTTCCTGCATATCTTACCAGGTCGTCACTCCATCTAGTCCCCGCACTACACTTCGTCTGCCGGTACATGGCCGCCACTCGAGAACCTTTTTTCCCCATCGGTTGTCGGTTCTCCGAGCTATATGGCCGGCCCATTGCCACTTCAGCTTACTAATCCGTTGAGCTATGTCGGTCACTCTGGTTCTACTGCAGATATCCTCATTTTTAAGTTTATCATGCAGAGAAACTCCGAGCATAGCCCTCTGCATAGCTCGCTGAGCGACCTTCAGCTTCTTCATCCGGCCAGCAGTGAAGGACTACGTCTCAGTTCCATAGGCCATCACTGGCTATACTATACTATATACTATACACACTATATATATATATATATATATATAGTATATACACTACTATATATACTAGACTTGTATTTAAGAATTGAGATAGACATTATATTAGTTTAAATTTGGATTTGTATTAGCTCTTTACTTAAATATGTAATGTTATAGTGAGGTGGTAAGATCAATGTTTTTGCTTTATTATAAGATGTCATTCATAACTTGTTGATAAATAAAAAGTATAAAGATGACACATAAAAATGTTAAACCAAGCTTATTTCAATACATCACTGAAATCCACATACAAATTAGTTTGTGAATATTAGCATGTACACAAATGCACAGACCAAAAACGTGTGTGCAGTTCACACAAACAAAATTTCGAGAGGGAGTGGATAAGATTTAACATACATGGGTGAAACCACGGCGCACAACACTCTTGGAACTTGTAGTATTTTAAAATGATAGTTTATGTTAGTTTTAATCATCATTATCATTACAGCCTATCAAAAGTCTACTGCTGAATGTAGGCCTACTCTATAGATTATCTCATAGAGGGAGGTGATATTTGTCATAGTTGTCATGCTTTTCAGGTGGAATGCCAACCGCAATTTTTTATTATTGTGAGATCAGATGCCGTTGGTTATTTCCTGTTTCGGTTTCCCTGTACCACCTCTTACAACACTCATGGGGCAGTAAAATAAATAAATAAATATTTGTTTCATTACAATATAAGTTTTAAGTTTTATATTTAATACATTTAGGAAGTATATTATGGTTATTAATAATAAAGACCATTTACAAAATATATTTAAAGATCTTTATTTTTCCTTTTCTTTTTTTTCTTAGGTTTATAAATAATATCTTCAGTGGCATCATCATTTGTATTGCTTTCTTGTCTTAGCTTTTTACACTTTTTTTGTTCCTGTACCTCAGGGATTCTTTCCTGTATTGGACTGTGATCTTTAGAATCTCTTTTAGTTTTAACATATTCAGTTACTTTTTGTGCTCCGTCTTCTTCATTATCATACAATACTTCTTGTGTTACTTCCCTACACTTTTTCTTCTTCTTTTTCTTTGTTTTTGATAGATTTTCAAACTCATTTATTGCTGTATCATTTTCTACGCCCTTTCTTTGAGCATTATTGTCTATATTGCAAGATGGTGCATTTTCAGACATCATTTCTTTGTCTGTTGTTTCTAAAAATCCCTGAAATCCACACATTGCTTCATCTTCTAAATCCCGAATTGGTTTGTCTTCTGTACGTAAAATATTAGTTTTAGACTTAAAAGCACTCATTTTATTTTTAAAGTAGTCTTCCATGCTACCTTTTTCAGTAAATACTTGTTCAGTTGATTTTACATCATTTTCTAAAGATTGTTCTGTTTCCTCTTCCTCTTTAAAACTTTTTTTACCAAATATATTAGCTAAATCTTTTTCACTATACCGGGATAAGTCTTTACCTCGAGTAAACTTATGATAATGTATGCGTGCTTTGCTTTTTTTGGATTTATCTTCTAGTGATATACCACTATGAAGTTTCATCTGGTTGACATCATTGGCTACAAAATATAAATACATTAAGTATAATTGAGAATTATAACAAAATCTTTTTAAATTTGAGAAATATTAATTGAAAGTAAATATTAAGATTAACAAATTTTAATTATTATTAGGACACATTTGCAAATTTGACATTAGTCGATTGGTTATCTATTGATTGAAAGAAGAAAGTGACACGAAAAGTTGGGATGTGCAAGCTAGACCCTTATAAATCATCAGGTCAGATCACATCAGCACTTTTCTATGCCCATGATCACAGTGCAGTTTTTGAGTTAAAACTAAAATGGTTTTTGAAAAGAAGAAAGTAAAATTATAGATAAAATAAGAATAGAAGGGAAGTTAGGTAGTACAAGCAATTTAAGTGTGAGCAAGTGTGACAATGATATAGAACAACAAGTGAATGCAGGACACAGAGGAAATGGTAAGGTAGGGTCGGTGTCTATCTTAATGTATAAAGAAGCATGAATCTAAAATTAATATGCTGAAGAAATTCAGCCATTAAGAAGATGTGGTAGAGCCATGCTGTATTAATTGTATAGTTGTAGCATGAATGGGTCGGCTCGACCGGGGAAGGACCACACTCTCACAGAATACCAGCGTAAAATAGCAGCTTAATGCTGCTGTTTCATATGGTGAGTGTAGGGAACCGGAGACCCTTTTTACTGCCAAAGAGTCTTAGGCTGACAACGCATCTGCATTTTGATTCGCAAATGAAGATAAATGTAGATGACTATAGGCCACAGCAACCACTTACCATCAGGTGGACTGTGTGCTTGTTTGCTACCACTATTCTAAAAAAAAGGTATTTAGGGCCGACTCTGTATGATAGGGTGAGAATTTGTGTGTTTACGAAAGGATTGCTTTGGTGATTTGGACATGAAGAGAGAATGATCAAATTTATTTAGCAGATGTGAGTGGCAGGAACGGCTAGGGACAACCTTGATGGAAGTTGAGTTATTGGTGATATATTGAAGATAGGCCAAATTAAGAATAACCATCAACAATTAAAAAGTATGAGTAGGTATATGGATGTGAAAGAGGTATTAGCATTGTGCCAAATGGAAGTCCGTAGTCTCTGCCTATCCCTCAAATTTTAATAAGTTTATGTATGTATGTTATATTTTTTATAGTCAAATAATATTTTAGGCCTCCCTCCAGGAATACCAACAAACATGGCCCTGAACAATCTGCATTCAACAACTTCTGCTCGTCTCACCACATTGTCACTTCATCTAGTATGAGTACGAGTGGCTATAAGCCTACCACTCAAACAACTTTTTCTCACTGGATTTACCAAAAAATACATTGATATTTTTTATAGAATAAGGGTGATAAACTAGCACACAGTCCACCTGATGGAAAGTGGTTGCTTTGGCTCATAGACATTTATATTTATCCACAATTAATCAAAATGCAGATGCGTTGTCACCCCTATGAACTTAGATGGAATGCCTCGTTTCCATTAAAAAGAGCCTCTGGTTCTATACACTCACCATATGGAACACAGCTGCATAAAGCTGCTAGTTTACTCTGGTATTCTGTGAGTGTGGTCCTTCCATGCTCAGTTGTATCCATTCGTGCTACAACCATTATATAGCTGCATCAAGGCCCTACCACGTAAAAAATGTAATAAAACGTAAAGCAATTATTAACAGAATAATAATTTGAAATATAATTAATAATTTAAAAAATAACTTGATCGATTTAAGACAATAATATAAGTATCAAATATCAAACTATGACGAAATTATTTATAAAAGGTGGTATCGACTTTCCAATTGCGAATAATATAATTATTTAATTTGAATATATAGTTTCGATAAAAAATAAGAACTTATTTTACCGTTAGATAAATTAGCGAGTAAAGAGTTGAAGTCATCTTCATGTTTGGTCCATTGATCATTTCTATCTTCAAATCCTAATCCTTTTTCATCGTTTTTATATCTCGCCACAACATGTTCAACAATTCCATTTTCTTTCGCACCTAACCCCTTCCCTGCTGACCAACCCATTTTCTCCAACATTCGCTGTCCAAACTTAGTGCTGTCATTGCTCCATTCACTATTTTTAGCACGCAGATTTATAATTTTTTGTTTACGTCGTGGGCCCGCAAGCATTGACATATTTACACATATTATAAAAAGATACTATGAATTAAAACATTCTGCACGTGTATGTCACTACAATTTTAAGTTGTCAAAATGGACGACCAAAGAGTAGGGACATTCCGATACTAGTAAATACGAGTAGGTACTCGATACTTTTGAGTCGATACCAAGTACTAATAGCATCGAATCAATATTGCGATACTTACTCAGTATCGAAACAAAAGTACTTGGAATCGAATCGAATCAGGCGAGCCGAACCCGTCCGACTTCACCCGAGGTGAGACCGAGAGAGAGAGAGCCGCCATTACACTAAAATTGTCACTGGTCCAGTCAGCACTATAGTGCGCGCAAGATAACTCTGCGCGCGGTCAAAATTGGAACTAATCGTGTGCCGCCATCTTACTGTTTATGGAAGGTGTCAAAACAGATTGTTAGGTGTCGTGTTTTTATTCGTTTTTGCAGTAAATAATCGTCATCATTATGCCGAAAGTGATTAAAATTGCTGGCAGGGATATTACCTTGAAGGTCAAACGTGCTTCAGAACGAGACAATAACGGGCCTACAGTACCGTTTTCCAAAGTTAGAGCTCACGTTTCATATTTCACAGGTAATTTTTAGGGCTGCCATAACAAATAAAACTCCCTAATTTTCTTGATTTATTCGTTTTAAGTTTTCTCGTGTCATTAATATCATGTATTTATAATGCGTTGTTTTTCTTATGTTTTAGGCGTTTCTGAACTCAACATCTACCAAATAACTCAAGAGGGTACATAATGTAGCAGTAGCTTCATCTTCTAAAATTGTGACGCCGGGAAAAACTAGGAACCCAGGAAAAAAATTATGATTTAGACGATTTTCATACGTGGCGCTATAAGGCATTTAAATCAATCGTTTGACGTTGTGAAGAAAGAGATTCCTGCCATAAATAAACTTTGGTTGGAATTGGAAGCTGATATTGATTTTAAATATGGCAGAACAACGTTGAGTAGTAGCTTAAAGACTATGAGCTACGAATACAAAAGGTGCCAGTTTAAATGGATAAATTTATAATTAATCACAGGCCAACACATCCGAGTCTTCTGATGAAGACTAGCATGGATTCTGATGAAGATGTGAGAATGGAAGGCGTTGACCCACTGCAGGACCATTGTTACACCAAAGTTACAAGTAGATTTAGCTATTCAATAAAAGATTTACAAGGTTTCCACGGACTTTTAATTTCGTTCTTTATAATAAATATTTTTAAAATAACTTTTCGAAAAATTTATTATAGACAAAATATCAGTGTTCATTAATTATAATAATAGTCATTTCTAACACGCATATAATACCTTCACCTATAATTATGCAAAAAAAAAATTAAAGTTGAATTTCACCAACTTTTAGGTTCTCGATGGAGCGGAAATTTTGCATATACGTTAAGTTTAGATGAAAATAAGTGACCTCGATCTAAATCCAATATGGCGAAATCCCGAAGATGGAGGACTAGTTATTTTTTGTGTATTCCAATGATATGGATATTAAATAAAAGGATGTCCTGAGAAGAATACCAAAAATAAAAGTGAAGCGTGTTCTTTTTTTTTTCAAACTCGCTCGCATATATTAAACGTTTTCAAATGTTTTTAAGGAATAATTTATATTAACTTAAATTTTACCATAGAAATTTGTGATACTTGTGTCAAACTTACGGAAGTTACAATCAAGAAATATATTTATTATGCGAATCTTAAACAATAAATAAAGGGTTTAATATTTATTAGGTCTTTGTAAGTTTAAGCTGAACATTACAGTTTTTTTTAACTGAGCTTTGGTAATCAATTCATTCATTTATGTAATTTCATATAATTATATAATTCTAGTAATAAGATTAAATGAAGGAAAAAATCTTAGTTAAGCTGGTAACATTAAGTACGCCATCAGTCGCGCGCAGAGTTATCTTGCGCGCACTCTAGCAGTTTTTATTTTATAGGATAGGTTGACAAACGAGCACAGTCCACCTGATGGTAAGTGGTTGCTGTGACCCATAGACATCTACATTTGTCCCCAATAAAGAGTCAAAATACCGAAGCGTCGTCAACGTGAGGCCTAAGATGGAATGCCTCTTTTCCAGTAAAATGGGTCTCCGGTACTCTACACTCACCATAAGAAACACAGCAGCGTTAAGCTTCCGTTTTACGCTGGTATTCTGTGAGAGCGTGGTCCTTCTCCGGTCGAGCCGACCCATTCGTGCTACAACTATACTACTAATATAACTGCAGCATGGCTCTACCACGTATAAACGCAGTGTTCAGCATACAACAGGTGATTGTTTATGATTACGTTACAAGTAATTTAAGTTATTGTAGTCATCGCATCGGTTTATTGTTCCAATGTTATCATGGCACCACCAAAATCACTAATATGGAAATATTACCAAAACAAACGAAACAACTGCAAAATGTAAACAATATTTTAAGTCGGTGAAATATTGTGGCAATACGTCTAATTTATTCAAGCATTCCAAAACTCATGGAATTACTTTGAATAAAGGCAAATTACAGAAAAAAAGCAGATAAAGGGCAAACGAAAGGTAGGATCTTCAACTTTTCACTAATTAATTTCGTTAGGTTACATTCATAATAGTTCGTTAGTTCATTGGTTGGAACTATTCGATGTTATCTAAAGTGACAGGGCATAATAGTTCGTTGTGGGGCTTGAAACATTTGCTACGTTAATTTCATTAAAACAAAGTATCGATATCAGTAAGTATCGATACATTAGGAGTATTTATATGAGTAGTATCGAAAAATGATTTGAGTACTACTGATATGAGTAGGTATCGATACTTTGATGGTATCGGAACATCCCTACCAAAGAGTGGACGACTGATGTGACGTTGACGCACAAGTAGTACCATAATATTAATGTTTTTTTTTTGGAGTTTATGGCCTGGTATCTAGACTTTTAGGCCAAAATTTAATATTAATATTTTTAGTCTATGGGTTGACCGTCTATATAAATCACTTTTCTACCAAGTCTTATGCTTGTCCCAAATTCTAAAATGTATTACAAGGCACTAAAATAACTTGCATTATCTTCTAAGTAAAATATTACGTTTTTTTCCAATTCACCACAGTAGAATTACCCATTAAGATTAATTAATTGTATTTATCGGATTCAAATTTTGTCAATTTATTTGGAATTAAATGTGAAATGAAAAAGTATGGAATATGGAAGAATATTAAGATTTTCATCACAAGACAAAGGTTGGAGTCACTAATATTAAAATCTACCAATTTTGTAGGCAACCTACCAAGAACGGTCACTTTGCCGGCGAATGACTACTGTATCAAAACGACAACTTAACAACACGAGAGTGAAGTTAGTCTATGGAGTGAAGTGTTTTCTTTTAATATGTTGTGATATTGACTATAAGGCTTTCAGCCGAAGAGTACCACAAAGACCTTTAATTTTTTTTAAATATAAAATATATATCTTCATAATAGGGTATTACACTCATTTTCAAAAAGTGTTTTAAATGAATCCCAGAGTGATAATGAACCACTATAATTTTTATATAAATTTTTTAAAACCGAATAGTGACATAAAAATTACTTTTAATCTATCGTTTTAAATTTTAGCGTGAAAACGCTAGCCGCCATACTGTTCAAGTCGTGACGTCACTGTCCTAGAATTTTGACAATTTTGCAAAGGAATAAGACACTTTTGAATGTTTAATAATGAGTTATCATCTACATCATTGTTGTGTTGTACCTGATTGCAAAAAGACGAGCATAAGAACGCCGGGGAAGTTATGGATTAAAGTGCCAATTGATTTAAATATGAGAAATACTTGGTTAAAACTGGTAAGAAGAGACCCGAAGGCATTGTTACAAAATCTAAACTATACTTCTGTGAAGATCACTCTGATGTAAATATGACTTATATTTAACTATCGATTAAACAAAACAAAACATCATGACATGATAGGTACCTATTGCAAGTCAAATTTTGTAATAGATTAGGTTCATCGCTCGTCTGACCCGCCCTTTGTGGGCCATTTTGATAGCCCTTGCACTTGCAGTGCAGTGTTTTACTTAATTCCTGTTTTCTTCTATTATATGGGAATAAAGACATGGTTTGTACTCAGACCAAATAAAAAAGTGACTTTTTATTTCGTCTGAGGGTTTGTACAAAAAAATATAACAAAAAGTTTTTCTCACCTAAGCTTATATTATAATATCTATAACATTAGTGCTAAAAGCGAAGTAATAAACTCGCTTTTACGAATCCGTCTTCCATGATGCCTTTTCAATAAAATTTGGAATGAAAGTCAACAATCGTAATGATAACTTGAAAAATTTCGAAATTAACTAGTTAGTACACAGCACATAACCTATTTCTTTGACCTAGTGACGTCACGGCGCTATCTAATATGGCGGACATCGTTTTGCAGATTTGAGGCACAGGTAAAAAAAAATTATTCTTTAAATTGAAATTTAAAATTTATAATAAATTTTTATAAATAGAAATCAATATTTCTCGTTTACTTTTTACAAAATCTATCATAAATATAATATATTCTTTGACTAATTTTTACATTGTGTAAAATACCCTATTATGTTTTTCTTACGGCTTTAAGACTATGGAACTAAATACTTCATGACATTAAAAAAGCTTCCAACAAGTTTCTTTTCAAAAACAAAGTTCGTAAACATTTTAGTAAATCATTGAAAGTGTCAATTAACGCTTTTTCCTAAAGAATGATTCTATCGTCACATATTTTTCTTATTTATCATGGCAGATATATATATATATAGAATAGGCGAGAAAAAGTGTAAGATTTTTCCGTCACGACCCCCTTTCTATAGTGTTTATTTTAAATGTCGCTTCATTTTAATAGACGCTAGTAATTCATTTATTTGTATTTATTAATCAATCATATAATACGTTTATCAGTAATCATAAACTACGAAAGGAACCTCGTTCCAACAGAGTGTTCCACGACACAAACCAGCCGTAACAAACAGACAGACAGATAGACAAACTTTTTATAAATTGTGTTTTTCTTATAAGTATCGTAGGTATATACTTTCATATGTATTTAGTAAACAGCTGTCATTTTCTCATTACAAACAGGCAGTTCAATTTTACTTATTTGTATAGATATAGAATATAGAATGACACTGAGGTGACAATGAAAATGACACTAAGGTGATGTTTTTTTTACACAATATCATTTAATTAAGAAGTTAGTTTTAAATAAAAGTTTATCAGTTTCTAGTATTTTAATAATACACAAAAGAATTCCTCAGTGGTTTGCTCTTTATTTTTTTTTTGCACATTTTAAATCTTTTTTTTTTAATTTTTCTAGTGTTTTTCTACTTTTAGTTTCGGTTTATTTATTTTTAATCTAATTAATATAAAACATAACAAACAGTACAGAAAGAAACATTAATCTTTACATTTTTCGAACAAATGAACTTCCCCACTATGAAATATGTTAAATATCACACTTCATTTTTAAGTGGTGCCGCCCTGGTGGTAAAAGAAGTCGAAGATCCCCTCATTGAAAAACTATTTTTAGTATAATATAATCTACAAAATAAAAGAATATGTGTAGTTTACACGCGGTAGAAGTGAAACCTTCAAATGAAATGAAATATAAAACAAAAAAAAATTCACGTCAAATGATTTATGTAATAAGATAATTTTCAACCACAAGTGCGGCATGAAATATAAGACAAAAATTTAATTTTATAACAAATAATGAATGTTACAATCCTTATTTTTAGACTAAATTTTAGTATAAATATATCAAAATAATGTTTTCTTTCGAGTAAAATTGTTTTGTAATAGTGTAATTTACTTCATTCTCAAATAAAGTAATTTTATAGAACAAAAATTGATTGACTCTCAAGATGGTACGCAAAATAGACGCTAGATGGCCTAAACATGACTAATTTATAATATTCTATTCTATCTTATTCTCTCGTAGGCTAAATCCTATAGATGTATTTGTTTGTCTCTTTTTAGTGTCGCTTTTTCGTTTTATCGATTTTCAAATCACGATACTAAAGAAGTTTTCAACACTGTATTATCGTACATCATTAAAACATAAAATTTTATATCTTGCCATTTCAAACCAAATTGCAGTCATTTAATAATATATTTATTATAGTATGAGTTCGGCGACTTTTTGATACGATAAATAAAGAGGTCTTTTAAATAAGTAATTCTAAGCTTATTTTTCTGCATGTAAAATATTTAATCTGGACATTTGATAAACCGTCATCTACTTCTCATTTCGCGACATTGATGTTAATCTTTCAACCCAATATTTCCACCGATTTTTACTTTTTAGGTGGAGTTGTTTTATAACAAAAATATTATTTGAAATAATTATCTGATTAGATTACATGTTGCAATCTCAGACCAACAATGAGAGAAACGGAAAGCTGCATACAAATTCAAGTGACGCCGAAACCAAGCCAAAATTAAAATATACTCTTTGACCAAAACCATGGTTAACCTATTGTCCGAATACATACTTACCAGTTACCACTCACACACTGTATCTAAAATTATATGCAACCCGACTCTATTGCAACAATTTTTGATAACATAGTTTAAGGTGCATATTATGGGCTGTTAAGAAAAAGAATAACGAAAGATAGTAAGTAGATATGCTTTAGTACGTGACAAGATGTGGAGCATGTTTTCAGCGTCACTTGAATTGAGTTCATAATTATATCTATACAATACAAATAAATAAAATTGAAGTGTCTGTTTATAATGTCAAAATTACAGCTTTTTACTAAATGCATATGAAAATATATACGGTACTTACAACAAAACTACGTTTTTTTTAATTTTTGCCTGTCTGTCTGTTTGTTTCGGCTAATCTCCGAAACGGCTGGACCAATTTTGACCGGACTTTCACTGGCAGATGGCTAATTTTATAAGGAGTAACTTAGGCTACATTTATTTTAGAGAAAAAATTAGGGTTCCACACAAAAAATTAAAACCGTAAATTACACGCGAGCAAAGTCGCGGGGAACAGCTATTCATACTGTCATACATATTTATACAGTTATTATATAGGGCCATTTTTCATATATTAGGTAGATTTCATAGAAATCTATCTATTGCACTGGTCCTCATGTTGGAATTTACTTAAAATTTTGTCATATTATCTCTCAAAATCGAAGGCTCGAAAAAGCGTTGGTTAACAAATTTATATATCGATCCACTTTGATATAATTTGTATTGATTATATACAGTGGTGGTCGTATAATTAGAAACACTACCAACGGTCCTTAACATTATGTAAGATACTTCACCGCAATCGCTTTTATTTTGAAATTAAACAATAAATAGGACAACAATATGTTCAACGATTTTTCATTTATTAGAAAAATAATATAAATCCCATTACACACGTGCAGTTTCAATATTACATTACGGACAAACATTGAAATCAGTTTTAAGGTATGAACAATAATTGTCAACTAATTAGAAACAACAACGAAAAAGTATAAAAAACAATATTTTTTTAAGTATTAGTAATTAGTATTGTTATTTACGAAATAGCTACTATCCACAGACTGCCAATAGTTATAATTAATATTTAGTGGCGTATCCCTTATTTTCAATAACAGCACTGCAACGTACGTGGCATTGATTCAATCAATTTCATATATATTTCTATGCTTCATATAGTTCGTTTTGACTGGTGTTACGTGAGGATTTCTTTTTAACAATCTACCAGAGATTTTCTATCGGGTTTAAATCCGGACTATTTGCTGGTTAGTCTAAAACGGATATACGCTGTTCGCTAAGGAAACATTTGACGCTATTGGCCATGTGTTCAAGGGTCATTGTTATGCTGAAAGTTCCAGGTTACAGGCAAATGATCGTCCGAGTAGGGAATCATTGGGCGCTCTAAGATATTTTTATATTGCCATTGAAACATTGTACCTTCAATCTTCCGAACGGATCTCCACATCCGAAAAAACACCCCCAAACTTTAATGTTACCGCCACCGTGCTTGACTATACTCCTTGTGTATTTATAATTAAAAGCATTGTTTACAGGACGTCTAACATAGCGCCTTCCATCGGAATTTACCATATTTAATTTTGTTTTATCTGAAAATAACACTTTTTTCCATTCTCGTACCGTGGTACAAAACAACGTGTAAAAAACAAGTACCACGTACGACGTACCACGTGGTACGTGGTACCTGGTAGAGCCATGCTGCAGCTATATTAATATTATAGTTGTAGCACGAATAGGTCGGCTCGACCGGGGACCATACTCTTACAGAATACCAGCGTAAAATAGCAGCTTAATGCTGTTGTGTTTCGTATGGTGAGTGTAGAGAACCGTAGACCCATTTTACTGGAAAAGAGGCATTTTATCTTAGTCCACGGCTGACAACGCATCTGCATTTTCATTCGCAAAGGAAGATAGATGTAGATGTCTATGGATCACAGCAACCACTTACCATCAGGTGGACAGTGTGCTCGTTTGTCACCCTTGTTCTATTAAAAAAACCGTCCAATTAACATATTTTTAGCGAATAATAATCGCTTCTCTCGGTGTTAATTGGTAAGAAGCAATACCTTTCGAGAGATTCTTCCAAACAATTTAGTTTCCACTAGTCTTCGGCGTATCAGTTTTGACGAGATGTTTCTCGAGTCATTAGGCGAAAAAACTTCATTTTTAATCTGGTTGGAGCCTTTACTTGGGTCTTTTTAGCAACACGAACGATTAGCGTATCTTCTCTGGAAGGGTTTTTCTTGGTCGAGCCTTTCTAAGAACATTTTCAACAGTTCCATGTGTTACGATCATGTTACGGCCAGCAGCTGCTTATCTAATAGTAGAGTCTCCCGGGCCCATAGAGGGAGAACCTACAAGCAGATGTTGGTCGGGCCTCCTACAGGCCAAAGGTGGAAAGTTTCTAATTACAATAAACAATCAGGGGGGAGCGTCCTATTCTATTAAACCGAGCTTACTTACCTCTATCCAAGGCGACTGGTCCCTCAGGATTCGGTCAGGTCGCATGTGGTTGTATAGTGCTACGAAAGTAAGGGTCAGTGATGTGTATCTGGGTGTGGCTGGTAGTGTTATTGACCTTATTAGACCGTTACCCTCTGTAGCAGTTCGGACCTCAGCACCTCTCCAAACTGCGGTATCCTTTCGAGGCGCCGTCCACAGTCACTTCTTCGTTCGTCCGATGACAGTCCATTAACTCTATCGTACGATTAACTACCTTACAGAAGCCACAAACTCTCGTTTGTTATAACGCCTAACTCGCGAATCGAACACAGGACGTACGGATCAAAGGTCACTACCGTTTCGCGTGGCCACAGTTATTTCTAGAATATCAAGTACCGCACTAGCTATTATTGTCGAATGCACTTATACAGATTCTGAGTTAGATACAATAAGTCCCGGGTGAAGCTATCAAGCAAGGAATGCGCGTTACGTCTCCTAAACCGTATATTTTCTAGATGCGCTTGCCGTATTCTGCTTCCGACTTCCCGACAAAAAGACAGCGTGCCGCCTATCGCAGCGCTGAATTTGGACTGGTATTTGCCCTTGCCGACACGACGGGACGTCAAACCGGTCTCGCCGAGGCGCGCGCGCCCTCTGACGTCAATTCTTGACATTAGCGTAAGTAATGCAATTGATCTGTTCGCGCCAAGGCCGAACAGATCAATTGCAATAAAAACTTTCTTAACAAAACAATTTAAATGCTCAGCTATTCTTTTGTATGCCCACTTATGATCTATATGTAAACTAACAATTATTTGCCCACTTTGAATAAAATAATGTTCAGATTAAATTTTGAATCGCTGCCAAAATAATAGAAAAAGCCAAGAAAGAAATGTTATTCTCCAATTTCAAAAAAAGACCGAGCTATGGATGCTTTTTTAAAATGTTTCTAATTAGGCGTCCAAGCGGCCAGTAACAGAAAAAAAACTCTTACATGTGTAAGACTCATTTTGTAATTAAAAGTAAGATATGTTTTATATTTTATACATTTAATGAGTTTGTGAGATTCGTGAATACATTATGCTATAAAACTCTCTAAAATGAAAGGAGAAGCTTTTTTCCTGAAATGGGGGGTATGAGCGGCCGTTACTTTACTTTACTTTAGGACTAAAATTAGCACCCAATAGACGTCTCACCAATCCGCTTGACCAGCGTGGTGAGTGTGGGAAAATGTTTAAAATAATACATGCCATTTAGGAAAGGTCTTTATTTAGCGGTGGATTAAATAAAAAGTTGACATGAGACATTATATAGACGAAGAAAAAGAAACGTCCTTCTGTTTCTCATACGAGTACGCCCAATCTAATCATTGAGAGGGAGCGTAAAAATCAAAATTAAGATCATGGAACAAGTTAGGCAAGAGTGAATAGGCTTTTGTTAAGCTAAACCTTTTATTATCGTCGGCTGCATCACGAAGAACCCTTAGATAATATAATAGTCAAGCATTGCCTTTTATATATGGAGTGTAGAGTAGAAGGAGAACCATCTTATAAGGGGCGAAAGTTGAAAAAGTGTCCTACTATTTACTGAAAATAGAGGTTCCAAAACCTACCACAACAGCGCTGGCGTCTGAAAAACTACGATATGAAGATAGCTGTTGTGAAAGGAGTGAAGTTAGGTAAATACAAATATTTAAAAAAAAATCTGGACTAGAGTAGTTAGTAAAATACCAGTATACAAAATATCAAATATTTACGTAGTACAAAACCAAGCGGATTGGTCGGTCCTTGTTTATTTCTCCATAATATTATTCTAATTACTTTTGGCGCTTTTTTAAAATTTATCCTATGCTACTGCAGCGCCACCCTTATTGGACACGTTTTTAGGGACACTTTTCATATATAGAGATGGTCCTCCTTCTACTCTACTCTCCATACTTTTATAATAACTATTTTTATTATTATTTGACATGGAGAATGTTTAAAGTAAAAAAAAAGTGAAACAATAACACGCGATTTTTAACACTATTAATTTTTCGTTTTTAATTAATTTTTTTAATATCTATGTTTTCTGAAAAAATATAGGTAGCCTAGATAAGTCCTAGTATTGCTCTCCATCGGTTCGTGTGAAATGTAATTACAATCGGGCTCAGTAATTCCGACGATTAAGCCGGACAGTCAGACAAAAATTTTAAAAATGTTTATTAATGTCTTAAAGGCATGCAAATAAGCTAAAGCTAAAAAAATATACGGCAGTTATTTGGATATTACATACAGACACTTACAGACACTTCAATTTTATTTATAAGTATAAATAATACGACGCGACGTATCGTTTGCAAAAGCGATAAAAACGCATCTGGCATTTATTTCTAATGTTGCAACGCCCACCGTATTACATATAAAAATATTTCGCTCGGATAACGATTGTTGATCACTGATTTGTTATATTTTTTTCAGGTCAATAAAGAAAAGAAGAAATTGAAAACATGTGACTGTTAAAACACGAAACTGTCTGGGATTGTTAATAAATGATTCCTAAATTTTCTTTTAGGTACTAGAATAAATCGATAATAAATGTTAATTTACAAAGTTATTTACAAATTATACCTATTCAAAGTGTATGCGATCACGAAATCATTTAATCATGTAAAACACCATAAAACATCATTTTCTTTTCCTTCATCAATTTTGTCATCAGTACTTACGCGATAATCCACTGCTGCACATTTAATTTTAATTCAATCTGAATCCTGGAGTTTTGTGTTAGAAAGAAAGAAAGAAAAAAGAAAGAAAGACATTTATTCACTGGAACTATACACATCTCAAAAATAAAAAATAAAATAAAATATTATAAAAAAAATATTAAAAAAAATTAAACTAAAATTTAAACGTTTTGAACAAAAATAATGGGTTTCGTGAGTCATTGACTTTTTCCTACGGTTATGGTTGCGTAGTACTGGTAGTACTATTATTTATTCTGTGCTACGGTAGGTACTTATTTTTTTGTACACCGGACGTTTCGAGTACTTTTCAGCATGGTTACTGGTTTGACATAAATCAATGCGATTAAAATACCTAGTAATAATTAGTTGTATTGCTCATTCTTGAAATGTGTTTCATAATAGCAATTATAAAAATGTCAGGAATCTAAGTCGGTAAGCCTGCAAACGGTAACTTCAATTTGTCCTCGAGTTTATTCTATTTCATCGTTTCAAATTTAATAAAATCTCGACAAAAATATTTTTAAACAACTACACAGTCAGGTCATAAGTATTGTCACACAGTAAAAACTTCTTTTAGAATGCTGGCCACAAAAAAGTTTATTGAATTTGAATTTCGAATTGTTCATGAAAATAAAACTGTATACTTTTTAGAATTTTACTCATTTTTAAATATGGAGTGGACGCTTAAAGAAGACCGTGTTGCAATTATTGCGTTGCATCGTTGCGTTTACGCGCCAATTCAAATTTTTGACATACTGAAAAATTTGAATATAACCAAAGGATTCGTTTATCGTACCATCAAACGATACAATGAAGACTCTAGTGTAGATGACAGGTCAAGAAGTGGTCGCCCTCGGTCTGTTAGGACTCCAGCAGTGATAAAAGCTGTGAAGGCGCGAATTCAAAGAAATCCCAAACGTAAGCAGAAACTGTTGGCCCTTCAGATGGGGTTAAGCAGAACCACGGTGAAAAGGGTGTTAAATGAAGACTTAGGGCTTCGGGCATATCGAAGAAAAACAGGACATCGTTTGAATGCTCGTCTAATGGACCTGAGACTGAAGAGATGTCGCGCTTTGTTGAAGCGGTACGCGGAAAAAAATATCGGGAAATTCTTTTTTCGGATGAAAAAATTTTTACCGTAGAAGAGAGTTACAACAAACAAAATGATAAGGTGTACGCACACAGTAGTGAAGAAGCGAGCTACCGTATTCCGCGTGTCCAACGAGGTCATTTTCCATCCTCGCTCATGGTATGGTTAGGAGTTTCTTAATGGGGCTTAACAGAGGTAGATTTTTATGAGAAAGGTGTAAAAACGAATGCAGTTGTGTATCAAAATACAGTCCTGACGAACCTTATGGAACCTGTTTCTCATACCATGTTCAATAATAGGCACTGGGTATTCCAACAAGATTCGGCGCCAGCTCATAGAGCGAAGAGCACACAAGACTGTCTGGCGGCGCGTGAAATCGACTTCATCCGGCACGAAGACTGGCTCTTCTCCAGTCCATATTTGAATCCGTTAGATTACAAGATATGGCAACACTTGGAGGAAAAGGCGTGCTCAAAGCCTCATCCCAATTTGGAGTCACTCAAGACATCCTTGATTAAGGCAGCCGCCGATATTGACATGGACCTCGTTCGTGCTGCGATAGACGACTGGCCGCGCAGATTGAAGGCCTGTATTCAAAATCACGGAGGTCATTTTGAATAAACTTTAGTGTCATAAGAATCTATGTTTTGTTAAGTTCATTTTGGTATATAAATGGTTACATAATGAATAAACTTGTTTCAATTATTTTATATTAAACATGTGACAGAATTTATGACCTGACTAGGTATTTTCACAATATTGTAATTAAATGGGATAATATAGCCTTTTAGTTTTCTCTCTCTCTCTCACACACACACATTCGCACCGAGTTAATCCTTTTGATTGATACTACAACCACAGAATACAACCAAAAGTTCGTTTATCACGACAACGAGACCGCGTGATGTTTTTTTTTTTCTTTAGTGATGTAGCGTGATGAGAAAATCGTTAGTGTTAAATCAAATAGTGGGCAAAACAAATTTTTAATATGGCAGTGAATACAGTTTACACCGTTTTTGTGTCAATCACAACGTGTATACGATATCATCACTTTTTGTATCGTTTTAGCAATTTGGTTATGAGCTTATGCTATATAACAACATCGATCATTATGTTTATTAAACTAATAACACTGCATTTTGTGCTTAAGAAAATGCGAAATAAGTTTGAAAAATAAAATTAGCTTGTTAAATTTCATACTAAATAGTAATATTTAAAAAAATAAATATAATAATACTTTATATTTCTCATAATGATTTCTGATCGTTTTTCATCTTTTTAAATATATAAATATTATGTGTCACATTGTTTGTCTGCGACGAACCTTTTTTTATAGAATAAGGGTGACAAACGGGCACACAGTCCACCTGATGGTAAGTGGATGATGTGGTCCATAGACATGACATAGTGTAGAGAACCGGAGACCCTTTTTTCTGGAAATGAGGCATTCCATCTTAGTCCTCACGGGTGACAACGCATCTACATTTAATTCTTAATTGAGGATAGATATAGATGTCTATGGGTCACAGCAACCACTTAATATCAGGTGGACTATATGCTCATTTGTCACCCTATACCTAAAAGAAAAACAACAGATTTAGGTGTATATGTGTGATTTCATTAGTGAACTTTTACGAGCTAATAAAGAAAGAATGAATAAAGATGTTTGCGTGAGTACGAGTCAAGATGTTGAGCATGTTTTCATCATCACTTAAAATGGAGGTTTTTATCCTATATACGGAGCGCTCCATTTATATTTCTTAATTGGTCTGAGCCCAGAGATTTAATTTACTTTGTTTACAATATTTATAACATGTCTTCTCAATATGATTTTTAAATGGGTATTCTATATGAAACCATGATTCAATCCTTGTTAAGATCAGGTGAGCGACATGCTCGATTCCCCCTTTGCTATAAAAAAAAATCGATGTTAGTTTTGGTCAAGAAACGCTGGCTCTATTAATAAAGAAAAGTAAACTATTATTGATGTTGGAAAATCGAAATCTTTCTACATCGTGTTTGGGATAAATATACATAATTATGTAAGAATTGCTGAAGATTTGAATGATGTTATAAATATTCAAGTGGCAACCAGGTGTTCGCTGAGACCGGTTCTTAAGAAAGTAAAAGTTGGTATCAATATGTTGGAGAGAACATGACCATCATGAATTAATATGTACTTCTTTAAGATTGCTCTAAGAAAACTGTTTGCGTAGATCCAAACTGCCTTACTTATGTCATACTAGCGACAAAGGCAATTTATTTTATCATTTTTTTTAAATCTTTAAGTTTCTCGGATACACGTAGTAAAATTAAAAATTTCCGACTTCAATATAAATAAAATGAGAACATCATCAATGTAGTCGATGTCAACTAAATAGGCATTATTAAGGATAACTTGAGAACTACTGATTAGATCTTGATCAAATTTATGAGACCACATGAGAAGCACCAAAATCAAATAAAAAGAGAATCATCAAAATCGGTGCACCTAGAAAAAATTCTGAGGCATATAAAAAAACATACAGTCGAACTGACTAGGTACCTTCCATTTTTTTTTGAAGTATTTTAAAAATATAATATTCTCGATCCCTCTTGGCACTGCTTTCTTTCTACCTGTTCGTAAAGTTTCATTACAAGCAGTTCAGACAGACAGACAGAAACATTTTTTCAAATGGTTGTTTATGTTTTAATAGCATGCAAATAATCTCTGAGCTTAATATATATATATATATATATATATATATATTCTAAAATTCAATATTACAAACAGGCAGACACTTGTGACTCTTGAGACTCGCGTGAAATTTACTTTAGGTACTTAGAAATCAGACTGTAAGCTATGCAATAAAGACATAAGCTTTGCCATTTATAAACACACAGGCAGAAAACAAACAAAAAATGTTATTTTGGCTTTTGCTCCATTCATAACTTCAACATAACTTTACTGTTTTTTATTGTAAATAGGTACATATATAAAGACTGTTGGATTGTGTAAACAACAGTATTATAGATGATTAGTAAGAGAACAGTCCAAAGATGGCGTTACAGTTTTCATTGACTATCGAATGAGGCAGTCCGACCAGAGCAACCGGTCGTAAGGAAAGCTGCTGCAAATCGCGACTAGAAAAACCGAGGCTAGTGAACTTAATGATATAAAAGTGCATAATATAATAACTTCGATGTTACAGGACGGGCTTATTGTACAATAATGTTTCCTGCAAATGTTTTTCTACGATAATATTAATGTTTATTTTATGTACTTGTATACCATAGACAAAATCCTAGTGCATTTAATAACGATAGGGATATTAGGGACTTAGGGATCTTCAACAAAAAAGACTACTCCTTATTCAAAGTCCGGCAAAGCATATGCATTCTTCCTGTGTTGCAGATGTTAATGAGCAGCGGTAGTCAATAAACATCATGAGGAAAGTATGCTCATATAAAAAAATCTGCAAAAATGACGAAAAAATCCATTAGAAAAAGCCATAGACCGTGCGAGGGCATCGTCTCTGTGTTCACCAAGCCAGGCTGTTGATGAGTATGGGCTACCAATTATTGCAAACCAGTTAGCACATTCTTACTTCCTGCAGTGTATTAAAAAGGTCAATAAATTAAGAAAAAGTAGAGTCAGTTTATGTAATGTATGTTATGTAGAGTATTTATGTAGAATTGTGTATGTTTAGAATCAGTTTTTAATATAGATTATGTGATGAGACATATAATCTATATTAAAAAGGGAGCACTCAGTTCACCTAATGATAGATGGATGGCGTATCCCATAGACTCAAAATAAAACTTGAGAATCAAAATACAGATGCGTTGTCACCCCTAAGGACTAAGATGTAATGCCCAGTAAAAAGGGCCTACGGTTCTCTACACTCACCATACGAAACATAGCAGCATTATGCTGCTATAAACTGTGAGAACGTGGTCCTTCCGCGGTCGATCCGACCCATTCGTGCTACAACTGTAACATAGCTGCAGCATGGCTCTACCACGTATATGGCGATACCATTCATTTGATTACGATATAACCTTGGTGAGTTCTTGAGCGCACGCCAGCGAAGTCTGGGAAACCGAGACACAAAGCAACGTATGCCGTGAATAGTTGGTCTGATATAAAATTGCCGTAGGAATCCGACTAGAAGCGGCGATTTGTCAACCCTATCAGTGCCCGTGTGGTAGCAGCGTCGATAAGTTTGGGCTCCATGGATCTTCATGTAAGAAAAGTGCCGGTAGGTTTTCACGACACAGTTCTTTGAACGATGTCATCCGAAGGGCTCTTGTCTCAATAAATGTTCTTTCGGTTTTAGAAACTTGTGGTATATTTAGAGACGATGGCAGAAGACCCGACGGTATGAAATTGATCCCTTGGGAGAGAGGTAAAGCCCTAGTGTGGGATGCTACTTGCGTAGACACTCTGGCGGCCTCTCATCTTAGGGGTACCTCGTTTAGAGCCGGGGCGGCATCAGAGGCAGCTGAACTGAGTAAGTGGCGCAAATATTAGTCTCTGAGAGATAACTACATATTTGTGCCATTTGCTGTAGAGACTATCAGTCCGTGGGGTCAACGTGCGGTGAAGTTCCTAAAGGAACTCCATCCGCGGCTGGTCGTCGCTGTTGGTGATAAGAGGGCTGGTTCTTTTCTCGCTCAAAGTCTAAGTATAGCCATTCAGCGGGGAAACGCAGCCAGCGTTCTTGGCACGATACCGCGGGGAGTAGGACTATATTATGATAATTAAGTTTCTAGTTTTAGTTTTTTATTATTATTATAGTTTTAACAGTGGTAGAGCCACGCGGCAGCTTTTGCTGTCACACGGATGGGCCGGCTCGAACCGGGGTGGTACCACGACCTCATAGAAAACCAGCGTGAAGTAGAGGTTTACCTCTGCGTTTCGCTTGGTGAGTGCAGGTGGCCGGAGGCCCTTTTTACTGGAAATGAGGCATTCCATCTTAGTCTTCACGGGTGACAACGCATCTACATTTTGACTTGTAATTGAGGATAGATGTAGATGTCTATGGGCCGCAGCAACCACTTACCATCAGGTGGACTGTGTGCTCGTTTGTCACCCTTTTCCTATAAAAAAAAAGTTTTTAATATTATTATATTTTATTAAACTAATATAATATCTTAAAAAAATCATTAGTTTAATTTACATATTATAATTTTGTCGTGAGCTGGTGGCGTACGAAAAATCCCATTTTATCAATAAATCATAAGTGTCGTACGCTGAAATTATGGGAAATGCCAAAAATGCTATGTCTTCCGACCGGCGGCATACAGCAGCATCCAACGTGTGAGACGTCTGGTGCTGAGATCGTCAACCAACAACCACAGGCTAAAGAACAAGAAGTTTTTTTAGTTATAACGCAAATAAATACTTATTTCACTTAACAATAGAACGCCATATTATTAAGCATCATATTATTCTCCATTGTTTGCTCATGACACTTCCATGTTGGATATGATCTTATATTCTAGAAAGGATTTGCAGTACTATTGGCAGATTTCAGTACAAATCGTATCGCACCATTGCAGAAAGGTGATCAAACGAACTTACACCACCCACCAAGGAGTCAAACACCAAGGAGATACAAAATAAATAAACATACTGTTTATACATGCACATAGGGCTTTTCTCTAATCACAGAACGACATGGGCTCATGGACTTCTCCTTTTTAAAGCGTTTATTATTCACGTGTAAAGGTGTATTTTAATTATTAATTTCATTGTAAAGGAAATCATCATTATATTCAAATCATCATATTCTTTTTGAACAAGCAGGTCATAAACAGAAAAGGCTAAAATACAGAAGGTACATTTATCAAAAATAACACACGCTTCAACGGAAGTGGCGTGACATGATAATTCAGATTTGCATGACTCATTTTGCATTCAAGTTAGGTAGTTAGGTCTTTTTATTTTTATTGCAAAGGTATCCATTACCTGGGTCAGTAATCAGTAGGTATACAGTCATTATAATGTGAATTTTTAAGATTAATCCTTAAATAAATGTTAGAAAAATAAAACATAAACCATAATTAGAGAAGTTAACGGTGTATCTCGGGTGCTGAACACTTGAGCCTGAGGCCAAGATCGAGAAAATAAAAAAGCAAAATATTGCAAACCAACCGCTTTGCCGACGACAGCTGCGAATTGGCGCGAAACAGGTTTTGGCGGGAATGATGACGTCATTCGTACATGTGCCTTTTCCGATTTTGGACATCTCATTATAATATAAAAAATAAGGTCTTCCATCTACAGGGTTAAATTCGATTATGCAGCGTCAATTTTTTTTGCTAAATATTATTTAGCCGCCACGACAACTACTTATATGTTTATCAAGAAATTCAAAGTAATCTATAAGAAAAATACTACTTAACATATTAGTGACAGCGTAAGAAAATCCACTACCCCATATCATACCGTGGGTAAAAGGTGTGCGACAAAGGGAAATGAAACAGGAGATCGAGAGTAGAATTTTCCTAATATAATAATTTTCCTTAAAAAAAAGAACTGTGTTAACCCGCCTGTGAGACAACTATGGCCCTTTTTTTATAGGATAAGGGTGACAAACGAGCTAACAGTCCACCTGATGGTAAGTGGTTGCTGTGGCCCATAGACATCTACATCTATCCTCTATTACAAATCAAACTGTAGATGCGTTGTCACCCGTGAGGACTAAGATGGAATACCTCATTTCCAGTAAAAAGGGCCTCCGGCCACCTGCACTCACCAAGCGAAACGCAGAGGTAAACCTCTACTTCACGCTGGTTTTCTGTGAGGTCGTGGTACCACCCCGGTTCGAGCCGGCCCATCCGTGCGACAGCAAAAGCTGCCGCGTGGCTCTACCACTGTTGAAAATGGCCCTATGGCCAATATCCCCCTTCTATAATGCAATCTATGGGGGATGCCCTTAGGCTTCGCACATAGATTGCCAATGGACTTTTGGGAGGTAGTGATTAATGAAAAATGAATAAATGAACAAGTAGTACATTTTATAATCTCTACTGTAGAATACATAAAAGTACAGGTATCTGTATCTATCTATATTTCTATTGACATTGTTTTCTTTCCGTTAGCATCCATTGAGTTATTATGTACTACGTACGTAAGTACATTAGGTATACTTCAATGTTAGCATCAGCTTTTTGCTAGTATCAAAGTTTGGTTTGGTCAACTGGTCCTCGGTGGAAAGATAGAACCTAACAGAAAACTATTTAGATTAATTTTTATTACTTTTCGTTTGTTGCTATTGATTCGTAACTAGTACTTGTGTCAGTGTGAAGTAATTGGAAAACATACATACATATAATCACGCCTCTTTCCCGTAGGGGTAGGCAGAGACCACTTCTTTCCACTTGCTACGATCCTTACATACTTGTTTCGCTTCGTCCACTTTCATTATTATCTTCATACATGCTCTACGGTTTAGGGTACTCTTGACTTGGCATTTTTTCAAGACGTCCCTGATTTGGTCTTGATATGTCCGCCTAGGTCTACCCCTTCCAACACTTTCATTCACACTCGCCTTATACACTTTTTTCGTCAATCGTTCTTCATTCATTCTCTCGACATGGCCAAACCATCTCAGCATACCTTTCTCAATTTTTGTCACTACATCTTCTTTCAGACCACAACGTTTCCTTATCTCACTATTTCTTATCCTGTCACTCAGTTTAACTCCTATCATACTTCTTAACGCTCTCATCTCAACTGCATTTATTCTGCTTTCATGTTTCTTCTGCCATATAGTATGGCAGTATGGCAGAAAACAACTGTTTATAATATTGTAATATATTATCGAAATTAATTTTACAATAATATGTTGATGCGTCATATTGTTAATTATTGAGAGATTTCGACGACAGCTATGACCCAGCGAACAAAAGAAACTTTAGGTACCTAGGTGTATTACCTATAATATCAGCACTCGCGTACTGGTTTATCGTCTCCATTAATAGTTCAACTGGGCAGACATTTAATTAAACATTTTATAATATTATATTATCTACTTGGAATGACAATAGGGGCAGCAATCCGCTGGCGGTAAAATTCTCTTCAAATTTTATTAACTTTTCAAAATTATTGTAGTCGATCATTGAGTTATATGTACTACGTACTAGTCCTCACGGGTGACAATGCGTCTGCATTATGATTCGCAAACGAGGATAAATGTAGATGTCTATGGACCACATCAACCACTTACCATCAGGTGGACTGTATGCTCGTTTGTCACCCTATCCTATAAAAAAAAGAAGCAATTCCAAAGAAAAATTGTGCGCTACTCTACGTCTTCGCAGCGCGACGATACTATATCCCGAATATATTAATATAAAATGAATATAAGAATTTAATATAAAACACTCTTATTTTAATCTAAACAAAAATATTTCTAAATAAAATGTAATAATAATTATCTTATGAAATTCACAAATCTTCAATTTACGCAATATTTTTTTTTTTTTAGGAATAGGGTGACAAGTGGGCACACAGTCCACCTGATGGTAAGTGGTTGCTGTGACCCATAGACATCTAGGTTTAACCTTTGTTAATGTTTGCGAATCAAAATGCAGATGCGTTGTCAGCCATGAGGGCTAAGTTGGAATGCCTCTTTTTCAGTAAAAAGGGTCTCCGGTTCTCTACACTCATCATACGAAACACAGCAGTGTTAAACTGCAACTTTACGCTGGTGTTCTGTGACAGCGCGGTCCTTCCCCGGTCGAGCCGACCCATTCGTGCTACAACTATACTACTAATATAACTGCAGCATGGCTCTACCACGTATAAAAGTTTAGTGTACGGATTGCAGTACAGTTCAGTTGAACATAGTCAATGTTCGGAATGTGAAATCTAGTGATTAGTACATAAATATATCGATGTAGTCGGTAGATATGGAATGTCATGAAATGACATATTTTTGATCAAAACCAATCGTTGTCATTGTGCCATTTCACATCCTGGGTACTTTGCTATTGACTAGGGAAGAATGTCAAAATAAAAACCAGTATAAACATTTAATATACTAAAATAAATCAAAAAGTTCATTACGAAAGGAAAGATAAAGTTTGCGAACTGCATTATTTTCACTTTCTTTACTATACTGTAAATGACTTCAGCTCGGCTAGCTGGGCTGGGGACAAAAAAATTATCCTCCGATTACATTGAGTTATTATGTACTACGTACAAGTACATATTATTTCAGTGCCCGATTATATCCACTGACAAGAGATAAAATTATCTTGTCCCTATGCCAAAGCACGGCAACGGGGAGAAGTATATCCCCGTTTGACATAACGAGTAGCCATATATCTCCTGTCCGTAGCATGGAGCCAAATGAAAGATAATTTTTTTTTTTGGAAATTTGAAAGGGACAATTTTATCCTAGTTCATTGAACATGGGTTTAAGTTTATACTCATACAAAAATCTATCTACGTCTAAGTCTATCTCTCATTTTATCTACTGTGGATATTATATCCACCGGTGTGCCCATGCTCGATTAGCAGCAACTAGCCCCTACAGAGGTTCATGTTAAAACAATTTGAATACCTATACTGAAACAAAAATATACGATTCAACTCTCATACATTTTTTTTTAAATAACGTTTATGATTTTTTTATTTGTACGGGTGCATCTCACAATGATTTTTTGTGAAACGTACGTTGCACACATTAGAACGTTATCTTTGTTTAACGGTTTTATTTCAATATTAATATCAAATTTGATGAATTGATACTTCTTGTTCTTGTTATTATTTATTCTGTGCTGATACTGTCTAATAAACAGCATAAAATTTTATTTAGCTTAGCTTGTAGACTTAATAAAATTGTTTGTATTACATTTTTTCCTAAGTACAGTTTGTAGAAGAAACAAATTCAACGTCGACTGCCAGTCGACCTTCAGTCGAATCTTCTTAAATAATTGCTTTTTGACATCTTTTAAATTAATAAGAAGAACGTGAAGGTAAAACTTTGTATTTGTACCTCTTGCGCGCGCGAAGGAGTGTGTGATTTGGCATAGTTAGAGATTATAATATGGAGGAATGAAGAAAGCTAAAAGAACAATGCCCATTTTTCACCTGACAATGTATAGAAATGAAATAAATCTTAAAATTCAGCTAATTGAATTGTAAATTAATTACGCTTATCACTATGTTAAAAAAAACGCAGGAAAAAAATATTTTTACATATTTCTATTAGTTTATTCTACGTCAAGGGTAAACGTATTATATGTTTTGAACGCATCTCAACTACCCTTTTTCTTGGACGTTCCATTTTATACACTGCTACTTTACTTTATTTAACTCTGCTTCTGAGTTTTATACATTATTTTATGTTTTATTTAATCAGTAAGTATTTATTTATTTGTATTTGTATAGTACATATTAATATAAAATAATATAATAATAAAATAAATTAATCGTTCAGTATGTCATCGAGTGCGGACGAATGAAACGGATTTTTTTTGACATTTGACAGTTCTGCAATTGGCATCGGCGCAGTTCTTCGTTGTTGCATTTGCGTCTCGTTGTGTACTGTGCCATTTTGTTTATGTTACTTCTTTTTACAACCCTATATGGTATCAAGAAAATATTTCTGCTCCAGCAGAATTTCTGGATGACGTGGTGGTGAGAGATTTAAGTGAAAATGATGATAATTAATAAACCATGCCACTTTAATATACTGTTTTATTGGTTTATCCCATTTTGTTCATCAGTAAGTATATACCATAGGCCAATGAAATGTGTTTGGTTGATAAGTGATCATTTTGACAATACAAGATGAACTAAATGTAGTTAGTAAGTATTTATGTGTGCTGGAGAAATAGCAGATAGAGCAGCTCTATCTAAATTGAGTGTCTAGCTCTATTAGAGCTAGACACTCAATTTACGGTGACAATCATCGAGAGTAAGCGGTGACTTAGGGGCAGTTGGTTTCAAGAAATTCACAAAGTAAAAAAGACGTTTTAGACCATAACTAGATAAGTATTGTTATTTTAACTTCGAGCGTTAATAATAAGTTATAGCACATTTATTTCTTTATTACCTATTTGGTTACGGCAAATCCTAACCTAAAAAGTGACATTAGTATATTTTGGGATTCGTAGCGTTTAAATCGTCAAAATAACTATATGATATTATTTTCTGAGCTTACATGTAGGTTTTCTACTATACTTTATAATTATACATCAACTTTCACTATCAGGTTTTTAAATGTATGGAAAATGGGCATGATTCTTTATATATACAATATGTTGTGTTACAAATACATTTTTAAATGAAATAAAACATTAATTTGCTTACGTTCATATTGCCAATGTCAAACATTTAATAGTCTGTGGTCAAATAGTAACACTGAGTACAGATTGTCACCAAAGAATTTTAAAATTATGCCGACCTCATATTAATAACTGCTTTTATTGTTCTGAGATGCCGACAAGTAATTACTAACAGATTGACTTTAGTCAATACGTCAGTAATTACGTAGAATTTACTAGTTAGTCTGTGGCACAGAACAAAATTACTCTTTATCGTCTGTGGTGTAATACTAGTAATAGTTGCAGTAATGCGCTGTGAATTTCGTGTGATTTCTTAAAGTTAATAAAAGTTTAGGTGCTGTGTTTGTCAAACGCATGTTAACAACAATGCTTTTGTAGCTGGAACAAGATAGGTACATAGTTTTCAAAGTGTAGGGAGTAAAAATTATGAAATTACGTTTAGGTTACGTTAGGCAGTTATGGGTTTAGTCCCCTCCGATCTGCCCCGGCTTCGCACGGGTGATTTCTGGATACCGACAACAGCACCACCTACCGGGTCATATTGTGAATCTCAACCAATCATCCACTCAAACACACAAAAACTTCTTCAAAATAAGTAGAGCCATTTTCGAATTTTAGCGTTACTAATGGACAGTAATTGGTATATTATATAGATATCTGTTTGTTATCCCAAACATAAGTGTATTTAAAGAAATAAATATGTATAACAATCACAAATTCGAAATAATAATTTAATTTTTATTTATCGAAAAATATACGTATAACTTTACGTGGTAGAGCCATGCTGCAGCTATATTAGTAGTATAGTTGTAGCACGAATGGGTCGGCTCGACCGAGGAAGGACCACGCTCTCACAGAATACCAGCGTAAAATAGCAGCTTAATACTGCTATGTTTCGTATGGTGAGTGTAGAGAACCGGAGACCCTTTTTACTGGAAACGAGGCATTCTATCTTAGTCCTCACGGGTGGCAACGCGTCTGCATTTTGATTCGCAAACGAGGATAAATGTAGATGTATATGGGCCACAGCAGCCACTTACCATCAGGTGGACTGTGTACTCCTTTGTCACCCTATACTACAAAAAAAAATATTTCGAATCCGTTCACAGCACAATGCTGCTGCGATTCGTTTGGTGAACAACGTGACAGCCTTTTTACTGGAAACGAGGTTAACGCATTAGCGTTTTGTTCTTATTCGAGGATAGGAATAGGTGTCTATGGACCATAGCATTCACTTATCAGGTTTACTGTGTATTCCTTTATCACCTTAGCTTTTATAAAAAAAAATCTTTTGCCACTTTTCATTTATTAGTTTGACTTGAAGGACTCTATACACCACTAACAATCATATTCATTAATTCATTACAATCCATCAAAATCCCACAGCTGAACCATAGCCTGTTAGATAGATGATGTTTCATGGAAATAATTTGCCATAGTTGCTACCACGGAATATAAAAAACAACAACTTGTTTTTTATATTCCGTGGTTGCCACGCTTGGTCAGCCGCTTGGCTCCGGCAGTTTTTATTATTGTCGAGTTGTTATCAGGAAGATGCTGCTGTCTCCTGTTCCAGTTTTATTGGAAAAGAGGCATTCTATCTTAGTGCTTACGGCTGACAACGCATCTGCATTTTAATTCGCAAACGAAGATAGATGTAGATGTCTATGGGCCACAGCAACCACATATCAGGAGGACTGTGTGCTCGTTTGTCACCCTTATACTATATAAAAAAAAGGTTTCCTCTGTTGTTTCTTACGATACTTACAGAATGTTATGGGGTGGAGAATTTTTTTACGCTGCCCCTACATGGCATAATCACATAGCTCAGTATAACTCGTAATTTGACGAACTGTATAAAATGACAGTATGATAATGAATGGTGCTACTATTATTTTTCGGTCGCCAGAACTTCGTTTTATGATTTTACTTTCTACTTATAAGCCTTACTTTACTCAGGTGTTACAATAATTTGAAGGGTGCCCTGAGCCACCATTTTCATTAACAATTTTATTTATTTATTTATACTTTATTCTAAAATGTGACTCTAATATATTAAAAATATAATATTATAATAAATAAATGTTCTTAAAACAATATAAGATTAAACTTTAAACAATGTTGGCACGATACCACGGGAAGTAGGACTGTATGATAATTAAGTTGTTATATAGTTCTAGTTTTTCTTTTAATTATAGTCTTTTAATATTGTATATAATAAAATATCGTATATTATGTTTAATTATATATACAATCAAATATACAATTCTCCAAATAAGATCAAAATGATCTATAGTATGAGAGTTTTTTTTTTCATATTGGTAAATTTATACTTCTTCAATATAAATAATACTGTTTGTAATGTTTTCAGTGAAGTTATTTACTCACTCAGTGGTAAGTACATCGTTGTAGTGTGGCGTTACCACATACCATTCTCGTGTGTCAACCGTGACCATACTGAATTAATATAAAGTGCATGGACATGGAATCCGACGTATTTTCGTTGCACTTATTTGTACACAAACTATTGAATTTAAATTTCTATATTAAATATAATTTCTTTTAGTTCGTTATTCTTTTTATTACCAAATATGTAAACAACATTGTCAGTATACTCAAATTAATAAATATTTTATTTTAAGAGCAGGAAAGACAAGTATGAATGACAATGACAAGTTGTATTTATGTCCATTATTGTATAATGGACATAAATACAACTTGTCATTGTTGTTTGTTTCGATGTATTATTATCGGCTAAAAGTGAAGCCATACCTGTTTGTCAAGTCGTAGTTATCTTCGGATAAATATACATAATATAGTAACGCTTTCAACTATTTACTATTGTTTCTAAAGTTTGGAATGTGATAAAATAGTTTTCATGCTTTCAGTAAGATATCAAAATAAGTATCAAATAAAAGACGTGTTTATCTCCAAGGTATAATTAATAGTTAGGTTTGTAATCAATAAACTTTCTGTCATAATTTAAGTAAGTTTACGACGATAAATTTTAGAAATAATCAATACCTCATTTTATAACCGAAAAATGTATTTGAAATATTGGGAAGTCATTGCACTGATTCATAGGTGCGTTGCAACAAACGTGTTCTATGGCCACCTAGCGATCGACTTACCTGAGAGTCACTCCGGACGTGGTTCAGATTGTTCACCACCACTCCGTTTTCAGATGCCATAGGATCCATCGCGGTACGTTCATCATCCACATATACTTCAAGATTCCTACGCCGCACCACACATAGTTTATTCAACAAGTCTTGCAAGGGATTTTAGTCACTAATCAAAACAGACTAGTACACTAACACTTTTCTCCAGGTAGCTGTATAGAGGAATCTCACTGGCTTTGTTTAACCGATTCGTTAACGCACCTCCTATAGACTGAACATAATATATAAATATGTTTTTGTATTAAATGTTGTTTTGGGTTTCAAGCTACCATTGTGTATACTTCAACGTCTAGTCGTTCCCAACTAAGGACGCCAGGCGGCGAAAAGTTAACCGTGCGTGATTTCTGGCCGCTTTCAAAACCGAATGGTCATATAAGCTATCAATCTTTGCATACCAGAGTGGTACGGTGAAACGGAAACTGTTGCTCAAGTTATTTCTGCGCGAGAGTAAAAAGGACGGCGGATAGGCAGGTACACTGTCGTGAAGTAAGCGGACAGTATCTACAGGTTTTGCTCTCCCACTACAAGAAGGTACGGTGCGGACTCGGAGCTCGGAGAGCCTCCAACTGGTTCGACTACGAGCTTGAAAGTTGACTTGTACAATGTAAGGCTGCGTAGCCTCCGCACGGTATGCGCTTTTCTTCTACAAATATGAAGAAACTATGTACAAATCGATTCAATATTATTAATAGAAAATTAGACTTAATACATATTATACCAATCGTTATGAAATATTTTTTTAATATAATTTACCGAAAAATTATTAATAATTTTGTATGTTTTCAGGATAAACATGTTTACGTTAAGGATGATATAAATGTGATGCTTTGTTCACGTTACAAACCATTTTATTCTTACAATTTTATGTTATGAAAATTAATAAAAACGAGCCCCAATGCATCTCTGGTGAAGGCCGCGGGATCTAACCTCTACAAGGGATACTCCTGCGCTTGGACCCACGCACACAAACAAACAATCAATACGCACCTAACAACTACATTTAATAAGTACTGTCAGTGTAACCCACACACTGGCAGAACAGGGATTATTCATACCTGTTCTTTATGCTCCTATGTAATTGGCCATTTTTTTTATAAAAAGTTACTTCTATAAATATATCGCACTCGACGGCCAGTAGTCGTTAGGGTTGGCGTTGTTAATGGGATAAGACTACTTAAAAATTACGTTTGAAGTTTATTTTCATAATAATTTATAATTTAAAATTAAAAATTTTGTACAGCCGACTTCAATATAAGCGACTTCAATATAGGTTATTTAAGAATAACTCAATAACCATTGGTCTGACCTTGATCAAATTCATATGGGACCACACGAGAACTATCAGCTTTCATATAAAAAAAGAATCATCCAAATCGGTTCGCCCAGTACAAAGTTACGAGGTAACACATAAAAAAAATACACTCGAATTGAGTACCGTCTCCTTTTTGGAGGTCGGCAGAAAATAGAATTTTGGTTTTGTCTTGTTCTATAAATTTTGCTTCTGAACTAAATTTTACCGCAGTCAGACTCCAACTTCTGTGATAATGATAATGTTTTATTTATTATCCCCCGACGCAAAACGATGGGTGTTATAAGTTTGACCGCTATGTGTGTTGTCTGTGACACCGTCATACGTGATAGAACCATGCTGCTGCTATATTAATTGTATAATTGTAGCACGAATGGGAAGGACCACGCTTTCACAGAATACCAGCGTAAAATAGCAGCTTAACGCTGCTGTGTTTCGTACGGTGAGTGTAGAGAACCGGAGACCCTTTTGACTCGAAAAGAGGCATTCCATCTTAGTCCTCACGGGTGACAACGCATGGGAATTTTGATGTGGATGATTGGCGGTCCACTACTGTACGATTTACAAGAAGTTTTCTCCCTCGCACAACTTCCTTGTGGAATAAACTACCACCAGCGATTTTTCCGGACCGATACGACTTAGGAACCTTCAAGAAAAGAACCTTCTCTTTTTTAAAAGACCAGCAACGCTCACTTCTCAGGTGAGCCGAATGCTTGCTGCCCCCTGTCATATAAAAAACGTTCATACGACACGATCATCGACAGACATTATGTATTTTTGACGTTGCTCCAAAGAGTATAATAAGTATATACAGAACGTTCCTCTTCTTCGTCACTAAGGACATTTTATGCCCGTTGTAAGCGAGATGTTTATATCATAAGCCATAGGATTTTTCTGGTATTTCTGATAGTCACCTCTTACAGTATCCGCGGCATAAACAAAATAAAGGGCTTAACAAAATAATACGCCATTAAATATTTTAATAACATAACGATATTTAATTGCATATATTTCATAATATAATTACATTACAGTATAAATGAAACTGCAATATTAAAAAAACTATAATAAAGAAAAACTTAAATTATCATACAGTCCTAATTCCCGTGGTATCATGACAAGAACGCTGGCTGCGTTTCCTTGCAGAATGTTTCATCAGTCATCACTCAAACGACAAGTAGGTTCTAGTTTGAACTATCTCAGTTAAAAAAATGCAATACGTCAATACCTGTCAGGAAAATGTCATAAAATCCTGTCAGTATAATGTTATGAATCGACGAGAATTTCTCTTTCTCGTCTTGGTGTCAGCGACCTTGACTTGTGTCGCGACAATTTTAGAAAAAATGGGCCCACGTCGATAATGGTAAGAATGAACATAGGCTTCACTAATAAGCAATAGGATTTCGGCAGGGAACAACTTGCAAGTATTAAGTATAAACACTTTCTGATTTGGTATTCTATTCTCGAAAAAATCAAACAAATTTTACATACCTATTAAATAATAATAATAATTCTGTATAGTTAGTGATTTGCAAGTCCCTAATCTAAAATTTTACATATTTTCATTTGAACCAAAGTTTGCAATAAGTACAAATACTTATTGCAAACATCTGTTCAAATAACAATTAGACTATAAATAAAAAGCAAAAGCAGGCTTTAAAGAACTGAAAAATATAAAATAATTTCCACATAATAGCTTCAGAAGTCGATGCGACAGAGAAGTTTTAGAGCTCCGAATCTTGAAGCTGTTATGTGAAATTTCTTTTATTATTTTTAGTTCTTTAAAGTCTGTTTTTGCTTTTTATTAAAAGTATAATTTTTTGACCGCTTTTAGTGGACTAAGAAATATCATAAGTTGGAATGTGGTCTAAACATTAAAAACTTCATCCCCTATTTTTCTACCTAGCGGTGGAATTTGTTTCTTTAAATTATAATATAATATGTATATTTCTATTACTAGTTGGTATGGTTTTTAGTCGACTGTATATATTATAATAAACTTACAGTAAACTGTAATGCACAAATTTTTATTGATTGGGCTCTGAGAAAACTGTTTAGACATAATTATAATGATGCATGCAATACAATATAATACATAATATAGGAAAACATAAAAAAAAAACTATCACAATTTCAATATCATCAAATATATTTGTTTCGTATTTTTATTATAACAATATCGATTTTTATTTTAGTATTTCTATTTATATCATATTTTATCTATTTATTCGAGCTTGCCCACGAACTCTAATACTAATACTTTGGTTCTTTTTTGTTTTAGATACACAAAACCTCCGTCTCAATGTCTGAAAATATAAATTTACAATATATACTCCCAACGGATTATGAAAGTTAACTGCAACTTAATTTAACAAATGCGCAATGTTCGTTGACGCCGATTAGACTTCTTAAATTATTTAAGTTCCCCAGCTTACCATATTACAAAAACAACATCAGCAAAATGTATAGGAACGGTTTAAAACCAACTAGACTGTGGTATTTGACTGGTAGGAAAGAATTTAAAAAAATGATAGAAGATAGGCACGCGGCTGTCGACCATCCTTTGGACCAACGGGATAAGAAGGATATGCTACAACTAGTGGCTTTGTGTGTTGGATCAGCAATTGGTCTCGCTTACTCCTACGGTTGGTTCAGCCCTAAGTTCTGCCCGACAACTATCATCAGCCTAGAGAAATGCGTTGAAGAATGCCAGCTGCCTTGTCAATCAGATAATACACAAGAACCGCTCGAACCTTGTCCAGATTCAGAAAAATCGCACAAGTAACAAAAAATCATGGAATAAATAATGTGGAGACTAATTTTATTTTTATTTTATACTTTCCATATACTAATCTAAATATATATAATACTAATATAAATTTCCCTGACCAAATAACCTTGAGTATGCACTATGCAGTGCACTACCGCCCGCACACTTTGGAATTAATATTAATTAAAAAAGAAAAGCGAACTTTAAAAATTAAATAAAATGTGAATAGATTTTTAAATTATCTATCCATTAGTGTAATCCTCAAATGATTAGCGCTTGCGTTGCCTTTAGTAACAGATGCATGTAATCAATAATTTTAGTCATTTCTTACAAGTAGATTTTGAATGTATTTATAACAAATAAAAATAAATTAGAACGTGGAATGGGATGATAGGATATCGAACATTAATAATGTGCTTTTAGATGTAGTTTATTTCTCATAACTAATGAGATAATAGTCTCTGAATAACGAAGAAAAACGCACTATCCCAAGGTTTTGGTCGAAGTATCGCCTTAAGTAACTGCATATTATGTCGTCTGGCGTCCGATATTGTCATGTTGTGGATGTCATGTAAGGCGACTGTGGGAAAGTTCGGAAAGACCTTTTCTATAGATGACAGTGATGTGTCATGTCTTATATCCTAAAATTCATCCATTACAGCCAATAAAATTCTGAACTGAACATAGGCCGTCCCCATAGATTACCTCATAGGTACCTCAAGATTTTTTGCCATAGTTGCCACGCTTGGCAGGCAGGTTGGCAACCGCAGTTGTTTATAAATTTTGAGTTCTTTTCATGAAGATCTACTGCCCATTTTTGTTTCATTTCCCTTTGTCGCCTTTTACGATACTCAGGGGACGTGCCTTGTATGCCAGATGTAAAATAGAACGGTGGCGGGAAGTATAGAAGGAACGAGACATCCAGTATTCTTACCATATATACAGTAATCTATGATGTCATCTGCCTGTCAACTTACATTGAGAAAGGCCCATGGGATTCTTAATTTCTTTAAAGTATTATTAATTACAAGTTGGTGGAGATAAAAACAAAAATGTTTTAAATGTACTAAGTATAACAAGCGGGATTATACAAATTATTTAATTGTTCTTTCTTCACAGCTTGTTACATTATTACATATATTATAGGTCCTTCACATCACGCACGGCATTGTGCTCGTACGTATTGCTACTTCGATGCTAGTTCTTATCGGCGGCCTGTTTCACATTTGACGTCCGATTACTGTCTGTTTTACGTCTGGTAGTCCATAATCGGACCACCAAACGTTCCACTGGCCTTCACTCCTTTATCGTCGACATGTCGCATTCGAACCAAACGGTTTGTTCCATCCTTCGTAACGTGCCGGTGTACTGCATTCTATCGATCTTTGAGACAAGAGTGAATAAGGTTTTGTTGATCTAAGGCTGAGATCTATAGACCGTACTTACTTTGCTCAGACTTTGCTTTCGAGCTAAGACAATGTCGGTATTTATAGAGCTAACTTCGAAGTCGTGCTGAGTACGCGCTTAGCAAAGCCTAAGTCAACGAAATCGACGACTTACGTAAAACTCAGGATATTATCCAAAACCACCGTATTAATTTTAATTGTTGTTTTTATGTTACTCTAATTATTTATATCAATAAGTAGGTAGTTTTAGGCCGTCTTTTAGTTTTAAATAGCATTAATCGATTTTATTTTAACGTATTTCCAACTTATTTCGAATTTCTTAAAATATTTTTTTATGATTTTGCACTCTTCTCGTTTATACCTGTTCCCATACGCCCATTGTCTATTTCATGCAATAATAACTTATTTATGAAAAACAATTTGGACTATTTTCGATTTTTAAAAATATATTTTTTTTATTCAGTAAAATCAATAACATTATGCGTGGAATAAAACACCCATAAATTTTTTGACAGTCTGTACCTTAGCCTAAGCTTAGCATTACGAGTATCTTAGCCCGATACAACTATAAATTAAGAATCAAAGATTATGCTAAGCATATACTCAGCTAAGTTTTCCGTAAGCTAAGTCTGAGCAAAGTCAAAGTACGATCTATAGATCTCAGCCTAAGTGCACTGACTTAGCTTAACTAGTTAAGAAATTAAAACATTTTTTAGTTTTACTTCTTGTACTATTATTTATTCTGTGGTTTGGGGTAGAAAATGCAAAGGGGGAATAGAGATATCAATTAAAATCAAATTATATTATTGATACTATAAGATGAACACTTGAATGGTTCACCTGTAGCACAGTATATATACTGTGCCTGTAGCTAAAAGAGCGCATAAAAGGATTAGCCTATTTATTTTTAAGTTTCACCGTTTGGCGTATAGGTATTAGTTTCCGATTTCAGCTTAAATTCGTATTATGAAGTATGATAAATCCGTGTTCTACATTTTGTTTAATAAACGATTTAGTCGTAAATATATTGAATACTGGCCATCGCCTCATAGATTCTTAACAACTTTAATAATTGATGCACATTCAATGAGGCTTACTAAGATATTTTCACCAGTGTATTTAACAAGGAAAAAATTTATTAAAATGGTGCAAACTTTAAAAGCACTAGTTGTTTCAGTGAGTGTCGTAGCCGCTTATCATTACTACACAACGAAAATGTAAAAAGGTTAGCAGTGTAAAAACTTATTACTCCTAAAATAGTTACACAAAAGTTAACCTTTTTAATAGCAATAGACAAGTAAAATTTTTCCTTTCTATTAAACATATCAATAAAACAAATTGAAGTTTATAATTTCGTTATCTGTAATACGTGAGGTGCTCTTGATGAAGAGTAATTATGTTCTGTGGTGAGGTGACATTGAAAGAAGACTGGAAAGCTCTTGCACTGCTGTGACCTGTGACTAATATAAAGTTATCAGTGCTGGAGAGTTCGGGCAAGCTCCTAAAAATACAATTTACTTTCCCAGTTTCAATTTGCTCTTATGGATTTTTAATTACATAAATTAATATGGATAGAAAGGAGCAGTTAAAGTTATTCCTGATGGTTATTTCTATGGCTTCGATCATTCAGTATACATATGGATTTTATAGCCTTACGTTTGATAAAAACGTGGCGGAAGTATCAAATGTGTCTTCGGATAAGAAAAACGAAGTTCTATCAAATGTAGAAAAATTTGGTATTTTTTAAGTCAGCACAAAACACTTAATGATTTGAATTAAATACAGGTTTGACTTGAATTTTGTGTATTTATTGTATGAGTATATAAGTATTATTTATACGTGGTAGAGCCATGCTGTAGCTATATTAGTAGTATAGTTGTAGCACGAATGGGTCGGCTCGACCGGGGAAGGACCACGCTCTCACAGAATACCAGCGTAAAATGCCAGCTTAACACTGTTGTGTTTCGTGTGGTGAGTGTAGAGAACCAGAGACCCTTTTACTGGAAACGAGGCATTCCATCTTAGTCCTGACGGGCGACAACGCATCTGCATTTTGATTCGCAAACGAGGATAAATGTAGATGTCTATGGGCCACAGCAACCACTTACCATCAGGTGGACTGTGTGCTCGTTTGTCACCCTATCCTATAAAAAAAGTAACTAAATCATTTCTGATAAGGAAGTTGAGAAGTAATTGCAGAAAGAAACCGTTTCTGTCAGAGTAATAAATGCCAATTCCGAGTTCTCTAAACGCTACAATATCATAATCTTTATCATTATTGCAGTCTATCAAAATTCATTTACTGAACGGCGATCGTAACTTTCCCCATAGGTTGCTCTGATTGTTAGCGACTACAGTTCATTACTTTGAATTGTTATCAGGAAGATACTGCTGCCCATCTCCTGTATCAATACCTTCTGTCGCCTCTTACGATACCCACAGAATGATATGTGTGGTGGATTCTCTTCCATCACAACTACACGGCTAGTACAAATATATACATAATTTGAATGAACATCGGTCATGTAAAAGTAAGAGGCAAAGATAAGTCTCCTCTTTTTACCTTTCCTTATGAGAGCTATATTTTTTTTATAGGATAGGGTGACAAACGAGCACACAGTCCACCTGATGGTAAGTGGTTGCTGTGACCCATAGACATCCACATCTATCCTCAATAAAGAATAAAAATACAGATGCGTTGTCACCCGTGATGATTAAGTCTCCGGTTCTTTACACTCACCATACGAAACACAGCAGTGTTAAGCTGCTATTTTACACTGGTATTCTGTGAGAGCGTGGTCCTTCCCCGGTCGAGCCGACCCATTCGTGCTACAACTATACAACTAATATAGCTGCAGCATGGCTCTACCACGTAACATATATATGGAGCAATTAGACTGGCGTTGTTGGTTGTGTTAGCGGACTTTACATTTCCCCGAAGTACTTGTTACTCAGACATGAAGGATTCCGCACGATGTTTATTTGTACAGTTGAGCACGAGGTAAATCGGAACTTTGAACTGCAGTTTATTCATGTACGAACATCCAACGTGCAGGTTTTATTTTTTCCATTATTATACATAGGTAGTTCGCATTTCAACTTATTCCATTTATCGGTCTTAGCAATAATGTGCCCCGGAATGAATTTCTTTAAAGCTTCCTTTATTTCTCCATTTTCAAACTCTCTTGTTGGACAGCTGTTCTATTGCTTCAATTGCAGCTTCATTCAATTGAATAGATTTTCCGCTATCCGTCGGTTACCAGTCTCGGTTGTTAGCAACGTGAATGCATGCAAGCATGCATGTGTAGTTCAAAAATGCATAATGGCGACTGACGGGAAACACTTTCAGAAATAATATGCTTGTATTCAGCAGTTTTGATTTATTAACTAAAAATGGAAAACTAAAAGTTGTAAAAATGTAGTTGCTTCTGTTAGTGAAGTGTGACTTCCGAACATGACTTGGTTGATTGAGGTCATAATCACACCGCACCATAATATTTATTATTTTGTTGAGACGATAGTTTATAGTTAAGCTAAAATTCAATAGATGGCGCTGTACTCAAGTTATCTACATAACATTATATATTTATGAACCAAAACCGACAACTGATGGGGAAGAAAGATCTTCGACTCGAGTGGCAGTGCAGAGTCCCCCTCCCCCCCCTCCCCCACTAGATGGAGTGACGACCTGGTAAGGCATGCAGGAAGTCAATGGATGCAGGTGGCTCGGGACCGTGGGTGAGGCCTATGTTCAGCAGTGGATTTGGGATGGGTTGTAATGTAGATGATAATGATGGTGAACAAAATGATTCATAAAAATGTTACTTAAGAGTAAAAAATAAAATTACAAAAACTGGACCCGATGTGCGATCAGGTCGAGTTATCGATAGATTTTATATTTACACTAAAAAATACATTTGAGTTAAAAACACATCGAGCTAAAAATATAGGCAAAGCAGGACAACGCTTGCAGGGCCAGCTTACTATTTAGTCGAGTAGTATTAGGTCGGAAGTTTAAACTATAGTATGTGCCAAATCGATTGAGAAAAACGGACAATGACCTTTCGGTCGTTTAACCAGGGGTTACAAACCTTCAATATATAGGCACATTTTATATGTAGTACTTTCTTTATTTATAATGATTTTTTTATAATGATTGATATAATATATATTTATTAACTATTATTAAAAAGTTATGTGAAAGATCGCTGTAGAAGAAAAATCATCTATTGTTATAAAGTACTTTATTCATTTAACAACAAAAAACATTAATTTATAACACATATAAAGATTCGAGTGATAACGACACCGAATAAGTACGTACTTATGCAAAAGATAAAACTTTATTTTTAATATTATATAAGAACTTTATTTTTATTCGGTGCAATCATCACTCGTATCTTCACTTGATGAACTATCTGTAACATTAATTATAAAGCGATCTGCAGTTTGGTCAATTCTATCATCCATGCCACGCATTTTTTGTTCAACCTTAAGGACATGCTGAACACAGTTTTTCCATTTATCTGGCGTGATTTGAGTTAAACCATCTTTAAGTAAATTTTTAACATCTTTTAACTTGAAAGTTGTATTTTTTCGTGCAACGTACCCTTTCACATCTGCCCACACAAGTTCAATGGGGTTAAGCTCACAGTGATAAGGAGGTAACCTTACCACTGTGATGCTTTTTTCTTTTGCCATCTCGTCGGTGACGTAACTTCGATAGTTATCTTTAACTGCCTTTATTTTTTCCATTAAGTGGGTCTTTGTGTCCGAGGGCACGTATGCGATCTGTTTAGATTCTAGCCATTCCTGCATATTTTGTTTCCGCCAAGACATTGTTGGGGTTTTTTCTAAACGTCTGGAGTGGTAACTAGCGTTATCCATAACTATGACATCGCCGCTTTGCAGTTTTTCTATTACTTTTCTAAACCAGTCCTCGAAATGGAGAGCGTCCATACTCTCATGGTAGTCACCAGTAGATGATGATTCAAATACCCAATCACATCCCTCCAAAAAGCCATTTTCATTGCCAACGTGTACAACTATTAATCGCTTTCCTTTACCCGAAGGGGCTTTCGCGCCAGTAGAGTAGCCTTCTAACCGTGATTGACGAGAAGATTCAATTGTGGTGTCTTCCCATACCTTTCCCATAGTATGACCTGCGTTAATCCATGTTTCGTCAAGGTAAAAAATGTTACGTCCCTCGTTTCTTAATATTTGTATTTCTCTCAAATATCTGGTACGCCACAGAACTATCTCTGGGCGATCTATTAGACCACTTTTTCTGTTTCTCTTTATATTAAATAAAATTTTGTCTAAAGTCGGTAATTCTCCTGCAAGAAAGAACTGATGCACTTTCGCTCTTATAGCCGATTTATCAAAATCGTCCAACTTGTCAATTACAGACTTTTTTCTTTTATTAATTATTCCCTTTTCTGGTATTTTATGGGAACTCTATACACGCTTAATACGCGATATATAGTGCTCTTGCTGACTCCTGAGATCTCCGAAACCTTTTCTACCATATTAACGTTTGAAGGATACACGTCTTCGGGCCAGGTGTTTTTGACATATTTGTATACATTAATGATAATCTCTTGTTCCCCGACCGACAAAGTGGTAGGTTTTCTCTTTTTTTACTGGTGACGTTAAAGGTGCTCCAGAAGATGGGCCTGTAAATAAATGACAAAAATATACTACCATAGTACTACATCACATAAATACATATTGTTTTAGAAAATAAATACCACATGGTCACATAAAAAGAGCGCTTTAAGAAATAGAAAGGCTACGTCGTCGCATTTGTACCTATTTGTACGTACCTGCTACGTTTATTATGGGTCGGCGACGTCTCTTTCCACTTGATGTTGAAGGACCGGGTCCTTCACCAAATTCTCCTGAACTCATGTCGATTTAGTAACGACCGTCACAGTAAAACTAATATAACAGATTCAAAAAACAAAAACTTAACGATATAACAAATTTAACAGTAAAAACTCAACTAAAACAATGCAATGAATGCTATGAATTACCCGAGACGTACACACGCAAGCGCTATCCGAACACGAATGAAAACAAAATGGCGGACCGGCCCAAAAAAGGTGACGCATCTCTGGCTGCCATTGTCACGTTTCTTTTAGAACGAACTGACGTAACGCGCGTTTTGTTTATTTTAAAGGGATGAATTTGCAAAAGCTCAATATGGTGATTATATTGCTTCAAATATTTTTTTAATATGAAACTGTTATTAAATGAATTGCTGCGTTACTTACCATAAATTGAAATATAAAATATAACACATTTTTCGCGATGTACCGTAAGATTTTACTATGTTTATAGGAACCACAGACAATATTATTTAAGAAACAAAAAAACAAAACATATGTGCTGACCTAGAAGTGGGAATAATATCAATATTTAAATATTGTTATCACATCTAAATTGAGATTTTGTAAGTTACGCCTTTTGACACTCGGCTCATATCTGAGGTCATTGTCCGTTTTTCTCAATCGATATGGCACATACTATAGGCGTTTATCTTTCTGCACGTTCCTATTTATATGGAGTTTTCACTACTATACCTTGTACCTTCTTAAGTTTAACGTTATAATAAAAAAACCGTTTATCGCAAGATAATAAGTAATGTAAAAATAAGCAATATCATACCCTTTTTCGTCTCTTGCGCCCTGGAAAAGTGCTAGAAGGCTGAGGGAGCGGCGGAATGTGGTAAAAATATGGCGGTGATAAAAAATCTTCTATTCCTGCCACTACATGTGACCCTCTCAATGGTGCCATAGACCTTACAGTACCATATATGTTCCGATTGCGTCCTTGAATTGTGTACATGTTCATCATTGCAATTAGCGAGTAAAGTCAGATGCACTTTTGAAAACTTTCACTGAAGAGTGCGCGAAATAAAAGAAATGATAGCACTGATGATGAAACAATATTGAATCGATTGAGAATAATACCAGGGTAAGACTTATTTTCATTAAAAATAGTCCACAAATAACTTTTTTTGTAATCAGAGGTTTCTAATAGATAAATATTACTTTCAATATTTAAATCTTTAGCACCTCGTCATTTTTAAATATTTTTGCACAACGAAATGAAACTCGTGCGTGCCACCAGAGATATTGCTACTAAATGAAATGTCTGTTATAATGATTTAGATGAAATGATGTGCACAGTGCACACTCCATCTAATTATCATAGTTTATCTGCCTTTTCCAATAGGCTACGTGGAGCGCGACGTATCGACATAGTTTTATGTTTGTAAATGAGGGAAAAACATGAGCACACGCATTGGCGTGTATCGATACACTTCAGTAACTTTAAAAAGTTTAGTTTTTCAGTTTTATTCTTAAATTATTGTACGCAAATAAATTGAATAAAATAAATAATATGTCGTTACGTGGAAAAGCATTGTAGCCAATTGTCACAGATTAAAGTTGTAAAAAAAAATATTTGCTTATATCCGCGTAATTAAAAAAAATGATGGCTGCAGCCACCGCAGAGCCTACTTTATCTGAGGATGCCTTGTTTAGAGGCGAAACACGTGTCGCATTATCGACAGTCGTGTGTCTTTCCTAGTGTAGTGGTGTCGGGAGTAGTGGTGCTCGGATTAGTGGTGACGGAGATAGTGCACGCAATTGAGGGAGGGTAGGAGGTACTCTTCAAATTAGGTGAAACACATCATTTTATTTCAATACGCGGATATAAGCAAATTAATTTTTGTTTCTGCAAAGTAATGCCTGATTCTATTCATTGTCACTAATTCTCAGCGTAAGCAGCAACATGGCTTCTAGTATGGCGACGAATGACAAGAGTTAGGTAGGAGAAACCAAATTGATACGAAGAGCCCTTTTTACTGGAAATGAGGCATTCTATCTTAGTCCTCATGGGTGACAACGCATCTACATTTTGATTCGTAAACGAGGATAGATGTAGATGTCTATGGGCCGCAGCAACCACTTACCATCAGGTGGACTGTGTGCTCGTTTGTCACCCCTATCCTATAAAAAAAAAAAGAAGACAAATTGCCATAAGTGCCGAATGAAGAGAATCCACAGTGTCCACAGCTCCATTATATCCTGTGGGTGTCGTAAGAGGCGACTACGGGAACTGCCAGAAAAGTTTTGATTGTTTTAAATAGATGGCGGTATTACCATTTTCAGTATCAAACCATCCATTACAGTCTATAAAAGTCCACTATTGAACATAGGCCTCAGCTCAGGCTCTCCCTCATAGATTGCCTCATGAGGGTTTTGCCATAGTTGCCACGATTGGCAAACGGGTTGGCAAACGCTATTTTGAGTTCTTATCAGGAAGATGCTGCTGGCCATCTCCTGTTTCATTTTCTTTTTTTTTTCATTTTGAGTATCCAAGACGTAAAATACCCATGACAGCGACGAGGAGCAGCATTAAAGGTGCGAGAGGTCTAGTAGGTAGGTAGTTACGTACTGCGATCGACAATCCGACTGCCAAACGTAGCGAGTAAGACGAATTCGCTCTATAAAGGAAGAGGTCCATGTCTCATGTCCAGCGGTGGACTTTTAGAGACTTAGGATGAACAATATGGATATTTTTAGATTGCTCTTATTCGTAGATACACTATTTTCTCAATTTAGGCCAAATCTCAGCAGCGAAGGTAAGGGGTCGTAGCGATGATGATGATGATGAATAAATAATAGTTAAAAGAACATTTTTCATAACTTCCATAATTTGCGGTCACCGGTAAAGCGGGTATCGGGTATTACTTACATACATATGGTTATTATGTTATTTGTCGGCGCTCATGAGCGTATTCTGGAATATTTACCCTGAATAGACTTTAACGACACCTTAGCTAGGTATAAAGTGGAATTATGTTTTTGGTGTGAATTTCATTTATCATGTACCAGTATTATAAGATACGAGTAACGCCATCTGTAGCATAATGCACAGACCAGTTATAATTGAAACGTTCTAGTTTAATGTTGGTTCTTTGCCACTTAGACGTATTAAAGTAATTTATCACGAGATGGCGCTTTACTAAGTGACGTGCGTGCAATTAAATAGTCAATAAACGAATTCTATGATACAATAATATTAACTTATTAAATTTATAAAATTAGGCTGATAGAAAAAAAATAATTACCGCCAATCAATTGTAAACTTAGTGAATGATATACTTAGTAAATGATAATAAATTATAATATAATAGTATTAAGGTAGGTTATATAACGAAATAATAATTTAAAACGGCAACTTTTAAGTGACATATGACATGTGAAAAAAGGAGTGACAAATTTAAAAATTAATATGTCATAAAATATTGCTGATTTCTTTACAAAATGGCTTTTTAAAATTACCGTCTAAAATGCTTACACTAAAACCACCCATTGTTTTTCCAACATAAACATAGTTTTCATCAAAATGGCATCTGGAAATTTTGCTAAATTATTTTTTACGCTGATCTGCAATAAAGTATATTGTTCATCACTTGGCAGGGACAATGGTCTAGGAAACAATTACGTGTGGGCCGGATCCCTTGAATCTGGTATACATATAGCAACAGTTCACAATAAGCCAGTTATGGTCATTATTCACAAATCATGGTGCAAATCCTGTAAGAACCTAAAGCCAAAGTTTGCGAATTCTACCGAAATTCAGTCGCTAAGTAAACATTTTGTTATGGTCAACTTGATGGATGACGAAGAACCAGAAGGCAACAATTACGCTCCGGATGGAACATACATACCTCGGTAATAATGTTTATTTATGTTCATAACACAAGAAAGTAAATTTCTGATTTAAAATGTGATCTGAGTAACGATGTCATAAAAAGAGAATTCATATATTTCACACGTATTTGTCTCCGCGTGAGTACATATGGTTAAGTTAAAAAAATTACAGCCTATATATACGTATATATTATATAAATAAATAATAATAATGTATAAATTAAACTAATCCCGGGAGGACTGAGATGTCCCGGGAGTTTTTTTTAGGTTTGAGTTACAAACGAGCACACAGTCACCTGATGGTAGGTGCATGCTGTGGCCCATAGACATCTGTCCTCGATTATGAATTAAAATGCAGAAATCTTGACCCAGAGGACTAAGATGGAAAGCCCTGTTTCCAGTGAAAAAGGTCTCCAGTTCTCTACACTCACCATATGAAACACAGCTGCATTAAGCTTCTATTTTACGCTGGTATTCTGTGAGAGCGTAGTTCTTCCCCGGTCGAGCCGAGTCGACCCATTCGTGCATCAACTATAATATAGCTGCAGCGTGGCTCTACCACGTTAAGTATACGCACAGCTTTCAAGAAGAAAACCCAAGCTATCTGCTCAACTGTTAAAAGATAAGAACTGTTATTCAAAATAATATGAGTATATTGTTACTTAATTAAATGCTCTATTCCCACAGAATACTTTTCGTTTCACCGAAAGGTCTAGTGGATCACGACATTGTCAACGAAGACGGCAGCAGTCAGCACAAATATTTCTATAGTAAGCCGGAGCAGATCGCCAAGTCCATGAGGAAAGCCCTCGAGAAGTACAACATGGAAAAATTTGACGTGTGATTGCATTAACATATTTTAAATACAATAATATGAATGATGTTTATTATGCATATTATTTTCAAACCTTTTTATAGTATCGAAAAATATAACCAAATTTATTCCATTGCATTTTTATAAACAGCCGGCGTCCGCGACTACAAAAACGTTGCGAGAAAATCAGAGCGGGCGATGTGTGCTGTGCAATTTGAGAAATTATACGTACATACATGCTTCACGTCTGTATTTCCCGAGGGTATAGGCAGAGTACAAAAGCAGCTAACTCGGATCATCTGTAGCCAAAAAATGGTTTACATGGAAAATTGTGGGGGATGTTATGTGTAGCTAGTCCATCGCTTACACAATCACAAACCCAATATCCTATTAGTCGCCTTTTAGGAAATGTTAAGCAAGTACAGTTAGCGCGTTCTCTTTTTTATAAGTCCCTCATAAACATGGAGTCTAAAGTCCAAGACCAACATGGGACTAATTAAAATTAGTAGAAATTTAACTTTTTAAATATTATTATTTTTATTAATGCGTTACTTTGCATACTATATATATATTTGAATAGTTAGCGAAGTAACTATACCCCTTGAACTATAAAGTGCCTCGTAGCCTCTAATAATACCAAACCTTCTATCCTTAAAAATTGAACATCAATTTAAAAATATTAAAGGGAATTTATCAACAGTAAAGCGTACTGAATGATTTCATGATCGATCGAGGCGTAGACAAAGGAAAGTAAAATAAAAACCTCCATATATCCCCGTACCGTACTGTGTCTGACTTGTGTCCAGCAGACCTCGTTTCTAAGAGAGTTTTGGAGCTTAGAAGAGACCGCATCACTATCCCAATGCATGTTGGCGGACTTCATACGTCTTCAAAATATTTTTAAGCCATTAAACACGGTTAACTCGGCAAACCATCACATAAAATTTCAATGTTGGATGGGATGGAAATTGGGTTACTCCTATACAAAACTAAAGGCTCGAAGTTTGTATAATGTGTACGTGTAAATAAATCCAATTATTAAAAATTTTATACGATATGAAATGGTGTTGTTTTTCAGCGTTACTGCTTAGGCCTATTTCGTAAAAAACGATCAGCCTTTTAATAGAACAAATATCCGCAATGTCAAACGCAAGCAGGCATAATAATGGGGTCCCGGATAAGCCGCTGTTCGGTTCTGTTTACGAGGCAGAAAATTTTCTGTTATCAGCTATTAGATTTTAATGTAGTTGGTATTTTAACTGGATTTATGAATGTTAAAATATACAATTACACAAACGTTTTTAATGAAAACTCAATCAAGGAATATCAATGCAATTAACCGTCGAATGATTGGTTTAGGGACGATAATCTCGTCTTATTCAGATTTAACCATGATAATCCGGTAATATAACCAAGAATAATCAACTGCGCTACCAAAAGCTTCGGCAAGCAGTAAATTATTTGTTTGTAGGTATGTAATGTATTAGTACCACGTTGTTGTGGCATCTTCCTGAAAACAATTCAAAATAACGAAAATCTGCGGTTGCCAACCAGACTGCCAAGCGTGACAACCATATCAAATTCTCTCTAGTATGAATGTTAGGACCAGATGATAGGCGCGTCCTTCTTTACCCAGGAGTTTATTTCTGCCGCGAAATAGTAGCGCTTGCACTGCTATGTTCCGGTCTGATTAATTACAGGTTGTGAGGTGTTCCATATTAGTTCCTAGAGGTGACAAGGTATCTGTAGCCTTTTTGTTTGAAGATGCTTGCAGGTGTCCATGGCCTGCAGTACCCACTTACCATCAGCCGTACTGTAAATTCTTTTGTCACTTTATTTTTATCAAAAAAACCTCGTCGCGTACATACATATCTATCCTTGGCTAATGGCGTATGATTTATCTTTTTTTTTTATAGAATAAGGGTGACATACAAGCATCTACATCTACATCTATCCACGTTTGCGAATTAAAATGCAGATGCGTTGTCAGCCGTGATGACTAAGGTAGAATGCCTCTTTTCCAGTAAAATGGGTCTCCGGTTCTCTACACTCACCATACGAAACACAGCAGCGTTAAGCTGCTATTTTACGCTGGTGTTCTGTGAGAGCGTGGTCCTTCCCCGGTCGAGTCGACCCATTCGTGCTACAACTATACTATTAATATAGCTGCAGCATGGCTCTTCCACGTAAACTATAGCTGCAGCATGGCTTTACCACGTAAAATATAGCTGCAGCATGGCTCTACCACGTAAAAAATTTATCTTGCGCGTCTAGCTTCTGAAATTTTCGTGGTGATCAACGTCGGTCAGAAAGACATCGATATCATATACTGGTTAATAATGAAAAAAAAAATGTGTTTATCGGAAACGTAAAGGTACTCACATCCTCGATGACTGGCTCGACGTACATCTCCACGGTGTTGTTGAGGGTGGGCAGCGGCATCGGCGACGCCGCGGCCGACGAGCGACGCGACATGCTGTTGCATGAGCATTGCGACACCGAGCGACGCGACCGGGGAGATTCTCTGCAATAAGGACCAATTTGGTTAAAATAAATTATTAAATTTTTTGAAAAGCGATATGCTTCCTTTACCGTATCGTCACAGCCTATTCAAGTCCACTGCTGAACATAGGCCTCCCTCATAGATTGCCTCATAGGGGTGACATTTGACACAGTTGCGACGCTTGGCAAGCTGGTTGGCAACAGCGTTTTTTTATTTGTAAGTCGCTGCTACCCATCTCCTGATTTGTTTCCGTCTGTCGCCTCTTACGACATCCACGGGATGACATGGGGGAGCGGATATTCTCACACCGCCACTACACGGTGAGATATGCTTCACGTCATAGTAAATTATGTGGGTCCACCTAGGTGTCTATTTTAATAGAATACAGTTTGAATTATCCGAATCGGTTAAGTCGTTTTTGAGAAACGGATGAACATACTCGTAGATGAAATACAGAGGTGTAAAGATACAGAGGTGACATAATCCAAAATATTTTGACGTATTAAAGTGTACATTTAACCATATAACTTTATATATATAAGAATGATAATGCAATGAATTATATATTTAAACCTTCGTACAGAACAATCATAATAAATTTTCACTCTTTGAAATACCTAATGGAATCCTTTACAAATTCTTTTCTGGGTGTGTCATGTCGTATTCTATATATACAAGTGTAGTTAAGTACATAGTGAAGAATATCACTTTCTAACAATCTATTATACATACAAGTAGGCTTGTCCTAAATTGGCTTTATTTGTGGATCTGAATGCAGCTCTAAACGTTTTTTTTTTACTATAGAAGTGAGGGTGATAAACGAGTACACACACTCTTCTACATCTATCATCGATTCGATTAAGAATCAAATACAGATGCATTGTCATACCTAAGAATATTAAATGCCTTTTTATCAATACAAAAGGATCTCGGGTTCACTACGATCAGCCAACGAAAATCATTTTACGCTGGTGTTCTGAACGAGTGTGGTGGTACCCCGACCGAGGTGACCCATTTTTGCTGCAGTCAATACAGCTGCAGTGCGGTTAAAGCGTATGGACCGAGAACTTAAAAAAAAATAAATCCATCATTTAAACTTGTATCAGGTGTGGCATATTTACTAATTAAGAGTGGTTTAACGGCAATAAGTTAACTAGCAGTTTTAATAGCACAGCTAGTTAAATGAAACTAATTTTTACGTATTTTTTCGCGTTTACTTTAACTTTTTAATTCCCGACGTTTCAGGTGCTTTACAACACCCGTGGTCATGGGTAACGTCGGGAATTAAAAAGTTAAAGTAAACGCGATAAAATCCGTAAGAATTAGTTTCATTTAATGTGTAGTCTTCGCTCTTCGCGTAAATATAAGAAATCATTAAGCACACCTAGTGTTTTTCTATGTTTACAAAATAGACTACTGTAAATATAATGTTATTTTGATACAAATATTAACAAAGATAAAACTGTAATTAGAATTATTGAACGGGGTAGAGCCACGGTGACGCTTAACGCTTCTGTTTCGTATGGTGAGCATAGAGAACCGGAGACCTTTTTAATGGTAACGAGGCATTCCATCTTAATTCTTCGAGCTGACAACTCATCTTCACTTTGATTAGTAATGAATAGATGTAGGTGTCTATGCGTCACAGCATCCACTTATCGTCAAGTGGACTGTAACTGTGTATAAAAGTCTATTTTGTTGTTGTTCTCCTATTATAAACGTTATCTGATTGTTAAATAAAAAGTAATTGGCATTCTATTAAAATCACAAACAGTTTACTGAGGTGCAGGTTTTGCAATAATTACTAAAAATGTATTTAGTATTAACAAAAAAGGGCTTACAATAACGTTCAGGGGAAGTCTTTTGTTGAAATGAATGTTGCAATCTGATTTGATCACAAAGCCCAGTGTTCTGTTATAGTACCACTTATTTCCTGTTGACGGTTAGTGGTGATGTAGGTCTTTAAATGGGAAATTTCAACTTGTCTTTTCATAAATATACAAGGCTTATTCATAATGGGGTACTAAGGTTCGTGAGGGTAATATGGTCACCTTAAGCTTTGTCACCCTATAAAACCAAAACTCGGAGGAGGACGACAAACACACAATGTCGTATACTATAACTAATAGATATATTAAAAAAATAGCAAACATCCTTGGCAATAATTAGGAACACTTTGAGAAATCAACTTAAAGGAAACTATCTTCTTTATTATTTGGACGACTGATCAAGAGCTATCGTATCACAAATTCATCTACGCAAATAAGTCTGTAGTTTTTGAGTTATAAGAAAGTGACCATATTACCCTCAGGTACTATATTAAAATTTTTCAACTTGAATACTTTTCCTTTTTATTGCATTTCATTATTTAATTCATTTCAATATTTTTTTCTTAATGCTTAATTAACATCTCGACTCATCGTGTGCTTAATCTTCAGTATTATGTTAGATCCTCTACTTCAATCATCATCATCGTCATTCTAATTCTATGCGTCAATTTTAAGTCTATCATTAGAGTGAAAACGAACTAATTCTGTCAACCTGATGGTAAAAGTACAATTCTACAGCCCAGGGACAACTACCACCCAGAGGGCACCTATACCCCATTCAAATATTTTTTATGTTGTTACCCATGTGAACTAAATTGAAATACCTCAAAGCCTTAATTATACCGGTTTTGAAGCAGAGAAGTCCTACTATTTGAAAAAGTCAATAGCACGTTAGTAGCACGAATGTGTCCTGCGTAATAAATAGGTTGTCATATTCACTTATGTTATAATTTAATTATAATATACAGGGTTATTTTTAAAGAGTAGCCAAACTTTAAACTTAAGTTCAAATACATAAACAATGATAATATACCGTTATTGCAGTTTTTGAAAATACGAGAAAATAAGGCTTCTATTTTTATTTGAAATTATCCCAAGTTAATGTGATTTATGGGCAACAATTTTTGCTAAACGATCGACCCTTATGAATGTGTGAGTGTAGTGAGTGTAGTGGAATAGTAGGGGTGAGATATGTATGAATGCCAATAAAAATAATGTATTACCACGCATTCTGAATTTAAAAGATTAAAAGGGCAAAATATTTAAATTTTTTAAGTTATTGTTCTTCACCATTTGCCTATATTACTTATTCTGAACCTTCTCTGTAAATTTGGTCAGGTATTGCAAAATAACCCTGTATATGCAAAATTAAAAATTATAGACGTATAGAATGCCCATATTTTATTATAATTATGTCATTGTATAAGCCTATAATATTTAATTGGTCTCATAGTAAAGTTATTTTTTGTATTACTAATTATTGTACGCATCTTTTGTCTAGAGTTTTGCTTAAAGCTCCGGCTGCACGCAGCGACTTGCATGGGTAAACAATTTGTGCAAAATATTTGCGCAAACAACATACTGCATTACACAACGTCCACACGATAGCATCTTGCATGCGCAAACAGTTTGTACAAAGTTTTCGCAAAGAACATGTGTAGCCTCCACACGCCGTCTTAACGAACATACATAGGTACTTGCTTGTGCAAATTAGAATTTATGCAAGTAATATTGAGCGTGTACAATATCCCATTTGAAGATGATGATGATAAACTACTCCATAACCTATACAATTTAATTTTCATTAAAAAAATAATATACCTACTTTGCCATTTTGCTAAGCTCATATAGATAGGTAGATGCCTGCATATAAAAATTTATCTTAATTATAGTGACCTCAAAAGCTGATGCTAATTGAAACTATATAATTAGTTACCTTCTTGTTTTTTTATTACGATTTATTAAGTATTCTACATCGATCACTAATAAAAAACTAGATACACAATCCCATGCAAAAGTTCTCTAAAAACTGTCGCCAAATGTTTTGACGTAATTCTAGTTGAAATAAATATACATTAATCAAATACAAAATAAAAGTGCACCTAAATGTTCGAGTAGGCGCTCATTCGGTATGGACATTTTTTGTCACTGATTTTGTATCTAGTTTTTTATTAGTGATTGATGGTATTCTATTAAAAATAAATCAAATATAAAAATTACAGAAAATATTTATATCATGTTACTGTAATGAAAATTAGTGGATAGGTATAAAAATTAAAAACAAACAAACACAAATTGACTCAATCAAGTTTAATTGCATAGTTACCGTCTGCTTCTCCGACACACGTGATGCGTCACTCGGTCGCACCTGCACCGCACGGGAACGAAGTACCCAAGCTGCGGTAGGGGGCCCGGCTCCGTGGATTCACTCGAATCACTCCATTCGGGTTGGCTGAATGGGTCTATGTCGAGTGCCGATGGCATTTTTTTTCTTATTTGTTTTTGTTTGAAATATAATCTTACCGGTCTCACTTTATGTTACTTCTCACATTTTCTCACACTTAATCGAATTAAATATTTTATTTAGATCTCAAACGAATTATTTAATCATTCAGAATATTTCCTTTTATTGGAATAAAGGTAGTTAATCCACGTCTCAACAACACCGTAACCACAATTGAAATAACCTCGTTTAAAAAAGTGCGTGTAAACAAACGATAGCAGGCAGAATTCGGGTGCGTTTTCCGGCAATTAAGGACAAATATTATAAACGATAAGTCGTTATGATTAGATTGGCCGAGATAACAATAGAAAGAATTTGAACGATTGCAGCAAGGTTATTGCTAATGTAACTATGCAATTTTTTGGCAATCTAAATAAAATAAGGCTTTGTAGTGATTTTTTTATAGGATAGTGTGACAAACGAGCACACAGTCCACCTGATGGTACGTGGTTGCTGTGACCCATAGACATCTACATCTATCCTCAATAAAGAATCAAAATGCAGATGCGTTGTCACCCGTGAGGACTGGGATGGAATGCCTCTGCTCCAGTAAACGGCTCCGTGGCGCAGTGGCTTAGCAATGAGTTGTTTGCGCTGTGGGGCGCGGGTTCGAATCCCGCACGTAACAAGTATTTGTATGGCCTACAAATAATTGTTCCGGGTCTGGATGTTTGTCCTTGTGCAATTTGTGTTTGTAAACTGCCTCCACGATACAGGAGAAAATCCTAGTGTGGGGGTAACGTTTTACTAACCCTTAAAAAAAAGGGTCTCCGGTTCTCTACACTCACCATACAAAACACAGCAGTGTTAAGCTGCTATTTTACACTGGTATTCTGTGCGAGCGTGGTCCTTCCCCGGTCGGGCCGACCCATTCGTGCTACAACTATACTACTAATATAGCTGCAGCATGACTCTACCACGTGTAAAATTTGGGTAAAAGTGATTTTGTACGCACATCAATGAATCAATTCATCCTCATGACCAGCGTCAACCATTAGTAGATCTCTGCAATACATGAGATACTCTTTGTAGGGATAATTCGACACAATCGACATGTTTGTCTGGCGGACTGGTAATCGCAGCACCAGATGTCTCGTACCCTTGACTTTGATTACCATCACCTGTCCTTTTTCCCTTTTTGTACACTAGTATATTATACCAGCTGTTCTCCGCGACTTCGCCCGCGTGTTATTTGGGGTTTTAATTTTTTTGCGCAGAACCCTAATTCTTTTTCTAAAATAAAAGTAGCCTAAGTTATTCCTTGTGACATTAGCTATCTGCCAGTGAAAATCCCGTCAAAATCGGTCTCGGTTTCGGAGATTAGCCGGAACAAACAGACAGACAGACGGACAGATAGACGGACAGATAGACCAGACAGACATACAAAAAATTTAAAAATTGTATTTTTGTTATTAGTACCGTATATACTTTCATATGAATTTAGTAAAAAGCTATAAATTTGGCATTACAAAGAGACTTTAATTTTATTTATTTGTATGTATGTATGTATATGTATCTATAGATTTGTATAGATATAGATTAAAATAAAAAAATGGAACATATTAAGATAGTAAGTAGTTAAGGTATAAATAGGCCGGTTTATCTGAAAGGGATTTCTTTCAAGCTACTTTTTTTACGCAAAAAATTTTTGGACACAAAGAATGAGGAAAAGGGATGTATACATAATTAAACAATTCGATAAAAAAATAACAAGATGGTTTTGATAAATAGGATAGATACATAATAGAATGAGAAATATGACGCGGAATGTTATAGATCAAAGTATAATAGGTTTTGAATAGATCTTAAGGGGAAAAAGGGACCGAGTACGTCGAATATGTGAAGGTAAAGAGGGAACTCTTCACCTTTACATATTCAAGCGCAAAGCCGTAACTGAAAATGATTTATTAAAGAAAGAAGATGAATGTGCTGGTATACTAAGAGAATTATTGTCAGTGTTAACAAAGATGATAATCGCGTGAAGAGCAAATTAACTCAAAACCGTCTCTCAGGTAAAGGAAAGTGTAGGGATTGAACATTTAACAGTATAAAAGAGAAAGGATATGTGAGTAAGTTTATAATATTATTTAGTTGAATCATTAGCAGTCACTAAAACTCATCACAAGTCCACAGTTTAACAAAGGCCTCGGTCATTGATTGGCACAAATTATTGACGTAGCGTCAGTAGCCTAATGGTAGGGTGCGGACCCTGAACTCGTAAGGTCATGGGTTCCGAATTCCGAAAATTGCGAAACCGCCATTCGACTACTGTCATGAACCACTTCTAACATAAGCATTTTAAGCTTACCAGAAGTGGTTAAAGGGAATATTAGTAATGTTTAATAATAGCATTACTAGTATTTTTTTTAGATAAATTAAAAAAAGTTACTAAGCCACCTGCATCCATCGACTACCACTACTATTAACAACTATGAACTGAATAATGAATCCATCGATATGTGACATAAATCTAGATATTATCCTACACTATTAACACTCCTATTTGAGTATCACTACGTGAGCACTAAATACCGATGTTATAAACTTATTCTCAAATACCAAGCAGTAAGGCGCGCTTTCGTGAACAGTAAAGCCTATAGAGGGGCTTATAAATAAAAGTCGTTTTTAGGGTTCCGTAGCAAAATGGCAAAAACGGAACCCTTATGGATTCGTCAAGTCTGCCTGTCTGTCCGTCCGTATGTCACAGCCACTTTTTTCCGAAACTATAAGAACTATGCTGTTGAAACTTGGTATGTAGATGTATTCTGTGAACCGCATTATAATTTTCTTACAAAAATAGAAAAAAAAATAAACTATAAATTTCGGGGGTTCCCCATACTTAGAACTGAAACTCAAAAATTATTTTTTATTCAAAAAGTTAATACGTGTGGGGTATCTATGGATAGGTCTTTAAAAATGATATTGAGGTTTCTAATATAATTTTTTTCTAAACTGAATAGTTTGCGCGAGAAACACTCCCAAATTGGTAAAATGTGTGTCCCGCCATGTAACTTCTAAAATAACAGAATGATAAAATAAGCTTCCACCGAAAATTGCTTTCAACGATATCTAGTAAGTCTTTTTTTTTTAATACGTCCTAAATCCTAAACCGCAATTTACCTTTCATTCAATCAACTCAAATACATAAATTTAAAACTAGACTATTATTAAAACAGCGATCAAAGTTACAACGAACTACAAGAACTTTTATATTATGTTACTTGCTGCTACGGAACCCTTCATGGGCAAGTCCGACTCGCACTTGGCCGCTTTTATTATATTCATTTCAAAAGTTTAAACTGGCAACTTCTAGGTTTACTATACTAGACTTATTCCTAAGCAACTACCAATCTTATAGTGGTAGAGACACGTTGCGTTGTTGGTCTGCTTGATCGGAGAAGGACCAAGCACTCACTGAATACCAGCGTAATATGTGAGTGTAGAAAACCGGATACCTTTCTTACTGTAACGAGTTATTTTGTTTTAGTCCTCAAGGGTGACAAGTAGAAACGCAACTACATTTAGATTTTTAATAGAGGATAGATGCAGATGTCTATGAGCCACAGCATCCACTTAAAATCAGGTTGACTGTGTGCTTGTTTGTCATCCTTACCTCTATAAAAAAACTGTTTAACATTCTAAATATAACTAACCGCAGTGCAGACGACAAGTCAAGAATAACATTTAATAATCCTAAATAATTAAGTATAAACTGTGAGGAACAACTCTGTCAATTTATGTAAACATGCCACATAGGATGCAAGCGCATCAATATTAATTATTTATAAACAGACATCAGCATTCAGCATGCAAGCAAAGGCTGACGTAAGGTCCTAATAATTATGCTATATAAAGCGATCGCATCATTTATCAGCTTACAGTGAAGTTATTAACTCCAGAGTAAAAAAAAATTACTTTTAATAAAAAAAAGAGTCGGAAAAACAAAGTCACTTCCCGCCGACTGTACGCTTATGGAAAGAAATAGACTGTGTATAGGGCCGCTGCCTGGGGGTCGCCGGGGCGCGTCTGGAGCTGGCGCTGGACGCGACAGCATGCGGGCCGCCAGCCGAGCGCGAGGTGCTGCACGACCATCTAGCAGCCCCTCGCATCCATCATCCCCACCAGCTTGCTTGGTGTTGGCAGGGTCTTCGCGGGCCCAGCAATCAGCACCCGCCACTGGTGGAGTACGCCGCATGCGTTGGTCAATGCAGATGAACAGCAACGCATTGCGGGCGTATTTTAGGGCGAAAGGGGGAGAAATTGGAGGTTTTTCAAATCGATCTAGGATGCATCGACTTTTTGCTGAGCTGGAACCATCTATAACCGTCACCGAGCAAAACCTTGTAGACCGAGTTCGGTATATCTTGCGCTCAGACATATTCGATAGCACCGAACTCGAACGGCTACGACGTGAGGCTGTTCCCTCATCGGATGAAAATGCTATGGCTGAGGATGCGGCGCCACAAGTTGCAGAGCAACCAGCACACGTGGATGCCGCCGTAAATCTTTCAGTTATGGTTGGTTCAGACGATGATGGAACAGTCACCCAGGAACTAGAACTAGAGCAAATGAGGAGTACATTGGAAGAGGCTATTTTGGAAACGCGTAGTATGCCTCTCGAAAATCGACCGCGACTCCCGCGCATGCCCCTGAGCAAGCGTAATGGGGCTGTCGTGAGGGCTCTCAACCCAATGCTGGTGACCTATTTGGAAGCCAGCCGGGATCTTTGCGAGACAGACTCAATTCTTTTTGGCGCCGCACTGGCAGTTTGCCGAATTATTGGCGCCAAACTTCCCACGGCTGGACGCGCTACTAGACAAAGTAGCGCCATCCCAGCCTGGAGAAGAAGAATTAAGGACCGTATCGCAAAGGCAAGAGCCCTCATAGGCAGACTGATAAGCTTCAGGTCGGGCAATAATAGGCCGAGAATTGTGCGCACCGTCAGGATGGCGTTTGCTGGGACAAATATCAGTTTGTCCCAGCCGGATATAACGCAAAAACTGACGGAGCGCATAGACGACTTGAAGCAGAGAATAGCTGCTTGGGGGAAGCGGATTCGGCGATATACCGAGAGGTCTACACGGTGCAACCAGAATCGTCTCTTCTAGAGTGATCAGAAGAGGCTCTATGAATCACTGGAGCGATCAATGGTACGTGGAACGGGCCCAGCACCGAATCAGGCCGACACTATCGCATTCTGGCGCGGCCTGTGGTCAGAGCTCGTAAACCACAGCGAGAGCCCTTGGACGGAAGTTGTGGCGAGTCAGTGTGCGAATGTTACGCCCATGGACCCCGTCATCATAACGCTGGATGATGTAGCTGAAGCGGTCCGTAGAGCCCGAACTGGAAAAGTCCGGGGCTCGACGGGCTGCATCACTACTGGCTAAAGGGGTTCGTGGTGTGTCACGCTGTACTCGCCCGACAGTTTCAAGAGGCTCTCGACCGGAAGTCGCTCCCGAGCCTCTTCACTACTGGGATCACTCATTTGGTTGCTAAAGATCAGAATACCACAGACCCGAGCAAATACCGCCCCATAACGTGTCTACTCACGATATACAAGACACTAACATCCATTTTGAGTGCGAGAATCACTCGTCACCTGAACTTAAATCAGGTGATGTCGCGCGCTCAGAATGGATGTAGGGGCGGTGGTCGTGGAACCAAGGAACCACTCCTCATTGACGCGGTCATTGGCAAGGTGGTTAAACGCAAGCGTCGGAACCTCTCCGCTGCCTGGATAGACTACAAAAAGGAATTCGACTCGGTGCCTCATACATGGCTTAAGAGGGTCCTCGAGCTGTATAAGGTTGACTGTACAGTTCGAGACTTCCTCGGGCAGTGTATGGGGCAATGGAGTACGATCCTTTGTCATCTAGGTGAGCGGATGACGGCTGCGGAGAACCACATAAGGATCAGAAGGGGTATCTTCCAGGGCGATTGTTTGAGTCCAATCTGGTTCTGCCTCTCTCTGAACCCTCTCAGTACCTTACTGGAGGGTTCCGGGAGGGGATTCCAGCTTCGGAGAGGAGGTACAAAAGTGACCCACTTTTTCTATATGGATGATCTCAAATTATTCGCCTCCAGTCGCTCCCACCTTATGGAATTGCTAAACATCACTTGTGATTTTAGCAATTCTATTGGAATAGAGCTGGGGACGGATAAGAGTGCGATCCTCCATGTCGAAAGGGGAAGGGTTGCTAACTCTGAGAGCATAGACTTATCTATGCCCATCAGCATAAGAACCCTTTCCGAGGCTGAAACATACCGATACCTGGGTATGTTACAGAACATCGGTGTAGATGAGGCGGGTATGAAACGGTCAGTTTACGATGTTTTTTATGCACGCTTGACCAAAATGCTTAATAGCCTCTTGTCCGGTGTGAATAAGACGCACGCATATAACGGTTGGATCATGCCTGTTCTCATGTATACCTTTGGCATACTCAGGTGGACTCAGACCGAACTGAACGCTCTGGACAGAAAAGTCCGCACTATAATGACGTCCCACAGGATGCATCACCCGAGATCGTCAGTAATGAGGCTGTACTTGCCGCGGAAGCATGGTGGGCGCGGCTTTTTAAGCGCGCTTACCATGCATAATCGCGAAGTGTGCAGCCTCCATAATTATTTTCTGACGAGAGCGGATGATCCATACTATAGGGACGTTATTTCTTGTGATAAAGGACTTACCCCTGTATCCTTAGCCAACGAGCAATGGCAGGACCCGGCAGTACATAACATTTCCGACCGGGAGACCGTATGGAAGGAGAAAGAGCTCCACGGGAGGTTCTACAAGGCCCTTCATGAGCCTTTCGTAGACACAATCGCCTCCCTCCACTGGCTAGGTTTCGGTGACCTCTTTGGGGAAACTGAGGGTTTTGTCTGTGCAATACAGGATCAGGTTATTAAGACCAACAATTATCGGAGAAACATCCTAAAGGATGGCACCGTCGACATCTGTCGAGCTTGTCGCCATCCCGGTGAGTCACTTAGGCATGTCATCTCCGGTTGTTCGGCGCTTTCTAACTCTGAGTATTTGCACAGATACAACCTAGTAGCCAGGATTCTACACCAGGAGCGCGCTCTGAAATACGGTATCGTGGATCGGAAACTGCCGTATTATAAGTACTTGCCGGAAGCCGTGCTCGAAAATGACCGCGCCAGGTTCTACTGGGATCGGGCCATCATCACAGATAGGACTATTCTTGCGAATAAGCCTGATATTGTGCTGATGGACCGGACACAGTCAAGGATATTTTTGGTCGACATTACCATTCCTTATCACGAGAACCCCGTGAAAGCCGTAACAGATAAGCTGGCAAAAATCTGGACCTGGCTCACGAGGTGACCGACATGTGGGGTGGTCTGCCGGCCGAAATTATTCCTGTGGTCGTTTCTGCGAACGGGTTAATCCCAGTTAGCCTCTCGGGTCATCTGAGGCGACTGGGACTCCGTGACGGACCGCTCCGAGCTCAAATGCAGAAGGCGGTGTTCCTCGATACCGCCCGCATCGTCCGACGGTTTCTTTCCCTTTCCCCCTAACCCTCGACCGTTTGGTCTCCCCTACCGAGGGCTTCCATCTGGTTGAGTTTTTATATATTTATGTGATTTTTATGTATTTATTCTATTTTATTGATATTTATGTATGTTTATATATTTCGTTTACAATTATATATTTAAACAGCCCAACCAGATGACAAAACTTTAAAGATAACCCCAATAATTATACATTTTATTAGAACTTAGAACTTTAAAGGCCGGCAACGCATCTGCAATTCCCTCCCTGGTGTTGCAGTTGTTCATGGGCGGCGGTAGTCACTTACCATCAGGTGAGCCGCATGCTCGTTTGCCCCCTCTCCTATAAAAAAAAAAACTCAAATAAATGTTACACTTGTTCCGATTGAGCCCTAGCTCCTGTACTAGGAATCCTGTATGTCAGGAGCTAGTCCCTTCCATACATTATGCACAAACAATATTAACATTAATTATAAATCTCAATTTAATTTACTATCATATTATATAACTTTAGTGTCCGTTTTGACTGAACTTCTCCTAAACGACTGGACCGATTTTGATGAAACTTTGTGTGTGTTTGAAGCATTTAGACCGCCGTGCTTCTTTGGCGAATTTCACATGCCCTCAGACATGCAGGTTTCATCTCGTTCCCCTTCAGCGCCAATCACCTGGTGATATACAATTAACAATATCACTGGTACCGACGGGGAACACAATTGTATTGCTCACGTACAATGAAAACTAAGTCCCAAAGCTAACACGGCTTATACGATATAAATTACCATACACACAGAACTAGAAGTATTTTTTACTTATTATAAACCTGTGCTTGATCACAATCCCACCTGGTGGTAGGTGGTGATGAAGCCCTAGACGGTAAATTGCACTGTGTTCTTGTCTACTTGTGTCCGATTTAAAATCTTACACTGCAATGAGGGATTTACCTGTCGATTTTCGTCCCTATCTAACAAAATTTAGACCGGAAAGAAATGCTTCATTTTGCCTTTCGGATTAATTTATTTTATACATAGTAATTACTTACTTAGCTGTTCCCCGCGACTCCGCCCGCGTGGAATTTACAACGATTTCTTGGGTTTTAAATTTTTTCCGCGGAACCCTTCTTTTTCTAAAATAAAATTATCCTAAGTTACTCCTTATAACATCAGCTATCTGCCAGTGAAAGTCCCGTCAAATTCGGTCCAGCCGTTTCGGAGATTAGCCGGAACAAACAGACAGACAGACAGATATACAGACAAAAATTTTAAAAATTGTTATTTTGTTATTAGTGCTGTTTTATATGCATTTAGTAAAAAAGCCGTTATTTTAACATTACAAACAGTCACTTCAACTTTATTTATTTGTATGTATAGATTAACGTGTAGTCGCGGTGTAAGAACACCCACTCACGTATATTGTCCTGTGGGTGTCGCAAGAGGCGACAGAGGAAAACAAACCAGGAGATGGGCATCAGCGGTTGCCGACCCACCTGCCAGGCGTGGCAACTATGGCAAATAACTACCTTGTAAGACCATCTACGGGAAGGCCTACAAGTATGTATAACGATGAAATTTAAAAGGTTGTAATGTAATGATGATAATGATTGATGATGATGATTCAGTAATTGTTTAATACAGTAAGTAGGTATTCGGTAAGTTAATTAGACCAACATTTATTTAATACTAATTGTTTTCTATTAAATTTTTACTCTATTTCAACACTGGATCTGTGCACTTTTTTTGTTGGATAAGGGTAACAAACAAGCACAGAGTCCACTTGATGGTAAGTGGTTGCTGTGGCCCATAGACATCTACATTTATCCTCGATTAGTAATCACAATGCAGATGCGTTGTCGCCCGTGACGCCTAAGATAGAATGCCTCGGTTTCCAGTAAAATGGGTCTCCAGTATCTTCACTCACCATACGAAACACAGCAGTATTAAGCTGCTATTTTACGCTCGTATTCTGAGAGAGCGTGGTCCTTCCCCGGTCGAGCCGACCCATTCGTGACTATACCAGACCCCAACTATACCAGAAATATAGCTGCAGCATGGCTCTACCACGTATAAAAACTTTCGTTGTAACATTTTTCCTAACCGTGTATATTGTAACGTTCTAAAAGTAAAATAAAATATATTTTCGCCGATTTTGTCCTTTTATTAAATTAATCACCACCACATAAACAGTATTAGGAATAGGTCGTGGTGACTTCTTTTTTAAAACATAATTTAAAATTAAAAATTTTGTACAGCCGACTTCAATATAAGCGACTTCAATATAGGTTATTTCAGAATAACTCAATAACCATTGGTCTGACCTTGATCAAATTCATATGGGACCACACGAGAACTATCAGCTTTCGTATAAAAAAGAATCATCGAAATCGGTTCGCCCAGTACAAAGTTATGAGGTAACACACATAAAAAAAACATACAGTCGAATTGAGTACCGTCTTCTTTTTGGAAGTCGGCAGAAAAGTAAATGTGACTAAGGAACACACCGTTCACTTAAAGGTTATTTTAGGGTTAGTCGATGTTATGACTCATAGACTCCTACATCTATTCTTCCCTAAGAATAAAAATGCAGAAAAAACTGAGGAGTAAACCTTTTTTACCTGTTACCTGTGAAAACCGGTTTTTACCAGCAATAACCAGTAAACGCTCAAGGAATAAGCGCTCGCCCTAAAATTTGCTGCGGGCATCCCAAAAATCTTAATTGAAATTTTGAGCGCTGGTTAACCATTTAGGAACCTGCATTTGTATGGAAAAAAATATTTACAACATTTTTATTTTTATATACTCTGTTATCGAGTCATGCGCTGCTGCGTCAAGAAGTGGAACAAACATTATTATGCTTTCACATTACAATTTTTCGGATGTTTTTTTTTATCTCATCCATTGTTCCTTTAATCGACTAAAAGCGTGAGCTGTAATTTCATCTCATTTATAGTAAAGAGCTTGTTAAAAAGTGACATTCAGCCACAAATGTGAAGTTCACTTTTAAAAAGCAAGACCGTTTGAGCAGAGGGTTAAGTTACATCCAAAAAACGCGACAGCTATTCCTATCCACGGCTTTGATAGTTAATAAATAATAAACATAGTTAATGTTATAACATGATGTTTGTAGACATTTGTAGCGCATAATATCGACATTAAAAGGAAATTAATCGAAATATCTTTTTTTTAAATTAAGAAATAAAATTTTCGTTAGTTAAAGCCAATGTTTTAGTGTACTTTCTTTTCACAATACAGTTCGTCTGAATGAAGAAGAAACGGCGAAATTACAGAATCATTGGTAACTGCAGAATTCTAGGCACAGATCATTCTTGTTTTATCTTCCGACTTCCAAAAAGGAGACGGTACTCAATTCGACTGTATGTTTTTTATGTGTGTTACCTCATAACTTTGTAGTGGGTGAACCGATTTCGATGATTTTTTTTATATGAAAGCTGATACTTCTCGTGTGGTCCCATATGAATTTGATCAAGGTCAGACCAATAGTTTTTGAGTTATTCTTAAATAACTTATATTGAAGTCGGTTGTACAAAATTTTAAATTATCTGTCGTCTCTTACGGCACACACGGGACGTTATATGGCAAAAATATCCACTTTTACATAATATGTGTAGAATACATATACTTACATAAAGGTTAAATAAGGAGTAGATAAATAAATGACATTGTTTCGTCAAAGTTTGCTAAACAAGTTGGCACATGTTGCATCGTAAACATATTTTACGATAATGTCGCATATATCTTCCAGTTGTCCCGTGAGAAACGTGTGAAAATCCGTCCTCGAATAGTTTTAACCTAATGTCGTCCACTAGCGCCTCATTTGCATGCCGAGTCCGTTTGTTTCGTCGGTTAAGCAGTTAAGCTCAGCAAGCCTTCCATTTTGAATAACTGACATGTGTTTTAAAGCGGAATGACACTTTTGTTACTAAGTGAAGAAAGTTTTGTACGTAAATTCGTTATACTACAATTTAGGGTACTGGTTTCAAAAAATTTAAAGGAAGTAGGTACTTAATCTATTTTAATTTTAATGTTTTCTCAAAATTTTCAGCCGTGAAGTGTCGGTGGAAGAACACGCGATGACATGGCACATAACTTACCTAATGCAAAACATAAGTTTGTAAAACGACACCCAAGTTTTTACATCATAATTTGAAATTAATAATTTTGTACAGCCGACTTCAATATGAGTGACTTCAATATAGGTTATTTAAGAATAACTCAATAACCATTGGTTTGACCTTGATCAAATTCATATGGGACCACACGAGAACTATCAGCTTTCATATAAAAAAAGAATCATCGAAATCGGTTCGCCCAGTACAAAGTTATGAGGTAACACACATAAAAAGAAAAAAAAACATACACTCGAATTGAGTACCGTCTCCTTTTTGGAAGTCGGTAGAAAATAATGGACGCGCCCCGACACAACGTACCTCGCAATAAGAATAACCTTTTGCAACCAAAATCTAAATTAAAATTACACAGTACAGGTCCTTACCCGATGTCAATTAAAATTTATAATAAATTGCCGGAATACATAAAAGCCGAAACAAATATTAATAAATTCATAAGGTCTTTAAAAAATATACTTATTAAAAAAAATTATTATTCAATGAATGAATACATTGAGAAAAATTATTTTTAAGTGTCTGCCCGTCTCCTGTTCATTGCTATGCCTTTCGAGGTGCATGTGATTGTTAGAACTTGCATGTTTTGTTTAGTCTCTAAGTCATATGTAACGCAATCTGAGAATAAATAAATAAAACAATTAACACTAAAACACTAATTAATACTTAAAATAAGTCGAGTAATCGAAAATAAAAAACATCAATCTTCTGTATTTACGTATGTTGATAAGTTCTACAGATATTTTTGCTTGAAGATCATTTTAAGAGGTTAGTTTACAATTTTGTATTGAGAAATATTTCCAAAAATGTGTTTTGGATTTTTAGAAGCAATAGTTTTCTCAGATGTTTCAAGATTAACATGTTTTAATTAACGCCGTTGGCTTAAATTTGCAGCCGCCATTAATCGGAAGCTAAGTACAAAGTTCTGGTCTGTCCGATAGTTGCCTCACTGACGACACTCACGGGACCAAATGTGGTAATGGATTCTCTTTCGCCGCTACCAGACGGCAATAGCCAAAATTAGTTTCATTCAATGTACAGCATTCACGTTAATAAAAGAAATCATTACATAATAAACGTGTCAGACTTTGAAGTTACCGACATAATACCTGCAATAATTTACACGCAACACACGCAGATGGCCGTACAAGATAGGTTTGAAGAGATACATAATAAGCGCGGGAAAGTCAGACTACCGTGGTTATACAACACTGGAAAATGTATACTTGGAGGCGAATGGAAAAACAGAATGGAGCAACAGTCGGTCAACTGGCACGTTAGCGTCAATCATCTAATATATGAAAATTAATTTTTGTTTGTTCCCATTTTATGTGCTGCCATACCGTTCATCAGTTGATTAAAACTTTGTCAATTTATTGCCTGCACTTTCGCGAAAGTTATATGCATAGTACAATTAACTTACACTAAGTTCTCGAGTGGCAGCCTCGTATCGGTAGACGAAGTGTAGGGCGACCCCACTAGATGAAGTGACGACCTGGTAAGACATGTAGTAAATCGATGGATGCAGGTGGCTCAGGACCGTGCTTTGTGGCATTCCTTGGGGGAGGCCTATGTTCAGCAGTGGACTTGTGAAGGGCTGTAATGATGATGAGGCGGCGCGTGTATCGTACAGCCAAATTTATTTGGTAGTTATTTATCATTCAACTTCAATTAATGTATTATCTTTCATAATTAAACAATATAACTCTTACAAATTTAAAACAATATTTTCACAATTATTTCTTTTGTGGTAGCAACAAGCTGGTACCCACCAGCTAGTTTCAATAAGAAATGTAAGAGGATTTTATTATACTATAAGTAATTGTTTTTAAAGCGACTTCAAAAAAGAGGAGGTTCTCAATTCGTCTTTATTTTTTACCTTGTTATGATATAACTTATTTGTTTATGAGCCGCTTTTAATTTTATTGAAAATAATATTTTTTAGTTTTATTATATAGTTTATTACTCCTGACTATTGCCCCTTGCATTTTTCTACTTTTGCTTTCCTAAGCGTGAAAAAAATAGAGATGAAGATTTCATTGCGAAATGACGGCTCCGTGGCGCAGTGACTTAGCAACATCGAACAGTAACTTACGATCACTAACGGTTCGAATCCCGCACGGAACAAGTATTTGTATGGCCTACAAATCATTGTTCCGGGTCTGGATGTTTTTGCTTGTGCAATTTATGTTTGTAAACTGTCTCTACGATACAGGAAAAAATCTTAGTGTGGAGGTAACATTGTTTTAATAAAACAATTAAAAAAAATATAACTATTTAGACGACATTTTAGTTGTTACCTTAAACTTGTGATATACAAGTGGTAGAGCTACGCGGCAGCTTTTGCTGTCGCACGGATGGGCCGGCTCGAACCGGGGTGGTACCACGACCTCACAGTATACCAGCGTGAAGTAGAGGTTTACCTCTGCGTTTCGCTTGGTGAATGCAGGTGGCCGGAGGCCCTTTTTACTGGAAATGAGGCATTCCATCTTTGTCCTCACGGGTGACAACGCATCTGCATTTTGATTCGCAAACGAGGATAGATGTATATGTGTATGGGCTACAGCAACCACTTACCATCAGGTGGACTGTGTGCTCGTTTGTCACCCTATCCTATAAAAAAAAATACCTTAGTCCATTTCAATACAGCTTATAAAAGTCCATTGCTGAACACAGGCCTCCCCCTCCCCCATAGATTGCATCATATAGGGAATTTGCCATCATTGCTGCGCAATGCGCCAAGGTATTGTGTAGAGAACATTGAGTTATAACGTACTACGCACAACAGAACAGACAGAAGCATAGAGTAGCGTACATTTTTTGTTTGGAATAACTTCTGTAGTACGTAGTAAGCTACGTAAGTAGCCAAATGTTAGAGAACCACGAAATCCACGACTTTAGAGTCTCTGGAAATTATTTTATTCTGTTTTGTTCTTTGTATTCGGCTCTTTCATTTTAAGCTTAAGCTAACAACTAGGATGTCATCTAATTAGTCAGATTAAAAACGGACCTCCTACTTCTCTAAATTTATATGGAACAACCAGATAGGCCTTGACGTATAACCTATTTAATAAAAAAGAATAATTCGGACAAACATATCGCGTTACATTCATAGAAAAAGAAAACTACCAACGAGAATTTCCTGCTTTTTCCTTTTGCTTCCTCCTTTCCGCTTAATAAACATTATTACCAAAATGTGAACCGAACCACCTACGCAACAAATATTTGAAATAGATACTATGTATGTTTATTATCAGATTTTTCCTTGTCCTGTGATAAATTCCGGAAAAAATCGTACGGACTATTGCTTGATAAAAGAATAAAATAAAAACAATGTTTAATAAATCTATAATCGTAAAAGACGAAACGTGTAGAACGCGGTACGCCAGTCAATGTTTTCCGACTTGTTGCTCCTAATTGCGCCAGTTTTCCGATACGGAGCCGTTTACAAACATTATTCCGTTACGATTGAGATAATCGACTCGTGACTTCCAATTGCTGGACATCGTGCGCAACGTTAGGAAATACAATTAGATAATTATATAATAAATGTTATTGTTTTGTGAAGTCTTATTTTGAAAATAAGCGTTCATTAAAAATTACAAGATGTACTTGTGTAATTTATATTGGACTGGTGACCCTTAGTGGCTTCGCCTAAAAATATTTTTTTGGTAATTAAAAAATAAATGTTTAGTTTTAATATTTCCAAATTAAATATGTAGCTGAGGTAAAACAACGAATATATTGCCTGTGTGTACAAGTGCTTGGAAGTTTTAGAAAAAATTTTAAGCACTTGAATTTAAAAAATGAAAATAGAAAAATTTTGTAAATCATAAATCATTTACCATTCATTCATATCATTTTGGTGGACTTTGACCACTTATGAACATAGGCCTTAGCTATAGCATATAGCAATCGGTAGCATAAAGCACGTAATATGTAACTCGCAAGTTGCGAGGTACATATTACGTGCTTTATGCTTTGCGAACCTTGTCAAGCGGGTTGGCAACAGCATTTTTTTATTATTAATTAATTGTTGTTATCAGAAAAATTTTTTTTTTCAGTTTTCCCTTGTCGCAGTGTCAACTCATACGACAACTAAGGGATGATATGAGGTAATGGATTTTTCTACGCCCTCACGAGAACGGCGAGAGGCGGGACTTAATAATACATATTATATTTTATTTTACTAAGATTTAAATTAATAATCGAAGCAAAAATATTAATAACTAGAGTATATGGTTGACTTAAAAATCTTTGTTTGAAATTATAAAATGACGAGCAGTCTGGCCGCGCATTTACATAAACACATCTTATGCTGTGTCAAAAAATATATTGTATATATGAACTTGTTATGACGAATTTCCTTTGCCTTATTAAAATATGGGTTCATTCTGCCCAGGTGCGCCGGTGATTCATCGTACATTGACTCTTGGTCTGGCGTGTTGCGTTTTGGAAATCAACAAACACGAAGTGTGCGTCCTATTATCATATCTTTGTAGATAAGGGAGATGAAATTAAGCAAAATTATAATTTGAAAGACGTGTAAGTATCAAAATTTTTTAATATTTCTCATGATTTCCTTAATGTTCTAATTTGACTGTATTTTAATAAGGTATTTTTTAAGTGATGCCGCAGCTATCTAATGGTTGTAGCCAGTTGTAGCACAAATGGGTCGGCTTGACCGAGGAAGGACCACGCTGTCACAGAATACCTGCGGAAAATACCAACTTAAAGCGGCTAAGATTCGTTATGGTTTGTAATGGTGAGTGTAAAGACCCGGAGAACCCTTTTTACTGGATACGAGACATTTAAACTTAGTCCTCAGGGGTGACAACGCATCTCCATTTTGATTCTAAATCGAGGATAGATGTAGATGTCTATGGACCACAGCTACCAATTACCATCAGGTGGGCTGTGTGCTCGATTGCCACCCTAATTCTATATAAAAAATACTAAAACGGCAAACGAATTTACAGTCATCAATGAAATTATTAATCGCAATTTTAAGTGCTGTTTACCACGTGCTCGGCGGTGAAGGAAAACATCGTGAGGAAACTTGTCTGAGAAATAAGAACAAAAATATTTCGAAGACATGTGAAGTACGCCATTACGCATTGGGGCAGCGCGGCGGACATTTCCTTACCCTAAAAAGTCTCCTCTACAGAAATGAAAGGTGGCATGTGCCCAGCAGTGGGACGTATATAGGCTGTAACTTTAACTTATTAAACAAAATTCCATACCAATCATTTGTTTATAATCGTAATCGAATATTTAAAACGTAATTTTATTAACAGTTACTTTAAATTCGCACTTAATATACAGGTTTATATTTCAAAGAGTAGCCAAATTTTAAACTTAACTTCAAATATATAAATAATGATATACCGTTATTGCAATTTTTGAAAATACGAGTAAATAAGGCTTGTACTTTCATTTCAAAGTATCCTAAATTGAATGTGATTTATGGGCAACAACCATGAAGCAAATACGCAACAACTACAACGTACGCGCGCTCTCTGTGTGCGATTCAATTCAAATTTTTGCCGATCGATCGACCGTTACGATTGTGTGCGTGCGTAGTAAATATATATACATTACCACAAATATATATGCATTACCACAAATATATATGCATTACCACGCATTTTGAATTTAGAAGATATAATTTAAAATTAAAAATTTTGTACAGCCGACTTCGATATAAGTTATTTAAGAATAACTCAAAAACTATTGGTCTGACCTTGATCAAATTCATATGGGACCACACAAGAAGTATCAGCTTTCATATAAAAAAAGAATCATCGAAATCGGTTCACCCAGTACAAAGTTATGAGGTAACACACATAAAAAAAACAGTCGAATTGAGTACCGTCTCCTTTTTGGAAGTCGGCAGAAAAACGACAGAATGTTTCAGATTTATTTTAAATTTATTTTTCTTCATCATTTGCCTATATTACTTATTCTGAAACTTCTCTTCAAGTTTGGCCGGTTATTGCAAACTACTACTGTACACAATATACTGTATTTATATTCTTTTAAGATATTATTGAACACCACTTGTTCTATTGTTTGTCTGTTTATAGAACTGTTTATACTGTTATATTTTCTGCCGACTTCCAAAGAGGACGACTCAATTCGAGTGTATGTTTTTTTTTATGTGTGTCTCTTCATAACTGGGCGAACCGATTTCGATGATTCTTTTTTTATATGAAAGCTGATAGCTCTCGTGTGCTCCCATATGAATTTGATCAAGGTCAGACCAATGGTTATTGAGTTATTCTTAAATAACCTATATTGAAGTCGCTTATATTGAAGTCGGCTGTACAAAATTTTAAATTTTAAATTATAAAATCGTAGAGTGTATTTTGTTTAAAACAAAGAGAATTCTGTTAATTCTAGCACACATCGCGTTTCGTGTTCGGAAAACTATTTCCGTGACAGATAACTTCATCTTTAATTTTTTTAGGGTTTCGTACCCAAAGGGCTGTATCTCATGATTCGTAATAGGTAGACAGCTGAAATTTTCACAGAATGTGTATATAAATGTTGCCGCTATAACAACAAATAATAAAAACTAGAACTAGAGACTACTAGAAACGTTTTACGATGGTACGGAACCCTTCATGTGTGAGTCCGACTCGCACTTGGCCTGTCTTTGGCCAGTTTTTTTTAATATAGACAAAGTATTCATCCATTGACTTGAATAAAATCCATTCTTACTATGGGGCTTAAACGTAGTGATTTAATATACTCTTTTATATGGCTCCGTCCGTCTGTTACTTGAAGAAGACGTAATGCATCGCATCGTAATTCTCTAATAATATACTTGAATTTTTATTAGCACATAAACGCCCTACGATGGATTTCCTGAAATATGTTACGGCAACAAATACCTTATTAATTTTATAATATCCAGAGAAATCAATTATATAGATTAAGTTGTATATTTTGCGGTTATGCATAAGTCTGCTTGGCTCGTTAACAATTTTAATTTTGGTAACCAAATGGCGCGATGACTTTGACTAAAAACCAAACAACCCGTAGGTACTTGGAACGCGGATCGCTTACACAGTTTTTGTCCACGCACGTGACTTCGTTTTTTTTCACTTCCTGCTCTTCAAAACACCAACATAAGTCGACCTTCCGCACCCCCCCAATACTGATTTATAATGAATCTGTAAGGAGACGACAGTACTTCATTCAGAGATCTAAAATAAAAATATGTTTGTTACTGTTACTTCTGTGGTTAATTTATTTTGTATAGTGTTATTTTTAGAATCTTATATAGTAGGTATCATTATATCAATATTCAAATTGTCCTAAGCTTCACACATTGCAAGGTAAATATATGTATATATATGTGATTCTAAATTTCATGGTAACTAAAAAGCTTTTTTACTTTTTTTTATTAGTCTGATGTAGGTAGGGTTACCATATCTCAGGATTTGTCCTGAAATTTCAGAATTTTTAGAACTTTCAATATAATACTTAAATGTGAAGATACCTTTTTATGTAAGGTTTTCTTCTCAAACTGTAAAACATCTCAGGATTTTTAAATGGAAATCAGGCCTCTTCTCCGGACTTTTAATATTTTCATCTGGTAACCTTAGATGTAGGTAACTATTATGTCGTCGTATTACGTCGCGAGCATTTTGTCAAATAGGTAGATGCACAATAGACAGACGTCTATACAATTTAGCAGAGGTTTTACCATTTGTTTTAGTTTACTTTTGAATGTGTAGTTACACATTCAATATCATAAACCAGTGTAAACATACAATTCAAACAAATCGAGAGTCGTTTGTCTTTGTCAGCCATTTTCTTTAGCTGTCAAAGAATTTATTAAAACCTGAGATTAACACAATCAGTAAGTACTGTTGGATCGACTCAAATGTAAAGCAAGACATCCAGGTTAATCATCATTCATTCATCCTTGTCTGGAGATAAGTTTTGCGGGACACAAAAGTAATAGAGTTAATCTGTCGACTTCCAAAAAGGAGACGGTACTCAATTCGACTGTAAGGTAGACTGGGGCAAGTGTGACAGTGGGGTAAGTGTGACAAATGCAAATTATACTGCATAAATGCGGTTTTTGGTTAAATGCCATCTATTGAACAATGCAGGAACTTTTACGCTATTGACTGTACCGACAGTTAAGTATATAACTTAAACTATTTTATCGACGGAGATTTTTTTTTGAAAACTACCCAACTAGCGAAAGCCCGCGCAATTTTAAGAGCCGAAATTTTTAAGATTTTCGATACGTCTTTCAGTTATTTTAAACAAGATACAAGGTGAGTGATAAAGAATAATATTGATACTTATAGTGTAATATGTTTCTGTGACCTGAAATCGACAATTCCTTGAAATACGGATACAGTTACAATGGTCACCTAATACCTAACATCGGGGTAAGTGTGACAGTGTCACGCTTACCCCGGTCATCTTGTATGAGAACATCGTAACTAGTGATGGGACAGCCTATTTTTTAACCGACTTTCAAAAAATGAGGGTGCTATTTACCTGTGTTCTTGTATGTATTTATATTTAAGTATTTACTTTTATATTTATACTTAATAAACAAGCGAGCGTGTGAGATCTCAGAGTCACATTTAACGAATTTTTGTTTATATGTTAGGTACTTGTGTTTGTATGTATATATGTTTTTGTACGTACGGTGATACGGTTTTGTATGTACAGTGAGGTATGTTTTGTAGACTTATCTGATTTAAATTAAATTTAAAATGCATATATATAATACAAATAAAAAATGGAGGTTTTTAGATATGGAGGGGGGGGGGGGGTCAAAAGGGGTGAATATATCAGTTCATGGGGTATGCTTTTAGCCTAAAACTAATTATAGAAAAACATCATTTATTTTTATTTTGTTTGATTTAGATGGTAAGAAACTACATAAGAAAAACATCTGATAAATACTCTCGAGAAACTCTGCTGGAGGCTATCAAAGCTGTACGGGAGCAACATATGACACCGTTTAAGGCAGCCAAGGTTTACGGTATCCCTAGAACAACCATAATCGCACACGTAAATGGTGATCGAGGTGTGAAATCGAACACTCATGGTAGGCCAACAGCGTTAAACTCAGACTTGAAAAAAAATATGGCTGCAATGTTCCACACCATGGAACGGTATGGTTTTGGTTTAACTCAGCGGGAAGTCAGAGCTTTAGTTGGTCAATATGTTCGTCGCAATGAAATCGATACACCCTTCAAAGATGGGATTCCGGGAGACGATTGGATAAGAGGTTTCAAAAAAAGGAACAAACTATCAATTAAAAAACCTCAAGCCGTCGAAATCGCAAGAAAAAAAGCTGCCGACCCGTTTATTATTAACGAGTTCTACGATTTACTTCAAACAGTCATACAAAATCAACAATTCGAAGGCGACCAAATATGGAATCTTGATGAAACAAGTTTCTATCAAGACCCAAGAAAGTTGAAGATAATCGGCCTAAAAGGTTTTCAAGCCACAAGAACCACTAGCTCACCAGGCCGCGACAATACAACTGTATTGTTCGCATGCAATGCCTGGGGCCAGAAAGTTCCTCCATTAATAATTTTTAAAGGAACGTACCTGTGGAATACATGGTTACCTGATAATAGTTCGATTACTTCGGCATTTGCAGCAACATCGAAGGGTTGGATGGAAGCTTCTGTCTTCGAAAGCTATTTTTCAAATGTACTGATCCCGGAAATATGCAAATCAGGCAAACCACAACTTGTGATATACGACGGCCATTCAACACACCTTGATTTAAATGTTATAGTAAAGGCTAAGGAAAACAATATTACTCTTCTAAAACTACCGCCTCATTCTTCCCATATTTTGCAACCATTAGATGTAAGCACTATGAAAGCAATGAAAGATCGATGGGATGAAAAATTAATTAAATGGCAACGACTAAATTACGGGAAAAAATTACCGAAAAAAAAATTTACGGAAATTTTGGTTGAGACATGGATAGACCTTGATCCAGTAATTTTGAGAAACGGTTTCAGAAAAACTGGCATATACCCATTTGATCGTAACCAAATTCGAGAAGACCAATTTGACCCTTCAGCACTATTGCGTTGGAAAAATCATTTAGCATACAAAATGAGAGAAGTACAAGAAAACAAAACCGTTAAGCATACCCAAGAAATACAAGAAATAATAAATGAAAAGCAAGAAAGAAAATACAGCGAAGTAGGAAAAGATAAGGTAAAAGATGATATTAAATACCAAAAGAAAATAAACATTTTAAGTTGTGTAGACAGAGACACGGCAAAAAATCTCGGCAAAGTTATGCTTATCCCCAGAAAAATCAGCTATTCCGATGCTCTAAAAATTATAAGCCAGGAAAAAGTTATTATAAGACCTTCTGAGAACAAGGAAAAAGTCAAAGTGACATTTGAAAATTTATTATTGGAGACAATTTCACGAGGAAAAGAAGAACCAAAACCAAAAAGAAAGCGTTTGGCAATAGGTGCTGAAGTAATTACCAACAGTGATTATATTGAAAGAAAAAAGATTGAAATGAAAGAAAAAGAAAATAAGGGTACAAGAAAATTTAACAAAATAAACCCAAAAAACCAACAGTCAATAGAAATAAAGAGAAAGGTTTCCCTTACAACAAGTAATTCAGACAATATGAGTACGCATTCAGGCTCTGATATAGTAGACATTATCAGTGACAGCGATTCTGGAAGTGTTCAAGAAAATCAATTCAGTCGAGAAAAAAACAAAAATTTTAGAAGCAAAAACGAAAAATCAACGCACATTCTTACGATACAACCTGATATCCACACAGAACCAATATTGAAGCCGCTATCGATATTTAAAAAATCTTTTAAGTAAATAATAAATAATATTTTTATTAAACAGAAATAGTATAATACAAGTACGTAACAAAGATTATATTATATTATTATTGATTGTAAAGGTTTCTGATTTAAAGTTATTTTTCACTTAGCATTGTTTTTATTACTCTTTCAAAACATTTAGGGCACCATAAATCCATTTATAGGCACATCACTATATTGGTGAAAAACTGTCACACTTACCCCATGCGGGGAAAAATCCATTGTTACATAAAAATGGACGTTCAAATCGTTCTAATAGTTCATAAAATATATTTACATTAGTATCATCTCATCAATTTTCTCGAAAACTACAGATAATAATAAAGTAACTACAAAAAGAAGCGTAGTGTCACACTTGCCCCATTGATGGGGTAAGTTTGACAGTTTCCACCTTAATTAGTTTTAACTGCCTCAAATTACAAGATGCTACTTATAGATATTAAAATGTTTGATCAAACAAATAACCACTTAATAATTGATGTTTTGAAACAGAATTATCTATGTCAAACCCTTATACAGTAGAAGTATTTAAATGTTCATTTTCCTTTTAATTAATTTATGTCACACTTGCCCCGGGTGACTCTATGTTTTTTTTATGTGTGTTACCTCATAGCTTTTTACTCGGTGAAACAACTTTTTTACTGGGTAGTTTTTTGTTGGAAAGCTGGTACTTCTCGTGTTGTCCCATATAAATTTGATCAAGGTCAGACCAATAGTTTTTGAGTTATTCTTAATAACTTATATTGGAGTCGACTGTGCAAAATTTTTAATTTTAAATTACGTATGTTTATGTTCTTCTCAAGATACGACTTAAGCCCTAAGCTACCGCGGCTCTTGCTTAATTAGCTTACACTATTTTATTTGTAAGTTGTAATCAACGCAAACTTTATATCAAAGCAGTGCTAATCTTGCGTAATATATAACAATAATTGACCTAAATAAAATAGATAGTTTGAAGTAGACGGGCGTTGTTAGTTTCGCTACACGCTTACTGACCTTGCGTGGCGCAAACTCATAAAAAGTTGGTAAGTTCGTTTTTTACAATAATAATGAGCATTAGTTTATATTAAATGTTTTTATGCATTATTAAGTTATAAATTTTTAAATATTCTAAAATTACCAAATAACTACTTTTAAATATACGTGGTAGAACCACGCTGCATATTGAGGTAACACGAATGGGTAGCACGGTATGGTAGCACGAATGGTTCGGCCCGACTCAGGAAGGAGCGGAAGGACTACGCTCTCACAGAATACCAGCAGCGTGAAATAGCTTAATACCGCTGTGTTTCGAATGGCGAGTTTAGGGAACCGGAGACACTTTTTACTGGTAACGAAGCATTACATTTTAGTCCTCAGGGCTGACAACGCATCTGCAATTTGATTCTTAATTGAGGATATTACGTAGATGTCTACGAGCTACAACATTCACTTCATAATCACCACGAACAGCATCACCGAAGATGGTGATTGTGATAAATGTTATTAGCTGTAATTCAAGCGATTTTTGCAGCGGAATCTAGTTTTTAGAACATTATTTTTGCTCCATAAATAATTGTTTTAACACGTCATTCAGGGTAATATCCCGAATGCCTTGACGAGCCCACTCGGGATGGAAATGCGGGGCAAAGTCAGCTCTCCCTTTGGCCACAGCCGGTGAAGTCGCGAGGAGAAGAAACTGTTTTTAATATTCAGTTGTACTATGCATCAAATATATCATCATACTATTCACCAGACTACGTAAGACCGATCCTATAAGCATTAATTTCTTTTTGCTCGTTAAAGCCAATTATAAATTTTCGTGGAACGCTTTCGGTTTCTTTAAATACCACGTCATCAGAAATGTCGTTCTAATGATGCCGACGAATATTTTTTATTTTATTTTCATGTCGGCTATGGACATGAAAATAAAATAGCTAGCTAGAGGTATTTCAGAAAATAATAAACCGAATAATGGGAAAAAGTTTAATGTGTTATGGAATGGTTGATTTTAATAACGTTAACGTCTTAACGCGTTACGCTATATGTTGAGGACAGCTAGAGACCCGCCGCCCCGTCGCCCCTTCGTACCCCGCTACCCCCCGCGCACCCCGCACACCGGCGCCGACCAGCGATGTCGGCGTCCAATCAGCGCGCGTGTGGCTCCATTTGTCGTCGCACGGCACTACTCACAGACTGAGGCACCTTCTTGCGAGATATAAGAAGGGCGTCTCGGTCTGTGAGCTGTTCATTTCACTTCGGAGCGGCACTAAGGAAGAAACCTGAAGAAGACTCAAGACTCCTAAATCAAGACCTCCCTCTGTACATAGTATTAGACATAGTTATAGTTAGTCAGTGCCGAATTGTTGTAAATAGTTAATACAGTATATTAAAAAGTACCATCTTTTCTTCAAGCAGTCCCCTAGTATAGCTAACCTCAGATCAGTCGTTAAGTAATCAGTCACAAATAAATATACAGTCCACTGTTCATCCATTATATTCTTGGTCCATCGCCGCCGGATTCAAGCCAGAAGAAAGAAGCAAGAAGTAAGAAGAAAGAAGAAAGAACATAATTATAGAAGAAAGAACATAATTATAGAAGAGAGAAGATCATTATAGAAGATCTTCAAGGAAGAAAGAAGTTCGTCGACGAAGAGAGAAGATCGTCGGTACTAATTTCTTCCCTGTTTCTTGTCACGATTACGTCACATACGTCTATTGTCTGTTTCCAGACAATTTCTTGTTTCTTAACCGCGTTTACGCGGCCAGTGGTCACTCCCTAACGGTGCCAAACTGTGACCATCTGGTAACGCCCTTGTGGCGGGAACGACATCCATACGTGTGTCTTTTTAAAGACTGTACGTACGTCTTTTTGAAGACGACCGGAGGTCGCAACGTGGGACCATGAGGAAGACACGAAGCCAGAAGACACGGAACGATGATGACATGCCGGTAGGAATGCGCATATTCGAAGAAGCACCCGCGTCCCCGTCCGATTATCTCGCAATGGCACAAGCGCCCTCCGCCGCGCCCGCGCTCCAGGCCCCGCCCGCGCCCGCATCTACGCCCGCGCCCGCGCCCCCGCCGCCGCGCCCCGCTATGTCCGTGTCCACGACCGATCGTTTGGGAGAGGTTAGCACTTCCGCGCCGCGTACAGAGACGCTCGCCGCGATTATTGAAGATCTTCCGTCTACAGAGATTAGTTCGTTAGTACGTACCGTCGCGCCTATAACAGACGTACATAGGCCCGCACCCCGCGCCCCGTCGGTTCGCTCCGTTCGTTCAGCCCGGTCGACGGCTAGTGCGATAGCTAAATTAAAGCAAATAGAGTATAACGCCGCGGAGGAACTAGCTGCAATTAGGAGGAAGCAATTGCAGTTGGAAGAAGATCTTATTAGGAAGAAGTACGCTAGGGACGTCGCGCAACTGCAAGAAGAAACAGATAGGGAAAGCGTCAACGAAGACGAGTTAGTTGAAAATAGGGTACGCGTTGATAGGTGGTTAGAAAACGTAGAGACTGTGCGGGGGGAGTCGCCCTCCCGCCCCTCTCAGCCCGCGCCCCGCATCGAGTTAGAGCAGACCCTACCGAACAGGGTAACCGGTTACGACCACAGTGAAGATGCCCAGGGGAGGACGGAAGCGAATAACGTTCAACCGCGCCGCATAGATTCGGTACAGAGGGAAGATGGAGTCGCCGTAGGAATGAACCAGGTGGATCGTCGTGTACGGGTTACGTCGCCGTCGCGCGTCCAACGCCGCACTCTATCGCCTACACATAGATCGCCACATCACCACACGGATCGTAGATCACCGTCGCCGTATAGGGATGTAGGTGTACATAGATCGCCATCGCCACATCGCCACGCGGATCGTAGATTATCGTCGCCGTATAGGGATGTAGGTGCGCATAGGACGCCAGCGCCACAGCGTAGGCTAGAGAGAGATAGGGATAGAGATAGGTCGCTTACTCCGCGAGGGAAAGATAGGGGTATAGAGCGACTAGCGGAAGCTCTGGAGAATATGGTCAGAGTTAGGCCCGCTGCCGCGAAGCAGACGCAGGACTTGCCTATTTTTAACGGTTCGGCCGCGGAATGGTTAGCGTTCAAAGCCGCGATGAAAGAATCCACGCGTCTATATGGATTCACAGATACGGAAAATATGGCAAGGTTAAGAAACTGTCTACGCGGTGAAGCTAGGGAGGTAGTATCGGCACTGCTGTTTACCGCGAAGGATCCAGCAGATATTATGCGAACATTAGAGCAGTGTTTCGGCCGCCCGGAAGTAATTATCGATCGAGCGTTAGAAGAATTGAAACGCCTTCCGCGCCCGGGTCAATCCGCACAGGAATTAAATGCGTTCGCAATAAAGTTGCAAAATATCGTGTGCATTTTGCAAAACGTTGACGGCAAGGGATATCTGCAAAATCCAATGCTTACTAGGGAAGTAACGAGTAAGTTAAGCCCTCACTTACGGTCGCGTTGGTGTGATTATGCGGAGCACTACGGAAGTGCAGACGAACCGGACATCGTTACACTGTCCAGGTTCATGATGAGAGAGGCTGATCGTGCGTTGAGTCATGCCTATACGTCCGTAGAGCCGACTAAGGAATCGCCCGTAAGACGAGAGGCCCCGTCGTCGAAAAGGATAGTGACACGCCGCGTAGAGAATAGGACTCGCGACGTAAAAACGTTCACCGCACAGGAGGACACCAGTAGTGCCTCTTGTATGTGCTGCGGAGGTGAACACGGGATCGCTAAGTGTAGAAAGTTAGCGCAAATGGGTGTGGACGACCGGTGGAATTGGGTAAAGGAAGGTGGGGTATGTTTTCTGTGTTTAAGTAGTAAACACCGACGGTTCAAATGTAGAGCGAAGAAATGCGGCGTCGACGGCTGCAACGCCCCCCACCATGCCCTCCTTCACACCCGCAAGACCCGCGCACCCGAGACATCGGCAAAACCGGATGAGACCGTGCTCGTCGCGTCTAACGTCGCTAGTAATGCGTCCGTATTATTGAAAGTGTGTCCCATTACGTTACGTGGACCACGCGGTAGGGAAATAGATACGTATGCGTTGCTTGACGAAGGCTCAACCATTTCGTTGATCGACGACGACTTAGCGCGCGAGTTAGGAGCGGAAGGACCGGTAAAGCCGTTGAATATTAGAGGAGTAAGCAATAGTCAGCGCGAGGCCGATAGCAGGCTAGTTAACGTAGGCATACGTGGAAAATCGCGCAGCGAGATGTACAGAATAAATGCGCGTACGGTAACGAATTTACAGATAGGTTCGCAGTCGGTAAATAAAGAGTGTTTACGGTTGAAACACTTACGCAACCTACCGAGCTCGGTTTGCTACGAGGACGCCAAACCGAGATTATTACTAGGCGCCGACAACTGGCATTTAATAATCACCCGTAATTTAAGGATAGGACGTCGAAGGCAGCCTATAGCTGCACGAACGTTATTGGGATGGGTGATACAGGGAACCGTGCCGCGATTCACGTGTAGGGAGGACGGTGAAACCGTATTACACGTCGTAAGCAGTAGCGGACGGTTAGATAGGGACATTCGCACGTTCGCCAGTCAGGACGAGGAGTTAACGGAACTCCTTAAACGGCAGTACGAGATCGATTCCATCGGTATCTCGCTAAAGAGTAGGCCGCGACGGGAAGAGGAGCGTGCTGTCGAGATATTCCGGCGCACCGTCAAGAAGGTCGGCGAGCAATACCAGGTGGGACTGCCATGGAAGGACGACGACGTGCGGATGCCTCCCAGCTACGAGATGGCTGCTCGAAGACTGCGGACGATCGAGAAGAAGATGGACAAATCGCCGGAGTTTCGAGACGCCTATACAGCACAAATGGACAACCTCCTGGCGAAAGGATACGCAAGGGAAGCTGAAGGGACAGAGAGAGAGGACCCCAAGAGCTGGTACCTGCCCCACTTCGCAGTACAGAATCCGAACAAGCCTGGGAAGACAAGAGTGGTTTTCGACGCGGCAGCGCGTGGGTCCGGTAAATGTTTGAACGATTATTTACTTGACGGCCCCGACTTGTTACGGAACCTACCGGGCATACTATTTAGATTTAGGGAGAACGAAATAGCCGTGTCCGCGGATATTAGGGAAATGTTTTTACGCGTAAAGATAGACCGTCGCGACCAACCCGCGCAATTGTTTCTGTGGCGAGGTAACGAGCGATCCAGCCCACCGCGGGAATACGTTATGACTTCAATGATTTTCGGTGCGAGGAGCTCGCCGTTTCTCGCACATAGTGTTAGGGATCATAACGCGCGCGCACACTCAGAGACACATCCGTTGGCACTTAACGCTATCGTACGTAGTCACTACATGGATGACTACCTAGACAGTTATGCTACGGTAGAGGAAGCGGTAAACACTGCGAGGCAGGTTATGGAAGTACACCAGCAGGCCGGCTTCACCTTAGCAGGCTGGAATTCGAACCACGCAGCCCTACTAGAAGACAAGCCGGAGGAATTACTAGCGAGCAAGCCTAAGGAGGTAGGCTTGAGACAAGACAGCCCAGGCAGAACCCTGGGGCTATTATGGATGGCCGATGAAGATGCCTTAACGTTCAACACATCCATGAACAGGGTACCGAACGAAGTGAAGACGCTGCAGAGGCCACCGACCAAAAGAGAGGCGTTAAGTGCAGTCATGTCGGTCTTCGACCCGCTGGGACTGCTGAGCTACCTCACCATCACCGCTAAGATCCTGCTGCAAGACCTGTGGCGGATGAAGAAGGTCGGATGGGACGACGAACTACCCGAGGAGGCAGCTGAGGAATTCCAGAGGTGGCTGCGAGTCGTCGAGGAAGTATCACGACTGCGGCTGCCTAGGTGCTATGCTCCTACGGGGGGAGTGGTAGAGCGTCAGCTTCACGTGTTTAACGACGCAAGCGAACGTGCGTACGCATCCGTGGCGTATTGGCGATTACGATACCGCGACGGAACGGTTAAGGTACGATTAGTGGCGGCCAAGGCGAAAGTCGCCCCGATAAAGGCGCAAAGCATTCCGCGGTTAGAGTTACAGGCGAATCTAATAGGCGCGCGACTCGCGGAATTCGTGCAAGGCGAGCACAGAGTGGTAGCCGATAGGGTAGTTTATTGGACAGACTCCACTACGGCGCTCCATTGGATTCAGAACGATACGGCGCGTTACACCCCATACGTAGCACATAGATTAGGGGAGATATCGGAGAAGACGTCACCCGAGCAATGGAGGTGGATACCGACCGCAGACAACATCGCGGATCAGGCAACGCGCGTTAATTATACGTACAAGGAAGGGAGCGACAAATGGTTTACGGGACCACCATTCCTGTACGAAGATGAAGATCGATGGCCTCGACGTCGGGAAGAGAAGGCAGGGGATGAAGATGACGAGCTGGAGGAAGTCGTGGCGCACCAGAGCGACACCGGGGACGCTCCACACCTGCCAGACATCAAGAGGTTCTCTTCTTATGAGAGATTGGTCAGGGCCACCGCTCGCATATTACAGTTCGTCGATGCAATGAGAGGAAAGGCGCACGGACTAACATTGGACCACATCCAGAAAGCAGAACGGATGTGGATAGAGCGAAGTCAACAAGACAGTTTTGCTGAAGACATCAGTCGACTGCAGAAAGGAAAGAACTTGGCAACCGGCAGCGCGTTGAGGAAGCTCGACCCCATATTCGAAGATGGCATACTGCGAGCTAGAGGACGGATTGACGCAGCCGATGTGGACAGCCAAATGAAGAGGCCCACCATCCTGAACGGACGCCACCAGTTTGTAAAGCTGCTTGTGGAGAAGGCGCATAAGGAAGCAAGCCACGCCGACAGGGAACGGGTAGTGAACGACCTACGCACGAGATATCACATACTTCGACTACGACCAACCGTAAGAGAAGTGGAGCGGAGATGTCTGCAGTGCAGGGTACGCAAGGCGACACCACGGCCGGCGGTTATCGGAGATCTACCACCTGAACGGTTAGGGGCATTCGCGCGACCATTCACCTACACCGGAATCGACTATTTCGGGCCTATAACGGTAACAATAGGACGTAGGCATGAAAAACGGTGGATAGCGTTATTCACTTGTTTGACGACGCGCGCGGTACATCTAGAGATAGTTTATTCCCTAACGACGGACTCGGCGATATCGGCATTGCGGCGCATGGCGGCTAGGCGTGGGTGGCCACGGGTCATCTACTCTGACAACGGAACGAATTTCCATGGGGCGGACACCGAGCTGCGACGGGCAATGGAGGAGTGGGCACCCCTGCTGAAGGACTACGCGTTGACTCGGCGGACAGACTGGAAGTTCATCGCGCCGGGCGCGCCGAACCAGGGAGGCGCATGGGAGCGTCTCGTGCGCTCAGTGAAGACCGCGCTCGAAGCCACTCTACACCAGAAGAGCCCGCGGGAGGAGACGTTGGTGACGCTCCTCACCGAAGCCGAGAATACAGTGAACTCACGACCGTTGACACACGTACCGGTCGACATCGACGAGGAAGAAGCGCTGACACCCAACCACTTCCTGCTGCTGGGACCATCGAGCCTTCCAGTAACCGCGCCGTGCACGCCTAATGATCGTCGGGCGTGGAGAGCGGCGCAAGGACTTGCCGACGAGTACTGGAAGCGCTGGATGAAGGAGTACCTGCCGACGCTGGTTGCGCGCGGGGACTCACGGGATGTGCAGCAGCGACAACTACAAGAGGGGGACCTCGTCGTGGTGGCAGACGGAAGCCTGCCAAGGAACGTGTGGCCGCGTGGAATTATAACGCGGACCTTTCCCGGACCAGACGGCGTGGTGCGCAACGTGGAGGTGCGGACCAGGGGCGGATTGCTGCGGCGGCCGGTCAGGAAGATCGCCGTCCTCCCGAAAGAAGATGAGGCTCGCGAGCTACGCCGGGGGGAGGATGTTGAGGACAGCTAGAGACCCGCCGCCCCGTCGCCCCTTCGTACCCCGCTACCCCCCGCGCACCCCGCACACCGGCGCCGACCAGCGATGTCGGCGTCCAATCAGCGCGCGTGTGGCTCCATTTGTCGTCGCACGGCACTACTCACAGACTGAGGCACCTTCTTGCGAGATATAAGAAGGGCGTCTCGGTCTGTGAGCTGTTCATTTCACTTCGGAGCGGCACTAAGGAAGAAACCTGAAGAAGACTCAAGACTCCTAAATCAAGACCTCCCTCTGTACATAGTATTAGACATAGTTATAGTTAGTCAGTGCCGAATTGTTGTAAATAGTTAATACAGTATATTAAAAAGTACCATCTTTTCTTCAAGCAGTCCCCTAGTATAGCTAACCTCAGATCAGTCGTTAAGTAATCAGTCACAAATAAATATACAGTCCACTGTTCATCCATTATACTATAATAGAGCAGATATTAACTGTTTAATGTCGACCAGCGAGCCCTGAGCAATATGTTCGGAGTTTTTTTTGTGTAACTTCCTAATAAAGATCTACGCAATTGAACAAGAGTAGTCGATATAGACCAACGGATCTGGTAAAGTGCAGCACTGCGAGGGTTGTGGGGGTAATAAGGACTGCTCCCGGAACATGCTTTTCTAAAGCGAAGCGGTAAAGGGGCCTCGGTTGCGTTCCGAACGGAGATCCCGGGACTCCTCATATACGCTGATCGTGACTACCGTGGGGTTTTAGCCAGTAGGAGTCCTGCTTTATGTTGCCCCCGCAGCGTCGAAGGTATCTACTAGATGGCATGACGACCTGGTAAGCCATGCAGAAAGTCGATAGTAGCGCGTGACTCAGGACCATGTTTTGTGACGTTCTTGCGGAGGCCTATGTTCAGCAGTGGACTTGTGAAGAGCTGTAATGGTGATGATAATGATAAATAGAAAAAGTAGCTAACAGTCCGCGTGATGGTATAAGGATGGATAAATAACTTGTTGGGTGGTTAAATGGATATATGGAAATACAAGAAAGACCAAAGAGACTACGATGATAAACAGGGGACAAGCGGCAGTGTCTGGTACTGTGATTGTTAATTCTCTTAAGAAGCGTGAAGATTATGGCAAATTCTCCTCATAAATGGCTGACGAAGAATAAGTATAAAAAAGTTAGGCAGGAAAAGTCCACTGCTGGACGTGGAAAGGATCTAGATGTCGCTGGCGTCTGGTGACTACAAGATGTATACTCTTATACTGCGATCTTTCGGATGTAATGATATCTTTTCGGCTTTATACGTTGTAGAGCCATGATGCAGCTATATTAGTAGTATAGTTGTAGCACAAATGGGTCGGCTCCACCGGGGAAGGACCACGCTCTCACAGAATACCAGCGTAAAATAGCAGCTTAATGCTGCTGTGTTTCGCATGGGGAGTGTATAGAACTGGAGACCCATTTTACTGGAAAAGAGGCATTCTATCTTAGTCCTCACGGGTGACGACGCATCTGCATTTTGATTCTTTATAGAGGATAAATGTAGATGTCTATGGGTAACATCAACCACTTAACATCAAGTGGACTATGTGTTCGTTTGTCACCCTATCCTATAAAAAAATAACAGATTGTCCACTCTTACGATTACCCACGAGACATTATTTGTGGCATTATTTTACGTCGCAACCACGACACGTAGTTACACTTATGTCATTGTCAACTTCCGATAATATTCCGAAGTTGCAGCAATGATCGTAATCAGCCAAGAGTGTCATCGTCAAAGTATGTCGAGTTGAGCCTTAGGTTCAAGTATTAAATTTTGCGAAAAACAGCTTTAAGAGCAATTTATTATCGAAATCCTAAAGTGTCAAAGTATTTAAGAAAATAATATAGGAGTACAATACAAATCTTCGTAATTAATGTGGCAAATAATGCTTTTTCTTATTACCAAGTTTTTATATCTCGCTTTATTGTCTGTTTTGAACAAATTTTGCGATTAATTATAAAATTAAGTTTTTAGGCTTTGGACTTAGGTGAGAGGCGTGCTAAGAGGCTTTATTGGTGGCATAAATATGGTTACAACCAATCTTACCAGCCTTGAGCACAGGTACAAAGTAGATAGCCTTTCGGTTTTTAACAAGATTTACTTCGGAGAGTGTGCGCAGGGCTTGTGTGACTTAAGCCCGTATTAATAAACGTTACTCAACGACAAACTCAAGTGTGTAATCATTTGATACGCCCTCATTACGATATCAGCATCTCAAGATCATTACTAATTAATAAACACATACAAACAGTATCTCAAAACGCTGTACTTAGTAATATTGTTCTGTGACTTGCACTCAAGTACGTACACTTGAGAGTCGAGTTTCGTTTATTAATCAGTGTGGCACTTAGCTGATATCGTAAACCTAAGCCGCATCTTGATATATGTAATATTATGTTTATTAATAAGATCATAACCTCAATATTGTACTCAAGTGCGTGTATTTGAGCTGAGTAACGTTTATTAATACGGGCCTTAATCTTTCCCTCTCTATTCCATCATCGGACCACCAGACGCTCGGCTGGTCTACACACCTTTATTGTCAATGTGCCACGTACTCGAACGAAACAGTTTCCTTCGTCGTTCATAATGCGTAGAAAAAGGAGTGGAATTATCTGCCAGCATCTGTCTTTCCATCCGATTTATAATATGGATTTGTCGCGGGTATGAAAACGGCGATCACGACTCCATTTGGATTGTACTAATTTCCGTTCATGAATTACGGTTTAAGAAACGCAGCACAGACCTTCCAGAGGTTCATCGACGAGGTGTTGCTAGGACTCGAATTCTGCTACGGGTATTTAGATGATATCTTGGTATTTTCGTCATCCATCCAAGAGCACAAGAACCATCTGCGGCAACTCATTGAACGCCTAAAGCAGTACGGCGTCGTGGTAAACACTTCCAAGTGTATACTTGGCCAACCAGAAGTCACGTTCTTGGGATACCACGGGTCCGCTGCAGGTACGAAACCACTTGAGTCCAAAGTCGAAACTATCAGTCAATACCCCGTTTCAAAAACGGCCAAAGAACTAAGACGTTTCTTAGGCATGCTAAATTTCTACCGTCGCTTTGTTCCCAATGCAGCCCAACTTCAAGCACCGCTGAATGACGTTTTCAGTGGCGCAAAAATCAAAGGGTCTCATCCGATAGTCATGACTCCGCAATTACTTCGAGCCTTCGAAGACTGTAAGGAATCACTATCTCAAGCAACTCTTCTCGCTCATCCAGACCCAGCTGCAGAACTAGCAATAGTGACAGATACGTCTGAAACTGCCATAGGCGCCGTGCTTCAACAACGGAAAGGGAAGGATTGGGAACCGCTTGCTTTTACTCTCATAAGCTCAGCAACGCACAGCGGAAGTACAGCCCCTACGACCGGGAGCTACTGGCTGTCTACGAAGCCATCAAATACTTTCGCCATATGGTCGAGGCCAGAATATTTACAATATTCACCGACCATAAGCCTCTTATCTTCGCCTTCTAAAAGAGCAAAGACAAATGCAGCCCAAGACAGTTCAGACACCTTGACTACGTTGCTCAGTTTAGGACAGACCTGAAATACTTACCTGGTAAGGAAAACTTAGTTGCTGACGCACTTTCTAGAGTCGATCACTACAGCTGTGGACTACGACAATCTTGCACGAGCTCAGGACAAAGATCCAGAACTGCAAAATCTACTTCTTCATGGCTCTATCCTGCAATTGTAAAGGATCAACACTATGAATGGTAACCTACCTCTCTACTGCGACACTTCTGTGCAAACGCCACGTCCTTATGTTACTCTCCAGTTCAGGAAACAAGTTTTTGATACAATACAGAGTTCATACCATGCTGGAAGTTAAGTTACTGTGCGATTGGTCTCACAAAGATACGTATGGCCAGGGATATGTAAAGATAGAGTGGTCTCGACAATGCTTGTCATACCAAAAGGAGCGTTGGCCGCTCCCTGGACAGAACACCTTGCCCGGGGGGAGATCTCCCCTTTTCCTTCCACATGCTACAGTGGTGATCCCGACGTGATATGAACACACAACCAATAATCTTCAGAAACTACAACTTCTCAAACCTTCGTCATCATCCTCAAGTACACCATTCATTCGCTCCCGAGCAGATATTGTCTGCAGTCTTCCCATTCTGCAAGCCATCTAGCTTTACAAAGGTTCATCGCAGCACTGGGATATTAATGCTTCCTGTTCCTTCAAGCTACTCTCTGCGCTACAGTGTTCGGCACGGCTCTGAGCCTTTCTGCTCGCCTCTGCTTCACGGCACTCTCGCAGATTAACTTGCCTTCTTCTCGACTCACCGCAGACTACAAGGCAATCCCTGGCACTTGCTCCGGCTCATCGTTCTCACCGGCATCACTTGCAAGTGCGTAGTATGGCACGCATTACACACCGGCATATCGTTCGCACCGGCGTCACTTGCCCTTACGCACACAACATGCATTCCCCACCGACATTAAGGACGCACCGGCAATCGGACTGCACTATCGACCTCCGGTCTGAGCAAGGGGCTGATGTGGCGGCGCTGTCGTCGCGCTACAAGCGAAACATATCGAAGCCTAAATCGCGCTAACAAAGTTCCGAAGTTAAAGCAGCATATATAGAAAATAGAAATAGCTCCGAACTACCAATTGGAGCGTTGGCCGCTCCCCGGGCAGAACACCTTGCCCGGCGGGAGATCTCTCCTTTTCCTTCCACCCGCCACAGATTCCTTTAAGTCAAGAGTGAATAGACTTTTGTAAAGGTAAGCCAGAGCGTTTTACCATCTTCCCAATGGTAGGAGGTGATGCAACCGAAGATGTGGAGTAGTAGTCAAGCACTGGCTTATAATAGTAAAAAAAACTAACCTCCCGATGAGATCGATAGTAAACTTTAAATATAGCTTACAACTGGATTACAATGCAATATAATTGCACTTTCTCGTGTCTTGTTTCTGTTTAATGCAAATTTAGCATTCGATTTTGAAATAACCCTGATAAGTTAGTGATTTCAAAGTTTAAATATTGCCTAGAACTAGAAACATGGTAAAAATAGTTGGCATTTTGAATTATATCATTAAATTTCTAATGTGTGATAAAATATTAGGGACATTTAATATTTACATGAACAGTTCATCAAACCACTTTGAATAAAATACATGGCTGTCTAAATTTATTTGTCCCTTATAATTTCAAAAGTACATATATTATATTTCCAGATTCATAAATAACAGTATCCATTGTCACAGCTCACAGCCCGCATGACGCCATTCTAATTAAAACACCCATTTATCTCGCTTGAGCCTGTCAATTGGGTGACGTAAGATAAGACCCCTGTTCAGTTGCCAAAGTTATATTATTTTTGTCATAGCTCAATCTATAAAAAAAGATTTTTAATTAAATCAGACTTCTTATTTAAAAGTTCCTCAACATTTTTACCATATAAACACGTTGTAAATGTGATTAGTGAATATGATTGGTGAATATGGTTGGTGAATATGTTTTAGGCTAAGCGAATTGTCGGTTACACTGGTTCTAATGCGGATATCGTCATTCCTAAGTTTATCGCGCAGAGAAACCCCGAGCATAGCCCTCTCCATAGCTTGCTGTGCGACCGCGACGTCTTAAATGGCCTAAAGAACCGATTGATGATGATGATGATGAAGCGAATTGCATGTTTTTTTTAAAATAATATTACAGCACAACTCTCCACTTTCGCTTCGAGACTCCGACGCATGCATGTGTATTATCACACTAGATTACAAGACAAGAATCAACAACTAATTTGTAATTTTGTTGTGTTGTTGTTGTTAAACGTACATGGGCTTAAATTATTGTTCTGAGGGTTTAATTTAAACGTAGTGATATATAATAAACTTTGCATGGGGTAAAATAGTGAAAAGTGCTCAAAATCGACAAACGATAACATCCTTTCCACGATTAATCTTTATTACAACAATATCTCCGCCATAAATATACGTTGTAATTAAAAAAAACTGTGATTAAATTCTTTTTAGTTCGTAAACTTATGATACTACTGTTGCGGGTGGAAGGAAAAGGGGAGATCTCCCGCCGGGCAAGGTGTTCTGCCCGGGGAGCGGCCAACGCTCCGAGTGGTAGTTCGGAGTTATTAAGTGGCGAAGCTTGCGAAGTCACTTATTGATTTCACGATGTCTGTCCGTCTGTCCGTCCGTCTGTCCGTCTGTCCCACGATTATCTCGAGAACGGTTTCGAATTTTCAAATTCTGTTTTCAGCAATCGATTACTGATCACCCAGGCATCTGAACCTCCTATTTTGAAAATTTTTTTCCGTTAGAAACCGCTACAAAGCTGATTGCTTCGCTACTTTGCTACGCTGTTAGCTTGCTAGGTTTTTCTATGTATATACTGCTTTAACTTCGGAACTTTGTTAGCGCGATTTAAGCTTTGATGTGTTTCACTTTCGCTACGACAGCCACATCACCCCCCTGCTCAGACCGGAGGTCGATAGTGCAGTCCGATTTCCGGTGCGTCCTTAATGCCGGTGGGGAATGCATGCCGTGTGCGTAAGGGCAAGTGACGCCGGTGCGAACGATATGCCGGTGTGTAATACATGCCGTACTACGCACTTGAAAGTGATGCCGGTGAGAACGATGAGCCGGAGCAATGTGCCAGGGATTGCGTTGTAGTCTGCGGTGAATCGAGAAGAAGGCAAGTAATCTGCGAGAGTGCCATGAAGCAGAGGCGAGCAGTACGGCTCAGAGCCGTGCCGAACATTGTAGCGCAGGGAGTAGCTTGAAGGAACAGGAAGCATTATTATTCCAATGCTGCGATGACCTTTATAAAGCTAGATGGCTTACAGAATCTGAAGACTGCAGACAATATCTGCTCGGGAGCGAATGAATAGGGTACTTGAGGATGATGACGAAGGTTTTGAAGTTGTAGTTTTCGAAGGTTGTTGGTTGCGTATTCATATCACGTCGATTGGTTACCACTGTGGCGGGTGGAAGGAAAAGGGGAGATCTCCCCTTTTCCTTCCACGCGCCACACTACATTACTGTTCCTGTCGAAGAGTTGAAGATTAAGACTATTGATTCGGTTGTTTTTTGCTAAAGTAATGTAAAAAAAAATATGGAATGAAAATGCGATGTTGTTTAAAATTTGTAAAAGTATATATGAAACACGAATGCCTATCTATATTGGTCTTGCTGACAACTTCACTCCCTAAACGTCAATTTTCATGACACAGTAATTTTCGTTTCGTTTAAAATTTAAATTCAGTAGGAGTTGGTGCTTAGAACATAGCCAATTATGAATGCAGCTTCGACTTTAGAAGCTATTATGTGTAAATATTTTATTTTATTTTTAATTCGGTTCTACTTTTTATATAAAAGTTAAATTATTTTCATAAGAAATACTGGCAGTTGTTTTTTTCTTAAATATAACACACATTGCACATACTTATGAAGTTAGTAAAAGTGAGTGTAAAAATCAACGTTGTTCGTTTATTTGACGTCCTTTAGCACTTGGAGTCCCGTGTTTACTCACCGGCTCCGACCCAGTTTTCCCACGTTGGAGTATCTCAATAAAAAGAAGAACCAATCATGAGCTGTGATTTGTTAACATAAGTTCGTTATTTGCTTGGTTCTGTTAAAGACATAAAAAACTATAATATAGTCTCAGATTCTGAGATTGTAGTGATTTTGTTCGTGAATGTGTTTTAAATTTTAATCGAAAGTAAACAAAACTGCATGTCTTTAGTCAATGTGAAGGTGGGAATCAACAAAATTATACTTAAAAGATGTATAACAGTGGTAGAGCCACGCGGCAGCTTTTTCTGTTGCACGGATAGGCCGGCTCGAACCGGGGTGGTACCACGACCTCACAGAAAACCAGCGTGAAGTAGAGGTTTACCTCTGCGTTTCACTTGGTGAGTGCAGGTGGCCGGAGGCCCTTTTTACTGGAAATGAGGCATTCCATCTTAGTCCTCACGGGTGACAACGCATCTGCATTTTGATTCGCAAACGAGGATAGATGTAGATGTCTATGGGCCGCAGCAACCACTTACCATCAGGTGGACTGTGTGCTCGTTTGTCACCCTTATCCTATAAAAAAAAAAAGATGTCGCTAATTAGGACTGAGGTGCAGTTATACATTATCATTATAAATGAGAATTTGCGTAATAAATAAACATTTATCGGCTTCTAGATTATGTAAATAAACACACAAAACAATGCCTCAGAAGTTGGCGCTTTAACTTTTTGTGCATTTTTTAAACAATTTTTTTAAATTTTTTTTTTGTACTTTTATATATATTTTATTTTATATATATATTTTATATATATATATATATATATATATATATATATATATATATATATATATATATATTTTATATATCCGTAGTATGGTCACAGAGTAAAGATTTCTTTACTTATGTGGTATGGCATATCCATTTCTAATCTAATTAATACAAAAATAAGGAATATTTCATATTGAAACCCTACCCTTTACATTTTTCTAACAAATTAACTTTTCCGCCATTACATCTGTCAAATGTTTCACCTCATTCCTAAATAGCGCCGTCTTGGTGGCAGCAAAAGTGGATGCCCTCATTAGTGAGGTGCCTAATGCCTATATTTGGTACATTACAATTATTTCTGTAAATCTATTTAGTTTATCTATATTATATTCTATTCTTAATGCATGCTATCTTAGTGCTCAGGGGTGGTATCTACATTTTTATTTTTAATCGAGGATAGATGTAGTTTTCTACGAGCCCCACCATTCAAAAATCAACATTTAATATAATATACTATGTTATTTATAACGTAAACAATTTCAGAAGTTAACTTTTCAACAAAGAGTTTTAAATATATTATAGGACTTAAATGTCTTTGCTTTTTTTTAACTTTATTCTTTTTAAGAAGGATAGATATTTGTTTTTTTTCAATTTTAAGTTTATATTAGGTCCATCACAAACATTGGAGCATGTATAGGTATAGTATACTGATTCTTCCCTTTTATTAAATATCGATAGAGTAAATTTATCAATATTTTTATATAAAGAATGGAAACTCATTTATTTTTTACTTGTTAGTAGTACCAAATTATAATTTATTTCGTTCTATTTTAAGACTTAATACAGGCTTAAAATAAAATGGGAATTAGTACAAATTAACAAAATGCCCTAAATTTATTGTTTTTTTTTTATTTCTGTGTGAAAATCTTAATGCGGTTCACAGAATACATCTACTTATCAAGTTTCAACAGCATAGTTATTATAGTTTCGGAAAAAAGTGGCTGTGACATACGGACGGACAGACAGACATGACGAATCCATAAGGGTTCCGTTTTTTGCCATTTGGCTACGGAACCCTAAAAAGGAGCTATTTCCGGAGAATATGGTGGGTGATGCATTGACTGAAACCCAGCAGTTCGGATGGCAGCGCTTGCAACATTAGATCGATGGGCAGGGGCATTATCGTGATGAAAAAGCACTCCAGCAGAACGACGTTTCTCGACGTTTATTTTTAAGTTCTTCAGAACAACATGCCACGGACACGGTCTTGTGAAAGGTTGTAATGAAAAAAAAATTCTAATATGAAAATAATTTTTTGTTTCGTATTTGTGTAACGCTTCGGTAGCGCATTGTATAAATTATTTTAAGTTATATATAAGTAATTTAAACTTCAACCAAAAAAATCGGTAAGCCCAGCTCAACGTAGGTTTATGGTTTCCTTTGGAATTTACCACATAACATGACAATGAATAAATAGAATACGCTTGAGATTCCTAACCGCATCTACTGCACCTAATTGGCTAAAACTATCTATACATTTATAATTAAAAAAAAAATACAAATAGCCGGAGAAATAAAATATAATAATTGGTCTGGTTAGCCGGATAATTAAATTTTGTCCTCGTTGAGTGCCAGCCATCGCACTGATGCTAAAGGAGAAGGAGACATCTCTATACATTTTTGGGCCAAGATGTTAACAAGGTGAAAGTCACCATTTGAAAGCTTATATATAAACAATTCATACCTGAAAATCTGGCTAGATTTATCAATCTAGGAGCTGAGTTATAGAAGAATAAAAAAAAGTGATTTTATGTATTACCTACACTGTAACAGGCGATTTTTCACTGTAATAACACTGTAACAGGTTATTTTTCACTATAATTACTTAAAGATATAAAAGCCGGATCAGTATAAAATCACCAAAGAAAGGCTGTGGTTACGAGTATCTAGGAAATAAAATAGTGAAACGATTAACGAAAATTAAAACAACAACAACTAATTGAAATGAATATTAGAAATATCGATCTGGAATCGATTACTTGAATTATTGTTGTTACTGTTATTTGTTGGCATATTCATACTTTGTATTTTTTCATATTATTTTGTAGATATGTTTTTTATCTGCCTAGTTAACACAGATAAATAATTAAAAATATATATTAAAATGCTGGATTTAATCGAGAATCGATTATATTGCACTCGTTTTAAATCAAATCGAAAATTGGTCTTTTTCTTTCTTCTTTTAATTGAATAGTTTTGAAGTTTGAACTGGCAAAACAAACTAATAGAAATTACTACTGGTAGTATGTACAGAAAAGTGAATTTCACTAGTGTATGCTTTATCGTAAATGATTTATTTCCATAAAATGTTTATTTCTTTTTTCCTTATGCAAATAATAATATACTTTATATCAGATTTATCATTTAATTTTTTTGGATCTCAATAAATATAAAATCGATTGCATAAAGACAATCGATTTTCTAACTTATTTATTATTTTATTGTTTTTTTGAAATGTAGATTGTAAAATCAGCAAATTTTTTGTATTTAACTTTAGAAAAATATAGCCAATTTTTTAAAGTATAAACCAATTAGTTAACTTCAGGCCCAAAAATCCCATTCTCCTTTGTCACTGTTATGTACATGATATAAATCTCATACATATCGCTTAGTATTCCGATAAAATGTTCATAGCTAATACAACTTTAAGTGAAAACACAATGATAGATCCCACGCTCCGATCGTCATTATAGAAAACGGTATCATAATCATCAAGTAGAGTTTTATGCTTGAGCCACTTATTCAATTCGTTCAAATTTGATGCACTCTAGTCATAATTTAATTCAAATAGATCGAGGCACTCATCCACTGCGGTAGCAATATCAGGTAATGGAAATATACTCCAAATTTTTTTATCGAATTATGTCATTGCGTATGGAATACTTTACGGTTTTTATTGCATTCAGTATTAACATAATTTCACACATTAATAAAAGATACAGCCTTATAAGTCCAGTGCGTATTGTCGGACTTCCGTTATTTTTTTTATAGTAGAGGGGGCAAACGAGCATGCGGCTCACCTGATGGTAAGTGACTACCGCCGCCCATGAACAACTGCAACACCAGGGAGGGAATTGCAGATGCGTTGCCGGCCGTTATCTTCGAATTGTTATTATTTTATTTTATTCGGAAAACTTACAGCAATTGCGTATTTTTAAATAAAATAGTATAATAATGCACTATTAAGCCATTTACAAGTTTCCACTTTTAGATTTTATTTTATTTACACCTACTTACACTTTTAAATTATATTCTTCTAACATGCTGATATCCTTACGATATATTACTTCACTACCAATTGCGTGGTAAATCTATATAAATAGATAAAATTGAAGTGTCTCTTTGTAATGTCGAAATAACAGCTTTTTACTATATGCATATGAAAGTATATACAGTACTTATAATTAAAACACGATTTTTAAAAATTTTGTCTGTCTGTCTGTTTGTTCCGGCTAATCTCCGAAACGGCTGGACCGATTTTGACCGGACTTTCACTGGTAGATAGCTGATGTTATAAAAAGTGACTTAGCCTACTTTTATTTTAGAAAAAGAATTAGAGTTACGCGAAAAAATTAAAACCCATGAAATCCAATCGTAATAAATTACGCGCGGGCGAAGTCGCGGGGAACAGCTAATTAGTAAATGAAATTGCAATAATCAATTCCACTAGAGCCGGTAAAACGTAGTGATTACATAGGACTGCGATCGAACGTGGGTCTAATACGAGTACTTTACGAATTACGGTGAGCGGCCTCTTACAAACATAGAAAAAAATTACAACGAATAAAATTAGTTTTATTTAAAACTAGCGATTAGCTTCGCACGGGTGATTTCTGATTCTCGACAACAGCGCCATCTACCGGGTCCAAATGATTGCACACACAAAAAAAATCATCAAAATCGGTCGAGCCGTTTTTGAGTTTTAGCGACACTAATGGTCAGTAATTGATTTTTATATAAAGTGATGCAGTTAAAATTCGCGTTAATATATTAAAGAATTACGCTATACGGATGAATTTGCTAAGACATTGCGACAGTCAGACCGATGAAAGGAGTTACAAGGATTCTAATTTGACGCAAAATCCTCAAAGGACGTCGTTAACACAACTATTTTAATTAATCAATAAGTACAATCTACAGTGTTAATTACAACAACAATAATCAATGATAATAAAACATTCAACATAATTATTCTAATTAACGTGAGTAAACTCTCGTAAATTTAACGTGCGGTTAAAAAATAAGTCACAAGGGAATGGAATTCTGCTCTGGAAAAATTCAAACCCCGATGTTTGTGAAAGCTAATAGACACAAGAGCGGAAAACCCGTCTATCTATGGTTGCATAAAATTTCAAAGACATGTATGAAACTCTGCAGTTGTTTGCCATGACGCTCGACTCGATCAAAGGGTCTCTCGAGAACTGATGCTAGGGTTCTCAGATTATAGAATAATGTTAAGCTAATTAAATATATTATCGAACATATAATATCTTTAATATTTATATATAAAGATAGAACATATCATATTCTATCTTTATATATAAAAATTACGTGTCATATTGTTTGTCCGCGATGAAGTCCTACACTACTGAACTTATTTCAATTAAATGTTTCACAATGTGTGCAGTTTGGTCCAACTTGAGAGATAGGATAGTTTTTATCCCGATAAGTGACCTTAATTTTTTTTATTGGGATTAATTTTTAAGACATGGTCATAGGAAAGGGCAGAGCAACGTCTGCCTGGTCAGCTAGTTAAGATATATTATTTAAGTAGATATATTTATTTAATTAAAGTATTATTTTAAAATTAAGAAATACATGGATGATGAAAAGATAGTACCTGGGAATCGCTGTCTAGCTTGATTCTATATAATCTGTATAATTTGTAACTTATTATGTGGAGTGTTGGTGGTGTAGAGAATCGTTCTACCCATCTCGTCTTGTAGGTGCCGTAAGAAATGAGAATGGGCAATACCAGAAAGATCTTTGGATTCTGATTGCTTTCGGTATAACCGTGTCTTTTCGGCAGGCGTAAAAATCTAGACCGGCGACGGGAAACAAGGACAAAAGTGCGAGACGTGAAGACGTCTACTACCGCAATCGTTAATCGATTATGGCAAATACTCCCTGCATTCGGAAAAGACACAAGTTTATGATGGTCATCATGGAGATGATGATGATGATGATGATGACAAACAGTGGATTTTTATTCTATTCTGTTATGTTGACATCATTATCTATACAAATAAATAAAATTAAAATGTCTGTTTGTACTGTCAAAATAACAGCTTTTTACTAAATTTATATGAAAGTATAATGGTAGATCATCATTCATCATCATTACAGGCTTTCATAAGTCCACTGCTGAACATAGGCCTCCCCAAGGAATGCCACAAAGCACGGTCCTGAGCAACCTGCATCCATCGACTTCCTGCATGTCTTCACCAGGTCGTCACTCCATCTCGTGGGGGGTCGCCCTAGACTTCGCCTACCGGTACGAGGCTGCCACTCAAGAACCTTTCTTCCCCATCGGTTATCGGTTCTTCGAGCTATATGGCCGGCCCACTGCCACTACAGCTTACTAATCCGTTGGGCTATGTCGTTTACTCTGGTTCTACTGCGGATCTAATGAGTATCATTTCTAAGTTTATCACGCAGAGAAACCCCGAGCATAGCCCTCTCCATAGCTCGCTGAGAGACCTTGAGCTTCCTCATACGGCCAGCAGTGAAGGATCACGTCTCAGATTCGTATGTCATCACTGGCAACACGCACTGGTTGTACAATTTCGTTTTAAGGTTTTGAGATATATGAGGTCTGACTAGAAGATGTGTCGTAGTTTCCCGAACGCTGCCCAGTCAAGTTGAATCCGTCGATTGACCACTCGGTCGAAGTTGGACTTACCTAGTCGGACTATTTGTCCCAGGTAAACATACTCGTCAACAACTTCGAGCTTAATTCTCCTAACAACTATCGGCATAGGTGTGACATGGACATTAAACATGATCTTGTTTTGTCCATGTTCATCCTAAGACCTATTCGTTGGGAGACACTATTGAAGTCATTGAGCATGGTGCTTAGATCCTCCAGCGATTTTGCCATAAGGACTGTATTGTCGGCAAATCGAAGGTGAGTGATGTACTCGCCATTGATGTTAATACCGTATCCTTTCCAGTCCAGAAGCTTGGAAACGTCTTCCAATGCAGCGGTCTTCACCCCACTCTGAAACTCTTCAGTTTCAGGGATATAACGTCACTTTCTTACATCTCTCTGCAATTGGATAGGTTTCGTACTCTGGTTCTGTACTCGGATATCCATCGTAGCCCTACTGTACAAACACTTCAGCACTTCAACATACCGACAGTCAACTTGGCACCGCTGAAGGAACTGCAGCACCGCCCAAATTTCGACGGAATCAAAGGCTTTCACATAGTCCACATACGCAAGGCAAAGTGGCAGATTGTAGATAGATTATAGATAGATTGTCCTCTGTCTTCTGTACAATTTGCCGAAGGGCGTGTATGTGGTCCATGGTACTAAAGCCTTTTCGGAAACCGGCTTGTTCGGGAGGCTGGAAGTCATCAAGTCTGCGTGCGAGACGATTCGTAATGACTCTCGAAAACAGGACGTAGACGCGGCTCAGAAGGGAACTCGGTCTGTAGTTCTTCAAGGGAGCGTTGTCGCCTTTCTTGATGAACAAGACCACCGCACTTCTGCTTCACGCCTCCGGAGTAGTGCCACCATGGAGGACGGAATTAAAGAGCTTCTGAAGGACTTCAAGTATCGGTTTTCCACCCGCTTTCAGAAGATCCGCTGTAATTCCATCCTCGCCCGGGGACTTGCCGTTTTTAAGGTGCTGGAGAGCCATTCTAATCTCGCTCAGACTGACGTCCGGGAAATCTTCGGAATAGTGTCGGATAAGACTCGCTCTTGGATCGTTACTCACACTTGCGTGTGGCTCCAACGATGACGTGTACAGCTGCCCATAGACCCTCTCAATCTTACTCAAAATCTCAGTTGTCCCGAAAACGATGCTGCCACACTCGATCTTCAGCCTTGACAGTTGGCTTTTTCTGGCAGACAGATCTGTGGCAAAGACTTTGGAGCCTTGGTTCCGCTCGATCGCTTCTTCAATACAAGCTGTATTGAAGTTGCGCAAGCCCCGCCGCATGCATTTGGAGATCTGTCTGTTCAGTTGCCTGTATGCTGTCAAATCTGTTGAAGAATGTAGCTTCATCTCCCGTCTAACAGCCATGAGATTAAGAGTGTGATCAGAGAGGTTTTGTGTTCTTCTGCGGCGGGTCTCGCAGAACTTAGCTCCAACAGCATGGACAGTTTCCACGAGCTTGTCATTCATATCATCCACTTCATTGCAGTCTTCTAGGCACTGAAAACGGTTTTATAACTCGAGCTGAAAGGGTTCGGGACTTTGGAACAGAGCACGAGGGGGACGGAGCGTTGACTTCATTAGACGAGACCTCTCCAACTTAACGTTTAGGTTCAGTGTGCCTCTAACCATTCGATGATCGCTATCAGTTTTTACCCTCGCGATCACGGAGACATCACTGAGCAGTTGTCGTCTGGTCGTCATAATGAAGTCAATCTCATTTTTTGTGGAACCGTCGGGACTCGACCAGGTCCACTTCCTGTGGGGCCACTTCTGGAAGAACGAGTTCATCATAAAGGGTCCCTCTTTCTCCATGAAGTCGGCCAGCTGCTGGCCCCTTGTATTCCGTTGCCCTATTCCGAATTTCCCTACTTTCAGCTCACCGTTCTCTCTTATGCCTAGTTTTGCGTTGAAGTCTCCCATTAACACCGTATAGTGGGTTTTGGAGGAATGCATGGCTCTAGAGATATCCTCATACATTTCCTCCACTTCCTCATCGGAGTGTGCCGAGGTTGGTGCGTAAACCTGTATGACCTTCAGCGAATACCGTTTGGTGATTCTGAGTATAAGGTACGCAACCCTCGTCGACACACTCTCAATCTTTACAACGTTGTTAACGAGAGACTTGTGGACGATAAATCCGACACCTCCTTGGGACAGATGGTCGCCCTCCCGGTGATAGAACAAATTGCCGGATTCGAGGATTACCGTATCCTCCCCCTCTCTTCGGACTTCGGATAATCCTATAATATGCCAGTGTAACTTGTCTATCTCTTTTTCTAGCTCCACGATCTTCTCGTCAGTCCTCAGGGTGCATGCTTTATATGTTGCCAGGTCGAGTCGTCTTAGGTGGGAACCGAACCTCCACCGGAGATTCTTAGAACCCTCTGCCCCGCCGTTACCATGGCCGCCACCGTAGCCAGGAATAGCGGGGCCGCCGGGGACTGGGGGCCGTTTCTTTGTTAAGCTAGGGTCCCACGGCCTGCCAGGCGACAGGCCGCACCAGGCGCTGCGCCGCCTGTATGGGCCTGTCGCGGCCCGTACTGAGCATTCCCACGGGGTGTGCTGACCTGGTGCGACCTGTCGACTGACATTCCATGTTATGTGATGCGGAGCGCAAGTCTGCGTGTGCAGCCGCTGTGGTTTTATTCAGTGGTGAACGTTTGATAAACCAAGTAAAAAGAAAGCAGAAGAAACGACGCTGGTGGGTGTCGTCATTCAACAAAAGCCGTTCTAGTTTTTATGTTGAGGCGACGAACTATTCCAAAGCGCTGGTTCATTTTCATAAAGAGTTAAAAACTCGAATATGAGTTCGTTCGTCCAATCCATAATCAGCGTAAACGCGCAGGCGGCACCGCAGTTGAAATGAACGATTGCAATCGACGCAGACGCGCCCGTACAGGCCGCGACAGGCGCCGTCGCACCGCGCCGCGCCGCGCCTTTGAAGTTACCGACTCCCGATTGATCGGACGAGCGACAACAGACCACCGCAGGCCTCATCGGATGCGATGGTTCCCACGGCCTGTTAGTCTGGCCTGGCGCGGCCTGACCTGTGAGAAAGCAGGCCGTGGGACCCTAGCTTTACTCTCATCATAGGGGGGTATTTGCCATAGTTGCTACGCTTGGCGAGCGGGTTGGCAAGCGCAATATTTTTATTGTAAGTTTGTTGTTATTAGGAAGATGCTGCTGCCCATCTCCTGCCTGTTTCCCTTTGTCGCCTTTTACGACACCCACGGGAAGATATATGGTAGTGGATATTCTTAACCGCCACTACACGGCGATGCATTCAAAATAATGGTAGATACTTACAACAAAACAACTATTTTTTAAATTTTTGCCTGTCTGTCTGTCTGTCTGTCTGTCTGTCTGTCTGTCTGTCTGTCTGTCTGTCCGTCCGTCTGTGTGTCTATCTGTTTGTTCCGGCTAATCTCCGAAATGGCGGGACCAATTTTGACGGCACTTTCACTGGCACATAGCTGATGTTATAAGAAGGTATTTAGGCTACTTTTATCAACCTACTTCAAAAAGGAGGAGGTTTACAATTCGTCGGAATCTTTTTTTATGTATGTTCACAGATTATTCGAAGACGACTGAACCGATTTGGAAAATTCTTTCCAGGAAATTGGCCGAGCAGTTTTTAAAAAATCATCAATAAAATATTTATATTGAAGTCGGTTGTAGAAAAATTTTAATTTTACCATTTATTTTGAAAAAAGAATCACGGTTCCGCGCAAAAAAATTAAAAGACATGTAATCTAATCGTAATAAATTCCTCGCGGACAATGTCGCGGGGATCAGCTAATCTTTTATATTATATCTTGTGAACAAATACTCGCAGTTTGTAATACACAAAGGGAATTTTCTCGAAAGGTATTCCTTTAAGATTTGAAATTGAATGACGCACTTTCGGGTTATTTGGTGGCCCTACGGTCTACTGATTGATCTAATGTTACGTATAGAGTTCTGTAAAATTTCCTTGTTCAAATAATGATTGAACCCTTTTTTAAACTCTACCTATAAATAATATTATTAATCTTTGTTCAAGATTGAAACTTCGTTTTTTTTTTAAATAGAATAAGGGTGACAAACGAGCAACACAGTCCACCTGATAAGTGATTGCTGTGGCCCATAGACGTCTACATCTATTTTCGTTTGCGAATTAAAATGCAGATGCGTTGTCAGCCGTGACGACTAAGATATAATGCCTCTTTTCCAGTAAAATAGGTCTCCGGTTCTCTACACGCACCATACGAGCATGCGTGTATTCTATTTCTATATCCGTACGGAGTTGACATCTTGCATATGATTCCAAGTTGTTACGCTATATAATTTCTCGACCCATATTTGCCTGACATGGATGGATTTAGTGTTTTGGCTACAACTTTGAGTTGAATGATTCATTAATTTCTTACAGCCTATACAAGTCCACATAGGCCTCACCCATAGATTAACTCATAGGCGAGATTTTGCCATAATTGCCACGCTCGACAGGCAGTTTGGCAACCGCAGTATTTTATTTTGAGTTGTTATCAGGAAGATACTGCTGCCCATTTCTTGCTTCAGTATCATTCCGTCGCCTCTTACGACAAGACACGATCTCACAATATCATGATTAGGGTAATTACCACCCAATGAGAGCTAATAATTTTCTGTTCACCAGATGTCGCTTGCCGTGTAGTGGCGGTTAAGAATATCCACTACCCCATATCTTCCCGTGGGTGTCGTAAAAGGCGACAAAGGGACACAGGCAGGAGATGGGCAGCAGCATCTTCCTGGTAACGGCAAAATACAATAAAAAACTGCGGTTGCCAACTCGCTCGCCAAGCGTGGCAACTATGGCAATATACCCCCCATAATGAAAGTTACGAAGAGACGGCCCCCAGTCCCCGGCGACCCCGCTATTCCTGGCTACGGTGGCGACCATAGTAACGGCGGGGCAGGGGGTGCTAAGAATCTCCGGTGGAGGTTCGGTTGCCACCTACAACGACTTGACCTGGCAACATACAACGCACGGACCCTGAGGACTGACGAGAAGATTGTGGAGCTGGAAGAAGAGATAGACAAGTTACGCTGGCATATTATAGGATTATCCGAAGTCCGAAGAGAGGGGGAGGACACGGTAATCCTCGAATCCGGCAACTTGTTCTATCACCGGGAGGGCGACCATCTGTCCCAAGGAGGTGTCGGATTTATCGTCCACAAGTCTCTCGTTAACAACGTTGTAAAGATTGAGAGTGTGTCGAGGAGGGTTGCGTACCTTATACTCAGAATCACCAAACGGTATTCGCTGAAGGTCATACAGGTTTACGCACCAACCTCGGCACACCCCGATGAGGAGGTGGAGGAAATGTATGAGGATATCTCTAGAGCCATGCATTCCTCCAAAATCCAATATACGGTGTTAATGGGAGACTTCAATGCAAAACTAGGCACAAGAGAGAACGGTGAGCTGAAAGTGGGGAAATTTGGAATAGGGCAACGGAACCCAAGGGGCCAGCAGCTGGCCGACTTCATGGAGAAAGAGGGACTCTTTATGATGAACTCTTTCTTCCAGAAGCGGCCCCACAGGAAGTGGACCTGGTCGAGCCCCGACGGTTCGACAAAAAATGAGATTGACTTCATTATGACGACCAAACGACAACTGTTCAGTGATGTCTCAGTGATCGCGAGGGTGAAAACCGGCAGCGATCACCGAATGGTTAGAGGCACACTGAACCTAAACGTTAAGTTGGAGAGGTCTCGTCTAATGAAGTCAACGCTCCGTCCCCCTCGTGCTCTAATCCAAAGTCCCGAAACCTTTCAGCTCGAGTTACAAAACCGTTTTCAGTGCCTAGAAGACTGCAATGAAGTGGACGATTTGAATGACAAGCTCGTGGAAACTGTTCATGCGGTCGGAGCTAAGTTCTGCAAGACCCGCCGCAGAAGAACACAAAAACTCTCCGATCACACTCTTAATCTCATGGCTGTTAGACGGGAGATGAAGCTACATTCTTCAACAGATTTGACAGCATACAGGCAACTGAACAGACAGATCTCCAAATGCATGCGGCGGGACTTACGCAACTTCAATACAGCTCGTATTGAAGAAGCGATCGAGCGGAACCAAGGCTCCAAAGTCTTTGCCAGAGATCTGTCTGCCAGAAAGAGCCAACTGTCAAAGCTGAAGACCGAATGTGGCAGCATCGTTTCCGGGGCACCTGAGATTTTGAGTGAGATTGAGAGGTTCTATGGGCAGCTGTACACGTCATCGTTGGAGCCACACGCAAGTGTGAGTAACGATCCAAGAGCGAGTCTTATCCGACATTATTCCGATGATATCCCGGACGTCAGTCTGAGCGAGATTAGAATGGCTCTCCAGCACCTTAAAAACGGCAAGGCCCCAGGCGAGGATGGAATTACAGCGGAGCTTCTGAAAGCGGGTGGAAAACCGGTACTTGAAGTCCTTCAGAAGCTCTTTAATTCCGTCCTCCATGGTGGCATTACACCGGAGGCGTGGAGCAGAAGTGCGGTGGTCTTGTTCTTCAAGAAAGGCGACAACGCTCTCTTGAAGAACTACAGACCGATTTCCCTTCTGAGCCGCGTCTACGTGCTGTTTTCGAGAGTCATTACGAATCGTCTCGCGCGCAGACTTGATGACTTCCAGCCTCCCGAACAAGCCGGTTTCCGAAAGGGCTTTAGCACCATAGACCACATACATACCCTACGGCAAATTGTACAGAAGTCCGAGGAGTACAATTTGCCACTATGTCTGGCGTATGTGGACTATGAGAAAGCCTTTGATTCCGTCGAAATTTGGGCGGTGCTGCAGTCCCTTCAGCGGTGCCAAGTTGACTCTCGGTATATCGAAGTGTTGAAGTGCTTGTACAGTAGGGCTACGATGGCTATCCGAGTACAGAACCAGAGTACGAAACCTATCCAATTGCAGAGAGGTGTAAGACAGGGTGACGTCATATCCCCGAAACTCTTCATCGCTGCATTGGAAGACGTTTTCAAGCTTCTGGACTGGAAAGGATACGGTATCAACATCAATGGCGAGTACATCACTCACCTTCGATTTGCCGACGATATAGTCCTTATGGCAGAATCGCTGGAGGACCTAAGCACTATGCTCAATGACCTCAATAGTGTTTCCCAACGGATAGGTCTTAAGATGAACATGGACAAAACAAAGATCATGTTTAATGTCCATGTCACACCTATGCCGGTAGTTGTTGGGAACACTAAGCTCGAAGTTGTTGACGAGTATGTTTACCTGGGACAAATAGTCCGACTAGGTAAGTCCAACTTCGACCGAGAGGTCAATCGACGGATTCAACTCGGCTGGGCAACGTTCGGGAATCTACGACACATCTTCTCGTCAGACATACCTCAAAACCTTAAAACGAAATTGTATAACCAGTGCGTGTTGCCAGTGATGACTTACGGAACTGAGACGTGGTCCTTCACTGTTGGCCGTATGAGGAAGCTCAAGGTCGCTCAGCGAGCTATGGAGAGGGCTATGCTCGGAGTTTCTCTGCGTGATAAACTCAGAAATGAGGATATCCGCAGTAGAACCAGAGTGACCGACATAGCCCAACGGATTAGTAAGCTGAAGTGGCAATGGGCCGGCCATATAGCTCGAAGAACCGACAACCGATGGGGAAGAAAGGTTCTCGAGTGGCAGCCTCGTACCGGCAAGCGAAGTGTAGGGCGTCCCCCCACTAGATGGAGTGACGACCTGGTAAGATATGCAGGAAGTCGATGGATGCAGGTGGCTCAGGACCGTGCTTTGTGGCATTCTTTGGGGGAGGCCTATGTTCAGCAGTGGACTTGTGAAGGGCTGTAATGATGATGATGAGATGTTGCTAGTTGACACTGAGGTAAATTGTTACACAATGTAATTTAATTGAGATATTGGTTGTTAATAAAAGTTTATCAGTTTCTAGAGTATTATATTAATACACATAACAATGCGTCAATAGTTTGCCTTTTAATTTTTTGCACATTTTTAACATTTTTTTAAATTTTTCTACTTTTCTGAATATCTGTGGTTTGGTTTATTTATTTTTAATCTTATTAATATAAAATATAGCCAATAGTGCAGAAAGAAACAATACATTTTACATTTACCGAACAAATTAACTTCCCCCCTATGAAATCTGTCAAATATCTCACTCTCTTTCTCACTTTCTAGTGGCGCCGCCCTGGTGGCAGAAGAAGTCGTGGATAATAAGTCATTATACAATAAATTAAAAAAAAAGTGTGTAGTTAAAACAAAGTAATCAACATGGAGCATTTGAGCGGGATGGATGATTAATTTTTGTACAACATAATCGTGACAAACGAGCCAACAGTCTATATAATATGTAAAATATGGTAATTGGTTTCTGCAGCTAATGGGCTCAAGTATCCTACAAACGAAGAAGTAACCCCACAGTTTGTAAAAGTCAAACGAGTAATAAATACAGCGGAATAATGTCCTGATAACACATAGACGAACTCCAAAGCAGTAAAGGAAGCCCCACTAAGTTTATGGGCTGCAGCTTTACTTTACTTTACATTATGATGAAATTTAAGCACCTAGGTTATTATTATTATTTCTACACGCATTGGAAATTAATTAAATGTCATTGCTGTATATATACCTCCTTGTACACGGTACGCATGGCAGACAGAAACCTGGTCAACGGTAAAAGTCCCAGGATCTCTGTTCAGAACGCAACCGGGGCCCCTCCATCGCTTTGCCACACCATTAGCACATCCCGGGGGCAGTACTTGCTGTCTTCAGCGCCCTTGCAGTGCTAGACGCTCGTCCTGTCTCCACCCTTTAGTTGACAACTCACCACGCCTTCGAAATAATCGGTTTGCTTAAGCTCTTCACGAATACAACAAAGGAGTGGAATAAGTAGCTAGCTTTTGTATTTCTATCCAATTGCAATACGGGAGTTTTACAGTACGCACAGGCATTGTACGATTTAATTCCTTCCTTTCCCTTCCACCAGACGCTCGGCCATTCTCCACCTCCACCCATTTGTTATCGACATACAGTATTTAAACCAAATGGTTGGCTTCGTCGTTCGTAATGTGTACAGCACATTACGAACGACGTTCAGTTACAACGTCGGTCTCCCAAGCAAGAGTGAATAGGGTTTTGTTAAGCAGTCATTACGCTCCCTCCCCTCCAAACGAATTCCCGCCTTCTCGCGGGCTAAGTAGCCGTTACTTAGTCACCCATGTGAACTAAGAACCATGTGGGTTACATGGCTGGCCAGAGGTGGCCGCTCCGAGTGGGCTTGGTGAGCCCGCTTCGTATGTGTTGGTGGGCTGAGGCGAGAGGGTCATGGCGAAGCACTACTCGACGTATCTTCCGCGACTCAGGTGGGGCCGAACCGTTGCTGCGGTGGTGATGGGACCGCGGCCAAAACTTGGTTGGCGGCGGAGCAACAGATCAGACTCGCCGCTGGTGTCAGGAAAGTTTATGTTTCCGAGTATTCGTTTGCGAGGTATGTATGCGAAGGTATTTCCCCATGTAAAAAGTCATTGCGCTTTATCAATCATCGTCGGCTACATCTTCACCGGTAGGGTTGGGTGGAATAGTAGTCAATCACTGGCTTATAATATATAAAAATTAATTTTATGCTCATCAGCATTGAGAAGAACATGTTCCCTTTAACTAATTAAAGAGTAATTCAAATTTAGAGCTAACTCCTAACGAATTATTGTGGATAGAGTGAGTTGGATGGTCTAGACGAGTGCAATTAATTCCTCTGTACATAGACTAATGGAGCTAGTTGAGTGTCGGCCGTTTACATTGCACCGAAGTTTAATTTGTTTACCTGAACTTAGTGCTGTAATGTTAAAATAAAGCTATTTTAATTTTTAACATTATAACATTTTTATTTAAGCAATTTAAGTCAGTGAATATGATACACATTATATCAATTCCCGGGTATACTTATAATTACTATGTTTATATGAATTATATAAATATGTAATAGGAAACAAAGTCACTGTGTTTCTATGAAAATGGATATTATCCTAGGATGAAAGCATGTTTTGTTAAATTAATAATAATAAGCGTATTATGCAATTATAAAAAATCTTAAGAATTTTATTCATAACACAAATTTAAAAATCGAAGGACATATTGCATCAACATACTCCGTTTTTTAACTTTTCTCCTGTTTACGTAAACGCAAACTTTGAATACCATGTATAAAATGTAATTAAATGTTTTTAATTTACACTAAACTAGCTGTTCCCCGCGACTTCGCCCGCGTGTAATTTAGTGTTTTAATTGTGTTGAGCGGAATCCTAATTCTTTTTCTAAAATGTAAGTAGCCTAAGTTACTCCTTATAACATCAGCTATCTGCCAGTGAAAGTCCCGTCGTAATCGATCTAGCCGTTTCGGAGATTAGCCGGAGCAAACAGACAGACAGACAGACAGATTGACAGACAGATAAAAATTTAAAAAATTGTGTTTTTGTTATTAGTACCGTATATACTTTCATATGCATTTAGTAAAAAGCTGTAATTTTGACATTACAAACAGACACTTCAATTTTATTTATTTGTATAGATATTCAAATCCTAGTGCACAGGGATATTAATCATATCTTGTGTGAAAGGTGTTTAATTAAAATGTTGCAATTATAAATTGACAAAAAATTTAAGAGGAAATGTTTGTTAAATCGAAAAGGTTGTGTTTACGTGCTGCAATTTGATTAGATATAAACATAGATATTTTATACGTGGTAGAGCCGCAGCTATATCAGCAGTATAGTTGAAGCACGAATGGTTCGGCTCGACCGGGGAGGGACCACGCTCTCACAGAATACCAGCGTAACGCTGCTGTATTTCGTATGGTGAGTGTAAAGAACCGGACACCCCTTTTACTGGAAACAAGGCATTCTATTTTAATCCTCACGGGTGACAACGCATCTGCATTTTGATTCGTAGTTGAGGATGGATGTAGATGTCTGAATGCAGACACGTTGTCATCCGTGAAGACTAAGATGGAAAACCTCGTTTCCAGTAAAATGGGTCTCCGGTTCTCTATACTCATCATACGAAACACAGCAGCGTTGAGCTGCTATTTTACGTTGTTATTCTGTGAGAGCGTGGCCCTTCCCCGGTCGAGCCGACCCATTCGTGCTACAACTATACTTCTAATATAGTTGGAGCATGGCTCTACCACGTAAAACAAGATAAAATTAATTTCTAATCAATGTAAAGTAAAATAAAGCTACAAACCATATACGTCCTTCTGTTGGGTACAGGCCCCATTCGAAACTTCATAACCCTCTCAGGGTAATGAAGCGTAGAATTCGTCTGCCATGTTCCAGTGCGTGTTGGCGGACTTCACATGTCCTCGTAATATATGTATAAGCCCAAGACATGCAGGTTTCTCTACGATGTTATCCATCACCACATAAATGGTTAAAATTGCAACTAACAATTTAATTGGAGCCAGGGGGATCAAACCCGGATTGCTGGCATATTGTGAAATATATACATATACGGTGAGCACTTAGCTCCTGCGCTCAAACAATTCTTTATCATTATGGTTTAATAAACAAAAGATAAATTGGTAACTACTCAAATGATGTAGAAGTAGGTATTCGTTCGTCCAAAAGTTTATTATTTTATCTCGTATGTAACAATCATGCATAATAAAATTGGATGCGCGTTTGAATGCAGTTTCAGAGCCATGGACACGGTGTGGTCACACGCAAATTGTTAGGTAAATCACACTGGGTTTTTAAATACGAACAGCCGTGTCAAGTCAGATCTCAAGAGTCAACAAAATATAGATTCGTAAGATCTGTTATAGAATTTTGACCGGAGGCGATGTTTCGATTACTGCCTTTTATATACCCGGACAACTTTTTCTAAAAGTAATGTGTCTGTTTATATTTACATTATTATTTCTGTGTTTTGGAGTTTCCGTATTTAACTAATAAATCAGTATTCTACGCAAAATACCCTATTTACAGAAACGTGCACATTTTTCTCGAAAGGCAATCTGTTTGGATTTGGAATTGGATGGGGCATTGTCGCGGAACAAGGGTCACTTACGCTGGCCTGGTTTGAGTAATTTGATTTTCGTTTCTCTCGGTGCGGAAGCTGTTTCACATTGGCTGATACGCATTCGTTACATAATTTACGTATTTATCTGTATTATTAATCCTTTAACGAGAATTATTACAGTCGCTTAGTAGACAATCTGACTTATTATCATTAAAAAGAATATAACCCATCACAAGTCCATTGCTGAAAATAGGTCTACCCAAGGAAAGCCAGAATGATATCAGAGGACATAATAACATAAGCGTAATGCAAATTTTCAGTCAGATTTCAAAAGTCTTGATGACATTAATATTTTATAAAACAACTAGCTGTGCCCCGCGGTTTCACACGCGTATATCACGCGTCTATGCCGCGCGGCCCATCAGGTACCTCGCGAGACGTTCGCTGCTGGTTTCTCTCGGTTCTCATCAGGCGGATAGGATTATGCGTCGTTCGCGCGCCGAGCTGAGTGTTGAATTATTTTAATTTTTGATTATCTTTTAAACTATACGTCCAAATTACATGCTATAAAGAGCAAACTTTATCTTCATAAACTTTTCTTGAAGATGAAGTAACTCGTTCGTAAGGATTAATATGCTATGCCTAATAATAACGCTCATAAATCAAATTTTAATTTTCAATATTTTTCGTCATAAATACCTAATTGTGGCTTATGTATAATAAATAGGAAAACAAAGTAAACAAATCAAATCTACAAATTTTCACCCGCCTGTTATTCTCTATTAAATTAGCGTCTTATTTCTACAGATTATTGTAAATATATACCGATATATTTGAGGGCCACTGTTGCTGCCAAATTCTTACAACACACCAAAAAAAAAAAACTGAATAACAAGAGGCACTGGCACCAAACTCTTTTACTCAAATCTATAATGTCGGTTAAATGTCTATATTTAAAAACCGCTTCGTTTTCTTTAACGAGCCGTTTTGCAGTAAATAAAGAGCATGAAAACCCGTTCTCTAAAACAAAATACCAGTTCAACTATTTAAGAACCCTTAAGTTTGTATGTTAAACATGCACCTCGTATGTAATAAAACGGATTGTTACAGAGGACATAACGTTTCTTGAATAATAGGAATGGGTCATAAGTCGCAATCGCAAAAGATTAATAATATAATCAATTGTACAAAGGTAATCTAATACAAAACTGTAAATTGTTAAAAATGTTAGAGGTTCTTTTAATCAGTGCTAAAAGTTAAAAATTGGCTTTTATCTAATTAATAATAATTTTATATACTTTGCTGAATAAAAATTATTTTAATTCTCCTCTCGCATATTCCCAATATTTTACACGATAAACAGGCGACCTAAATTTCCTGTTGGGCATTTTCGAATAAATTAATTTTGTCGACGGCCTAACCTACATAATTGTGAACAAGAGTCAACTAGAAATTAAGACAGAAATAAATCTTCAGCAAACCTATATTATAATATAGGATATATAATACTAATTACAAATATCCTTATACAGCCTATTACGAAGTCAGAGACTACGGACTTCTATTTGGCAAGATCCTAACATACCTCTCCCGTTTCTTTCACATCGATTACGCATACAGCATACATGCATATACTCTCCCAATCCTTCTTTTATAGAATAAGAGTGACAAACAAGCACACAATCCACATAGTAGGTGGATGCTGTGGCCCATAGACGTCTACATCTATTTTCGTTTGCGAATTAAAATGCAGATGCGTTGTCAGCCATGAGGACTAAGATGGAATGCCTCTTTTCCAGTAAAAAGGGTCTCCGGTTCTCTACACTCACCATACGAATCACAGCAGTGTTAAGCTGCTATTTTACGCTGGTATTCTGTGAAAAAGTGGTCCCACCCCAGTCAAGCCGACCCATTCGTGCTATAACTAATATAGCTGCAGCATGACTCTACCACGTATAAAAAAATATAAATAGAAAGAGATCCTGAAGGCCCCGTAAGATTCAACTATGGAAATTTCTAGATTTTTAAAACCTCATAAGTTTCGATATTATGTAGAATTCAAAAGTCATACAACAATCTCATTTACGCAAGTCGTAAAACACTAATCAACCACGTATTTCATCAAATTGAACATCCGATAACTGTTACATGGATTGCTCTCTAAAGCGCAAGGATCTGCGCCCTCTTTTTCCCTGCGCCCTCTTTTTCCAAAAGAGGGTCGCTTCCGATCTGGGAGAGAGGCTTCATAGGCCACTGCCATTCTCCAAAGTGGAGTTTAGCAGGTATCGCTTAGGATCCCCGTTAGGATAGTCACAGTGAGTCCCGCATAATCACGACAGACCGGCTGTCGTGGTATGCATAAAGCATTCTTCACTTCCTCGCATATCGGGGTAGCCCTTTCCAATTGCTTCTGGGCACAAAAAAAAGCGCAAGGATCCAATGTGCATCGGTGGTTCACCGGCCGAAGAACCTAAGAGAAAAAATTTAAATTGATCATTGTTCGTTCGCTCAAATGAAATAGAAAGTATTCCAGCCGTCTGATTTTAAATTGTTTAGGTATAGCTGCGCCCATTGACTGGTTTATCATTATTGCCCCGCTGGACGAGGTCGGCTGCTACTTTAACCAATTAATAATTCTATTGTTTCTGGCGAAGTTGTTGCGACTCGATTGTGACGTAAAGATCTCTCCAATCTATTTATATCAATAAATATATTCCCTATTATTCTGAATGACTGTTTCGTTTGTTTCTTTTTGTTAATTTTCTAGTTTTTACTTTTTTGTAAGAGTTTTGTAATCTATACTTTTAGTCATCTAATAACCAGAAAATCACAAACGACGCCATGTGGAGTTCAGTCGACCTGCTGTTCAATTGCAGGTCCTGATGTAGGTAAAGGTATTTTTTTAATTTATGCAAATATAAAATTTTGACACTAACTAATACTTCAGTATTACCTTGAAATTGAATTAGATCATGATATTTACGGAAACATAACTTATACTGCTAAGTTATTTTACTGAATAACATAAATAATAATCAAAATATTATAATAACATTGGGTGTGAGGAAAACGTATTCGATCCCCGTCGATACCAATGAAATAGTTACTTGAAATTTTATGTCTGATATACACCAGGTTCTCGGCGGTGAAGGAAAACATCGTGAAGAACCTGTTTATTTTTCCATATTATGAAGTCCAACAAAACGCATTAGGCTAGAACAACGGGATAAACCCCAATAATCAGATTCTGATAAGAATTAAAGGGACCCCGTGCCCAGCAGTGGTGCGTATGTAAGCTTACATTGTCACTTTGTATAATGATAATACAGTCTAGTCCAAAACTAACCGGGAGGATACAATGAGGGCATCCACGAATTTTCTGCCACCAGGGCGGCGCCACTAGAAAGTGAGGTATAATATTTGACAGATTTCATAGCGGGGAAGTTAATTTGTTCGGAAAATGTAAGTTATTGTTCCTTTCTGTACTATTAGCTATATTTTATATTAATAACATTAAAATAAATAAACCAAACCACAGATATTAATAAAAGTAGATAAATTTAAAAAAAAATGTGCACACAAAATTTAAGAGCAAACCACTGACGCATTGTTTTGAGTATTAATATAATACTCTAGAAACTGATAAACTTTTATTAAAAAACAACTTCTCAATTAATTTACATTGTGTAACAAAAAACTTTACCTCAGTGTCAACTAGCGACATCTGGTTATTAGCCCTCATTAATATCATCATCACGCCTAGTGCTAATCTTCGAAAACATACTCTTACTCAATATTACATTCTTTAATACAATCAATGTTTCTAAATAAAAAATAGGCATAAATTGAACATAGGTAACATACAGACGAAATTTCTACAGCTTTACAATATACTAGCCATCCGCTCCGGTTTCCTACGGGTGATTTCTGATCTCGACAGCGCCACTTACCGGGTCAAATTGTGAATCTAAGCCATCCAGGGATCCAATCAAACACACAAAAAATTTCATCAAAATCGATCCAGTCGTTTAGGAGGACTTTTAACTTTTTAACAGTGGTAGAGCCACGCGGCAGCTTTTGCTGTCGCACGGATAGGCCGGCTCGAACCGGGGTGGTACCACTACCTCACAGAAAACCAGCGTGAAGTAGAGATTTACCTCTGCGTTTCGCTTGGTGAGTGCAGGTGGCCGGAGGCCCTTTTTACTGGAAATGAGGCATTCCAACTTAGTCCTCACGGGTGACAACGCATCTACATTTTGATTTGTAATAGAGAATAGATGTAGATGTCTATGGGCCGCAGCAACCACTTACCATCAGGTGGACTGTGTGCTCGTTTGTCACCCTTATCCTATAAAAAAACAAAACTTCAGTGAAAAACACATGTACAGAAGAATGATAGCAAATTATAGAATATGCATGGAATATGACAAAGACAAACATTTATTAGCGGTAGTAGTACTATAATTTATTCTGTGACGGTAGTGTCGGGCGTCGGCAGTAAACCTAGTTGTTTAACCTATGAAAGAGACCTATAACACAGCCGCTGCTGTCGTATTCTCGCGAATTTATTTCGTTTCTTCTTTAGCCCATTCCAGAATGTCTTAATAATCTGTGTTTACGAGCATAAACAAAGTGTCAAGTTGTTTTAAACAATCGGTTTTTTAACATGATTTACAGAAATAACGACGGTGTATTCGTGGCCAGTTTCGAACACGGCGACAACTTCCAAATCATTTTTTTTATTCATGCATTATATTTTATTTTCAACAGTTTATTAACATTGCCTTTAAAGTACCTACTCTTGATACTTTCTTATATATAACTTGTCGAGAAGTTAGTTTAAAATCAGTTATTAATTCGACCCGAATTAAAATGCTCATTGTATGTCTTTCCTTTAACATCGCTGTATCTGCGACCATGGAAAATTTTGAAAATTGCACAGTGGCAAGCCATATTAAAGACATTTATGAACCAGGTACCTAATACCTAAATAGTGCAGGCTACGTTTTTGCTTTGATCACTTCCACTCTGGAAAGTTCGACCTTAACGAGTCCCGTGGGCAGTTGATAATGACGAATTGAAAGCTACATAATATACTGGGAGTGGATACATCTCAAAACGCATCAGAATTAATCTTCAACTTAAATGACATATTAATTTATTAACGTCAAATTGAAATATATCTAATATGAATTGAATAAAGAAAGTGACTACCGTACGAACTTACAAAGTTTAGAGAAATTAGCTCGTTTGCCACTGCCCCCCCCCCCCCCAAAGACAATTATTAGTATATAATTGCAACCTTCAGAGTTGAGGGAGGAAGACAAAATAAGTCCTTCACGAAAATTAAGTTAAAAGATTGACTGTATGGTGGGTATTTTTCATTACAGCTTCTTGAGATCAGGCACTAGCACTACTACTGTAGAGGTATACAACTACTTTCTCTACTCTAACTAACTAACTTTAACCGGAAACACATGCCGCCATCGAAATAACCTTTGCTTTCCTTTGAAAAAGCTTTGCACCTTTATGGGAATAACTTTAAAAAACTAAAAAACTTTTAAATAACTTTATAGGAAAAAAAATCCACACTTCTATACAATTCATCGATTTCCGTCTCCCTGTAGCTGAGGCGTGAATAAAATGCCATGACAAAGAAGCATCGACAATAATAGTAAATACCTTTTTTTAACTGTTATAGGCCAGTCCTTAACTATTATCCCAACTGATGGTACCTAAACCGAAGAAGAAAGGGCACTGACGCAGCTTAATAAAAAGCCTGTTTAGTCTTACCTTAAAGACCACCACATTATAATCGGATGGTAATACAGATGCTGGCAAAATATTACACACCTATATTGTACGTATTATGGACAACCAATGTTCGAATGCGTGCAATATCGAGAACAAAGGGGTGAAAATCCGCTGAACTTTTGGTTGTCCGATGGTAGAAAGAGGAGGGAGGATTAAGTCTGTAAATCTTGCACATACCCTCAGAAACGTATCCTATATAATATAATGCATACTTCAATTAGTATAAAATTTTAATTTTTTTTTTTTGGCTTTTTATATTATAAAGAAATGCCAATAAATACTTAATATAACTACATGAAAACGCGGACAAACGAATTTAATGATGCCTGACTATAGTAAGGTAATGTTTTCTCAAATGCCAACCTCACCTGCAAGCAGTACCAAGGCTAGCAAACAAATGATGACAGAATATCCATCCACAAAAGTTAAATCCAAATTTTAGAGACTAGTGAGGGTGTGAACGAATATCGCTCAAATTACCAGTTTTAGTTTGATTTAAATTTTATTGTAAGTTGTTTAAAAGCGACTACCCAACCTCTACCTACAGATTCTATTGAATAATGACCGAGTTTAATCGATTGGCAGAAGCTTGAATAGATCTTTGTCATTATTGGTGCGTCTGTTAGTGATCGTAAAATTTCTTAACTACTTGACCTATTGATGTCAACTTTCTCTCTCTCTCTCTCTCTCTCTCTCTCTCTCTCTCTCTCTATTGCCATAATATTTTTTAAAGAAAGTACTTCGAATTTGTAATATTGTGTTAGATGGGGTGACAACCTTACAAAACAATCTGGAAGTTGATGATGATTTGTGATTGACGCACATGGCTCAGAATCGTGGTTAACCAATCTTGAATGGAGGATTATCCTCACCAGGGAATTGGGTTGGAATGATGTTATTAATTAGTTTTATGTAAATTCGTTTAACTTCTCTTTTTTAATTTTCGTTTTTGAGCTTATTCCATTTTAGATTTAACACTGTCTTCTCTTATTTCATTTTATTAATAATAAATTTAAAATGTTTTAATTTCACATGAACAACTGAAATCATCTTTGGATTTGCCTAAGAGCATATTGTACTCAATTCTCGAATAAGTATAGATACCACATATTATATTAAGCACCCAAGTATGTAGTACATTTGGTAGTATAATTTTTCATGAAATTAAATTAAAATCATTTCTGTCGTAGAACGACGATAACTTTAAGGCCAATAAAATCGAATCATCTCAAGTGTCTTCTATTGCTGTCAATTGTCAGGCTTCCAAGTTGTTTTTCGTTTGTTTTTATATTTTTCTTCGTAATGGGCATACGTTATCATATTTAATTGTTTAGGAGAAGTCTCGTAATTGTGATTGAATTTCCAGTTTCAATGCAATAATTTAAAAGATGATTTACAAGGACATAAATCCTTTTTTATTTTACCTTTTAGCAATGCTAGTCTTTAAAAAAAAGCAATTAGATATTCACATTGTGAGGTTAAAGCGTGGGAAGGAGCGAAGTTTAACAAAGTTGATGTACACTGGGCGTTCATTAGTCATCCAATTTAGCTTGAGTCTTGAGGTAGGTGGAAATTACAATAACAAACCTTTGAATTATTATCATTTACCTTAAGCATCTACTTAAAAAGAAAAAAACCGGCAAAGTGCGAGTAGGACTCGCGCACCGAGGGTTCCGAACAAATCTGTAGGTATATAAGTTTAAAATTATTAAAAATATTTTTATTAAATGATGTAACTAAAAATTTATGCTTTTCACAATTTTTCCTTTATCTGTGCTATAAAAACGTTGCTTCATACCAAATTTCAAGATTCTGAGTTCACGGGAAGTACCCTGTAGGTTTTGATTCCCCTCTTGCGAATGTCGAAAATTTACGACATAAACGGCTGTATCTTTTGATTGCGTTGGCTTAGAAGTTTGATTTTTTCACAGCTCTAAGGGACAGTAGACTTGAGTATTTGATATGAATTTCAGCTTGATATCTCCACGCGTCCCTGAGAAAAAGGGTCTTGACAGACAGACACACAGACAGACGGACAACAAAGTGATCCTATAAGGGTTCCGTTTTTCCTTTTGAGGTACGGAACCCTAAAAAACAGTATTTATACGTAGCCACAACGCAATACAGCTTAATAAACATTGGTACAAAAAAGACAAAGGACAAAAATATAGTATGCTGCACCTAAAACACGGTCAGCAACGAAACAGCACAACTAAATGCACTAGACTTATGGATACCGACTGAATTGAATCCATAGGTGACTGCCATAAGGATTAAATGGGTGATGGCAATCACTGTCACGCGCAGCGGACATATTTGCAATATTCATTGTTTACTGATATCGCTGTCATCATTATAATCAGTGTACAAAAGCCTTCAACTATCATAGGGTTATATAAATTTTTACGTAGAGAGCCATACTGCAGCTATATTATGGTTGTAGCACGAATGGGTCGGCTCGACCGGGAAGGACCACGCTTTCACAGAATTCCAGCATGAAATAGCAGCTTAATGCTGTGTTTCGTATGGTGAGTGTAGAGAACCGGAGACCCTTTTAACTGGAATAAGGCATATATTATACTGCAATTACGCCTGTATCTATTACGCCAGTAGGTCTGGTATGTCTCATCTTTTATGACACACAAGTGGGCCACGAGGCGTATTGAAGTGATGGGTTCTCTTACGTTGTCACTGCACAGTGTAGCTAATGTTTTTTTTTTAATTCTAGACTTCGTTTATGACTGTGTAATGCTGTGTATTTACGAGTATGACAATGAATGATATACATACTTTACGACATACAATTTCATAATATGTATGTATACATTGAGCGTAGACATCATGTTACGTGTCATTGTCGTCGACAACAATCATAGACAATGTCACTCTCCCGCGCAGTTGTGCCGGCAAAGTGTCATTCAATGGGTAAATTGGCGCGCTTGTAAACACGTCCCACCGTTTATTGCACCCGGCAAGCGTTTACCAGTGTAACTCTGGCTCACATACACGAAAAATAAATAACATATTTCCTAGTGAGTTTTTGTATGAATGTTAAACGTAATTTCATATTTCAACTATATATTACTATGTATTATGCGTGAATATTTTAAATCATAAATGCTTTACTTTAACCAGTAATGGACTGTAGATATAAGAGTGATCTATTCCTCAATAAATGAGTTTCTTTTTTATATAAGTAAGTGTGGTAAACGAACACTTATGATTACTGGAAGTTGTGGTCCATAGACAGAAAAAATACAGATGCGTCGTATCTCCTGGGGACTAAGATGGAATACCTATTACGTTTCCAGATCACGTTTAACATTTTTATTCGTTTTATACGTGGTAGATCCAAGCTGCAACTTGGGTAAAATGCCACTCTCGGGTGAAAACCACACTCTCGCAATATACCAGCGTATAATAGCAACTTAATGCTACTGTGTTTTATATGGTGCGTGTAGAGAACCGGAGACCCATTTTACTGGAAAAGAGGCATATCATGTATTCAGAGGTCACAACGCATCTGCACTTTGATTCTTAATCGACGAAATATTTAGATGTCTATGTGCCACAGAATCCACTTGCCATCAGGTGGACTGTGTGCTGGTTTATCACTCTTATTCTTTAAAAAAACATACAGGAAACACAACAGCATACGCTGATATTTTACGTTTGTATTCTGTGCGAACGTGTCCAATTACCTGTCGAACCGATCCAATTGTGCTGCAGCCTAGTTCTACCTACATGAAGATAAAATTAGTTATTAGAGCTTATTAAGTCATATAAAAAACATAATTATTACAAAATATATTTTAAAAAGGGTTTTCAATCAGATGATAAAAGCACATTCGCTTAATGTGCCAAGTTACTTAGGATCAGCTTGAACAAAATGTTCCGGTTGACTGGGCATTGCTACAAGCAAGTGTAACTCGACCTTTAGAATTATTTAAACCTTTATATTTTATATAGCTTAGGTTTAAAACAACGCTTCATTACGCTTTACAAAATAACGAAGACATTTATATACTATGACGTCAAGGGAGCCTCGACCGACAAAACGATTAACAATGTTTTTCTACCTAAAATACAACACGACATAGATTTTACGACTTAAGGTACATAATTTTAAGTTTTTTTTTCAGTCTATTAACGTCATCATCATCTCATTGACACCCTTTTCAAGTCCAATGATGGACATAAATCTTTCCAAAAATATGCTATACTCTCACATATTACCTCGAATATTGGTTCCGTTCTCACCATGCTGGCCAGTGAGTTTGAGTGGTGGGTGCGCGCAAAGCCGATAACTGATATGATCGCATTGGTGATTCTTTTCCCCGTTATTAATTTCCCGCCATTAGTCTATGGCTAGAGCCTTGTCTTTAAAGAAAGAGTTGGTATAATTTAATTCCCCCTTAAACTTTTTATGTTTGTAGTAAGCTACGCTTTTAACAAGGTCTGTTAGTGATCGTGTAATTTCTGAGCGACTTGACCGATTGAAGTCATATGAAATGGTTAATAACTATAATAGGATCCGATAGGTGGCGCTGTAGTCAAGTAATAACTTATTCAATATTCATTGATTAAAATGACACTTATTCAACCGCTTGTATCTGAACTGGTCTGAACTGTGGTCGAGCGCAGCGCCAACTATTATGAGGTAAAAAATTACAGAGTTAACGTACGATTATCAGGTTACAGTCGCAGTAGGCATATTGTACTGACAGACGAGGTGATCCCGAATTTTAGCATAGAGCACTATTGATGGTGCTAGAGCTAAGTCCACAACAGCAAATCCGCGGGAAAGGGCTACTTCATTACAAGCTTTGGGGTACTATAATAAAGTTCTGTAACCATTTTTTTTTTGCGGATGGAAAATCATCAAATGACGCCTTTCGCTCTGGGTGGAGCGGAAGGGAGTGTCAGACTTTTACTGACTAAAAACCATCCGTGTTCCTTAAGTGCCCTTACGTTCCGGAGCCGCGGTATCTCTTTCGAACAGCCCGCAGCCCCGGCAGGAAGTTCTGTAACCATGACAAAAGAAATTTAATGATGGTGATGATACGAGTATATATTCAAATCGCCTGCTAAGCATAATGACCAAGGCAAATCATCCGTACAACGGGAGAGGCCAACTTAACTTGGCCAGTCTAATGATGAAGAAAAAGATGTATTGAAAATGATACTAACTAACTAAGCTAACTAACATAATTGGTTGTAGAAATTAAACTTAAAAATCAAATGTATTCCATAGCGTGACAAGTTCTTACTTTTTTTTTATAATCAACATTTTACCCGCTCGTAGTAACAAAGGATTTAAAATTTAATTAACCTAGAATATAACTTGGATTAAAGGATAATGTAACGCAAAGCCTGCAATATTAGGTACAAAATTTGCTGTTTACAAGTTCTTAGCGCCGGTAAAAGGAACACACAATTATTTTGTGTGTAGTTGTCATTTGCAGATCCGCCTGCGAAATATTTTCACATCCGATCTTCAACAGCGGGTCAACGAATTATGTGTCTAAAAATATCATTTCAGTAACATTTTATGATGTAGTTTAATTTCATTAGTTAATTTGTTTTTCGTTTTTTTTTTTGAATCTAACTACCTACATCCCTTTAAAAAAAAGAATGATATAATATGTCCAGGGTTACTTTTTAATAACGGTGGATTATTAGCACAGTTTTTTCTATTTAAAAACACTTTTAATTAAAATTTATTAAAACTTAAAACTTTACCACTTTCACTGAATTTCACTGTAAATATAGTAAAACTTTTAACCATAAACTTCTGTTACTACACTATTAAAAACGATGTGTTCGATTTTCAAAAACTAAAATTTTCGTTGGTTTTATTAAGCGTCGAGCCGCGCTGGTCGACGCGTCGCTACGGCCGCGTCGTTGTGGACTGGGCGCCGCTTAGGCCGTCTGCCAAAGAATACACATCTAAAAAGTTATATTTATGTGGATATGACTGTTTACTCACCGGTGGGACAAAAACTTCTAAAATTATATTTAATATTATTTTGTATATTCGAAGTTTATTGACAATTAAAACATTTATCACCTACAGCTGTATAAATAGGGAACTTTCGGTTTTTACTATTAGGTACTTGCCTTCAAAAGAAAATAAATGAGTTTCATTAGTAAAATAAGATCTAAGGTATAAAAACATACGGACGTAACTTATGTTATGTTTATTTTAAAACCAGGTCATAATATATTAGACCTTATATTTTACCCTAATCAATAGAATTTTACAAATTTTAGGGCAATCTATGAGGGAGTACTACCTTCAGGAATAGACTTGTGATAGGCTCTAACGTTGAAACAATGATGACGATGATCGTAAAATCTTTATATAGCTTACATATTGTAAAGCTTACATACCACGGTAAATCAAACTAACAAATTTAAAAATATATATAGTATATGATAAATTTTAAGATTGAAATTGCAAATATTTACACATATCCGTCTAAAAACATCGAGTGCACTACCGTCTATAGAGAATGCGTCAAAAATATAACTGCAACGTCTGGGGCCGAGGGCGCCTTCTCAACTTTGAGTAATACAGATAAATTAAGCTCGTAACAAACAGAATGGAAAATGGCGCATAAAACTTATTTCACAGATAAAATATATTGGTAAATCCAATTGAGCATACCTTCGCATTAAAAATAACGTATAGCATGATTAAACGGATTTTTTTTAAAGTAGTTTAAATACATTTCGACAGCACTATCGGCTTCAACACCCTCGAAACCCATGAAAATGACACCCATGATGAAAAAATTTATACCTATTGCAGCCGCCATCTTGGCTTTACATTTCTACAGCACTATCGGCTTCAACACCCTAGAAAACCATGAAAATGACACCCATGATGAAAAAATTGGTACCTACTTCAGCCGCCATCTTGGATTTACATTTCGACAGCACTATCGGCTTCAACACCCTCGAAAACCATGAAAATGACACCCATGATGAAAAACTTTATACCTATTGCAGCTGCCACCTTGGATTTACATTTCGACAGCACTATCGGCTTCAGCACCCTCGAAAACCATGAAAATGACACCCATGATGAAAAAATTGATATCTATTGCAGCCGCCATGTTGGATTTACATTTCGACAGCACTATCGGCTGCAATACCCTCGAAAACAATGAAAATGATATCCGTGATGAAAAAATTTGGTACCTACTTCAGCCGCCATCTTGGATTTACATTTCGATAGCACTATCGGCTTCAGCACCCTCGAAAACTATGAAAATGACACCCATGATGAAAAAATTGATATGTATTGCAGCCGCCATGTTGGATTTACATTTCGACAGCACTATCGGCTGCAACACCCTCGAAAACCATGAAAATGATATCCATAATGAAAAAACTTGGTACCTACTTCAGCCGCCATCTTGGATTTACATTTCGACAGCACTATCGGCTTCAACACCCTCGAGGCCCATGAAAATGACACCCATGATGAAAAAATTGATATATATTGCAGCCGCCATCTTGGAATTACATTTCAACAGCACTATCGGCTTCAACACCCTAGAAAACCATGAAAATGACACCCATGATGAAAAAATTGGTACCTACTTCAGCCGCCATCTTGGATTTATATTTCGACAGCACTATCGGCTTCAACACCCTCGAAACCCATGAAAATGACACCCATGATGAAAAAATTGATACCCCTTGCAGCCGCCATCTTAGATTTACATTTCGACAGCACTATCGGCTTTAACACCCTCGAAAACCATGAAAATTACACCCAAGATGAAAAAATTGATATCTATTGCAGCCGCCATGTTGGATTTACATTTCGACAGCACTATCGTCTTCGACACCCTCGAAAACCATGAAAATGACACCCATGATGAAAAAATTGGTACCTACTTCAGCCGCCATCTTGGATTTACATTTCGACAGCACTATCGGCTTCAACATTCTCGAAAACCATGAAAAAGACACCCATGATGAAAAAAATTATACCTATTGCAGCCGCCACCTTGGATTTACATTTCGACAACACTATTGGCTTCAGCACCCTCGAAAACCATGAAAATGACACCCATATTGAAAAAACAGATACATATTGCGGCCGCCATCTTGGATTTACATTTCGACAACCCTATCGGTTTCAACACCCTCGAAAACCATGAAAATTTCACCCATGACAAAAAAATTGATACTACTTACTTTTAGTACGTACTACTATTATTTATTCTGTGCTTTTAAAATATTGTAATAAAAAAATCTGTTATTATTATTATAATCAAGTATTTAAGAAATTTGGTTATTCGAATATTGTGTATTTGTACAGCGATCTTTTTGAGCCGCTGCAAACAACCAAAATAATGTTCACTCACGACGGCGACTGACGGCGAACCATAGATAAATATAAATGTAGCAAGCTAATGCGGCGAACTGATATATACAGTAATCTATGGCGATGGCCAACTGAGTTAGTGAGTAAACTACTCTGTGGCTGCATATCCCCATTTACAGAAATAATTCTATACGAGGCTATCAAATCAACGAAAATTTCGCCATTTTCGAGCCGAAAAAAATTAATTATAGCTAAACAAAACAAAATTACACTGCCATTTACATTCAGTGGCTTCCCACATGATAGATGAAGAGATTAATAAATAGATTGAGTTAAACAATTGATATTTACAAAAGTTATAGTGTTTACAAGCCTTGGGGACATGATAAATCCACACCATAAGCCACTAAAACTCCTTTTTTTATTTAAAAATAGCAATTAATCGAGTTAAAAAAAATATTAATAAGTTCAACAATCATTTATCTTTCTAACAATGTGCTTTTTATATCATTTATATGTGTAATATGATTGCTGGATACGATTTCATGCGACAAAACGGTGGAATTTTCATTTTTAGGCGTTAGTAGAACATACCCACGCGCTTTGCGCTCGGTATGCAATAGAACCGACAGATAAAAACTTTGGCGCATGCTGCCGTGCTGCAGCGAGATACATATCACCTGCAACCGAAAGTGGTCTTAAAGGTGCGGTGAGGTGTATTCAATCTACTATCAAAATTCCATGCATTGGATATTCAAATGGATATAAAAGCAAAATACAAATATTTAGTATAGTTATGATTTGACCTAGGTTAAACCTAGGTCGCTATTAACGTGATTACTGTTTCGATGTTGTTTCGCCGGTTTTGATGTTATTGCGTCAGAGCACGAAGATGTTAGTTGACCATTAGTATAGTTGATTTAAAAAAATATCAGCAACCTCTGTATTTTAGACAGGGCAACCCCTATTTGATGAGGCTGCATACCTTGTAAAGGAGTAAATGAAGAAGTCTATGCTGTTACATGTTACCGTTACAGACTATACAAAGTCCATTGTTGAACATAGACCTTCTCCATAGATTGCGTCATAGGGACTCTCCATATTATTAAATATTTGTCCGAGCTGCCACCCTTGGCAGCTGTATCAGCAATCATGCCACTTCATTTTTATTGTTAGTTGTAATCAGGAAGACGCTGCTGACCATGCCCTGTTTTGAATTATTCTGTCCCCTCTTACGACATTCACGGAAGATATAGAGAAATGGAAATTCTTACACCGCCATTACACGGTAACGGTCTCAGATTTGCGAAAAATACAGTCTCTGGGACGTAATTTGTGCAAATCTGTAGGAACTCTCTAACTTATGGTAATAATGATGATTTATGAATTCGTGTGTTTCGCTACGTGGATGCTGTAAAAGCAGACTTTGGTAATAACCAGATAGAATTCGTGACCTGTATGCCATAGTCAAAGTCGAAAGTGCGGAACATCTAGTTCGATCACTAATTCGCGTGGCAGTCGTGGCAATTATAACTAATACTTCCAACAATACAAGAAGTCTATATCCAGCAATGAATTGGGATTTGGGAGGGTGAATGATAGAATATAGTACTTTTTTTATAATTAGTATTTATATTATACTTGGCATTATTACTTTACAATATACATTAATATTTTTTTAATATTTTGTCTAACGTAAGCATTACCCACTGCTTAATATAAGCCTCTACCATATTTCATGTCATATGGGGAATACATTTTTTTTATAGGAATAGGGTGACAAACGAGCACACAGTCCACCTGATGGTAAGTGGCTGCTGTGACCCATATACATCTACATTTATCCTCGTTTGCGAACCAAAATGCAGATGCGTTGTCACCCGTGAGGACTAAGTTGGAATGCCTCTTTTCCAGTAAAAAGGGTCTCCGGTTCTCTACTTTATTTTACGCTGGTATTCTGTGAGAGCGTGGTCCTTCCCCGGTCAAGCCGACCCATTCGTGCTACAACTATACTACTAATATAGCTGCAACATGGCTATACCACGTATAAACATGCCATAGATTCCATACTTTGCAAGCGTATAAAAATAATATAGTAATTTCCCTACACAGTTTCTAAGAGTTAAGTCAGAGATTTCGTCACTTTACCTCCTCTTAGTCACCAAGACCATAATAAAGCTCGCCCGTCGATAAGGGCATTAAGATTAAACAAAAAAAAAACAAAGATAGGATAGGGATAGGTTGACAAACGAGCACACAGTTCACCTGATGGTAAGCGGTCTACATCTATATTCAATAAAGAATCAAAATGCAGATGCGTTGTCACCCGTCAGGACTAAGATGGAATGTCCCTTTTCCAGTAAAAAGGGTCTCCGGTTCTCTACACTCACAATACGAAACGCAGCAGTGTTAAACTGCTATTTAACGGTGATATTCTGTGAGAGCGTGGTCCTTCCCCGATCGAGTCAACCCATTCGTACTACAAGTACAACTTTACAATTAATTGTAGCTGCAGCATGGCTCTACCACGTGTAAAAAATAATTTAAAATAAAAATTCCAACATAATTTAGTTTTTATTCTTACAATATATTACCAAAACGCCTAAACAACTTGAAAACTAGTTTCAATTATAAATACATATTACTGTTAGGAGCAATGCAATCTATAACATTTCTTATCTATTCTGTAACAAAACAAGTAACTGAAATTATCTAATGTCGCGAAATAAAACAGCGTAACATGCTCTATAAATATCACGAAATTGTCATAAATTCCTTCTAAAATAAAAGAATCGATCAAAAAACGTCGAAGGATATTAAAATCTGGACGAAAATCGGATCTATGAAACCGCATGGCCCATGAACCTCTAGAAGCAATGTTTCGTGTCCTTGTAATCATTATTTTAACTCTCCTTTTTTGTCACTAAAAATATTAGATTTAAAGTAGGTTCTATTCGTTTAGTATTTCATATCACAAGTTCTCTATGCTTAGAATGAGAATATTGCCCTTACGCAAGCAACAGGAAGTATCGTGGTTACATTTAATATCCTGGCAGTAATATTCTATAACACAGTGTTGTTTATACTTCGTCGATAATATATGCACTTAATGTCTTAGATGAGAGTAAATAGACCATGATAGAGAAAATATACCACAGATTATATGTAAAAATTTTAATATAGTTAATCATGAAGATAATTAACAAATAAAGTGACTTGACCGAAAATATGTGTTTCAAAACTTTATTTGCAACTAGCTGTGCCCGCGGCGTAGCTCGCGAATATAGGTTTTACATACATACATACATATAACCACGCCTCTTTCCCGTAGGGGTAGGCAGAGACCACTTCTTTCCACTTGCTACGATCCTTACATACTTGTTTCGCTTCGTCCACTTTCATTATTCCCTTCATACATGCTCTACGGTTTAGGATACTCTTGACCTGGCCTTACTTAAATAATTTGACGTTTAGGGTAAGAGAATATTAAACGATTTATATCATTACTGTATGAATAATTGGTAACAAAATAAATCGATATGCTCAAAGTCCTAAGTCGTTTATGATAGAGCTTCTGTGTAAACGACGATAGAAGTAGACTTAGCCGGGGCGTACAGAAAAAGGTAACAACATAGAGTTGGCCATGTGCAAAACAATCAGTACTGAGGTCCACTTCTGCAACGCGTAAAGTTTGACCTTGCGCTTTATTTACGATCGTCGCATAGCACACGCTGAGTGGGAAACACGCTTAAAATAGGGATATTCGATGATCATCGATGTTAAAAATTAAAACTTCGATGTTTTAACATCGAAACATCGACGTCAATGAACCCATAATCGATAATTGGGAACCTGCAAAGAATACGAACTCGCGAAATCAATATCAACTAAATCTTGCATCTGCTCTGAATATTAAAAATTTTGAATTCCTGAACGCATCGTTAACCTAAAAAAATGTCATTATGGTGTGTCAAACTTAATTGTCAAGTGTCACCTGTAATGTCACAATGGTCACTGCTTTCGCTTTATTTTGTAGTGTCGTTGTCGGTTGTCGCATAATAACTATTCTACGTAAATTGATATTCAAGTTAATTGTTACTTTTCCCTTGCTGTGTATACCCACATAATTTTGAAACAATGTGTAAGTATCTACATATACAAAAACCATCGATAATGGTCAACATCGATGGTTTGAGTAGCCTAAACATCGAACATCGATTTTGAGCTATCGATGCCAACATCGATGTCATCATAGATGTTATTATTGTGTTTAAAACTGAAAGGAAAGTTATTTGGTATTAGAGGGATTCTGGGTATAAAATAGGCTTGCGTAAAAAATATCGATAATAAAAATATCGATATATATCGTCGATACTTTAAATCGCGATATATCGACATCTATTTTTGAGTATCGAATTCGTATCAATTTCGATATATTTTAAAATGTTGTATCGTTTTTTTCGTCATCCAACCGTCAGTTGATAAAATTTTGGACCTTATCTTTACATCATTCAAATGATGACGATACATCGATAATCGACATATCGATATTTATCACGCGATATATATCGATGCTGTTTATAAATACAGATTCGAATTCGATATATTTTTCCCTTTGCCCATCCCTAGTATAAAACAATATCACGACATTTATTGCAATTTTGCTACTTTTAGTCGAGTTTTGTTGAATATCTTCGGCATACGTCTCTTTTTTCTGGATTTTGTTCCTGATGATGTTTGCGCTTTGTGTTGTTAGCCTACACGGCTCTTACAGGCTTAGAGCTTCGTCGGACTGAAGAATGTAAATTTTCTCAGTGAGTCAATATGATTCACCTGCGAAAAATCTTAACACCGCAATTCAGAAAAGGTTGTAATTTGTACAACGCCATCTATTACGTTCTTTGTGAGAAAACACCCTTTTTTAATTTAAGGAAAACATATTTTTTTACTGTGTTTTAAGTATAAATACATTATAATAGAACGTTTTTTTACACACGAATCTTTTTATTACAATTTCTGAGATTTTGTGGCGCCATTAAACAAATTCGAACCTACATTTCAAAATAATAATCATAACTTTCGATAGAATTAACCAATTTTAATAAAACAAAGATACCTTGATAATACGCTTTATGGTTTTCTTAAGGATTTCATTGAAAAAAAGATGTTTACTCAAAACGTCATGCGTCTATAAACAAACAGACAGACCGTCAGACAGTACAATTCTAAAAATTATAAAAATGAACTTATTTTAATGATTTCAGTCCCCAATCCCCATAATGATTTTAGTCACAAATTAATATACCTAGTATACAATATTCAGAAACAGACACAACATGTTATTACCATTTTTATTATATGTATAGATTAACAGGAAATATGAAAACTCATCTACATGAAAAAACCACAAACTACCCTTTTATATAACACCGCCATCTATCGATAAATTGTTTAACTATTATATAGATATTTAGATAATAAGGTTTTTGTAATATATTTATTACGTTCTTTTGTTTACTGCGTTAAAGATATAATTATATCATTATAGAACACTATTTTACATCATTTAATTATGATTTCTAATATGGCATTTGTTTAAAATGTACTTGATGACTCAAACAACGCCACCATTGAACAAATTTGTACCTATACTTCATACACATACTTCAGAATATTTATCATAACTTTTGATAGAATGAACTGATTTTAATGAAATAAAGACTAAACGTAACCGGAAGATACACTTTATAATTTCCTTAACAATTCCTATGATATAAATTAGTACTTTATACGTGATACGTTAACAAACAAACAGACAGACAGACAGACAGACAGAAAATTCTAAAAATGGTAAAAATGTATTTAATTGCTTATTTTTAGTACCCCTCAATCCCTTTTATTACAAAAATATAAAATGTACAGACATCTGCTATTTACAGTTTTATTATATGTATAGATTAAAATAACTAAATAACACATTATTATTTTCGATATTAATTTCACTTGACTTAGCATATTGTGTCAATAATTCTAATTAGTAAAATCGACGATACGGTTAAGACAAGCTCGATTTTTATTATAGCTATTATAAAATCCTTTTTATTTTATGTGGTTATCAACAGTGTGAGTAAATGCTTAATAACATCATCATCATTACAGCCCTTCACAAGTCCACTGCTGAACATAGGCCTCCCCCTAGGAATGTCACAAAGCACAGTCCTGAGCCACCTGCATCCATCTACTTCCTGCATGTCTTACCAGGTCACGTTACTCGTATGAGGCTGCCACTCGAGAACCTTTCTTCCCCATCGGTCGTCGGTTCCCCGAGCCACATGGCCGGCCCGTTGCCACTTCAGCTTAATCCGTTGGGCTATGTCGGTCACTCTATTTCTAGTGCAGATATCCTCATTTCTAATTTCATGACGCAGAGAAACCCCGAGCATAGCCCTCTCCATAGCTTGTTGAGCGACCTTGAGCTTCCTCATATGGCCAGCAATGAAGAACCACGTCTCAGTTCCGTAGGTCATCACTGGCAACACGCACTGGCTGTACAGTCTCGTTTTCAAGTTTTGAGGTATACCTGACGAAAAGATATGTCGTAATTTCCCGAACGCTGCACAGCCGAGTTGAATCCGTCGATTGACCTCTCGGTCGAGGTTGGACTTACCTAGTCGGACTATTTGTCCCAGGTAAACATACTCCTCAACAACTTCGAGCTTAGTCCTCCCAACAACTATGGGCTTAGGTGTGACATGGACGTTATACATGATCTTTGTTTTGTTCATGTTCAGACAGAGACTAAATGCTTTAATTGACTTATTAGGGACGATCCTAACGTACTTACCTTGCTTGTATCACATCCCTATACCTATGCATACATGTTCGTCGATTAAGGATACTCTTAATTTGGTCCCCCTTCAATATTACTGCCAATTTATCCTTTGTCGAACTCAGTTTTGTGAATTGCCATACGGGCCTTTTGATACATACCGATATTCCACAATAGAGTGAAGAGCCCCATTTATTCTTTGTCGTGCGTGTTCTTTCTTCGTTTTATATCCTTATCATGTGTATCTCTGCAAAATACGATGGTTGCGCCTAAATAAAAGTGCTCAACAACTTCCCTTCTATTCTTATTTCACATAGCGTTTTAGTTAGTTCTCTTTCAAAAACCATCACTTTCATCTTACTTGCGTTGACTTTCATTCCCCTTGCTTTTAATGATATATTCATTACAGTAACCATCATTTGCATCTCTCTCGCCGACTACGCAAATATGAGTAGATATCGGTGTACAACAGGCATTTATTTGATGTCTGATTTACCCAACTTACCAATGCTTAACACATATTTTTTAACATTCAACTTGTTTCCAACCAACTGTCCATAAACCGATTGAACAGCTATAGCGAAGTTATAACTAACACATTTATGAATGCCAAACCAATCTCCTTGGAGGCCTTATAAAGAAATGTTTATTATTGTATACCAGCACTCAACTTAAACGAGACCAACGTTTACCATAAAGCAACCCTGTCCACTCTACTATCATAAGGAAAATTCACTGGAAAAAACAAGCCTAAAAATGCACAGAAAACTTTTTGGTTTTTAGTCAATAACTTTTCCGTGATGAGGCTGAACAAATAATTACATTTAATACATAAATTTATTACATACACGTCATATTCCTTCATTGATTATAAATATTAACAGAGGCTATATATCATTTTGATTGGACTGAAGTTTTTGACAAACATATATGTGTATAAAAACATACTTTGATAATTCACTTCAGCATAATACGACCCATATTGTTTTGAAAATTACTAACATTATAATAAAGTCTATTATGCAGTACAAAACTGTTTAGGTGATGAACAACATGGGTTTCCTCGAAAGCGTTCAACTACTTCTAATCTCATTTCAGCTAATGAGTTCATCACTAAAGGCATGGAGCAGCGTGCACAGGTAGACGCAATTTACACAGATTACAGCAAGTGTTTTGATCGTATTAATCATCGTGTTCTTTTACAAAAGCTTTTAGCTTCGGGAATAAACAGTGACTTGCATAGATAGTTTTGTTCGTATATAGAGAATCGGACACAGGCTGTGGTTGTGCGTGGTTACATGTCTGGTTGATGCTCAATCCCATCTAGTGTTCCTCAGGGTTCATTACTCGGCCCCCTCTTATTCGCAATATTCATTGCCGATATTAAGTAATGTTTTAATAATTCTCTCATACTACTTTACGCCGATGACATGAAAATTCTTAAAACTATTCATAATCTAACCGATGTTAAACAACTTCAAAAAGACCTAAACAGGTTTTCTGATTACTGTAAACTCAATAAGCTTCAATTGAATATCTCCAAATGTTCTCATATAACATTCACACGACAAAGATCTAGTATTGGGTTCGGTTATACTCCTCGTAATCAGACTATCAGCAAGGTAAATCATATTCATGATCTCGGCGTAATACATGATAGTAAATTTGTATTCGACAAACACATTGAATATATTGTCAACAAAGCATCCAAGGCTCTTGGTTTCATTTTAAGAACTACAGCCTGCTTCCGCTCTCTTAAAGCTATTAAGATTTTGTATTGCTCATATGTGCGAAACCATTTAGAATATGCGTCCCAAGTATGGAACCCACAATATAAAGTTTAGATATCTCGTATAGAAAGAATACAGAAAAAAATTCTGAGATACCTCGAGTTCAAGGCACAAAAAAATTCAGCCAATAATCTAGAAACATGGAATGGAATATACACGTAAAGACAATGATATTTGTTTCTTAGTTAATATTGTAAATGGATCTATTGATTCTCCTGAGCTACTTACACACATAATGATTCGAAGCGATTTAATGAGATTTAGGCAGCGACCCTTGCTATATATACACCTCTTGCTTCAACGAATTATAGAAAAAATTCCTTCTTTCTGCGTAGCGCAATGGAATTTAACAAACTTTCATCTGTAATAGATATTGACATATTTTCTACTAGTTCGAAATCTCTAAAAAAAGAGATAAACAGTGAATTTTTCACTCACAGCCGCGACTAGCATGACTTAAGTTACGCAAGCTCCTTGGTTTCACGGCTAGTTATATTATGCGGTTTTTTTCTTGTTATTGTTTTTGCCTATTTTTATTTGTTTTGTTTTTTGTTGTGAGTAGTTTAACTAATCCCTGGAGTATTTTAAATTTGTATAAAGTTGGATGAAAGTAATATGTGGAGGCTTGTAATTAGCAATTCTTATCAACATTTTGTAACTTTACGAAAATATTAGTCTGTAAGCCTTCCTAAATTGAATAAATAAAATAAAAATAAAACATCATAATGTATTTTTAAATAGAGTACCTGCTTTTTAAATGATATTAAAAAAATAAGAAATTATCATGTGCGAATATACGAGAAAGGAAGACAAAAATAAAGATTTTTAATTTAACTGCCATAAATGAACGTTGACATATAATATAAGAGAATAAACCTAGCAAGCTAACAGCATAGCAAAGTGGCGAAGCAATCAGCTTTGTAGCGGTTTCTAACGGAAAAAAAATCAAAATAGGAGGTTCAGATACCTGGGTGATCAGTAATCGATTGCTGAAAACAGAATTTGAAAATTCGAAACCGTTCTCGAGATAATCGTGGGACAGACGGACAGACGGACGGACAGACGGACAGACGGACAGACAGACAGACGGACAGACATTGTGAAATCAATAAGTGACTTCGCAAGCTTCGCCACTTAATAATGAAGCTTAATTTTAATTTTAACTTTACCCTATACATAATATGTTAATTCTCCTTATCGATACAAACTGTACAGCACTATAATGTGTGTGATATCGGCAGCTCTGGTACATTTATTTTATCGATGTGGTAGCACGTGCGGTTTCTAAGCTTTCATTAACAGCTGCTTGCCGGATACGTACTTGACCGGGGTTATGTCACTATTTATATTCAGAGTCTGGAAAGTAAGACATTGGTAAAACAATCTATTACGTTTAAATTAAAAGTATTCACACTCAATGACACAACATAGAGCTTCAGCGCAAAGACGTAAATGTACCGTTTGACACTGTCTTCTGTTTCTATCTTCTAACATTCCTCTCAAGCTCATCATACTCAAGGCAAGAGATATTCACTGGATTCTCTTGTCGATATCAGTCATCGAATTTGATATTTATCGAAGGCTTACGTCATCAAGGTCAATTGTTATTTTGAGTTAGCTAATTACCTGCAATACCGACGTAGGTAGTTGAAGCAAAGAAGTGTGCTCATAAAAACTTACATTATACCAATATGGTTGTGTAATCGATACCAATTAATAGGTCACTATTTTACGTTCTAACTTTTAAAGTTATATTACAATATTTATCATCTACACTAAGTGAAACTATTAAGTCATTTACCGGTATTTTCATACAATTTCTATACATAAAATATCGTTTTGAGAAATTAATTCATTAGATGTAAGTATTTCAATTGAGTGTCTACTACCTTATCTATAAATCTATACATTTATACAAATAAATAAACCTAGCAAGCTAACAGCATAGCAAAGTGGCGAAGCAATCAGCTTTGTAGCGGTTTCTAACGGTTGCCGTTGAGCAATCAGTTTCAAAATAGGAGGTTCAGATGCCTGGGTGATGGGTGATCAGTAATCGATTGCTGAAAACAGAATTTGAAAATTCGAAACCGTTCTCGAGATAATCGTGGGACAGACGGACAGACGGACGGACAGACGGACAGACATCGTGTAATCAATAAGTGACTTCGCAAGCTTCGCCACTTAATAAGTGACGTCGCAAGCTTCGCCACTTAATAAAATTGTGTGTTTGTAATGTCAAAATTATAGCTTTTTACTAAATGCATTGAAAGTGTATACGGTACAAATAACAAAAATACAATTTTTAAAGTTCTTGTCTGTCTGTCAGTCTGTCTGTTTGTTACGGCTAATCTCTGAAACGGCTGGACCGATTTTGACGGGATTTTCACTGGCAGATAGCTGATGTCACAAGGAGTAACTTAGGCTACTTTTATTTTAGAAAAAGAATTATGGTTATGCGCAAAAAAATTAAAACCCCAAATAACACGGGGGCGAAGTCGCGGGGAACAGCTAGTCTAATATAAAATTGAAGTGTCTGTCTGTAACATCGAAGTAACTGCCTTTTATTGAGCTTAGGGGTTATTTACACGTTATGAAGACATAAATAACCATTTCTATTTATTTGTCTGTCTGTCTTTGTGTACGGGCTGATCTTCGTAATGGCTGAACCGATTGTGACGAAACTCCATGAACGCATAGAGAGGAATGACAGGAGTGATCTGGTATTTTATCAAATAAAACATGGAGTATTTTGTGATATCGAAAAACTAAATAAATAAACTATTGTATTTAATAAAATATAGTAAATTAATAAAAAAAAACTTAAAAATCGTAATCGAAAAAATAAAAAATAAGTTAAATGGTAAATGATTTATATTGACCTCATAAACTTCATGAGACTTAAATAAATTCGAACAAAACTTTTTTTGGTTTTGCAATTTTACACAAAAAAGGTCCTTTCATCTATCTCTTGAAGTTTTGATGCAAGATCGGTTTTTAACATTTTTACTTCAACACTATTTTACTACAAAATGAATAACATGGTTGTTAACAAGTGGTAAAATTAAAAATGTTGTACAACCGACTTCAATATAAATATAATTTATTGTTAATTTTTTTAAAACCGCTTGACCAATTTCGATGAAATTTAAATGGAACCTGGAAAGTATACCCCTTGAAATATAAAAATAATTTTCTAAATCGGTTCAGGCTTCTTCGAGTAATCGGTGAACATACATAAAAAAGCAAAGATTTCGACGAACATTCACCTTTTTGAAGTCGGTTGAAAAATTGGACTGCATTGCGTAAAATTATTAGATCTTCAACCTTTATTATTAAATTAATTCGCATTTAATGCATAAAACATATTTAGTTATGTATATTTTATTTATTATAAAGTAATTGCATTCGTAAGAAACGGTAATCTGCATCTACTTCAATTACCTGCGTAAGCATATTACAGTTTTTAAGGAAAACGGTTACATATTACTGTTTCGTTAAGTATTTTTCGAACTGTAGGGTCAGCGAGAAGATTAGCTTTAATTTAATGGCACTTAGGGAATCATTCTTTGACCAAACATTAACACAACATTATCGCAGCAAATCAAAGTGTTAGAATTGGTCTGCAGTTTTTAATGTTTCAGATCTACGCGGACAAAGTTGCGGGTATAAGGGGACTAAGTACGATATTTTTTAAGTCTGAATAAAATGATCAAATGGTCTTTGATAGATAAATTAAACAGATTTAACTGTAATACTAAGGTAATAAATAACAATACTTATTTGGAATATTTGTGCTAATAATTATTATAAACTTTACGATTAAATAACCCGCAAGTAGTCCGGGCGGTCTCGAAAAGTTCAGTTGTTTGAACGCCGGCAAAATACCTATTTTATATTTATCTCGACTGCAATCTCGTAATAAAAGTGACGTTGATAGATATGTTGATCAACTGGTCGGTCGCTGACATTGAATAGACTGTGGAGTCATCGTGAGTTTCACGATTTTTCAATCCCATGGAAATCTCTTTTGATAAATTCGCCGGACGATTTCGATGCATTAGTCGGCAGTCTGCGCTCGAAATCTGTACCTAGAAGGATTAGCTACAGGAATGAACGCAACAATCAATCTCTGTAGCGATTATGCTGTCTGCCAACTCTGATTCTACATTGAAATAGTTGTTAAATATATTTTTATGATGTTATATCGTTGGTGCGACTCGTGTTTTAGTGCAATAGCGTATATTACAAGTAAGTATTATGGAATGAGTTTGGTAACACTTGATAGAATCACATACGTGCGACTATCCCTTGAAGAAATGGCGTAACTTTCTTGACTTTCAAAAAGTGCTTTGTAAACGTCAATTTTGAATAAAAAATATTTTGACTTTTACTATTACTGAATCGGCACAATGTAACCCTACGTTATGGGTTTTCTAACACGCACTTGGCCAATTTTCACATTACATTTCTCATAAATAATATTGCTTGAAGTAAACTCTACAAAGGTTTTCAGTGTAAATTAGCGGCCATCTACCTTCTTCTAAGCTTTAAACTAAACGACATATACTATTAATTGCCAGCTTTAAACCTGGCAAATCCTAGGCTAATTCCGTATAAATTAGCGTCATAGGGGGAGGATCCGCAGGGGATCAGTCTACTGCGATTAATTCCACTGCACACAGACCCTATGGTTACTTTAATAAAGAATCAAAGGCAACATTAAATTATAAAGTTGAAATTTGTAATAAGTTGCAATATTAAATTATAAAGTTGAAATTTGTAGAACGCTTTACATAATCTATACAAATAAATAAAGTTGAAGTCTGTAATATCTAAATAACTTATTGAAGTTATTGGGGGGAGGGGGGGGGGGGTGTTATTTGGATGCCATTAAAACATGAATCACCCTTATTTTTTTTTGTCTGCCTGTCCCGGTATCTGAACGAACTTCACTTCCACTCCCATTACTTTATTTTGGCAATAAATAGTCTAGAAATATTATGTAAATATTAAACAAACCTATTTAAATTGTGGTTCATCACCATATTTTCTTTGGCACCGTTGGTAACGCTGAATCCTGTAACAAATAAAACAAAATTGTGAGTATTAAAATAAAGTATGTATGTATTTTAACTTATAATACGTTCCACCTATCTATTCATCCATCCATCGATGACGTCGTATCATTATCTACCAATCGCAGTTTTTTTTTAAATAATTGTGTTGTTTTTAAGAAGATGCTGCTGCCTATACAGTGTTTTAGTTTCCCCGCAGAATAAATACTCTATAGCCTCTTACGACACCCATGCGATAGCTGCAAGATTCAATTGTTTTGGTTTTTGTCCTAAATAACGTAGTAATCCTACTAACCATAATAACTACAGCTACATTATTTAAAATTATAAGTTGTGAATTTAGTAGGATATTTACTTCTAAAACTTTCTCTTTTAACAGTGGCAAATCATTTCATGAATGGGCGACAGTAGGAATTTATAAAAGTAGGCGAAGGTTATACGAGCTTTATGATGAAAGATCATATAATAGTAGTGTTATATTTAGAGATTATGTAAAAACATATTCTAAAATATTTAAAAAAGTGTGCTCCACTGTTAAGGCTTTACATTTAAGCAACAAAATTAAAACTGCATCCGACAAAATTAAAATGACCTGGAGAATAATAAATAGTGAAACGGGCAAGGTCAAACCGCTCAACTCGGATTTTCAATTGAATATTAACAATAATTTAACGCGATCTGATCAAGAAGTTGCTATGGCTTTTGAGAAACATTTTACTGATGTTCCTTTTTTGACAACAAAATCATTAAATTCTTCTCCTACTGTCGCCGAATCATTGCTCAAACAAAATGTAAAGGCTTGTTCTAATACTTTTAAATTCCATAGAGTACTGCCAAAAGATATCGTTAAATAATTTAAAGCTATTGATGTTAAGAAAACGGCAGATTTATGGGGGATTTCCGTTAAAGTTATTTTATCTATAATAGATATATTAGCACCTTATCTAGCCACTATATTTAATATAAGCGTCGAATCTGGTGTGTTTCCTGATTTAATGAAACATAGTAAAGTCATACCTATATTTAAATCTGGTAGTACAATAGACCCCGCCAATTTTAGACCAATTTCTGTACTACCAACATTAAGTAAAATTTTTGAAAAAATTATTTTAGATCAGATGTTAAGTTTCTTTAATATTAATAAATTGCTACATAAAAATCAATTCGGTTTACAAGGGGTCGCTCGACAACTGACGCTGGAGTTGAGCTTATTAAACATATTTTTTGTGCATGGGAGAACTCAGAGGATGCTTTGGGTATATTTTGTGACCTTTCCAAGGCCTTCGACTGTGTTCACCATGAGACATTAATCAGGAAGCTACAGTACTATGGTGTCAAGAACACAGCGCTTAAGCTTATTATTTCATATTTAAGTAATAGAAAGCAGAAGGTTATTATCAATGGTAAAAGTTCTTCCGGGTCACCTGTACTAATGGGTGTTCCTCAGGGCTCGATTCTCGGCCCATTCCTGTTTCTGGTGTATATTAATGACTTACCTCACCTTGTAGGGGATAGACATGATATAGTATTATTTGCTGATGATACTTCCTTGATTTTTAAACTTAAACGTCAATCATTTAAATGTAACGAAGTGAATAATGCTATATCAAAATTAGTGCATTGGTTTAACGTTAATAATCTGCATTTGAACGGAAATAAAACTAATTGTGTTAAATTTACAACAACGAATGTTAAAAATCTGAATACCAATGTGTTTTTAAATGGGGAGGAATTGTACCCTGTTGTATCCACTGTTTTTCTTGGCATCACTCTTGACGCAAAGCTTCAGTGGGGCCCCCATATATCCAAATTAGCAAGCAGACTAAGTTCTGCAGCCTATGCTGTAAAAAAGATTAGAGGTCTCACTAGTGTCGAGACAGCTAGATTAGTTTATTTTAGTTATTTCCATAGCATAATGTCTTATGGGATTTTGCTATGGGGAAATGCGGCTGATTCAGAAACTATTTTTGTTTTACAGAAGAGGGCCATTAGAGCTATTTACAATCTAAAACCGAGAGAGTCTCTTAGAGATAAATTTAAAGAAATTAATATATTAACTTTGGCCTCTCAGTATATTTACGAAAATTTAATGTATGTTCACAAAAACAAAGATAGTTTTAGTAAAAAAAGTGATATACATTCTGTAAACACTAGGAACAAACACAAGCTAGTGATGCAAGTTTCTCGACTCCACAGAGTCAGTAATTCATTCTTGGGGCAATGTATACGCTATTACAACAAGGTCCCGGAAAGTGTACAGGTTCTCTCTATTACCAAGTTTAAATGTTTTATTAAGCTGAAACTGTATAAAAAGGGTTATTATAGTATAAATGAATACATGGTTGATAATAACCCCTGGGAATGAGGTGGTCGCTTCCAAGCAGTTTCTAAAATAAATTTTGTAAATAGTTCGTAATCATTTATATTGTAAAATTTATTTAAAAAAAAATGTCGCGCTGGGTTTCTTGCTGGTTCTTCCCAGGACAGAGGGTATTTTTTCGAACCAGTGGTAAAGTAAAAAAGACTTTCAATAAGAATTACACATGTAATGTATATTGAATAAAAATTATTCTATTCTATTCTATTCTAACTGTGGGTCAATACTTTGCTAGAAAATACATAGACGATTATATTTGAAAAATGTATTTCTCAGGAAACGTTTTATTTATCAAGACAACAGTTTTCATCAGAGCTATATAAATTATATGCTTTCTTTTATTTTATAGTAGGTTTTTGATATTTGCCCTACCCTGGTCCAACCATATACCCTGCTACAACCATAATATAGCTGCAGAGTGGCTCTACCACGTTAAAAAAAAATCGATCGTTACATAAGATAGAAAAGGATTAAAGTGTATTGCTTGCTAGTTAGCATCGCGTTTGTCTTTCTGTTATTATCACTCCGTAATGTAAATTTTGAACCTACCTCGTTTGAAAACCGGAAAAGTGAAAGGTCTCAACTCGTCATTAAGTTTTCGGATTTGGTTCTGTCACAGAATAAATAATAGTGTTTAAGTATCAGAACCGCAAAACACCGGTTCTTTATTGGAGGCTTTTGGACCTTTTCGTAATCTTGTGTCAGTTTGTAGGCATTGTTATTTAATTATTATTAATCAGTGCTTGACTATGATTTCTTCTGACGGTGAGAAATAGTCCAAAATGGTAATGTACACTGTCTTAGCTTTTTTTATTAAAAATGTGCTCACTCTTCACCTTCATCTGGCCCAAGGGAAAATATGAGGTCTACGATGGAGCGAGTTCGTCCAAGAGAATACTGTCAACAAGCACTTTGAAAAGGTTAAGGTTATAAGCTCTCGGAAAAACAGACGCAGGCAGGACATTCTACTCCTTGGCTATGCGCACATACATGGTAGAGCCATGCTGCAGCTATATTAACAGTATACTTGTAGCACGAATAGGTCGACTCTACCGGAGAATGACCACGCTCACACAGAATACCAGCGTAAAATAGCAGCTTAACGCTGCTGTGTTTCGTATGGTGAGTGTAGAAAACCGGAAGACCCTTTTCACTGGAAAAGAGGCATTCCATCTTAGTCCTGACGGCTGACAACAAATCTGCATTTGGATTTGCAAACGAGGATAAATGTTGTCTATGAGCCATAGTAATAACTTACCACCAGGTGAACTGTGTGCCCGTTTCTCACCTTTATTCTATAAAACTAAAAAAAATATCAAAGATGACTTATATAGCTCTTAGTGTGAATATTCGGAATGTCAACCAAGTATGGATGGTAAGCTGCAGTACGTCTGGTATTCCGAAAAGAGAATGGAGATGGCAGTATGAGTTTATGAAGCTCATAGACACACTCTCCGAAGTACAATTTATACGAGTAGCTTAACAAACCTATTGCTGTTCGTGGCTTGAAAGCATCAACATTGTAATCGTATGGGAAGACAGATGCTGGTAACCAGTACCAGTTAGATAAACTGATGGTATCGTCAAAACTACCGGACCATTTTTTATTTTAACTAATTATTTAAATATAACCTTGAGATTTTTATTTCATTATAATAACATACAAAATTACTATATGACGTCTCATCTGTACGACTATATAAATTATACGAAGCTTCTGACAGAACAATGGACCTCATTTAAAAAAAAAACGATTGGTGCTATGGGAATTACGTATTCTTTTATAATAGATCTTTTAATTTTTTACATCCTATCAGAAGTCCACCGTGCACAGGGCTCTCCTATAGATTGCTTCAACATTTGCCATAGTTGTCTTGGCAATGTTGAAAAGCAGTTGCCAACCCGTCTGCCGAGACTGGCAGACGGGTTGACAACTACAGTTTTTATTATTTTTAAATTGCTATCAGAAAGTTACTGCTGAACATCTCCTATTTAATAATCTTTTAAATATTATGTTATCCTACCATATTCTACCAAGAATTTGTCTTTTTTTTTTATAGGAATAGTGTGACAAACGAGCACACAGTCCACCTGATGGTAAGTGGTTACTGCGGCCCATAGACATCTACATTTATCCTCTATTACAATTCAAAATGTAGATGCGTTGTCACCCGTGAGGACTAAGATGGAATGCCTCATTTCCAGTAAAAAGGGCCTCCGGCCACCTGCACTCACCAAGCGAAACGCAGAGGTGAACCTCTACTTCACGCTGGTTTTCTGTGAGGTCGTGGTACCACCCCGGTTCGAGCCGGCCCATCCGTGCGACAGCAAACGCTGCCGCGTGGCTCTACCACTGTTAAAATTGTCTTATTAATCAGTTCATACATATTTAGTTAAAATATTTTATTTTATAAAAATAATTTGGTTGTCTGGAAGAGATTGCTATGTAGCAATAAGACCGCCCTTTGTATTTCCCTCAATAGTTGTTTATTTTTTATTTTTGATATTTTTAATTTTCATCTTTTCTTGGTGTACAATAAAGAGTATTGTATTGTATTGTAATTTAATGTAAAAATACTTAATGTTTAATTTTTGTAACGCCTATTAAAGTTATTATTTGTGATTTATATTAAGACCTAATTGTACACTTAGTGAGCATATTATAAATACTTGAATACTTAATTTACTTCTGTCGCCTCTTGCGATACCCATGGAGTGATGATGCAGGACGGAGCACCAAAATGTCTCACTAATGTGTCTGATGTGCGATAGCCAATCCACGTGCCTGTCGTAGTGATTACGGCTCACACTGACATTTAGTCCAGGAGTACTGGTATTCAGTAATACCCCGGTCGAGCCGACCCATTCGTACTGCACGTAGATATGGGTACGTCGCGAATGAACCACAAAAATATCTTGAACTTTTATTATTCTAATAAATTAATAAATTAAAAATACTAGTAACTCTCTAAAATTACTAATAATAACTAAGTACTACTACTTTATAACTAATTGGTACTCCCGATAACCACTCCCAGTTGGCTTAAAATGCTTGTGTTTGTAGTTCATGAGAGCAGTCGAGTGACGGATTCCAATCTACGAATTTTGTAAGTAGGAACGCATCCATAACCATTAGGCTACTTTAGTTAGATTCACAGACCGTACGAAACTAAGAACTAACTACGAACTACGCGTTTTGGCGCTCAAGCTCAAGAAATAGACGAAACTTAACGGTGGTAGAGCCACCTGGCAGTTTTTGCTTTTGCACGTATGGGCCGGCTCGGGCCGGGTTGGTACCACGACCTCACAGAATACCGGCGTGAAGTAGAAGCTCTGCTACTGTGTTTCGTCTGGTGAGTGCACAGGTGGCCGGAGGCCCAATCCCCCTCATCAACATGGTGGCGGAATTATTTCAAAGACTACCCCAGGAGGGTACCAGCACCCCTGGAGTATCCCTCGCTGAGCATCCACGGCCATGTTATTCCAATCCTGAGCGTGGGTGCTCAGGCTGTCCCGCGTATTCTGGGGGGCAAAATTCCGCTCAAAAACATAACTGCTCGGGGCAAACTGAGCAAGAATACCAAGGCGACCCCTGCCACGCTATCCGTGAATTTCTGCAACATCAGGGGAGTTCACTCGAACCTAAACGCCGTCTCGAGACGGCGAAGACGGCCTTACTCTTTTTGACCGAGACGCAGGTGTCCTCTCCGACTGATACTTCGTATCTCTCCTACCCGGGGTACAAATTGGAGCACTCCTTTGTGCCTCGGGCTGGAGTTTGCGTATAGGTCATAGAGGAGATCTGTTTTCGACGCCTCGGCAGTCTTCGGTTAGTTCGGTTCGGTTCGGTTCGGTTAGTCAGTAAGGTTCGGACCTGTCCATCCTTTGGCTGCGCGTAGACAGCGACGACCATCCGCGCGTCTATGGTTGCCTCTATAGGTCCCACAGCGGTAATTCCGAAATAGACCGACTCATTGACCACGTCCAAATGGCTATACAGATTCCTTGCTGCCACAGGGAGGGACAACAACGCAGAGATCGTGATCCTTAGCGATTTTAACGCCCACCACGCTGAATGGCTCGGTTCACGTTTAACCGATCATGCGGGGAGATCTGTTTATGACTTTACCTTGGCATATGGTCTGACACAACTGGTTACTTCGCCTACGCGGATTCCAGATGTGGAGGATCGTACACCTTCCTTGTTGGACTTTCTGCTGACCTCTCATCCAGACGGATATCAGGTTTCCATCGATGCCCCTCTCGACTCTTCGGATCACTGTCTGATCCGGAGTGTGGTGCCACTCATGCTCCCCTCGCGGTTGCGTTCTGCAGTTTGCCGCCGTGTTTGGCATTACAGGTGGGCGGATTGGGATGGAATACGGTCTTTCTTTGCATACTACCCATGGGGGGTTTGATTCTCGCCGGATGATCCCAGAGCTGTTGCTGACTCTGTCACTGATGTGGTGCTACAGGGAATGGAACTATTTATTCCATCATCTGTGGTACCCATCGGAGGCAGATCTCAGTCTTGGTTTGGTCGCTTCTGTAAGACTGCATTACGCAGTAAGCAGGAGTGTTATCAAGCCTGGGCTGCGGCTTCGGCGATTCGGGATGTAAACACCAGCATTGTTAAAAAGAAGTATAACTTTGCCTTTAGGTCCTTCAAAAGAGTTATTGCTAAGGCAAAGTCAGAGCACATAGGCAGAATTGGCGAGAAACTAGGTCGCCTTCCTTCAGGAACCCGTGCATTCTGGTCTCTCGCCAAGGCTGTCCAAGGGAATTTCTGTAAGCCATCACTACCATCACTGCACAGGGAGGACGACTCACTGGCCCAATCCGCAAAAGAGAAAGCCGACCTTTTAGGCTCCCTTTTTGCGTCCAACTCGACTCTTGATGACGGGGGGAAAACACCACCGACCATACAGCGGTGTGAGTCTTCCATGCCGGATGTGCGGTTCTCACAGCGCTCGGTTCGCAAATCACTCCTCTCCCTGGACATCCACAAGTCGAGGGGGCCTGACGGAATCCCCCCAATTGTGCTGAGGAGGTGTGCTCCGGATTTGGCAGCGGTCCTAAAGCGTCTTTTCCGGTACTCCTACTCCCTAGGCGTAGTCCCGAAATTATGGAAGACAGCTTTTGTCCACCCAATCCCTAAAAAAGGCGACCGCTCAGACCCGTCCAACTACAGACCTATCGCCATCACCTCCTTGTTCTCCAAAATAATGGAATCCATTATTAACTGCCAGCTCATGCGGTACCTTGAGTATCACCAGCTGATTAGTGACCGTTTTCGTCAGGGTTGATCAGCTAGTGATCTTCTGGTCTACGTGACTCATAGATGGGCGGAGGCAGTAGAGTCCAAGGCGGAGGCGTTGGCCGTTAGTTTGGACATTGTGAAGGCCTTCGATCGAGTTTGGCATAAAGCGCTTCTTTCGAAGCTCCCTTCCTATAGGAAAATTCCTTGCAAATCGGAGCATCAAGGTAGTTGTAGACGGTGCATGCTCCGACTACAAGCCTATTAACGCTGGTGTCCCACAAGGCTGCGTGCTATCACCAACGCTGTTTTTTCTGCATATCAATGACATGTTGCTAACCGGTAACATTCATTGCTATGCGGATGACAGCACTGGTGATGCTCTATGCACCGGCCGTGCCAATATTTCTCGGGAAAACGTCGCCGAGTACCGGAACAAACTTGTGTCTGAAGTCTTGTCTTTGCTGAACAAAGTGTCGGATTGGGGGCGGCTAAATCTAGTCCAGTTTAATCCTCAGAAGAACTCAGAAGATCCGCAAACTTGTACGCGTTTACCGCTAAAAAGAACCCCTTTGTCGTGTCTCCTCAGTTTTAAGGCACTCCCCTTGTTGCCTCAGCCAGTATCGGAATCCTCGGAATCGACATATCGAGTGACGTACAGTTTTGTGGTCACTTGGAAGAGAAGGCCAAATTGGCCACTAAAAAGCTTGGCGTGCTCAGCAGCGCGGGACAGTATTTCATGCCGACACACCGCCTGCAACTTTACAAGGCGCAGGTTCGGCCTCACATGGAATACTGTTTCGATCTCTGGGCAGGGGCTCCCCAGTGCCAGCTCCTTCCACTTGACCGCATCCAGCGCAGAGCGGCTCGAATCGTCGACGACCGAGTCCTTTCCGATCGGCTCGATTCATTGACACTGCGAAGAGATTTCGCATCCCTTTGCATTTTCTTTCGCGTCTACCATGGGGAATGCTCTGAGGAATTGTTCGGATTAATCCCAGCTGCCAAATTTCACGAACGCACATCGCGACAGAACTCCCGATACCACCCACACTATCTGGACGATTGGCGGTCCACCACTGTGCGATATAGAAGATGTTTTCTTCCACGCATAACTTCCTTGTGGAATCTATTACCATCAGCGATTTTTCCGGACCGATACGACTTAGGGACCTTCAAGAAAGGAGCCTACTCCTTTTTAAAAGGCCGGCAACGCACTTGCGATTCCCCTGGTTGCAGTTGTTCATGGGTGGCGGTAGTCACTTACCATCAGGTGAGCCGCATGCTCGTTTGTCCCCTCTCCTATAAAAAAAAAAACAAGTGAACTAGATGAGCGAACTAATTCGCGCCCTTACAAATATTAAGATCGAACCGGTCACAGAGCTGTTTATCACATCACTACTCTGCAGCACGATTGCATAAACTTGGATATTGATTCAAAATTCCGTGTATTAATAATATACGCCAAAATAACTTCCCACAATCATAGTGTAAATAATTTGTTTTTATCTTCAATGGATACTAAACGCACGGCTGAGATGCAAATGGACAGGATGTCTATTATGAATAATGTGCAGCGGATGTTGCGGAGCGTCTTTGTCGGTCGCCAAGTGACCATGAACACCGCACAGACGTTAGGGGTCACTTTACTTTCTAACAACCTGATTATTTAAACAAATGTCTCAAAATCTAATCTAGACGACTACTTTGCCTTTTTAAGTAAAAAAAAAACATCAAGACATCTGTATCTTTACTGATAGAGATGTGTGTGTATTGGCACTTGGCAGCATTAAAATAAGTGCATCGTCTAATAGTTTTAGAAGTAATAGTGTTAAAAAGGTGAATAATTTACCCTTTCTAATGGCTCAGAATATGAGTTTTTTAAAGATTAATTACTAGTACGCTATATTACATGAGTAATAACCCCGTTAAGCAACCCAAGTAAGGTAAGAGTGGTTTATGACAGTAGTCGAACGACGGATTCGAACTCACGACTTTGCAGTTCCCATCCCTGGCTATAAGCCTACTGTTCCTTAGGTATTAGTATACGTCTTGTCTTTTTTTTTCTGAAGGCAATTGATTACAATCCCACCTAGTAATGAAGGCCCTAGATGGAAAATCTCACTATCTTAGCCTAACAAAAGCCGATTCTATCGTTGTATGTATTGTAAGTTACTTTTTTATTTTACGTTTTTGTTTTCTTTTTTATAAAAGTAAGGATCACAAATGATTACACAGTCCACCTGACGTCAAGCGCATCCTATAGCCCATAGACACATACTTCTATCCCCAATTAAGAATCATGATCCAGATGCCTTGTCACCCTTGACAACTAAAATGAAATTCCTGGCTACCTGTTAAACCCTTTTCGGTTTTTGTCACTCACCACAGTAGTGTGATACTTCTATCGTAGTTTAGCCGTGTTTTCTGTGATAGTGTGGTCCTTCTTAGGTCGAGCTTACCTGCTTACTATGTTAAACAAAAAACTTGAAACTGAGACTGTACAACCAGTGCGTGTTGCCAGTGATGGATCGGGAAGTAAAATAATTAAAAATAAGTTAAATAAATCCGTTAAATATTAGTAGTTTTTTTTTTAAGAACTTTACCCCCACACTAGGATTTTCTCCTGTATCGTGGAGGCAGTTTACAAACATATATTGCACAAGGACAAACATCCAGACCCGGAACAATTATTTGTAGGCCATATAAATACTTGTTCCGTGCGGGATTCGAACCCGCGGCCCAAGTCATTGCTAAGCCACTACGCTACGGAGCCGTCAATGTCTAGTATTCGTGTTTAATACAAGGAGTCATTATTGTTAGCGAAGGTCAATATACTGTTTTTTTTATAGAATTAGGGTGACAAAAGCGCACGCAGTCCACCTGATAATAAGTGGTTACTGTGGACCCTAGACATCTACATCTATTCTCAATTACGAATCAAATGCAGATGCGTTGTCACCCGTGAGGACTAAGATGGAATGCCTCTTTTGCAGTAAAAAGGGTCTCCGGTTCTCTACACTCACCATATGAAACACAGCAGCGAGCTGCTATTTTACGCTGTTATCTGTGAGAGCGTGGTCCTTCCCCGGTCGAGCCGACACATTCGTGCTGCCATCGTAATATCGCTGCATCATGGCTCTACCACGTTAAAAAAAATACCGGGGTGGTACCTACCCAGACAAAATCCTAGGCAGAAAAAGTCCCACTACCTAGGAATCGACTATTAAAAAGCGAATAAATTTGAATCTAACCATACCAAACTAACACGCATTAAAATAATACTGTCGTTAAAACTTCTCATACAGTGGCGTCTCTTGGCGGTGAGTCTGGAAATGATGTGAGCTATACATATACATATATATGACACATATTTCTAAGTTGTAGGTTGTCTTTTTTATCTTGGGGAAATCCTCATCATCCCTTCGACTGCGGAGGTAATCAAAAAGTTTGGTCGGACTCCTACCGGCTAAAACTCCACAGTGGTATACGAGGGGTACTAGGATCTTCGTTTGGAAAGCAACACAGGGCCCTCTCTCCATTTACTTAATCGGAAGCAAGTCTCGTGAGCAGAACTTGCAACCCCAATGCAACCCCAGTAGCCCCATTTCTGGTACAGGAACACCATCATCAAGGGGAGGGCTGTGACGAACGCTTTGGCGACGTCGTCTTAGAGTGGGATCTGTGCTCTCCGATCCCTCTTAGCAGCCCCCTCCTGGACTATTAAGGACTTACCGAATGCGGCTACGGCCATCCACGCCGAATCCCTGCTTAACATCGCCAACACTACTGCTAGCAGGGTGAGGTTCCGACCGATCCGGCTGACCCTGGTCTTCGCTTCGCGTCCGTTCTTACACAGTTAATCACCGAAGCATCCGTGCCCGGTAATTATCTGCGTAAGTCTCTAAGTGAGTCTTCCTACTCGTCGCTGCATCCAGGCCTCGAAGACTGGCAGGACCGCCTCAACGACGGATTTGCGAGCATAGCGTTCCTCATGGAGTCGAGTGAGCTATACCAATAAAGCGTTTTGTCGCTTCTGCCGCTTAATCAACTCGAGCGCCTCATCTGGCTCACCACTACCGCTCCGACAATGCGGATTTTGTTGCACATCCTCGCATCCATATCCACCAGTATATCCACAGGTGGAAAAAGAGCAAGGAAGAAAAAAGAAAAACAAAGCCACCCCAAATGATAGCATGCGGTATTCTCGCACGATCCATGTAGTCATCCTCCGCTGGAGATGGACACAGTAGATTTTAGTACTACAGCTTCGTATGGCTAGCCTTTTCTCCCATACGGACGCCCCGTCTAAGGCTACAGACCGCACCACCCTCGCATAGTGTCGGCGCACTTCCCCCTCGGTCCCCATAGATTGGGCAGCAGTCTTTGCACCCTCTCAATCCTGAGGACTAGGCGCTCGAAGTGCTCTCCGAAACCCGAGCAACTGTCCTAACTTAAGACCCACCCATGTGGACGGTCGAGTCGGGTGGTTTACTGCTCCGTGGTTATTTATGAAACCACCACAATGCCTCGGTCTTATGAGGCGCTATTTTCCAGTTCCAACTCGTGGATTTTAGTTTGTCTTACTTTAAGTTGACTTTGTTCAGTTATAATGTAAATGACAAAATATAAACGAAACTACTCGTATATTTTTTATGCATCAAATCTTCCTTTTTCAATCATGTCATAAGCAATGAAGGCAATAAATGTCTTTCAATTGGGAACAATATGTCGTAAAAATCTTTCGGAATTATTAAGCAAGCACGCATTCAGACGATAAACAATGAACCAATATGACTCCAATCGGCGTGTTATTGACTGGAAAGTACTTTAACTTATTTAGTTTATCAATTGATTTTTAAAGCACTTCAGATGTTTTCGAAAAAACTTGAACAGATTTAGTAGGTCATGTTATCCTAGTACAACAAATATATTTAACGACGTTGTTTCACGTTCTATTTAAGATTACTTGCGTTCTGCTGCGTTCAATTTTAATTTCTTTCTGTTTTTTAATTAGATCCAGGCTAGAATATTTTTTTTATAAGACAAGGGTTGAGTACACAGTCCACCTGATAGTAAGTGGTTGCTGTGGCTCATAGAGATCTACATCTATTCTCGATCACAAATCAAAATGCAGATGCGTTGTTCACCCTTGAGGACTAAGATGGAATGCCGCTTTTCCAGTAAAAAAGGTCTCCGGTTCTCTACACTCACCACACGAAACACAGCAGCATTTAGCAGCTATTTTATGGTGGTATTCTGTGAGAGCGTGCTCCTTCCACGGTTCAGCCGACCCATTCGTGCTACAACTATACCAATTCCTAAAATGTTTACTATAAAGAGTTTACTATAAATAAAAATCTCAGAAATAAATTATTGTAGACAAATTTTCAGACCCAGAACAATTTGATGGCGTTTGACTAACTATAGTCACAATATTAAGTTATTGTAAAGAAGTTCCTTATCGGACAGTACGAATTCGAAGAGGGCTAGGCGAGAAAAAGTGTAAGATTATTCCGTCACGACCCCTTCCGACGTAGTGCACTTTGGCAGCTATAATGAAGCGAGATGGAATAATATTCATCTCCCTCGCACTTTTTCTTATCTTGCTATGAAATAAATATTATTTTATTTTAAATTACGCTTCATTTTAATACACGCTAGTAATTCATTTATTTGTATTTTTGTTAATCAATAATATAATACGTTTATCAATAATAACATACTACGAAAGGAACTTCGTTCTAACTGAGTGTTCCACGACACACGCATGTTTTTTTTAATAATTTTGGAAAGATGAAAAGTTTTTCTGTCTCGCTTGTTTTTTTCCATGTTATATTGTATGTGCCATATTAACTAACGTATTTCTTTCTTTCTTTAATTTGTATTCGTATTTTATTTATATTTGTATGTAAATATCATTTTAATTTCAGTCAATCTATTGAAATAATGAAATACGGACTCTTATTCTGTTTAGTGTTTGTTTTATTGCATTTAACACTTTCGAAGACCATGTGAGCAAACTGCTCGAAGAGGGGAGGGTCAAGAGTACTCGGATACCTAGACGTGCATGTATGAAGAAGATAATGAATCTGAAAGAAGCGAAAGAGGTATGTAAGGATCGTGACACTTGGCGATCTGTTCTCTCTGGCTACCCCCTCAGGGATTGTGCGTGAAGATAAGTAAGTAAGTAAGTAACACTTGTTTTATTGATATCATTACATGGCTTATAAGCTTTCTCCGCTCACTTTCACGTCATTACATCATGTTCATTCAATGACACAAATTTACAAGTATGGTACGCAAGGTGTTAATGAAACAGAAAATTATGATTATACCGATTGACTTTCATTTCGTCACAGATTCTTATCAGTCAGTACATTCAGCATTGGATGCTTTAAAAATATCTAAATGAAGCCACATTAATGGATCCCAGGCGAAGCCCTTTTAGCCTGTTTAGGAAATTTGCGTCTCGGATTATGCAGTCGTTGCCTAAATATTACACGCATTAATAAAAACATTGGAGATTTTACAGTTCTCTAAATCGTTTTTTAACGTAAACTTTTTTTAACTATTTTATCTATACAAATAAATTAAATTGAAGTGTTTGTTTGTAATTTAAAAATAACAGCTTTTTACTAATTGCATATGAAAGTATATACGGTACTTATAACAAAAACACAATTTTTAACATTTTTTTCTGTCTGTTTGTTCCGCCTAATCTCCAAAACGGCTGCACCTATTTTGACGCGACTTTCACTGGTAGATAGCTCATGTTATAAGGAGTAATTTAGGATACTTATATATTTTTTTTAAATATTTAAGATTCCGCGCAACAAAATTAAAACTCTAAATTACACGCGGGCGAAGTCGCGGGGTACAGCTAGTCTCTAATATTATTATTGTAGTTTCGAAAGGAATTACTCTAAACCAGAATTTTCACATCATTACCTATGTGCTTGTCAGGTATATTAAAACAGTGGTAGAGCCACGCGGCAGCTTTTGCTGTCGCACGGATGGGCCGGCTCGAACCGGGGTGGTACCACGACCTCACAGAAAACCAGCGTGAAGTAGAGGTTTACCTCTGCGTTTCGCTTGGTGAGTGCAGGTGGCCGGAGGCCCTTTTTACTGGAAATGAGGCATTCCATCTTAGTCCTCACGGGTGACAACGCATCTACATTTTGACTTGTAATTTAGGATAGATGTAGATGTCTATGGGCCGCCTATAAGAGAGAGAGGTGGACTGTGTGCTCGTTTGTCACCCTTATCCTATAAAAAAAATAGATCAGCGATAACGCCAAACGTTTTGAAAGCCATAACAAGTACATGTTAAAATATTAAACACTTCGTGTGGGTAGGGTTGCAATCCGTTTAAATTTATCCTAGTCTAGGTGTTCCCCACGACTTCGCCCGCGTTACTATTGGATTTCATGGGTTTTAATCTTTTTTTTTTTGCGGAACCCTAATTCTTTTACTTAAATAAAAGTAGCCTATGTTACTCCTTATAACATCAGCTATCGTCCAGTAAAAATCCCGTCAAAATCAGTCCAGCCGTTTCGGAGATTAGCCGGAACAAACAGACAGACAGACAAAAATTTTAAAAATTGTTTTTTTTTTGTTTTAAGTACCATAAATACTTTCACATGCATTTAGTAAAAAACTGTTATTTTGACATTACAAACAGACACTTCAATTGTATTTATTTGTATAGATTGAAAGACGTCTGGAGGGAACCAGGTGAAGTTTTCTTACTAATTAATAAATTATAAATTTATCATAAAACTAGCTGTTCCCCTCGACTTCGTCCGCGTGTTATTTGGGATTTTGATATTTTGGCGCAGAACGCTAATTATTTTCTAAAATAAAATTTGCCCAAATTATTCCTTGTGACATCAGCTATCTGCCAGTGAAAATCCCGTCCAAATCGGTCCAGCCGTTTCGGAGATTAGCCGGAACAAACAGACAGACGGACAAACAAAAACTTTAAAAATTGTATTTTTGTTATTAGTACCGCATATAATTTTTTTTTCATATGCATTTAGTAAAAAGCTGTAACTTTGACATTACAAACAGACACTTCAATTTTATTTATTTGTATAGATTTACCCTTAGCACTAATAACGCACTACACTAAATAAATGCTAACGTCAATTTAATACGTGTTGCTTTGTACGCCATCTTTGTTTTAATTACAGCTATCGTTACCAATGTCATCGTTCTTCCGATCCGCAACGCCTCGAGTGAGCTTTTACCAAGATGCCGTTAAGTCTCGCGCTGTCTCTATCACTTTAAGTCAAAGTGACCGTGACACCGCTAGACTAAATGACATCTAACAATTGAGTTGCGTTTGAGTATTTGCCCGTTGTTAATCTATTCTTAATCATCAGCCCGTAAATGTTAGACATGTGTCACTCCCGTTGGGATCAACCATCACCACCATTCTTGAAAAACAAATTGGCGATCGCCGTACTTCTTTCTGACTCAGCTCTTCGTAGTCGATCTTAGTATTTTAGTTTGGTGTAATGGTTACATCGCAATTTTTCTAAAGCAGGTCCTTCTAGCATTTTTCATAGACACCGAAAATGATGATGGCTCTCATTGGTATTCAGATTTTTAACAATTTTACAATCTAAAACCGGGAGAGTCTCTTAGAGATAAATTTAAAGAAATAAATTTTAACTTTGGCCTCTCAGTATATTTACGAAAATTTAATGTATGTTCACAAAAACAAAGATAGTTTTAGTAAAAAAAGTGATATCCATTCTGTAAACACTAGGAACAAACACAAGCTAGTGATTACAGTTTCTCGACTCCACAGAGTCAGTAATTCTTTCTTGGGGCAATGTATACGCTATTACAACAAGGTCCTGGAAAGTGTACAGGTTCTATCTATTACCAAGTTTAAATGTTTTATTAAGCTGAAACTGTATAAAAAGGGTTATTATAGTACAAATGAATACATGGTTGATAATAACCCCTGGGAATGAGGTGGTCGCTTCCAAGCAGTTTCAAAAATAAATTTTGTAAATTGTTCGTAATCATTTATATTGTAAAATTTATTTTAAAAAAAAGTCCCGCTGGGTTTCTTGCTGGTTCTTCCCAGGACAGAGGGTTTTTTTTCGAACCAGTGGTAAAGTAAAAATCACTTTCAATAAGAATTACACATGTAATGTATATTGAATAAAAATTATTCTATTCTATTCTATACACATGTCGCCACCACACGGCGTAAATTAAAAATCTATTAAAATATATTATATTACCATGTCACAATTTTAATTCATTTCAGTTGAAAAGTAAGTAACATTTTTATAAAAAAGCTATAACATCTCCTGGAGTGATCACTGATCATAGAAATCTTTAATCTGTGCTTGGAGTATTTCAAACTCCTGTATAATGGCGGCCCTACGTACCTACCAGTTAAGTTAAACTTTGATGAATGAAGATACACATACAGACAAAACGTGTTCGTACTGTTTGTCTATTCACGTGGCAGGTTAACTCGCGGGGTGAAGTTTGACGACCTCTTTAAACGTTGCATTTCTACAATTTTCCACCGCAATCATATACTAATATATAATATATTATATAGTACAGGATTGCAGTGGAATATTAGTAATGTAGTATATGAGGAATATTAATATATTTGTTTATATACTACATTACTAATTTGCCCAGCAAAAAACCCGCTGGGTTTCTTGCTGGTTCTCCCCAGGACAGAGGTTTTTTTCGAACCAGTGGTAATTAAACAAAAGAGTGACTTTCAATACGTATTATTTATAATCTATATTGAATAAAAAAGTTTCTGTTTCTGTTTCTGTTATTCGTTTGTAAAATTTTCCACCGCAATCATATATTATACAGTACAGAATTGCAGTGGAACATAAGTAATGTAGTATATGAGGAATATTAATATAAATGTTTATTCGTTTGTTTGTAATTGTGTTTTCGAAACTACTCTAACGATGTCGATGAAGTTTAAAATAGATATAAACCCGTACACAAGAGCGAAAAATCAATCGAGCATGGTCTCATGTTTAGGAAAATTCGTTTTCTCTGTGTTTTCTTTTGTATGATATTTTGAATTTAGATAATGGTTTATTTTCTAAGGTTTTCTAGATAGGTTTCATCACTGAGATAGTATCAGATTTTCTAACGCTAATAAAGCTCGGTTGCCTAGGTTGGTAAAAATATAGAAATATATCATACTATATGTCGTCAAACTGCTGTGTAATGGTGGCGCAAGAATATCCACTACCTCATATCATGAGAGGCGACAGAATGAAACTCGGAAACTGGTCGAAACAGGATATGGGCAGCAGCGTCTTCCAAACGACAACTGAAAAAAAAATAACTGGGGTTGCCGACCTGCCTACCAAATGTGGTAAAAATGCCAAAATAATAATAATAATAATAATAAACCATTTATTCTCTCTTCACAAATAGTACTTTTAGATTAACAATTTGCCATAATTACGTTTCAGCTTTGTGAGAGACTGGTGCCTGAAGTAGGTTTTTGTAAAAAATCCTTTGTTACAGGTCACCAGAGCCCCAACCCGCGGACAGAATTAGTGGCATAATTATTAAATCAATCAAAACTATTGATATAATTATAATGTATAAAATATTGCAGAAATTATAAGTTTCTTTAAGTTGGTGTGAAGTGTCAATAAGTGTGTGAGTGCAAATGTATGAACGAAGCGATTTTTGGGAGGGTAAATGTGTATATATGTGTATGTGTGTTGGGAGTATGGAGTTAACGGCTATGAGTAGATATATCTTGAATTTAGGATTATTTAAGTACAGTCAAAAGGTGCTCTGTTTTTTCATAATCTAGATTTTTTAAATAGTTTTTTAATGTTAATTTACAGTTAAATTTGGTTTTAGGATATATATTAAGGAGGATGCTATTTAATTTGTTGTATAGATTTTGTCCAACAAAGCAAAATAACTTATGTGAGAAAGATGTTTTAAATTGAAGTCATGTCATGACAATGTGACATACCTTATCTTTTCGGCGCTTATCATTAAGTAGCTTCGCATCATACTGCAGCTGGGAGTGTGTTTTGAGCACAGTATGCAAAATGAAAGTTTGCCTAACAGTAAGAACATCCCATTCCTTATAAAGGTCTACAGTAGGAAATCGGAAGGGAAGACCAGCACTTACTCAACAAAATTCGAACTATGAGGCAATCCACATATATCAGAGGCCTAATTTTAGCCGTGGACTTTTTTTAGACTATAAAGAATGAATGAAAGAACGAAAACAAGAGACACTGTAAACAAATTTCATTTCATTTATCTTTTTATAATCTTCTGCTAATATTATGTGTTCCTGTCATTTCCTTAATCTACTAGCAACTCTCACAGGCACATGTAAACATAAATAACTTTCGTTCAACATCATCATCATCATTACAGCCCTTCACAAGTTCACTGCTGAACATAGGCCTCCCCCAAAGAATGCCACAAAGCACGGTCCTGAGCCACCGCTTAAAATAAATAGATGCCCAACGAAGACGACAAGGTTGAAGTGGGAATTTGTGGTGAACCATTAGTCCTTAGGTTACAAAGAGATATATGATACATAATCTAAAGTAACGCACGCAATTAGATACAGCGGGATTTACACTACTACGTCAGCTTAACTTGATACTGTACTTGATTACTAAGCAAAGTACTCTCGCATTTTAGGGTTCCACTGCAAAGCGAAACAAAGAACCCTTGTTACTCGGTTCTGTCCGTCTGTTCTAAAGAGTCGTACATCATCACTATCTACTCGTGTTTTTGATCGATATATATCTCAAATTAAAGATAAAAAATATTACATGTACATGCGCTATGCGTTCGTAGCACATTTAACAATACTTGACCCACTTTGTTTTGAACCCCGTATATCTGGGGTTCTATTAAACATTTTGAATAATAAAAGTTCACGAGTATCAGGCTATAAAGTACTTATATTTAAAAAATGGTGTTATGTTACTTAAGGGGTTAGTATAGTATTCATGTTTGTGGCAGCAGAGAAATATAATCTAGCAGCAGAAATAAATAATTGGCCAGCAAACCATGGCTAACAAACATTAAATTTTTAACATTCTGGACGGCTGTAAATTTTTACATTTATATCGTTATAACATACGCGGCTTTAGGGTGGCCCAATGGCCACCCCAGCCGCACCTTAACCTACTGTCAAAAAAGGAACATAAACAACAACACAACAAGAACGTCAATGTCGCGAAATTTGTTCCTCCTGTCCATTCAGTTTACAATTATATTATTTCACTAAATTAGTCAAGTAAGATAGTTATGAACTGTACAATATGTAACAAAAACCCTGTGGTTCCCGTTAAGTACGTTATCAGGATCATTATTCCAACGTATAGAAATAACTTTTTTAAATACTCGAACAATATTTTTTATTTTACTTAAAAAAAATAATTGTATGCAAATTATATGTGGTTTTATTACCTCTGCATTGTCTGGGGAGTAAGAGGATTGTCAAAGACTCCGCTTTCATGGGCTAGTGTCAGTAAGAGGTAGTAAAACCACATAAAATTAAAAAGAATATTTTAATACAGTAAAAAAAATATGGTCGAGTTTTAAAAAAAAAAAGTTATTTCTATAAGTTTGAATACTGATCCTGGTAACGTACTTAGCGGGAACCACAGGGATTTTGTTATATATATATGTAAGCTGTCTATTTATGATTAAATTACTGAACATTATCAAGATTATTTGCGAAACAAAATTTACCGAATGTTTTTTTTTATTGCAAACAGAATCTTTGCATGCGAAACAAATGATTTAAATGCTGTTTTTGTGGCTAACCAAATTTTATTAAGACTTAACATTTAATTACTTCTCTTTAAAAAAGATATAGAAGAAAGAAGAGAAGATTAGAAGAAAAAGAGATTACTAGTGTTAAATTTATTTTTTACAACATTATCTAATGATGCACCTTTAGTTGGATATTTTTTTTAATGTGAACTTAAGAAAATATTATAGATCAAACAAATCAACAGAATCATTGTTTTTATGTTCCCTAACAGTGTTTTTTTTTTTGTAATATAGTATTATCATCGTTACTCTTTGTTTACTTAGAAAATAATAAGTTTTATTTGGCAACAAGAAACAGTCCTTGTACATTAAAGGTTACCATTGTTTTTTGTTTGAGATGACGTCTATACACATACACATACATATAAAAAATATTGAAGTGTATGTCAGTAATATCTCATCTATATATAGTATAAAACAGTCGCTTCACGCCGTCTGTACGCTTTGACTTTGAAACTACGCAAAGGATTTTGATGCGGTGTTCATCAATAAACAGAATGATTCAAGAGGAAGGTTTATATGTATAGTACATTCATATTATATTATATAATTCTTCGTCCGTGTGTATGTGTCTGAACCCCTCCTAAACGGCTGGATCGATATTGATGAAAAATTAAAAAAAAAAACACAATAAATGTATAAAATAAATAGTCTTTGATTAACTTAAATCTAAATAACGTCACATTTATTGATTCAACCTAGACGAAGCCAGGGCGGATCGCTAGCTTTATATTATAGCAAATAGCAAAGTACAAAATAAAGCCAAAGTTTAGAGTTCTTTTCAGAAAGGATGAATAACATTAGTTTCCACTGACCTTTACCGAAACCTCCGACCTGCGGCTGATAGAAAAATCAGGCATTCTCTCTCACAAATTGCATCGCATCTACGAGTACGTCGCTGTGGTCGGTTATTCGTTTTTTAAATCCGCAAATACTGTACAATATACTTAAATTGTATTATAAAATATTGTCCTGAACAAAGAAATCATACTTTTCGTATGATATTGTATTATTAACATCGCGTGATCTTCGGGCTGCCAAAATTTTGAGTAGGTAATAGGTTTTAAACAGTATTATAGCTATCATGGTGTTCCCGAACCACGGGCGTAGCTACCGCCGTATCAGCCGTATCAATGATACGGGGCCCCCGGGCTACAGGGGCCCCGAAGTCCAGAACGTGTGTAACCAAAAATTCCAAGGACTTCTACGAGACAGGAAAGGCTATTACTATTATCTATAGAAGCAAAGAATTAAAAAAAAAACTGAAACTTCTTCAGCTATGAATGCTGCCGAATCGTCTTCAGCTATGTTAGTATTGTTTGGCTAGCTTAGTTCCTAGGAGTATTAATTGTAACTAATAACTTATAATCAATATATAATCATTTTAATTCAATTCAAGTGTTTTTGTTCCTTTTATGAAATCTTTACTCTTCATTGGGGCCCCCCAACAAATTTTGATACAGGGCCCATCTAAGGCACGCTACGCCACTGTCCCGAACGACCGAGATACAACTGCAGCTAGGACTAATGCCTATGAATACTTGATGATGACATCATGCCGTATTCCTCTGTTTCTATTAGTAATTAAATATCTTTAGTTATAGTTCTTACTTCTTAGTAGTTATAGTTCTAATACCTATATAGTTACAGTCTTCTTTATACCTATATAGATTTTGAGTTATTAATAGAATAGAATAGAATAGAATAGAATAGAATAATTTTTTATTCAATATAGATCACATTTGTAATACTTATTGAAAGTCATTTTTTACTTTACCACTGGTTCGAAAAAAAAACCTCTGTCCTGGGAAGAACCAGCAAGAAACCCAGCGGGACTTTTTTTTTAAAGCAAATTTTACAATAATGGTTGTACTAACTATATAAGTACAAAATTTATTTTAGAAACAGCTTGGAAGCGATCACCTCATTCCCAGGGGTTATTATCAACCATGTATTCATTTATACTATAATAACCCTTTTTATACAGTTTCAACTTAACAAAACATTTAAACTTGCTAATGGAGAGAGCCTGTACACTTTCCGGGACCTTGTTGTAATAGCGTATACATTGCCCCAAGAATGAATTACTGACTCTGTGGAGTCGAGAAACTGGTATCACTAGCTTGTGTTTGTTCCTAGTGTTTACAGAATGCACATCACTTTTTTTACTAAAACTACCTTTGTTTTTGTGAACATACATTAAATTTTCGTAAATATACTGAGAGGCCAAAGTTAATATATTTATTTCTTTAAATTTATCTCTAAGAGACTCTCTCAGTTTTAGGTTGTAAATAGCTCTAATGGCCCTCTTCTGTAAAACAAAAATAGTTTCTGAATCAGCCGCATGTCCCCATAGCAAAATCCCATAAGACATTATGCTATGGAAATAACTGAAATAAACTAATCTAGCTGTCTCGACACTAGTGAGACCTCTAATCTTTTTTACAGCATAGGCTGCAGAACCCAGTCTGCTTGCTAGTTTGGATATATGGGGGCCCCACTGAAGCTTTGCGTCGAGAGTGATGCCAAGAAAAACAGTGGATTCAACAGGGCTCAGTTCTTCCCCATTTAAAAACACATTGGTACTCAGATTTCTAACATTCGTTGTTGTAAATTTAATACATTTAGTTTTATTTCCGTTTAAATGTAAATTATTAACGTTAAACCAATGCACTCATTTTGATATAGCATTATTCACTTCGTCACATTTAAATGATTTACGTTTAAGTTTAAAAATCAAAGAAGTATCATCAGCAAATAATACTATATCATGATTATTTAACAGTGGTAGAGTCACGCGGCAGCTTTTGCTGTCGCACGGATGGGCCGGCTCGAACCGGGATGGTACCACGACCTCACAGAAAACCAGCGTGAAGTAGAGGTTTACCTCTGCGTTTCGCTTGGTGAGTGCAGGTGGCCGGAGGCCCTTTTTACTGGAAATGAGGCATTCCATCTTAGTCCTCACGGGTGACAACGCATCTACATTTTGAATTGTAATAGAGGATAGATGTAGATGTCTATGGGCTGCAGCAACCACTTACCATCAGGTGGACTGTGTGCTCGTTTGTCACCCTTATCCTATATAAAAAAAAATCCTCTACAATAGAAGGTAAGTCATTAATATACACTAGAAACAGGAATGGGCCGAGAATTGAGCCCTGAGGGACACCCATTAGTACAGGTGAGCCGGAAGAACTTTTACCATTAATAATAACTTTCTGCATTCTATTACTTAAATATGAAATTATAAGTTTAAGCGCTGTGTTCTTGACACCATAGTACTGTAGCTTCCTGATTAATGTCTCATGGTGAACGCAGTCGAAGGCCTTGGAAAGGTCACAAAATATACCCAAAGCATCTTCTGAATTCTCCCATGCACGAAAAATATGTTTAATAAGCTCAACTCCAGCGTCAGTTGTTGAGCGACCCCTTGTAAAACCGAATTGATTTCTATGTAGCAATTTATTAATATTAAAGAAACTTAACATTTGATCTAAAATTATTTTTTCAAAAATTTTACTAAATGTTGGTAGTACAGAAATTGGTCTAAAATCGGCGGGGTCTAATGTACTACCAGATTTATATAAAGGTATGACTTTACTAAGTTTCATTAAATCAGGAAACACACCAGATTCGACGCTTGTATTAAATATAGTGGCTAGATAAGGTGCTATTATATCTATTATAGATAAAATAACTTTAACGGAAATCCCCCATAAATCTGCCGTTTTCTTAACATCAATAGTTTTAAAATATTTAACGATATCTTTTGGCAGTACTCTATGGAATTTAAAAGTATTTGAACAAGCCTTTACATTTTGTTTAAGCAATGATTCGGCGACTAAGGTCTGCAAAATGCCAAATTTATCACTCACTGGCTGATTCACTGGCTGTTCTAAGAACTTTATAAATTCCAATAGATCCTTAATGATTTAAGCAACTGCTATTGAGCTTGGCGTCCGTCCAGATCTCAACTCTTATCGGCAAACCTGACAATCCCGAACATCGTTTGTACCGAATTTGTCCTTTTTCACATTAAATATACGTTTATATGAGGTAAAGCCTTAATAGTATAGTTGTAGCACGAATGGGTCGGCTCGACGTAGAAGAACCACGCTCTCACAGAATACCAGCGTAAAATAGCAGCTTAATGCTGCTGTGTTTCGTATAGTGAGTGTAGAGAACCAGAGACCCTTTTTACTGGAAAACGCACATTTCATCGTAGTCCTCACGGCTGATAGCGCACCTTCATTTTAATTCGCACACGAGGATAGATTTAAATGTCTATGGGCCACAGAAACTACTTACCATCAGGTGGACTGTGTCTTTGTTCTACCGACTTCAAAGAAGAGTCGGTACTCAATTCGACTGTATGTTTTTTATGTGTGTTACCTCAAAACTCCTTACTGGGAGAACCGATTTCGATGATTCTTTTTTTATTTGGAAGCTGGTACTTCACTTCACTTCTTCAATTTGATCAAGGTCTGACCAATAGTTTTTGAGTTATTCTTAATAATTTATATTGAAGTCGGTTGTACAAAATTTTTAATTTTTAATTATTTGTCACCCGTAAACAATAACTTTTTTTTTAGTTGGATAAACTAAAATAATAAACCAAAAAGTTTAATAGAATTTAGCCTAAGTAGGTAGGTTGAATCGCAATTAGACTGCCGTGAATCACTTCTAAGACAAGTATTTTATGCTTATTCTACTGATAAACGTGAATAGTCTTAATGTTAATAGCGTTACTCGCATTTATTTTTAAAATATAAAACAATACTTATGAACGGCATTTTAAGTAATTTTTTTGTTATAGTAAAGGGGGCAAACGAGCATGCGGTTCACCTGATAGTAAGTTACTACCGTCGCCCACGAACATCTGCAACACCAGGGGAACCAGGGGAATCGCAGATGCGTTGCCGGCCTTTTTAAAAGGAGTAGGCGCTTTTCTTGAAGGTTACACCTTTTGAGAAATTTAAGGACAAGGAAACATTTACACAAGCCTATTTACTACTTGACTTCTTAGTTTATGTGGGTGTAATCTTTCCATAATTAAGTAGGTTTCATATTTAACCAAATCCGGTGATATTTAAAGTAAAACATTTTTTTAAACAATGCAATTACTTACATAAACTGTTATAAAAACGTGTGCTTGTAAAACCCGTTGTCTAATGTCCGTATTAGTTTAACATTAGCGGTAGGATTTTTCTGCTTCAAATCCGCCACAAAAATAGACAGTTAAGTATCCAGAATTGAGACATATTTTGCTTTAGTTAGAATTTTGTGCGTAATTTGTTTTATTGCACCATTTTTAGAATACAATAAAACAGTTTTATACATTTCCTGGACATTGTGTGATAATATACGTGTTTTAACAAAGCTTAAGTTAAAGAAAATACAAATATGCTGCATCGAACCCCTGTCCTTTGCACGCCGAGCATACAAAAATAGTTGTGACACACAAAGTTCTAATTTTAAAACTAGTCTAAAGACCGTGTGACATAAATAATAACCACTAACTTTGATCTGATCATACTCTAAAAATTTAACCTTACTACGTTAAATTATTAAAAAATATAAAAATATCCATGGAGTTTACAGTACAGAGAGTACAGGGACATCACAGACTACAACAAAATTGGTCGTGGAGTGGCAGCGTAAAAAATCCTTTACCCAATTTAGTTCAGTGGTTTACGTAAAAGGCAGTTATGGAAAATGTCAGAATGACCTCTTGGCCTCCGTAGTGTACCATCTCGTATACGTACTGAAACTGTATTTTTTATAGGATGTCAAAAGAGAACCCAATCCACCAAGTGGGTGCTGTGGCCCACAGACACGTATCCTCGATAAAGAATCACAAAGATTTTTTAATGATCAAGAGATTTTTTTACGTGGAAGAGCCATGCTGCAACTATATTAATTGTATAGTAGTAAGCATGAATGGATCGGCTCGACGGGGAAGGACCACGCTCTCACAGAATACCACCGTAAAATAGCAGCTTAACGCTGCCGTGTTTCGTATGGTGAGTGTAGAGAACCGGAGACCCTTTTTACTGGAAAACAGGCATTCCACCTTAGTCCTCACGGTTGATAGCGCATCTGCATTTTGAATCGCATACGTGGATAGATGTAATATCTATGGGCCACTGCAACCACTTACCATCACGTGGACTGTGTGCTTGATTTTCACCCTAATTCTATTAAAAAAAATGTAGATTCGTTATTACTCCTGAAAACCAAAGCTAGAGCGTGTTCCTTCCCCGGTCGAGCCGAACCATTTGAGCTGCAACCATAATATACTTCCAACGTGGCTCTACTACGTTAGGAGATACCAAATTATAAGAGTCAAGATGTGCAATGATGAGGAAATCGAGCATTTGATTCAAATGCATTCTGCACCCTAAATTATCGTTTCATCTTTAAATAAGAGAGCGGGTTTTCGTACAAGAACTGCCACAATAATTAATAATAAAGTAATAATAATATTTTTTTATTGACAAATAGATTTAACAAATGTAAACAAGAACAGTGAGTTACACATGTAAACAATGTTCAAGAGAATATATACAAATATTTTCCGTTGGACCCCAAACTAGGATAATCCTGTATTTTGGGGTACGAATTTTAAATAATATATTGAATATACTGCACCCATGATTAAAACGGCGGTATATATACTTTTTTTATAGTACAAGGGTGACAAACGAGCACACAGTCCACCTGATGGTAAGTGGTTGCTGCGGCCCATAGACCTCTACATCTATCCTCGATTACCAATCAAAATGCAGATGCATTATCACACACAAACACTTATCATACTAAACACATACTATTTCACATTGGTATTCTGTGAGGGCGTGATCCTTTCCCGGTCGAGCTGACACATTCATGCTACAACCATAATATAGCTGCAGCATGGCTCCACCACGTAAAAAACCAAGACCGGCGACAGGAAGCAGCGTTAAAGGTGCAATTAATCTACTGCTGCGATTGTCAATTCGCCTGCCGAGCGTGGTGGTTGCGTGGCTCCCACAAGGGGAGAGAACTATGTCCACTTTAACGAGCCGATGAAACAGAAGATTAAGGAAGCAGTTTATACATTGAGTTATATGTACTACGCACTAGAGAAACTGTTCCAAACGAAAATTGTGCGCTACTCTATGTTTTCGCGCATGCGCGGGAGATGGTAGAGTCGCGCATGCGCGAAGGACTTTAATTTAATGTAAAATAAATATAAAATACACTTATTTTAATCGAAACAAACATATTTCTAAAAAAAAATGTAATAATAATTATCTTATGGAATTCGCAAATCTTCAATTTACGCAATATTTAGTTTAGTGTACGGATTGCAGTACAGTTCAGTTGAACATAGTCAATGTTCGGAATGCGAAATCTAGTGCGTAGTACATACATATCGATGAGTTTATAATTATTTAAGCATCTAAATCTGCTAATCTCATACCATAGATATAAATGCTCTCCCATCTAATTGGCACCGTTGATACTGAAGTTGAATGCAGTTGCGCTTAGGGGAATTTGTAGGTATTTTTTTTCGTGACGCTGCCTTAAGTCATTTAGTTTTTTTTTATAGGATAGGGTGACAAACGAGCACACAGTCCACCTGATGGTAAGTGGTTGCTGCGGCCCATAGACATCTACATCTATCTTCGAATACGAATCAAAATGCAGATGCGTTGTCACCCGTGAGGACAAAGATGGAATGCCTCTTTTCCAGTAGAAAGGGTCTCCGGTTCTCTACACTCACCATACGAAACACATCAGTGTTTAGCTGCTATTTTACGCTGGTTTTCTGTGAGAGCGTGGTCCTTCCCCGTTCGAGCCGACCCATTCGTGCTACGACTATACTACTAATATAGCTGCAGCATGGCTCTACCACGTTAGTTCCAGGAATAAAGCAACAGTATTGTCTTCATTATAATGTATAATCTAAATCTGATAAATGTATCTACTATACAAATTATGGACCGTGTGATAACTGCCTGGGAGTTATGGCTGTTGATATACAATGCATCTTTGTCATTTATCATAACGCAGTAACAATTCATACACAAACAATCAGATAGCGCGGTAAGGGTTATTATTCAGAGATTTGTTTTTCTTATCAAGGTTTGATTTTGATAAGTGTGTTCATCACTCTCAGGATTTAAAGTAAACCCTCGCTGCGGCTAAGTATTTATCCGCTAATTTAATTAGCGTGATCGTCTGGAGGCGACCTAATAACCCCTGTAATTTTAGTTCGTTAAACTAGTTTGGCACTACATTGCAACAGAGAACTTGTGGTTCGTTAGCATGGGCCCCACGTTTGCAGATTCAAATTTTACTGATGCTATTGCAGATCTGCTCAGCGATAACAGTTGGTGGCTGATAGGCGTAACAAAATCTTTATTTCAAAACGCATAAGGCCGCGTTCCCACGACACGCACCCGCTACGCGCGTCATCATCCGCGTTTAACTCGCTTTGAAATTCGGTGCATATAATTTGAGTCTTATGGCAAATCAATAAATTTGAAATTGCATTTATCGACCTTCAACCGCACACGCCTCGCCCACGCCACGCGCCCACCTCGTTCCCGCTTCGCGCTGATTCCGCGATCACCCCGCTATGCCTTGCGCCCGCGCTTTTTATACAATTTCAGATTTATTGATTTGTCATAAGACTCAAATTATATGCAACAAATTTCAAAGCGAGTTAGACGCGAGTGCTGACGCGCGTGGCGTGCGCGTAGCGGGTGTGTGTCGTCGGAACGCGGTATAAGGAATCTGCCACAGTAAACACTTGGCCGCCGAGCTCTAGCACGTCAAGCAAGTACTGCACGACAACAAGCTTCAAGTCCCGCGTTCGCGCCTACGTCACAGTGACCGAGTGAAGTCGGCCACAGACGAGCGTGTGACACCACTTTTTATAGAATAAGAGTGATAAACGATCACACAGTCTACCTAATGGTAAGTGGATACTGTGGCCGATAGACATCCATATTTATCCTCGATTAATAATCAAAATGTAGGTGCGTTGATAACCCTGAGGACTGAGATGGAATGCCTCGCACCCAGTAAAAACGGTCTCCGGCTCTCTACACTCACCATAAGAAGGACAGCAGCATTAAGCGTGGTCCTGTCTCGATCGGGCTGACCCATTCGTGCTACAACCATAACCATAGCTGCAGGATGGCTCTCTACTACGTATAATACATATATATGTCACAACCTTTCGGTTTTCTACAGGATGCATTCTGGAGTGTGCGCAGGAATTGCATAATTTAATTCCTCCCTCCCTCTTCCACCACCGGACAACCAGTCTCCATCCTTTCGTTGTTGACTTACCACGCATTCGAATCAAACGGTTCGCTGCGTCGTTCATCATGCGTACAACAAAGGAGTGGAATAAGTTGCCAGCATCTGTCTTTCCGTCCGATTACAGTGTGGGTGTCTTCAAGGCAAGAGTGAATACGGCTTTTGTTAAGTCAGTGCGCTTTACCATCTTAGGCTACATAACCACTTACCATCAGGTGGGATTGTAGTTAAGCGCTGGCTTAGAATAATAAAAAAAGGCAAAATTGCCTATATCTTGAAGCTTGAATCGGGTGATATCTTTTAGCATTTGTCAAGTGCAAAAAATATTGCTTTGCAAGATGCAAGAGCGCACAAGGTAGATTGTGAATATGTTCTAAACAATCGAAATATCGGAAATAAAACAACATATCTAAAAACCCACTCATTCATTCATTTATTAGAGCCTATCAAAAGTCTTCTCATGAACATTGCCTCATATAAGGATATTTACCATAGCTACTACTTTTGGGCAGACGGGTTGGCAATCGCAGTTTTTGGAACAAAGTTCCTTAACGGACGGTACGAGTTTGGCAGATGGGGTCTAGGCGAGAAAAAGTGTAAAATTTTTCCATAACGACCTCTTCTCACGTAGTATGAACGGCCTTGGCAGCTATAAGGAAGCGAGATGAAATAAATCCATCTCCCTCGCACTTTTACTTATATGGCCATGAAAGAAATTAATATTATTTTAAATGACGCTTCATTTTATTAGACGCTAGCTAATTTATTTATTTGTATTTGTTAATCAATACCTTTATCAATAATAATATACTACGAAAGGAACTTTTTTCCAACTGAGTGTTCCACGACACTCACGCATGTTTTTTTTTTAATAGTCCTGTTTAAATTTCCATCAGTCGCCTTTTACGACACCCGCGGGATTCTCTTTGACTGCTACTAGACGGCACACGGTACTTAATAATTAATTGTAATATAATTAGTTTTGTTCAATGAGAAGTGTCAATACATACGTAGGATTGAATTTAGAGCATGCAAAATCATAAATGCATAAGGTATCCAAAAGTAGGTTTATCAATTTACATTAAGAATGGAAATAGGTAAAAAAAAACTATTTTTACGGATTTTATCGCGTTTATTAACTTATTTTATATTCCCGACGTATTTATTATATATTTTATAGTCCCCCGTGACCACGGTTGCTGGAAAGCAACCGAAACGTCGGGAATATAAAATATATTGGTAAATTCAATTGGGCATACCTTAAGCGCATTAAAAAAATTACGTATAACACGATTATACGGAATTTTTAAAGTAGTTTAAATACATTTCGACAGCACTATCGGCTTCAACACCCTCGAAAACCATGGAAATGGCACCCATGATGAAAAAATTGGTACCTACTTCAACCGCCACGTTGGATTTACATTTCGACAGCACTATCGGTTTCAATACCCTCGAAAACCATGAAAATGACACCCAAGATGAAAAACTTGATATATTTTGCAGCCGCCATCTTGGATTTACATTTTGACAGCACTATCGGCTTCAACACCCTTGAAAACCATGAAAATGACACCCATGATGAAAAAATTGGTACCTAATTCAGCCGCCATCTTGGATTTACATTTCGACAGCACTATCAGCTTCAACACCCTCGAAAACCATGAAAATGACACCCATGATAAAAAAATTATACCTATTGCAGTCGCCACCTTGGATTTACATTTCGACAGCACTATCGGTTTCGACACCCTCGAAAAGCATGAAAATGTCACCCATGACAAAAAAAAATATATTACTTACTTTTAGTACGTACTACTATTATTTATTCTGTGCTTTTAAATATTGTAATAAAAAATCTCTTATTATTATTATAATCAATTATTTAAGAAATTTGGTTATTCGAATATTGTGTATTTGTACAGCGATCTTTTTGAGCCGCTGCAAACAACCGAAAAAATGTCCACTCACGACGGCGACTGAAGCCGAACTAAACTACTCTGTGGCTGTAGCTCCCCATTTACAGAAATAATTTATATACGAGGCTACCAAATCAACGAAAATTTCGCCATTTTGGAGCCGAAAAAAATTTATTATAGCTAAACGAAACAAAATTACACTGCCATTTACATTTAGTGGCTTCCCACATGATAGATGAAGAGATTAAAAAATAGATTGAGTTAAACAATTGATATTTTCAAAAGTTATCGTGTTTACAAGCCACAGGGACATGATAAATCCACACCATAAGCCACTAAAATCCTTTTTTTTATTTAAAAATAGCCATTAATCGGTTTAAAAAATTATTAAAAAGTTCAACAATCATTTATCTTTCTAACAATGTGCTTTTTATATCATTTATATGTATAATATGAATGCTAGATACGATTTTATTCGATAAAATGTTGGAATCTTCATTTTTAGGCGATAGTAGAACATTACCTTGCGCTTTCACTTAAGGTATGCAATAAGTTAATTAAACGCGATAAAATCCGTAAAAATAGTTTTATTCAATGTGTAGTGCTCGCGTAAATATAAGAAATCTATATGGAAATAGGTAATTTACATAATTTATACGGATTTGAGTTTGCCTAAAACTGGACAAAAACATTATTGAGAGCTTTTCTCTCTTACTTCGTTTTAGTTTTCCGTATCAAATTAACTTAAGTCATAGCCTTATCAAGACGTTATCTCAGCTCAACTATTGTATAAACTTCCCATAACATTTAGCTTGTTTGTTGATAACAAAGTTACTGGCCAGTTGTATCAGTTTGAGTTCACTATTCAAACTGATTTAGACCAAATCGACGCCTTCCGGTAATCGTCAACTAATTTAGATAATTACAGTATGCAAAGGATATAACATGAGCGTGAGAATTATTAAAGTGCAGTAATTATTAGGAGGCTAATTTGTTAGTATTTTTCCTTAGTAATATTTACTAAATAGACATAAATGTGTCAGTAGTTTCAGTATAATCTTGGACGTAAGATGTTTTATAATATCTCGATGCGCGCTGTCAAGCATTACATCTCAATACCGCCGGTAATCAAGCTATACTTTTAATTTCACACGGTGGATGAGGCATCGAACCCGTGCGTCAGATATCGTCTAAACCATGGCTAATTAAAGGACTTAATGGAATGGTTCCACAACAGTGAACATTTGATTTAAACAATCTCTTGTTCTTTATAAATTTGTAAGAAGTTCTTTTTTAAATCATTTCGAAATTCTTACGAATTCTTAAATATTTAAGATTAATAAAGTAGTAAAATAGTACACAGCTTCCGTTTCTAATTCTTATTGACGATTTAGATTAGACTGTAATTTGGTAAAAATATTTTGAAAATACTACAGATCAAAAAATCGTTACTTACGAATTATATTTTTGTACGTTAATATTGTAATCAGCCCATATCATTCCGTAACAAGGCGACTACCGTAAAAGCCAAAAAGATCTCATGGCCTCCGATAAGTTAAATAACAGATGCAAAATAACCGTGTAGTGGCGGTCAAGAATATCCACTACCCCATATCCTCCCGTGGGTGTCGTAAAAAGCGACAAAGGGAAACAGGCAGGAGATGGGCAGCAGCATCTTCCTGATAATAGCCAAAATTACAATAAAAAAATGAGTAGAGCAACAAACAGACGGCCCCCAGTCCCCGGCGGCCCCGCTATTCCTGGCTACGGTGGCGACCATGGTAACGGCGGGGCAGGGGGTGCTAAGAATCTCCGGTGGAGGTTCGGTTGTCACCTTAGACGACTCGACCTGGCAACGTACAACGCACGCACCCTGAGGACTGACGAGAAGATCGTGGAGCTGGAAGAAGAGATAGACAAGTTGCGCTGGCATATTATAGGATTATCCGAAGTCCGAAGAGAGGGGGAGGACACGGTAATCCTCGAATCCGGCAACTTGCTCTATCACCATCTGTCCCAAGGAGGTGTCGGATTTATCGTCCACAAGTCTCTCGTTAACAACGTTGTAAAGATCGGGAGTGTGTCGACGAGGGTTGCGTACCTTATACTCAGAATCACCAAACGGTATTCGCTGAAGGTCATACAGGTTTACGCACCAACCTCGGCACACCCCGATGAGGAGGTGGAGGAAATGTATGAGGATATCTCTAGAGCCATGCATTCCTCCAAAACCAATATACGGTGTAATGGGAGACTTCAATGCAAAACTAGGCACAAGAGAGAACGGTGAGCTGAAAGTAGGGAAATTTGGAATAGGGCAACGGAACCCAAGGGGCCAGCAGCTGGCCGACTTCATGGAGAGAGAGGGACTCTTTATGATGAACTCTTTCTTCCAGAAGCGGCCCCACAGGAAGTGGACCTGGTCGAGCCCCGACGGTTCGTCAAAAAATGAGATGGACTTCATTATGACGACCAGACGACAACTGTTCAGTGATGTCTCCGTGATCGCGAGGGTGAAAACTGGTAGCGATCACCGAATGGTTAGAGGCACACTGAACCTAAAAACTAAAACTGCAATGAAGTGGACGATATGAATGACAATCTCGTGGAAACTGTCCATGCGGTCGGAGCTAAGTTCTGCAAGACCCGCCGCAGAAGAACACAAAAACTCTCCGATCACACTCTTAATCTCATGGCTGTTAGACGGGAGACGAAGCTACATTTTTCAACAGACTTGACAGCATACAGGCATCTGAACAGACAGATCTCCAAATGCATGCGGCGGGAATTACGCAACTTCAATACAGCTCGTATTGAAGAAGCGATCGCGCGGAACCAAGGCTCCAAAGTCTTTGCCAGAGATCTGTCTGCCAGAAAGAGCCAACTATCAAGGCTGAAGACAGAGTGTGGCAGCATCGTTTCCGGGACACCTGAGATTTTGAGTGAGATTGAGAGGTTCTATGGGCAGCTGTTCACGTCATCGTTGGAGCCATACGCAAGTGTGAGTAACGATCCAAGAGCGAGTCTCATCCGACACTATTCCGAAGATATCCCGGACGTCAGTCTGAGCGAGAATAGAATGGCTCTCCAGCACCTTAAAAACGGTAAGGTCCCAGGCGAGGATGGAATTACAGCGGAGCTTCTGAAAGCGGGTGGAAGACCGGTTCTTGAAGTCCTTCAGAAGCTCTTTAATTCCGTCCTCCATGGGGGCATTACACCGGAGGCGTGGAGCAGAAGTGCGGTGGTCTTGTTCTTCAAGAAAGGTGACAACGCTCTCTTGAAGAACTACAGACCGATTTCCCTTCTGAGCCGCGTCTACGTGCTATTTTCGAGAGTCATTACGAATCGTCTCGCGCGCAGACTTGACGACTTCCAGCCTCCCGAACAAGCCGGTTACCGAAACGGCTTTAGCACCATAGACTACATACATACCCTTCGGCAAATTGTACAGAAGTCCGAAGAGTACAATTTGCCACTATGTCTGGCGTATGTGGACTATGAGAAAGCCTTTGATTCCGTCGAAATTTGGGCGGTGCTGCAGTCCCTTCAGCGGTGTCAAGTTGACTGTCGGTATATAGAAGTGCTGAAGTGTTTGTACAGTAGAGCTACGATGGCTATCCGAGTACAGAACCAGAGTACGAAACCTATCCAATTGCAGAGAGGTGTAAGACAGGGTGATGTCATATCCCCGAAACTCTTCACCGCTGCATTGGAAGAAGTTTTCAAGCTTCTGGACTGGAAAGGATACGGTATTAACATCAATGGCGAGTACATCACTCACCTTCGATTTGCCGACGATATAGTCCTTATGGCAAAATCGCTGGAGGACCTAAGCACTATGCTCAATGACCTCAATAGTGTCTCCCAACGGATAGGTCTTAAGATAAACATGGACAAAACAAAGATTATGTTTAATGTCCATGTCACACCTATGCCTAAGTCCAACTTCGACCGAGAGGAGGACGGATTCAACACGGCTGGGCAGCGTTCGGGAAGCTACGACACATCTTCTCGTCAGACATACCTCAAAACCTTAAAACGAAATTGTACAACCAGTGCGTGTTGCCAATGATGACTTACGGAACTGAGAAGTGGTCCTTCACAGCTGGCCGTATGAGGAAGCTCAAGGTCGCTCAGCAAGCTATGGAGAGGGCTATGCTCGGAGTTTCTCTGCGTGATAAACTTAGGAATGAGGATATCCGCAGTAGAACTAGAGTAACCGACATAGCCCAACGGATTAGTAAGCTGAAGTGGCAGTGGGCCGGCCATATAGCTCGAAGAACCGACAGCCGATGGGGAAGAAAGGTTCTTGAGTGGCAGCCTCGTACCGGTAGGCGAAGTGTAGGGCGACCCCCCACGAGATGGAGTGACGACCTGGTAAGGCATGCAGGAAGTCGATGGATGCAGGTGGCTCCGGACCGTGCTTTGTGGCATTCCTTGGGGGAGGCCTATGTTCAGCAGTGGACTTATGGAAGGCTGTAATGATGATGATGATGATGATGATGAAAATAACCAGACGCGCAACAATCACAGATTACTGATATATAAATACTGGGGCATGTCCAGTATTTATATATCCTAATATTTTATAAATGAAAAAAAACTACACTAACTATACTACACAAAAACTATACTACATAACTATTTCTTTAGTAGGGTGCCTACATACCCCATAATATATTAATACATGAAGAGAATACTTTATACCCTTTTCTAAGCATATTGCGAACACGGAGGAGTGTGAGATTTGGCATAATTAAACATTGTAATATAAAGAAGAGTGCAGAAAGCTAAAACTAATACATACAATATGTAAATTATAAATACATGAAATAAAATAAAATAAATCACTCATTGTTTACCTTCATCCTGCCAATGTCATGTATAAATGTGCAAGTGAAAGTGAAATTCAGCTTGCTTAATATACCTATACCTCTGTATATAGAGGTCAGTGATCTATACAAACTTAAAAATTTAATGAATTACAGTCGAAATTCGACTACTGGATACTGCAATAATAATTATATAACTCTAGTAAATGCATTACGTAAATGCACATACTTACGATGACATCAAAACAACAAAATATTCGGTTTTCTTTCTCAATACTCGGCTTTTTTTAGAGACAAATGTCACTTGTGCAGTGACTTTCCTTCCATATAAGATGATTGGCACATTGTAGGTTGTAATATAAAAAATAAGCACACAATGTGTCACAAATTGACTGCCAACTCAATTGCTCAAGGTGTACCGCGTGCGAACATTATTCCTACCTTTGCAAATCGATTTAAAAAGCATTACTCTTATATTATTATTATACGTAAACGTTCACGTTTCCTTGCCATCTTACTATGAAACTAATGTTGCAGCAGTAACAAGCAAACAGAGGTCCACTGCTGGACTGCTGCTGGCTGCTGGTAGGCCTTTTCTAGAATCCGCCAGCTGTCAAACATGACTTGGAAGATTTAGCCATACTCACCACACAGTACGGGTTGGTGAGCGTATAGTTTATACCTTCGTACTGGTAATACTGATCTAGTATCAGTCACTATTATTAAAGAATTAAGCTCAGTTATTTACTCAGTGTAGCGTGTGGTGGGTGGGGGTGTAAGAGACTGAGTGTTTTCTAGGTGGCCGGACTCCTTTCTTGCCAAGCAGTCCGTCTGGGTACTACCATCTTCTTACCTATTTCTGCCGCCAGATAGCAGCACCTGCACTACTGTGTTCCGATCTGAATCAAATACAGTAAAACCCGCTTAAGACGATTTTGAAGGGACCCAGCCAAAATCGCGACTTATGCGGAAAAGCGTATTATGCGGGATAGAGAAAATAATACATAATTTACAAATATTGTGTAGGTATTTAATTATAGGTATACGTATTTAAAAATTGGTTAGAAAGGTATAATGTTGTACATATGTATATGTATTTAAATACGTTGCATCATAGTTAATTTTGATGCATTATTAATGACAAGGTTTTCAATATAATTTAACTTTTGTAGTGCATCTTCAACTTTTCTCGAAAGAAGATACGTAGCGCCTTAAATCGTTTACTGCTGATAATGCCTCTGCGTTTAACAAAATCGGAATTGACTCTCCTTCATCTTCATCGTCATCACTTAGGGCCTCCTTTTGGGTGTTATTCACATCTTGAATAAGATCTTCGATCGAACAGGTTTCGTAGGGTGCAACATTGTCATCAATGGAATAACGTAACTTTTCCGACCCAGATGGCGTATTAGACGGGATGACGAATCGTATTAAGCGTGTTAAAAATGTATGAAAACATGCCTCAAGTTGCAGGGACTGACATAAAATGGCGTATTAAACGAGAAATCGTATTAAGCGAGTTTTACTGTATAATTAAAACGTGTGAGGAATTCCATCTTAGTCCTCACAGGTGACAACGCATCCGCAGCCTTCCTTGTTTTAATTTGGTTGCAGTCTGCAGTAGCCACTTACCATCAAATACACTGTGATATCGTTTGTGACTTCAGTTGAAAGAAATAATTTAAAATTAAAAATTTTGTACAGCCGACTTCAGTATATGTTATTAAGAATAACTCAAAAACTAATGGTCTGACCTTGATCAAATTCATATGGGACCACACGAGAAGTACCAGCTTTCAAATAAAAAAAGAATCATCGAAATCGGTTCAGCCAGTAAAAAGTTATGAGGTAATTACACATAAAAAAAACATACAGTCGAATTGAGTACCGTCTCCTTTTTGGAAGTCGGCAGAAAAGAATCCAGCAGCCCATTTCGTAGTTTCGTTAGGGGCGGCTATGGGAAATGCTTGAAAGATATCTGATTGATGACGGCTGCTCGTTGGTCTAGTGGTCGAAAATACGGTTTCTTCCCCTTTTTCCCACCAATTGTCCCACGGCTGGGACAAAGTAGACTCTTTAAAATGTGTTCGTCCACTTTTCCCTACTAATCGTTTCTTGGCGGGACAAATTACACTGTTATAATAGACCACGTCCACTTTTCGCCACTAGGGCGGGCAAGCTCAAAAAATATGGGTAAGGTAATAATAATTCGTATAGAGCTAAAAATTGTTACAAATGTTAGGAACACCATTACAAATAATATGTGAAAATTCCCGATAGACACCACATCTGTAAAAAGAAAATTAAAGGTCAAAGTTCGCAAATATGGGTTTTTTGTACTTTCAGCTAAACGGTAAGTTTTATCATAAAAATAGATCTTAACCTTTTTTCCCTAAGAATTTATTTTTTCTAAGATAATATAGTGATTCAAAAAGTTGAAAAATTTTCGACGCCACCTATGAGGCTCGTTTTATTTTAAAGTGCTTTCCCCGGTAGATCTATTCCACGATCTATTGTGGTCCTGTTTAATTAAAAAATATTGTATCAAATAAAAAAAACTACTATTGGAAATTATGAAAGCGAAAACTATTCGTCTGATTGATAATTATGTAATGAAACTTCAAGTTTTGTATCTCCTTTTTCTTCTTCTTTTTCATCCTCTTCCTGTTGGATACATGTGAACTGTTCTAAGAGCGATGCAGCAGACGTCTCCTCCCTGATATCATTAGAATCCTCTTCTAATGGAGATTCAACATTGGAGCACGGTTGGCCTTGATAACTGGAACATGCTAATGAACACAACAATCCAATTTTTTTGCAGGATTGTATTTAGGATTTTTTCCGGTGCAGGTGGGAGTAGTCTGAATTAGTTCCAATGTATTGTCAATAAACATCTAACCTCAGTCCTGGGTCTAGGTTATTACCAAGCCAAACTTATCTTGATAATATACCCGAAATAGATGTTGATGAGCAGAAGCAGAGGTTGGGTAAAGACAAGCTAATTGCACTAGTTTTTTGTTATAAGTATTTCTTATAAAAGGAAAGTATCAAAACTTAATTAAGCAGGTAACTTTTTTTGGAGCTTCGTATACAGAAAGAAGGAAGCATATTAGTTCAGTGATTACTGATTGTGGAGCAGAGTTACTCTCTTTAAAAATTTGAACACAATTAACTAGGTATATCTTGTTTCTCAAACAATTTGTAAACTTTTAATTTACCCCTCTGCAGCCAGTTACTGCGTGTGATGTTCCGATTGATATTGATCCAAAGTTTATTTTTACATGCATTCTGAAAAACACAATGACCTTGAATTTTTTTTTGCAGATGTAGGAACAATGGTGACTTCACATTTCATTTATAATAGTGTCCCTAACATTCGTACCTATTTTTGGCTCTTTGCGAATTATTATAATCTTACCCTTATTTTTTGAACTAACTTGACCGGACTAAAATATTCCGTGATTTATATTTCTTGGCATGTATATCGTTGTATATACATACATAATTCAATTAGGAAGATCATGAGCAAAACCATCCAAACTAGTTTGTCCTTTACCAAAAAGTCACAAATATCCAAACGCAGTCTTCGCCGACCTAGCTTGCTTGTATTGCCAAAGACACGTACCAAGTTAGGTAAAAAAAAAAATATTACCTTTGAGGGAGCACACTTTTATAACAGCCTACCTTCTCATATTAAAAATATAGATTCCTTTAACAGTTTCAAGTCTCAATTGCACAACTACATTCTTGAAAGCTGCTGACTTGTAATTTCGGAGAGTGTCACGATGGAACTGTGAACACGGTGACCGCTACCTAGATTAAGTTTATATTATTGTTCTCATGTAAGTGGATTTTGTAATCTTTTTGTGAGAATAAATTCTTTAAACCTAAACCTATATTTGTCTTTTTAAGAGGTCATATTATGAAACATCTGGTAAGTAAATCTTTTATTAACGTTGTCTGTGATTTCTGTAGATAACTCCAAAAAATGTTATAAACAATATGTAAATCTATGACAAAATTGATTACAATTATTTAATTTTGATTATTTGTTTTTTTTTGGCTTGAGAAACACTTCCAGATCTTATAATTTGCTTGTGCCAGCCCTAGTGGGGAAAAGTGGACGAGGTTACACACAAACGAGCACACAGTCCACCTGATGGTAAGTGGTTGCTGTGATCCATAGACATCTACATTTATCTTCGATTAAGAATCAAAATGCAGATGCGTTGTCACCCTTGAGGACTAAGATGAGTGCCTTGTTTCCAGTAAAAAGGGTCTCCGATTATCTACACTCACCATACGAAACACAGCAGCATTAAGCTGCTATTTTACGCTGGTATTCTGTAAGAGCGTAGTCCCACCCTGTTCGAGCCGACCCATTCATGCTACAACCATAATATAGCTGCAGCATGGCTCTACCACGTAAAAAAGGAGGTTTATTATAACAGTATAATTTATCCCACCAAGAAACGATTAGTGGGGAAAAGTAGACGGACACATTTTAAAGACTCCACTTTGTCCCACCAGTGGGACATTTGGTGGGACAAAGTGGAATAAACCGAAAATACGATTTCTGATCCGGAGACCTCATGATCAGAAAAATAATCCAATCCCGGGTTGGGCCAAAAATCAGTTACTGGGTTTATCTGTAAAGAAATTGTCAGTAGCAGCCCGGAGTCAGGGAGCTGGCGGTGTTTCACTCGCGTGCCTCAGAAAGCACATAAAACCGTTGGTCCCGCGTCTGATCTCTCTGCGGTCTATGAGAGTGAAGAAATAGGGAGTGTACGTGTGCTTGCGCATACACTCAGGCACTATATTTCTGTCTTGCGCAGATGGCTAGTCTTCGTTGAGACTGGCCGCCGTGACCGAAATTCTGTCTAGAGGACATATTAGATGACTTCATATCATCATGTGACGACGGGCCTAAATTATCCAGACCGGCGACGGGCCGCAGCGTCAATGGTGCGAGACGTCTGGAACTGCGATCGTGAATCCGCCAGCAAGGCGTAACGATTATGCAAATTGTTCCTACAACAATGTTAGTATGTAAAACACTTTTATAGAATAAGGGTGACAAACGAGCACACATTCCACCTGATGATAAGTGAATGCTGTAGCCCATACTCATCTACATTTATCCTCAACCAAGAATAAAAATGAAAAGATATAATTAAAAACAAATTTCGGATCTTGATATATTAAATATCAGTGTACTCGTACCTGAATCTTCCTCTGATTGTATTGCTAGCGTTTGAAAATGGATGCAAGTTACAAAAAGGTAATAAGGTCTGTTCAGGGTGAGGTCATTTAAACCGCATCACCTCATTAAAATATCGTTAATCTAATAAAATTAATAGTATTATTCATAATCGGCTTATTCCGTTTAAGATTATAAATTTTATTTTATTTTATTTTTCTGTCTTTTCTTCGTCGTCGAAATATGTACTCAATTTTAAGTATAAAACCCAAACCAAATCCAGAGATATTTAAAATATCTAAATATTTATAAACGTTTTCGATCTGTGAACAAAGAAAAAAGTAACAAGCTGAGGATATAACGTTTATGTCTAGTTCATTTGCGAGTTCCTAAATAGCAACAGCAACACAAGTCACCAGCAAGAGGACAATAATTACAAGTACATGGTCGTAATACGGCGCGGTCCTTTTGTACAATGCACCCCTTATAACTTACCTTTGTACAGGACTGCCAAGATATAAAAATACCTTGGGGGAACGGTAGAGCATACCGCTTTAGTATTTTACCCCACTACAACTTTAAAACTAATCATAATTCATAACGTTATATCGCGCGTAATTTCCTTTTCTTTACATATGATATAATAAAGAGCACTGATTCATACCAAGGATAATTTCATGGGGGCTATTGAAATCGAAAAATATCTTAATTTCGATTGAGAAGATAACCAAACTTTCAACGTAAACTTAACAAAATAATAATTGTTTTGATATTGAGTAAACTATCCTCGTATATGTACGTAATAAATTCAGCAAACCAAAAGTACCTAGAATAATTTAATTAAGATTACCCATTTTATAAGCAACTAATTTTCTAATAGATCGATAGTGTTACTAATTTATGTGCCTAAAAACGCTAAGCTCCTAAACTGTATTAACGCGGTTATTTCCGTCTATCAGCTATATGAGTTTTTATACAAGTAATGGTAACAAACAAGCGCAGCCCACATAATGGTGAATATTTATTGTGGACCATAGACAACTATGTACATGCAACCTCGATTAAAAAAATCGGATTTAAAAGTTGTGAAACTACACTGCAGATATATTGTGGTTGCAGCGCAAATAGGTCGGCTCGACCGGGGAAGCACCACGCTGTCACAGAATAACAGCATAAAATAGCTGCTTAATGCTGTTGTTTTTCTGAGTCAAGAGAACCAGAGACTCTTTTTACTGTTTAAGAGATATACTATCTCGGCTCCTCAGAGTTCATCTAAATTTTAGTTTTTTAACGAGAGAGGTTGTAGGTGTCTATAAGTCACAGTCTTACTCACCATCAGGTGATCTGTTTGCTCGTTTGTCACCCTTATTCTATTTTTAAAAAGATGCGCAGTAACCCTTTAGGACTTGTTAGCAGTTATTCTATTATTTATTAACAGTGGTAGAGCCACGCGGCAGCTTTTGCTGTAGCACGGATGGGCCGGCTCGAACCGGGGTGGTACCACGACCTCACAGAAAACCAGTGTGAAGTAGAGGTTTACCTCTGCGTTTCGCTTGGTGAGTGCAGGTGGCCAGAGGCCCTTTTTACTGGAAATGAGGCATTCCATCTTAGTCCTCACGGGTGACAACGCATCTACATTTTGATTTGTAATAGAGGATAGATGTAGATGTCTATGGGCCGCAGCAACCACGTACCATCAGGTGGACTGTGTGCTCGTTTGTCACCCTTATCATTTAAAAAAAATTCTTGCTATTTTCTCTAATTGTCGACGAGTTTTCCGATTAAAATATTGTTTCGCTGCTCGTTTGTCACCCTTATCATTTAAAAAAAATTCTTGCTATTTTCTCTAATTGTCGACGAGTTTTCCGATTAAAATATTGTTTCGCTTAAATTTACGTTTACAGGCATATAAATATGTACAAGAAACAAACGGTCGCTTAAGCAAAAAGTTACGCATTGGATAAGCCTAAAGTGTATATAACCACTACGTTTTAGTTACTTATTTGAAAGCAGCCGACATTTTGATATCAGCGGTCATCGGGGAGTGACGAGGGTGTTTTATAGTTGTCAGTTAATATTTTAGAAAAACATAACATAAACTGGGTTCCTTTAGTATAATTTCCGGCGTAATCCTAAATATCATAAACTAATATATAAAATTACAAACAAAGAACGAAAATGTGTTTGAATTTGCAAAAAGCAATTTTTAAAGTTGTTTTCTTCGCAATAGTCTACAAATTATGTATATTGTAGGTACAAGAACAGCGGGATTAAAATATATTCTGCTGTTCTTATGTCCACAGATATAACATATTAAGTGCAGTAATATATTTATGTTCTTTTGTTCACAACACATAAAATATCTCAGCTTACCATAACTATTAATTTAATGTCTCCGCTAGGAGTAAAAGTATTCTGTGATTTAATGTGACAGACAAGTAAACAAGTATACATTCATACACGATATTTACGTTCCTCTAGAAGTCTAGAATGTATATAGTGTCACGACTGTAAACTCAGAGAAGGTAAGCAGTCTTAAGATCAGCGAGCTACTCGGATCAAGATTAGCTAAAAAAATGCGTTTAGATGAAACATTGTAATAAACGTTATCTCATCGCCCATAATTATTTTATTAAATTGAGAATTTAAGTTAAGTATTTTTTTATGAATTGGGTTCGCAATTATCTTATTAAATGAATATTATTATTAATAATCACAAACATTCCAATAGTCGCCTTTCAGGACATGCTAGGCAAGGAACATTATCGGCACATTAGGCCAACATAACTATCCTGAGATATTATATATAATGAAAACCAACACAAACTCAACTCAAAGAACAATTTTTTAAACTGTAGTGACAAACGCAGTCCATGTACACCGGCAGCCATCTTCGAACAAGGGAAGCTACACAAGTGGTAAAATTTAAAAAATTGTACAATCGACTTCAGCATAAATAAAATGAGAACATCATCAATGTAGTCGCAGTCAATTAAATACGCATTATTAAGCATAACTCAAAAACTACCGGTCAAATCTTGATCAAATTTATATGGGACCACATGAGAAGTACCAGTTTTCAAATTAAAAGAATAATCATTAAAATCGGTTCAGCTAGAAAAAAGTTCTGAGGTTACACATAAAAAACCGGCCAAGTGCGAGTTGGACTCGCGCTCTGAGGGTTCCGCAAAAATCCGTAGTTTAAAATTATTAAAAATATTTTTATTATGCAATGTAACTAAAAATTTATGCTTTTCGCAATTTTTCCTTTATCTGTACTACAAAACGTTGCTTCGTACCAAATTTTAATATTCTGAGTTCACGGGAAGTACCCTGTAGGTTTTGATTCCCTGATTCCCTTGGGAATGTCGAAAATTTGCGGCATAAACGGCTCTATCTTTTGATTGCGTTGGCTTAGAAGTTTGATTTTTTCACAGATCCAAGGGACAGTAGACTTGAGTATTTCATATGAATTTCAGCTTGATACCTCCACGCGTTCCTGAGAAAAAGATCTTGACAGATAGACAGACAGACAGACAGACAGACGGACGGACAACAAAGATATCCTATAAGGGTTCCGTTTTTTCCTTTTGAGGTACGGAACCCTAAAAAACAAACAGTCGAATTGAAAACCTCCTCCTTTTATTGAAGTCGGTTAAAATGTGTTGTCACCTCTGAGAACTGTTATGAAATGCGTCGGAGCGTTTAATTATACTGGCTCTAATTATAGTTAGTTAATTTGTTGTTGTTACCCCTGAGGACAAAGAGGGAATGCCTTACAACCTACACCTAATTAGTTGGGGCGTTAATTTTTATATTAAACACTATGTCGTAGTACCGACTTCAAAAGCCATTTTGTCGAAATTATTTTACTCGAAAGTGATTTTTTTAAAAAGTATTTTTTATATAGAATTAGGGTGACAAACGAGCACACAGTCCACCTCATGGTAAGTGGTTGCTGCGGCCCGTAGACATGTACATCTATCTTCGTTTGCGAATTAAAATGCAGATGCGTTGTCAGCCGTGGAACTAAGATAGAATGCCTCTACACTCACCATACGAAACACAGCAGCATTAAGCTGCTATTTTACGCTGGTGTTCTGTTAGAGCGTGGTCCTTCCCCGGTAGAGCCGACCCATTCGTGCTACAACTATACTACTAATATAGCTGCAGCATGGCTCTACCACGTAATAGTATAGATAAATACTTAAATAATTTCCACAACATTATTTTACTTTTTAAGGTGATTTTTGAGAGCCGTGGCACTTCAGTAGCTAAGCGCTCACTGTAAATTACACAGTTCGCGAGCAACGCGGGTTTGATCGCCGGCATCAATGAATTTGTTAATTGCAATTTAAAGTCCTGATTTACTACGTACTCGGCGGTGAAGGAAAACATCGTGAGGAAACCTGCATGTCTGAGAGATAAGAAAAGAAATATTTCGAAGACATGTGAAGTTTGCCAACACGGATTGGGCAGCGCGGCGAACATTTCTTTGCCCTAAAACCCTCTCAGAAATGAGAAGAGGCCTGTGCTCAGCAGTGTGTATCTAACTACTTTTGAAGATGACTGTTACTTTTTACAAAAGTTTCATTTTTTACTGATTTTATTTGCGAAATAAACAAAAAGTTATGACAAAAACTAAAAAAAATCTAAGACTAGATTCCATTGGTTATTCAGTCAGGTCAGGTTTAAGTTGTTCCCACAGTGGGTTCACACGCGCCGTCACACCCCGTGAGCAACGATGTAATTGTTCGTCAAATAGGCCTCTGCAGGGATGGCGGGTGCTCCGGCCTTTGACCCCGGTAGTTGAACATTTTTCAATTCACGTCTGACAGGCGGTCATTTTGTTTAAACGCTTGTAAGATTACGGTTGTTGGACTTTTTCAACTTGACTTACCTCTAAACGTTACACGGCATTGAGTCAAAAGTTCAGTAATTTACAGAAAGACAGACAGGCAGATGTTTCAACTTGAAAAACTTGAAGATTTTTTTAAAATCTAAAATTTGATAAAATAAATGTTCTATAATGATCTATCTATTAGCTATTATACATCTATACATATAAATATTTGAATTGTCTTATATTGAATTGTCTGTCTGTAATACCGAAAGAACGGCTTTTTATTGAACACAGGGGGTTAACTGTATGTAACTGGATTATGAACCGACTGTAATAAAAATTCACAAACAGACAGAAAGCAATGGCAGGAGTCATCTAGGCCACATTTTAGAAAAAAATTGGAGACTTTGTAAAAAAAAAATTGATAAAAGAAATAGTCGAAGGCGAAGCCGGTCCCGGCTTGTTTTATAATAATACGTTAACTAAAATACATTTTAAAACCTATTCCCTAAATTTATATTAACAATGCTAGTTGGAGTTTATATGAGTTTAAGCTCCTTTAGTTTTTTGCGAGTCAACAATCAACATCTTGCCGCGAGATGCACAACGGACAGCTGCGCACGCGGTGGCAAGCAGGTGCTCTCTTACACGTGTATCGTTTCGTTCGCAGACGCCCGGTAAACGGTTATTATCTCAAACCGACGAATGCTAAATTTATAATGAAACCATTGAAACATTGACAGATGGCAATTTGCCATTTTTTTAAAGATAATGTAATATACAATGTAGGTTTGCAAAAGTACAATTACATAAATTAATTTGAATAATGTAATGGTAGTAATCGTAAGAGGCGACTGTAGGATAATATGTCAAAAAGATATAAATGATTACTTATTAACACTGTACATTGAATGCATTGAGTTATATGTACTACGTACTATAGAGAAGCCATTCCGAACATTGACTATGTTCAACTGAACTGTACTGCAATCTGTACAAACTAAATATTGCGTAAATTGTAGATTTGTGAGTTCCATAAAATAATTGTTATTACATTTTATTTAGAAATATGTTTGTTTAGATTAAATTACGATATTTTATATTAAATTCTTATATTTATTTTATATTAATATCTTATTTTATATCAAATTAAAGTTTTCGCGCATGCGCGTGAGTAGTAGTCGCAGACATAGAGTAGGACACAATTTTTGTTTGGAATGGCTTCTCTAGTACGTAGTACATATAACTCAATGATTGAATGAAACTAGTTTTTACGCATTTTATCGCGTTTTATTAATTTGTTTTATATTCTCGAAATTTAGGGTTTAAAAAAATTCTCATTAAGAAAACAAAAATTAATTTGTCATGAGAACATAACACTTTTAGAAGTTATAACAATATCTGAGGAAACGCAGAAGTTGGGGGTGCATTACAAAAACAGTCACAACTCAAACGTCAAAAACATCACAAGTACTTTGCAAGTTACAACACCTATATTCACGGGGGGATTGAGGTGTTCAAAATTCAAATCATAAATGTTTGATTCGATCTACACCGAGAAAACTTATAATATCTTGAAGTAACATTTGTATGTCGGGGTTTGGATTTAATTTTTGTAATTATAGGATCCCAAGCAGATAGTAGCTTATGTATGTGTTCGTGTATGTATCTGTACGTAATCACAGACACAGACTACTCCGAGAAGTCTGCAGTCTGTGAACACGTACAGGATCGCCCCCGCCACTACATCAGATTTGATAGACCACGAATTCTCGCAAAACAACAACGATTCCTTCCAAGGATAATTCGCGAGGCTATTGAAATCGAAAAACTTCCTCATTTCGATAGAGAACCACCACATTAATCTAAACCTACTACACAAATTTCTTAAACGTTCTATACATATTTTATCACTATAACATGTTTAGCGCAAATTTAAACTTCACGAAATAAGTCTGCATCTGATTCACTAAATAATAATCAAAGTATCTGTACCTTATGTATGAAACTTGTATTTTTTTTAATAACTGGCGTTACGACTCTGAGTTCTTGCCCTTCTGAGCCTGAAGTTAGAATGTATAATTATCCTTCGTAGTACACCGCTTCACGATATGTTGATGCGTCACATTGTGGAGCCCTTGTGAGATTTTGACGGCAACTTGAGCCAGCAGACAGCTGACATTTACTGGCCACTCGTAGAGACCTATGATGATGATAATGATGTTGTAAAAATAACTCTGATTACAAAGGTACCTAAATATTTGTTTCTTTATCTCAGGACCGTAGCGGAATGGTCACGTTCTTTCATCTGCTTTGCATCGAACAAATCGAACGATCTTCCCACAGCAATTCGATATGGGACTTCGCTTACTGAAAATAGTTTAATAGTAATAATGATTTTGCGTATTACACATCCGTAGATGTGACGTACAATTACAGATTAAAGTAAGCACGTTCCACTTATGCGAAGATTGTCAGTATATCTTTTATCTTTGTCTGTATCCTTCTGTCTGTGTATGTGTGTCTGAACTCCTAAACGGTAGACAGATTTTGATGAGTTGATTCGAGAATGGTTTAGATTCACAATTGAACCCGGTAGGTGGCGTTGTTGTCGAGATACAGAAATCACCCCGGATGGATTTTTTTTTATATATATATTCGAAAATAGTTGTTTGTGTTTATGAACCCATTTTAATGATATTTCTTTTATTAAATTAAATATAAAAGTGGTAGTCCCATAGGAATTTTAAAATTGCATCTATAAGTGTGGAAAAATAACGGATGAATGTTTTAATGTGAATATTTAAGTTTTAATTGTTACCTTAAACTTGTGATTTGTGATATTTTTTAGTCCAATCAAAAGGTAATTTTTATTTAACAATAAGGGTGACAAACAAGCACACAATCTACCTGATGGTAAGTGGACGCTACGGCTCATAGACATCCACATCCATCCTCGATTAAGAATCAAATTGAAGATGCGTTATCATCCCTAAGCACTAAAGATGGAATGTCTCGTGTCCAGTAAATAGGGTCTGCAGTTCTCTACATTCACCATACGAAACACATGTTGTATTTTGTTTTTACTTATTATAAGCCAGTGCTTGACCACAATCCCACCTAGTGATAAGTGGTGATGCAGCCCTAGATGGTAAATCGCATTGTCTTAGCGTATTTTTTTAATTTCTAGATCATGCAGATATTCTCATAACGTTTTCCTTCACACCAAGTACATGGTAAGTCGGACACTGAAATTGCAATTAAGAATTTTAGTGTTTCCGGTGAGGATAGATCTCGATTTGCTCGCGTACAGCGAAACTTTAAGATGAGCGCTTATCCCATGAGCTACCACGGCTCGTACACAAATATGCCAACAAGTATAATAACGAGCCCAATGACTTCGTCAATCTTACTTAGCGGTACCATGTAGCGACATCTATGGAAATGTATTAAATAAAGAACGATGTATTTAGCGCGTCAAATTTTCATATCGATATACATCGCAACCTTTTCATATCGATATACATCGCAACCGCTTCCGTAGATAGATAATAGATGGCGCTAGAGTAGTCAAGTGAGCTCGGCCACGGTCCTTATATTATAAATATATATATAAATATAATATAATATATATATAATATATAGTAAGAGAGATAGATATTTATATACATAATGTCGCGCCTGTTATACTTAAAGGGGTAGGCAGAATCCAAAGAGCTGCGAGCTACTCAGATTATGGTTTGCCAAAAAATGTGAGTTTATATGGATAATTGTGAACCATCGCCATTGCATTAGTAATTTTTTACGACGTGCTAGGCAAGTAAGACAGTTGGCACGTTGTTTTACCTTATAAACTTTGGACCTATAAGCCCCAGAGTCGCGGATTGGGACATGGGACATATTAGTAGTTGAGACTGACCGCCGAGACTGATTTCGATCAGGTTTATGGAGGATTATTCCCCTGTATCCTGAATATAGGATAATCTTATGACATTCATCACAAATATATGGTAGAGTAGTTATTAATGTGAGTGTAGTAGTCAGTGTTAATGTAGTTATATATATTTGAAGGTAAAGGTCAGATTAAAACTACCTCAAACATGCCGTATCTGTAACTTCATTCGCGTGCAATTTAGCTTTTATGTAAACTCGAACTATTTGTGAATAATAAATCAAAATGGAGTCATTTAAAAAAAATATTTTTTTCTAGTATGTGGTTTATTAAAAATCATCAATCAATTAGATGTTGCTGTTTATGTGAATATCGGTGATGTGAGAATGTAAGAAATTTTTAAATTTCTACATTCTAGCCATGCCTTCAGCTTCAGCTTAACACAATAAATTTTCTAAGGTTACGAAAATAAAACGAAACATGCGTAATTATTTATAATCTCTTTGTAAGTCAGAGTTTTAGTAAAAGGCTTACTAACTGCCTTAATGTGTATTGGATGCTTTGCTACGGCTTCAGCAAGGATGTATCGTCGCCGTCGCCTTTTATATAATACACAAGATAAAAAACAACCAAGGCCTTTAATTGTTTATTTTTAAACCTAGAAAGTGCATAGGTTAACATCACAGGCACTTAATAATAATAAGTGGAGTAAAAGCAACGTTTTTCATTTCGTACTTTAGATCCTTGCCAATATTTTTCATTTTTCATCAAATATTTGATCAGAAAAAAGGACACACCCGCGTTAGCAGTGGCAGCCCAGAGAGGTGCTCGCCTATTTGCACAGTACTCGAGCGGGTTGAATTCGCGACGCCGACAACAGTGAAATTATTAATTTTGCAATTTTAAGAGCTGATTTATTTTACGCAAAGAAATCAGTATGTTTGTAAAATATTATATGAAGTCTGCCAATACGCAACGAGGGCAACGGGGCGGTCTCATTCTTTCCCTAAAACCCTTTGAAAAATAGGAGGAAGCCTGTGTGGAGTTGGACGTATAAAGGTTTTTATACAGATGGTCACAAAATAAGTTCCGAGATAGTAGGTAGCTAGCTAACTTTAGTGCAAAACACTCAAAAAGTTCGAATCTAATTGGATTGTGATTGTCCCCACGTTTCTGACGATGCAACCTATCATACCTATCTCCAATCTTACTTGGCCACGGATAATGAATACTCAATCGGATACGGGAAGGATCACAAATAAATGGTGGGTTTGTATTAAATTGAGTATGAGGCACGCTGCTCACCGAGCAATGTAACTCGTCAAACTTGTAAGCAACTAATATGCAAAAACTGAACACGTGCGGTAAATGTGATATAAGACTGGAGACGATGGCAATCTAATGGTCGTTGTACAGGTAACTAGCTCGAAGATTGCGTGGTTTTTGTACACTGCCATCTCAGATTTCGTGACTTTATCCTAACGATTGTTACGAACGGAAAAGTATACTTATGTAATTTAACGTAAAAATTGATGTGATCTTTATGCTACATTTGAAAAATATTTATGCTGACAAGTAAATTATCCATGTATTTACACGGGAAGAGAAAACTTTGTGCCACTTTTTAAAACTGTGCGCACGGAGGAGTAGTGAAGAAAGCTAAAATGTATAAGTATTATATGGTCCAAGTGATTAATAGGGCATTATTCGTAATGTCCAGACAGTTTGGAAAATGTCCAATTAGAATTGGCAATATAATAAAAACTACGAGGGTGGATTGAAAAGTACTCGGCCTAACCAAGAAAATAAACACATACTAAATCAGTTATATTTTTATTTTTCTACATAATCACCATCAAGTTCAATACACTTTTGCCACCTCCCCTTCCAAGCATTTAGACCGTTGAAAAAAAATGATTCTTCCTTAGAGTCAAAATATGCGTCTACAGCTGCTTTGACCTCGTCGTTTGTCGAAAATCTTTGACCTCCCAAGTGGTTTTTTACGTTAGGGAACAGAAAGAAGTCTGATGGTGCCAGATCAGGTGAATACGGCGGATGCGGTAACAGTTCAAAGCCACAGTTGTGAATTTCAGCCATTGACTGTACTAACGTGTGAACACGGGCGTTATCTTGATGAAACAGGACTTTTCTTCTGAGCATTCCTCGAAGTTTTTCTTTTATTTCCTCTCGTAAACGACGTAGTAAAGTGCAGTAGTAATCAGAGTTTATAGTCTGACCCCTTTCAAGATAATCAATCATAATCACACCTTTCGAGTCCCAGAATACTGAAGCCATCACCTTATTTGCCGACAAAATCGACTTAGCCTTTTTAGGGGGTGGTGAACCAGGTCTTCTCCACTGTTTTGATTGTTGTTTTGTTTCCGGTGTACAGTAATGAACCCATGTTTCGTCTATAGTAACAAAACGATTCAAAAAATCATCTGCATCGGCTTCAAATAACTCCAAACAGTCGCGTGAAATAGTCAATCGCGTCCTTTTTTGTTCAACTGAAAGCAGTCGCGGAACCCACCTCGCAGACACCTTGTGGAAACCCAACTCGTTGACAATGATGTTTTGAGTTCGTTCATAAGAGATGCCTATAATCTCGGCTATCTCTCTAATTTTTAATCTGCGGTCTCCCATTATTAAATCAAGTACTTTTTTAATATTTTCGTCAGTAGTTGACGTCGAAGGCCTTCCAGAGCGGGGTTCATCTTTCACACTCTCTCTACCACGCTTAAATTCTGCTATCCATTTTTTGACGGATGAATATGACAGAGCACAATCGCCTAATGTACTGACCATGTCATCATGGATGGCTTTTGATGATAGCCCCTTCTTATGGAGGTACTTAATGACGGCACGCTGCTCGATTTGCTCCATTCGCGGAAATTATGTCCGATTACTTTGTTAATAAATTTATAAAATCACAACTAATTATCGCACACGTTTCGAACTTCACACAATGAACTAGTCTGAACTGAACTAAATAATGTGGGTAGATTTGATTTTTAGAATTGAATGGATCTGTGTTAGGCCGAGTACTTTTCAATCCACCCTCGTATTATAATAATTAAATTGACTGGGCTTTATAAATTAAGTCCGTTACTTATTGGGCAGAGTATTTAAAAAATACTGTTAGGTTAGGTTAGGTTATGAGCAGACAAGGCGATAAATAATGAAGTTTAAATCAGTATCGTAGCCCGATTTAACTAGTCATTATTGTTGCGCGGGCATTATAAAAATAGTACCCTGATTAATAATGACTTGGTTCATAACATACATAATTATATTTATTACTAAAATATAAAATAAAATGAAACAAAACATTCATTATGATTTCTTATATTTACGCGAACACTACACATTGAATGAAACTACTTTTACGGTTTTTATCGCGTTTAATTAAGTTATTTTATATTAACGACGTTTCGGTTGCTTTCCAGCAACCGTGGTTGCTGGAAACCTCGGTTGAAACGTCGTTAATATAAAATAACTTAAACGCGATAAAATCCGTAAAAGTAGTTTTATTCAAAACATTCATTGTTTACGTACATGCTGCCAAAGTCAAACACAAGAGTCCGTAGTCAAACAGTTGCACTACTCTGTGCAACTTGATAGTTTCTATTTAACAATATGTATTTATGATGACACGATATAGAAAAATCGATTGAGATATCCATATTTATCAAAATCCGACGACCAGGGCGAATATAGAATTCATCATAAAACATCGTCACTAAATCAATTTGAAGCTAAATGGCATAATATATAATCTAGTAACTTTATACATCACAGCATGCATCAAATCTGGTAGTTCTGATTTTTTGCAGACTTCTTTATGATGTTGGCCCATTGAATAATCAGTTTGTGACCTCGAGCGCCGAACGCAACTTTGTCAAAAATCAAAAAAACTGCGAAAAAATCGTTTCTTTTTTCAAATTTTGGCGAATATAACCCTAAAGGACTAGTTTTTGATAAAACTTTCTTAGGACGTTTTTAAAGTAGACTATATTTGCTACAATATCTAGACCTGTCTCTGTAGATCCAATATTTTCCGAGACTAAACCTTTTAAAGTTTATAATTTTTTTCGAATTTCGCAATTTTTTGCAATATTTTAGACGTCACTCGAACAGCTCTAGCGGGATGAAGTTCCAGTTACCAATTTCAATTAACAATTAACAATATTGGAACATATGAGGCGATCTTTGTGGTAAGCATATTTATACCTGTGTACCTACTTTGACAGGAAAATATGAGGCGATCTTTGTGGTAAGCATATTTATACCTGTGTACTTTGATAGGAAAATATGAGGCGATCTTTGTGGTAAGCATATTTATACCTGTGTACTTTGACAGGAAAATATGAGGCGATCTTTGTGGTAAGCATATTTACACCTGTGTACTTTGACAGGAAAATATGAGGCGATCTATGTGGTAAGCATATTTACACCTGTGTACTTTGACAGGAAAATATGAGGCGATCTATGTGGTAAGCATATTTACACCTGTGTACTTTGAAAGGAAAATATGAGGCGATCTTTGTGGTAAGCATATTTATACCTGTGTACTTTGACAGGAAAATATGAGGCGATCTTTGTGGTAAGCATATTTATACCTGTGTACTTTGACAGGAAAATATGAGGCGATCTTTGTGGTAAGCATATTTATACCTGTGTACTTTGACAGGAAAATATGGGGCGATCTTTGTGGTAAGCATATTTATACCTGTGTACAGGCTGTAATGAAAGATGAATGAATAGATTTAAAACCTGATATATCTAATCTGCCACGGAGTAAGTAGGATTACAACACGATAAACTTGATTTTAGGACACTAAAGAGACGAGATAAAACTTTGTTATCATTATTACTGGGCACTCTAACTTCAAATTGCGATAAGGTAATGTACAGTACCAGAGGGAGAATAAACCTTTCAATTTCCAAAGTTCCATGGTAAAAGCTATTCATTAGATTATGTCTTAATATTTATTAAACTAGTGTATTTAATTTAAGACAGTGATTAAAATCATTCAAGAATAAACTCAATGATCAATTACTCCTTTGTCTTGTTCACAACGGCCATAAAGTGAAATCTACCGCTTGTAAACAAACAGCATGTGTACGTTCAATAGCGAGCCGGCTCTGTGCGCACGAGCATGGCACATTTTAACCGACTTTGAAAGTTAATTAATTTGACTGTATGTTTTTTATGTGTGTTACCTCAGAACTTTTTTCTAGGTGAACTGATTTTGATTATTCTTTTATTTGAAAGCTGTTGCTTCTCATGTGATCCCATATAAATTTGATTAAGGTCTGACCGGTAGTTTTTGAGTTATGCTTAATAATGCGTATTTAATTGACTGCAACTACATTGATGATGTTCTAATTTTGTTTGTATTGAAGTCGGTTTTAATTTTTTTTTAATTTTACCACTTGTGTTGACTCGGACCGGATGGATCGATTTCAGCTTTATAACGCTTTTTGAAAGCTTTGTATAAATTGTTTGAAATGTTACTTTATATCGCAAATTAACTGTCATTGTACGTAGAATAATAATTTTATTCAATATAATTACGCGCATTCATGGGTAGTAAGCCCATGAATGCGCTTATTGCGAGTATGTAGATCTTCGCAAATTACATATATTATATTATATGTTAATAATAATATTATATTATTATACGTTTATTCTACCTACCGTAACGTAATACACTATGAACGTAGGTTAACCGTCGATGAAGCGTGGTGTACAGATTAACCTTGTTAGGTTTTTGGGACATAGTGATTTAATAAATTTAAGCTTTGTATAATGATTTCTTATATTTACGCCAACACTGCACATTGAATAAAATTACTTTTACGGATTGTTTCGCGTTTAATTAACTTATTTATCTTATTTTTATTAATTCCCTACGTTTCGGGTGTTTTACAGCACCCGTGGTAAAAGAACACATAGCTGACGTGAAGCACCAACGTTCCAGGAAGTCTACAGTTTGTGATCATATCCTAGACGGCTCCCGCCATTACATTAGATTTGATAAACCACAAATTCTCGCGAAAGAACATCGATTCCTGCCAATGATGATACGTGAGGCTATTGAAATTAAAAAACATCCTAATTTCAATAGAGAGGGAGGCTGGGTACTACCACCTGCTTGGGATCCTGTAATTAATAAAATTAAAACTAAACCCAAGCATACCACTGCAAGACTTCAAGACACATTAAGTTCATTCTGCGTAGCTGAAGGTACTCCGGATTAACTCTGACGTCAATCACCTCAGTCCCCCGACCCTGACCACGGGTGCTGTAAAACACCCGAAACGTCGGTAATGAATAAAAATAAGACAAATATGTTAATTAAACGCGAAAAAATCCGTAAAAGTAGTTTTATTTAAGCTTTGTATTTTGCTTTGTTTTGTAATAAAAAAGAAATTTGTAAAATTACTGTGTAGTGGCGGTGTAAGAATATCCACTTACCAACACCGTCCCATGGGTGTCGTAAGAGGCGACAGAGAGAAATTTAAACAGGTGATAAGCAACATCCAGTTGCAGCCGTGGCATATTGTAATTTAGAAGCACCTTATATTTCAGTTAAAATAAGTGGAAGTAGGTATTATTTTTCTTGTACCGAATTTCGGCATCTGAATCGAATTTCGGCCGAATGTGGAAGTTCGGTTCAAGCTGCCGAAATTCGGTTGAACCGAATGTGAACCGAATTTCGGCCCATCACTAATATATATATATATATATATATATATATATATATATATATATATATCCAATAAATCCAATATATATTAATATATTGGATGACTCACCGACGCACAGACCAGCGGACGGCAGTCCATATTATGATTTCAATTACATTTTTTGTTATGTAATCTAGAGTGAAGCAATTAGAAAATAAACTAAACTTACAATTCAATGTCTGTAATTATTGTAACGTTAATAATAATATAGATTTGATGCCTAGCTAAAAGTATAAGAACGATTTTATGTAGCGCAATTGAGGTATGGCCACATATCGAGAGTAGGGCACTCCCTCACGTTGTGAGGACGTGAGGCGTGCAATTCAATTTAAATCAGCAGAACAACCTTTACCCGATATTAGTTTGACATTAATTGTATTATTAATTTGCTGCACTATATGTAGCATAAATTAACTTTTCATTGTAATGAACGCATAGCATAGTGTATTTCGTCTCTTAAATAGGCACTGTAGATGAAGTTTTGCTTGAGCGCACTGTGAGACCAATGTTTTTGAGACATTTCGTTTAAATTGTTAAGTATTTTATGTGCAGTAAACATTGGGATAATTTGATTGCATAGCGTTCAACGCATATTTATTTACTCATTGGCAAGGTTTGTTTAGGGTTGGTACTCTATGCCTGTGCTTGGTACTCTCATTGAAATAATAATTTGTATGTTTTCTGATTACGTTGCTGGTTTCATATTGCGTCGTATATTATATTATTGTCATGCGCATATTGTTTTTATATTAAAATTCTGTTGTTGTATTTAAAAACAAGTCTTATAATTGCGAAATCAAAGTTAACAGTAGCGGTAAGCTAAATAATTCCTATATTGTAATTCCCTGTATTGTAAGTTCGCGTATACTGTGAAATTTATAGCGAGCGCCTAAGCCTTGAGATACCACGGCTATCGTGGTACTGGCATAGGTATTATGTGAAGGGAAAAAATCATGTAACAAGAAGAATGTTGCATGTGAAAGTAAATGATTAGAAGAGTAGAAGGGCCCAAGAAAAGATGGACGAATTGTATGAGGGATGATATGCGTAAGAAAGGAGTAAGTAATGAGATAACCACTGACTGAGGAGAATGGAAGAGGAAGTCATATATACTATGCCGACCCCAAATATCTTGATGATAAAGGCAAGAAGTGCTGGTATTGGTACCTATGTCAAAATTGTTGGAAAAAGTGCATATGTTACTACAACCACAAATGTGCAGACATACCAACATTTTTTTACAGTGCCTTTATCAAAGTCTCATATCACACATAAAGTCAAAACAATGAAAATTGTTGACGTTGTAAAAACGTGGTAGAGCCGCGTTGCAGCTTTATTATTAGGTACTGCAACACGGGTTGGTCACTCGAAACACTTACATAATACCAGCTTAAAGTAGCAACATATGGTGATTGCCCAGAAACGAATACATTTTCTTCAGAACGCATCTGTATTTTATCTCCTTATGGAGTATAGATGTACGCTTATATGGACCCAGCATCCACTTAACCACTTACTATCAGGTAGACTGTGTGCTTGTTTGTCGCTTCACTCCAAACGTTACTGTAATCCACTAGTCATCATTATCATCATTACAGCCTTTCATAAGTCAACTGCTGAACATAGGCCTCCCCCAAGGAATGCCACAAAGCACGGTCCTGAGCCACCTGCATCCACTATGTATCCACTAGTATTTTCTATCAACTACAAAAAGGAGACGGTACTCAATTCGACTGTATGTTCTTTTGTTTATGTGTTACCTCATAACTTTTTTCTGGGTGAACCGATTTCGATCATTCGTTTTTGTTTGAAAGCTGGTGCTTCTCATGTAGTCCTATATAAATTTGATCAAGGTCTGACCAATAGTTTTTGAGTTATTCTTAATAATTTATATTGAAGTCGATTGTACAAAATTTTAAATTATACTATAGAGTGAAAGGCTTATTCGTAATAAAATGGTAGGTCAAACTTTAAGATTGACCAGATATCTTAGCGCAGATATTTACGAAACAATCTAAAGTAGGACGTTTCGTTAGAAACCTCATATTCCTTGTCTAGAACACGAGCCATAATTCCCACAGCGGTTATTATGTAATGATAAATGAAATTATACGTTTTTTATATTTAATAATCGGGTATATCCTGCAAATTATATCACATCGCGACAACAGCCTTACAAGGAAGTACGTAGTCTTTGAATATTTTAATAAGATCTTTCAAGAAAGTAGACGGAACGGGAAGTTGTTTCGAAACAACAGCAAAATTTAAAACTCTTCTGACGTTTAACTTTTCTGAAGCAATGATAAATAAATAATAATTATACTTTAAAAAGTAAAATCAGACTTTAATAAACTAAAAAGAAAAGACTTTAATAAACCAAAAATAATTATTGTACCAAAGAATTAACACATTAAAACGGTTTAAAAATTTTGAACGGTGGTAGAGCCATGCAGCAGTTTTTGCTGTTGCACGTATGGGCCGGCTCGAGCCGGGTTAGTACCACGACCTCACAGAATACCGGCGTCAAGTAGAAGCTCTGCTTCTGCGTTTCGTCTGGTGAGTGCAGGTGGCCGGAGGCCCAATCCCCCCCCCCCCCCATCAACATGGTAGCGGAATTACACAATAGACTACCCCAGGAGGGTACCAGTACCCCTGGAGAATCCCTCGCTGAGCATCCACGACCATGTTATTCCAATCCTGAGCGTGGGTGCTCAGGCTGCCCCGCGTATTCTGGGGGGGGGCAAAATTCCGCTCAAAAACATAACTGCTCGGGGTAAACAGAGCAACAATACCAAGGCGACCCCTGCCACGCTATCCGTGAATTTCTGCAACATCAGGGGACTTAACTCTAACCTAAACGCCGTCCACTACCATCTCGAGACGGCGAAGCCGGCCTTGCTCTTCCTGACCGAGACGCAGGTTTCCTCTCCGGCTGATATTTCGTATCTCTCCTACCCTGGGTACAAATTGGAGCACTCCTTTGTGCCTCGGGCTGGAGTTTGCGTGTATGTCAGAGAGGACATCTGTTCTCGACGCCTCGGCAGTCTTGAAGGTTCGGACCTGTCCATCCTTTGGCTACGCGTAGACAGCGACGACCATCCGCGCGTCTACGGGTGCCTCTATAGGTCCCATAGCGGTAATGCCGAAACAGACCGACTCATCGACCACGTCCAAATGGCTACAGATTCCTTGCTACAACAGGTCCCATCCGCAGAGATCGTGATCCTTGGCGATTTTAACGCCCACCATGCCGAATGGCTCGGTTCACGTTTAACCGATCATGCGGGGAGATCTGTTTATGACTTTGCCTTGGCATATGGTCTGACACAACTGGTTACTTCGCCTACGCGGATTCCAGATGTGGAGGATCATACACCTTCCCTGTTGGACCTTCTGCTGACCTCTCATCCGGACGGATATCAGGTTTTCGTCGATGCCCCTCTCGGCTCTTCGGACCACTGTTTGATCCGGAGTATGGTGCCACTCACGCTCCCTTCGCGGTTGCGTTCTGCAGGTTGCCGCCGTGTTTGGCATTACAGGTCGGTGGATTGGGACGGAATGCGGTCTTTCTTTGCATCCTACCCATGGGGGCGGGTTTGCTTCTCGCCGGATGATCCCAGCGCTGTTGCTGACTCTTTTACTGATGTGGTGCTACAGGGAATGGAACTATTTATTCCATCATCTGTGGTACCCATCGGAGGCAGATCTCAGCCTTGGTTTGGTCGCTCCTGTAAAACTGCATTACGCAGTAAGCAGGAGTGTTATCAAGCCTGGGCTGCGGCTTCGGCGACTCGGGATGTAAACACCAGCACACTTAAAAAGAAGTATAACTTCGCCTCCAGGTCCTTCAAAAGAGTTATTGCCAAGGCAAAGTCAGAGCACATAGGCAGAATTGGCGAGAAACTAGTTCGCCTTCCTTCGGGAACCCGTGCATTCTGGTCTCTCGCCAAGGCTGTCCAAGGGAATTTCTGTAAGCCATCACTACCATCTCTGCACAGGGAGGACGACTCACTGGCCCATGACGCAAAAGACAAAGCCGACCTTTTAGGCTCCCTTTTTGCGTCTAACTCGACTCTTGATGACGGGGGGAAAACACCGCCGACCATCCCGCGGTGTGAGTGCTCTATGCCGGATGTGCTGTTCTCACAGCGCTCGGTTCGCAAAGCACTTCTCTCCCTGGACATCCAGAAGTCGAGTGGGCCTGACGGAATCCCCCCAATTGTGCTGAGGACGTGTGCTCCGGAGTTGGCACCGGTCCTAACGCGTCTTTTTCGGTACTCCTACTCCCAAGGCGTAGTCCCGAATTCATGGAAGACAGCTTTTGTCCACCCGATCCCTAAAAAAGGCGACCGCTCAGACCCGTCCAACTATAGGCCTATCGCGATCACCTCCTTGTTCTCCAAAATAATGGAATCCATTATCAACTGCCAGCTCATCCGGTACCTTGAGGATCACCAGCTGATTAGTGACTGCCAATACGGTTTTCGTGGGGGTCGATCAGCTGGTGATCTTCTGGTCTACCTGACCCATAGATGGGCGGAGGCAGTTGAGTCCAAGGGGGAGGCGTTGGCCGTTAGTCTGGACATTGCGAAGGCCTTCGATCGGGTTTGGCACAAAGCGCTTCTCTCGAAGCTCCCTTCCTATGGGCTTCCCGAGAAATTGTGCAATTGGATCACCAGCTTCCTTGCAGATCGGAGCATCAAGGTTGTTGTAGATGGTGCATGTTCTGACTACAAGCCTATTAACGCTGGTGTTCCACAAGGCTGTGTGCTATCACCAACGCTGTTTCTTCTGCATATCAATGATATGTTGCTAACTGGTAACATTCATTGCTATGCGGATGACAGCACTGGTGATGCTCTATACACCGGCCGTGCTAATATTTCTCGGGAAAACGTCTCCGAGTACCGGAACAAACTTGTGTCTGAAGTCGAGTCTTTGCTGGACAAAGTCTCGAACTGGGGGCGACTAAATCTAGTCCAGTTTAATCCTCAGAAGACACAAGTTTGCGCGTTTACCGCTAAAAAGAACCCCTTTGTCGTATCTCCTCAGTTTCAAGGAACTCCTCTGGTTGCCTCAGCCAGTATCGGAATCCTCGGCGTCGACATATCGAGTGACGTGCAGTTTCGTGGTCATTTGGAAGAGAAGGCCAAATTGGCCTCTAAAAAGCTTGGCGTGCTCAGCAGAGCGGGACAGTATTTCATGCCGGCACACCGCCTGCAACTTTACAAGGCGCAGGTTCGGCCTCACACGGAATACTGTTCCCATCTCTGGGTAGGGGCTCCCCAGTGCCAGCTCCTTCCACTTGACCGCATCCAGCGCAGAGCGGCTCGAATCGTCGACGACCGAGTTCTTTCCGATCGGCTCGACTCATTGGCGCTGCGAAGAGATGTTGCATCTCTTTGCATTTTCTTTCGCATCTACCATGGGGAGTGCTCTGAGGAATTGTTCGGATTAATCCCAGCCGCCAAATTTCACGAACGCACATCGCGGCAGAACTCCCGATACCATCCACACCATCTGGATGATTGACGGTCCACCACTGTGCGATTTAGAAGATGTTTTCTTCCTCGCACGACTTCCTTGTGGAATCGATTACCATCAGCGATTTTTCCGGACCGATACGACTTAGGGACGTTCAAGAAAAGAGCGTACTCCTTTTTAAAAGGCCGGCAACGCATCTGCAATTCCCTCCCTGGTGTTGCAGTTGTTCATGGGCGGCGGTAGTCACTTACCATCAGGTGAGCCGCATGCTCGTTTGCCCCCTCTTCTATAAAAAAAAAAAAAAACGGTAAAAATTGTAAATTTTCAACTATTTAAAGCTTTTGTTTATTAAAAAATTTAATAGGATTATAAAAATATACGGTTTTACTTTATAATTAATGACTAACGCTTACCTACTTAATTTAAGAATTAATTAACTCTAAGCCTGTCTCTTTCTGTAGTAAATTAGTAAAAAGAGTTAAAGAGAGAAAGCTACTTTAACTAAGTAGGTATTCCTTGGATTTTTTTATACAAGAGGGGGCAAACGAGCATGCGGCTCACCTGATGGTAAGTGACTACCGCCACCCATGAACAACCGCAACACCAGGGGAATTGCAGATTCGTTGCCGGCCTTTTAGAAAGGTGTAAGCTCTTTTCTTGAAGGTCCCTAAAGGGCCCCCGAGACGGTCAAACGGTTTGATTCAAATCTCACGTGTTTGACCAATCTGTTTGATGTCGCTTTGAATTCACATCAAACAGAAACGCATAGTGTGGCTTCAAAGTTCAAACAAGAAAGTCCGATGGTGGTTTCAAAAAATGCCGTCGACTATGGATAAAGATTTTGTCGCGTTTATTGTATTAATGTCTTGCTTAAATAATAAGAAAAAAAGAAAAAAATGTTGGTGCAAAGAATGGTACAAATTAAGATATCGTTACACACACGAACATCTGCAAAGAGTGCTAGAAACTAGCACACCAGATGATTATAAGAACTTTCTGAGAATGGACAATGATTCTTATGAAAATTTATTGAATTTATTATTTCAAAAACAGGATACTGACATGAGGCAAGCTATTCCAGTAAATCAAAGATTATTTATAACCTTGAGGTATTTAGCAAGTGAGATGGACCTGGAAAATTTAAAATTTACATGTGTTGTCCACCCTCGAACATTATAAATAATAATTATTGTTAACTTGTTTTTTTTTGTGCTATAATTGTAACTCCAGGATCCCTTTTTACACCATCTTGTAGTATTCTAGAGTAAATCTCTGCTCCCAAATAGCATATCAACTTTTTTTTTGGAGTTTATGGCCTGGTATCTAGACCTTTAGGCCAAGTCTTGAGTAATTTTATTCGGTTTATTATAATTTCTCCAAATGTATAATTATCCTTCATAGTTCACTACTTCACAATATGTTGATGCGTCACATTGTGCAGCCCTTGGGAGATGTTGACGGCAACTTGAGCCAGCAGACAGCTGACAGTTGGTGATGGTATCTAAAGGCGCCTATGCAAACAGCTTATCTTGAGAATCCATCACCATCAGAGTACTTGTTTCACCGTTTCCACTAATAGTTCACATGCGTAGACAGTTAATACATAAAATCGCACCACTTTTACATATCAAAATCCACTTCAAACTATTATTTAAACTATAAAACAGGAGCAGCAAACCGCCGTCGATCAAGTTCCCGCCAAAACTCCAAGCATATCAACTTTATGCGGTGTATGATATTGAGGATCTGCTAATCGTACATTGTTTATTTCCGCCCATTTTAATTCAGTTATTTTTCTTGTAGGAAGAAGAGATGTCATTCATTTCAAGACGTACGCCTTAACTATAAACTCAACAGTCGGATCATATATTGATTGAATTTTTATGTAAACAATTGATTTCGATATTAAACTATTATCACTGGCAACTCCGGAAATAATTTCCTTGGTGGGTTGTTTCTTTAAACCTAAATGTTGCACTATCCTTTCAGTTACGAAAGGAACTGGAGAAGCCTGATCTAGTAGCGCCCGAATTGTGAACTCAGCTCCGTTTTTAAACACTGCTGTGACCAGAGCTGTAGCTAACAATACTTGGCTAGCGTGCCCTTTCAAAAAACAGGCAACCATATCACCTTGTTCTTCAACTGCATCATATGACAGTTCTGCAGATTTGCAGCTGCAACAAAAACTCAACTGATGGGTCAACTACCTGCCATAAGAGTCACCCCTATTAGACCCTTCAAACGAAATGGAGTAGATTACGCAGGCCCTATCAGTCTAAGGACCTCAAAGGGACGTGGACAACATGCATACAAGGGATATATTTGTTTGTTTGTATGAATGGTTACTCGTGCTGTGCACGTTGAAGTTGTCAGTGATCTCTCCACTCAAGGGTTTCTTGCAGCCTTTAAACGTTTCGTCGCACGACGTGGTAATTGCAGTTAATTGTGGAGTGATAATGGGACCAATTTTGTGGGAGCTTTAAAGGATTTACAGAAACTATTTAAATCTGAGCAGTCTGAAATCGCCAAGGATATAGCCGAAGCTTCAAACAAAACCAAAATATAAATTTCCATCAAACGAGCTTCAAACACGTAACGTTTGATCAAACCTGTCAAACCAACGGCGTAAACGATCAAATTAGTTTGACTCAAACCAAAATCTACGTGTTTGAATCAAACCGTTTGACCGTCTCGGGACCCTTAAGTCGCAGCGGTCCGGAAAAATCGCCGGTGGTAAACAATTCCGAAAAAATTAAAAAGTTGTACGAGGAAGAAAACTCCTAGTAAAACGTACAGTCGTGGGCCGTCAAACATCCAGATGGTGAGGATGGTATCGAGAATTTTGACGCGATGTGCGTTCGTGAAATTTGGCGGCTGGAATTAATCCGAACAATTCCTCAGAACACTCCCCGTGGTAAATTCGATAGAAAATTCAAAAGGATGCAACATCCCTACGCAGTGCCAGTGTATCGAGCCGATCAGAAAGAACTAGGTCGTCGACGATTCGAACCGCTCTGCGCTGGATGCGGTCAAGTGGAAGGAGCTGGCACTGGGGTGCCCCGGCCCAGAGATGAGAACAATATTCCATGTGAGGTCGAACTTGCGCTTTGTGAAGTTGCAAGCGATGTGCCGGCATGAAATACTGTCCCGCTCTGCTGAGCACGCCAAGCTTTTTAGAGGCCAATTTGGCCTTCCGTTCCAAGTGACCACGAAATTGCACACTATTCGATATGTCGACGCCGAGGATTCCGATTCTAGCTGATTATTTATTATTAGCTGATTATATAACGGATTAGTAAGCTGAAGTGGCAGTGGGCTGGCCATCTAGCTCGAAGAACCGACAACCGATGGGGAAGAAAGGTTCTTGAGTGGCAGCCTCGGACCGGTAAGCGAAGTGTAGGGCGACCCCCCACGAGATGGAGTGACGACCTGGTAAGACATGCAGGAAGTCGATGGGTGCAGGTGGCTCAGGACCGTGCTTTGTGGCTTTCCTTGGGGGAGACCTATGTTCAGCAGTGGACTTATGAAAGGCTGTAATGATGATGATGATGATGATATATATTATATATTAATGTTTAATTATTAACATGTCTGGTTAATTTTTTTTTCTAATTTGTATTAACGATGTTAGTACCTATTCTCCATCGATAAATCAAAAATCAGCTAGATCGTTCACTTAACTCGAAGCTGTCGTGTTACATACCTACATTATAAAAAGGAAATACAGTCGAATTAATAACCTCCTAACTGTACTCGATTAAAAAAACTATTAAAAATAAAACTAACAGTGCGTAGTTTTGCAAAAGTAGGTACACCATTCGAGATAACGGTATAAAACTTGTATGATAATACAACAATGCACTCACTGTTAAGCCGCGTTGACTGACACGATCAGCATGCTCAGTCCGAATGGTCTCGTACGAGTCAACTTCATATAAATGTACATGGATAATTGTTTAGACAAGGCATTACTGAAAAAGGCGTCACGGTGAAAAGTCATTGTGATTAGCCGCCTGAAAGTCCCTGTGACGTTGTGTGACCCTGAAACTTTATTAACGTTTAGAAAATAACGACGTTTCAAAATAGATAACGTTGTTCTTTTCCGCCACCACTGTACTAATTTCCTCTGTTACTCTTGCCGTAGTTACAATCAAATAAAACGAACGATGCATAGGTACCGAAACTGCATGAGTAAAAAAGAAGCGGTACACCGTCCTATCGGCTAGGTTCGATAAAGTATATTTAAAAAAAATTAATGTAATAAAACTCCGAAATAACAGTCACGAATATATCAAAATAACTACTATTCCCATGTCTAGTTTATAGTCGTTCCCACGGCAGTAATACTAAAATGAAAATTTTGAATTGTGCGCTGTTAAAGCGCTTTTCTGCTTCTTTATTTTTATATTCGCATAATTTCACGTTCCGAAGAACCTCTTCAGCTTCGTGAAGTTCAACCAAAATCTAATTGAATTACGTTCAGGCTACTTTCTTTTAACAGACACCATTTTGTTTTACTACTTCTATCCGAGCTGGATCGTAAAAAAAGAACGAGTTCCGAATCAAAACAGATCGGACACACTCGTATTGCTAATTGATACGAAGTCCGAGTAGGTGTCAGTGCGCTTGGTCCGAGCAAACACTGATCATGTCAACGCGGCTTTAGTTTTGCTATTGACCTTGACGTCAAGACCAGGTGTCTGTATGCCTACGTCTATAATGTACACTGTCGGATGAAATATTACTAAGCCAAACAAAATCGTATAAAACAATATCAAAAGCTTTCGGCTTCTGCCTGAAATTTGCTTAAACCTTATAAAAATTATTTAATTGATTGTAATAAGGTATTCACCATTATTTAAATAAAATTTGAGAAAGGTTTTCTTGTATTATAAATAATAAGGTAAAGTGAATGTGAAGCTACAGGCTTTATAGGCAATAGTTCCACGGCTGTGTAAAGGTCTCCCCTCATTTCTGAGAGGGTTATAAAATACTTATTATACTTATATTACCTATACCTATATTATAATTTTATACGTGGTAGAGCCATGCTGCAGCTATATTATGGTTGTAGCACGAATGGGTCGGCTAGACCAGGGAAGGACCACGCTCTCACAGAATACCAGCGTCAAATAGCAGCTTAACGCTGCTGTGTTTCGTATGGTGAGTGTAGAGAACCGGAGACCCTTTTTACTGGAAACGAGGCATTCCATCTTAGTCCTCACGGTTAACAACGCATCTGCATTTTCATTCGTAATCGAAGATAGATGTAGATGTCTATGGGCCACAGCAACCACTTACCATCAGGTGGACTGTGTGCTCGTTTGTCACCCTTGTACTATAAAAAAAACTTAGTTCGTCGAGGTGATTTAGTGCGTATTAGCGAAAGTGGACGTGGTAAATCAGCACTAAAATATGCAGTTAGTAATATCATTGGCGGTCGAACCTGGATTGCTCGCTTATTGTGAGATTTACCGCGAGCAATTAGGCTGTGAGCTACCACAGCTTGGGGTTAAGGGCGAACCTGGGTTGCCTGTGTACTGTGAATTAATCGCGAGCGCTCAGCCCCTGAGCTATCACGGTTCGAAGCCGAAGACTAGCTAATGCCCGCAAGTACGATAATACGAGTATAACACTCGTATAATATAACACGGCTAGTAAACATGTCGGCATTTACCGCTTAGTGATCTTAAAAGTGCAACACTTCACAGATTAATCGCGTCATTGCATTCGTGCGAAACTGTTAAATAAGTAAAAAAGTTAAGTTGCTAGCTAGTTACCTTAATAAGTAAAATGCCCAATGGTTAATATAGTAATTTCAAAAACCTGACTGCGTTAAAATTTACTCAAAAGGAAATATGTTAAAATGTTATTACTCTAGGGTATGTAAAAATGAAATTATCAATATACATTTGACATTGCATTTTTTTGGAAATGACTGGAAATGGAATTTTATGAAATTATCGTACATGATAATAATAATCTTTTTGAAAACTATTTTACAATTTGTTGATGCGTCACATTGCGATCGTTTTAGGATATTTTGAAGGCACCCTCAGCCAGCAGACAGTCGATGATAATGGTATCTCAGTGTCTAAGCAGACAATAAATTGAAGTTTCAATAAAAGTTCATATGCGGAGTTTACGTATTAAAATCTACTCAAATCATTAATAAATGAGCGGCTATCTGCCAGCAGTCAAGTTTCCCGTTAAAAGTTTAAAACTCCTTAGGTATATAATAAAAAAAAAGTAAAATATAAAATCTATTTAAAAACAAGCTTTTAAAGGCGTTTCTAGGTCCAGAATCCGAGTTCATCATCAGAGCAATTCAGCAATTATAGTATTTAAATGGTCCCATGAAAACAACCTCCATTAAAGCTTGTAAAAAATGAATATCGCAGTTTCTTGCCAGTTCTTCTCTGAGAAGGTCCTTGTTCCCGAAACGGTGTAGACTTTGACGTTACTAAGAGCTTATTGAAACAAGACTAAATTAAAAAAGTGACTTAGACATTGACGTAACATAATAACATGCACATATAATACGTACGGTTCTCAGAAACTGGACTAAGTGCCACATGAATCGGTGTTTCTTCGAACAATAACACTGCGACGGAAAACGCCGAGGGTCGTCGCACTCCATTACGTCGGTACGTAAAAACACTGCCTATCTTACGAGTACGTTGTTAACTTGCCAGTTTAAGTTACGTTAAGTTTAACAAAAAATAAAATGTCTAAATTATTCCAAACAAAATACTTATCATTTTTTATTACTATTTTTTACAACTACAATTTTTTTCGTTGTACCATTTCATTTCAAATTTTTACATTTCACAGCCACCATTGCAACCCTAATATGGTGGCAGCACAAATGACGCCTCGACAAGGGAAGAACCAGGCGCTCACAGTATCGCCGTGAAAATACCAGCCTAATGCTGCTGTGTTTTTCGTGATGAGTGACGATAGTCAGTCACTTATCACGGGTATGGGCAGTCCATCTTAGTCCACAGGGGCAAACAACATATGTGAATATTAATTCTTAGTCGATGATAGATGTAGGTGTATTTGGGCCACATCATCAATTTACGTCGTGCGCGTCGACCACCCTTCCCATTTTATATCGGTCACAGCCAAGCAAGTTGTGAAAAATAACTAGCTATCTATAAAACTCCAACATAACTCCGTAAGGAGCCGTGATAGATCAGGGATCAAGCCTGTACCAATGAAATTGTTAATTGTAATTTTAAGTGCTGATTTACCACTTGCTCGGCTGTGAAGGATAACATCGTGAGGAAACCTGCATACCTGAAAAATAAGAAAAAAATATATTTCGAAGACATGTGAAGTAGACATGGAACGAGTAGTGATTCGCCGAGTACTCGGCCACCGGGTACTCGGCCTAGATTGGGCAGAGTACTCGGCCGAATACTCGGCTTTAAAAAAACGCGGTAGCAGACGGCGTGTGGTTATTTCCCTTACATAGAGTTAGAGATGGAACGATACGAGTAAATACAAGTAATTACTCGATACTTTTCTTTCTATACCAAGTACTTTGGGTATCGATACTTTAAAACTTAGTACCAAGTAGAATCGAAAGAAAAGTACTTGTATCGGTACTCGATCAGTCACACACCCACGGATACTGTTGATGAGTAATTACTGATTACTTGACAAATGAGACAACATGAGTTCATGTTCGAGAGATAATTTTCGTTATCTGGTGCGAAAATGAATGCTTATAGAAATCGTTTTATCGGAAAACATCTAGAAAAATTATTGATCTTCCTTTCTTAAATTTTAAATATTAGTAATAATAATTTCAGATTCATATGTACGTTCTAAATATTTCTGCTGCTTCTCATGTTCCTGATGTTTTAATGTGTCTAATATAATAATAATGATAAAAACTGGCTTTTTGTCTTTATTTTTCTCTGGAATATAATTAAGGCCGAGTACTCGGTACTCGGGCGTTAATACTCGGTGTTCGGCCGAACCCTAAAAAAGGCCGAATCCGCCGAGTACCGAATCCAAACCGAGTACTACCCATGTCTAATGTGAAGTTCGCCAACTGGAAATGTCCGCTAGCGCGGCGGGCATTTCCTTGACCTAAACCCCTCTCAGAAATGAGAGGAGGTCTATGCCCAGCAGTGGGATGTATATGTGCTGTAACTTTTTAGCTTTATAACTCCGTAAAAGTGGAAGAGTTCTGTGCCCCACAGCTGGACACTAGGAAGGTAATAAAGCGAGAAGTGTGTGTTGGGTTCATGTTGGCGAACAGATTCAAATAGACAAAACAGGTTTCATAAGTTTTGCTTTACCGCCGAACACGTGATATAATAATGATACCACGTGTTCGGCAAAGCAAGCAAAAATTGTTAAATACACATATTTTTTATTGTACTAACAAACAATTTTTGCTTGTTAAAATGTTGTGTTTTCTTATTTGTCGGATTGGGGGATCGAAATCAAATGAACCAAAACAGAATTCAATATAGGTAGTTTGCGGCTGTATGTTTTGTCTCAGCGTCCAAATATATTTCCACACTACGCGCTCATATTAAAAATATTGAGCCGCAAACTTTACGACAAGTGCGAAACTCTTAAAGCAAACGATCTGCTCTCGCAACCGAATAACACTACTCTACATACATTTTTATATTCTTACTAACTTTTACCCGCGACTTCGTACGCGTGGAACTAAAATGAAATAAAACTATAATAGTGGTCTTTGGGCAATAAACCTACACATATTTTGTAAATACTTGACTACTTAATACGTGTAAATCAGCCTTTTGCTTCTGTACGTGGTAGAGCCATGCTGCAGCTAGTAGTATAGTTGTAGCACGAATGGGTCGGCTCGACCGGGAAAGGACCACGCTCTCACAGAATACCAGCGTAAAATAGCAGTTTAACACTGCTGTGTTTCGTATGGTGAGTGTAGAGAACCGGAGACCCATTTTACTGGAAAAGAGGCATTCCATCGTAGTCCTCACGGGTGACGACGCATCTGCATTTTGATTCTTTATTGAGGATAAATGTAGATGTCTATGGGTCACAGCAACCACTTACCATCAGCTGGACAGTGTGCTCATTTGTCACCCTGTCCTATATAAAAAAAACACAAACACTTAATCTAAACTTAAAAACTTTTTAAATCTGTTTCGGTATGTAAAAGTATAAACATTTGATTATATAACATAAAACAGGGTTTTTTTTTTTCAAATAAGATACCTATTCAATATAAAGTGTGGCCCTTATTATAAAATAAAGATATTAGTACCAAAACTAGGTATTTGAGTTTCTAATAGCACCTATAATAGTATAATTTAGTCAGACATTGCAGGATGCATTAGCCGTGTAGTGGCGGTCAAGAATATCCACTACCCCATATCCTCCCGTGGGTGTCGTAAAAGGCGACAAAGGGAAACAGGCAGGAGATGGGCAGCAGCATCTTCCTGGTAACGGCATAAATACAATAAAAAAAAAACTGCGGTTGCCAACCCGCTCGCCAAGCGTGGCAACTATGGCAATATACCCCCCCATGAGCAATGACAATAATAAACGGCCCCCAGTCCCCGGCGGCCCCGCTATTCCTGGCTACGGTGGCGACCATGGTAACGGCGGGGCAGGGGGTGCTAAGAATCTCCGGTGGAGGTTCGGTTGCCACCTTAGACGACTCGACCTGGCAACGTACAACGCACGCACCCTGAGGACTGACGAGAAGATCGTGGAGCTGGAAGAAGAGATAGACAAGTTGCGCTGGCATATTATAGGATTATCCGAAGTCCGAAGAGAGGGGGAGGACACGGTAATCCTCGAATCCGGCAACTTGCTCTATCACCGGGAGGGCGACCATCTGTCCCAAGGAGGTGTCGGATTTATCGTCCACAAGTCTCTCGTTAACAACGTTGTAAAGATCGGGAGTGTGTCGACGAGGGTTGCGTACCTTATACTCAGAATCACCAAACGGTATTCGCTGAAGGTCATACAGGTTTACGCACCAACCTCGGCACACCCCGATGAGGAGGTGGAGGAAATGTATGAGGATATCTCTAGAGCCATGCATTCCTCCAAAACCCAATATACGGTGTTAATGGGAGACTTCAATGCAAAACTAGGCACAAGAGAGAACGGTGAGCTGAAAGTAGGGAAATTTGGAATAGGGCAACGGAACCCAAGGGGCCAGCAGCTGGCCGACTTCATGGAGAAAGAGGGACTCTTTATGATGAACTCTTTCTTCAAGAAGCGGCCCCACAGGAAGTGGACCTGGTCGAGCCCCGACGGTTCGACAAAAAATGAGATTGACTTCATTATGACGACCAGACGACAACTGTTCAGTGATGTCTCAGTGATCGCGAGGGTGAAAACCGGCAGCGATCACCGAATGGTTAGAGGCACACTGAACCTAAATGTTAAGTTGGAGAGGTCTCGTCTGATGAAGTCAACGCTCCGTCCCCCTCGTGCTTTAATCCAAAGTCCCGAAACCTTTCAGCTCGAGTTACAAAACCGTTTTCAGTGCCTAGAAGACTGCAATGAAGTGGACGATATGAATGACAAGCTCGTGGAAACTGTCCATGCGGTCGGAGCTAAGTTCTGCAAGACCCACCGCAGAAGAACACAAAAACTCTCCGATCACACTCTTAATCTCATGGCTGTTAGACGGGATATGAGGCTACATTCTTCAACAGATTTGACAGCATACAGGCAACTGAACAGACAGATCTCCAAATGCATGCGGCGAGACTTACGCAACTTTAATACAGCTCGTGTTGAAGAAGCGATCGAGCGGAACCAAGGCTCCAAAGTCTTTGCCAGAGATCTGTCTGCCAGAAAGAGCCAACTGTCAAAGCTGAAGACCGAGTGTGGCAGCATCGTTTCCGGGGCACCTGAGATTTTGAGTGAGATTGAGAGGTTCTATGGGCAGCTGTACACGTCATCGTTGGAGCCACACGCAAGTGTGAGTAACGATCCAAGAGCGAGTCTTATTCGACACTATTCCGAAGATATCCCGGACGTCAGTCTGAGCGAGATTAGAATGGCTCTCCAGCACCTTAAAAACGGCAAGGCCCCAGGCGAGGATGGAATTACAGCGGAGCTTCTGAAAGCGGGTGGAAGACCGGTACTTGAAGTCCTTCAGAAGCTCTTTAATTCCGTCCTCCATTGTGGCATTACACCGGAGGCGTGGAGCAGAAGTGCGGTGGTCTTGTTCTTCAAGAAAGGTGACAACGCTCTCTTGAAGAACTACAGACCGATTTCCCTTCTGAGCCGCGTCTACGTGCTGTTTTCGAGAGTCATTACGAATCGTCTCGCGCGCAGACTTGACGACTTCCAGCCTCCCGAACAAGCCGGTTTCCGAAAGGGCTTTAGCACCATAGACCACATACATACCCTAAGGCAAATTGTACAGAAGTCCGAAGAGTACAATTTGCCACTATGTCTGGCGTATGTGGACTATGAGAAAGCCTTTGATTCCGTCGAAATTTGGGCGGTGCTGCAGTCCCTTCAGCGGTGCCAAGTTGACTGTCGGTATATCGAAGTGCTGAAGTGTTTGTACAGTAGAGCTACGATGGCTATCCGAGTACAGAACCAGAATACGAAACCTATCCAATTGCAGAGAGGTGTAAGACATGGTGATGTTATATCCCCGAAACTCTTCACCGCTGCATTGGAAGACGTTTTCAAGCTTCTGGACTGGAAAGGATACGGAATTAACATCAATGGCGAGTACATCACTCACCTTCGATTTGCCGACGATATAGTCCTCATGGCAGAATCGCTGGAGGAGCTAAGCACTATGCTCAATGACCTCAATAGTGTCTCCCAACGGATAGGTCTTAAGATGAACATGGACAAAACAAAGATTATGTTTAATGTCCATGTTACACCTATGCCGGTAGTTGTTGGGAGCACTAAGCTCGAAGTTGTTGACGAGTATGTTTACCTGGGACAAATAGTCCGACTAGGTAAGTCCAACTTCGACCGAGAGGTCAATTGACGGATTCAACTCGGCTGGGCAGCGTTCGGGAAGCTACGACACATCTTCTCGTCAGAAATACCTCAAAACCTTAAAACAAAATTGTACAACCAGTGCGTGTTGCCAGTGATGACTTACGGAACTGAGACGTGGTCCTTCACTGCTGGCCGTATGAGGAAGCTCAAGGTCGCTCAGCGAGCTATGGAGAGGGCTATGCTCGGAGTTTCTCTGCGTGATAAACTTAGGAATAAGGATATCCGCAGTAGAACCAGAGTAACCGACATAGCCCAACGGATTAGTAAGCTGAAGTGGCAGTGGGCCGGCCATATAGCTCGAAGAACCGACAACCGATGGGGAAGAAAGGTTCTCGAGTGGCAGCCTCGTACCGGTAGGCGAAGTGTAGGGCGTCCCCCCACAAGATGGAGTGACGACCTGGTAAGACATGCAGGAAGTCGATGGATGCAGGTGGCTCGGGACCGTGCTTTGTGGCATTCCTTGGGGGAGGCCTATGTTCAGCAGTGGACTTGTGAAGGGCTGTAATGATGATGATGATGCAGGATGTCGACGTGAAGCGTTCAGTTTCTTATCTTTGTTTAACTAAGGGTCGGACCATGAGAACTGCTTGATCATTTTATTACCGATAATAAAATATTGACTCTATTAAATTCAAATGATTGTCCGTCGGAGCTAACCGTGTGCCCTATATAGTCCCGTGAAACAGTCTTCCCGATAACAAATCAAAATTACAATAATTTAAAATTAAAAATTTTGTACAGCCGACTTCAATATAAGCGACTTCAATATAGGTTATTTAAGAATAACTCAATAACCATTGGTCTGACCTTGATCAAATTCATATGGGACCACACGAGAACTATCAGCTTTCATATAAAAAAAGAATCTTCCAAATCGGTTCGCCCAGTACAAAGTTATGAGGTAACACACATAAAAAAAAACATACACTCGAATTGAGTACCGTCTCCTTTTTGGAAGTCGGCAGAAAAACACTGAGATTGCCAACCCGCTTGCCAAACGTGGCAGTTACGGCAAAATCCCCCCTAGAAGGTTATATATTTGTTCAGCAGATTTTGGTGGGTAGTAAAGGATGGATGGATAAAGAGATAGGCCTTTCAATACAAAAGACCGCTTGGCTAACAAAAATAGAAAAAAACTTTATTTCACATCACAAAGACAAAAAAATAACGCGAGATAAAAAAATTACCAGAGAATTTGTGTGCAGTCAAATTAGGTCCCTAATTTAGCCAACTGATGTTGTACTAAAGAGCGCAATATTGATTACACGGACTGAACATATTATTACATTACACGAAACTATCGCTGTCGCTCAGCGAGCACTCGGCGTCCGATATGGACAGCTGCAGATCCGACTGAATAGCCTACGTAAAACTGCATAATTCGAGGCTTGGCCAAACATTGTGTCCCTATGTTTTTTAGGCTTCCGTACCTCAAAAGGAAAAAAACGGAACCCTTATAGGATCACTTTGTTGTCCGTCTATCTGTCTGTCTGTCAAGACCTTTTTTCTCAGGAACGCGCGGAGGTATCAAGCTGAAATTCATATCAAATACTCAAGTCTACTGTCCCTTGGAGCTGTGAAAAATTAAACTTCTAAGCCAACGCAATCAAAAGATACAGCCGTTTATGCCGCAAATTTTCGACATACGCAAGGGAATCAAAACCTACAAGGTACTTCCCGTGAAGTCAAAATCTTGAAATTGGGTACGAAGCAACGTTTTATAACACAGATAAAGGAAAAATTGCTAAAAGCATAAATTTTTAGTTACATAATTTTTAATAATTTGAAACTTATATACCTACGGATTTGTTCGGAACCCTCGGTGCGCGAGTCCGACTCGCACTTGGCCGGTTTTCTTTTTCGGTATTAGTTATTAAATTTTAACACCAGGCCTCTATTGACAGCGGTCTGAATATCATATGTATCATCAAAAAAAAAAACATAGGGACATAGAAGAGGTTCATATTTATGTAACTGTTAGAACTCATTACTATAAAGTCATAAACCAGAAAGAAAACAGGCGAGACCTGAGAGGTGGAAAATACCACCCGCATTTTCTCTTAATGCTGCTGTATTTCGTACGGTGAGCGTAGGGAACGGGAGACCCTTTTTACTGGAAACGAGGCATTCCATCTCAGTCCTTAGGTGTCACAACGCATCCACATTCTAATTCGCAAACGAAGATAGATGTAGATGTGTGCTTGTTTTCCAGCTATATTCTATAAAAAAAAACCTACTACGAGTTAAGCCATAAATGATACCATCGAGAGCGAATCTACCTGTCGCAGTAGCCGTATGACTATGACAATAACATAAAAAAAATTAAGTTATATTAAAGGTTTCCTGATCACATTTCGACCACGGCGTCAATTTCCGAATAATCGGAAGCTTTCAATTTCACAGGGGATTCGTTTTCTGCTGTCTTAAGAAAGAAAGCACATGTACAAATTAAAAAAAAAATTCTATGCTATTAATTCTAATAATTTAACCCTAAATACCTGAATATTTACCTTTTCAACACTATTAATTTAAAAAATATTAGATGATGCGTTTCTAAATGAAAATATACCACACAAGTCAATTTTAGAAACCTTTAGTGCGATGATTGATGCGCTTCCTGGCCTACCTATAGATTCGGTACTTGTTATCCTAAGACAGTGCAATTTAAAATCTAGGGCTTTATCACATACCACCAGGAATTGTAGTGAAGCACAAAAAAATTTAAGTTTTTTTTTGGTTTTTAACAAATATTTGCTTCTACTTTGAACCTTGGACCTTCTGGAGTAGCAAATACTCTAATGACTAAGCCACACAGTTATCACGACATTCTTTACTATATACTTATTACAAAGATATAATCAACACTAAAGATTTTTAAAACGCACACTTGTGAGCGCTCTTCTTTAACGAAATTATACAATAGTAAGTTTACTTACCTATGTTGAACTTTTCGCGGATACAATGTTATTCTTAAAAAAAAACGTAAATACAATTATGCTAACACATAATACACTCACACCTGTTACCCAGAGGGGTAGTATAGAGATTCATCATCACCATTACAGACCTTCACAAGTCCACTGCTGTACATAGGCCTCCCGCAAGAAATACCAAAAAGCACGGTCCAAGTTATGTATTACGTGGGTGGCACTGAAAGTTCTTAGAAAATCAAAAACTGAACAAACTAGCAAGTTATTAGTTTTATTATATCTTTTCAAAATAGTGTCCATTTACATCGATACATCGCTGCATCCGATGGAACCACTTAGAAAAGCACTTTGCCCACTCGTCCTTAGGCCTTAGGGGTCTCTTCGACGGCATTTTGAAACGCAGCCACTGCTTCCTCGGCGTCCTTAAAACGCTTTCCTCGAAGTTTTTCTTTTATTTTCGGAAAAAAATACAAATCGCAAGGTGCGAGGTCTGGGCTGTAGGGCGGATGACCCAAAAATTCCACGTCTGACGTCGCCAAGTAATCGATTGTTTGCTTGGCGAGGCGTTGTCGTGGTGAAGGAGGATCCTACTGCGAGGTCGTTTCTCCCGAACTCTTTCCAAGACAAGTGGCAAACAATTGTTAGTGTATTACTCTGCAGTAACTGTTTTTCGATCCTCTAAAACAATTGTTGCGTAATGACTTGTCCTTCCAAAGAATGAGGCCACCATCTTTTTTCCCACGCTTCGAACTCTCCTCATTTTAGTTCGCAACTCCTCGGAAGGAAACACCCAGACAGCAGACTGTCTCTTAATTTCAGGATCATAACAATAAATCCAGCTTTCGTCACCCGTAAGTATGTCGAACACAGCATTTGGAGTCACCTTTATTAAATCTTTGAACTATTTCACGACACCAATCAAAACGACGGAGTTTTTGGGCCTCTGTTAAATTATGAGGTATCCACCGGGCACAAAGCTTCCTGACCGCTAAATGTTCATGGAGGATTTTGTGCACTTGACTCATACCGATGCCTAAGTTTGTCGAAATCTGCTGATAAGTCACTCTTTTGTCAGTCTCTTTTATCATACGCCGCACAACACTGATGTTATCTTCAGTCGTCGCCGTAGAAGGCCGTCCCTCACGCAGATCATCGGTGAGATTAGTGCGACCACGTTTAAACTCATTAAACCAGTTGTAAACAGTGGCACGAGATGAGGCTTCATCGTGAACGGCCAATTGAAATCTATCATAACTTTCTTGTTGACTTAAATGACATCGAGATTCATAAAAAAAATGTACGAAAATTTTCTCGCGTTAAATTCATGCTCACGTAACACAGACAATTTTCAATTTGCCGCCAAATTGTAAACAAATGACAAATTAATAAAATACATACACAATAACATTGGCAAAGAGTTTTGGCGGGACCTTGACCGGCGGCGGTATGGTGCTCCTGTATCTGGAGGCACGGCAGTGCCCCCGCCAAGTCGAGCAAAAAAGCGGCACGGCCGTACCATCCTTTTCTCGAAGCAGTTCAGGCCATTTTAAAAACCCTATAACTTAGTTGTGGATAAAACTAAAAGAATTGGAATTTATGTTTTAAATAAATAAATTGACTTGGCAAACGCACTAAACAATCTAATTTAATATAAAATGTATTACTTGAGAGATACATTGAGTTTTCATGCGATGGCCAAGTCCATCTATTTATTTAAAACATAAAAGATTTTTAATATTGATATGGTCACTATAAGACGTTATTAAGTTAGCTAATTACGTTATAACTTAAGACAGAAGGACCCTTAAGAAGGGACTGAATAAATTAACCGATTTGGTATTACTTGGATCTCACAACTTTTTACGGTAGAAGAACTGAGTTGCGCGACTTGGTTTTTTTTACAAGTTATGTTTTTGATGGCATTATTGTTTAAATAATGGTTTGAAGTGGACTTTGATATGTAAAAGTGGTGTGATTTTGTATATTAAGTGTCTACGCATGGGAACTATTAGTGGAAACGGTGAAACAAGTGCTCTAATGGTGATGTGATTCTCAATATAAGGTTGCTCAATGTAAGGTGCTTAGGCGCCTTGAGATGCCATTGCCAACTGTCTGCTGGCTAAAGTTGCCGTCAAAATCTCCCGAGGACTTCACAATGTGTCGCATCAACATATTGTGAAGCAGTGTACTATGAAGGCGAATTATACATTTGTACTACGAAGGATAATTATACATTGAAAAATGGAAAACATGGCTGACGCACAAACCGTGCAGGCCAAGAAATGGGGAGAAGAAAACATTGGCAAAGAGTTCCATTTTCAAAATTTGAACTTATTTTTTTATTATATCGTTTACAAGTGGCCAGTTCTAAAGACTTTCAGTGTCACCCTCGTATTGTATTATGCTCACACAAAATAGAATAATACAAATCATGTTTACCTCGTATTAAGTTATTTAAGTTTTAGTTTAAGCAACTTTTTCTGATTTTGCGATATAGCCCTTTATTTTTATATTTTCTTAGTTTTCTAGTGTGCTCTCTGTTCTTTTTAGTTTATATTCAGTAGTTTGTGTATACTGTATAGTGTACCAGTGATACCCAATCAGTGGTCCACGGACCACCAGTGGTCGTGCGCAAGACCTTAAATATGTTTCGCGAAAGATTTAAATATTTTACCTACCAATATTTAAATAACACATTTATTATTTTCTCGTCACGCGGGCAGTCAAACACCGGGCGTCACGTTAGTAAGTACCTACCAGCATTTACAATAAATACACAAATAATACTGTTAATGAATGCTTCTTTTCATTTTATTATATAATTATATTAAATGTTGTGATTATAATTTATTGTTAGATTAACACAGTTATTTCTTTCACTTTGTGGTCCCTGCTAACTACGAAAAAATCAAAGTGGTCCCTGGTCAAAAAAATGTTGGGAAACCCTGGTGCACACAAATTAAGCAGCAACTCTTCCGTGGATAACAGAACTGGTTATACTGTACCTAAGTAACTTAATTGTTTAATTTGGGAAGTAAACTGTTAGTATAATTGTTTGTTGTCCTAAATAAAGAGAAAACACGAGTTAGGCTGTAACTTTACATCTTTAATTGTATCATTTTTTTATAGAATAAGGGTGACAAGCGAGCACAAAATCCACCTGATGGTAAGTGGTTGCTGCGGCCCATAGATAACTACATCTATCTTCGTTTGCGAATTAGAATGCAGATACGTTGTCACTTGTCAACCATGGGGACTAAGATAGAATAGGTACCTGTTTTCCAGTAAAAAGGATCTCCGGTTCTCTACACACACCATACGAAACACAGCAGCATTAAGCTGCTATTTTACGCTGGTATTCTGTGAGAGCATGGTCCTTCCCCGGTCGAGCGGACCCATTCGTGCTACAACTACGTAGGTCACTCAATAAGTTTTGAGATACTCGAAATTTAAAACTGGAACGCACCCGTGTTATATGTTTCTAAAAAGCAAATTTATCTAAAAATTGAACTTCATAAAAAAACAAAGTTCTGTTAATTTTCCTTCAACGCTTCCCGCGCTTTTCATTTAAAACTACGGATCTTAACCGTGAACTTGCGCGCTATGATATATTATAATTTTAAATTTGGTTTAACCGAACAATTAAGTTTACAATGATTACAATCATCATTAGGGGACTCAATAATTTTTAGGTGGTTTGCTGAATTCAAAAGGGGTAAAATTAATCTTAAAAATGACCAAAGAAATAAAATGTTGGTGCGAGAAGACCCACGAATCACAAATACGAACATCGAAAAGATTGTAGGCATTAGTTCGGGGAGCATTCATACCATCCTACATCAACATCTGAATGGTATACTACAGTTTCATTACCCAAAGCTTTTCAAGCTGTGCGGGAGAGAAGACCAAAGTCCGGGCTTCGGGGAATCATGCTACATCACGATAACGCCTCTTCACATACCTCCCTTGAACAAAAACATTTATTGAGGAATCTGGTGTTGAAACTCTAAGTCACCCACCTACAGCCCTGACTTAGCTCCTTATGACTTCTTTTTGTTCCCAAGAGTCAAAGAAAAAATAAAAGGCAAGTTTTTTTCAAGCGCCGAAGAAGCCGTTACTGCCTACGATGAAGCGATTTCCGACCTGTCAGATTAAGACTGGCAAAAGTGTTTTCAGAGTTGGTTTGGGCGAAAGAGCGTTCACATCTTGTGCGGGCGTGTGACACGGTGGGTGAATTGTAGTCACATTTATTTATTTGTTTACGTATTTATTCTTTATTGTAACACCTTACAACTAAGGTAGCAATGGGCGGTCTTAATGCCTATCGGCATTCTTTGCCAGTCAACCCGTAGGGTGGTGAGCTATTGTGGCAGGTGTGTACTTACTTAATGATCTCTATATTTATATGTTTTTATATTATACGCATTCGTGTCGCTTCGCTCTCTTTTCTAAAATTTTGTCAAACCAAGCTCGTTCTTGTAGTAATTGGACCCCTTTGAAGTGTTTTCCACTTTATCCTGTTTTGCGCAAGCCTCTTCCACTCATCAAGGTCGATGTTGAATGATCAAGTCATGCTTGCGTTCCGTAAAATCTACGTCAAGCTGCTTGACGTAGATTTTACGGAGCGTTGGCCAATACTTCTCTTTGCTTCCATGACTTGCCTCGGAAGACGAGACAAATATATGCGATGCACATATGTTAGAGTGATTTTTTTTATATATGATAAAGGTAACAAACGAGTACACAGTCCACCTGATGGTAAGTGGTTGCTGCGGCCCTTAGACACCTACATCTATCCTCCATTACAAATCAAAATGTAGATGCGTTGTCAACCGTGAGGACTAAGATGGAATGCCTCATTTCCAGTAAAAAGGGCCTTCGGCCACCTGCACTCACCAAGCGAAACGCAGAGGTAAACCTCTACTTCACGCTGGTTTTCTGTGAGGTCGTGGTACCACCCCGGTTCAAGCCGGCCCATCCGTGCGACAGCAAAAGCTGCCGCGTGGCTCTACCACTGTTAAACCTGATTAACCTGGGCAGCTGCGTTTTCTCAAGGACTGACCGTTTGTGATCTTGTCTTGTCACGTGATACCCAAAATACTGCGAATACAGCGCATATGCATGTCATTGAGTCGACGTTCTTGTTTTGCATATACGTTGCCCAGGATTGCTCCGTACAAGAGTACGCTGAGGATGGACGCTTGGTAGCGATAGAGGTGTTTGGTCATACTTTTGTACGAAGCTTCCCGAACAAGGTTAATGTTTTTCCAAAGCGTATGTTGATCTTCGCACTCTTAACTGTCGAACCTAAACAGTAAAACTTGGTTACTACGTCCAGAGGGGTGTCATTTTTTTTACAGGATAGGGTGACAAATGAGCACACAGTCCACCTGATGGTAAGTGGTTGCTGTGGCCCATAGACATCTACATTTATCCTCGTTTACGAATCAAAATGTAGATGCGTTGTCACCCGTGAGGACTAAGATAGAATGCCTCTTTTCCAGTAAAAAGGGTCTCTGGTTCTCTACACTCACCATACGAAACACAACAGCATGAAGCTTCTATTTGACGCTGGTATTCTGTGAGAGCGTGGTCCTTCCCCGGTCGAGCCGACCCATTCGTGCTACAACTATACTACTAATATAGCTGCAGCATGGCTCTACCACGTATAAATTTTAACTGTATGACTGGTCTATCCATAATTTTGCGTATATTTGTATCATAAAGGCATTTGAAATAAAAACAAAATGGAATAAAAATTGTTTTGGTGTATGATACAACAACTATCACTATCTATTTAAGCAATTTGTTAATTTTTTTTAATGTTATTAACAATGAAGACCATGATGTGTTTTCTCCTGTTACAGAAATCTAAGCAAATTAGTTACATCTGTTATTGTAAAACTTCATCTTGGACATGTCTATTCCCCGATATTACTAAGAAACCTCTGAATGAAGGATATTTATTTGTGTAAGTGTGGCTTAGATGAGGATTCTTTGGAACACCTATTTTTTTTTTAATGTACCATCTGTTTGTCTTTCTTTACGATAGTCTTCCCCAGATGACTTACATCCAGTAAATGTTTTTTACTTATTAAATTTAATGCCTTAATCTAACAGATTTCCGTTAAATAATAATAACTTATAACTTACGTAAGTAAATTTTTTTGTAATTGTTGACAGGCTATACAACAGTTTACTTTTAATTTGTTTTAACACGTTCACTGTCCGGTTTCCAGACACAATAGTAAGACAATAGCAATGACCTATATGTAGTGCACGGGACAGCGAAAGGGTTAACATTACTTTTTTAATTTTTTTATTTACTTTCTCTTTAACCTCCCAACAATTGAGCCATTTTTTTAACAAAGACCTTATTTACGATATTGTAAAGGCATTTCGCAACTAGGTACTTTTATTTATTCCAATATATAATTTACATTGTAGGAAGTGATATTTATACCTAGGTTAATTCGTGCAATAATAATTGAGGTCAATTGCCGAGTCGTATATTATACGATTGAAGTAGGTTTAGAATTGGTTGAATAGTATTGGTATAGGTACGTACTATGTATGTAATAGTACTTCTTAATATTTTGTGTAGGTATCTATAGTTTGTGTGTTGTTATACATACAATAAGTCATTGATTGATTGATTCCCGTGACAAAGCCGTTCAAATCGGGTTCAATTTCCGAACGCACCCGCATAGATTTTACAACCTTTTATTCGTTTTTAGTCAGTCCTAGTCGTAGTGTACTTTAATTTAAGCCCAATTTCAAGTGTCATAAAGCAGGGTTACGCATGCAACGAAAACTTATGTTTATGTTTTGTCCAGTTCTCCCCTTCTTGTGGACCATCGACATGCAATTTTTCAATCAAACTCCGTGGTAAGAAGGGTACTTCTATCGTGTCTTCTTGCAATTAGACATGTAAAAAAAGAGGGGCAAGAACTTGCAGAAATACGTTAGATAAGGCTAAACTTATCGAATAATTGACTAAAGTTTATTGACATAAATCCCAGGATAAAAGCACAGAACCATGTTTAAACTACGACGCGTTCTATACTTTGAATATTTATTCGGTAGGTTCGGTATTTCTAAAAACTACCAAATTTATTAATTATTTCAATAAATTTTATGTACCTATAGATAAATATTTTGTTAGCAAATCAGCTTGTTTCCCCAATATAATACATAACACAAATTAAAATCAAAATGAAGTTTTATGATTACCCGTATTTTGTAATTTTATCATAATAAACCATCAACTCACCATTTATAATGTACCGTTGCCTATCATTTATAAGCTCTTTCGACAACTTTGGGCATTCCTTATTTAAAACAGTGCACAACTCATGCAACTTTCCACCACTTTGTTTACTAACAACTTCTATAAAATGATTACACTTATCAGCATCTGCAGCACTGGTTATCAACTCAAGGTCATTTAGACTAAACAGACCCTTTTTCACAAGCACGTCTAATAAGTTCGTATCGCACAATTCTCGAAGTAATGTAGCTTTATGCTGCGCGAGACCGGCACACACATCACCGACCGTCGCCATCGTTAAACTAACGAAAAACGAAACGAAAACGAGCGAGCGAAGCCAAGTGAGTAAACGAGAAACGACCGAGAATCGAGAGAGCGAGATGCCGAGAAGCGAGAGCGAGCTAGTCGGCGCTAGCGGAAGAAAAAAAAACGGTTGCCTGCGCATGGTGGTTATGCTCGGCCCCGGTGACCCCGGTCCATTCAAACATAGAGTTCTGTGATTCAAACTATCAAACCAAAAAATAAACAGATGTCAGATTCAAAGAGTAGTAGTATAACAATCTACTCTTTTGAGTAATTCATATTATAATATTATCTATTCCTTGCAGCAGATGCAGGTATAATTACTAAGTTAAAACGTTCGGCGCTCTTAACGGAAAAGTATTTTATATAAATATGACAGACATTTGCAAATAATACCTATGTATAATTTGCCGTGTGATTCTACTACGCTGCCATTACCATCTCGCTCACGTTATACATAAATTCATGGACCGGCGACGGGTACTGCAGCGTCAGAGGTGCAAGACGTCGGGCACTGCGATCGTTAATCCACTTGCTGAACGTGGCGATTTGGGCAAATAAAAAAATGTGCAGCAGTGGACTTTCACAAGTTAGAGAGAGTAGAGAAGGAGAACGAGAAACTACGCGTCTATCGTCTGTAGTAAGGACAATTTTCGTATTTTGGTTACAGCGCTAATACCTACTACAGGCTGTAGTTTACAGCATAGCCAACATAACTATGTTAATAACCATTAAGCTCTGTAGCAGATGAAGTATTTTTGAACATTCTGCACAAACATAATCGGTAAAAATTTAAAATCGTTTGGCAGGAGGGGGAGGAGGAGGGAGTGGGGAGTGTCTTCTACTGTACCCTACACTCTACCTTATATTAACTTATTTATTTTATTTTATTTATTTAAAAACTTTTTGTTCTAACCAATAAAAATGTTACAAAGGGTGGACTTAATGTCAGTAAGCATTCTCTGCCAGTCAACCTATGGCGTGGTGAGAAATTAGTGGCAGGTTATATAAGTAATTAAATATAATAAATTTATCTATATAGATTATAGATATTAGCTGTGCACCGCGACTTCGTCCGCGTGTTTTTAAGATTTTAATTTTTTTGCACGGAAACCTAATTCTTTTTCTAAAATAAAAGTAGCCTAAGTTACTCCTTATGACATCAGCTATCAGCCAGTGAAAGTCCCGTCAAAATCGGTCCAGCCGTTTCGGAGATTAGCCGGAACAAACAGACAGACAGACTAAAATTTTAATAATTGTCTTTTTGTTATAAGTACCGTATATACCTTCATTTGCATTTAGTAAAAAGCTGCAATTTTGATACTACAAACAGACACTTCAATTTTATTTATTTGTATAGATCACTGAGTTATATGTGTACGTAGTACCTACATATAACTCAATGGTATAGATAACACATATTAAAATAAAGCTTATAAATTACACAAATGCATATGAATAGAAAGAAATACATAATAATCCATATATAACAATAACCCTTAGTACATATATACTTATACACACACATAAATACATATATACATACATACGTAATATGTCTGGATAAAGATGGCATTATTGGTATTATGCTGACGACATTGTTTTTGAGAGATGTTCCCGGACGAATCTTTTGAAGGCTATCTTGTTTGGTGTTTTCCTTTTCCTAATGTCTTCAGGTAAGGAGTTCCAGAGTAGTGCAGTCTGAACAGTAAAAGAATTTCCGATAAAGCCAGTAAAATGGAGTGCAACTTAAATCTTCAAATTAGAATACTTACTGACTGACATACTGGTTTCAAAAGAGGATAAAGACTATGCAAATTATTTTCGCATAAAAGAGGCTTGTTTTGATAAATTACCGGTCATATAGTTTTACGTTACGTTGCGTAAGCGTGTAATGGGCGTCATAGTAACACCATACCTAAAATAAACAAGATACATGTATCTGAAAAGCTATAATTCCCGAAGAAAAGCTAGGAGCAAGCGTGATTGACGAAATGCCATTACACATTCAATCTAAATTCGTGACTGATAGTTGTTTGACGTAAAAATCAAAATATCCAGATATTTTGTCTATCAATTTCATGCAACCGTCAATCACCGCACTACACGGTGTGTATTCGCCAATCACAACCATGATTGTTGTAAAACTGACAGCAAAACCTACCGTGTAATGGGCGTCTATAGTCATCAGTCATCACCGTTATCATCAGTACAGCCTCTCACATTTTTATACCTTTTTATCTAAATAATAATAATAATAATGTCCTCCAGACCGAATTTCGTTCACAGCGACCAGTCTCAACGGAGTCTAGCAATCTGCGCAGGGCAGGATTACAGTGTCCAGGTATATGCGCAAACACAGGTGCACTCTTTATTCATCTCATAACCTCATAACTCATAACCCGATTGGACGGTTATTCGACTCGACAGGAGAGAGATCAGGCTTAGGATCAACGCCTTTACGTGCTTTCCGAGGCACGAACTACCAACTTTCTGACTCCGGGTTGCTACTGAAAATTTCGTGACAGAAAAACCCAATAACTGTTTTGGTCCAACTCGGGATTCGAACTCGGGACTTCATGATTAGTACTACTTCATTTACGACCCCTCGGCCAATGAGGCATTTATCCACCATTGTGACGACCGTATGATCCAACAGTCAGAGTAGCAAGTCAAAAATTGGTATATATGGGCCGATACCATTAATTACCGCACCAGGTGACATCATGCTCAGTCGATAGCTTCACTCTTTCACTACGTATATTTGACTGAACAAGAAATAAAGAAAATCACATAATATTATAAATTACCCCACTTCTGATATAAGAAAGTATCCAAATCGTGATGTTAGAAATTACTCTCAATTTTTTTTTATAGGATAAGGGTGAAAAACGAGCACACAGTCCACCTGATGGTAAGTGGTTGCTGCGGCCCATAGACATCTACATCTATCCTCTGTTACAGATCAAAATGCAGATGCGTTTTCACCCGTGAGGACTAGGATGGAATGCCTCATATCCAGTAAAAATGGCCTCCGGCCACCTGCACTCACCAAGCGAAACGCAGAGGTAAACCTCTACTTCACGCTGGTATTCTGTGAGGTCGTGGTACCACCCCGGTTTGAGCCGGCCCATCCATGCGACAGCAAAAGCTGCCGCCTGGCTCTACCACTGTTAATTAAATAAAATAAAATAATATAATTCGGCTATTAAGAAAGGTTCTCGAATGGCAGCCTCGTACTGGTAGGCGAACTTTAGGGCGTCCACCCACTAGATGGAGTGACATCCTGGTAAGACATGCAGGAAGTCGATTGATGCAGGTGGCTTGGGACCGTGCTTTGTGGCATTCCTTGGGGGACGCCTATATTCATTTTTTTTAAACGTTACCCCCACACTAGGATTTTCTCCTGTATCGCGGAGGCAGTTTAGAAACACAAATTGCACAAGGACAAACATCCAGACCTGGAACAATTATTTGTAGGCCATACAAATACTTGATCCGTGCGGGATTCGAACCCGCGGCCCCTAGCGCAGCAACTCATTGCTAGGCCGGAGCCGTCAAATTCAACAGTGAACTTATGATGGGCTCTAATGATGATGATGATGATAATATAATTCGGTATATCAACTTTATGTTATAACCAGAGGCGTAACTAGGGTCGGGCAAGTAGGGCATATGCCCCGGCCGCTTTTCAAAGTGTTCGCTTTTCAAAATCACTAATTATTAAATTTGAAAATCAAAATAAACTACAATAAATCAATTCATATCATACAACCCCGTCTGCAATTTTGTTTTGCGAATGAGTGAGAGATAATGAGTAGGTAGTGCACGCCGGCAGTGCACTTGCGCCTTGCGCGTTCTATTCGATATCTTCGCTAAGACCACAGAATAAACTAAGACTGAGGTGGAGCTTCGTGTCCAAGTGGCGTTTAGCGACTTTGACGACAAGGCGCATAAAAGTTGCAGACTATTTACGTCCCAGTGCTGGGCACAGGCCGCCTCTCATTTCTGAGAGGGTTTTAGGGCAAGGAGATGTCCGCCGCGCTGCCCCAATGCGTGTTGGCCAACTTCACATGTCTTCAAAAATATTTTTTTTCTTATTTCTCAAACATGCAGGTTTCCTCACAATGTCTTCCTTCACCGCCGAGCACGTGGTAAATCAGCACTTAAAATTGCAATTAACAATTAAATTGCTGTCGGCGGAGATCGAACCCGGGTTGTTCGAGTACTGTGAAGCTTACATTGAGCGCTAACCATCTGAGCTACAACGTCTCGTACCATAATAAACAAGGCATAACAAGGCGCATACTTGGCTAAAAACCACAAAAAACGAATGGATTTTGTTGCGTAGTTTAATTAACATTAATTACTGAAATGATCGAAGTGGAATTTTTACACAATCAATTATTTAAAAAGTTTTTAGATGCAGAATTTTAAATACAACTTGTGATTTGTGACTTACATTAAATAATTTGTTTTATCCCATATTTTGTTATTTCCTTCACAATTTTATGACAACACCAAAATGTAATGACTGATCACCAAACGGAAGTTCAAAAAGAATAAGAAAAAGTATAACCTGGCGATGTTAGTGAATTGCGATAGTCATTAACTCAATTCTGTCTCTCAACCCTGCTTGACTGCATGGTCACCGATCTGGTGAACATACAGCCAAGCAGGATACTATAATGGTCAAGTTTTCGGAAATATAGAAGTTCCTTAAGTTTTATTTCCTCATTCCACTTTGCGTTGGATAAAACTTAAGAAATGCTTGCTAGTGGTTTTAAAATCAGAGTGCAAGGATGTTAAACCTTCGCCAAAATATGACAGATGATAGCTATAAAACCACTGAAACAAAAAGTGGGGTCAGAGGTGAGGCCAAACTTCTTCATAATCGCATGTTGTCCTACGATTTTTGATGTTGAGATTTTGGAACGGTGTCGCGTACTAAAGCGGCTCTAGGATCATAGTATGAATTTTCACAATGCTGTATTGGACTTGAAAGTCCTCCGATACTTTGTTTCAAATGAAAGAGAGGTTAATTAATGAGGATCTTTGCCAGAAATGAATTAAAGAAGAAAGGCATCGAAAGCGAAAAAATTGGAGCTGGAGAGTGTGTCGCACACTGGGTTGACCGCTGAAGAAAAAAAAATGGAACGAGTAATGAAGGGATCGCTTGATCGTATAGTGTGTGAAATGAGTGAAAGGTTTATTTCTTTGCATAAATCTGACACCAGATTTGGGTTTCTTAGCACTAACGACTGTAACCATTAAAAAGAAACGTGAAGAATCTGGAGACTTCTATGGTTACGATGTTAACAGGTAACGAAAACATTTTTGATTTTCGGATGCTAATTTCTACAGGTAAAAACGTCAAAATAAAGAAATCTGAAAAGCCTACTTACTTGAATTTACTGTGCAGTACGAGTATGAAACCGGAATCTGCACATTTTCATTCAAATTTTGCTCAAAATTGCAGTATTCATCGCAAGTTGTGAGAGATCTCTCATGTTAGTATTTGAGGGCTACATATAATTTGAAGGACTATGTTTAACTATGGACTGATAGGCTGAATAGATCAAGAAAGGTTATGCGACCTAGTTTTGCTGAGCGTAGAGCGAGAAGAAACGAAAAAACTGATTTCAAAAACATCACCAATATGTTGCGTCGCAGAAGGCCAAGAAGGTACAATTGTAAGCGTGACGCTTTCACAAACTTTATTTCGTCATAATATAGAAAATAAATATATTTTGTAACATTTATGACTGTTTTATTTAGTTTATCTGTTTTTTTTTTATATTAAGATAATTTATGAAGGGGCGCTACGTTGATGCATGCCCTAGGCGCCGTTTTCGATTAGTACGCCTCTGGTTATGACGCACATGGAACATGAATTTGTAAAACAGTGAGTAGATAGAAGTAAGTACAATACAACATTAAAATAGATGAAGTACGCAAACGAACAGCAGTACTGCCTGCTTATCGCAATATGATACAGAACAGTGTCTCCAATCGCTCTCGCAGATATTTTTTTTTACAATTTTACAAATTTACCAAAGCCATTAATTACCCTATCCTAACAATAACAACAGTGATACTCGTAGAATTACTGACCAATTCCTCTTAGTCGCCAGCGTGATACTCTATACTATACTGCTAGGAACGAGTGGGAGATTAAAGTTCTAACCTCACTTCTTCGTATTTTCTTTAATTTTTTACTCTCACTTCTAGCAATATATTATATTATATATAATATATATAGCCTTTACTTACTTTATATTAAGTATTGGGGATTTACTTAGGTACCTATCTCGTACCAAAATAATTTGAGTCAGTCAATCAGTCTGTGATCAGAGTGGTATACGAAATGTCTATTGGATGGCATCCCTATTTCTCTTACTTTTACTTCGGTCGGGCTGTACGATCAAAATACTGGTATAGAGGGGATTATACTCTCCAAATTACAAAACTCGATCTGGGATCGCCGTGTATGGTGTAGATGGGTAGCAGGCTACCATCTTTTTGATAACAATTTATTTATTTACTAGCTGACCAGGTAGACGTTGTTCTGCCCTTTCCGAACGACCATTTGCTTTCTCAAAAAAACTCCTGAAATTAGCAATAAAAAAATTGGTTCCATCTGTTGAATTCTTACAGCAACACGTGGAGGTTATACTACTAAATTGTAGCTTATATTAAACGTTTGTATTTTTAACATAGCGTCATCTATTGAATATTTACTCAATCCAGTCAACAGATATCGTCATCTGACAGAATCGTTTAGAGCTAACAGATAATTGTGACTGTCAAATAATAGACAAATAACGACTATAAATTGAGATGTAAGCTATCCTATCTTTTAAGTTGGACCCAACTGCACATTGACCAAAAATTTCATTGAAATTAGTTCAGTAGTTTAGGAGTCCAGGGCGGACAAACAACGTGACACGTAATTTTTATATATAAAGATTTAACATTTACAATATCATATTTGACATTATACAAGTAAGGAAAACACACATTTGTACCCAATTGTACATAACATTATCAACTCTCTAGGCTAATTATGGATTAATTCAATAACAATTCAAAATAATAATAAAAAACTGCAGTTGCCATTGCGCCTGTTTAGCATGGAGAATATGGCAAAAACCCCCTAGAGATAATCCATGGAGGAGATATATGTATAGTCAGCAGTGAACTTATGATATGCTGTAATGATGGTTATGAGTTGATGTTAAATTATTGAGATGAATTCTGGAGGTTGGGGGTAGCTGCTAAGGATGAAAGATGAAACAGATTCTGACTATCCTACTACTATACGCTACTAACAACTTGCTTTTGAACGCCAATTTAACGAAATGCATTAAATTTTCTTTGCAAAGTGTAAGGTGGGTTACTATAAACTAGAACAATAAAATACTTAAGTTAGTAGATTCCACAGTCTTTCTTGGTATTACAAATTATAATTCACTCGCGATTACAATTGGGTGTGGGGTCTTCATACTGAGGCCTTGTAAAGAAAATTTACTTCCATTGTGTATGTATAGATACCCAGTACAAAATGATAAGGCTGTTAAAGTGTTAAACAGATGTGGATATACATTTGTTTATTTCAGCAATTTCCACAGTGTTATGTCCTATAGATTATTATTATGGGGATCAGCAACTGATATTGAAAATATATTTATAATGCAGACAAGAGCTGTACGTGCTATTTATTACTCAGAGATATTTTTAAGAAATAAGCATCAGAACTGTTGAATACCTCTGACAAAAAGAGAGATGCCCCTACTTTTAACACGCGCAATAAAATTAATTTAAATTTGCTTTTCTTTTCTTTCTTATATTTTCTTTCATGTGCCGCCTGTACAGTTTTATGGAATGCTTCAAAGTAGAGATGTTACGGAGGTTCGATTCCGATTCCGAAAGTTCGAAACTTCCGATTGATTTTGCACCTCCGAATCCGATTTCGATTCCGTTAAATTTTAGTCGGAAGTTATATATCGGAGGTCGAAGCACAGTGGTGGCGACGGCCGCGATCAGCGTGTGCAAACAATTTTATACTTGTCGCCCCGGGAACCTCCCTCCCCCGTGCCTCCCGTCGATTACTCTTTAACTTGATGTTTTGCTTCATATTTGGGAATTGAAATGTTGTGCGTTTGCGCTTCATTTATAGCTATGCGAGTTTTTGATTAGTTTTAGTAGTGTTTTATTTGACGTGTAACAAATTTATTTGAATTGGACAATGAAGCCAAAATCAAGTGCCATTTGGAATTATTTCAATGAAGTTTCTAAGAATACGGCAAAGTGTTAACTATGTGAGAAGATATATTCACGAAAGGGAGGTACGACTACTTCGTTAAAAGTCATTTAAAGTCTGTGCATACCACTGAATGCGAAGAATTCAAAAAATTTGAAACTGAAAAGAAAAATGCAGTGCAATAGACCTGCCCTTAACACATCTCTTCTGTCTCCACCTCCGATTTCGGTTCTGGTTCCAACAAACAAAATGTAAAAACTCCGATTCCGAATTCGGTTCCGATATAACCACTTCCGTAACATCCCTAATTTAAAGTACTCCATAAAACTAGCGGCTGTTTTCTGGATCAGTCAACTACATATTTATAAATAAGAAGATTATATATATTCCATGTTATAAATCAGATGACTATTTAAAATATAAGAATTTGTGGACATAATAGGCTACATTATTATTATTTTGCTTATGTATTATTTAAAGATAAGTTGTAACTTTTAGAGAAACTACATATTAAGGTCTCCTTCCAGCAGGGACTTGTTGAAGCGATGGCGTAGCATTTGACTTTCAAAAAGTACTGTTTATGCCAATTTTGAGTATAAATATTTGAATATGACTTATTAACTACTATACAGTGTGGCGACGGTAGAGAAGTCCTTTTTTCAACTCTGAGGAGGCTCGATACTTGGCTTAAATCCTTAAATTGCAAAAGACTGCCTAACTGGTCTGGCACTTCTCCACGTTCATAAAAACAAAATCAACAAATAAACTAGAAGACAAAAAACAAAGAACTTCGGTCAGTTTTGGAAAGCTACCAATAAAATGAAACATAAGTCGAGCCTTCCCGTGAGTGTTTCAGGAGCTTGTGATCCTAGTGATATTGCTAATGTTTTCAGAGAATACTTTTGAGTGGAATCATCACTGTGACCGGCAGAGCCTACCGGTCTCTGATGCTGAAGCAGGTGGTCCTAAGCGTAGTGTATTTTTTACCGCCAAAGATGTAGCTAATGTCATTAAGTGCACGGTGAGGGGTACGTCTCCTGGGCATGACTACCTCAGCATCGAACACCTGCAGCATGCTGGAGTACATTTGCCAAGGGTTTTTTCTTTGTTGTTTAATTTGTGTATTGGGTATTCATATCTCCCTGACAAATTGATGCGAACTATTGTTATTCCTATACCAAAAAACAGGACCGGTGACGCCTCTGACGTGTCCAACTATAGGCCTATCTCCCTTGCTTCTGTGATCGCTAAGGTATTGGACAGCTTGCTTAGCGGGTGTCTGGATAAGCACATCTTGCTTAATGATGCTCAATTCGGGTTTAGACCAGGTCTTTACGCCGAGAGTGCTATCTTGTGTCTCAAGCAGACTGTTCAGTATTACACAGCAAGGAAGACACCTGTGTTTGTTTGTTACCTGGATCTATCAAAGGCGATTGACCTAGTAGCTTACCAAAGCCTGTGGGACAAGATGAGATCTGAGACTAGCCTGCCCGAAGAAGTTATATTGCTCTTTCAGCACTGGTATAACAACCAAAAGAACAATTTCAGATAGGCAGGCTCGCTCTCAGAAGAATACAGACTGGAATGTGGCGTGAGGCAGGGCGGTCTAAGCTCTCCAACGCTCTTTAACTTATATATAAATAGGCTCCTTGATGAGCACAGCAGTACCGGTATCGGTTGCCACATAGACGGAGTTTGTGTTAATAAAATAAGTTATGCAGATGATATGGTGCTGCTGAGTCCATCAAGTGCAGCCTTAAAGAAAATGTTAACCATTTGCGAGTGTTATTCTGTGGCCCAGGGGCTCAAATACAATGCTGTCAAGAGCGAATTCATGATGTTCAATCCGGACCACAAGCGATACACTAATGTGCCACTTTTTAAGCTCTGTGGAACCCCCATTGAAAAAAGTTGAGATCATTAAGTACCTGGGTCACTGGATCACAGAAGACCTGAAAGACAACCAAGATATTGAGAGAGAGCGGAGGTCGCTGTCTGTCCGCTGTAATATGTTGGCCCGCAGATTTGCTAAATGTACTGACGAAGAAAAGATTACGCTTTTCAAGGCGTACTGTCAGTCATTTTATACGTGCAGTCTATGGGTTAATTTTACGCAGAGGACATACAATGATCTTCGCGTACAATACAATAGTGCGTTCCGGGTATTGATGGGGCTTCGCTTCTGCTATGTTTACGGATGCTCATGTAGATGGTTTCGCCGCCATAATGCGTAAACGTTGCGCTTCACACCTCAGGCGCATTCGCGACAGCCCCAACAGTATCTTGCGCGCGTTGGCAGACAGTTGGAACTCGCTGATGTTTGCTCTATGGATACGGCTGCATGCAGTCAAGTAGTCATCTTGCTGGCAGCGGCGGGTGCCATGTTTGTTTGTATGTGTCTTTTGACTGTTTGTCTGTGTTTTATGTTGAATTATCTAATTACTAACTTTAGTTATAAGCTCAATTGTTACTAACCCATGTGGATCATGATGTCCTTGATGGATCAAAATCACCCGTCAGCATATAATTGTGCAGGATTTAGCAAGGTTGTATGGTGCTAGTCCTTTGCTTGTTTAATTGGCAAATCGTAACAACAACAAACAACTATCAAAATCAAACATCAAAATTCTACATCTATCTACAAATTTGAGGTTTGATTTCGAGGACAGAGTGGATTATTTTTGAGATTTTGATCCCAATTATAAAAGAAATATAATCTATGTAGAGTTACTACAGTTCTTTTCCACAAAACATCAGCAGTTTAGCCACTAAAGGTTTATTAGAAAAATAGTTTGTAATGGCTCCCAAAATAAGAAACGCTGTAAATGGTAAGAAATTTATCTTTGAAGTTATATTTATTAGACGTTCATTCATTGTATTTTAACTCAAATAGTCATGGATTTCTAAGCTAAGACATTCCTTAACTTTGATTTCATTCGCAGATACGGATTCTGGCTCTGATTCAGATAGTGGGTCTAGTGGGAGTCGTAGCAAAAGCCCTAGCCCGGCACCATCTGGTAAAGAAGGCAGTAAATCAAGGTATGTAATTTAGTACTTAATCAAATTGTAAAGGTTTGGATAATAAAATGAAAATTTAAAAAAATTAAGTTTTTTTTACAATAACGAAAATATTTAACACATTGTGTTTAAATAATTTGCATTTAAATACTGGATGGGGTTGATAATCACCATGTGAGTCAGTAGTCAGTTTCATTATTTTGCTTGTATCTAACCTGCGATTATCACTGTACCATCCAGTCTGTGATGTCACAGCCAGTTTGATTAGGTGTTTGCCAAGCGCAGCAGCTGTACTGAAGAAATTTGTTCTGTTATAGGCTCCCTATATATTTATAAAGCTACTAGTAGAGAAATAACTTTGCATTGAAATCAAAAATCAAAATCAAAAATCTTTATTTTCACTCTAGTAATACTTAAAATTAAATACATTGTTGGAACACTCCTTTTAAGTTAGGAAACTTGTGTTAGGAGGCTCCGCTCTTCCTGTCTTTCATTAATATAAATTAGTGTTTAGAACTTGGATAACACATAGATTTTTGACTTATAGTACTATAACTTATGTTATATAGTATTTTTACAATAAAATATTTGTAGATGTTAGTTGTGTGATTGTGTAGTGTATAGAGGTGGGCGCCGCGCCGGCGCGGCGCCGCCACGCCACTATGCACCCGGCGCCGCCGCCGCCGAGTATCCAAAAATTCGCGCCGATTGATATCGATTCAAAGTTTTCTGTTTTCAAAAACTTCAAATTTCGCTTTATTGTTCGCATAGCAACAGATTGGCAATTTAAACCAAATGCCAAGCATCAAAACCGCAACGCCCACCCGTTGGCATAGTGTGCTAAGTATGTTGGAGAGTTTGGCGCATTGTTGCAATAGGAACCCAGTTAATTCTATTCTCACCAGGATTGGCCTGGAAGATTTGAAACTGGTACAAACCGAATGGAATCTGCTGGAAGACCTCCTTAGATTTCTCCAGAAATTTCGCGAAGTAGTTGAAGTTTTATGTGCGCAAAAGTCTGTTTCACTCAACTTGGCTCTAGTGTGTCGCTCAGAATTAAAAGAGATTTTAAATTCAATCTCCGACGAAGAAATCGCTGTGATGATATATCGTTAAAAAATAAGATGCTCGAGAAATTTGACCACAGGTTTTCTTTAACAAAGAATATAGTATTGGCATCTCTTCTTGATCCCAGATTTTCAGGATTAAAAGAAATCGATTCATATTTATTGGAAATGAACACAAACCGTGCAGCTTTTCTGGCAGATTGCATCAATGAGCTCATTAGGCCTTCTGATCTGCCACATTCCGAATCTGAAGCTTATCATGATGTATCAGAGCTTGTGGCTCTTCTTGTGGCAAGCTCTTCTTCGACTCAATCTTTGCTGACAAAATTATCGAAAAAGCACTGTAGTTTCAGCAACATTGATGAATCACCAGAGTCAGATTTCTCCCAAGAATGTTGGAAATATTTAGCGTCGATCGATCCTAAAGAAGTAGAATTCATGAACGGGGATGTCTTGCCTATTCGCGGGAGAAAAAAATGTTTTTCTAAGACTAGCTGCGCTTGCCAGGACTATTCTTGCGATTCCTGCAACGAGCACCCCGAGTGAACGTGTTTTTTCCATAGCTGGATTGGTTTTAAATGCTAAGCGAGCACGTTTGAGCCCTACTCGCGTAAATAAAATAATTTTCATACAGGATAACTACAATAATTGTAAAAACACATAAACAAAACATTTCACATCCAAAAATTGCGTTTTTTTTACAAAACCAGCCACGCCGCGGCGTGGCGGCGCCGCGCTACCAATTTTTCCCAGCGCGCCGCCGCCGACAAATCTTAGGTCGGCGCCCACCTCTAGTAGTGTAGGTGTATGTGGTGTGTGCATGTTGAGGTGTGGTATATTTAGTAATTTATTAATTATGAATAACAAGTTAAGTAATTGTTTCTAAAATTTAAATTAACTTCTATGCTATGCAATGGATATATCCTTAAGATTTTATTGCATACCTTAAGCAAAAGCGCAAGGTAATGTTCTACTATCGCCTAAAAATTAAAATTCCAACATTTTATCGAATAAAATCGTATCTAGCAATCATATTATACATATAAATGATATAAAAAGCACATTGTTAGAAAGATAAATTATTTTTGAACCTATTAATAATTTTTTTAAATTGATTAATTGCTATTTTTAAATAAAAAAAGGGTTTTAGTGGCTTATGGTGTGGATTTATCATGTCCCTGTGGCTTGTAAACACTATAACTTTTGAAAATATCAATTGTTTAACTCAATCTATTTTTTAATCTCTTCATCTATCATGTGGGAAGCCACTGAATGTAAATGGCAGTGTAATTTTGTTTTGTTTAGCTATAATTAATTTTTTTCGGCTCCAAAATGGCGAAATTTTCGTTGATTTCGTTGCCTCGTATATAAATTGTTTCTGTAAATGGGGATCTACAGCCACAGAGTAGTTTAGTTCACAGAGTACCTTTGTATTAAGTTTAGTTAGGCTTCAGTCGCCGTGCCTCGTATATAAATTGTTTCTGTAAATGGGGATCTACAGCCACAGAGTAGTTTAGTTCACAGAGTACCTTTATATTAAGTTTAGTTAGGCTTCAGTCGCCGTCGTGAGTGGACATTGTTTCGGTTGTTTTCAGCGGCTCAAAAAGATCGCATCGTACAAATACACAATTTTCGAATAACCAAATTTCTTAAATGCTTGATTATAATAATAGTAAGAGATTTTTTTATTACAATATTTAAAAGCACAGAATAAATAATAGTAGTACGTACTAAAAGTAAGAAGTATAATTTTTTTTGTCATGGGTGACATTTTCATGCTTTTCGAGGGTGTCGAAACCGATAGGGTTGTCGAAATGTAAATCCAAGATAGCGGCCGCAATAGGTATCAATTTTTTCATCATGGGTGTCATTTTCATGGTTTTCGAGGGTGCTGAAGCCGATAGTGCTGTTGAAATGTAACTCCAAGGTGGAGGCTGCAATAGGTATAAAATTTTTCATTATAGGTGTCATTTTCATGGTTTTCGAGGGTGTTGAAGCTGATAGTGCTGTCGAAATGTAAATCCAAGATGGCGGCTGAATTAGGTACCAATTTATTCATCATGGGTGTAATTTTCATGGTTTTCGAGGGTGTTGAAGCCGATAGTGCTGTCAAAATGTAAATCCAAGATGGCGGCTGCAAAATATATCAATTCTTTCATCTTGGGTGTCATTTTCATGGTTTTCGAGGGTGTTGAAACCGATAGTGCTGTCGAAATGTAAATCCAAGATGGCTGCTGCAATAGGTATCAATTTTTTCATCATGGGTGTCATTTTCATGGTTTTCGAGGGTGTTGAAGCCGATAGTGCTATCGAAATGTAAATCCAAGATGGCGGCTGCAATAGATATAAATTTTTTCATCATTGGTGTCATTTTCATGGGTTTCGGGGGTGCTGATGCCTATAGTGCTGTCGAAATGTAAATCCAAGGTGGCGGCTGCAATAGATATCAAGTTTTTCATCTTGGGTGTCATTTTCATGGTTTTCGAGGGTGTTGAATCCGATAGTGCTGTTGAAATGTAAATCCAAGATGGCAGCAGAAGTTGGTACCAATTTTTTCATCTCGGGTGTCATTTTCATGGTTTTCAAGAGTGTTGAAGCCGATAGTGCTGTCGAAATGTAAATCCAAGATGGCGGCTGCAATAGGTATCAATTTTTTCATCATGGGTGTCATTTTCATGGTTTTCGAGGGTGTTGAAGCCGATAGTGCTGTCGAAATGTATTTAAACTACTTTAATAATTCTGTATAATCATGTTATACGTAATTTTTTTAATGCGCTTAAGGTATGCCCAATTGGATTTACCAATATATTTATTTTATTATATTATATAAGTATACTGCACTTTCCTCTATTGTACTGCATCAAATGTTGTTTTACAGCGATTGGTATATAGAAGTAAATTGTTTCTTCTTTTGTTTGTCTTGTCATTTTCATACCTTAAAGTAAAATATTATACAATGCTTTGGTCCGAAGTAACTTGGAGTATGCTAGCGTGGCATGGAACCCTGTATATGCTGTTCACTCTCAACGCTTGGAGGGTATTCAGCGTGCATTCACTAGGCATCTGACATTTATTTCACAGGGCGTGTCACACTGGTCATCGTATGCGCATCGTCTTGCCTTTTTTAAAATGAACTCGTTGCGTAGCCGTCGAAGATACCAGGATTTGGTGTTTTTGCACGGACTTGTCAACGGTATAATAATTTAAAATTAAATATTTTGTACAGCCGACTTCAATATAAGCGACTTCGATATAGGTTATTTAAGAATAACTTAATAACCATTGCTCTGACCTTGATAAAATTCATATGGGACCACACGAGAACTATTAGCTTTCATATAAAAAAAGAATCATCCAAATCGGTTCGCCCAGTACAAAGTTATGAGGTAACACACATAAAAAAAAAAAACATACACTCGAATTGAGTACCGCCTCCTTTTTGGAAGTCGGCAGAAAATAAAATGTAGTGAACTCCTGGAACATGTTAAATTGAAGGTGCCAGCTCGTATGCCCCCACATCCTATCAAAAAAACTTTTGCCTTGCCTTCTGTAAGGACTAACCTTGAACGCCATTCTCCTCTTGCTAGATGTTGCGCACATTACAACGAGATGAATATTGAAACATTAGACATTTTCCACGACTCGTTGTTTAAATTTAAACGAAAACTGGCCAGCCTTTTGTGAACACGCATTTGTTTTCAGTTAAGTTTTGTTTTGGTGAATTTTATTATTTTATTGTTTTAAAATTTTCAGATATATATTGTGTTGTTATTTAATATCTCCTGTCAATGTTGTGTACGCCTATAATAGGTATATGTATAAGTAATTGTGCTTTAAAAATCTAACTTTTATAATATGTATACATGTACTGTTGGTGTACCTTTTTAAATAAATAAATAAATACCTTTGTCATATATTTAATCTGGCTCTGCATAGTGGCACTTATCCCGAACAGTGGAAGCTATCTCGTGCCACCCCCATTCCAAAAGCTAGTAACAGGTCTTCTGTTGAGGATTATCGACCCATTGCAATTCCCTCATCCCCTGCCAAGGTCTTTGAACATATTTTACATAAGGTCATTTAGTTAAAATCCTATTTATGCAACAAACAACATGGTTTTTGACCTAGTTGCTTATAGAGGTTGGATGCCTGGTTGCTTGTGGATTACATTTCGCAGAGTCTAGAAAAAGGTAGGCAGGTAGATGTACTATACCTCGTTATGTGCTATAGAATTTATGCCGAAACCACTATCACTTTTTTTAAGTTATCTTCTCGACCAGTGCCTCTACAATTTTGGATTTTCTCTACAATTTTGGACAAAGCTGGTAGGACAGAGATAGGACGGTAGTTATTTATATCGTCTCTGTTTCCACTTTTATAAACATGTGTTACTAATGACTGTTTAAGTGTGTTAGGAAATATACCACTTATTAAACAGAGGTTTATAAGGTAAGTGAACATGGGCACAAACAAATCCTTTCCCAACTTCAAAAACCTGTTTGGAATTTTATCCCACCCGGGAGCACTATCAGAGTCAAGACTCATCAATACCCCCTCAACTTCAGCATTATTTGTTTCGAGCAAAACAGAGTTTAGGAGTGCAGTAGTAGAAGTGGATTTAGGAATCAAGTGGTACAACATCTTAGACTTCATATCTTCAGCTAGGCAACTACCTATTCCGAAGAAATATTTATTAATACAATTAACTGAATCCTGGGGGTTTGGTTTTATATTTAATAAACATGAATTTGAAAGCTTTTTGTTTTTAAATTGAGTAATTTCATTTATATTTATCCTTTAATTCTCTTTACTGCTAGGTTAAGTGTCTATTCTGTTGATTACAGTTCTTGTTCATTAAGACATGTTGAAAGTGTTACAATGATAAATTATATTTCATTGACATTTTAAACAACCTAATCGGGAAGTTTTCCACAAAAAATATGTATTTTATTGGTAACAAAAATGCAACAATAATTAAACAATAATAAAAACTTAACCTTAATAAACTGATTATATTGTCAAACAAATCAGTTGTAAGAGAATGAATGAGGAAAGAGTGACAAAGTAAATTTATGCTGCAGAAGTGAGTGGCATAGGCAAAGGAGGCCCTAGATAGAAGTTTATCTATCAAATTGGCAATATATTGAAGATGGGCTAAGTCAAGAGTACACATAACCAATGAGCATGAGTATATATATATGCATACTGTCAAATTATATTTAATTGTGTAAAAATATAGTACATATTATATATTCCATTCTATTACATGTTTTATATCAATTACAAATTTCAGGTCAGTGTCTCGCAGTCCACAGAGATCAGGAAGTGAATCTCCAAAGTCCAACAACTCAGTTCGCTCTAGAAAATCTTCTAATGCTTCCAATGCTTCTCGCAGTAAATCTAATTCTCCTGCAGGTTCAAATAGATCTCGGTCAGGTTCTCCTCAGAGCAATAAATCTGGTTCTTCAAGCCCTAAATCTCAAGCCTCAGGTAGCCCAAAAGAAAGAGCATCTAAGTCACGGTCAAGAAGTGGCTCACGCAGATCTAGATCAGGATCAGGTAGTGCAAGATCTAGATCCGGCAGTGCTAATTCACGTTCTCCTAGCCCTAAATCTGGGGCACAAAGCCCAAAATCGCGTTCACAGAGTCCGAAGTCCAGATCTCAAAGCCCAAAATCGAGATCACAGAGTCCTAAATCTAGGTCACAGAGCCCAAAAACAAGATCACATTCATCAAAATCAAGATCAAATAGTCCAAAATCGCAGAGCGCAAAAAGTCGTTCAAGATCTGTTAGTGGTAGTCCAAAAAGCAGAAAGTCCAGATCAAGATCAGGGAGTGCATCATCTAGGTCCAAGAGTCCAGAAAAGGAGCAAGGTGTGGCAGATAGTAGGTCGAACTCACCAAATCTTATGATTGATGATGAACAAGTTAAAGAAAAATCAAGGAGTAGATCTAGGTGAGTGTTTTTAAATTAAATAAAATCTATAAATGATAACTTTTTCTTGTAAAGTTACAAGAAGCATGGTTTACTACACAGAAAAAAATTGGCATGGAGTAGCATATATTTGTTTAACATTCAGTATATCTTTAATTTTAGATCAGGTTCAAGACATTCAAGATCAAGGTCTAAGAGCAAATCGAAATCTAAGAGCCGATCCAGATCGCACTCGAAGAGCTCTAATGCATCTGAAGAAGAAGATGGTGGTAAGTAAAGAAATGTTATTTTGTATTTTGTGTAATAATGGTAACTACGTACTTATAGTGATGGAATTTGATGGGCCGGCGTATTTTATTTCCACACGTTCGTGTGACCAGTTGCGCACACGATTGCGAAGATAACGGACGTTTCGCCATTTTCATAGTTCGTAACGTCTACTGTGTAGCGTACTTAAACTAACTTCTTCATGGATTGGAACAACACCAAGGTTCAGTTCATTGAACTCCTGCTGCAGAATGAATCGACCATATGGGATACTCAAAAGAAATCCCCTAAAAACAGAAAGGCCGTTACACCTGGGAAAGAATAAAAAAAAATATTTTCTCTTCAATGTTCCATTGATGAACTAAAAAAGAAGATAAATTCTAGAGAAAACTGAGACATTCATAAACAAGTGGAGGAGGAAGCGCAAACAGGTTCGCAAATTGAGTATGCGAACCCAACAATTTGCGAAATTTTATAACATATAACAATTTGTGAACTTACCGGATATGCAATTGCATATCCCCTAAGTTTACGAATGAATGTCTGATCGCATTTCACATGCGTGCAAACAATATACGAATGTTTCCGCGCATATGAGTGACCAGGGCAAGATCCACCCTTATTCAAATTCTAAATCCTTTCGCCCGATAGACTTCTTTAACTTGTTACAAACCCTTTATCATCATAAGCTTTTTAGTTAGGTAAAACAAGGTCTTTTTTCTTTAGGTAGTAAAAAGAAACGCGCCGTTTTATCTGATTCTGAAAGTGACGCCGGTAGCCAAACTGTTTCAAAACGTAAGAAAGAATCTGACAGCGGTTCTGATACAAGTAGCAAACCCAAGAAGAAACATAAGAAGGTTATAGATTCTGATAATGAGAATCAAGGAGAAGGGGAAGGAGACGCAGGTAAGTCAAAATTTCGTTATCAGGTTGATAATATATTCATGATTACAATCTAAAAGTCACAAAATTAGATTTTCATAAATCGAAACTATTATAAGACATTAAGTTGCAGTTGAAAGCTTGGTTAGTTGGTTAGTGTTTGACTAAAAGAAACGATATCTGAGATGTCACAGATTATTTTCTAACTTTAAAAAGAAATTTATCGATTCAATAAAATAATACGTCTCTCTGTATTGAGAACAAAATATGTGAGGTCAATCAATCTCTTGTGGTCCCATATATTTGTAAATTTCAACAAGATTCTAAAATAAGCAAAGGCGGCTTGAAGATTTTATAAGTTTATAAAAATACTTTAAGTACTTTACCGGCTAATTACCTTGATGTTCTAATTGTTGTAGCTGACGATGAGGTCCCGTATTCTAATACAGCGTCAGGCTAAAATTTGTTTCACCAATCTTTTGGTCAGTGTTTCAACAGAAGAGTTAGGGCAATAGATAGTCCACCTGTGCTTACTCGTGCACTGGTGGTTAGCCTTCCTTGAGCCTGGCCTGGCAGCCATGACCTAAATTTCTATTTGCAGGACATTATTTATTATTTTTCCAGTGACTGCGGATGCACTGTTCGGAGATGCGTCAGATATTAGTACGGAAGATGAAGGCGAAGGAAAAAGGTCCGGTAGATCCAGATCTGGATCAAGATCGAGGAGTCGTAGTGCAGCTAGGTCTGACGATGAACGACGTTCTGGTGATGAAGCGAGGGCTAGTGGTGACGAAGTAACTAATGTTTATTTTAAATTATCTGGTATTGTTATTTCATTGTATGTAAATAGTATTTATTGTGGAATTCATTTTATTGAAAAAGGAAAACCGTGAAAAACCTGAAGAGGAAGAAGAGCAAGAGATCCCCGAGACCCGTATCGACGTCGACATGCCGAAGATCTGGACGGAATTGGGCAAGGAGCTACATTTTGTTAAATTGCCCAACTTCTTGTCAGTTGAAACTAGACCTTATGATCCCAATACTTATGAAGATGAAATTGATGAAGAGGAAACTTTGGACGAGGAAGGTCGAGCAAGGTAAGTAAAGGGGCATAAGTTTAAAATAAATATTTCTATATTTTTTAATAAAAGACTTGTGGTGACGGAAGATACATTACCTCATTTCGTCTCGTGGATGTAGTGGGATATATCAAAATGATCTTTGGGATTCTAATAAATGGTGGGATAACCATCTCGTTAACGCTAGGCTTAAAATACCTAGAATGTGCTTGCGAAACATCTGGTACTACGATTAACACGCCTGCCAAGTGTTACGATGATGGCAAAAGTGCTCTCTACAATGGAAGAAGTCCATATCCAGGTGTAGATCTTTACAGACTGATGATGATGAAGAAATGGCTCTTAAACGTCAAAAATATGCCTGGTACTGCAATCACTTAGCCATCTGCCATGTGTGGCACTTAAGGCAAACCTCTCCCTAATGGCTTATGAACTTTTTCTTTACTTACTTACTTATCTTCACGCACAACCCCTGACGGGGTAGCCAGAGAGAACAGATCGCCAAGTGTCACGATCCTTACATACCTCTTTCGCTTCTTTCAGATTCATTATCTTCTTCATACATACTCTTGACCCTCCCCTCTTCGAGCAATTTGCTCACATGGTCTTCGAAACTTAGTCTACCTCGACACCTTTTAATATTAACTTTCGCGCTATATATTTTCTTCACCATTCGGTCTTCACTCATTCGCTCAACGTGCCCAAACCATCGAAGCACTCCCTTATCAATTTTTGTGATAAGGTCATCTTTCAAACCTGCCATAATGCGAATTTCTTCGTTTCGCTTTCGGTCGGCTATGGTAACGCCGCACATTTTACGAAGAGATCGCATCTCCACTGCATTCAACTTGCTTTTATACTTCTTCTGGCATACCCAGGTTTCGCTGCCATATAACAATGTCGGTACCAACACTGCGTTATGTATTGCAAGGCGTGCACCCTTCACTACGCCTTGCCTTTTGACTAACGCAGTCAGGGCACCATTGACTTTGTTCCCGGCAGCGACACGACACTAAATCACATCTTCCATCCTGGCTAAAAGCACTCCCCAAGTATACAATTTCATTTACCTGTTCTAGACATTTCTGATTTACCCATATTTCACACTTCGTTCTCTCTTCGTCCCTTTCAAATACCAGAACCTTAGTTTTATTGGCATTCAAGCGGAGACCTTTAATTTCACATTCCTCTTTCATACACGTGACTAATGCCTGCAGTTCTGCCTCTGATGGTGCAATAAGCACTGCATCATCAGCATACAGCAGACAATTTACTTTAATGTCACCTAATTTTACACCCAAACAGCTATCTTTCAGCTTCTGTAAACAGCTGTCGAGATACAGTATGAACAGCCAGGACGACATGACACAACCCTGTTTCACGCCCGTTTGGACCCTAAACATGGGTGACAGGTCATGCCCTACTCGCACACAGGCTTTACAGTCACAGTAAAGTGATTGCACAGCCCTTAGCAATCGACCATCCACACCATACCCCGGCAACAGTTCCCACATTTTCTTCCTTACAACCTTATCAAATGCTTTCTCAAGATCCACAAAAGCACAGAAAATCCTCTGGTTAGCAGCCAGAAGCTTTTCCATGATCATGCGGAGAGAAAACATTTGATCTGTGCATCCTCTTCCAGGTCTAAATCCGCATTGTGCCTCCCATAGAAATCTTTCCGATTTCTCTTGCATCCTACGTGTCAAAACCTTCAAGTAAACTTTACTTGCTAAACTGGTCAAGCTGATCGCCCGATAGCACCCGCAGTCAAAATGTGAACCTTTACCTTTATATAAAGGCACAATGACTGCGGATCGCCAATCATCCGGGACATCCCCCGTCCGCCAGTACAAATTGCACTGCAGATGAAAGCTGTCCCAGACGCGAGGCCCACCATACTTGACCATTTCAGCAGTAACTCTGTCTAGTCCCGCAGCCTTACCACATTTCAAACTTCGAATCGCATATTCAATCTTTTTCATACTGATGACCTCAGTGTCATCGAGGTCCGGGTCTGGCGTACCAGTCACGGCGTCACCCCCCGGATCCCTCACTAAGATCATCACACGCATACATTTCTCTATAAAATTCGCTCCATCGCTGCATGACGTCCGATTTTTCTGAGAGGACGTCATTGGTTCTCGAAAGCACTTTGTTCATTCTTAAGGCCGTCGCACCACTTCGGGTCCTTCCAACCTCTTTCCAGAAGAGTTTGGAGTTCTCCTTAAAGTTGTGCGACAACCTTTCGTCCGCTTCCATTCTACACCTTTCACGCACTTCCTCAATCAATGCTTTCGTGTGAACTTTCTGCAGCTTATATCTTTCTTTCATCTTCTCTCTCATATCCTTATCATTACTAGATGCCAAGTAGTCTAACCATGCTTTCTTCTTCTTCTTTACAGCTTCTTTCACTTCATCATCCCACCATGCATCCCTTCTTTTACTACTACCTCTTATTATCGTTCCACACACTTCTTCCGCTGCACTTACCATTCCATCCCTAAGGTTCTGCCATGTTCTTTCCACACATTCTTTTCTGCCATCGATGGTATCAAGCTTTTCGGCTACCCTCGCATGATAAATATCCCTAGTATCCGCTTCCTGAAGCTACCAGCTTCGGATGCGACAGACCGACTGCGGTTCTGTTACTGCCGTCCGGTAGCGCCAACCCGCGAACAGACCCCTAAATCTAGTAATCACTAGATAGTGATCCGTTCCCAGGTCAGCACCCCTGAACACTCGCGTATCCATCACCTGTTTTCGCAGTCGGTCATCCACCAGGAATAAATCGATCATACTTCTCTCATTCTTTCTTTCTCTAGTATACATATGGATTTTCTTGTGATTAAACATAGTGTTTGTCACAAGAAGACCCTTTTCCTTGCATACTGCCAGTATAAGCTTGCCAGCATCATTAACCCTTTTATCGCCAAACTTTCCAAGCACCGACTCGTACCCTGGTCGAGCGGTACCAACCCATCCATTCAAATCACCACATACAACAATTCTTTCGTTTCCCCTAACCAAATCTAGAACTTCTCTTACATTCTCCCAAAACTCCTCCAGCTCAGCCCTGGACGACGAAGCTACCGGCGCATAAACAGCCAAAAGGAATAACTTCGTCAGTCCCAATTTAAAGCGAACCCAGAGAAGTCTTGAGTTCACAACCTTCAGTCATAACATCGACCAACCGAGACGACAGCTGCACCCCCACTCCCTGGCGGGCGCTCTCGCTCTCCGGGACTCCGGACCATAGAGCTAACGCCCCGCCAGGGAGCTCTTCAGTACCACTGCCCTTCCGTTTGGTCTCCGACATACACACGACATCTAATTCTCTTTCTTTCATTATTTCAATCAACTCATTCGTCTTATCTTTCATGCCTCCTCTAACATTCCACGTGCCAACTCTGCACTCTGTCCTCCACCTTCCGCCGTTTCGGGCTGTGCGTGACGGGTGGCGGTCCCCATCGCCGCTTTGCGCGCTGCATTCCACACCAACGGGGACGCGCTGGTGTGCGTCGCCTTGGGGGGACGCCCTAACCCTCGTTGGCATGGGTGCGCAGCTGTGGTAGAATTGCAGCCCTGAAAAGGGCTGGTAGGGGTCGCGACGAGCACGCTTCTACAATGACCTCCTACCTTTTTCTTTACCATCCCATAAAAGTTCACTGTTGGACGAAGACCTATTGTCCTATCCATCCATTTATCCAGTATCAACAGGAGCGCCTTTGGTAGGGTGAATTATGAATGGATTGTATATTGATGTAATGTTTAATACATATTATTGTTATTTTATAATATTCTAGATTAAAGTTAAAAGTGGAGAATACGATACGGTGGCGCACTGTATTCGACAAGGAAGGCAACGCAATTAAGGAGTCAAACGCACGCATGGTCAAGTGGTCTGACGGCAGTATGTCCCTGCACCTCGGATCTGAGATATTTGACGTTTACAAACAACCGTTACATGTAAGTTGGCGATCATATCTTTAAGGGATCATCATCAAGCCCATTGATGAACATTGACCTTAAAGCACGGCCCTTAGCCACTTGCATCCACCAACTACCAGAAAGTTGTATCTTTTTTTTATAGGATAGGGTGACAAACGAGCACACAGTCCACCTGATGGTAAGTGGTTGCTGTGACCCATAGACATCTACATTTATCCTCAATAAAGAACCGAAATGCAGATGCGTCGTCACCCGTGACGACTAAGATGGAATGCCTCTTTTCCAGTAAAATGGATCTCTGGTTCTCTACACTCACCATACGAAACACAGCAGTATTAAGTTGCCATTTTACGCTGGTATTCTGTGAGAGTGTGGTCCTTCCCCAGTTGAGCCGACCCATTTGTGCTATTACTATACTACTAATTTAGCAGCAGCAAGGTTCTACCACGTAAATATTATAAATTACAAAAAAATAATATTATTTGTACTTTCAACCGTTGTTAAATAGTGAAACACTGTTATTTTTAGTTATGGAATTGATATTTGTGATAATTGATTAGTATCAGGGCATGTTATTTTTTTGGTGGAACTCAACCCGCAAAAAGTTGGTTCTAATGGTTAAAAACCAACCTCTTTCCTAATTCTACTTGTAAAACGCAGTACAGTTTCAGTTTTAATAGTAATAGAGCCTTTGCAATGCATAATAAGTTACCATGCTCGTCTTCTCTAATTGCTAAGATAGTTTTTGGAGCGGGAAAGAGTTCACCATCCTGCCCAAATACATATTAGCAAGCTAATTTGTTTTTTTTTCTCTTGATATGTATGTTCTATAATGTTCTTTTTTATAGGAGAGGCGGCAAACGAGCATGGGGCTCACCTGATGGTAAGTGACTACCGCCGCCCATGAACAACTGCAACACCAGAGGAACCACGGGCATTGCAGATACCTTGCCGGCCTTTTAAAAAGGAGTAGGTTCTTTTCTTGAAGGTCCCTAAGTCGTATTGGTCCGGAAAAATCGCTGATGGTAATCGATTCCACAAGGAAGTTGTGCGAGGAAGAAAACATCTTCTAAATCGCGCAGTAGTGGGACCGGCAATCATCCAGATGGTATGGATGGTATCGTGAGTTTTGTCGCGATGTGCGATGGTGAAATTGAGCGGCTGGAATTAGTTCGAACAATTCCTCAGAGCACTCCCCGTGGTAGATGCGATAAAATACGCAAAAAGATGTAACATATCTTCGCAGCGCCAGTTAATCGAGCCGATCGGAAAGGACTCGGTGGTCGATGATTCGAGCCTCTGCGCTGGATGCGGTTAAGTGGAAGGAGCTGGCACTGGGGAGCCCCAGCCCAGAGATGGGAAAAGTATTCCATGTGAGGCCAAACTTGCGTCTTTTGAAGTTGCAAGCGGTGTGCCGGCATGAAATACTGTACCGCTCTGCTGAGCCCGCCAAGCTTTTTAGAGGCTAATTTGGCCTTCTCTTCCAAGTGACCACGAAACTGCACGTAACTCGATATGTCGACGTCGAAGATTACGATACTGGCTGAAGCAACATGGGGAGTGTCTTGAAACTGAGGAGATACAACAAAGGGGTTCTTTTTAGCGGTAAACGCGCAAACTTGTGTCTTCTGGAGATTGAACTGAACTAGATTTAGACGCCCCCAATCAAAGAATTTGTTCAGCAAAGACTCGACTTAAGACACAAGTTTGTTCCGGTACTCGGCGCGACGTTTTCTCGAGAAATATTGGCACGGCCGGTGTATAGAGTATCACCAGTGCTGTCATCCGCATAGCAATGAATGTTACCGGTTTGCAACATATCATTGATATGCAGAAGAAACAGCGTTGGGCAGCCTTGTGGAACACCAGCGTTAATAGGCTTGTAATCGGAGCTTGCACCGTCTACTACGACCTTGATGCTCCGAAAAGCAGAAAACTAGTGATCCAATTACACAATTTCTCGGGAGGTCCATAGGAAGGAAGCTTCGAAAGAAGCGCTTTGTGCCAGACCCGATCGAAAGCTTTCGCTATGTCCAAATTAACGGCCAGTGCCTTGACCCCCCCCCCCCCCCCCTTGAACTCGATCGCGTTCAAGGGGGGGAGGTGGCGTGGAGGGTTCAAAGCGAGGCAGGCCCATCTATGTGTAACCAGGAAGATCACCAGCTGAACGACCCCGACGGAAACCGTACTGGCGGTCACTATTCAGCTGGTGCTCCTCAAGGTACCGCATGAGCTAGCAGTTAATAATGGACTCCATTATTTTCGAAAACAAGGAGGTGATGACGATAGGCCTGTAGTTGGACGGATCGGAGCGGTTACCTTTTTTAGGGATCGAGTGCATGAAAGCTGTCTTCCATGAATTCAGGACAACGCCTAGGGAGTAGGAGTACCGATAAAAACGCGTTAGAACCGGTGCCAACTCTGGAGCGCACATCTTCAGCACAATTGGCGGGATTCCGTCAGGCACACTACTTGTGCATGTCCAGGGAGAGGAGTGCTTTGCGTACGGAGCACTGTGTGAATCGCACTTCAGGCATAGAGCACTCACACTGCGGGTTGGTCGGCGGTGTGTTTGCCCCGTCATCAAGAGTCGAGTTGGACGCAAAAAGGGAGCCTAAAAGGTCGGCTCTCTCTTTTACGGTATGGGCCAGTGAGTCATCTTCTCTGTGCAGAGATTGTAGTGATGGCTTACAGAAATTCCCTTGAGCAGCCTTGGCGAGAGACCAGAATGCACGGGATCCCGAAGGAAAGTGAATTAATTTCTCACCAATTCTGCCAATGTGCTCATACTTTGCCTTGGCAATAACTCTTTTGAAGAACCTGGAGGCGAAGTTATACTTCTTTTTAAGCTGCTGGTGTTTATATCCCGAGCTGCCGAAGCCTCAGCCCAGGACTGATAACACTCCTTGTTTTCTGCGTAATGCAGTCTTACAGGAGCGATCAAACCAAGGCTAAGATCTATCTTCGCTGGGTACCACAGATGATGGAATAAATATTTCCATTCCCTGTAGCATCACATCAGGAGCAGAGTCAGCAACAGCGTTGGGATCATCCGGCAAAAAGCAACCCCGCCCCCATGGGTAGGATGCAAAGAAAGACCGCATTCCGTCCCAATCTGCTGACCTATAATGCCAAACACGGTGGCAGCCTGCAGAACGCAACCGCGAGGGGAACGTGAGTGGCACCACACTCTGCATCAGACATCCGAAGAGCCGAGAGGGGCATTGACGGAAGCCTGATATCCGTCCGGATGAGAGATAAGTAGAAGGTTCAACAGGGTAGGTGTATGATCCTCCACGTCTGGAATCCGCGTAGGCGAAGTAACCAGTTGTGTCAGACCATATGCCAAGGCAAAGTCATGGACAGATCTCCCCGCATGATCGGTTAAACGTGAACCGAGCCATTTATGCCAAGTATGACGATAGCCATTTGGACGTGGTCGATGAGTCGGTCTGTGTCGGCATTACCGCTATGAGACCTATACAGGCTCCCGTAGACGCGGGGATGGTCGTCGCTGTCTACGCGCAGCCAAAGTTTGGACAGGTCTGTACCTTCAAAACTTGCCGAGGCGTCGATAACTTCTGACGTATACGCAAACTCTAGCCCGAGGCACAAAGAAGTGTTCTAATTTGTATCCCAGGTAGGACAGGTACGAAGTGTCAGCCGGAGAGGACACCTGCGTCTCGGTCAAAAAGAGCAAGGCCGGCTTCGCCGTCTCTAGATGGTAGTGGACGGCGTTAAGGTTACCCTCCTGGGGTATTCTTTTTTTTTGAGTTACGCTAACATGCTATGGGGGGCTTCCGGCCATCTGCACTAACCAAGCGAAACGCAGAAGCAAAGCTTCTACTTTACGTTAGTATTCTGTGAGGTCGTGGTACTGCCCCGGTTCGAGCCGGCCCATCCATGCTAGAGCAGAAGCTGCAGCGTGGCTCTACCACTGTTGAGCATATCTTCCTGCACTGTCTATTAAATCAGTTTTATCGGTAATTTTATTGGTGCTAAACTGATCTAATCAAATCTGATTGAACTCAGGTTGCTCTCGTATTAATTAGGACAAGTACTCACACAAGCTACCACTCCACTTTAATGTAACAAAGAAATATAATGTGTAATAAAACTAAACGCGTTTAATTTTAACCTTTTTAATTCTTACTAAATACGTAAAATTAGTTCCCATGTGTAGTGTTTCCATAAATTAAAGAAATCATTAAAGGAAATATAAGCTATGCATACAGCTGGCTTTGTAATGTTTCTTGTTAATTTCATGTTTTCATTTATGTTTCCAGGGGGACCATAACCATCTCTTTGTTAGGCAAGGAACAGGTTTACAAGGGCAAGCTGTGTTCCGCACCAAGTTGTCCTTCCGACCACATTCTACTGAGTCATTCACGCACAGAAAGATGACTCTATCCTTGGCGGACCGTTCCACTAAGACTTCAGCAATTAAAATCCTGTCGCAAGTGGGTGCTGATCCTGATGCCGATAGAAAGTATCAGTTAAAGGTAAGCAGAAATCTACTCGTATGATGTACTCCTGGTCGATTTACAAGTTGTGTTCTAACCTACTCGTGTCTCATGTGTTGCTTATGCTATATGATTGATTAGGAAACAGTGTCTTAGAAAAAGTGACAATCACCTTACAACCAGACTCAAATACCAACAATTTTATTATTTAACCAAAAACAAGTCTCGCTGGGTTTCTTTCCAGAACAGGCTTTTTATTGAATCTGTGGGAATAACATAGATTACATTCAATGAGATAATAGAAATTTGATATTCTATTGTGTTTTATGCATTGACTAAAACCAACAATATCCTTGGAAATCTACCGATGTAGTCACAGGATGAAATTATATTTTTTGTATATTTAATAAATAAAAGTCTTGATCAATCATCATTCCATAAATGATGTTTAGTAGTGCTTTATAATAGCACATTTATGTATCTCTCCACTGCTCCCTGTCAACTTATACCTGTCTTCAAAGGTTACATTAATATTGGTTTTGGTTGGGATACAAACTCACGGTGTAATAGCCTTTAGTCAGGTACTCTGATCACTCGACTGCCCCATTTCTAGTGGTCGTAAACGTGTCTTAAAATTATTTATTAGGTTTTTTCTGCCAAGAGAAGGCCGGAGTCAGGTCAGTTGTTGGTGTTTCACCCTCTTGCCTCTGAATGCACGTAAAGTCGTTATTCTTGCGTCTGTTATCTTCGGTCGTGTCGGATTACTGTGACATCGAAATACACTGATACTGTAATCTTGTGCACACACTGATACTATAATCTTGTGCACACACTGATAGGGGTGAATAGAGAAGAATGCTAGGGTTGTCAAATTTGCTTTTGTTGTAGTATGTAGGTTGTGAGCTTGTGAGTCAAATGAAAGAAAACGTTAACTACATCAAAATTGTCATTATAAAAAATAATTAGTTAATAAATCTGATATTTATACAATACCATATTATATAAATTAAAAATATCAGAGTAATGTAATTTAACTGCTTTGCAGCGTAAGTATTTCCTACATAAAGCCATTAGATAAATAAGCCACTGCTTACATAATTTTGAACATTTTTTTTAAAGTAATTTAAATAAAAATAAAAAAAATGTTTCAAAGTTTGTTAAACTATATAACACTAATTACAATACTATGTGTTTTAATTAATAACCTTTGGTTATTTTAAGTTGTAGGTAACAAGACGAGATTTAAAATCACTATCACTTATTTATAAAATTATGTAAGCACTAAACATAAATGTAAATTGACATAATATCGGGAGTTGAAGCTGATAACTCGCGTCACACCTATTCCCCACCGCTTAGATACTTTTTTAACTCGTATACCGAGCGTCTCTGTTAAACAATAAAATAATAATGAATGATATATTTACCTACTAGATAGAACTAAATCATATGAGCACACTAAGTATATTTACTGGAGGAACTTCTATCTAGTGTAATGGTAAAACCTCAAGTATTTGGAATTTTAATGTGTAACAAATATCAAAATTTAACATTTATAATAGAAGACTTTTAAATACCTTTAATGTGGTTAAACGTTTTTTTTTAGGTTCAATTAGCTACTTAAATTAATTTATGTAGTAAGTAAATGGTGCAAATAGTTTTTGACAACCCTAAAAATCGTGTTTCTATTAACCTCTCATTCGTATCTATTCACCCCTTTCTTCGTTTCCATTAACCCCAAAGGCGTTTTTATTCACCCCTTAGTCGTATCTATTCACCTCGAATTTGAGAAAAAATACCAGTATCCTGATTTTAATATTTAAAATAATAAAATCGTCCCATATCGATATTCATAATTGTATTAATAATAGATGAGAAACTCAACTTCCTAAAAAAAATTTGCAACAAGAAAACACTGAAGAACTTGATGTTTAACTAAAAGTTTTACACAGCATAAAACCACATGTACTCACACGTTTATAGTAACCGTCCTTGTCTTTACTGTCATCAAAATTGACACTAATTTAAAGGTTACCAAAATAAAGGGAAAATGTTCACAAATAATAAATAGTAGCAATAAACAGATGTTCCCGAGCTGTAGACAAACCTAGAGATAACTTTATCAAATAACCAGACTTGTGGCTATTCACCCCATTTTACGGTAGCGTTTGAGTATTTAGACATTAGGGTCACAAATGAGTACACACTCCACCTGATGGTAATTGGATGCTGCGGCCTATAGTCATCTACACTCCACCTCGATTAAGAATCAAACTGCAGATACGTTGTCACTCTTGAGGACATAGATGATTTTTTTTTATATAGATTAAGTGTGACAACAAGCACACAGTACACCTGATGGTAAGTGGACGCTGTGGGCCATATACATTGGTCCTCAATTAAGAATCAAAAAGCAGATCTGTGGTCACCCCTGAGAACAGATGGAATGCCTCGTTTCCAGTAAAAAGGGCCTCCGGTTCTCTACACTCACTATATGAATCAATCACAGCAGCATTAAATTGCTATTTTTCGCTGGTATTTTGTTAGAGCGTGGTTCCACTCCGGACGAGCCGACCCATTCGTCCAAATATATCTATATTGTGGTTACAGCACGAATGGTCATGGTACTGGGACTATAACATCGGGACGTCAAACATCTCAGTCCTTCAGTGACCATGGGTTGTTGTAAAGCACCCGAAACGTCGGGAATTAAAATAAGTAAATTAAACGCAATAAAATCCGTAAAAAAACATAGTCTTATTGAATGTGTAGTGTTCGCGTAAATGTAAGAAATCATTACGAAACTATTTGCTAAATAATACATTAGCGCTGTATAATGGTGAGTGTGACGACGTGCTTGCAGAAAGAGGAGATGGAGCTGCGCGCGGCGATGCGGTCGCGTGCGTCGACGCGGCGCAGCCGGCGGGGCGGCGGCGCGGGGGGAGGGGGCGCCGGCGGCCGCGCCGCGCCGCGCGACGACTCCGACGACGAGGGCGGCGTCTCCCTCGCCGCCATCAAGAACAAGTACAAGGCCGGCCAGAAAGGTACACGCTTGAACACGCCTTTCACGTTGGCCTACATAGTGGCGGATGTGTTGCTAAAGATATTAACCAAGAGTTTGTGATGGCGTCCACACGTTGGAAGGAATCATAGATTACCCCCTATTATTTTGGTGGGAAACCATTCGTCCCCTCGACAAGTTCCGTCGATCCACATCTTTTTCCTCTCGGGGCATTTAGGAAACCTATAACATATATGTAGGTACCACAATGATACGTCATTATTTTTATAAAATAATTTGACTTCAAAAAAAATAAATGACCAAACAAATATCGACTTAAAAATCACAACACTATCGATACACGTGCTGTTGTTAGACAAAGACAACTATTGTAATTTACGTAACGAATGAAAGGGACATTTCAAAAAGACATCAACGGGTGCTTAATTGTTATCACTTTTCACCATTACATTACCAGTATAAGTTGATCTCCGGTGGATTTGAAATAGGTTAACGTGATAAGAATATAATTTACTTACCAATGAAATGTTATGCCATCTTTTTGATAACTAGATATCTTAGCTGACTTGCCACATCATTTCACTGCACAAGATGCCATTTGTAGTGTATTTTGGATACAAAACTATTTTTAAATAGTCAAGAACTCGGACGTACCTACGGGTCACAAACTTGGTCGAGACTGATGTCGTGATTCTTAGCGTCACTACGTATGCTAGCTATAGCAAGTATGTGTTGCGCGCGGTTGTGGCCCTGTATGCGGAATCTATTAGGAGGTAATCTATGGAAGGAATGTACCGACGAATTTATTAAAATGATTATTGAGGCACTAACAGCTGCTGCGGTTTATTTATTCACAGCATACCACTATTACGTGACTGTGTATAAGAAAAGGGTGATCAAAAAGAATTGAAAAAAAAATTTATTTCTTGTGTTCCACAAATAATTTTCGGCTTGGTAGAGTTCTATAAAGCGAAAAATTTCTTCATTGGTCATTGTTACTGCAATTTTGTAGACACTAGTTACGATGCGTGAATATAAAATTTAAATCAGGCGCGTACGATCACTCTGGGAGCTGGTAACAAACTAAACGTGCGCCCAACATGTGGACGCGGCGGCCAATACTCTGCCGCAACCCTTTGATGGTTTGTAAAAAAACCGACACCACACGGATCTCGCGCCAACTTGTGAGCCATCATTCCAATACATACCAAGTGAAGCACAAACACCAGCTCTACACGATGGCCATCGGTATTGGCCAACACATTCGCCACTATGTTGGCCAACGTGAAGAACCGCCTTAATACGATGCCACAATCTAACTACGACTAACAGTCGAACATCGAAAGAGTCTAGACGGCGTATTCGTGCGATGCGGTGCGGGGCGACACGCGGGCGGGCTGAGCACTGCTAATAGCCGCTCTGAAACTTTTTTTTATAGGATAAGGGTGACAAACGAGCACACAGTTCACGTGATGGTAAGTGGTTGCTGTGACCCATAGACATCTACATCTATCTTCGATTACAAATTGAAATTTTTGATTCGAGAGTATTTTATTACTCTGATGGAAGACGGTACGCCCTCTGCATGCCATGGCCACCTTTTTTTCATGTGGTAATACCTGTGATTTTCTTCGTTGTCCTTAAACAAAAATTAATATTCCAAGATAAATGATAAGCAAAACTAATTATATGGTACTTTAGCTACTGCTGGAGCGGCGATATATTCTTCTGAATCTGACGGCTCGGACGTGGAGACGCGTCGGGCACGGAGGCTGGACCGCGCGAAAGCTCTCAAGGACTCCGACTCTGATGAAGGCAGCGAGGGTAATGCGGGCTCGACGCAGCACAGCCAAAGCGGCAGTGCTTCGGGAAGCGGAAGCGAGTAGGCAGTCTTGCGCATGGACTCATATATCGATATTTGTAAAATTAACAGTGTTTGAGGTGTTGTATTGGATAAGTGAAAGTTGTTTGATTCAATGAATCATTAATTCCAACACATTATATCATTCGCAGTAATTGTGTGTCAGTTGACACGGAGTTGATACTATGTTTCGAATTACATGTCTATCACGATCATCAAAGTTGTTTTTTATGTATTTCCAATATCCAATACATCGTTTTACACATCATGCTGTATGTGGTGGGAAGAGAATTTTGTAAATATTGTAAACAATGATGTGAGTGATTGTTTCATGAATGATGTTATTATAATAAACATTAACTTGAAATATTTTGTTTTTATTTTGCTGATTTACTTGTGAAAAACAAGTTGAATACACCAATGATAAACCAGTCTATCTACACCTTTTTATATATAATCATCCCCTTACACAAGAAGTTAATGAAGTTAAAGTATTTAAAGTCTTGAAAACAAGAGTCACTAAGGTTTTCCATAACTTTATTAAAATCATTTAAATTATGTTTGTCTCAAGTTATTGATGTTCCGCCTGTCTATTTCAACGGCACGGTGATATAGCTTCCCTAAATTAGCATTAGATAATAACTACGCGGGAGATTCATTCTTTATCAGCCAGCAAGTCTACTGCTGGACATGGCTTTCCTCCGTTGTATTGAGGATGTGCCTTAGTCGTCACGCCTGGCAGGCGGGTTGACCAGCCCGTGAGTACCTTTGCCGCCCGTTGCCGCACTATGGGACCAAACGGTGCATTCCATCTCAAAAAAGGTACGGACAAAAGTCAGTGTTACTGAAACTATTTTGATATACAGTGGATTTCGGGTATAACGACGATGAAGGGACCACTCTATTTTCGTCGTTATATCCGGAAGTCGTCACAGGCAAAGGTAACAAATTCAATACATTACAGTTGCTACTCAGAATATCACTTTGTAACTGAACCATAAATTTAACTTCGAAACTTACACGCTTCCCTACCTACTTAGCTAATATCTATAAACAAAAAGTAAAGAACTCCATACCTGGTGACCATCTGTGTGGATGTAAACAAAAGATAAGAAATGTTTTTGAAAGAAAGAAATCTTTGTGTCTTTGGCGGCCGACTCCGGTCGCAATATCTGCATGGGATTTCTAGGAATTTGTTACAAATGATTCATTAAAAACAGTCGCTCACCCGAACCCGGCGTTACATCCGAAGTCGCTATAGCCACATGAATTTCGTACTAAAATATGCTTTAAATTCAAGGGACTTAGATTTAACGTCGCTATAGGCAAATGGTCGCTACAACCAAGGTCGTAATAAATGAAATCCACTGTGTGTATGTATGTATATATATATATACACACACATAGTGGATTACATTTATTTACAGATAAAATGACATGATTGCAAGTATCGGCGTAGCTAGGCGTGGGCGAAGCGGGCCCGCGCCCACGGCCTCGCACTTAAAAGGGCCTCGCGAGGTCCCCTAAAATGCGATTCCCCCAGATTTTACCACAGATTGAAAAAGAATGTCACAAAGGAGAATGGGATTTTTGGGCCTGAAGTTAACTAATCGGTTTATACTTTAAAAAATTGTCCATATTTTTCTTAAGTAAAATACAAATAATTTAAAATTAAAAATTTTGTACAGCCGACGTCAATATAAGCGACTTCAATATAAGTTATTTAAGAATAACTCAATAACCATTGGTCTGACCTTGATCAAATTAATATGGGACCACAAGAGAACTATCAGCTTTCATATAAAAAAAGAATCATCGAAATCGGTTCCCCCAGTACAAAGTTATGAGGTAACACACATACACTTACATACACTAATTGAGTACCGTCTCCTTTTTGGAAGTCGGCAGAAAAGTAGCTCTTTTTACAATCAGGATTTCGAAAAAACAATAAAATAAGAAATAAGTTAGAAAATCGATTATACATAGTGTATTCTTTATAGCAATATTATGGCAATATAATTCAAATATTTACTGAAAATAGAGGTTCCAAAATCTACCACAATAGCGCTGGCGTCTGAAAACCTACAATATGAAGATAGCTATTGTGAACGGAGTGAAGTGTCGTCTGAATTCAAATATTTAAAAAATGTCATGACTAGAATAGTTAGTAAAATGCCTGTATACAAAATCTCAACTATTTACGTAGTACAAAAGCAAGCGGATTGGTCGGTCCTTGTTTATATCTCCATCTTATTCTAATTACTTTTGGCGCTTTTAAAAAAAATATCCTATGCTACTGCAGCGCCACCCTTATTGGACACGTTTTTAGGGACACTTTTCATATATAGAGATGGTCCTCCTTCTCTCTACACTCCATATTTCCAATAGAGGACTTCTCATTTTGAAACTTGAGTTGACAGTTCAAACCACAGATAACTGTATACTAGTCAAAGAGTTCAAACTTCAAAATATTTACTTAAAAGAAAAAGACAGATTTTCAATTCGATGAGCGCTATATAATCGATTCTCGATTAAATTGAGCATTTTAATATCTATTTTCGATTACTTTTCTGTGTTAACTAGGGAGATAAAAAAAATACAAAATATCAAAATTCAACAAGTAAAAGTTACAACAACAATTCAAGTAATCGATCTCAGATCGATATCCCTAATATTCACTTCACTTAGTTGTTGTTATTTTAACTATCGTTAATCGTTTCACCATTTCATTTCATTATTAACCACAGATTTTTTGGTGATTTCATAATAATCTTGCTTTTATATCTTTAGATAATTATAGTGAAAAATAGCCTGTCACAGTACACTGTGATAATAGATAATCCCACTTTTACTTATTCTACAATAACTGAGCACTTACATTGCCAAATCTTGCCAGATTTTCAGCTATGAATTGTTTAAATATACGCTTTCAAATATACTTTAATACTTTCATCTTGTTAACACTTGGGCCCAAGAATGTATGGAGACGTTTCCTTCTCCTTTATGTGTGTTTGTTTAGCGCCTCGCAAGAAGCCCCTCTTAAGTGCAACTGCGAGGCTGTTGTAACTACCTTCAAAGACCGCGACTGATACATTGACGGAATACGAGACTTGTCAGGAATTAATAGATATGAGTAGGTATGTCGTGTCAAAGCATGTTTGGTAGGATAGATCTATTGGGTAGATCCTTCTAACGACAGAAAAGGGGCCTCGCTGATGCAACTTCGCCCACGTTTATCATAGTCCAAGCTACGCCTGTGATTGTAAGTTGTTAATTAAAAAAAAAGTCCCGCTGGGTTTCTTGCTGGTTCTTTCAAGGACAGAGGTTTTTTTTTTCAAACCAGTGGTAATTAAACAAAAGAGTGACTTTCAATAAGTATTATTTATAATCTATATTTAATAAAAAAAAGTTTCTCTTTCTGTATAATTATGAATAATACACGGGTCACGAACTCATCCTAACGACGCACGATAACCCACGAACACTGAATTTCGGCACCGCCGAAGGTTCTGCAGAGTTTTTGCCGAAACCGAAACTAGATTTTTTTGCCGAAACGTAAACCGAATCTTCGGTCAGTCACTAGAAGAAATATATTGACGATTCTAGTTATTTGCACTTATTTATGTTATTGTTTGTTTACAAGAAAATATTTTTTATTTGGCAAGTAAGCACATAATAGCATACATAAGTAAGTTGTAATATTTGGTAAAATATATTCACATGAGATTTTTTTGCGGTGATAAAAACGATATTATACGCGATGATGCATACTTCTTAACTGTTGTGGTAATTATAATCAGTATTGCCTACAGCATTCCTGTGAAAAATATCTTAATCAATTTTCTTATCGGTCTTACCCGAGTTATTAAACTAGAATCCTATAAATACTCGAGTTTTCAGCATATTCGTCAAAGTGCCCGGATATCTTCCCTCATTAACTGTCAATTTGCTGAAAAAATGTTTAAAATTAGTGAATTTGTTGATGTTCGAAGCGATATATTACGTGCTCTAATAATAAACGGGAAAAGTACTTTAGATATTGAAAAATATTTATTGAACAATTTGCATTTATATCAATAACTGATGTGAATACGGCATATAAGTACAAAGTATACAAAAAAATCCGGTTGGCCATCCCTGCAACTTCCCACTAATTTCAATTGCAAAGCGCTCCAAAGTCCACCTATTATGATGAAATTTCAAGGGAAATCGTTTTTCATTCACTTCTCTTGAACGAATGGACCGATTTCGATGCGGTTTGCGGTAAATGATGTTGTTTTTTGAGATGAAGAGCTGATTAGATTTTGGAATCGATCGAAAAAAAAACATTTTTTTTTTAATTTATTTCGGGATTTCTCAAGATTTACTGAGCCAAATTGATTTAAATTCACATGAAATCTAATGGCAACAGTACTCTTCCGAATGCTGTGAACTGCGTTTCGATTGGTCAAGCCGTTCAAAAGTTATAAGGAGTTTATATACATACACATACACACACACGCGCGCGCGCGCGCTCACGCACGCACGCATGTACGCGCACACACAGATACACACATACGAAGGGACATCCTCGTAGGAATAGTCGGAATAGTTGAACGTGAAGATCTAATGAGAACCAAAACGCAAATTGGTTAAATGTCAAGTTTAAAGCATTGAAGTAATATGTATTGGACGTGGTATACGAACAAAATCATATCACCAGTGTTCGCAAAATACAACAAAACGTAAAAACATGGAATTAGTCTAGGAGTATGGGATGTGGCGTGTGCACAACGCTTCTGTACAAGGTTTACGATCAATGGGTGAAAATGATGAAGCTTCGATTGTGAGTATTGTGAGAAATACAGAAAAAGAAAACAGAAAAACGATTCTACGAAACATCTTACGAAGGTCAAACGACGACTTTCCTATACCAAAGAAGAAGCATTTTTCAAAGAGTAGCCAAATTTTAAACTTAATTTCAAACATATAAATAATGATAAACCATTATTGCAGTTTTTAAAAATACGAGTAAATAAGGCTTCTACTTTTATTTGATCCCAAATTGAATGTAAATCACATTGGCAACAAAGTTTTTGCCTTAGAGTAATTACATTGGTATATAGTTTTTGCCTACCGGTCGACCCTTAGGAATGTGTGCGTGCGCAGTAAAATCAGGTAAAATGATATATTGAATTGCATTTTGAATTTAAAAGATAGAAAGGACTGAATGATTTAGATTTTTTTTTCATTAATTTTTCTTCACCATTTGCATATATTACTTATTCCGAACTTTTTCTGCAAAGGCTGGTTATTGCAAAATAACTTCTCTTAAGAATCTTGCGTTAAGCATAACCATAACGAACACAAGTGCTAAAATGAACCTTCAAAAAATTTATAGTATAGCAAATGGGGCTGCGATAGATCTTCGGGACAAAGTGAATATAAACAAGTTTTACGGAAGAAAATTAACAAATATTGGACGCTAATATGTTTATAGTTTCACTTGTACCATTGAGCCTAGTCACCTAGTGGATAAAGAAAGTAAAGCAGTTTTATGGAATTAGCAAAAGAAACTCTACAAAAAACCTTAGCTATTTTTTGGCTTCGAGTTCACTGGAGGTGAACAAAATTAATGAATTAACTCCAACGTTTGCAGCAATAGAAGATAATAATTATTGACCGACCGAAGATTCGGTTTCGGTTTCGGCAAGTTTCGGCAAAAAAATATAGTTTCGGTAATAGTTTCGGTTTCGGCAAAAAAATTGTCGAATGTTTGGCGGCGCCGAAACTCAGTGTTCGTGGATTATCGTGCGTCATTCGGATGAGTTCGTGACTCGTGTATCATTCATAATTATACAGAAACAGAAACAGAAACTTTTTTATTCAATATAGATTGTAAATAATACTTATTGAAAGTCACTCTTTTGTTTCATTACACACCAGCAAGAAACCCAGCGGGACTATTTTTAAATAACAGCTTACAATCAGAGGTAGGGTTGCCATCTCCTAAAATGAAAAAGCCGGACTCGGCGCTCCAAAAAGTCGGACTTTTCTCCCTGAAAGCCGGACAGTAATTTTTAGCCAAACATACCTTTCTAGGCCATGCAGCCAAAAAACTCACCAACTCCAACCCCGCCAGAAAGAAAACTAAAATACTCCGTTACATACGTTAATTGCTTATTAATCAATCACAGCACAGTTTCAAGTGTATACGTTACTTATTTATTTATTCTGCAAGCAATGCGTTACACTAACAAAAAGCCTAACAAAAGCCGGACATACAAATTTGGCCGAACACAACCCGAAAAAGCCAAACATGTCCGGCTAAAGCCGGACAGATGGCAACCCTAATCAAAGGCGTAGCGTGGACTAATATAAACGTGGGCAAAGTTGCATCAGCGAGACCCCTTTTCTTTGGTTCTAACGGTCTACCCAATAGATCTATCCTAGCAAACATGCTTTGATACGACATATCATATCACTTAATGTTGATAAAACCAAATACCTTCTGTGTACTAAATATCGGGAATTTGTCAATAAAACAAAAAATACAAATTATTCATCTAAATTTATTTTATCGCCTTCAAAGTAGGCCCCATCGCTTGCAATACAACATCTCCAACGCTTCACCCAGTCTTCCATACATTTTTCATAGGCTATTTGCGGTATGGCCTTTAGCTCATTCAGCGAATTTTTTGTTATGGCTTCTATCGACTCAAAACGTTTTCCTCAAAGTGGTAATTTTAACTTGGGAAATAAAAAAAAGTCAGACGGAGCCATATCAGGTGAATACGGTGCTTGGTCGAGAACTTTTGTTGAATTTTTCGCTAAAAACTCTTTCACTATAATGGCTGTGTGTGATGGTGCATTATCATGGTGCAGCATCCATAAGTTGTGTTGCCACAAATCTGGACGTTTTCGGCGGATACTCTCACGCAAACGCTTCATGACGCCTAAATAATATTCTTTATTCACTGTTTCTCCCTTTGGAAGGAATTCGGAGTGAACCACACCACGGTAGTCAAAAAAAACTGTCAGCATCACCTTGATTTTGGAGCGACTTTGCCGCGGTTTTTTAGGTTTCGGCTCGTTTTCGAGACGCCATTCTGAAGACTGTTGGCTTGTTTGCATGTCGTACTCATAAACCCATGTCTCGTCGCCAGTTATTATACGTTTCATAAAGGTCGGATCCGTAGAAGCTCGGGAAACCATGTCTTCAGCGACATGCTTTCGCTGCGCTCTTTGAACAAAATTGAGCTCTTTTGGAACTAGTCAAGCGGCGACGCGTTTCATGCCTAAAATGTCAATGAGAATGTTGTGGACGGACTTAAAATATATGTTCACCTCACTAGCCAACTCTCTCAGACTCATACGTCGATTTTCGAGCACTAGCTTCTTGATTTTGTCGATGTTTTCTTTGGTCGTAGCGGTTGAAGGTCTACCAGAACGAGGCAAGTCTCTACTACTTCTCGGCCTTCTTTAAAAGCCTTATACCATTCATAAGCCCTTGTTTTCGATATACACGATTCGCCGTAGGTATTTCGCAACATTTTTAGTGATTCACCACATGAAATATCATTCGAAACACAAAATTTAAGGCACTCTCCATTGTAAAAATCGCTGAGAACTCAAAACTATGACCAACAATAAGTGTAGTTTAAAACAAATTAAATGACAGATCCCGCTCAAACTTTGCGCGCTAAATCAGTACAGTGCTACCAACATACTTACTTACTTACTTACTTATCGTCACGCACAATCCCTGACGGGGTAGCCAGAGAGAACAGATCGCCAAGTGTCACGATCCTTACATACCTCTTTCGCTTCTTTCAGATTCATTATCTTCTTCATACATGCACGTCTAGGTATCCGAGTACTCTTGACCCTCCCCTCTTCGAGCAATTTGCTCACATGGTCTTCGAAAGTTAGTCTCGCTCTACCTCGACACCTTTTAATATTAACTTTCGCGCTATATATTTTCTTCACCATTCGGTCTTCACTCATTCTCTCAACGTGCCCAAACCATCGAAGCACGCCCTTATCAATTTTTGTGATAAGGTCATCTTTCAAACCTGCCATATTGCGAATCTCTTCGTTTCGCTTTCGGTCAGCCATGGTGACGCCGCACATTTTACGAAGAGATCGCATCTCCACTGCATTCAACTTGCTTTTATGCTTCTTCTGGTATACCCAGGTTTCGCTGCCATATAACAAAGTCGGTACCAACACTGCGTTATGTATTGCAAGGCGTGCACTCTTCACTACGCCTTGCCTTTTGACTAACGCAGTCAGGGCACCATTGACTTTGTTCCCGGCAGCGACACGCCTGTCCACATCTAAATCACATCTTCCATCCCGGCTAAAAGCACTCCCCAAGTATACAATTTCATTTACCTGTTCTAGACATTCCTGATTTACCCATATTTCACACTTCGTTCTCTCTTCGTCCCTTTCAAATACCAGAACCTTAGTTTTATTAGCATTCAAGCGGAGACCTTTAATTTCACATTCCTCTTTCATACACGTGACTAATGCCTGCAGTTCTGCCTCTGATGGTGCAATAAGCACTGCATCATCAGCATACAACAGACAATTTACTTTAATGTCACCCAATTTCACACCCAAACAGCTATCTTTCAGCTTCTGTAAACAGCTGTCGAGATACAGTATGAACAGCCAGGAAGACTGACCCTGTTTTACGCCCGTTTGGACGCTAAACATGGGTGACAGGTCATGCCCTACCCGCACACAGGCTTTACAGTCACAGTAAAGTGACTGCACAGCCCTTAGCAATCGACCATCCACACCATACCCCGGCAACAGTTCCCACATTTTCTTCCTTACAACCTTATCAAATGCTTTCTCAAGATCCACAAAAGCACAGAAAATCCTCTGGTTAGCAGCCAGAAGCTTTTCCGTGATCATGCGGAGAGAAAACATTTGATCCGTGCATCCTCTTCCAGGTCTAAATCCGCATTGTGCCTCCCATAGAAATCTTTCCGATTTCTCTTGCATCCTACGTGTCAAAACCTTCGAGTAAACTTTACTTGCTAAACTGGTCAAGCTGATCGCCCGATAGCACCCGATAGCAACATGCAGTAAAAAAATTAGAACGACCTCTTTTACGCGGGTCTTTTTATTGACATAGTCCCGATACTTTTTACACAGAGTAGTATATTACGTTTTCGATTCGCGAATTACCAAAATATATTAACAATGATAAAATAATAGCTCATTCATGTTATCAGTTTCCTAGTTCAAACTGCAACTGCTTTAATATAATAAATACACAAGAAATTAAATACTTAGGTATAACAATAGATAATAATCTTAAATTCAAAGCACACATAAGAAGTTTAACCCAAAAAGTCAGAAAACTAACTTACATTTTTAAAAACTTAAGACATGTCACATATTGGACTTTGTTAAAACTGTTTATATAGCTTTATGCCAATCTATATTAACCAACAGTATTACTGTTTGGGGAAGTTCCAATAAAACACACATGCTTGAATTGGAAAGAGCTCAACGAATGATTCTAAAAGTTGCACTTTATAAGCCAAAATTTTTCTCAACTACCAGTTTATTCAGGGAAGCTAAATTGCTTACAGTACGGAAATTATATATATTGTCTACAATTTAAAAGAAACACACTTGCACTGTGTTCACATCTAACTTAATACAAACCAGGAGAAGAAATTATGAGGTATGCGAGACGATACAAGCTAAATCTATTTTCGCCCAAAAGTTTTATGGGTACAGAATAGACAGATTATATAATAAAATAAATAGACAACATTCAATTATTCAATTAACAAAATATAAATGTAAGAAAAGTCAACAGATTGGCTTATGAAATTAGATTACGAAGAAACGGAGATTTTTAAGTCAATTTTGTAGAAAAATTTCTTCCTAATTGAGAACATATTTTATTGTGTTAACAATATTGTTAATATTATTCAATGAGAGCATTAACTTAATATATCACATTCACACACAATATATACACAACTTAACAAAATCCCAGAAAATATACAAAACCTGCACAAAGTTCAAAAACTTTAATAGACGAAGTTTGTATAAAAAGGGTTATTATAATATTAAGGAATTTATGGATGATAATAACCCTTGGGAATGAGGTTGTTCACTGCCAAGCTATTTCAATTTTTTTTTGTGTTGTTGTGTTAAATACATGATTATAAGAGTGGCGTAGCTAGGCATGGGCGAAGTGGGCCCCCGCCCACGGCCTCGCACTTAAAGGGGCCTTGCGAGGCCTCCTAAAATTCGATGCCCCCAGACTTTACCACAGATTACTACTTAATTAATTTGTTCACTTGTACGTTCAAAAAAAAGAGGCACAAATTAATGTGTGTTTGCTTGGGACCTCACAAGAATCCCCTCTTAAATGCGACTGCGAGGCCGTTGTAACTGCCTTCAAAGACCGCGATTGTTACATTGACGGAATACGAGACTTGTCAGGAGTTAATAGATATGAGGTAGGTACGAGGGCGACACTGAAAGTTCTTATAAAATCAAAAACTGAACAAACTAGCAAGTTATTAGTTTTTTTTATAGGATAAGGTGACAAACGAGCACACAGTTCACCTGATGATAAGTGGTTGCTGGGACCCATAGACATTCACATCTATTCTCAATAAAGAATCAAAATGCAGATATATATTTATTATATCTTCTCGAAATAGTGTCCATTTACATCAATACATCGCTGCATCCGATGGAACCACTGAGAAAAGCACTTTCCCACTCCTTTTTAGGGTTTTCTTCGACGGCATTTTGAAACGCAGCCACTCCTTCCTCGGAGTCCATAAAACGCTTTCCTCGAAGATTTTCTTTTATTTTCGGAAAAAATAAAAATAGCAAGGTGCGAAGTCGCTACTATAGGGCGAGTGACCTAGTAATTCTACGTCTGACGTCACCAAGTAGTCGATTGTTTGCTTGGCGGTGTGCGACGAGGTGTTGTCGTAGTGAAGGAGGATCCTGCTGCGAGGTCGTTTCTCCCGAACTTTTTCCAAGATAAGTGGCAAACAATTGTTAGTGTGGTACACTCTGCAGTAACTGTTTTTCGATCCTCTAAAACAATAATGACCTGTCCTTCCGAAGAACGAGGCCACCATCTTTTTTCCCACGCTTCGACCTCTCTTCACTTTAGTTGACACCTCCTCGGAAGGAAACACCCAGACAGCAGACTGGCTCTTAGTTTCAGGATCATAACAATAAGCCCAACTTTCGTCACTCGTAAGTATGTTGAACACAGCATTTGAGTCACCTCCGTTAAATCTTTGAACCATTTCCCGACACCAATCAACGCGAGTTTTTGGGCCTTTACGAAATTTTGAGGTATCCACCAGGCACAAAGCTTCCTGACTGCTAAATGTTCATGCAGGATTTTGTGTACTTGACTCATACTGATGCCTAAGCTTGTCCGAATCTGCTGATAAGTCACTCTATTGTCAGTCTCTATCATACGCCGCACAACACTGATGTTATCTTTAGTCGTAGCCGTAGAAAGCCGTCCATCACGCAGATCATCGGTGAGATTAATGCGACCACGTTTAAACTCATTAAACCAGTTGTAAGGGACTGCAGTGGACTGTATGATTTTGACTAACTGATTGACTAACTAACTGTGTGACAACTGATGTTATTTAAGGTGGACTACACTAGGTACTGTTTAAGAAAAGATGGTACTGTTTATTAGTCGAGTATATATTTAAACTATTTAAAAGCGGCTTTCACTAATCATTAACAGAGGGGAGTCTTCAATGGAGTATTCTCTCTTGCAGTTTTCTCTCTTGAGGTTTTCTCTCTTGAGGTCTTCTTTCTTGATGTAGCATTTCGTAGTGCCGCTGTCGAAATGAACAGCTCACAGACCAAAACGCCCTTCTTATATTTCGAAAGAGAGTATCTCGGCATGTGAGTGGCGTTGTGAGTTGTGCCGCGCGCTGATTCGTCGACGGCATCACGTGATATTCGGGCGGTGTGAGGGGTGCGCGGGGCGCAACGGGGTATGAAGGGGCAACGGGGCGGCGGCTCCCCTCGCCGTCCGTAACATCCTCCCCCGGCGTAGCATGCGAGCCTAAGCTTCTCTCGAGAGGACGGCGATCTTCCTTACTGGTCGCCGCAGCACTCCGCCCCTGGTCCTGATCTCGACGTTGCGCACCACGCCGTCCGGTCTGGGAAACGTCTTCGTGACGACCCCCCTTGGCTACACTTTCCGCGGTAGATTACCGTCCGCAAGCACGACGAGGTCCTGTTCTTGTATTTGTCGCTGCTGGGCGTCCCGGGAGGCCCCGCGTGCAACCAGCGTCGGCAGATACTCCCTCACCCAGCGCCTCCAGTACTCGTCGACGAGCCCCTGAGCCGCTCTCCACGCCCGACGATCGATGGGTGTGCACGGCGCGGTGATTGATAGGTTCGATGGTCCCAACAGGATGAAGTGGTTGGGTGTTAATGCCTCTTCGTCGTTGATGTCGACTTGTACGTACGTCAACGGTCGAGAGTTGACAGTGTTTTCTGCTTCCGTCAAGAGCGTCGCTAGAGTCTCCTCCCGCGGGTTCTTCTGATGCAGAGTGGCTTCGAGTTTCATTTAGCTGTACTAACATGATGGCGCGTGAAAAAAGCTAATAAAACGTTGTAAAAAGATGTTTTTTTTTTCATCAGGATCGAATTTATTTGTGACCCATGATCAAAGGTATACTTGGTGCTGTCGCCTGTCTTAGTTTTCGGGACCGTTCCAAAAATACCCTGTGTATATATATATATATATATATATATATATACATTTTTTTTATATTATATTCGTAAAAATATATTTAACTTCTTTAGCACTGTTGCCAAATGCATTAATTGCACAACTTAAAAATAATAATATGTGTCTATATAAATTGCCTATCTACATTAAAAATACAAAACAAGTTTATATTTAGTTCCATAAACATATGTATATTATATAATGGTCTTAAGAGTGTTTAGAATGCACCGATGCTTCATTGATTTGTCTTAGTACCGTCAAATTCGTAAACAGTACAATATCTCACGTACCCTAACATTTCTTTGTACGATAAACTACATTTTATTACATAAGCAGTGGCGTAGCGTGCCTTCGAGGGGCCCTGTATCAAAATTTGTTGGGGGGCCCCAATGAAGAGTAAAGATTTCATAAAAGGAACAAAAACGCTTGCATTGAATTCAAATTATTATATATTGATTTTAAGTTATTCATCATCATCGTTACAGCCCTTCATAAGTCCAAGGAATGAAAAAACGAATAAAGGAATAAAAAACATATACATAAAAATGGTCTTCAGTTCTCTATGTACACATAAATTATCGTCAATTATCACGACAACGGCAAAAGTACTAATTCCACTAGTTCATCATCATCATCATCATCATAACAGCCCTTCATAAGTCCATTAAAGAGCATAGGCCTCACCCAAGGAATGCCACAAAGCACGGTCCTGAACCACCTGCATCCATCGACTTCCTGCATGTCTTACCAGGTCGTCACTCCATATAGTGGGGGGACGCCCTACACTTCATCCGCCGGTACGAGGCCGCCACTCGAGAACCTTTTTCCCTATCGGTTGCCGGTTCTTCGAGCTATATGTCCGGCCCATGGCCACTTCAGCTTACTAATTCGTTGGGCCATGTCGGTGACTCTGGTTCTACTGCGCATATCCTCATTTCTAAGTTTATCACGCAGAGAAACTCCGAGCATAGCCCTCTCCATAGCTCGCTGAGCAACCTTGAGCTTCCTCATCCGGCCAGCAGTGAAGGACCACGTCTCAGTTCCGTATGTCATCACTGGCAACACGCACTGGTTGCACAATTTCGTTTTCAAGTTTTGAGGTATACCTGACTAGAAGATGTGCCGTTATTTCCCGAACGCTACCCAGTCGAGTCGAATCCCTCGATTGACCTCTCGGTCGAAGTTGGACTTACTTAGTCGGACTATTTGTCCCAGGTAAACATAAACGTCAACAACTTCGAGCTTAGAGCTACCAACAACTACCGACATAGGTGTGACATGGACATTAAACATGATCTTTGTTTTGTCCATGTTCATCTTAAGACCTATCCGTTGGGAAAAACTATTGAGGTCATTAAGCATAGTGCTTAGGTCCTCCAGCGATTCTGCCATAAGGACTATATCGTCGGCAAATCGAAGGTGAGTGATGTACTCGCCATTGATGTTAACACCGTATCCTTACCAGTCCAGAAGCTTGAAAACGTCTTCCAATGCAGCGGTGAAGAGTATCGGGGATATAACGTCACCCTGTCTTGCACCTCTCTGCAATTGGATAGGTTTCGTACTCTGGTTCTGTACTCGGATAGCCATCGTAGCCCTACTGTACAAGCACTTCAGCACTTCGATATACCGACAGTCAACTTGGCATCGCTGAGGGGACTGCAGCACCGCCCGAATTTCGACGTAATTTTGATTGAAAGTCTTTGGGCTTTCTCATAGTCCACATACGCCAGAAATAGTGGTAAATTGTACTCCTCGGACTTCTGTACAATTTGCCGAAGGGTATGTATGTGGTATATGGTGCTAAAGCCTTTTTGGAAACCGGCTTGTTCGGGAGTAATGACTCTCGAAAACAGCATGTAGACGCGGCTCAAAAGGGAACTCGGTCTGTAGTTCTTCAAGAGAGCGTTGTCACCTTTCCGGAGTAGTGCCACCATGGAGGACGGAATTAAAGAGCTTCTGAAGGACATCAAGTATCGGTTTTCCACCCGCTTTCAGAAGCTCCACTGTAATTCCATCCAGCCTGGGATCTTGCCGTTTTTAAGATGCTGGAGAGCCATTCTAATCTCGCTCAGACTGACGTCCGAGATATCATCGGAATAGTGTCGGATAAGACTCGCTCTTGGATCGTTACTCACACTTACGTGTGGCTCCAACGATGATGTGTACAGCTGCCAATAGAACCTCTCAATCTCACTCAAAACCTCAGGTGTCCCGGAAACGACGCTGCCATACTCGGTCTTCAGCTTCGACAGTTGGCTCTTTCTGGCAGACAGATCTCTTGCAAAGACTTGGGAGCCCTGGTTCTGCTCGATCTTTTCTTTAATACGAGCAGAATTAAAGTTGCACAAGTCCCGCCGCATGCATTTGGAGATCTGTATGTTCAGTTGCCTGTACGCTGTCAAATCTACTGAAGACTGCAGCTATATACCCCGTCTAAAAGCCATTGAGATTAGAGTGTGATCGGAGACTTTTTGTTTCTTCTGCGGCGGGTCTTGCAAAACTTAGCTCAGACCGCATGGACAGTTTCCACGAGCTTGTCATTCATATCGTCCATTGTATTGCAATCTTCTAGGCACTGAAAACGGTTTCGTAGCTCGAGCTGAAAGGTTTCTGGACTTTGGATTAGAGCACGAGAAGGACGGAGCGTTGACTTCATTAGACGTGACTTCTCCAACTTAACGTTTAGGTTCAGTGTGCCTCTCACCATTCGGTGATCGCTGCCGGTTTTCACCCTCGCGATCACTGAGACATCACTGAATAGTTGTCGTCTGGTCGTCATAATAAAGTTAATCTCATTTTTTGTCGAACCGTCGTGGCTCGACCAGGTCCACTTCCTGTGGGGCCGCTTCTGGAAGAAAGAGTTCATCATAAAGAGTCCTTCTTTCTCCATGAAGTTCGCCAGCTGCTGGCCCTTTGGGTTCCGTTGCCCTATTCCGAATTTCCCTACTTTCAGCTCACCGTTCTCTCTTGTGCCTAGTTTTGCGTTGAAGTCTCCCATTAACACCGTATAGTGGGTTTTGGAGGAATGCATTGTTCTAGAGATATCCTCATACATTTCTTCCACCTCCTCATCGGCGTGTACCGAGGTTGATGCGTAAACCTGTATAACCTTCAGCGATTACCGTTCGGTGATTCTGAGTATAAGGTCCGCAACCCTCGTCGACACACTCCCAATCTTTACAACGTTGTTAACGAGAGACTTGTGGACGATAAATCCGACACCTCCTTGGGACAGATGGTCGCCCTCCTGGTGATAGAACAAATTGCCGGATTCGAGGATTACCGTGACCTCCCCCTCTCTTCAGACTTCGGATAATCCTATGACATTCCAGTGCAACTTGTCTATCTCTTCTTCTAGCTCCAGGACCTTCTCGTCAGTCCTCAGGGTGCGTGCGTTATAAGTTGCCATGTCGAGTCGTCGTAGGTGGCAACAGAACCTCCACCGGAGACTCTTAGCACCCCCTGCCTCGCTGTTACCATGGTCGCCACCTTAGCCAGGAATAGCGGGGCTGCCGGGGACTGGGGGCCATCTCTTCGTTACTTTCATGGGGGTATATTGCCATAGTTGCCACGCTTGGCGAGCGGGTTGGCAAGCGCAGTTTTTTTATTGTTGTTTTGCTGTTATCAGAAAGATGCTGCTGCCCATCCTCTGCCTCAGTTTCCGTCTGTCGCCTTTTACGACACCCACGGGAAGATATGGGGTTGTGAGTATTCTTACCCGCCACTACACGGGCTTATGAGTTATTACTTACAATAAATACTCCTAGGAACTAAGCTAGCCAAACAATTTAATTTTCGTGCCTTTTGTTCGGCGAACATAGCTGAAGACGATTTCAGTTTTACTAAATTCTTTACTTCTTTAGAGAATAGTGATAGCCTTTCCTGTCCCATTAGAAGTCCTTGGAGTTTTTGCTTACACACGTTGGGGGCCCCTGTAGCCCGGGGGCCCCGTATCATTGATACGGCTGATACGGCGGTAGCTACGCCCCTGTACATAAGCATAAAAACCATCAAAAGTTATGAGTTATGACACAACTTTGTCAAACAAAACATTTATAAAACTCACGAACAATTTTACTTGGCTATTTAAATCTATTACCTATATTATAAAAAAAAACTACAAACGTATTAAACCCTTTAAATGGATGGTTATAATAGTCTTAATGCAATATTATCTAAATTTTCAATGTGCTACAAAAACGCGTTAATATATAATTATAATGGATATTTTAAAGTGGTGTTTCCAATTTGTATGATGAAGAATACTCATTGCACACAGAATTATTACTATATTTATGTTCCTCAGATAACTATTAAGTGTTATATTTGTCACTATACTAATAAAACTCACATTATTTTGTAGACCAGTTAATAATATTTCAACTATAGGTTAACCCAAGAAAACCGCTTAAGTGGTATCTATAGATTTAATTTACTATTTGCGTCTTGTATGACGTGCAGTCAATGAAAATTGGAAAAGTGCATGGAAAAGTAAAAAAAAGACGTGGGAAAACATAATCCCTTTGCCTGGTAAGGTAATTGAGAAATTTAGTGCGACTACTTAATATTTGAACCTATATTTTTTTTGTAAATATAGTAATGAAGACTTAAAATAGTTGTAAATATTAAAAATCCTAGAAATATTAACTTTTTTAGCTTTTTATTATTAGAATTGCTTAAATTATATGAATCACGAATTAAACAACTTTATTTATTTTATAACTTCCTACTTTGTCAGTGTAAACTTGTGTAGGCAAAGAAATTCATATGCAAAGCCGCGCTGGAAAACACTACGTCATTCCAATCTCCCGCCATTTTGGGAGCATACTGTTCATATTAGTCGTCAACCCTTTTTAAGAAACGGCGGTTTGTGATCGGAATCGAACGTCTTCATCTGGGGGTCACGTCTCACGTCCACCTCGTTGTCCCGAACCCAGCGTGGTGTGGTGTTGGTGCATGTTTAGATGACGCATTCTAGTACGTAACAAACATGCACCACTGTTATTATGCATAATATATGTATTACAATTATTATAATATCCCATGTTGGTCTGGGACTTATAGGTTCCATGTTTCATGTAGTAAATTACATTAAAAAAAATATGGCTGCATTACTTGTCCCGTATATCGGCGTCTAATGGAAAAATTAGGTTCGTGATTGTGGCTAACTTGCCATTTTTTTCACAACTTTCAATCTAAACTCATTGGACCCTTCATCACTCGAGGATTACGAGTGACGCTATGTATACGTAATACTTATATATGTTACGACTAATGTTAGTCTATATAACAAACTTAAGATATAAATAACATTAGCCGGCTAAACTTAGGTCTCTTGTTAATATCACAGATTTGATCATATTGTTCAGGTTTATTGTATGTAATCAAGGCAAAAATTTAAATTTTGTTATAAATTTTTATTTTTAACTTTCAAATACACTTTCGTTTCATACACAATTTTGCCCACACCGACAATTTTCCAAAGGCCTTCATCGTCTAGTGTCACATTCGGGACAATGTATCCACAGATATCGAACCTTGATTTATCTCGGTCGTAAAATCGATCACTAGCTGAATTTGGAGGGCGAAGTTCGCAGGTCTCTACCTTGATTGGATACGCGAAACTCAAACTGAAGTTGCTACCTTGTTTCAGTCTGGGAAACGAGGACTGTACTGGTACTGTTTCTGAAAACAAAAAAGTTTAGACAAAATGTCAGGCGAAATCTTGTGGCTCGAACCGAATAGGGGAGACCGAGGAGGGTTGAGACAATTTTAATTTTAACTGACATATCTCAGTCAAGGAACATTTTAAATCTATAAGCTCTGTAAGTCAATATATGTCAATCCATACACTTTAAGAAACAATCGTTACATTTGACGGCTGCGTGGCGCAGTGGCTTAGCAATGAGTTGATGCGCTGGGGACCGCGGGTTCGAATCCCGCACAGAACAAGTATTTGAATGACCTACAAATAATTGTTCCGGGTCTGGATGTTTGTCCTTGTGCAATTTGTGTTTGTAAACTGCCTCTGCGATACAGGAGAAAATCCTAGTGTAGGGGTAACGTGTTTTAAAAAATAAAAAATAAAAAAAAAAATAAAAAATCGTCAAAACTAATGAAAGTTTTAATGTTTTAGAAAATATTCAAAAACAGAAACTACTCCTCTCCTCGTGTCACAACTCTCCTAATACCGAGGTAAGTTGTGAATGATACCAACGTAGTGATTATATTCTCTTTGGATACCAAGGTAAGCTGTGATATCTATGTTTTTTGACAATTTGGTAAATGAAGAATACCATTACCTATTAATAATGGTAAATAAATTACACATTCTTTTTACAACAAAATATTTTAATTAACATTTGGCATATCTGTAAGAACTAAAACAAGTGGGATGCGGGAAGCCAGGAAGTAAAGACTTGTAAGAATCTCCGAATGAGGCGGAGTTATAGCCGAAATAAGAATTTAAATGTTTTTGTTTTTTGACCATTTTGATCCTCTAGGAGTGTATGAGAACTTTTTTCCCCCTATTAAACCATGACCCTCATAACTAAAGTTCGAATCAAAACTCATTATACATTCTACATCTCTATCTACATCATTACACATCTCTATATATGAAAAGTGTCCCTAAAAACGTGTCCAATAAGGTGGCGCTGCAGTAGCATAGGATAAATTAAAAAAAAGCGCCAAAAGTAATTAGAATAAGATGGAGAAATAGACAAGGATCGACCAATCCGCTTGGTTTTTGTACTACGTAAATAGTTGAGATTTTGTATACTGGCATTTTACTAACTACTCTAATCATGAAATTTTTTAAATATTTGAATTCAGCTGACTTCACTCCATATGTTCCGAGAAACCGATTTTGTCACAATTCTCCTGTGTCACATCTCTCCTCTGTATCTCCTACCGGAGAAAGACAAAATTGCCCAGTTGCTAACTTTGCAAATAGATTTACAAACTTTTTTAAAAATTAAATAGATTCTTACAGTAGGTACTTACTATAGTCAAAAGTTAAGTTAAAGTTACAGCCTATATACGCCCATTGCTAGGCACAGGCCTCCTCTCTTTTCTGAAAGGGTTTTAGGGCAAGTAAGTGTCCGCCGCGCTGCCCCAATGCGTGTTGGCGAACTTCACATGTCTTCGAAATACTTTTTTTCTTATTTCTCAGACATGCAGGTTTCCTCACGATGTTTTCCTTCACCGCCGAGCACGTGGTAAATCAGCACTTAAAATTGCAAATAACAATGTCATTGGTGCCGGCGGTGACCGAACCCGGGTTGCTCGCGTACTGTGAAATTTACCGCGAGCGCCAGCCATCTGAGCCAGATATTCTCGCGAATAACTCGAACCGTAGTTGCTATTATCTTGGTTTACATATAATACTTATATCAGAGAATAATTAATAGTGTAATTATTTTAATAATTGAAAATGATGATGATGATAATGCATATTTTTTTTTGTTTTTGTTGATTATTGAGTAAAAGTGCATCTAAAGTTATTAATTGATACAATTCATACCTACTATTTCAACACTTATGACTTGGAACAGCTCCACGGTGTCTCCGCTGGGATCCATAAAATAAACGCTCAGCACCCAATTGCCGTAATCTCCATCAGTGAAAGGTCCCATCATGAACTCTGTGGCATCCATCTGTCTTCGATTGTTTTCAAATATATCATCTGTGCTATTGGCGTTTTCATGATTCACACTAAAAAGTTTGTATTTTGCAGGTTTAACAACATTCGTGAACTTACTGACGTTATGGTTAGTTATGTCATTGAAGCGTAATTTATCTGGGCGGAAATCAGAAAGATCAAGTTTAATGACCTTCCCATTTGGCTTGCTCAAGTAATATTGGGCATTATTTTCATTAACTGCCGGTGCTTGTATTATTGCAATGTCATTAAGTTTGCATTCGACGAGAAACGGCGGTAGCTCGATTTTTGTTTTACCTGTAAATAAAATATCAGGCAATGGATTTTAACCTGTTGGTAACTGAACGCTTGGACCAGAGACCTACAAATATTCACGATTAACTGAAATACTAGACGGCTCCGTGGCGCAGTGGCTTAGCAATGAGTTGCTGCGCTGGGGGCCGCGGGTTCGAATCCCGCACGGAACAAGTATTTGCATGGCCTGCAAATAATTGTTCCGGGTCTGGATGTTTGTACTTGTGCAATTTATGTTTGTAAACTGCCTCCACGATACAGGAGAAAATCCTATTATAGTGTGAGGGTAACGTTTAAAAAGAAAGAGAAGAAAAAAGTCTCGTTACCATTAAAAAGCTTCACCCGTCACCATACGAAACACAGCAGCGTATGCAACATATGCATACTACTGCTGTAACACTGATATTCTGTGCGAGCGTCCTTTTTCGATAGACCATTCGTGTTGTAGCCATATTACGAAGACCACGAAGAAAAGAGTCGATTATATATTAATAAATATTTTTATCATTATAATCGACTTTTAAGCAGTCATAAAACGATATACGGTAATAAAGTCTCTAATGTCAAACTCACTTATCATGTTGATAGTAGGTGATAAATGCAAGTATATGTATAATAATATAATGCATGTTCGCCGAATAATTACACTTGGTATCGAATGAGGATTACATAAAAATGTACAACATTTATGTTGATATTGTTCGATTGCAAGCAAGAGCAAATCACAATAGAAATTTTTCATTTTACTTAAAAAAAATTGTTGTAAATACTGATTGCGTTTAAAAGTCGCAAGTGCCGATGGGGATACAATAATGGAAAAACATCGTGAATCAACATGTTTAAGAAATTTTATATAGTCGGTATCGTTTATGGGCGCAATTCGACCATTTAATTGATTTAAGAGGGAAATCATGTGTATATAATATAATATATTCACTGTATTTTACTTGCCTTATTTCTTTAGCAATAGCTATACGGTATACACATGATATTTAATCAGCATATCTATCGCACAGTACCTTTTACATGATGTACGTACTTTGAAATAACCGGCCAAATTTAGTTAAGTTCAGATAAAGTATAACATAGGTAAATGGCGAAGAAAAATTAATTAAAAAAATTTCAAACGTTTTGGCCTTTTTATCTTTTAAATGAAAAATGCAAAACATCTGCATTTGACCTTTTAATCGATGAGATGTGGTGTAGGTATCATCAATCAATTTGATTCTCTTACCTACCTACATTACAGAGAGAGGTATGTGTTGATCGACCACATGAGGTGGGAGTGCGTGCTCATTTGCACCCCAACCTGAATGGGCAATTCTTTTGCAAATATTTATATGATTTTTGGGACATAGAATTATACAAAGAAAAGAATGAAGTAAGAATAAGAAGTAAACAAGCGGGGTTCACCAGCACAAATTTTAGTTAAAGATTTCGGGGGCACCCGCTAGTAACGGAAATAAAAAGAACTACCTAAATATCTAGTTTACTTTACTCAAGTCACATTAACTCAGATTTTTTTTTCGTTTACACACACACACTGGGAGTTTCTTGAGTATCATAGAGGTGTTTTTCATAATTACACTTGGACGAACATGCGATAGAAATATTTGTAGGCCATTCTAATAATTATCCAGAGTGGGATTCGAAGCTGCAGCCTGCAGCGCTAAACGCTTAGCCATAGCATTTACAAGCTAAAATCTAGTGCATTCGCATGATATTCTCATATTTATCGACGCGACGACATCTAGTTACTAATGGTGGCATCGGTGCAGAATGAATTAACTTAGTACCTAGGTTTTTGTACAAATAAAATGAGGGAGTCTTAGGGAATAAAAATTTCATTTGTCAAACGTCATTATTTGAAATCTCGTTTCACGTTTCAACTCCCTGTCCTGAGAAGAAACAGCGGAAGGAACTCCTCTCTATGTATTTTTTTACAGCCAAAAGACACAATAAATGTAGTTAAAATTAAAAAGAAACAGATCCATAGATAACGAAAGCATGTTATTCAAATATAAAAAAAACACTTAGTTACACTTTGTAAGTGCATTGTTTATGTACTAATAATACTAAGCCTACAAGCAGCACCTGTTCACAAGTATGATACAAAATCTATTGAAATGTAACTCTCAAGCGATACTAGTGTCATCCAAGCAAGTTTTTGAAGTATATTCATATGTATGCAAACTAAAAACTCATTTATTTGTTATTCAAGTATTTTGAAAACATAGGAAAATATCACGTATTTCTCCTTTAATATGAAAATATAACAATTCAATTAATGCAACCGTTCATTCGCGTCGATAGTCACTCATTTTAAACTATTAACTGCACTCAAAAGCATTTCTTAACTCGTGTAATATAAAAACTATAATTGAAAAAAAAACTTCATAACCGATGTATTATAATCAATTGTACTTACTAGTGATTGTTGTACCATGCTCATGTAGTTTCACTGTCACACAACTCAATAATGAAACGTTGAGTAAAAAAAGTAAAATAAGACGCGAGCACATGTTTCCCTAGTACCCAATCGACTGATAGCGTAAACAGATATTTCGTTTAGGGCGCTACGAAATATTTTATATTATTTGTTTCATTCGATTACATTGCAAATTTGGTACATATTTAAATTAATGTTTAATTATTTGCGCTATTCGTGGCAGTCATTAGATAATTGAGTAACGGTTGTTTCAGTAATTTGCATTTTAATTAGCTGCTATTGTATTTCCACTTTATACGACTTTTAATGGCAAGAGTTGCCATCATACCCACGAATACAAATCCAGAGGCGCTACCTATGTGGTTTTTAGGCCAACCTATACTTATGCAAACTTTGTAACAAAAGTACAATAAACATGTTATAGTTAAGATTGATACCTATTCTTTATAATTTATTTATATACCAGCTGTCACAATTAGTTGTAATAATTTTAATTATGTGAATGTAAGTAGCGTAAATTTACAGTCTATATACGTCCCACAGTTGGGCACAGGCCCCGCCACAGACACACACACAGCCCCTGTCACTTCTCAAAGGGTTTTAGGGCAAGGAAGTGTCCACCGCGCTGACCCAAAGCGTATAACTTTTTTTTTTATAGAAGAGGGGGCAAACGAGCATGCGGCTCACCTGATGGTAAGTGACTACCGCCGCCCATGAAGAACCGCAACACCAGGGGAATCGCAGATGCGTTGCCGGCCTTTTAGAAAGGTGTAAGCTCTTTTCTTGAAGGTCCCTAAGTCGTACATGTCTTCGAAATATTTTTTTATTTTTACTTCGCAGACATACCCGCGATGTTTTCCTTCACCACCGAGCACCTGGTAAATCAGCACTTAAAATTGATATTAACACTTTCATTGGCGACGGCGTCTATCGAACCCGGGAAATTATGTATCTCATGAAATTAGGTAGTTTTCATTTAGATACAGTATTTTATATTATTTAAAATTCTAGGGTCAACGCTAAAAACCTTACAGAAGCAGGGTTGGACAATACCGGGAACATTTTTCATTTCACTTTATTTGTACCAAATTCCGTAATTCCATATCGTATCGTATTGCGTAATTCCTTTTTAATTTTGCGGTTTCGTGTGCTAAATTGCTTAAATAATAATCTGTGATTATCATTCACTTGTGAATTATATTTATACTATTTTTTTTCTTGTTATTTTTTTGCTATACTGTTATTAATACTGTTGTTTTTGAGTTGTTGGTACAAAGCGTTACGTTGAATTGAACAATGAGCGATCTCGGTGCGGGCATGAGTGGCTCAAAACATGATGTAATTCCTAATACTGATAAAATGTAGTATAAAATGTCTACAATTTTTAAAGAAATACACATAGTTCTGTGATTCCTTATCGTCTTATCAGTGCGATATTGGTCTCTAATCTAAAATAAATACGGTTTTGAAATTAGTTGAACATTGATATATACATGTCACATGTGTGGCATGTATATCAATGGCATACAGTCCTACAGGCGTACAGTCCTACAGGTCTCGGCAAAGTACTTAAAGAAAGAGCTTGAAATTAAAGTGAAGTTAAGTTTCATAAATAAAAAAAAAAACTGTACCAAGTACGACTTTATTGTTAACGCAAACTTTGGAGTTGTATTAGCATCTCGTCTAAAGACGTGGGGTGATGTGGGGTGGAGGGAATTAGTGTAAGCTCCGCGAGTAGAGGCGAGAAAAGTAACTAAGCTGTGTCTCGCCAGCAACGCAAATTCAGGAATTTGCATTTAGAAAAACCCAAAACTAGGGGCTTTTTAGGTGTTAATTAGGTGTCCAGTTTAAAAATTAGGTGCTCTAAAATTTTCACCGCAACGAACTGTTAAAATTTGCGTTGCTAGCAAAACGTATCATCGCTAGCAACGCAATGAAGTTATTAGATATACGATAAATATTAATAGCAAGGGATTTAGTGCTAATTAGGTGCTGCAAGTTGTTATGGTACTTACATATCATTTTACACTGTTTTAAATTTATTTTTCCATTCTGTTTTTGATTTTCTTTTTGCATCACCTTTATTTCCATAGGATCCTGCAAGCCTCTATCTACACCTGAAGTCGTCGGCGTAGTCTACTCCAAGCGCGGGGCCGCACTGCTCCGGGATCTTGCAAGCCTCTGTCTTCACCTGAAGTCGTCGGCGTAGCCTACTCCAAGCACGGGGCCGCACTACTCCGGGATCCTGCAAGCCTTCCTTCATCTGGAGTCGTCGCCTGCATCTCCACCTACTAGTGCCCGTGCTATCTTTAGGCGCTGCGACTGTTTACTCCAGGCGCTGAGAGCGCCTACTCCAAGCGCTACGTGTGCCAACTCCAGACGCTGCGTGTGCCTAGACCAGGCGCTGCGTGCCACCACCGCCAAGAAACTCCAAGCTCAGCGTGTGCCTACTCCTACTCCAAGCGCAGCGTGTGCCACTTTGACCTTCAGGCTCCGCTTCAATATTTATCTATCTTAATTTTCTATCTAATTGTAATTTCACGTCACCCATCACCATCATCATACTTCATTTTTTATATAAAATTGTAAATATCTTTTTAAAATTTTAAATATATTATTTTCTTGTTCTACTTTTGTTGTTTTGTTGTTCTTAGGTTAGGTTAGGTAAGAACGAAAGAGAAAGCAATTAAATCAAAAGGGAATGGACAAGGCGCAGTAAAGGTGAAGAAAAGAGAAAAAAAAGCCCATATCTTCATCGTCAGACTAGATTCTTCCTTCTTGGTCTCTTTCTCTTCCTTCTTCTCCTCAGTTGCCGGCGCTGCAGCAGCGGCGACCGCGGCCACGGGCGCTGCTCCACCGACGGGCATGGTCGACAACTTCTCACGAGCCTGCGCGATCAGCTCTTCAACACTCTTGCCATTGAGTTCCGAGATGACCTTCTTCAGTTTCTCGGAGTCTGCCTCAATACCCACAGAGCTGAGGATCTTCTTGACGTCAGCAGCGCCTGGCTTGCAGGATGCGCCTGGCCTGCAGGATGCGCCTGGCCTGCAGGATCCGCCTGGCCTGCAGGATGCGCCTGGCCTGCAGGATCCCGGGGCAGTGCGGGCCCGGGATAAGACCTTTAGGAGATGCTTCCCATTTGGAAGCTGAAGAGAGACTGTCTGTATTCACCGATGGTTCGGCTTTTATACCTTTTTAGAGAGAACGAGAAATTATTTAAATTAAAAGGAAATTTTTGTAAATGACCCAGAGCAAAAGAGTATTTATGTGGAAATATTGAAATAAAAACATCAGACCAGTAACGAATTTGAATAAAAATTGCCATGACAACCAAATAAATAACGATGTCAAAAACTAACAATTTTTGGTTTCAGGCTTATAATTAAAAAACGACAAGATTTAAGTAAGAAATGAGATATTATTGATATAGGAAAAAAATAGCACAACAGCGCGCACGAAACCCGAAATTGCAGAGTTACGGAGAACTAAATAAAAGATTGAAAAAGGTAAGACTCCATCGACACCGATTTAAAAAGTGCTGATAGCGTGAAAATACGAAGTGAAAATGATTTGTTATTGTGTAAAAACGTTACAGGATCCTATGGAAATAAAGGTGATGCAAAATATGAATGCAGAAAATCAAAAACAGAATGGAAAAATAGTGTAAAATGATATGTAAGTAGTATAACACTACAAAGTACAGGCAATGACAAGGCGTCCCTAATAAAAATAAAGTCGTTATTCAGAACAAAGCAAATGCAAAATTCAGTTATTCTGAAAATCAAAATAAAATCAAAATTGCTTTTTAAATGTTAAAATTTTCACTGAAACGAGCTGTTGAAATTTGCGCTGCTGGCAAAACGTATCGCTTGCAACGCAGTGACGATAATAGATATACGATAAATATTAATAGCAAGGAATTAAGTGCTAATTAAGTGCTGAAAGATTATTGAGGTTGGATGTAAATGACGGCAATACGGCAAGACGGCGAGCCGTAGAGGCTGAGGCTGGTCGCCGAAAGCGACCAATAAGCCGAAGCTGCGGAGGTGAGCATGGGTGCTTGTGAATTGCTACGCAAGGGCGCAGGGGCTGCACTCCCCGCAGCGCCGAAGCTGTTGCAGAAGTAACTATGTCAATATTCCTGCAACGCAAATTTCAACAGTTCGTTGCGGTGAAAATTTTAGAGCACCTAATTTTTTAATTTGACACCTAATTACCACCTAAAATGCCCATAATTTTGGGTTTTCCTAAATGCAAATTCCTGACTGCTTTGCTGGCGACACACAACTAGGAAACTAGGGTAGTTTTCTAGAAAAAATCAAATAATTGAGGTTATGATGTTAATTTTGGTCAATTTTAAGCTTTGCCACAACCTAAAGTGACGGGGATGAGTGGAAACTCCTGCAACACGCACTCTTCTCTAATTTATATAAATACTAGAGCCCAATGACTTCGTCAATCTTACTTAGCGGTACCATGTAGCGACATCTATGGAAATGTATTAAATAAAGAACGATGTATTTAGCGCGTCAAATTTTCATATTGATATACATCGCAACCGCTTCCGTAGATAGATAATAGATGGCGCTAGAGTAGTCAAGTGAGCTCGGCCACGGTCCTTATTGCTTTGTAAGAGAGATATTTATGTTTTTGATATTATTGCACAGTTCTGAAGTATTTTTTTAATAGGTGCATTTTTATTTTTGACGTAATGGACGCACGGGTAAACGTAAAATCCCCAATGGGTGCATGAATTGTCGCCTTTTTTTCTAAAAAAAATATAGTGATATTTTATAGTGAGATGGAGTGTACGGATTCGTACGGCTCTCGCTCTTAATACAATTTTCGTGTACAATCTGTTCAAACAAAAAAATATTTTCTCTGTGACCGAAAGATCTTGCAACTAGGACATATTATACTAAAAAAAACATTTATATAGTACGTGAGGGTAATATTATGATCATCCGGTTAAAATGGTCAAACAGTGGTAGAGCCACGCGGCAGCTTTTGCTGTCGCACGGATGGGCCGGCTCGAACCGGGGTGGTACCACGACCTCACAGAATACCAGCGTGAAGTAGAGGTTTACCTCTGCGTTTCGCTTAGTGAGTGCAGGTGGTCGGAGGCCCTTTTTACTGGAAATGAGGCATTCCATCTTAGTCTTCACGGGTGACAACGCATCTGCATTTTGATTTGTAATAGAGGATAGATGGTAAATAAAAAATGACTTTCAATAAGAATTATGTAATAATCGATATTGAATAAAAAATTATTCTATTCTATTCTATTCTGTAGATGTCTATGGGCCGCAGCAACCACTTACCATCAGGTGGACTGTGTGCTCGTTTGTCACCCTTATCCTATAAAAAAAATCTTATAACTCCAAAACTACAGCCTGGTTTGCAAAGATGCCTTTGTGATACCATAGCTCTTCATCATCACCTTTTTTACTGCTGATATTACAGTAAATATTTTAGTGTTTGTTGTTTTTAAGTTGTTTTTTAAGTTGATTTTAGTATTGTGTAGTGTAATTAGTTTTTTAAGTTGATTTTACGAAGTGTTCCTAATTATTGCCAAGGCTTGTTTGCAATTTTTTTTCTTAATATATAAGTTATAGTATTCTAATTTATGTTTTTGTCTCAGTCCTCCTCCTAGTTTTGGTTATATAATGCGGCAAAGCTTAAGGTGACCATATTACGTCGCCCCCATTAGTTAGATCTGATGGTCAGCTCGCGTTCTATGACTCGGAGAAGGCCGAATGCATGGCGGATAGCATCGAGACCCAATGCTCTCCAAGCACTCTGCTCTCCAATCGACCCCGTCCTCCTGAATAAGGTCGACGAGGAAGCAGCTAATCTGTCCGCCACATCACCAACGGATGATCCACTCCCTTTCGTTACTTTCGATGAGGTGAAAACCATCATCAAAAATCTCAAGCCACGAAAAGTGCCAAGCGCTGACGGCATTAATAATAAGGTATTTAAAGCCTTTCCTCCAAAGTTGATTTGCCTCCTAGTGGCTGTTTTCAATGTCTTAATGTCCACCTGTACTTTCCCAGAAGTGTGGAAAGAAGCAGAAGTTATCGGTATTCCCAAACCGAACAGCCGTGCAGCCTCACTCTGAAAGCAGGGGTCGGGTTGCCTGGACACTTTCAGAAAAAAAAGTGACCATATTACTCTCATATACCTTAGTAGTTAGTAGTACGACATAGCAACTTATTTATAAAGTTAGGTAAAAATTTAAATTTTCTTCTAAACTACTTATCTGCTCGGTTTGCTTAGTACAATACAATAATTAAAAATTAAAAATTTTATACAACGGACCTCAAATTTTAATCCTAAAATTATTAACAATAACACAAAAACTATTGGTCAGACCTTGATCAAATTTAGATGGGACTACATGTGAAGCACCAGCTTTCAAGTGAAAAAAGAATCATCGAAATCGGTTCACACAGAAAGAAGTTATGAGGTAACACACATAAAAACCCCATACAGTCGAATTGAGTATCTCTTTTGTTTGAACTCGGTAGAAAAGGTAAACCAGCATCTACAAATCTACAATATCCGCACTTAAAATATCTATAACGCTTTAGACGAGATACCTAGTACTAGTCATACCAACCCCGAATTTTCCATGTCAGTATTACAGTAGTTATTGAATATGCAGTTAAGATATTATCGTGTTTTTGTGACGAAAAATTTTTTGACGAAACTGGCATGTCTAAAAAATTAAAAATGTAGGTACAATATTGCGACGGCACATTAACTTTTTTATATTAGTCTAAGCCAACGTTTAACTGCAATCCCACCTGATGGTAAGTGGTTATGTAGCCTAAGATGTGAAGCGCACTGACTTAACAAAAGCCTATTCACTCTTGCTTTGAAGACACTCACACTGTAATCAGATGGAAAAACAGATGCTGGCAACTTATTCCACTCCTTTAACTTCACCTACCCGATTTACAGCTGAGCGGCGCACTCCCAGCTCTTTTACTATAGACCTAAGCAATTGGATACTGATTTAATTGACTATTTCATGTTATATTACACATGTACACACACGTACACCGTAACCGATATGAAGCACTACGTTTTCAGGACATACAGAAAATATATAGTCAAAATTAAAATATACCTAAATCAGTACATTAATTTTTATGATCATATGACAAAACACACGACAAACATAAAAATAACTTGACAATGTTTTCAAATTTATCATTAGTACCATAGATAATAGCAATAATACCTGTAATACCTATCTTGTCTAATATTTACTTTCAGTAAGACTGCCGAAGATCCGTTAAAACGGCTGAAGATTGAATAAAGACGAGAAAATCAAACTAGGAATAATAATTAATAAGCTGCTATTTTATGCTGGTATTCAGTGAAAGCGTCGTCCTTCCCCGGTCGAGCCGACCCATTCGTGCTACAACGATATTATAGCAGCACCATGGCTCTACCACATTATAATATGTCTAAGAACTATTACAATATCTTATCAGCTTAATACAGTCCACTGATAAACATTTGCTTATCCCAACGGCTTATTACGGGAATGTCTCGTGACACTTGACAGGTGGATTCGCAATCACAGGCATTTCATATCTTAACGCTAGCATCTCTTCACCATCCCGCGTAAATAATAACAGTCATTTTTAAATGGTTACACTATCAATCGCTGGTTTTAGCACATGCCTTGTTTCACAGAATATTACCGTGGAACAGCAGAACAATGCTATGTTTCGTACGGTGAGAGTAGAGAACCGCCCCTCTTTTTCCTGGTAAGGAAGCATTCCATCTTAGTCCTCCGGGGTAGCCGGTGTCCACTCACCATAAGGTGGACTGTGACGTCGCTTGACACCCGTATTTTATTTAAAAAAAAATTATATATTAAATCTATTCTTATGTCACTGTTGTACACGGGTCTAATAAGGGCCTGACAAAAATGATTATATTAATATTTAGGTTTAGTCAAAGTAGAACTCAATGACATCAAATATGACAACAATTTCGATTTATGCGCTTTTTTAGCTGACTTCAAAAAAGGAAGAGGCTCTCAAGTCTCAACTCTCAATTCGACTGCATGTTAATTTTTTGTATGTACCTAACTCTTCGCTAATTGTGGACAGATTTTAACGATTCTTTTTTTAATAGGATATACTTTAGAGGTACTTCATCCTCTAATTTGCACCCCTGAGGGTGTAAATTAAAGCAAGAAGTTTTTAATGTAACTATTTAGACGACTTGTCCGATCAAAAAGGGTAAAAAAATCAAACTTTTAATAAAAAGTAAAGGGCCGACTTTAAAAACCTAAGCAAGAAAAATTAATTTCCACATAATACCTTCTGATGTTGCGGCTTTCATCCTTCTATAACTACGAGTATGTGCTTGGATAAATTGTATAAGTATGATACTTTGTCCAAGGCTGTTAGCCTTTAAAACGTGGTGATTATATACTCTTTGGCTTTTACACCTTCATCTGGCACCAATCTGGTACCAATCTGGCACTATCACTATCTTTAACATATATATAGTATATAGCTTATGTATATAGTTTATGTGTATATAGTTTATGTATATAGCTATATATTAGAGATAGTGATAGTGCCCATAGATTATATATCTCTAATATTTAATTTATGGGCATTATGTCCGAGGTATGTGGAAATTATTAATTTATTATTTCTAGTTCTTTGAAGTCGGTTTTATTAGGTATAACTTTAATTTTTGGCCTATAAGGTAATCTCATAATATTATAGTAGAAGTAATGAATCAAAAAGTGTAATAATTATTGTGATTGTGTCTATGATATTTTAATATAGAAATTTAAAGTTTGAAAGTAATAACATTTTTAAAACAACAATAATATCTTCCTTTAACTCTCACTTGCTTCAATTAGAAACAGCTGTTGCCTCAATCCACCTAGCGTAGGAAGGCACACGTGTATTAATATTAGGATATCCTAGTTCACAGTCTTCCATCCTCGTGAACACGCCTACCACAACTCCATTATGCACTAAGGGACTACCGCGGTCACCCTGAAACAACACAAAAGGTATTTATTACAAACCCTTTCTGCGTATGTCAAAAGTTTAGTTCTCTTTAACATTATTGAAAAATATTTTACAAAATGTAATATGAAATTACGAGGGCGGCACTGAAAATTTCGGGAATCAAGGAAGTGACACAACATTACTATTTAAAAATGTATTTATTGCTTTTCGAAGTATTCTCCGCGAAATTTGACACATTTTTCCATACGATGGAACCAATCATTGAAGCAACCATTCCATTCGGAAGTTGGGGTCTCCAAAATGGCCGTTTTGTAGGCGTCCACAGCTTCTTCAGGTGATGAAAATCTCTGTCCACGCAATTTATTCTTTATTTTAGGGAAAGTATAGAAATCATTATGGCTTAGGTCGGGGCTGTACGGCGGATGGTCTAATAATTCTATGTTTTCTTGCTCTAAAAACTCTTTTGTTCTGTGTGCGGTGTGAGAACTCGCATTGTCGTGATGGAGGATGATGCGGCGGTTGCAGTTCTCTTTACGGAGTTAAGAAACGACCTGTGGCAAACAAATGCTAGCATACCATTCTGCATTAACCGTTCTTTGTCCCTCAAGAGGAATAGTCGTAATATGGCCGGTTTTGGAGACAAACGTGGCCACCATTTTTTTTGCAACACTCCGTGAACGAACAATTTTTGTTGGCTTTAACTCATTTTCGAACACCCAAACTCGTGACTGGTTTTTTGTTTCGGGTTCGTACGCGTATATCCAGGATTCGTCACCTGATACGATGTATATAGCATTTGAGGACCCTGCGTGGAATCTTTCGAGAGTTCTGAGGCACCAAGTAACGCGAGCCGCTTTTTGCTCTTCACAGAGCGATTGCGGTATCCATCGGGAAAACAACTTTTTTACACCTAATTGTTCATGCAAGATTATTTGTATTTGACTCATGCCAATGTTCTTGTTGTAGTTGCCTGAATTTCGCAGTATGTCACATGTCGATCTTCCTCAATCAGCTTACGCACAGCATCAACGTTTTCTTGGGTGACTGTAGTTTTTGGATGACCTTGATGGGGATCATCACTGAGCTTGACACGTCCACGTTGAAATTCAGCAAACCAGCGATAAATTGTGGTTTTGAATGGAGCTTCATCATCAAATGCAGAAATCATCCGGTCAACACACTGTTTTTGTGTTAAACCACTTCGAAAGTCATAATAAATCATCGCTCTTGAATTTTCTCGAGTCAATTCAATTTTCTCAACGACTAAACAAGTTTGACAAAACCTTGTGACAAGACTGAGAATCTTTTTTTTAAATAAATAAATGGTACTCGATTTTTAAAACCAAGGAGTTTTCAATTAAAAAGATTTTAATATGACAGGAACAGTGGAAATATTCCATTCCCGATACTTTTAGTGCAGCCTATGTATTACTTGTTTTGCTTTTTTTACGAAATCTATTTGAATAAAAATAAACGTATCTTTGTTTGTATGCGTTTCTATTCTATTCATCGCATTACGATAAAACTTTGGTAAGATGATGATTGCGCACCTACAAAGATTTCTGATAAAAATTAAAACACATCAGCATTAAGTTGGTATTTTAAGATGGTACTGTGTGAGGTTGTGGCTCTTCCTTGCTGGAGCCAACCTATAATGTCCTCCTAGCCTCGCGGTATAACCATAATGTAGCTCTTTCACGTTGAATTCACTCAATATCTACACTTTTAAATTATTATTCTAAAATGAAAACAATAATTGTGTAGTGGCGGTGTTATGTGAATATCCACTACCCCATATCATCCCGTGGCGTGGACGTCATAAGAGTCGACTACGAGTCGTTGTCCTAATAACGACTAAAAATAAAAATAAACCTGTGGTGTGATGCCACGCTAGGCAAGCGGGTTGGCAACTATGGCAAATATCCCCACAATTAGGCAATCTATGGGGGAGGCCTGTGTGCAGCAGTGGGCGACAGTACTCTAGTATAGGTCTTCTATATATATAGCCGTGGTAGCTCAAGACCTGAGCGCTCGCTGTAAATTTCACAGAACGCGAGCAATAGGGATTCGGACGTTGTTAATTGCAATTTTAAGTGCTGATTTACTACGTGATCGGCGGTGAAGGAAAAAATCGTTAGAAAACTGTCTGAGTAATTAAAAAAAATATTTCGAACACATGTGAAGTCCGCCATCACGTATTGGGACATTTAGTTTACCTATAACTAGCTTTAAATCTTACTTACCAAAAGCTATTAATATTTTAGTAATCTTTTAAATTTTTTGTGTGTAATTTTAATTTTTACCTGACACTGTCCTCTGATGGCCTCATATGGTGGGCCTGTGCATAACATATTGTTTGTTACAGCGAAACCTAGGTCACTGTACCGGTTGGCACAAAACTGCTGGTCTGCTATCCACAATTGCATTTCACGGAGCGCTCCAGACGATAGCGCATGCTTGAAAAATAAAAATAAAGGATTTAAATTCGATTCAAACATGCTTTAATTGTGGTTTTATTTTTCTCGATTGCCCCACTGGTTTATGTTTTTCGGGTATCATGTATGTTTCTTTGCAATTTTTGTAGCCTTATCGGCGTGAGATGCGAAGTGTCGTTAGATTTTTCATAATCTCCGGAGTACCGTAGGTTAGGTAGTAGCCGTGGTAGCTAAGATGGTTAGCGCTCGCTGTAAGCTTCACAGTACTCGAGCAACCCGGGATCGATCCCCGCCGGCACCAATGAAATTGTTAATTGCAATTTTAAGTGCTGATTTACCACGTGCTCGGCGGTGAAGGAAAACATCGTGAGGAAACCTGCATGTCTGAGAAATAAGAAAAAAAATATTTTCGAAGACATGGGAAGTTCGCCAACACGCATTGGGGCAGCGCGGCGGACAATTTCCTTGCCCTAAAACCCTCTCACAAAATGAGAGGAGGCCTGTGCCCAACAGTGGGACGTAAATAGGCTGCAACTTTACTTTTCTACCATAGGTTATATTTTGTACTAATATCAATGCGATCCTCGTAACGATACCAATGTAACGCTTTTAAAACTTTACATTGGTATCGTACTTGGCTATTGAAATCAAAAAATATCCTAACTTCAATAGAGAAGATGGCTGGGCCCAAGCATACAACTGCAAGACTTCAAGATACTGTAAGTTCATACTGCGTAGATCAGAACAAAAATTAATAATTTTTAATTTGGAGGCAGCCTTGGTTAACTATGATATTGGGACGTCATACGCCACAGTCCACCCCCCCCCCCCTCCACCACAAGTTCATATACGCGATAAAATCCGTAAAACTAGTTTTATTTAAATGTGTAGTGTTCGCGTAGATACAAGAAATCATTATGAGGCATTACATCTTTGTCCTTAGGGGTGACAACGCATCTACATTTTATTTTGCTATCGAGGATAGATCCTATTTCGATCAGGTTTACTGTGCGCTCATTTATCACTCATATACTATAAAAATATAACAGATAGGGTGACTTTTACATATTCATTTTATACGTGGTAGAGCCATGCTGCACCTATATTAGTAGTATAATTGTAGCACGAATAGGTCGGCTCGATCGGGGAAGGACCACGCTCTCACAGAATACCAGCGTAAAATAGGAGCTTAACACTGCTGTGTTTCTTATGGTGAGTGTAGAGAACCGGAGACCCTTTTTACTGGAAAAGAGGCATTCCATCTTAGTCCTCACGGGTGACGACGCATCTGCATTTTGATTCTTTATTGAGGATAGATGTAGATGTCTATGGGCCACAGTAACCACTTGACATCAGGTGGATTGTGTGCTCGCTTGTCACCCTATCATATAAAAAAAAATGAGTAGCATAAAATCTTAAAACAATTGGTCCATTAACCATTAATACGAAATATATATGAGCTCATATGAGCTAGCTCACCGCTTAGTCAGGTTATTTGTTTTTAATAATAATTTTAGTCGTTCTACGACTGAAATATTTACTTACTGAACTCTCTCCCCATCCCAAACCCCAGACAACTTGACTATTCGTAAGGGGGTAAGCGCCACCAGCAACATGAGCTGTCTCCACCAAACCCGGTACTAAGATTAAATTAATCGAGGTTCTAAGTACAGCGATGTCATTAATCCTCGTGATCAGATTGAAGTCAGGGTGTCTATCGATTCTCCTGATCAAATAAATGGTACCGCCTGAGTTGCTGTTAGATGATCCGACTCTTGCGCGCCACCAGTTGGCTGGATGTTCCCTGAAACCAATACACCTTTACCCCATATCTATATGCAAGAAAGGATTAGTTCTCTCTTACGGTTCGTAATATATATTACCATGTTATGGTATTAGCATTAATGACGTACATATAAAATGTTATTTATTACAATATTTTTGTTTGCGAAATTATACATACCTAGTTTAAATTTGTTTTATTTTAAGTTGTGCCAAAATAGCAATAAAGTTATTATAACGGCATTTTTGTTTTTAAGTGGTTTTTTCTTGCACTTTCTGCACCAAAGCACAGTGGAAGAGCACGCTACTGTATCATGCTTGCACCACACAATAGTTAGGCTCGATGGAGCAAGGACCATACATTTAAAGAATTTCAGCGTAAAATGGTGACAAAAAGCTGCTTCGTATACTGATTGTAGAGAACATGATACCGTTTTAACTGACATCAGGGCATTACATTTTAGTCTCTGGAGTAACAGCGTATTTTCCTTTTTTTTTTCAATCGATGATCGGTGAGCTGTCTACAGACCACAGCATCAAATTACTAACAACCGAACTGTATGCTCGTTTGTAAACTTATTTCTATTAAAAAGTATCAATTGCGGAAAAAAAACAATTAATATCAATACTTACGTATTGTCGCCGTTGTAAAAGCACGACGCAGCGGATAAAATCGCCGAATTTGATAAAATGGTGCCGCCGCATGTCTTATTGTAGTTACTAGTTCCGAAGCTGCATAAAAGGGCGGTTGCAAATGGATATTTATCGATAGTGGTGAGGAACCCAGCAGTAGCACCATCTGTAAAGGTTTCGGAAAGTTTATTATGCCACGCCTTGATTATTCTTTAATTGAGGTTAAAGAGAGGCTTCGGTTCTCAGTTTGGTTTAATTAATTGTGGTAGTAGAGACGTGGTGATGATTTGTCGAAATGTATATACGGCGGGAATAACACATAAGAAATATCTTTACTCTTCATACATTTGTTCGCATTACCTTTTTACAAATCTCTACATTTTTCTATATTTTTAAGTGACTCCAAAAATATTGTCTAGCCCACGATTTTATTTGTATAAAAAGACATTGTATGAAAAGGGTTATTATAATATTAAGGAATTTATGAATGATAATTACCCGTGGGAAGGAGACGATCGGTACAAAGCTGTTTCTTTGTTCTGTTGCTGTTTTCTGCTGTTAATTGTGTAACATATTAAACTATTTTAAACTGTACTTTTTCACCGACTTCAAAAAAGAAGTAGGTACCCAATTCGACTGTATTATCTACCGACTTAAAACAAGAGGAGGTACACAATTCGACTGTATGGTTTTTTATGTGTTACCTCATATTTTTTTACTGGGTGAACCGATTTCGATGATTATTTTTTTATTTGAAAGTTGCTACTTCACATGTGGTCCCATATAATTTGATCAAGGTCTGACCAATAGTTTTTGAGTTCTTCTTAATAATTTATATTGAAGTCGGTTGTACAAAATTATTGATTTTAAATTATTTCATGTGTAGAACTTTTTTTCTAGGTGATCAGTAGTTTTCGAGTTATCATCAATAATGCGTATTTAATTGATTTAGACTACATTGATGATGTTCTCATTTTATTGAAGGCGGTTTTACAAAATTATTAATTTTACCAGTTGTTATAAAAAGTTCAGCTATTTTTATTGCTGGTTCTTCACAGAACAGAGGTATTTCCGAACGATAGATAAATTAAAAACCAGAGTGCATATACACACGTTTAACCGCGCTCGAGTAACCGTCGTGCATGTCCTGCTTAATGCAGCGGACGCCCTTAATGTATGTAACAGACTATCTATGAGGTTAGTAAACCGACTTTCATGATTATATCATTACAAGAGTTACTTTTTTCTAGGCGGTTTTTTAGGATTCCTTTTTCGACTAGAAAACCGTCTGGGTAGGTACCACCACGTTGCCTATTTCTTACCGCCAAATAGCAGTGCCGGGACTGCTGTGTTATATGAGATCTAAGTTCAAGGAACTTTAACAACTGACCAGCATCAAATCAATATAGAGTTACTGGAACTGCAAGCCTGTCTCTACTTGCTATAGATCATCGAGTAGCTTGGTCTAACTTTGCTCGCCCACACCAGAAGTAAAATCATGAAGATTTGAGAAACATACTGTTAATTCTTATGGTTATGGTTATATACTTATTTTTTTTTATAGGATAAGGATGACAAACGCGCACACAGTCCACCTGATGGTAAATGGTTACTGTGGCCTATAGACATCTACATCTATCCTCTATTACTAGGATTAAGATGGAATGCCTCGTTTCCAGTAAAAAGGTCTTATGGTGGAGGGTCATTTATAGTTATAGAACAGTAGTAGTATGAGGATCGTGCCGTAGGTATCATAAGATGTTTTAGAGGGAAATAAACCGGGAGATGGGCAGCAACGACTTCCTAATACATAATAAAATATAAAAAACCTGTGGCTGCCAATCTACCTACCGAGCTACGGTAGCTATTAAAATATTTCCTTCTTTAGCAAATCTATCGGTAGCTCTTGATCAGCAGTGAACTTTGAATGGCTGCAATTAATGATTGAACGAATGAATGAGAATTATAAGGCGGCACGCATACACATGGTTACGTGTATTTGGCGGTGTAAGAATATCCACTGCCTCATATCGTCCCATGGACGTCATAAGAAATCTGAAACAGGAGTTTGGCCGCAGCATCTTCCTTATAACAACTTCAAATAATAAAAGCCTGTAAATGCCAACCTACATATTGCATGCCTTAAGCGCAAAGCGCGTAGGTATGTTCTACTAGCGCCTAAAAATCAAGATTCCAACGTTTTGTCGCATAAATCGTATCTAACAATCATATTGAACATATAAATGATATAAAAGCACATTTTCAGAAAGATAAATGATTGTTGACCTTATTAATATTTTCTTTAAATCGATTAATTGCTATTTTTATATAAAAAGTGGTTTTAGTGGCTTATGGTGTAGATTTATCAAGTCCGCATAGAGTGATAAACACGATAACTTTTGAAAATATCAATTGTTTAACTCAATCTATTTTTTAATCTCTTCATCTATCATGTGGGAAGCCATGGAATGTAGATGGCAGTTTAATTTTGTTTTATTTCGTTATAATTAATTTTTTTCGCCTGCGAAATATTGAAATTTTCGGTGTTTTAGCGGCCTTGTATTAATTTATTTTACTACATAGACTGCCTCAGTACCTCACTCCCTCATTTGTCATTTTGGCGTCAATCGCCGTCGTGAGTGTACAAATACAAAATATTCGAATAACCAAATTTCATACGTACTTGATTATTATAATAATCAGAGATTTTCATCACAATATTTTAAAAACACAGAATAAATAATAGTAGTACGTACTAAAAGTAAGTAGGATGTATATAATTAAGTATATTTATGCTTAAATACGTCTTGGACTTTACGGAGTGACCTGAACGATGATATGATGAGCATATGAGCATTATGTCGTGCACTTTGGATTTTTCAAACTTTTTTAAATTGATGTTTGACATAAAATTATCGGAAAATTGGAAGTATAATAAGGTTATTAGTGAAGACTTGTGAGTATTTAAACTTTAAAAAAATCCTTATAATCATGTTATACGTATTTTTTAATGCGCTTATGGCATGCACAATTGGATTTACCAATATGTTTATTGTTTCAACTATGGCAAAATCCCTCCTACGAGGTAATCTATGGGGGAAGCATGTATTCGGTAGTGGACTTTTATAGGCTGTAATGGAATGGGTGTATGACAAACGACAATTTGGCGGCTCGGTGGCGCAGTGGCTAGGCAATAAGTTACAGCACCAAGGGCCGCGTGTTCGAATCCCGCACGGAACAAGTATTTGTATGGCCTACAAATAATTGTTCCGGGTCTGGATGTTTGTCCTTGTGAAATTTATGTAAACTGTCCCCATGATACAGGAGAAAATCCTAGTGTGGAGGTAACGTTTTCACTAAAAAAAAAACGACAAAAGAAATAACTGCTGATATTTTCAAATTAATCCCAAATTGAAGTTCGTATAAATCGATTTGTAATATCAAGATTTTGTTAACACATTTAGAAACAATTAAAATTTTAACTTCCTAATAGTTTTATAATTGCTTAGAGCTTGTTTGGACTTTATGCCGTTTGTCACATTTAGAGCTAGTAAAAACGTAGGTATTTAAAATTATTTGCTCATATATCAGATTATAGAATCAATTATCTGAGGCTTATATTTATGAAGGTAATGTGTTTGAACTACTTGAACTTTTATTATGACAGGCAAAGGAAATCTTATTAAAAAGGCACTATAATATAATAAATTAAAAAATACTTTGATGTGGTAGAGCCACGCGGCACCTACGTATATGTATTATGGTTGCAGTACGTTGGTATGAATGGTTGGCTTGACCAGGAAAGGACCGCGCTAACGTTATTAGAATATAATCTTTGACTTAAAATTGATGCCAAATATGGTCTAAGTACTAGTAAGTAATTTTTAAAATATCAATTTTAAAAATTACTTACCCACTAAACCCACGTGATGGATAGGTACGTAGATGCTGTGGCCCATAGAAGCTCACGTGATGATATGTGGGTGTTGTGGCCCATAGACATCTACATCTACCCTCGATTAAGAATCAAAATGCAGCTTATAAACGTGGTAGAGCCATTCTGCAGCTATATTAATAGTATAGTTGTAGCACGAATGGGCCGGCTCGACCGGGGAAGGACCACGCTCTTACAGAATACCAGCGTAAAATAGCAGCTTAATGCTGCTGTGTTTCGTATGGTGAGTATAGAGAACCGGAGACCCATTTTACTGAAAAAGAAGCATTCTATCTTAGTCGTTATCTACGGCTGACAACGCATCTGCAATTTAATTCGCAAAACGAACATAGATGTAGATGTCTATGGGCCACAGCAAACACTTACCATCAGGTGGACTGTGTGCTCGTTTGTAACCCTTATTTTTTTTAAAAAGCTGCGTTATCACCTTTGAGGACTAAGATGGAATGCCTCGTTTCCAGTAAAAAGGGTCTCCGGTTCTCTACACTCGCGATACGAAGCACAGCAGCATTAAGCTGCTATTTGACGCTGGTATTCTATAAGAGCATGGTTCTTTCCCGGTCAAGCCGACCCATTCGTGCTGAAACAATAGTATAGCTGCAGCGTGGCTCTCCTACGATAAAAATTTATTCACCTATTCTATAGTAGGCCTTTTCGAACAAGATTTCTTAATATTTTAATTTTAAAAAATTCAAATAGTTCAAACACACGAACGAATCAGTTTAAATACGAGCTTGTATAATTAATTAATTTAACGTGGTAGAGTGCCATGCTAAATAATTAAAAATACGACTGCAGTTTGAACAACCCCCACATTCAACATAGAGTATTTTAACCACTTACCTTTGATAATTGTAGTTAAGCACACTAAAGTTAAGACGACACAGGCTTTCATTTTGAAGCGGCACTTCATCGGTTAGTTGTAAAATGTCTTGGTTTATGTCCCTTATCGTTCTTCTAATCAGTTATCAATGAAATAGTGGAGGTAATAAAATAATTAATGAACCAGCGATATCTACCTTATCGATAAATATATTTCACGTGTGATGTTACTACTACATATTTTTCAATCAATTTTATTTCGCCTTGTTGGCACGGTGAAGGGAGTTCTTCAATCATCATCTCAACCTGTGGTACCTTAATAGTTGACTATCGAAAACACCAGGAAGATCACATGCTTCTATAGAAGGAATTACGTCTTCATCAGTCTGCAAGTGTCTTCTACTGGACATATGCCTCTGTCTTTGTAGTTCGGGTATTTTGCGGAGATTAGATGTACGGAGAAGTTTTAAACCAAAACCAGAAAAATTTTTTTTATACGTGGAAAAGGTCTATGATAGAGTGGGTTGCTTTAAATCAAATGCTAACCTCGTTTGCGCTTAGTACTGGGCTGATGCAGGTATTACAATCTCTTCATAGGGACTTTAATGCTTGTGTCAGGATCAACGGGGCCCACACCGACTGGTTTTGCATCCATAAAGATGTCAGGAACGGTTGTGTAGCTTTCCGTGACTGTTCAATTTTATTATGGACAGTTATTTGAATTCTTTAAAAGTTGAAGAGTGTGGGTTAAGAATGGGTGAGTGAGTGAGTCGTCGGTGGCCAAGTTTCAAATAATGTGGTGAAATGTGAAATATCATTAAATATGTGGTAAAATTAAACATTTTGTACAACCGACTTCAATATAAATATAATTTATTCTTGATTTTTTTTAAAACCGCACGACCGATTTCGATAAAATTTAAATGAGAACCTGAAAAATATACCCTTTAAAACAAAAAAAATCGATTGGTTCAGGCGTCTGAGTAATCGGTGAACAAACATATAAAAAAACAAAGGTTCCGGCGAATTCTAAACCTCCTCCTTTTTGAAGGCGGTTGAGAAATGGGAATGAAAGTAAACGCAAAAAAATTTATGGTTTTTGAAAAGGAAGAAAGTAACACGAAATATGTGAAAATAAGAATAGAAGGGAAGTTGGTTGAGCAAGTGGATACGTTTGTGTGGTAGACATGACAAAGATATCGAACGCAGGACACAACAAATGGGGCTCTTCACCATATGACTAATGAGAATGGGTAGTCAGAATGTGTCAATAAATACATGTTTGGCTATTTCCAAAGAAGCATGAGAGAAGAATTAATGCTGAGGCCATTAAAAAGTATGTTAGGGGTGATTCTGAATAATAAGGTGAAATATTGTGTGGTAAAACCAGTGTGTGTTAGTAGTGGTAGAGCCACGCGGCAGCCCCCCGCCCCCATCAATATGCTAGCGGAATGAAATGTAAGACTACCCCAGGAGGGTACCAGCACCCCTGGAGAATCCCTCGATGAGCATCCACGACCAAGCTACTCCACTCCTGAGTGTGGTTGGGTATAAGACCAAGGCGACCCCTGCCACGCAATCCGTAAATTTCTGCAACATCAGGGGACTTCACTCGAACCTAAACTCCGTCCACTAACATCTCGGATTACGAAGCCAGCCTTGCTCTTTCTGACCGAGATGCAGGTGACCTCTCCGGCTGATACTTCGTCTCTCTCCTAACCAGGATACAAATTGGAACACGCCTTTGTGCCTCGGGCTGTAGTTTGCGTTGCTGATGTGGTACTTTAGGGTATGGAAATTTTTATTCCTTTTTCTGTGGTGCCTATCGAAGGCAGATCTCAGCCATGGTTTAGTCGCTCCTGTGAAATAGCATCACTCTAGAAGCAGGAGTGCTACCGGGTCCAGGCTGCTGCATCAACTTCCTGGGATGTAAACACCAGCGCCCTTAGAAAGAAGTATAATTCCGCCTGAAGGACTTCTTCAAAAGCGTCATTTCCAAGGAAAGCTTGAGCACATAGGCAGAATTGGCGAGAAACTAGTTCGCCTTCCTTCAGAAACCCGTGCATTCTGGTCGTTCGCCAATGCTATCCAAGGGAACTTCTGTCAGCCATCTCTTCCATCTCTGCACAGGGAGAACGGCTCACTGGCCCATGCTTTTTTTGCGTCCAACCAGACGGAATCCCCCCAATTATGTGCTCCTAAGTTGGCACCGATTCTAATGCGTCTTTTCCGGTACTCCTACTAATTGAAGACGGCTTTTGTTCATCCGATCCCTAAAAAGGCGACCGCTCAGACCAGTCTAACTACAGGCCTATCGCCATCACTCTCATCATATCTATTCATTCTCTAAAATAATGGAATTCATTATAAACTACCAGCTCATGCGGTACCTTGAGGATCACCAGCTGATTAGTAACCGCCAATACCGTTTTCATCGGGGTCGATCAGCTGGTGATCTTCTGGTCTACCTGACTCACAGAAGGGTGGAGGCAGTAGACCCAATAGGGAGGCATTGGCCGTTAGTTTGGACATTGTGAAGGCCTTCGAGCGGGTCTGGCACAAAGCGCTTCTTTCGAAGCTCCTGAGAAACTGTGCAATTGGATCACCACGTTATACCTGGTAGAGGGCATGCCGCAGCTATATTAGTAGTATAGTTGTAGCACGAATGGGTCGGCTCGACCGGGGAAGGACCACGCTCTCACAGAATACCAGCGTAAAATGGCAGCTTGACTCTGCTGTGTTTCGTATGGTGAGTGTAGAGAACTGGAGACCCATTTTACTGGAAAAGAGGCAATCCATCTTATCCTCACGGGTAACGACGCATCTGCATTTTGATTCTTTATTGAGGATAAATGTAGATGTCTATGGGCTACAGCAACCACTTACCATTAGGTGGAGTATGTGCTCGTTTGTCACCCTATCCTATAAAAAACAAAAAAAACAGCTTTTTTGCAGATCGGAGCATCAAGGTCGTTGTGGATGGTCCATGCTCCAACTACAAGCTTATTAATGCTGTTTTTCCACAAGGCTGCGTGCTATTACCAACGCTGTTTCTTCTGTATGTCAATGGTATGTTGCAAACCAGTAAAATTCATTGCTATGCGGATGACAGCACTAGTGATGCTCTATACACCGGCCGTACCAATATTTCTCGGGAAAACTTCGCCGAGTACCGGAACAAATTTGTGTCTGAAGTCGAGTCTTTGAACAAACTTTCGGATTGGAGGCGACTAAATCTAGTCTAGTTTAATCCACAGAAGACACAAGTTTGCGCGTTTACCGCTAAAAAGAACCCCATTGTCTTATCTCCTCAGTTTCAAGGCACTCCTCTTATTGCCTCAGCCAGTATCGGAATTCTCGGCGTCGACATATCGAGTGACGTGCAGTTTCGTGATCACTTGGAAGGGATGGCCAAATTGGCCTCTAAAAAGCTTGGCGTGCTCAGCAGAGTGGGGCAGTATTTCATGCCGGCACACCGACAACTTTACAAGACGCAGGTTCAGCCCCACATGGAATACTGTTCCCATCTCTGGGCTGGGGCTCCCCAGTGCCAGCTTCTTCCACTTGACCGGATCCAGAGCAGAGCGGCTCGAATCGTCGACGACCGAGTCCTTTTCGATCGCCATGTTCCACTGGCGCTGCAAAGAGATGTTGCATCCCTTGGCATTTTATTTTGCATTTACCACGGGGATTGCTCTGAGGAATTGTTTGGATTAATCCCAGCCGCCAAATTTCACGAACGCACATCGCGGCAAAACTCCCGATACCATCCACACCATCTGGATGCTTGGCCATCTCTGGGCTGGGGCTCCCCAGTGCCAGCTTCTTCCACTTGACCGGATCCAGAGCAGAGCGGCTTGAATCGTCGACGACCGAGTCCTTTTCGATCGCCATGTTCCACTGGCGCTGCAAAGAGATGTTGCATCCCTTGGCATTTTATTTTGCATTTACCACGGGGATTGCTCTGAGGAATTGTTTGGATTAATCCCAGCCGCCAAATTTCACGAACGCACATCGCGGCAAAACTCCCGATACCATCCACACCATCTGGATGCTTGGCCATCTCTGGGCTGGGGCTCCCCAGTGCCAGCTTCTTCCACTTGACCGGATCCAGAGCAGAGCGGCTCGAATCGTCGACGACCGAGTCCTTTTCGATCGCCATGTTCCACTGGCGCTGCAAAGAGATGTTGCATCCCTTGGCATTTTATTTTGCATTTACCACGGGGATTGCTCTGAGGAATTGTTTGGATTAATCCCAGCCGCCAAATTTCACGAACGCACATCGCGGCAAAACTCCCGATACCATCCACACCATCTGGATGCTTGGCGGTCTACCACGGTATGTTTCACTAGGAGGCTTCTTTCGCGTACAACCTCTCAGTGGAATAGTTTATCACCGGCGATTTTTCCGGACCGATATGACTTAGGGACCTTCAAGAAAAGAGCTTACTGCTTTTTAAAAGGTCGGCAACGCACCTGCAATTCCCCTGGTGTTGGAGTTGTTCATGGGTGGCGGTGGTCATTTACCATCAGGTGACCTGTATGCTCGTTTGCCCCCTCTCCTATAAAAAATAAATAAATATAAATACAAGAAAAGTGTGCTTTGCTGGATGTTGCGACCAGGGTTAAGAAAAGGAATGCTTCGGAGGCTTGGAATATAAGGAATAAAAGTGGAAAAGTGACAAAGTAAATTTATCCTGCAGAAGTAAGTAGCAGAGTTGACAAGGAATGCCCTAGATGGAAGTATATTGAAGATGGATTTACTGAAGTGTATGTATGCATAGATATATCATGGATGTAAGAGAAGCTAGGGAGGTATGCTTGAGGTATAATTAGTGAGAGTTTATGTACATATATGTGCATGTTCATTAGATAGCTCTGAATTGTATATAGTCTAAAATTATAGAAAGTTTCAGATGCATCTTCTATTCTACAAAACATAACATTATAAGATCATATATTTTGTTCTGAAAAACAGAATTATATTAAGGTAAATTGTTAATTTCAAGAAATCGGAGCAGTCAGTCATAAATAATGCGTTGATCCTTGAATAGTAGAGATTTAATTTTTTATTCCATTAGATTTCTAATTTGTATGGCCGGATATTACAGAGGCAAGCTGTATGTATGCCGCTCTTTGGATTAGTTAATCTTTTCATTATGATAACTCAAGGTTTATATTTTAACTTCTGTAAATGGTTATACATTGTGAACATTTCATCTAAATCTTTTAATTGTTCAGCTTTTTTTATAGGATAGGGTGACAAACGAGCACACAGTCCACCTGATGGTAAGTGGTTGCTGTGACCCATAGAAATCTACAAACTTATTTTCACATATTATTCAGTAATGTAATATAATATAATATAAATATGTAACTTTATACATATTTACACTTCTTATACACACTTATAAACATATATACAAATGTAAATAAACTGCAGCATCGTGGATACAGTCGGAAATATGCTATGTCCCACATTAAAATAATTTATTCAGAACCTTCTATGTTTGCTACACTCTACGGCGGCTGTAGAAAGAATATTATCATTATTTAATTTAATTAAAACCAAGACAAGAATTAGTTTGAATATTGAGACTGTCGATTAATTAATTTTAACCAAACGGCTAATTAACAATAAAAATGAATGTTGTTACTCTTTCCCTCCTGACAAAACTATTTTGGATAAAATTAACAAAGAAATATCTAAATAAATATTTTTATATGTTTAATCGTTTTTTATTATCACATCTTCTCACCTCAATTTACATAGGTCAAAATGTTTCACTTTGATTTCTTTCAAACAGATATTGTACAGATTTTTTACACTAGCAGCACAGATTCATACAGATTTTCTTTGATTCCTTTCTACAGATATTATACCATAGACTTGTCAATCCTCTATCTACGTATTATACAGATTTTTACATAAACAGTACAGATTTGTTAAACTGACATGTGGCAGCACTGCCTCAGTCGACGCGGGGAATTGGATGCGTGCCAGCGTATTTTAATTAATTTCTATTTCGTTTTCGTAAAAAATATTTTTGTTTAAATAAAAAATGAATGAAGAACTATTGATATCACTGGTCCAACAATATCCAGAATTGTTTAATCATGGAGATCCACATTATCACGATGAAATAAAAATATCTCTTCATCCTAGCTGTCCATGACGCGAAAACTACCTATTTTGATGAAGAATTTGCGATGAATGAAAAATTCGATTCGATTCATCAGAGATGGACGCACTAGGAATAAATGCGACTCGCTTCGATTCGACGCATTTCTGCTGTAGTCGACGCCAGGCTTAAAGTATCACGCAGTCGACTAAGCAGAATCAGTCAGTCTGTAATTCTACTTTTATTATGCCCGCTGGGTTAAAACATTACTTCTACACTGAGATTCTGCCCAAATAAGACAAGTGATGTGGTTCTATTCGTGTAGTAGTTCTTCTAGTGTAAGCAAGGAAGATCGTGTTGTTGAGAGGCTGCCCTGCGTTACATCGAGAGGAGTAGTGTAGCTGTTACTTTGCATACCTTGGTGTTATCATGTAATTGTGTCCTTCGCGCTACACCAATGGGTGATTGTGTCTGGTACATATTATGGTTGATCGAACTGTATTTGCTCTATACTGAATGTGTAGTGCTGTACGCTGTCTTATTCCTGATTCCTGATATCAATTGCGTAAGCAAGAGAGCAAGTTGAACATCCGCTCTCACACTTTTATTATTTGTAACAATTAACCTTCAGAGTAAATTCTAATACGAATAACATTATTTTATTTAAATCATTTTGAGAATAATTTCTAACATCAGAAGTGGAATAGTTTCTAAAAGTATTATTAAAAAAAACTTTCCAGAGAATCGCTCTACAGTTTCGTTCAACCTTCACTCAAGTGTAATCATTATTATAACGTGAAAGACATGCATTTTTGAATTTTGATTATTAGTAATTTTTATTGACGGTATTTTTTTTACTTTTACCACAGGTTCGAAAAACCAGCAAAAATCAGCAATAATCCCAGTGGGATTTTTTTTTAAAGTAAAATTATACAATAAAACACAGGTTCTAGAAATTACTTACAAACCTTATTTAGGAAATACCTTGGAAGCGATCACCTCATTTCTAGGGATTCTTATCAATCGTGTATTAATGTATATTATAATAACCTTAGAGTATTTATAAGCAAGTTAATAATAACCCTTTAAATAAGGTTTTGGTTTAATAAAATATTTAAACTTGGTAATAGAAACATCTTGTATATTTTCTGGTACTTTGTTATAAAAGCGTACCTATAAGGAGGATGCCTCTTATACCACCCCTGCCCCTAATTGCAGCCTTTTCGCTTTTTAATTTCATAAATAAGGTTTCTAGTGGTCTTAACTGCAAATATTATGAACTAAGAAATTCTTTCTTTCTCTATAATTTGTAAAATATATTTCAATTATTACCACACTGATAAAAGTCTATTAGTGTTAAAATATTAAAACACGCAGGCAAAGGACATCGCTCAAATTCCTAATTTTTTACAGTTAAGGCCCTGATAAAATTAGGTCCTTTACAAGTTAAGGCCCTGATAAAATTAGGCTTATGATTTGAATGAATATGACTGTAGGAATAGTAATGCATTAATTAAAAAAATTACACGCTTTTTTATGGGAGTTAATGGGGCTTTAATTAGATAGACGATGTGTACAGAGTGCATAATGTCAGCCGTCAATTTGTTCTTTGGATTGAGGTACCAAATAAGAAGTATCTACCTAATTTCAGCCACGTAATACAAATCAGGATTATCATAATTTTAAATAAACATTATTTAGGACAACTTATTTTGAGACGAAGTTAAGATTCATTTTCCTATATTATAAAATTGATGTTTTGTATTGAAAGTTTAGCAAAAGTTGGATTTGACATTTTTATCAGACGTTTGTTCTATATTAAGAATTAATATACAACAAATTTTTGAGACAGACAAAATAAGCAAATAATTATAACTTAGTGAATAAAATGAAAACCTAGTTCCCCTGGTGTTGCAGTTGTTCATGTTCGACACTTACCATCAAGTGAGCCGCATGTTCGTTTGCTCTGACTACTATAAAAAAATAAATTAAAAAAAACTTTGATAAAGTCGATATTCATCCATAACATCCATTGTCAATCGATTCTTACTTCTTTGCGATAAATATTACATCAATCACTTTGTAAAGTAGGGAAATACATCAGCCAAATTACAAGTCAAACTCGTTTGTTCAAATGTCCCCCTGAGCTTCATATGCATCGCCCCATTTGAAGTGGGACATTGTTCCTATTTATACTTAATAAATATTATACTCTTTGAATATTGTACTGGCTCAATACAAGAAAGAGGCTACACCAATCTTGCTATCGCAAAAATTTGAATTGCCGTATGTCACAGTCTGGTTTGCCGTATTTTAAAGAAAAACTTACTAAATTACCGTATTTTTAATTATTTGTTTTTAAAATGTCTATTCCTCATTTGTTTAATTTTTATCTAGTGAGTATTTATACTTGCTTCTCATTGTTTTTACAAGCTACTTACTCTATATTTAGAGTAAATAGTTTGTAGTAGAATATTTTTTATTTCCAAATTTTTGGTTTTTCATTAATTTGTTGTGGCTTTTAGTTGACTGGTAAGTGTTGAATTTAATGACAAGTTTCCTTCTTTTTAAATAATCTTATGGAAATCACTCACATGACGTATACAAACTTGCACACGTTTTAATATTATATCACTATCAATATGCACTAACAATGTTTATTTCAAAATATTCGCGAAATGTTTGCTCAAGTAATTCAACAAATGCGATACATTGTTGAGGTGTATGTATGTGTGTATGAGATATCTATCTACGAGATTTAAAATAATAAATTAAAATCAATTACCAATGACTTTGGACTGCGCTAGCACTTCTTATTAGTTTGTACATTGGACAAAGAATACCTATCGTCGATCGTAATAAGAGTCGTGGAAGCAGTTTACAAACATAAATTGCACAAGGACAAACATTCAGACCCGGAACAATTATTTGTAGGCCTTACAAATACTTGTTCCGTGCGTGATTCGAACCCGCGGCCCACAGCGCAACTACTGATTGCTAAGCCACTGCGCCACGGAGCCGTCGCCGGGTTATAGGTAAAGTGACCATACGTCCCGTTTTGGGACTGTCCCTTTTCTCGGTCACCTGTCCCATTGTCCCCAAATAAAGCTCCGGGACACAAAATTGTCCCGTAACTCGTTGGATGGAAGTATTCAAAGCCAACAATCTTCAACATAATTTTTTTAATCGAATATATTTTATGTCTACCTGGTACAAATGCTCCAGTAGAAAGAATATTTTTCTATTGCATGACGAGCGCAAAGCGCGTGGGTATGTTCTACTAACGCCTAAAAATCAAAATTCCACCGTTTTGTCGCATGAAATCGTATCCAGCAATCATATTATACATATAAATGATATAAAAAGCACATTGTTAGAAAGATAAATGTTTGTTGAACTTATTAATATTTTTTTTAAATCGATTAATTGCTATTTTTATATAAAAAAAGGGGGTTTAGTGGCTTATGGTGTGGATTTATCATGTCCCCAAGGCTTGTAAACACTATAACTTTTGTAAATATCAATTGTTTAACTCAATCTATTTATTAATCTCTTCATCTATCATGTGGGAAGCCACTGAATGTAAATGGCAGTGTATTGCATACCTTAAGCGAAAGCGCAAGGTAATGTTCTACTATCGCCTAAAAATTAAAATTCCGACATTTTATCGAATAAAATCGTATCTAGCAATCATATTATACATATAAATGATATAAAAAGCACATTGTTAGAAAGATAAATGATTGTTGAACTTATTAATATTTTTTTTAAATCGATTAATTGCTATTTTTAAATAAAAAAAGGGTTTTAGTGGCTTATGGTGTAGATTTATCAAGTCCCTGTGGCTTGTAAACACTATAACTTTTGAAAATATCAATTGTTTAACTCAATCTATTTTTTAATCTCTTCATCTATCATGTGGGAAGCCACTGAATGTAAATGGCAGTGTAATTTTGTTTTGTTTAGCTATAATTAATTTTTTTCGGCTCCATAATGGCGAAATTTTCGTTGATTTGGTTACCTCGTATATCAAGATGGCGGCTGCAATAGGTACCAATTTTTTCATCTCAGGTGTCATTTTCATGGTTTTCGAGGGTGTTGAAGCCGATACTGCTGTCGAAATGTAAATCCAAGATGGCGGCTGAATTAGGTACCAATTTATTCATCATGGGTGTCATTTTCATGGTTTTCGAGGGTGTTGAAGCAGATAGTGCTGTCAAAATGTAAATCCAAGATGGCGGCTGCAAAATATATCAATTTTTTCATCTTGGGTGTCATTTTCATAATTTTCGAGGGTGTTGAAACCGATAGTGCTGTCGAAATGTAAATCCAAGATGGCGGCTGCAATAGGTACCAATTTTTTCATCTCGGGTGTCATTTTCATGGTTTTCGAGGGTGTTGAAGCCGATAGTGCTGTCGAAATGTAAATCCAAGATGGCGGCTGCAATAGATATCAAGTTTTTCATCTTGGGTGTCATTTTCATGGTTTTCGGGGGTGCTGATGCCGATAGTGCTGTCGAAATGTAAATCCAAGGTGGCGGCTGCAATAGATATCAAGTTTTTCATCTTGGGTGTCATTTTCATGGTTTTCGAGGGTGTTGAATCCGATAGTGCTGTCGAAATGTAAATCCAAGATGGCGGCTGAAGTTGGTACCAATTTTTTCATCTCGGGTGTCATTTTCATGGTTTTCAAGAGTGTTGAAGCCGATAGTGCTGTCGAAATGTAAATCCAAGATGGCGGCTGCAATAGGTATCAATTTTTTCATCATGGGTGTCATTTTCATGGTTTTCGAGGGTGTTGAAGCCGATAGTGCTGTCGAAATGTATTTAAACTACTTTAATAATTCCGTATAATCATGTTATACGTAATTTTTTTAATGCGCTTAAGGTATGCCCAATTGGATTTACCAATATATTTTGTTTTGTTTAGCTATAATTAATTTTTTTCGGCTCGAAAATGGCGAAATTTTCGTTGATTTGGTAGCCTCGTATAGAATTATTTCTGTAAATGGGGAGCTGCAGCCACAGAGTAGTTTACTCACTAACTCAGTTGGCCATCGCCATAGATTACTGTATATATCAGTTCGCCGCATTAGCTTGCTACATTTATATTTATCTATGGTTCGCCGTCAGTCGCCGTCGTGAGTGGACATTATTTCGGTTGTTTGCAGCGGCTCAAAAAGATCGCTGTACACAAATTCACACAGTATTCGAATAACCAAATTTCTTAAATACTTGATTATAATAATAATAACAGATTTTTTTATTACAATATTTTAAAAGCACAGAATAAATAATAGTAGTACGTACTAAAAGTAAGTAGTATCAATTTTTTTGTCATGGGTGAAATTTTCATGGTTTTCGAGGGTGTTGAAACCGATAGGGTTGTCGAAATGTAAATCCAAGATGGCGGCCGCAATATGTATCAATTTTTTCAATATGGGTGTCATTTTCATGGTTTTCGAGGGTGCTGAAGCCAATAGTGTTGTCGAAATGTAAATCCAAGGTGGCGGCTGCAATAGGTATAATTTTTTTCATCATGGATATCTTTTTCATGGTTTTCGAGAATGTTGAAGCCGACAGTGCTGTCGAAATGTAAATCCAAGATGGCGGCTGAAGTAGGTACCAATTTTTTTATCATGGGTGTCATTTTCATGGTTTTCGAGGGTGTCGAAGACGATAGTGCTGTCGAAATGTAAATCCAAGATGGCGGCTGCAATAGATATCAATTTTTTCATCTTGGGTGTAATTTTCATGGTTTTCGAGGGTGTTGAAGCCGATAGTGCTGTCGAAATGTAAATCTAAGGTGGCGGCTGCAGGGGTATCAATTTTTTCATCATGGGTGTCATTTTCATGGGTTTCGAGGGTGTTGAAGCTGATAGTGCTGTCGAAATATAAATCCAAGATGGCGGCTGAAGTAGGTACCAATTTCTCATCATGGGTGTCATTTTCATGGTTTGCAAGGGTGTTGAAGCCTATAGTGCTGTTGAAATGTAAATCCAAGATGGCGGCTGCAATATATATCATTTTTTTCATCATGGGTGTCATTTTCATGGGCTTCGAGGGTGTTGAAGTCGATAGTTCTGTCGAAATGTAAATCCAAGATGGCGGCTTAAGTAGGTACTAAATTTTTTCATCATGGATATCATTTTCATGGTTTTCGAGGGTGCTGAAGCCGATAGTGCTGTCGAAATGTAATTCCAAGGTGGCGGCTGCAATAGGTATAAAGTTTTTCATCATGGGTGTCATTTTCATGGTTTTCGAGGGTGCTGAAGCCGATAGTGCTGTCGAAATGTAAATCCAAGGTGGCGGCTGCAATATGTATAAAGTTTTTCATCATGGGTGTCATTTTCATGGTTTTCGAGGGTGTTGAAGCCGATAGAATAGAATAGAATAGAATAGAATAGAATAGAATAGAATAGAATAGGTTAATTTTTATTCAATATACATTACATGTGTAATTGTTATTGAAAGTCATTTTTTACTTTACCACTGGTTCGAAAAAAAACCCTCTGTCCTGGGAAGAACCAGCAAGAAACCCAGCGGGACAATTTTTTTAAAATAAATTTTACAATATAAATGATTACGAACTATTTACAAAATTTATTTTAGAAACTGCTTGGAAGCGACCACCTCATTCCCAGGGGTTATTATCAACCATGTATTCATTTATACTATAATAACCCTTTTTATACAGTTTCAGCTTAATAAAACATTTAAACTTGGTAATAGAGAGAACCTGTACACTTTCCGGGACCTTGTTGTAATAGCGTATACATTGCCCCAAGAATGAATTACTGACTCTGTGGAGTCGAGAAACTGGCATCACTAGCTTGTGTTTGTTCCTAGTGTTTACAGAATGTATATCACTTTTTTTACTAAAACTATCTTTGTTTTTGTGAACATACATTAAATTTTCGTAAATATACTGAGAGGCCAAAGTTAATATATTAATTTCTTTAAATTTATCTCTAAGAGACTCTCTCGGTTTTAGATTGTAAATAGCTCTAATGGCCCTCTTCTGTAAAACAAAAATAGTTTCTGAATCAGCCGCATTTCCCCATAGCAAAATCCCATAAGACATTATGCTATGGAAATAACTAAAATAAACTAATCTAGCTGTCTCGACACTAGTGAGACCTCTAATCTTTTTTACAGCATAGGCTGCAGAACTTAGTCTGCTTGCTAATTTGGATATATGGGGGCCCCACTGAAGCTTTGCGTCAAGAGTTATGCCAAGAAAAACAGTAGATACAACAGGGCTCAATTCCTCCCCATTTAAAAACACATTGGTATTCAGATTTTTAACATTCGTTGTTGTAAATTTAACACAATTAGTTTTATTTCCGTTCAAATGCAGATTATTAACGTTAAACCAATGCACTAATTTTGATATAGCATTATTCACTTCGTCACATTTAAATGATTGACGTTTAAGTTTAAAAATCAAGGAAGTATCATCAGCAAATAATACTATATCATGACTATCCCCTACAAGGTGAGGTAAGTCATTAATATACACCAGAAACAGGAATGGGCCGAGAATCGAGCCCTGAGGAACACCCATTAGTACAGGTGACCCGGAAGAACTTTTACCATTGATAATAACCTTCTGCTTTCTATTGCTTAAATATGAAATAATAAGTTTAAGCGCTGTGTTCTTGATACCATAGTACTGTAGCTTCCTGATTAATGTCTCATGGTGAACACAGTCGAAGGCCTTGGAAAGGTCACAAAATATACCCAAAGCATCCTCTGAATTCTCCCATGCACAAAAAATATGTTTAATAAGCTCAACTCCAGCGTCAGTTGTCGAGCGACCCCTTGTAAAACCGAATTGATTTTTATGTAGCAATTTATTAATATTAAAAAAACTTAACATCTGATCTAAAATAATTTTTTCAAAAATTTTACTTAATGTTGGTAGTACAGAAATTGGTCTAAAATTGGCGGGGTCTATTGTACTACCAGATTTAAATATAGGTATGACTTTACTATGTTTCATTAAATCAGGAAACACACCAGATTCGACGCTTATATTAAATATAGTGGCTAGATAAGGTGCTAATATATCTATTATAGATAAAATAACTTTAACGGAAATCCCCCATAAATCTGCCGTTTTCTTAACATCAATAGCTTTAAAATATTTAACGATATCTTTTGGCAGTACTCTATGGAATTTAAAAGTATTAGAACAAGCCTTTACATTTTGTTTGCGCAATGATTCGGCGACAGTAGGAGAAGAATTTAATGATTTTGTTGTCAAAAAAGGAACATCAGTAAAATGTTTCTCAAAAGCCATAGCAACTTCTTGATCAGATCGCGTTAAATTATTGTTAATATTCAATTGAAAATCCGAGTTGCGCGGTTTGACCTTGCCCGTTTCACTATTTATTATTCTCCAGGTCATTTTAATTTTGTCGGATGCAGTTTTAATTTTGTTGCTTAAATGTAAAGCCTTAGCAGTGGAGCACACTTTTTTAAATATTTTAGAATATGTTTTTACATAATCTCTAAATATAACACTACTATTATATGATCTTTCATCATAAAGCTCGTATAACCTTCGCCTACTTTTATAAATCCCTACTGTCGCCCATTCATTAAATGATTTGCGACTGTTAAAAGAGAAAGTTTTAGAAGTAAATATTCTACTAAATTCACAACTTATAATTTTAAATAATGTAGCATACATATAATTAGCACTATTTTTAAACGAAAGTGATGGAAGTCTTTTTATTACATTACTTCTAAACCTCTCCAAGCGATGTTCATTTATTGGAACAAACACAACTTTCTTATTTTTCTGTGTTTTGTGTATGTAAGGTAGTGATACCAACTGTCCACAGTGATCTGAACTTAAATTTTGAATAATTGATTTATGCAAGGGCTTAACATCTGTAAAAATGTTATCTATACAGGTCGCACTCGGCCCAGCAATACGTGTTGGTTCTAAGAATAAATTTACAAGTGCAACTTGTATTGATAATATTTTTACAGGTGTTGTACCAATCAACAAATCAATAATTCAAAAACTTAGTTCAGATCACTGTGGACAACTGGTTTCATTACCTTATATGCACAAAAAACAGGAAATTGAGAAAATTGTGTTTGTTCCTATTAATGCAAAACGCCTGGAGAGATTTAGAAGTAATATGGTAAAAAACCTTCCATCGCTTTCTTATAAGAACAATGCAGACTTTTTATATGGAGAATTATTTACCCTTATAAGCAATGAATTTAAAAAAACATTTACTTCTAAAACATTCTCCGGAAACAGTCGCAAGGTATTTAATGAGTGGGCGACAGTGGGAATTCATAAAAGCAGACGAAGGTTATATGACCTTTACCATGAAAGATCATATAATCCTTCTGATGCTTTTAAAGAATATGTCAAAAATTATTCTAAAATGTTTAAAAAAGTTTGCTCCACAGCCAAATCGTTACATATTAGCAACAAAATTAAGACGGCTAAGAATAAAATTAAAATGACGTGGAGTATAATTAACAGCGAAACCGGTAATGAAAAACCTAGTAACTCAAACTATCAATTAAAAATTAACAATGAATTGACTAAATCAAATCAAGAAGTCGCAGCGGTGTTTGAGAAATATTTCACTGATATTCCTATTTTGACAACAGAGTCTTTGAATTCTTCTCCAACTGTCGCCGAGTCATTACTCAAACAGAATGTTAATATCTGTTTAAAAGAATTTAGATTTGAAAAAGTATTACCGCAAGATATTGTAAAATACTTCAAAACCATTGATGTAAAGAAAACCGCAGATTTGTGGGGGATTTCCGTGACAGTTATTGCGTCCATAATAGATTTAATTGCACCTCATCTTGCTATTATTTTTAATACTTGTATCGATTCTGGTGTGTTTCCTGATTTAATGAAGTATAGTAAAGTAATACCTTTATTTAAATCTGGTAGTACATTGGACCCCGCTAATTTTAGACCTATTTCTGTACTACCAACTCTTAGTAAAATTTTTGAAAAAATTATTTTGGATCAATTGTTAATTTTTTTTAATACAAATAAATTACTTCATAAAAACCAATTTGGATTTACAAGGGGTCGCTCGACGTCTGATGCCGGCGTTGAGCTTATGAAATATATTTTTAATGCCTGGGAGAATTCACAGGATGCCTTAGGTGTTTTCTGTGATCTTTCCAAGGCTTTCGATTGTGTTCATCATGAAACATTAATCAGGAAACTACAACATTACGGTGTAAAAAATTTGGCGCTTAGACTTATTACTTCATATTTAAGTAACAGAACTCAAAAAGTCGTGATAAATGGTAAAGGTTCCTCCGGATAGGTAGTATCAATGGGCGTTCCTCAGGGCTCGATTCTTGGCCCATTCCTGTTTTTAATCTATATTAATGACTTACCTTATCTTGTAGGGAACAATCACGGTATAGTATTATTTGCTGACGATACCTCTTTAATTTTCAAACTCAAACGGCAGTTAATTAATTATGACGATGTAAATAATGCTCTATCGAAATTAGTACATTGGTTTAACGCCAACAATATGCTCTTGAACGGCAATAAGACAAAGTGTATTAAATTTACAATACCTAATGTAAAACATTCGAATACCAATGTGCTATTAAATGGGGAGGAGTTGAGTCTTGTGGATACCACTGTTTTTCTCGGTATTACTATTGACGCGAAACTTCAATGGGGCCCCCATATATCTAAATTAGCAAGCAGACTTAGTTCTGCAGCATATGCTGTAAGAAAGATTAGAAGTCTCACAGATGTTGAGACAGCTAGATTAGTGTATTTTAGTTACTTTCATAGCGTAATGTCTTATGGAATTTTGCTATGGGGTAATGCGACTGATATTGAAGCTATATTTGTTTTGCAAAAGAGAGCCGTTCGGGCGATTTATAACCTAAATTGTAAAGAGTCCCTCAGACAAAAATTTAAAGAAATAAACATATTAACTTTGGCATCGCAATATATTTATGAAAATCTTATGTATGTACATAAAAACATAAATAGCTTTAATAAGAATAAGGATGTGCATTCTTTAAACACTAGGAACAAACATAAGCTTGTAATACCAGTTACTAGACTCCACAGAATCAGTAATTCATTTATGGGGCAATGTATACGCTTTTACAACAAAATCCCAGAACATATTCAAAGTTTATCAATAAACAAGTTTAAAAGTTTTATTAAAGAAAAACTGTACAAAAAGGGTTATTATAATATCAAGGAATACATGAATGAAAATAACCCCTGGGAATAAGGTGATCGCCACCATGCTGGTTCTATTAAAAATCATTTAAAAATTGTATAAATGAAATTATTGTTAAGTGAAATATGTTTGAAAAAAAAAGTCCCGCTGGGTTTCTTGCTGGTTCTTCCCAGGACAGAGGTATTTTCCGAACCAGTGGTAAATAAAAAATGACTTTCAATAAGAATTATGTAATAATCAATATTGAATAAAAAATTATTCTATTCTATTCTATTCTATTCTATTCTATTCAAGATTATATGATTTAAACAATGAGCTAAACTTAATACTAATGGAAGAAGTTTCAAGGAGATTGATATTAAAGTCTCCACATATTACAACAGACTTGTTCTGTTTGCTAAGTTTGAGTAAAACTTCTTCCACAATCCTTTCAAAATGGTCATAAGTAGCACATGGGGGTCTGTAAACACCTACAACAATGAGGTGCTCGAGCTCGACACAAGCCATTTCTACAGTTCGTTCAACAGAGAGGCTCACAATATCCTTACGTTCTTTATATAATAATGATTTATCTGCTAATATTAAGGAGCCACCACGTAAACTTTTTTCTCTATTGAAGGAACTGACCACCTGGTGATTTCTGAAATTAAACATGAAATTATAATCTTTTAGCCAATGTTCAGTAATACAATAATACTGATAGTGATAGTAGATAGTGCTGTCGAAATGTAAATCCAAGATGGCGGCTGAAGTAGGTACCAATTTTTTCATCATGGGTGTCATTTTCATGGTTTTCAAGGGTGTTGAAGCCGATAGTGCTGTAGAAATGTAAAGCCAAGATGGCGGCTGCAATAGGTATAAATTTTTTCATCATGGGTGTCATTTTCATGGGTTTCGAGGGTGTTGAAGCCGATAGTGCTGTCGAAATATATTTGAACTACTTTAAAAAAATCCGTTTAATCATGCTATACGTTATTTTTAATGCGAAGGCATGCTCAATTGGATTTACCAATATATTTTGAATAAATTGTGGACGTCTGAAACAAACACTTACGGTTCCAGTTCTAAAGGCGATGTTGTTAACAAAGGTAACAATAAAAAAAACTTGCCCAGAATTTTATTCTTATTTAAAATTATCACTAACTTTATTAAAGCAAATTTAATCTACTGACAAATATAATTAATAATTAAAAAAAATATTTTGCATTTAATAATTAACGTCTATACCGAATATAATTTTATAGTGAACACTAATTGTATAAAGTTATAGTTTTTAGAGTATAAATAAACCCATGTCCCGTTTTGAGTTAAAAAATAAATGGTCATAAACGAGTAATAAAGCCGGCTGACCTGCCTGCCGCAGGCGCAATCTAGGAAGCACGGCGATCGGAGCAATATCGAAGGTCGCAGGGCCGACTTAAAAAACTGCCCCTGCTTGCCTACACACATCACAATTAAGGAAGCAATTAAGGGTCATCCCCACTCCTACACCCTAGATTGCCCCTGCGGCAGGCAGGTCAGTAGCCACCTAAACCCGCAATGCCGCAGATAGGCCAACTTAGACGCCCAGGCCGAATTAGTCGCCTATAGGCCGACTTACCCGACCGGGCCTTATTAGACGACCATAGACCAAATTAAACGCCCAATTCAAACCAAACCTTAAATGCTAATGGTGCTTAATTTTTATATTTGCATATACTTCAAAGAAAATAAACGCAAAAAGCTTCATCGCGCAGTAAAAAACACAACAAATATATGTATAACTAATACGAAAAATTATACCCAAAACAAACAAATAATACTACCTATAAATAACCTAATAAGTAATATACCTAACTACTAATAAGTAATGATAAGATGACGTGAACGTGTGCGCTAGCCGACGCCGTGACTAACGGCACAGGTTTCACGTTCAAGAGCTCAGCGCTCACTGACTCCAGCAAGCCCGTGGGCAGTGAATAAGCCCAGATTTTAAAATAATTTCTTAATAAAATCAAATTTTGGTCTTTTGAAAAAAAAATTATAATAGAAATGTTCATTAATAAATTGCCTATCCATTGGTGTAAATTGCAAAATAAAATAATACTTACTTTACGAGGAGATGCATGTTATCAATAATTATTTCACATTTATGTGGTTTCGGTGTAAGAAGATTATTTTAATATTTATTCCTTTAAAAAAAATGGATATAGCTCTTATGGAATCAAGATTATGTAGAAATATAATGTGTTTTTTATTTGTTGATGTATCTTTTAAATAAAAAGTAGATAGCTCCTAAAAACCGTACAAATAACGACTAGCGCGACATTTTGCTCAACCTGCGCCTTAACATTTGAAGCGACGATAGCGCTGCCACAGGTTTAAAGTTTAAATCTGTGATGTGCACATTGTTAACTAATTTTGGAACTGGATGTAAGTATTTGTAAAGGCCGCACTAAAAATCTGTCTCCATCGTTCATATACCCAAACTTTTACCTACAACCCGAAGCAATGAAATAAAACAGAAAAGTATAACTGTACTTTAATATAATTATATTGTATTCTATATATCACCGCGTATTTGAAAAAATTTTTATTACAATAACAAGAATGTCAAAAATAACAGTGTGTTAATTTAATGTAAAACATGTTTCCTAAGCCGACATGGGCGTGTTTCTCTCAGGTACGCTTTGTTCAACTATCTTCTTGCTGAAGCTGCGACGGAAGCTGTCTCGGATGGATGACGCTCTCGCGTAAGTCCAGGTCCGGTTTTTCTTGGGTCCGACAAGGATTCCAGTCATGATGAGCGACATACCGATGATGAGAATCATTAACCAAGTTATAGGAAAGCGGTCTGGAAATCAAAATGTGTTTTGGGAATTATTTTAATCAAAAAAACAAAAGGGCCAATTTTTATCGCAATATTTTAATTCGCGCTTAATACGTTAAGGTCATTGAAAACAGATAGCGACCATTGTGTCAGCAACATTGAACGACAGCAGAACTTTTATACGTGGTAGAGCCATGCTGCAGCTATATTAGTAGTATAGTTGTAGCACGAATGGCTCGGCTCAACCGGGGAAGGTATATATATATATATATATATAACATCTTAATCACTTTCGAATTTCTCGGTCTTTTGACCAAAACCAACTGAAAGGGTGCAATCCTTCGCTCGGCGTCAATCCTCGAAGGACCAACTGAAAAGGTCCAACAGAGAGGGGTTAATCAGTCATTGACGTTCTACCCCAAGAAACTAAAATCACACCACGTTGGGTTCGGCAACAACGAGGTGGGCGTGACCCCCGAGAAGGAGTGTCATACAAGGACGTCTGTTGCCCTCTCTTAAAAGAAAGGTTAGACGACTAACATTATGGGTCGCTTTGTCCCGGTTCCTGCCCACACATTTTGAAGAAGTGATTAAACACACCCGACGCAGTAAACTGAGTTGGCGCAATTGCGCGGCACACTTGCAAATGAGGTTGACTTTAAGGGAAGTATTTTTTGGGTAGCTTGTATTCTACTAGGTAGTAAATTTGTAACCAACTTACAAATGATCTTTTCATTTTCATTGTCCGGCTGAGGTTCCTGGAGGCTGTCAAGCGTCTGCCGTGACAACTCTATGCCTTGACCACGGATACGGACGGCCACAGTCCAGGGATGCAGCTCTAGCACAGAGGGGCTGGGGATCCGGATTTCGCATCGGCCCTCCGACAGGCGGCTGTGGCTGCGATAACCTTCAGGAAGGTTCTCTGTCGTAAAACCTGCAAAGAAAACAACATTTCTCATGGATATGTAATATAATTTTTTAATGTAGTATAATTTAGTACGTGGTTGAGCCATGCTGCAGCTATATTAATAGTATAGTTGTAGCACGAACGGGTCGGCTCGACCGGTGAAGAATCACGCTCTCACAGAATACCAGCGTAAAATAGCAGCTTAATGCTGCTGTGTTTCGTATGGTAAGTGTAGGGAACCGGAGATCCTTTTTACTGGAAAAGAGGCATTCTATCTTAGTCCTCACGGCCGACAACGTATCTGCATTTTAATTCGCAAACGAAGATAGATGTAGATGTCTATGGGCGACAGCAACCACTTTCCATCAAGTGGACTGTGTGCTCGTTTGTCACCCTTATTCAATAAAAAAGAAATTCCCCCGAACACTGTGGTTCACTGGCAAAATACCTTTTAGCCTAAAAATGTTTTAGGTAGGTACGACCCTCTTACCGACTTCTGCCGCCAAACAAAATTTGCTTGCACTACTGTGTTGCCGACTGAAGGCTATAGAGAGATATTATAATAACAGGCTGTGAAGCAATCCATGTTAATCCTCAGAAGTTTCCTCATAAGAAAATAGCCTGTTTTACATTCCAGATCGCTTTTAGCACTTTCACTTTCGCACTTGGCTATTAATCCTGAAACGGTACGTCACTCATCATGGTCGGAATTCTCGTCGGTTCACTTTTTAGGGTTCCGTATCCAAAAAGTAACCAACGGGACCCTATTACTAAGCCTCCGCTGTTCGTCCGACCGTTCGTCCGTCTGTCTGTCAGCGGGCTGTATCTCGTGATCCCTTATAGGTACAGTTGATATTTCCACAGAATGTGTATTTATTAATAATAAAAACATAAATAAATAAATAATTAAAAGAGGCTGCCCTACTAGAAACATGTTTTACGATGGTACAGAACCCTTCATTTGCGAGTCCGACTCGCACTTGGCCGGTTATTTATATAGAACGTCCAGTGTTCAAAAATGAACATCATGTACTTGTAGTTTGAACAGTATATTAACTACCATAATAAAAATTTACTCGTTCGTTATAGACAAACGTATCTATATCAAAAATCAAACATTTCAGTTAGGCTTGGCTTTACATGTTAGTCACACTGCAGCTGTATTACAGAACAAACTCTTACTCATTACAAGCGTCAAAATCAAATAGCAGCATTGCACTGCAGTATTTCGTGTGGTAAGTGACGTGAATCGGAGACCCTTTTTAATGGTAAATAGGCAATGTGATGGCAGTCCTTGTTAATCGTCAAGTATGCCAACGCATTTGCATTTTTCTATCGAAGATTATTTAATCGAGTCATTCGCTTACCACCAAGTGGGCTGTGTGCTCGTTTGTCATTCTTATATCTAATATGACTACCTTTACCGTCACTTTACAGCCTTTCAAAGTCCACTATTAATCATACGCCTCCCCCGCAGATTGCCTCATAATTATTTGGGGATTTTCCATAGTCACGATTGACAAACAGGTTGTCAACCTTAGCTTTTTTTGAAGTACAAACTTCTTTAGCCGCGTTCAGCGATTTTTGGTACAGGATAAACTTATTGGTTCGCGTCACCGATGACCTCGACATCGATCTCGACTCAACTCTAATGTCTACTACGCGTAGTATAGCGACCTGTGTACCGGTATACTCATATATCATTGAGTTTTCTCGTCTATCGGCTGTCCTTATGACTGCCCCACGGGACTATATGGGGTAGTGGATATTCCAAAGCCACAACACGGTGAAGATTGTATTTATTCCTACCTAATCCATCGATGCGCACAAATCTGCAGTATTCGACGGCTCTGTCGTTGTGGACGCGTCCTGTTATTATCAACGCATTATGTTCCAGTTTTTGTTCCACCACCAATGTATCTGTAAAAGGAACGTTAAATTATATTAATTTTATTATTTTTTACTATTATATAATTTTATTATTATGTGCATTTTATTTCTAAGTAACAGAGCTAAAATGGTATTCTACCTATAGCTTTTTATTCTGCGTGTTTTTAGAGCATGGTCGACTTCTAATTGGTGTAATTGTTATAAAATTAAAAAGTAAAGTTACAGCCTGTATTCGTCCCACTTCTGGGCATAGGCGTTAATGTCATTTCTCAGAGGGTGATGGATAGGGTTGTCAGACCTGTGCCAAACTCTATTTCAAAAATTGACTTGTCCCCTAGTCCTTTGAAATCTTTAAGGCCGCGTTCCGACGACACACACCTGCTACGCACACGCCACGCGCGTCAGCACCCGCGTCTAACTCGCTTTGAAATTTGTTGCATATAATTTGAGTCTTATGACAAATCAATAAATCTGAAATTGTATAAAAAGCGCGTGTGTGGGGTAAGCGCGGGATCAGCGCGGGGCGGGAAGGAGGCGGTCGCGTGGCTTGTGCGAGGCGTCGGAACGCGGTCTAATACAGGACAAGGAAATATCGATTTATTGATTTGTCATAAGACTCAAATTATATGCAACAAATTTCAAAGCAAGTTAGACGCAGGTGATAACGCGCGTGGCGTGCGCGTAGCGGGTGCGTGTCGTCGGAACGCGGCCTAATACAGGACAAGGAAATATCGCGCGTATTTGACATTCCCTCTGCTACTTGCCGTAACTTCACGGTATTTAAATCCTTCACAATCACAGAAAACACAAACTGTTACGGGCTGACAAAGTTATATACGTAGAACAGTGAGTGTAATCATTGTTTGTTATTTTTTAAAGCATTGACGCAATCCAAAATAGGCAAAAAACAGCGCTGTTGATATTTATTTATTTTTAACCGTCTTCAAAAAGGAGGTTCTCAACTTGTCGGATTTTTTTTATGTATGTTCACCGATTACTCGAAGACGCCTGAACCGATTTGGATAATTCTTTTTTTCTTTCAAAGATTTCCCAGATGGTCCCATTTAAAGTTTATCGAAATCGATCGAACGGTTTTTAAAAAAATCAACAAAAATTATTTTTTATATTGAAGACTGTTCTACAAACTTTTTAATTACACCACATGTTAAGCACTCTAAAATGCTGACTGGTTGTTTGCGGTTTATCTAATAGTGGAAAGAAAAATATAATCAATTTTCCCGCTAGTCACAACATAGGCACAGACACAGAAACTCGCTATAAAAGTTCACCGTTTCTGAAAATTATTTTCGACATACTTCACAGCTATTAACAGCATAACATGTTATTACAGTGTCTAAAATCAAAATATTATTTAAATGCTTGCAAATTTAATAACAGTAAAAACTATATAACATAGACAGAACGTTGTTCATCTTTTTTATTCATAGCAGGAAAAACATGTAAGGAAGACGAAAGTGATGGTGTTTGAAAAAGATGAGGCAGTGACAGACTGCAATATCGTGATTGAAGATGAACAAATTGAACAGGTGAAAGAGTTTGTGTATCTGGGGTCAAAGTTTACAAGAGATGGAAAGTGTGAGAGTGATATCGAAAGAAGAATGAATGCAGGAAACATGGTGAATGGAGCTTTGCACTCCTTTATGAGCAGTCGGAAGGTGTCTAACAAGGCTCGATTGGCTGTGCATGAGGGTGTGTTGGTTCCGACACTCATGTACGGAAGTGAAAGTTGGGTATGGCAGAAGAAACATGAAAGCAGAATAAATGCAGTTGAGATGAGAGCATTAAGAAGTATTATAGGAGTTAAACTGAGTGACAGGATAAGAAATAGTGAGATAAGGAAACGTTGTGGTCTGAAAGAAGATGTAGTGACAAAAATTGAGAAAGGTATGCTGAGATGGTTTGGCCACGTCGAGAGAATGAATGAAGAACGATTGACGAAAAAAGTGTATAAGGCGAGTGTGAATGAAAGTGTTGGAAGGGGTAGACCTAGGCGGACATTTCTAGACCAAATTACGGACGTCTTGAAAAAAGGCCAGGTTAAGAGTACCCTAAACCGTAGAGCATGTATGAAGGGAATAATGAAAGTGGACGAAGCGAAACAAGTATGTAAGGATCGTAGCAAGTGGAAAGAAGTGGTCTCTGCCTACCCCTACGGGAAAGAGGCGTGATTATATGTATGTATGTATGTGTAGGAAAAACATTGCCCCAAAGCATGTTGATGGACTTCACATGTCCTTGAAATATACATTTTGTAGACATGCAGGTTTCCTCATGTTTTCCTTCTCGTATCTCGAGGATTTACTTGTCAAACCAGTATCTATAATTTGTTTTGTGAAAATGAGTTAAATATACACTTTGATTAAGATTTTTTTCTCAATTTTCCGGTAAATTCGACTATTTAATATTACCATTATTCATGGAGATATTTCGTAACATTACCGTGTTACAAAATCCACCAGTATCAGCATGGTAAGGTTAAAAAAGGCCACGTAAAACAGTTTTAACAATTTATTTTAAGAGCAAATTGAAGAGATTAAGATAAAGCAATTTGCTTGAAATGATTTCAAGGAGAAGGAGGAACTCTTTATGATGAACTCTTTCTTACAGAAGCGTACCCACAGAAAGCGGACCTGGTCTAGTCCCAACTCTTCGACGAAAAATTAGATTGACTTTATAATGACGACAGGATACCAACAGTTCCCCAATGTGTTAGGGAGGGAGAAAACTGGTAGAGAACCCCGAATGGTGAGAGGCACGTGAGATTTTAAGTGAGATTGAGAAGTTCTAAGGACAGCTGTACACACCATCGTTGGACGAACACATAAGTGTGAGTAACGGTTCAAGAACTTATTATATACTTAGATATCATTGGAATAGATTCCGATGATAACCAATCTAAGCAAATTATAATGACTCTTCAGCACATTAAAAACGGCAGGACTTCGGGTGGCGATAGAGTTACAGCGGAGCCTATAAAAGTGGGTGAAAAACCGGTACTTGAAGTCGGACACTATAGTAAAATATCACTTCAAAATAATTACTATAGAGACCACCGCACTTCTGGTTATCCCGACGGAGTGTTATAGAAATACGGTAGTCTGGTTCTTAAAAAAAGGGGCGACAACGCTCTATTGAAGAACTTTAAACCGATTTATCTTCACAGCCGTTTCTACGTGCTGTATTTTAAAGTCATTACAAATTATCTCGCATGCGGAATTGATAACTTCCTGCCTATCGAACAAGCCGGTTTTGGAAAATGATATAGTATTATATACCACATATACATATCCTTCGGCAAATTGTAGAGAAGATCTAAAAAGACAATCTCACACTTTGCGTAAGACAAAGTTAGGAGACTACGAGAAAACCTTGATTCCATCGAAATTTGGGCGGTGCTACAGTCCTTTCAGCGATGCTAAGTCGATTGTCGGTATATCGATGCTGAAATCTCTATACAGTAGGGCTACGATTGCAATATGAGTACTGAACCAGAGTACGAAACATATCCAACAGCAGACAGCTATAAGACAGGGTAATGTTATATCCCCAAAACTCTTCAGCGCTGCATTGGAAGACAATTTCAAGTGGATTAGAAATTATACGATTTCAACATTAATTGCAAGCCATATTTAATTTTTCATTATGGAAGAATCTCTGGAGGTACTAAGAACTATTATTATCAATGATCTCAATAGTTTTTCCCAATGCATTTGTCTTAAAATGAACACAGGCTAGACGAAGGCCATTTGTATGTGTCATACTTATGCTGTTGTTGGAAGCAATATGCTTGAAGTTGATGTCAAGTATGTTAACCTAGAAAAAATTGTCTAACTAGGGAAGTCAAACTTCGGCCGAGAGCTCAATCGACAGATTCAACTTGGTTGGGCGGCGTTCAGGAGATACGACTCATCTCGTCACGTAAATATACGAGTACTGTGTGTGTTTTTAAACTGCATGTTAATAAAACTGGTAAAACACTGACTTTGTTTAGTCTGATTACAGTTTGTGTCTAATTTCTAAGATAAAACCAGTTACATTTTTAATTTTTTTGATTATAATGTGAAATGTACTACATTTTGTAAGTCAATAATACTTGGTAATTATAAAAACATATTTCACAGATTGCGCAGTGTAAGAGAATATTCACGACAGACCTATGAACATGTGAAAAACAGAATTTTAATAAAATTTAAATTAATTTAGTTAACTCCTTGATTTTTCGCACTTTTTTAATTTTCTGCAAAAACTATTATTAAAACGACTTTTTTTTTCTTTCAAATAACTATACCTTAATAATATACCTATCATTAAACGTTGTTATGAACGTTTCACGATGTGTCTGTAATGAGATATGAATTGAGTTATGAATTTTTGGTAGCAGTATTCTCAATTTGGCAAAATTGATAGATAACTGATTTTACCAATAAAACCTCGATCCTTTGTTCAAAAGTTATCGCTGTTTCCAGAGCCTAATTAATAAAAATAATTTTTAACCTCTTCTATTACAACGTCAAGTACCTTGAATGGAGACTTCGAACGCAGCGTGCTGTTCGGCCTCTGAAGGGTTGACAAATCCAACATGGCAGCTCCAAGGACCGCTGTCAGACACTGAAAGGCTTGAGAAGCGGATGGAACAATCACCAGCGTCGAAGCCAGCACCGGCGTACTCGATGACTCCAGTCGATTCCCCTGTAATACATGTCACACAATACAAATCGCGTGCCGCCGCCGTGAACAGTTAAATAAACCAAGTCAGGCTTGGATCATGACCCAGCTTTATGGCATTCTTTGGAGGAGACCTATGTTCAGCAATGGATTTTCAAACGGCTGTAATGATGATGATAATGAAGACGATGATGATGAAGTTGGTTTGATATTTTATATATCAAATCAATTCAAATACATTTATTGTGGAACATAGATTACAAAATGTCTTATTAATGTTGATGCAAAAGATCTTAATAATGTCAAATAATGCTGTGAGGTGTGGCGAAGACTGTAGCAAATCCATAATCGATAAGAGTCCAGTATGTGTCGCAAGAAATGTGCTTTATCATCTTCGGCTGTATCACTTATCATCAAGTAGGATAGTAGTCAATCACTAAATTAGAATGGTTAAAACAGGAGACTGAGAAATGCCATAAGGATTTCATGTTAACATTAGACGTAGAATTACTGGACTGAAATAGGCTGGTCGCCAATCCGCGACCCAATACACCGCTATAGTGAAGTTAAATAATTATGATTATTAATAAAAGAGCTTATTTCAAAAACTAATGGAACCAAAAACACAGACATTCAAATTCAAATTTAAATTAACTGTATTTGTTAATACAGTTATAGTTAGGTTTTAACAAAATTTACAGTATTTATCATGTATTCCCCAGTGTCGTGTACAAATATATTTCTTTGGTTTAAGCCATAAAAATAGAATAGCTAAGTTAAACATAGAAAAAAAAAAATAATCAGTGTAGGTATTAGGATTTCACATAAAATTCAACATGTTTTACCCAATATGATACTACCCTACTCAAAATGCTATGAAAGTGAAGGAAACAATATTTAGGAAATACAAAAGGATAAGGATAATGATAGGGAAAACGGTAGTACGTTACCAATCGGCACAGAAACCAGGCAAGCAGTGATTTTAAGTTACTTGATGGTTCTATGTCAGCAGTAAACTTGTGAATGGCTGTTAGGATAATAACGGGGACTGTAACGTAGGGATGGGTAAGGTATAAAAATATATCGATATATATCGAATCGATATTTTTAAAGAGTATTGATATATATCGCTTGATAAATATCGATATATCGTCATCATTTGCATGATGTAAAGATAAGGTCCAAAATTTTATTTACTGACGGTTGGACAACGAAAAAAATTAATAATCTTATTTTAAAATATATCGAAATTGATACGAATTCGATACTTTAAAATAAATATCGTTATGTCGATATATCGCGATTTATAATATCGACGATATATATCGATATTTTTATTAAAAAATTTCGATATATCGATATTTTTTGCCCATCCCTACTGTAACGGGACCAACGGCTTTACGTAATTCCTGGGTGGGGTGAAACACCGTCAACTTTCTGACTGCGGGCTGCTACAGAAAACGTTTTGACATAGAAACCGAAAACATTCGAACCCGGGATCACAACGAGGCAGTGTAATAATATGATGACGGCTTTATAAATTCTGTGAGCATAACGTCAACTAAATGTACAGCCGGCTCAGACCTTATCCAAAGGTGAACAAAAATAATTATCCGATATTATGAATCGTTTCTATTGTGTGTCTTGTCTGGTACTCGCTTTTACTCACGCGGGAATTTCTAAAATTACGACAATTTTTATAGAAGTGATTGATACCATTTAAAATTTAAAATGATCTGTATCATGCTTATAATAAAGGGAACTTACCAGGGCTTACAGAAAAGGTTGTTCCATTACTTGCTCTGAAGTAACAGTACCTTATAGCGGACTGTACTGAACAAGACATGGTCACAGTCTCCCCGACTAAACCATTCACCATTTCATTCTCTGCTTGCAGAGTAGGTTCTGAAAAAATAACAATTTTTTTTACACAAGTAAGGGTGACAAATGAGCACCACAGTCACAGGTGGACTGTGGTGCTCGTTTCGTATCGTATGCAAATACTGTGGCCCATAGACCACTTACCATCAGGTGGGATACTGTCCCACCACTGGGTTAGAATGGTTAAATGTGTCTGGGGAACGCCAAAAAGATTGCTTGGCGTAAAGATTTCATTTCTTCCGGTAGATGACAGTATAACACCAGACGTTTTCTGATACATTTAATGCCTTTTCCAGATTACTTGTAAAAAGGGTCTCCGGTTCTCTACACTCACCATACGAAACACTGCAGCATTTGCTCCTATTTTACGCTGCTGTTTCGTGAGAGTGTTGTTCTTTCTCGGTCGAGCAGACCCATTATTAAATTTAATATTTTATCCACAAAGATGACAAATTTTAAATAGATATTTTTTCGCTATCGCCATGCTCAGTATTCCCTTTAGAGTATTGCATACCTTAAGCGCTTAAGAAAGCGCAAGGTATGTTCTACTATCGCCTAAAAATTAAGATTCCAACGTTTTATAGAATAAAATCGTATCTAGCAATCATATTATACATATAAATGATATAAAAAGCACATTGTTAGAAAGATAAATGATTGTTGAACTTATTATTATTTTTTTTAAATCGATTAATTGCTATTTTTAAATAAAAAAAGGGGTTTTAGTTGCTTATGGTGTGGATTTATCAAGTCCGGAAGGCTTGTAAACACTCTAACTTTTGAAAATATCAATTGTTTAACTCAATCTATTTTTTAATCTGTTCATCTATCATGTGGGAAGCCACTGAATGTAAATGGCAATGTAATTTTGTTTTGTTTAGCTATAATTAATTTTTTTCGGCTCCAAAATGGCGAAATTTTCGTTGATTTGGTAGCCTTGTATGTAAATTAATTCTGTAAAGGGAGCTAAAGCCACAGAGTAGTTTACTCACTCACTCAGTTCGACACACAGAGTACTTTTTATATACTGGTCAGTCGCCGTCGTGAGTGGACATTGTTTCGGATGTTTGCAGCGGCTCAAAAAGATCGCTGTACAAATATACAATATACGAATATCCACATTTCTTAAATACTTGATTATAATAATAATAAGAGATTTTTTTATTACAATATTTTAAAAGCACAGAATAAATAATAGTAGTACGTACTAAAAGTAAGTAGTATCAATTTTTTTGTCATGGGTGACATTTCATGGTTTTCGAGTGTTGAAAGTTGAAACCGATAGTGCTGTCGAAATGTAAATCCAAGATGGCGGCTGCAATAGATATCTTTTTTTTCATCATGGGTGTCATTCTCATGGTTTTCGCGGGTGTTGAAGCCGACAGTGCTGTCGAAATGTAAATCCAAGGTGGCGGCTGCAATGGGTATCAATTTTTTTATCATGGGTGCCATTTTCTTGGGTTTCGAGGGTGTTGAAGCCGATAGTGCTGTCGAAATGTAAATCCAAGATGGCGGCTGAAGCAGGTACCAATTTTTTTATCATGGGTGTCATTTTCATGGTTTTGGAGGGTGTTGAAGCCGATAGTGCTGTCGAAATGTAAATCCAAGATGGCGGCTGCAATAGATATCAATTTTTTCATCTTGGGTGTCATTTTCATGGTTTTCGAGGGTTTTGAAGCCGATAGTGCTGTCGAAATGTAAATCCAAGATGGCGGCTGAATTAGGTACCAATTTCTTCATCATGGGTGCCATTTTCATAGTTTTCGAGGGTGTTGAAGCCGATAGTGCTGTCGAAATGTAAATCCAAGATGGCGGCTGCAATAGATATCTTTTTTTTTTCATCATGGGTGTCATTCTCATGGTTTTCGCGGGTGTTGAAGCCGATAGTGCTGTCGAAATGTAAATCCAAGGTGGCGGCTGCAATGGGTATCAATTTTTTTATCATGGGTGTCATTTTCATGGGTTTCGAGGGTGTTGAAGCCGATGGTGCTGTCAAAATGTAAATCCAAGATGGCGGCTGCAATAGATATCTTTTTTTTCATCATGGGTGTCATTCTCATGGTTTTCGAGGGCGTTGAAGCCGATAATGCTGTCGAAATGTAAATCCAAGATGGCGGCTGCAATAGATATCAATATTTTCATCATGGGTGTCATTTTCATGGTTTTCGAGGGTTTTGAAGCCGATAGTGCTGTCGAAATGTAAATCCAAGATGGTGGCTACGTCGTGGCCCCCGGCCACCGTAGGCGCGGGCCTGTGGACGGCGAGCAATGGGTAGCTCGCCGTCCGTCCGTCTAACGACGACAGGCCGTGTCGACGGCGCGTTTTGTTCCACGCGCGCCTCAAAGAGCTGTCAGCAGCGTGAAGAAGCCCGCAAGGGCCGACGCCTGCCGGGGCTGCGGGCTGTTCGAAAGAGATACCGCGGCTCCGGAACGTAAGAGCACTGAAGGAACACGGATGGTTTTTAGTCAGTAAAAGTCAGACACTCCCTTCCGCTCCACCCACAGCGAAAGGCGTCATTAGATGATTTTCCATCCGCAAAAAAAAAAAGATGGCGGCTGCAATAGATATCAAATTTTTCATCTTGGGTGTCATTTTCATGGTTATCGAGGGTGTTGAAGGGGATAGTGCTGTCGAAATGTAAATCCAAGATGGCGGGTGCAATAGCTATAAATTTTTTCATCATGGGTGTCATTTTCATTGTTTTCGAGAGAGTTGAAGCCGATAGTGCTGTCGAAATGTAAATCCAAGGTGGCAGCTGCAATGGTTATCAATTTATTCATGATCAATTTGATCATTTTCATGGATTTCGAGGGTGTTGAAGCCGATAGTGCTGCCGAAATGTATTTAAACTACTTTAAAAATTCCGTATTATCATGTTATACGTATTTTTTTATGCGCTTAAGGTATGCCCAATTGGTTTTACCAATTATATTTATAAGCAAGCTGTAACTCTAAGTTTGTTCCAAAACACAGACGGTCAAAAAGAAAACAAGATAATAAATGATGTAATGATGTACGTGGTAGAGCCATGCTGCAGCTATATTAGTAGTATAGTTGTAGCACGAATGAGTAGGCTCGACCGGGGAAGGACCGCTCTCACAGACAGCGTAAAATAGCAGCTTAACGCTGCTGTGTTTCGTATGGTGAGTGTAGAGAACCGGTGAGCCATTTTACTGGAAAAGAGGTATTCCATCTTATTCCCCACGGGTGACGACGCATCTGCATTTTGATCCTTTATTGAGGATAAATGTAGATGTCTATGGGTCACAGAAACCAATTACCATCAGGTGGACTGTGTGCTCGTTTCACCCTATCTTATAAAAAAGAAAAAAAAATGTAACAAGAAAATCTTAAGATGATAAAAATGTAAATACCACATAAAACCAGTGGCAACACTGGTAGTTGTAAAATGAATTCAAGATCTTTTTTTAGATTCTTTTTATTTTCTTTTTTTACATTCTTTTTCTTTCTTTTTTACATTATTTTTCTCTGTTGTAATTATATACAACTCGATCCATTATATTTATACAATAATATTTTTACAAAGTCTAGTTTTTTATTGAAAATATTCGAGACATTTCGAAGAACTGTATCATGTCTGCCCCGTTGCATAGTAAGGACGCATAATCGCATTACATTTTGGTAAATATGAAGTGACTTAAATGGTCCAGTCAAATTAGCGATCAACCTCGAGATACGAGATAATCACGAAAAACTGTTTTTTTTTACTTTGACCTTGAATAACTTATAACGCAGAGACGTAATTTTATGAGACTTTTGAGACAACTCTTCCAACACCAAAATGAAGGTATGTACGAAAATTCAGCTTATTATCTCTCATTACGAGGTTGACCCCCTTTTTATGCTAAAGTGACTGGACTAATACAGGTTTATTTCTCAAAGAGTACCCAAATTTTATATTTAAGTTCAATATGTACGAGTGTATACACTAGAAATCTAAATTCTTATATTTGAATTGCAACTTTTTACACATGGCGACACTATCTAATAAATAACTTCTACTTCGAGGAGTTTTGGCGGGAACTTGATCGGCGGCGGCTTGCTGCTCCTGTGTTATAGTTTAAATAATAGTTTGAAGTGGATTTTGATATGTAAAAGTGGTGCGATTTTATGTATTAACTGTCTACGCATGTGAACTATTAGTGGAAACGGTGAAACAAGTGCTCTGATGGTGATGGATTCTCAAGATAAGCTGTTTGCATAGGCGCCTTTAGATACCATCGCCAACTGTCAGCTGCCTGCTGGCTCAAGTTACCGTCAAAATCTCCCAAGGGCTGCACAATGTGACGCATCAACATATCGTGAAGCAGTGAACTATGAAGGATAATAATACATAAAGACAAGGCTTGGGGAAATTATAATAAACCGAATAATAATACTCAAGACTTGGCCTAAAGGTCTAGATACCAGACCATAAACTCCAAAAAAAATAACTTCCACCTCACTGCCAACTAGCGACTTCTGACGAGCGGTAAATTATTAGCCCTCATTAAAGGGCACTTGTCTTTTTATTTCTTTTTTAAAATATAAACATTTAGTCACTCAAAACGCCTTATTTTTTTGTAACGCTACATATATGTACATCTCAATAGTAAAATGATAATAGATAACTTGTGTCGACCTAGTAAGACATGCAGGTCGATGCCGGAAACTTAATTATGATATTATCAGAGGTGAATTAAATGTCGACAACACCTTAACAGTTCGTCACTCCATGGACGCCCTACACTTCGCTTGACGGTACGAACCTGCCACTCGAGAACCTTTCTTCCCCATCGGCTGTAGGTTCTTCGAGATTTTTTTACGTGGAAGAGCCATGTTGCAGCTATATTAGTAGTATAGTTGCAGCACGAATGGGTCGGCTCGACCGGTGAAGGACCACGCTCTCACAGAACACCAGCTTAACACTGCTGTGTTTCGCATGTTGAGTGTAGAGAACCGGAGACCCTTTTTACTGGAAAAGAGGCATTCCATCTTAGTCCTCACGGTGACAACGCATCTGCATTTTCATTCTTTATTGAGGATAGATGTAGATGTCTATGGGTCACAGCAACCATTCACCATCAGGTGGACTGTGTGCTCGTTTGTCAACATTTGTTATAAAAAAAAATTCTTTTTTAACCTCGAGCCCCTAGGCACGTGCCTAGTTTGCCTTAAGGATCTATAGCCTTTAACATCCTTTCAAATAATTAAATCTCACCTGATTCAACAGTAGCGGCTACTTCAGGGTCTTGCATAGTCCACGGGCAAAGTACAGTTAAAAAGCCATAGTAGGTTTCGGCATCAGTCGCCATTGCACAGCGCCATAAGCCAAGGTCTCTGATCACTGGGTTCGTGATTTGAATACCACACTCGTGATTTTGAACACCGGACTGTAGGCTGAAAAAATATAATATGGTTTCATTGTCACAATAATATCATTATTTGCTCACAAGTCCACTGCTCAACATGGACTTCTTACAAAGACTGTTACAAAGCACAGTTTCGAGTAGCTTGCATCTGTATCGTCCTAATTTGATATGGTCGTCATTCTATTGGGTGCCGTAGGCTTACCCCTAGTGAATCAGGCGATTGATGTTCCATAAAGGTTGAAACGCGTACTTACAATATTAGGTAAGCAATTAATGATATGATTTTTAAAAACAAATTTTCTTATATATTTCGTACAAAGCTATTAATAATACATTGAGATGTTTTCAATCCATTGTTTATTTTTATTTTTATAGGCCTCCAAATTTTAGGTGCTATTAGGGACCCTTGCTTGCTTTTAATAGGTCCTCCCATAACCCTTTTAGAAATAAAAGGAGGCCTATGCACAATTTGAATCTTTGTGTGCTATTTACTTTGCTATTTACTACATTTTTTTTAATATTTCCACACTAGAATTTTATATGCGTAAAATATCTAACTCTTTCTGTTTTCTTGTAATTTACTTGTATGTTATGTAAACACATGTTTAGTTGCAGCGCTAAAGGTCCGGGTTCAAATCCCGGACGGAACAAGTATTAGTATGGCCTACAAGTAATTGTTCCGGGTCTGGATGTTTATCCTTGTGCAATTTATGTATGCAAACTGCTCCTATGACACAGCCGATAAACCTAATATTGGTATCATTTAAAAGAAAATTGAATGTAGATTTTGGGACTAAATACTTGTCCTTGTCCCACTTGGAATTAAAGTGAAATTAGAGTTGGATCATTTTTATACAACACGATCCAGTAATATACTATCCATATACTACTATATTACTTATTTTCCATATACAATATTTTATATATTATATATTAATATGAGAAAATGAATGAGGAAAGAGTAAGAAAACAAATTTACACTGCAGAAGTGAGTGGCAGGGTCAGAAAGGGTAGGTCTAAACGGAAGTTTATTGACCAAATTAGCAATGTATTGAAGATGGGCTAAATGAATACCCTTAACGACGATTATGTGTTCATCTTCGTGCGTAGATAAATTAATGTGAAAAGCGAGAGGTTGGTCAGGATCATGCCGAATTACGAAACAGACGTAAAAGTTTATGCATGTAACTATGTATTATCTTATTCTTTATGTATAAAAAGTACGCGTCACGTTGTTTGTCCGCGATGGACTCCTAAACTACTGAACTGATTTCAATGAAATTTTTGGTCAATGTGCAGTTTGGTCCAACTTAAAAGATAGGATAGCTTACATCTCAATTTATAGTCGCAATACAATATTATTTTATTGAAAATTATTTGTCTATTATTTGACAGTCACAATTATCTGTTAGCTCCAAACGATTCTGTCAGATGACGATATCTGTTGAGTGGATTGAGTAAATATTTAATAGATGGCGCTATGTTAAAAATGCAAACGTTTCATATAAGCTACAGTTTAGTAGTATAACCACCACGTTTTGCTGCAAGTATTCAACAAATAGAACCGATTTCAAAAAAAATTTGCAGACTGTGTGCAGTTTGGTCCAACTTGAGAGATAGGATAGTTTTTATCCCGATAAGTGACCCTCAATTTTTTTATTGCTAATTTCAGGAGTTTTTAGGGTTCCGTACCTCAAAAGGAAAAAACGGAACCCTTATAGGATCACTTTGTTGTCCGTCTGTCTGTCTGTCTGTATGTCTGTCTGTCAAGACCCTTTTTCTCAGGAACGCGTGGAGGTATCAAGCTGAAATTCATATCAAATATTCAAGTCTACTGTCCCTTGAAGCTGTGAAAACATCAAACTTCTAAGCCAACGCAATCAAAAGATACAGCCGTTTATGCCGCAAATATTATGCCGCAAGGGAATCAAAACCTACAGGGTACTTCCCGTGAACTCAGAATCTTAAAATTTAGTACGAAGCAACGTATTATAGCACAGATAAAGGAAAAATTGCGAAAAGCATACATTTTTAGTTACATCATATAATAAAAACATTTTTAATAATTTTAACCTACGGATTTGTTCGGAACCCTCAGTGGGCGAGTCCGACTCGCACTTGGCCGGTTTTTTTGGGAAAGCAAATGGTCGTTCGGAAAGGGCAGAACAACGTCTGCCTGGTCAGCTAGTCTCTATATATAAAAAGTACGTGTCACGTTGTTTGTCCGCGATGGACTCATAAACTACTGAACTGATTTCAATGAAATTTTTGGTCAATGTGCAGTTTGGTCCAACTTAAAAGATAGGATAGCTTACATCTCAATCAAAAGTCGCAATACAATATTATTTTATTGAAAATTATTTCTCTATTATTTGACAGTCACAATTATCTGTTAAGCCTCGCGTACACCTAATCCGTTATCGGCCGAAGTTTGCTCGGGCGACGACGGCCGAACTCGGACGGTCGAATCAAACACTTGTAAAACAAAGAGAGCGCGTACACAAACACGACCGTTATCGTCCGATGACGCCCGAAATCGGCCGATCAACCGTCGAGTCCGAACTTGTTGGGATTTCTCGCCCGACTGCCGGCGTCTACAGTGCAAGTTGAATGTATTTACACCTAGTTTAATTTAATAATTCTGTATTTATTCTGTTGTTTCGTGTTTTTATCTACCTAAACGACTATGGATATAGAAAAATTAATTAGTGTATTTATAATAGACCAACCCTGTGGGATAAACATTCAAGAAACTACAATAATCGGAATGTCCAATGTCGGCAGTACACTGTTGCAGTGTAAGCACATACACGTCCGAGTTACTCGTCCGGGTAATTCTGTCCGTCATCGGCCGACAAAATCGGTTTTGGTGTACACGTACCGTTAGCTTCAAACGATTCTGTCAGATGACGATATAAGCTACAATTTAGTAGTATAACCACCACGTGTTGCTTTAAGTATTCTACAGATAGAACCGATTTCAAAAAAAATTTGCAGACTGTGTGCAGTTTGGTCCAACTTGAGAGATAGAATAGTTTTTATTCCGATAAGTGACCCTCAATTTTTTTATTGCTAATTTCAGGAGTTTTTTGGGAAAGCAAATGGTCGTTCGGAAAGGGCAGAACAACGTCTGCCTGGTCAGCTAGTACATTATATGATACACAATTAATATTGAAATTTTACATTTAATAAAAAAAACATGCGTGAGTGTCGTAGAACACTCGGCTGGAACGAAGTTCCTTTCGTTGTATTTTTTTTAAATACTAGTAATGCTATTAAACATTACTAATATTCTCTTAAATCCTTCTGGTGATCTTAAAATGCTTGTGTTAGAAGTGGTTCACGACAGTAGTCGAATGGCGGATTCGCACCCACGACCTTTCGAGTTCGCGGTCCGGGCCCTGCCATTAGGCTACTGACGCTTCTAATATATTATTATTGATAAACGTATTATATTATTGATTAACAAATACAAATAAATGAATTACTAGCGTCTATTAAAATTAAGCGTCATTTAAAATAAAATAATATCATCATTGACTTGAAACTGTAGCTTTCTTTACTCATGGCAAGATAAGAAAAAGTGCGAGGGAGGTGCATATTACTCCATCTCGCTTCCTTATAAACGCCATGTCCATCTACACTGAAAGTGATTAAAAAATCTAACACTTTTTCTCGCCTATCCCCCATCCGCCAAATTCGTACCGACCGATAAAGAACGTCGTTCCAAAAATATGTCTATTTACAAATTTGGCAATATTATCATTTAATTAATACTTTTTATTTTTACCTTGCACCATTTCCATGGAAAGTGTAGCGATCCTCTCCAACACCGGGGTTGGCGAGGAGGATACGACCGGACGGGTCGCGGAACTTGCACGAGCGAACTGCATGAGGACTCGACACTGAGCAGGTCAGAGTGACTAAGGGTTTGTTTGTGACTACAGACGTGGACACCACCGGCTTAGGCGCTGAAATCATCAGACCATTATCAGCTGTTTATAACATTTTTTTAGAGAATAAGGGTGACAAACAAGCACACAGTTCTCCTGATGGTAAGTGGCTGCTGTGGCCCATAGATACTATCTTCAGTTAAGAATCAAAATGCAGATGCGTTATCATCCTTGAGGACTAAGAGGGGTTGCCTCTTTTCCAGTATAGTACGTGGGGGTAATATGGTCATCCGGGTAATATGGTCACTATCTTATAACTCAAAAACTGCAGCCTTATTTGCATAGATGGCTCTGTGATATATATTCATCAGTAATAATTCAAATAGTAAACGGCCAAAATGGCGCAGTTTTACCGAACACATTTTGACTGCTGATATTATAGTAAATATTTTAGTCGACTTTAGTATTGTGTAGTGTAGAAAGTGTTCCTAATTATTGCCAAGGCTTGTTTGCTATTTTTTTTAAATATAAGTTATAGTATACAACTTGGTATTTTTGTCTCTGTCCTCCTAGTTTTGGTTATATAATGCGGCAAAGCTTAAGGTGACCATATTACCCTCACGTGCCTTAATATGTGTCTCTGGTTCTCTGCACTCACCATACGAAATACAGCAGTATTAAGCTGCTATTTTACGCTGGTATTCTGTGAGAGCGTGATCCTTCCCCGTTCGAGCCGATCCATTTGTGCTACAACCATAAAATACACACTACAGCGTGGCTCTACCACGTATAAGCTATAGACATATAACTTTATACACTCATAAAACGAGATGGTGAAAAATATTTAATTTTCTTCTACTATTTCATCAGCCCGCAGAAGACTACTGCTGGACATGGACCTAACCCATTGTAAGGATTTGCCTTAATCTTCACGTTTGACCAGGGGCGGATCTATGTATGGGCTTTTTAGGCTGTTGCTCAGGGCCCCGAGGATGTAAAGGGCTCCCAGCTATTGCAGACAATGGCTATCAAAGCTTTAAAAATAATTATGATGATATTATGGAAATTATAATATAAAAGAATGAAAGAATGCTGTCGGGTAAAAAAGAAAAAAGAGGATAAGAAAGTTAATTTTCGAAAATAGATACATCAGTATACATCAATAAAGAAAATAGTTTTTTTGACAAAATGTAGCCATTAGCTTGATTAATTAAGTAGGCCCACAAGTGGTATAGCCCTGGGCCTCAAGGTCCGGCCCTGCGTTTGATGATTGCAGTACGATCACAACGATTCTCTTTTTGGACGCTGGCCATCGCCGGAACGGATACAATTTAACGTCTGATGGTATTACTTATATTAAAAAAAAACAGCACAAAATATTTGACATGTCTATTTAATTCTGAAAGTTTATGTGTCGCTTAAAGAATTGAATAAGGTGCCGAATTCGAGAGGTAACATTCTTATCATCACCTTTCTCGATTTCGGAACCTAAGACAATTTCCGTATGTGTCACAATGGCATTTAAGTAACAACTAGCTGTTCCACGCGATCTCGCCTGCTTGGAATCTATTACGATTGGGTTTTAATTTTTTTTTGCGCGGAACCCTAATTACTAAAATAAATTTTAATAATTAGGGTCTATTTTCTAAAATAAAAGTACCCTTAGTTACTTAGTTATCATCAGCTATTTGCCAGTGAAAGTCCCGTCCAAATTGGTCCAGCCGTTTCGGAGATTAGCCGGAATAAACAGACAGGCAGACAGACAAAAAATTTAAAAATAGTTTTTTTGTTATTAGTACCTTTTTACCTTTCATATGCATTTAGTAAAAAGGTGTTATTTTAACGTTACAAACAGACACTTAATCTTATATTGGTTTTTTTTATTTGCAGGAAAATAGATACCAATTTTAAAAATAATCCAATCTATATGCATTTAGAGCATTTGTAATAGCTAGAGATTGATTCATATTTTAATTGACTAGTAACATGCATTTTTTTAACTTAAAAAAACATATAATTTTTTATCAGAAGCTTAATAACCGATGCCCTCTCTGCGGTGATGCCCTAGGCCAGTGCCTAGTGTACTCTATTATAAATCCATTACTGAATATTATAATGTGCATTACCTGCTTCTCTAACAGAAACTTCAAAAACGTGTTCATCAGTCAGCACACGTCCCTCCAAACCAACAAACATCCTCCATGTTCCCGCGTGCTCGACAGTCACCTTGTTTAAGGTAACGTTACATCTGCCAAATCCATCGAATACTGTGTTTCCATTGGCATCAACTACTCTGCAGTACACAGTATTTTCTGGACCCATCAGTTGCTCAACAGGCCTATCCAGAGTCCATGTATAATGACTTTGAATGTCTGTTTTGTCATCACCTGCTGGTAAAAAGTAGTTTTAGTATTCATTGTCACCATAATTATATTCATACTTATTTTTTTTCTACCTTATAAGACCGGATCGTATCAGTTCACGCAATCAGCCGAATATGCCTTAATTGTCATGCTTAATAGGCGGATTGAAGATTTCATTGTCACACGACCCATACCTTTGATGCGGCAACCCGTCGCTGTCTGAGTATTTTACGTTTGAAGTAAGCGAGATGGTCTATCATCTATCTCTATCGGAGATATATAAAAAAATCCCATAGTCGCCTTTTCCGGCACCCGCGGGGCAATGGCCACCACACGGCAATACTATACCACAGCTTTTACGTCAGCATTATATGACAACTTATTATCGCTTGTTCATAAGACCTGTACAGATAAAAATGTCTAAGCAAACCATGCGTTCAATGATTCATACATTGAAACTACTAATAATCACTGTGATTACATTAATAAAAAGCATTAATGTACGTGTTTGCATGAAACGAAATGGAATAACACAGAAAGCATGTGTTGCAATGCATGAAATAAAGGCCATGTTAAGGAACACGGTGTAATTTTTTTAACAATGTTATTAATATTGTATATTCTAAATGAAATTAAGCAGTTACCGTTAACAGTCACTCGAACAAACGCTTTATAGATTGTTTTTTCTCCATATCTAATCTGCCAGAATCCAGAGTCTTTTTCACTTGCATTTTTTACGATAAAACCACAAGTATCAACATATCTCGAATCTTTTTCTATGTTTGTACGGATATTATTAAAAGGATCGATCAGTTTACAAGTATCATGAAATGGAGTGGAATCTTCTAGACGTATGTAAATATCATTTCCTTGCTTTACTGTTATCTCACTTGGCAAAGCATTCACTGTTTCTGTAATTAAGAATGTTCTTTATCAATAAAATTTTTGTTACATCCAAACTTAATTCATAATCCTTTATTGATGGTCTTGGCTCTTATCAGATATTATCCTTATCTCTTAAACGTGACCCGATACACGTAGAATTTCAAAGATATTTAAATTAATTTAAAAAATAATACCTTCTAAAATTATTGTAAAGGGCAACCTTCTTTCAACGACCTCGGTACTGTATCTGATACCTCGTGAGATTAACATCCAATCTCCAATCATTTGTTCAGATACAACATGGACTTTAACTCCGCATGCCACATTGTAATCCTTTATTACTTCTATTCCATAAATTTGTGATATTTCGACATCATATTGTTTACCGTCTGGTGTAACAATGTAACATTTCTCGCTATTTAAAAAGTCATATTCTGGAATCTTTAGTTTATGAGTTTCACCGATTTTCGTAACAAAGTATCCAGGGTCTATGTTAATAATTGTTACATCTTCAATTTGCGCCGTTGAAGTTTCTATTGTGCTTTCAGTTGTTTCATTTGGTAGCCCTGCGGTTTCAGCATCGTCTGTCGTAGAAGTTTCTTTTGAAGATTCTTCATTTATCTCGATATTTAAAGTGCTTGGAATTTCCGTTGAAGTTTCTGGTTTGCGGAAAATTAAATCACTGATATGAAGTATTTTATGTTTATGGTACAATTTGTTTCAAGTCAAGAAAATGTGATTATTACAAGAATTATCTGTATACAAGATCACCAAAGATTGTACAAATATAATAAAAGGGAATATATGCCAAAATGTTGACGTTGTATCGGTTATAAATTACATTTGGAAATTAACGTCCCTTGGATTTTATGACTTTACTAGCTGGCCCGGTAGATGTTATTCTGCCCTTACTGGTTGGTGACGCAATGAGTTTCGTTTTCATAAACACAATTTTCTATAGATTTTCCTCTTTAGGGATAATAGAACCGTCAGCAGCCATAACGACAATAAACTTAAAAAAAGGAAAAATATAACCCTTTTTTAATCTTCGGAAATCGGATAAAAAGTTATACACGGCCTATATGTTATACACGGTCATTAACTATCTACATACAAAATTTCATAGACATCTGTCTTGTAGTTTATGCGTGAATCGTGAACACACAATTTTTCTACAGATTTATTATATGTATAGATTTATATAATAATAGAAAAAGAAAATAAAATGAACATGTATATACAATAATTTTTTATTTGTTGTTATTAAAATTTGATAAGACATTTTATTTAAAAATAAAATGGATTTAACCCTTTTCTCACATTTTCCTCGTCTACTCTCTCTCTCTATCTCTCTATATACATGTAAGTTAACATAAAGTTTAACTTTGATATCAACTTTTATTAATTGTTTTGCATCGTTCTTAATATTGCATTATATTTATTGTATTATCTTAATACCTATATATTTTATACCAAACACTGTCTAGTAAAATGTTTTAATAAAGACATGATAAAGTATTATTTTTAAGCAACAGCCTGTCTGCGCTTGGTAACTGTGCTGAGGTATACGTTGAATCCCCGCATGAAATAAGCGTGCAAAATTTGGTGGACAATTTCTTTGTAAAGTTGCTTTATTTAAAAAGTTTTTGCTTATTAACAGGAAATACATTGAATTATTTACTAATATTATACCTCAATGAGGAAATATAAGATCTACAAGTATATTAAAATATAGCCGATGAAGAATATAATTCAATAACATGTCTTTCTTAATATCGAAAAATATTATACTTAAATGGTTATTATACGAAAAACGTCGAAAAGTTTTCTCGCGGCAATATTTTTTTTTGTAATTCGATTATTATAAAGTATTTTAATAATCCATTTGATTAGTAATTTAATTGTGTATTTCATGTGTGCGGATATTTTTTTCAAGAATTATTGACGAGCGTCGAAATCGTATCTAGCATATGATATATGGTCCAACCTGGTCTAGCAAATATAAAAAAGCAAATACGACAGAATATATCTACTGAAATGTATTATGCTGCGTAAAATATATTTAGAAGCGTAGGCTGTGACAAAAAAGATGTTTGGCGCGCATTTTCTGTCTAATGATCGTATTATTGGTGATTTCGTATGATCAGATGCATTAATACATTTATTGTTTTAAAAAGCGGACAACACAACTTTCTGAAGTATGCATTTTTTATTCTTGAGAGTGAAGATGTTTTACAACATTAAATATAAATCTATTACGAAACTAAATTTAGTTAGTAGTGCGAGTTTTTTATTCGTCTTAGAGCCACGCTGAAGTTATGTTTATTATGATTGCAGCCCGACTGTGTCGGCTCGACCGGGGCAGGACCACTCTCTCACAGAATACCGGTGTAAAGTGAGTGAGTGTACCGTATAGTGAGTGTAGACAACCGAAGACCCTTTTTGCTGATAACTAGGCATTCTATCTTACTCCTCAAAGCTGGCAACGAATCTGCATTTTGATTCTTAATAAAATATTGACGATGTAGATAGCCTACATAATCCATCATCATCATCATCAAGTGGACTGTATGCTCGTTTATCGCACTTACTCTATAAAAAATGTGTCGGCTTTTTTTTGTCAAGCACATTCCATTATGCACCTACTTTACGTTTACGATTTAATTTATTTCAAATATATTTTTATTTTTCAATATAATTAAAGACGAGGCAAAAATTAAATGGGCTTAAAGTCTGAATCATAGATTTTGAAATATTGACTTTAGATTCCAAACCTCCTGTGTTCACAGTAACTTCGTAAGATTCAGATTTAGTGTTGCCACTGTCTGATACAGAACGTAGTGTCCAGATCCCCTCATCATTGCTGTTGATGTTTGTTACTGTTACTTTACATTTGACGAAATCAGTGTCCTCTTCAAGTTTATATTTGTCATTGGAATTGTCTACAGGCTTAAACTCAATAACTTCCCCTCTTGGGGTGTCTAAGTAGCATCCCTCTACGTTATCATCTAAGGTCAATATCGATATTTGCCAATTTTCTCCAACATCAAGAGACACCCTCGGCTTGTCGGGTCTTGTCGCTTCAGATCTAATGATGACACCTGAGGACAACAAAATATATTGAGCATAAAATTGAATAGATTAACATTTTTTTTAGTTTAATAGATTTTTTTTTATAATCATAAATATATTTCAAATGTAACTTCCAGAAAAATATGTATTTCTATTTCGATAGTCGGCGGTACCATGTCGTTTACACCAGACGTAAAATAGAAAGACGCGCAGCAGCAGCAAGTGCAAAGCAAGTGGTACTGCGATCGTTAACCTGTCTGCGAGGCGCAAATCCACTCTGCAGCGGGAAAGCAATCACCAGCTTATGACCTCTACAGGCTGATGATGACGAAGAAGAAAAAGAAGTAAACGTTTAAGAGAAAAGTACATATTGAAAATAATTTAATAGTTTTCTCCCTCGCACAATAGTTTTCTCCCTCGTACAACTTCGTTGTGGAATCGATTACCACCAGCGATTTTTCCGAACCGATACAACTTAGAAAGAAAAGAGACAAGAAAAGAGCTTACACCTATCTAAAAGGCCGGCAACGCATCTGCAATTCCCCTGGTGTTGCACTTGTTCATGGGCGGCGGTAGTCACTTACCATCAGGTGAGCCACTTGGTCGTTTGCCCTTATTCTATAAAAAAAATAGAGCGGATAAACCTCATCGTAATCATTGAAGTAATATTAAGTACTACGTACTAAAAGGGACTCAGCAAAAATTCTGTGTGGTAGTGCGGAGCGCGTGGAAGTAATAGTAAGTAGTGTAATATGTAACGCCACGCTGCAGCTATATTAGTAGTATAGTTGTAGCACGAATGGGTCGGCTCGACCGGGGAAGGACCACGCTCTCACAGAATACCAGCGTAAAATATCAGCTTAACAGTGCTGCGTTTCGTATGGTGAGTGTAGAGAACCGGAGACCCTTTTTACTGGAAAACAGGCATTCCATCTTAGTCCTCACGGGTGACAACGCATCTGCATTTTGATTCGCAAACGAGGATAAATGTACATGTCTATGGGCCACAGCAACCACTTACCATCAGGTGGACTGTGTGATCGTTTGTCACCCAATCCCATAAAAAAAAATAAAGGAGCGGGGAGGCACAGACCATCATATTTGCATAGGCTAAGTAAGTTTGAGCCCATTGGATCTAATGTGCGTTGCAAACGACCAAGTCTCAGCGTCTCTTCTAGTACGTGGTACATATTAATTTAATGATCGTAATTAATTACCTTCCTTTTCCTTTTCTTTTTTTAAAAAAACTTTACCTCCACGCTAGGATTTTCTTTTGTATCGTGGTTTACAGTATTTTACTTACATAAATTTCACAAAGACAAACATTCAGACCGGGAACAATTATTTGTAGGCCATACAATTATTTGTTCCGTGTAGGATTCGAACCCACTGCCCCACGGAGCCGTCAAACGTTTACTTCAAAAGTTCAAAATTTTACTTACTTACTACTTCACATCGAACAAATCCTTTAGCTGTATTTTTAGCTGACTTCCAAAAAGGAAAAGGTGCTCGATTCGACTGTATGTTTATTTTATTTTATTTGATTGTATGTTACTCGATAATAGGGTGAAAACTGACAGCGATCACAGAATGTTGAGAGGCACACTGAACCTAAACGTTAAGTTGGAGAGGTCACGTCTAATGACGTCAACGCTCTGTCCCCCTCGTGCTCTAATCCAAAGCCCCGAAAACTTTCAGCTCGAGTTACAAAATCGTTTTCAGTGCCTAGAAGAAGAAGGACCGATCGAGCGAAACCAGCGCTCCAAAGTCTTTGCCAGAGATCTGTTTGCTAGAAAGAGCCAACTGTCGAAGCTGAAGACCGAATGTGGCAGCATCGTTTCCGGGACAACTGAGATTTTGAGTCTTCTATGAGCAGCTGTACACGTCATGGTTGGAGTCACACGCATGTGTGAGTAACGATCCAAGAGCAACTCTTATCCCACACTATTCCGATGATATGCCAGACGTCAGTCTGAGCGATATTAGAATGAATCTCACCTTAAAAACGGCAAGCCCCCGGGCGAGGTTGGAATTACAGTGGAGCTTCTGAAAGCGGTGGGAAACCGTTACTGAAAGTCCTTCAGAAGCTCTTTAATTCCGGCCTCAATGGTGGCACTACTCCGGAGGTGTGGAGTAAAAGTGCGGTGGTCTTGTTCTTCAAGAAAGGCGACAACGCTCTCTTGAAGAACTACAGACCGATTTCCCTACTGAGCCGAGTCTACGTGCTGTTTTCGAGAATCATTACGAGTTGTATCGCACGCAGACTTGACGACTCCTAGCCTCCCGAACAAGCTGGTTTCCTAAGAGGCTTTAGCACCATATACCACATACATACCCTTCGGCAAATTGTACATAAGACCGTAAAGTACAATCTGGCACTTTATCTTGCGTATGTGGACTAAGAGAAAGCCTTTGATTCCGTCGAAATTTGGGCGGTGCTGCAGTCCATTCAGCGATGCCAAGTTGACTGTCGGTATATCGAATTGCTGAAGTGCTTGTACAGTAGGGCTACGATGGCTATGCTAGTACAGAACCAGAGTACGAAACCTATCTCATTGCAGAGAAATGTAAGACAGGATGACGTAATATCCCCGAAAGTCTTCACCGCTGCATTGGAAGATATTTTCAAGCTGCTGGACTGGAAAGGATTATACTAGTATTAACGTCAATGGGGAGTACATCATTTATCTTCAATTTGCCGACGATATAGTCCTTATGGCAGAATCGCTGGAGGACCTAAGCATTATGCTCAATGACCTCAATAGTGCCTCGCAACGGATAGGTCTTAAGATTGATATGGACAAAACAAAAGTAATGGGAACGTCCATGTCACACCTGTACGCGGATACTTGGTGGGAGCACTAAGCTTGAAGTTGTTGATGAGTACCTAAACCTGGGACAAATAGTCCGACTAGGTAAGACAGAGAGGTCAATCGACGGATTCAACTCGGCTGGGCAGCACTCGGGAGATTACGACACATCTTCTCGTCAGGAATATCTCAAAACTTTAAAACGAGATTGTACAACCAGTGCGTGTTACCAGTGATGACCTATGGATCTGAGACGTGGTCCTTCACCGCTGGCCGTATGAGGAAGCTCAAGATCGCTCAGCGAGCTATGGAGAGGGCTATGCTCGGGGTTTCTATGCGTGATAAATTTAGAAATGAGGATAACCGCAGTAGAACCAGAGTAACTAATATAGCCTAACGGATTAGTAAGCTGAAGTGACAATGGGCCGGCCATATAGCTCGAAGAACTGACAGCCGATGGGGAAGAAAGGTTCTCGAGTAGCAGCCTCGTATTGCCAGGCGAAATGTACGGCATCCATAGAGTGACGAACTGGTAAGGCATGCAGGACGTCAATGGATGCAGGTGGCTCGGGACCGTGCCTTGTCGCTTTCCTTGGGGGGAGGGGGACTATGTTCAGCAGTGGGCTTGTGAAGGTGAAGCTCTTGATTCTATTTTTATTAAATGGGCTTTAATATTTTAAGGGTGGTTAACCTTTTAAATTTAACGAATAAATTTCACCCCTAAAAGTGGAAAAATAAGTGAAGTTTTTAATGTAGATGTTTAGATAATTCTAGTTGTTGCCTTGAGCTGCTAGTATTTAGTCCTTCATAAGGTTAAAAAAATCAAAATTTTAATAAAAAGCAAAATCCGACTTCAAAAAATTTACAGTAATCAAATAATTTACACAGCAGCTGTAACTAAGCTACACAGCAGAACTAAGTAAATGGTCCTAACATGAGTCTGAGAGATGACTACATATTTGTGCAAATTGCTGTAGAAACTAAACGTAGTGATTATATTCTCTTTGGTAGAAACTATCGGTCCGTGGGGTCCACGTGCGGTGAAGTTCCTAAACGAACTATATCAGCGAAAGTCGCTGCTGATTATAAGAGGACTGGTTCTTTTCTCGCTCAAAGGCTATAGCCATTCAGCGAGGGAACGTAGCTAGCGTTCTTGGCTCGATACCACGGGGAGTAGAAGGAACAGTCCTTCAGTCCTTCAGTGCTAAAGCCTTTTCGGAAACCGGCTTGTTCGGGAGGCTGGAAGTCGTCAAGTCTGCGCGCGAGACGATTCGTAATGACTCTCGAAAACAGCACGTAGACGCGGCTCAGAAGGGAAATTGGTCTGTAGTTCTTCAAGAGAGCGTTATCGCCTTTCTTGAAGAACAAGACCATCGTACTTTTACTCCACACCTCCGGAGTACTGCCACCATTGAGGCCGGAATTAAAGAGCTTCTGCAGGACTTTAAGTACCGGTTTCCCACCGTTTTCAGAAGCTCCACTGTAATTCCGTCCTCGCCTGGGGCCTTGCCATTTTTAAGGTGCTGGAGAGCCATTCTAATCTCGCTCAGACTGACGTCCGGGATATCATCGGAATAATGGCGGATAAGACTCGCTCTTGGATCGTTACTCACACTTGCGTGTGGCTCCAACGATGACGTGTACAGCTGCCCATAGAACCTCTCAATCTCACTAAAAATCTCAGGTGCCCCGGAAACGATGCTGCCACACTCTGTCTTCAGCTTTGACAGATGGCTCTTTCTGGCAGACAGATCTCTTGCAAAGACTTTGGAGCCTTGGTTCCGCTCGATCGCTTCTTCAATACGAGCTGTATTGAAGTTGCTCAAGTCCCGCCGCATGCATTTGGAGATCTGTCTGTTCAGTTGCCTGTATGCTGTCAAATCTGTTGAAGCATGTAGCTTCATCTCCCGTCTAAAAGCCATGAGATTAAGAGTGTGATCGGAGAGTTTTTGTGTTCTTCTGCGGCGGGTCTTGCAGAACTTATCTCCGACCGCGTGGACAGTTTCCACGAGCTTGTCATTCATATCGTCCACTTCATTGCAGTCTTCTAGGCACTGAAAACGGTTTTGTAACTCGAGCTGAAAGGTTTCGGGACTGTGGATTAGAGCACCAGGGGGATGGAGCGTTGACTTCATTAGACGAGACCTCTCCAACTTAACGTTTAGGTTCAGTGTGCCTCTAACCATTCGATGATCGCTACCGGTTTTCACCCTCACGATCACTGAGACATCACTGAACAGTTGTCGTCTGGTCGTCATAATGAAGTCAATCTTATTTTTTGTCGAACCGTCGGGGCTCGACCAGGTCCACTTCCTGTGGGGCCGCTTCTGGAAGAAAGAGTTCATCATAAAGAGTCCCTCTTGCTCCATGAAGTTGGCCAGCTGCTGGCCCCTTGGGTTCCGTTGCCTTATTCCAAATTTCCTTACTTTCAGCTCACTATTCTCTCTTGTGCCTAGTTTTGCATTGAAGTCTCCCATTAACACCGTATTTTAGGTTTTGAAGGAATGCATGGCAGCCTCGTACCGGCAGGCGAAATGTTGGGCGTCCCCCCACTAGATGGAGTGACGACTTGGTAAGATATGCAGGAAGTCGATGGATGCTAGTGGCTCAGGACCGTGCTTTGTGGCATTCCTTGGGGGAGGCCTATGTTCAGCAGTGGACTTGTGAAGGGCTGTAATGATGATGATGATGATGATGATTGCGATGCCAAAGTTAATATGTTTATTTCGTTAAATGTTTCTCTGAGGAACTCTTTACAATTTAGGTTATAAATTACCTGCAATCTCAAACTACCTGCATCCTACATACCATGTGAAATGGGCACACACACATTGGGCAGTGCCAGCGTCCCCTTTCTATTCTATAAACTCTTTCTGACATTAGTGCTTTTTACTAAGTGACTGGACTTCTTTAGGAATACATCTGGGTAGGCACCGCCTTCTTACCTATTTGGGCCGCCAAGCTGCTGCTTGAGCTGATAATAAGAGGGCCGCATTAACTGTGGCACGAAGGCACTGCTATGCCTGCACTGCTGTGCCTGCTCTGCTGTGCTTCAGTTTGAAAGGTATAGAGAACCAGTAGGAAGGTATAGAGTAACTACAGGCTGTGGGGCATTCCATTCTTTAGAGGTGACAACTCATTTGTGGTCTTCTTTGCTTGATGTTGGTTTTTGGTGTCCACGGACTGCATCAGCTACTTACCATTACGTGGACTATAAGGTCGTTTGTAACTTTGTTTATAAAAGTAAGTCCTCCGCCAAATACTAGGTTTTATGTAAGCGCTAATACACTTTGTTTTGAGATTTTATTCGAATAAGCAACACAAAGGCCAAAAACATTTAAAAACGCGTTAAATTATCAGTGAAGTTAAATAAACAGACACAATATGTGACTAACCCATGAAATGGTAATCAATATTGCCTTTGTTAAAAGGAATTCTCTACGTACCGAAGCAAATAATTGCTAGACTAACGTCTAGCAATTTTTTATTTTTATCGTTTATTTTATCTTTATGCGATTATTAAAAATCAACACTGATCATGTTTAACATTCTTCGTAGTGTTTTCCGCTATGTCAACTAACATTTGTATGAAAATTAATAACGCTTGAGAAACGACAGCACTTGTATATTATAAACTAGTTACATGGTAACAGAACAATATTGTTACTGTTACGCCATAGTAATTTAACCTTTGTGCGTCCTTGCTTGTATCCAATAGGCTTATCGCAGACAACAAAAATAAAAAATAAAAAAAATATTATTATGATATTTTTTCTCACTTGAATGCTGAAATCATTATATAAGTTAACAAATTTAAACACTAACGGCCTTATTACACAAAAAATAATTTATTTTACCAGGTTTAAACTAATATCTGCGCCAACTAAAAAACTAAAAACGTCGCGCCAACTAAAATGTATTAGAAGAGTGGTTCCTTCTGACACAGGTGCACAGGTTAAAATAATGAGTTGACTCTATGTTCTAGAATTAATTCAAACCTTGTGAAAGAAATAGAAATTTTTATTTGTTTTATTATTATTATTTAATGTAGCGAACATTGTGGCACTGCGGCCAAGGGATTTCAGGACTATTCTTAAACCATCTTGTAACCACCAAATCATAGTTTAAACTCGATGTTATAAAAAAAATGTTTTTTATAAGACGATGACAGTATTTTTACTAAAATGAGTTTATATTAGTTTCTGGCTTAAACTAGTCTATTTATTCTGTCTATTTATTTAACTCCTTTCCTATATTTTTTCAAAAATTTTCTTTTGTCACACTGTTTAAATAATTATTGTGAGATGCATCGTACAGTGCGGGATATTGGGCCACTTGGTTTATCAGTTTCTCTTCCACGGAATCGGTGAAACTCATTTTTTTGAGAAAAATTCAACGTGTCGCTGGGGCGTTGGCGGCACTACTGATACTGATCTGCGGTCGGGCGACATGTCTGCCGCTCCGGCAAACGACGTGTCGCTACTAGCTACGGAAGGTATTTCATAGAACTACATAGAAACCAGTCGTGTCGCGACGACACGTCGCCTGCTGCTGCTGCGTGCGGTCGGCTACGGAATTGTACCTTGAGCCGGCTACAACTAGGTGCATCCGAGTGCAGTTGATTAAACTTAGGTAGCCTTAGTAAGTCCAGTTGAGCCAACCCGTTCATCCTGCAGCCACAATGCAGCCACAACTTGACTCTATCAAATATTAAAAGCGACAACTATTTTCTATGATGTTAGTGCTGTAAGCCAGTTGGCTTTTACACCTTTATCGGACTCAAGGCTTTATAAAATGGAGCTATTATAAAATCGATCTTTGAAGCAATCTTATCAACGTAGTTCGTACTTCGTATTACAGACTATGTAATGAGTGTGATTAGTGTCAATCTACGAAATTAACCTATTACTAGAATAAGTGAAAATGTATTATTTTTTAACGTGGTAGAGCCATCTGCACCTATTTTATGGTTGTAGAACGAATGTGTCGTGTCGGCTTGACCGGGAGTTTGCTGTGTTTCGTATGGTGAATGTAGAGAATCAGAGACCCTTTTTACTGGAAACGAGGCATTCGATCTTAGTCCTAAAGGGAAACGCATCTGCATTTTGATTTTTAATCGAGGATAACCATAGCATCTACTTACCATCAGGTGGACTGTGTGCTCGTTTATCACTCTTGTTAAATAAAAAAAATGCTCTTTTACCCGAGCCGCACGGATATCTATTATCCGTGGGGGAGCCTATAAAAAGGGTCTTCTAGGTGACCTAATCCGTTCCTCAGAGCAACATTTTTTTAATTATATTCTGCCTGTAACTCCCAATTATAGTCGTAGGATTTTAACAAATTTTAATCGAGAACACAGATTATATGATTATATAAGTTAGAACTATCAAAATTACCGTAGTTAACAGGTCTGTCCCATTTTTGCCATAGTTGCCACGGTTGACATGCCGATTGGAACCACAATTATTTTCTATTATTATTAACTCGCTATCAGCATATTGATGCTGTCCATCTCCTATTAAATTTCTCTCTGTCGCTTCTTACGACACCCGACGGATGATATGGGATAGTGCAAAAGGCAAAAGTCGATTTAAAACATAAAAAATTCTGCACCTCCACTTTTATACATTCATACGCCCAAAAAATATATCTGGGAAGTAGAGTAAAATAGGTATGGTTATCCGATTTGTTTGACAAAATTGAGCCTTATTGATCGATAAATTAAACTGTTCGTTAAAAGCTAATGAGTTTAGACTAATAGGTTAACCATTTGTCTGATTATATTTTAATTGCTAAACGCATTAAGTATTCGAAAAGCCTTACGAACTATCGTTGTATACAATGCAAGTAAAATACAGGCACACTTAGGTAAAAAAAACTACAGTGTTATTTTTATAAAGTGAGTTTTTTAATCACGTAATAGAATAACATCTACTTATATTTTTACTTTGTTCACACTGTCAATTGGCATACCCGATAAACCGGAATACATGACAACTGTCAACAAAATCGTCGTGTTTCATCTCTTATTTGTATGTAGGTATCTATTTAATTATTAAAACAATTCGTAACGATTTTAGCGTCATTCTAGTTACCTAATAGTAATTTAATTGATTTTAACGTCACATTATGTAAGTTAAACGTCTCATTATTACTGGCAACATTGTTATTGGTCCTTATTTTGTACATGGTCCTTACAAGGTCCTTACCCATGAGGGCATCCTAAAGATATTATATTTAAAACTTTTGTTTATAATATTTGGGATATCCACGACTTTTCAATATATAGTTAATTTGTTCGAAAAATGTAAAGGTTAATGTTTCTTTCTGTACTATTAGTTATATTTCATATTAATTAGATTAAAAATAAAGGCTTAGCTTTCCATTGACTCGCGTCGAGTTGGGGGTTGATACGTATTTTTACAGAAAAGTTACACTATTATAAGCACACACACAAAGTTACAACATGCGGAAACGAGTAATTTTTGAGAAAAAAGTTATTAAAAATCAAAATCAAGGTCGTAGTAGACGGTGCATGCTCCGATTACAAGCCCATTAACGCTGGTGTTCCACAAGGCTGCGTGCTATCACCAACGCTGTTTCTTCTGCATATCATATATATTGCAAACCAGTAACATTCATTGCTATGCAGACGACAGCACTGGTGATGCTTTATACACCGGCCGTGCCAATTTTTCTCGGGAAAACGTCGCCGAGTACTGGAACAAACTTGTGTCTGAAGTCGAGACTTTATTGAACAAAGTCTCAGACTGGGGGCGACTAAATCTAGTCCAGTTCAATCCCCAGAAGACACAAGTTTGCGCGTTTACCGCTAAAAATATTCCCTTTGTCGTATCTCCTCAGTTTCAAGGCACTCCCCTAGTTGCCTCAGCCAGTATCGGAATCCTCGGTGTCGACATATCGAGTGACGTGCAGTTTCGTGGTCACTTGGAAGAGAAGGCCAAATTGGCCTCTAAAAAGCTTGGCGTGCTCAGCAGAACGGGACAGTATTTCATGCGGGCACACCGCTTGCAACTTTACAAGGCGCAGGTTCGGCCTCACATGGAATACTGTTCCCATCTCTGGGCAGGGGCCCCCCAGTGCCAGCTCCTTCCACTTGACCGCATCCAGCGCAGAGCGGTTCGAATCGTCGACGACCGAGTTCTTTCCGATCGGCTTGACTCACTGGCACTGCGTAGAGAGGTTGCATCTCTTTGCGTATTTTATCGCATCTACCACGGGGAGTGCTCTGAGGAATAGTTCGGACTAATTCCAGCCGCTCAATTTCACCAACGCACATCGCGACAGAACTTGCGATACCATCCATATCATCTAGATGATTGGCGGTCCACCACTGTGGGATTCAGAAGAAGTTTTCTCCCTCGCACAACTTCCTTGTGGAATCGATTACCACCAGCGATTTTTCCGGACCGATACGACTTAGGGACCTTCAAGAAAAGAGCCTACTCCTTTTTAAAAGGCCGGCAACGCATCTGCGATTCCCCTAGTGTTGCAGTTGTTCATGGGCGGCGGTAGTCACTTACCATCAGGTGAGCCGCATGCTCGTTTGCCCCCTCTCCTATAAAAAAAAAATTATTCTTGCATTGTTTATATCTAATCCTACCATAAAACTGACGCCATTTTGTAATGTCATTGTCGTCAGTAGGATGTCGATTCTTTCCTAAAAAGGTCGATTTTTAAATCGATTCAAATCGTAAGCTGATGTATCGATTCACGAAAAATCGATTTCTAAAATATCTATATTTTTTATGTTTGCATTTATAATGTAAATATAATTCCATTTTATGAAAAACAAGAAAGATACCATAATAAATGATCTCTTATTGAAAATTGTTTTATTTTAACAGCACCAATTAGGGCAGATAACAAATAAAATAGGTTAGGTTCAACTTATGTCAAAGAACCGAATTGATTGACCCCGACTCCACCTGGTACGAGTCTGTCCTACCCCTAGAGTGGTTTTAAAGAGCCGGAGGCGCGTAGGGGGAGCAGCCTCCGCCTGCTGTGACAAATCGTAGGCATCGGACCAAGAGGGATGCCTGCGATTTGTTACGCTAAGGCGTAGAGGCTGCTCTTCCCGCAGCGCCGCCGGAGACGTAGCAGTCTCAAAATAGATACAGAAATCCTTCTGAATCAGTCCCCCTATATTTTATGATGAAGGGAATTTTTTTCTCATAAAATGGATTTATATTTACATTATAAATGATGAAAAAAATATAGATATTTTAGAAATCGATTTTTTGGGAATCGATACATCAGCTTACAATTCGAATCTATTTAAAAAAATCCATCTTTTTCGGAAAGAATCGACATCCATACTGACAATAACAATTAACAATAAAAATGGCGTCAAGCGTCATTTTATTGTATGTTTAGACATAAACAATACAAGAATAATTGATTTTCAATAACTTTTTTCTCAAAAATTACGCGCTTCCGCATGTTGTAACTTTGTGTGTGTGCTTATAATAGTGTAACTTTTCTGTAAAAATACACGTATTTTTACAGAACCCAACCCCCCCCCTGGATTGGGGGTGTATCAACCCCCAACTCGACGGGAGTCAATGGAAAGTCGTAACAAAATAAATAAACCAAACCACAAATGTTCAATAATAGTAATCGGTAATAAAAGTAGAAAAATTAAAAAAAGACACCACTGAAGAAAAAAATATCGCTTAGGCATTGTTTTGTGTATTAATATAATAGTCTAGAAACTGATAAACTTTTATTTAAAACTATGTAACTTCTCAATTAAATAACATTGTGTAGGTAACAAAAAACTTCACCTCAGTGTCAACTAGCGACATCTGGTGAACGGAAAATGATTAGGCCTCATTTTGTTGAAACAATGTACATAATATACTTATTTTGCGTATCATATCGTATGTAAATAGGCATAGGGAGATGATCACTGCCATTCTGTCTAATGCTCACAGAGAACAATAATATAATAGTAATGTTTAACTGTAAAGCGGCACAAGGAAAACAAATTAAAAGTATTGTTGTCGTACATTGCTTTATAAAGTAAGTACCACACATGATATAGTAATTAAGTAAACACAACACACGCACCTGCAAATAGGAAAAGGCACAGTGTGGCCTTTCCGAACGACCGCATCTTGGCACTATCCGATTGCCACTACTTCAACTCCAACGTTTCAACTAAGTGATAATTCTGCAATATCTGTGTGTGTTTCTATATTTATATCTTAATAATTAATCGTTTTAGGAGTTCATATAAATCCGCGTATCTAATCTAATCTAATGATATATTTTGTGTTACCTTATATAAATATAAAATATTACCACAAAACTTTTAATAAAAATCAACATGTTTGTATGCTCTTATGTAATATAGTTTAAAGCAAATTATAAACATTGGGTTAGTCACTTCATTATGCCATAGTTTAATGGTTTCTACTAAATGTTAATAGAACTTAGTAATTATTGATATTTAGGTTAAAATCTTTATCTTTTTAATACTAGCTTTATTCAGTTTTTGTTCTTAGACAATTTTCGTTGCGTGCGACATGAAATTAATTTTAGCAAGGCTCTACGTTTTTTTAGCTATATTATTATTATTATTATATTTAAACCAAAATATAATTAAACCTTAAGAAGTATTTTCTTGTTGAGGAAAATAACTATCCAACTGCATAAAAACAAAAAGTTGTCATATTTATTGCAAAATAAATAAACACAGAATTGCATAAAACCTCAGAATTAAAGTATTGTAGATGTAAAAAGATTATTACATGTTGGAACGGAGCTGCACATAAATGATATCCTGCTGGATAACAATGTGATGATCACAGCGCCAACTTCCAAATAATTAATGGCAATATACCACAGGTATATGAGCAAGCACTCTACCCGTGCCCGTGAAACGTTTAAACTTTAAACGATAAGGTTGAAGGTAAACCGGAATTCAGTATCGGACTCTGCGATAAACAACTTAACCAGACTCGAAAAGCAGCAATTTATGTTCAGTCGCTGGTTAGACCTCAGATATACTACGGCCATACATCATGTACTCTGACCACTAACTCATATGGTCGTTTTCCTAAATGAACTTTATATTATTTTAAATAAAAGCCGTTTGAAAAAAAATATTATGAGATAAAGTCGTGCTATGTGTAAAGGCCTATAAGTGTAGTGGCGGTGTAAGAATGTCTACTACCCTGTATCGTCCCGGGGGTGTTGTAAGAGGCGTCACAGGGTAACTGTAACAGAAGATGAGCGGCAGCATCTTCCCGATAACAACTCAAATTAATAAAATACTGCGGTTGTCAACTCGCCTGCCAAGTGTAGCAACTATGTTTAAATCCCTATGAGACAATCTATGGAAGCTTACGTTCAACTTTGCATGAACGTGTGTAAACTATGATGGAATGCCTTGTTATTAGTAAAATGATTTCTAGTTTTCGTTACTGACCATAAGAAACACAATTCCAACATTATGCTGTTAGTTGGTCCTTTCCCACTCGAGCCGAACCTTTCGTGCTGCAGTCACATTAGGCAGAATGTAACCAAGTTACTAATATGCGTTTCCACCTTTAAGTTTCTGAGTATCTGTGACTCTGACTCGTACATCTATGTAGATTCTTAGAAAGCTTTACCGACCTTTTAAAAAGAAGAGAAACTGAAGGAGTAGTTTTTACGACCTACTATTTTGTAATACCTCCTGAGCGAAACACTATATCACGGGTAGCACATATAGGGATATGTTCCTAGTAACAATGTAAATATGAAGCTGTTGTAGTACCTACTGAATAAGGTCTTCGAATATGTAAAATTGCCGTTTAGTTGAATTAGCCACTTTGGTCTACTTTTGGTATAATTCACATACCTTCCTGCCGCTGCCGCCGCAGTTAATGCTGACTATCATTTTCAAGAATTACTAATCATGATAGAGAAGCTGGCACCCAAACAATTCTGATTTGTGAACTGCTCTTTGCGATTGCTACTACCGAACAGACGTTGGCGAAATTAGTAGAGCTATCAGTCAATAGTCATAAGTTTAAATTCCGATGAAGCAGTAAAGAACGCCTTTATGACTTCTTCGATTTTCATGCAACAGACTTCTATAGCAAGGCTCAATAAACTGCCTATAAAATTCTAGGTTTAATATATTATTAAGGTAATTTTCATCATCAATATATTATTAAAATATTAAGACTTCTCAGTAGTAATTAAATAATATAATTTTTAAGTTTAGCACACATGCCAATAGTAACCATTTTAGTGGGAAATACTTTAATCTGGCAACATTAATTTTCTTGTGAATCTTAGAGTATTCAACTAACAGGAGACGCCATACGCATAAAGTTCCAAACAAAAAAGTCGGTCACTTCTAGCGGGAGGCGAGGGAACGCACACTAAGCAAATCGTAAAATTGGGCCACGTCGTTACGCACGTACACAGCATAATATGAGCACACGATTAAGCAAAACGCACACAACCTTGAAAATCTCTCATAAATGTCTCATCGTTACAGTGCACATAAGCCATAAACAACTAGTGCGAGGGCCTTGTCGATATGGATATGTCGATGAAATTTTATGCAAGTTACTTTAGCAAATTAAATAAAATAAAAATGAACAAATGTTTAATGTGTAAAATTACATTCAAAGTAAATTTAAAAAAAAACATAAGTAACAAAATAATAATACAAAATTACCAAAATTAAAACAAATTGAAAAAGTATTATATTATATTTTAACTGGTTTTTAAAGTGAATAAGTTTGGTATATATGTGACGAATACACTTTTTGGGATCACTTTTTTAGCGAGGTAGCTAATTCTAGTGCTTGCATATTTTTCCATCACCAAGTTTGCCAGTTCTATGTTATGTGGAACGTAATCATTATCGAAATAATGTTCCTGTATGCTTAAAAATATATAATATGCCTAGTGTATGAAATATTTTTACCATTTTTTAATGTCATGATCAACCGAAAAGGTTATCTGTATAGGGGTTTTAAACGGTCTAATTTTACAGATTTTACCCAACCTATAGAGTTAAACCATTTTAAGGCTTAGGGTTGAACTACATCTGGCAGCACGGAATCGCACTTTCCTGTGCTTCTATCCTTTTTGGTCACTCAGAAACGTTATTTACTAGAGCATGAAAGAGAGCGGGAGTGTATAGTTTCACCCTCAAAAAGCAGATTGTAAACCGGTTTCAAAAGTTTATCTATCATTCTCCATACTAATATAATATCATAAATGTGAAAGTGTGATTTTTTGTTCATTTGTTTTTGTCCTTCCTTTACGCAGCAACGGAATGGAGCAATTAAAAAAAATAAACATTTGCTATCTCTTGGCCGAAGTTTACGCTTAACCAAACATACTTTTTTTCGTCATTTTACTTAGGATTGAAAAATAATTAATGTCGTCGTAAAAAGCGGTAATATTTTGTGTTCTACAGTACAAAAGTGTAGTACTCTGTATATATTTAATAATAATAGATTATAAATATGACACTGAGATTATTTGTTTGTCCTTATTTATTTATTTAAGCGCTAATAATTCGTGTCTTATCTGAAAACAACAATTTGGTAGACACCATCTAAGACGATATACTTGTAAATAACATTTTAAAATTAATAAATATCATTCACTAAACCTTCCATTTCGATTTGTTACAAACATTTTAAAATTAATAAATATCATTCACTAAACCTTCCATTTCGATTTGTTACATGTTTTAAATTTTATCCTTCATAATGTAAAATAAACCTGTAGCAAAATAATAAACTTACTTCCAATAATTTCAAAGTCAGTACAGCAGTTTCATTTAGTTTCCTTTTATTATTTGATTGGATTACGAAAACCGATTGGTCAAAATGCTAGGAACAAGCAGTGCTTGTTCGTTTAGGTACCCAGGTTATATGATTGCCACATGCTTTTATCCAAACTTGGCGCCTATAAAGATCTTTTAGAAAACTGTAAAACCAAAGATCTTTTTAAACATTGTACAAAAAAGAATTTTAAATAACACCTTGGTATTATATATCAAGGTATTAATTATAGTCAAATAAAAACATCGACACTAAAGATTACAGCGAACATCACTATTATTGCCTTGATGATACCATTTTATATACTCGAAATTACCCTTCTTTTCGTTTCATAACGTAACATAATGAAATGAAAATATCTATTTAAAATGTTTTATATACAATAAAAATAAATAAATTGATGTTTTCATTTCGTTAAAAACAATTAAAGATTATTATAAAATAAAATAAAATAAAATCTCTTTATTTCGGACAAATATCCATAATTGTTAGTAGGTACAAGGTAGTTATAGCTATGTTAGTAATAATTAAGTGCAGACACGAATAATTAGTTTAAGTACAAACCAGGCCTACCTGAGGCACTAGGTTTATGCACATGCATATTCACCCAGTGTCCCATAATAGGACAATCTGGTTTGCCACTAATAGCCCTCAGTATGGTGTTGGAGCTACCACGTATTCTGCGCATGAGCGAGGCGACACGTTTGCGCAACACCGTTTCGAAGCTATCAGTGCGCGCTTGCGCATACATGCCCGATGCGCTGCAAAATCGCGGCAGACCCAACATCACCCTGAAGGCATTATTATACTGTACTCGGAGTGCGCTGAAAGCCCCCCGCGTATAATCAACCCACAGATTACACGTGTACATTGTTTGGCAGAAGGCTTTAAACAATGTTATTTTAACTTCTGTGGTACATCGTGAAAATCTGCGGGCTAACATATTGCAGCGGACTGCCAACGCTCTCCTTTCCCTCTCCATATCACAGTCATCCCTCAGCCTCTCGTTCACAATGTGACCGAGATACTTGAAGGACGATACGCGATGTAGAGCTACTCCGTTTAGGTACACTGGCGGAACATTAAGAGCTCTGCGACTGTCTGCCTTAAATACCATCAACTCACTCTTCTTTACATTGTAAAGAAGACCGTGAGACTTAGCAAAACGCTCACAAACGCTCATCAGTCTTCTGAGAGCAGCGACTGATGGACTCAGCAGCACCATGTCGTCGGCATAACTTATACTATTGACACAAAGACCGTCTATAGAGCATCCGACACGCATGCTGCTGAGTCCACGAATCAGCTGATCAATATAACAATTAAATAATGTGGGAGAGGTCAAACCACCTTGTCTCACCCCACATTTAAGCTTAAACTCATCAGAAAACTGTCCAAGCCATCTGACTTGGTTAGTCTGATGTCCATACCAGTATTTAAACACATTGACAATGTCATTCGGGACACCACTCGCCAACAGCTTCGCCCAAAGAATATCATACTGAACCAAGTCAAATGCCTTCGACAGATCCAGAAAAGCAGCATACACACATGTTTTTCTGCAAGTGTAGTACTTGATTATATGCTTGAGGGACATAATAGCACACTCAGTGGATAACCCTGGTCGAAAACCGAACTGGGCGTCGTGAAACTTAAGATGTTGTTTAAGTTGTGTCTCAAGCAAACAATCAAGCACTTTAGCCGTCACAGTAGCTAATGAGATCGGTCGGTAGTTGGTCTTATCCGAAATATCCCCAGTTTTATTTTTAACAATTGGAACTACGACCGTTCTCATTAGATCCGCGGGTAAGTAGGCATGCCTCCTACAGATTGTGAACAGCATTCCCAGCAATCTTGGCAGGTGAGGCCCTGCGTAAAGTAAATGCTCAATGCTGAGGCCGTCGTGCCCTGGCGACTTGCCACGTTTCATTCCTTTTATCGCCTCGAAAACTTCCTTGGTAGTGAAACGTTCTGGCACGCCGGTCACGACCGGCTCAGCAACCACCCTATCACATTTACCAGCATTGCCTGTGGCGGTGACAGGCTGAACCTGGAAATGCGCTCGAAACAAGTTCGCAACATCCTTCGGGTCACTAGCGCCGTCGACACTCACCGGGACGCCAGACTTTGGACCCATTTTCTTTGTTTGCTGCCAAAACCCCCGAAAGTCTTTCTTTTCATGCTTACAAGCTAGTATATTCATTTTAATTTGCTCTTGGTGATTTTGGCAGTATTTCAATTTGTTTTTAAAAACTTTTCTCGACTCGCACATATCTATGTATAAGAAGCCCTCTCGTGGCCTTCCATACCACACCCAGTTTAGGAATTTCTGGCGGGCATCTTGGTGCGCAGCCCGCACGTATTTGTTCCAGCCCGCAAGAGGGCGGGCGTTTTTCCTGTCACCATTACCACCCGCATGGCTAAGCCTGGCTGCCTCTTGCATAACCTTTACAATGCTCGAATATAGGTTATCTATTATAACTAAGTGATCCAAACTATGATTATTACAAAGAGTATCACAACAACTACTTAATTTGTCAGGAAATTCAATTTTTTTTAATTTATCATTACAGAGTTTTGCGTACAATTCTAACTCACTCTTATTTCTATTACCCCATATAGCTTTGTCAGTTGAGGCACACATCAAAGTTTGCTTAGGCATCAGATTAGCAATCTCGCACTGAATTTCTAAAGGGAAATGATCGGACCAGTAAACATCGTAGTGTACCTTCACAGATACCACAGACCTCCTCGCCGCCTCAGTAATTATGCAATGATCCAACCACCTCCTACTACCATGCGCTTCACTGACAAAGGTATAAGTGTCTGAATCTAAACCCAAAATATTAAGATCAATACAATTCCAATTTAACTCATTACAAAAATTTAACATTTCAGTACCAAACAAATGCCCTGGGTGGGCATTAAAATCCCCTAGAATATAAACTGATTCAATATCACAATTTTCAACAATTGCCGCAATCTCACTCAGACACTGAACGTATTCTACTAAATTTTCCGCACAATCTGTAGGCATATATACACTAAAAATTAACATCTCTCGGTCCGTAGAACTAATTTTTATTGCCGCAATACGATCACTATCGCATTCAATAACCGAAACACAGTGAAATTTCAACTTATTCCATAACAGCGCCACTCCGCCATACGGACGCCCACGTAAAATACCTTGAGAAGTATCTATCGCTGACTTACCATAGTAGCTAAATTCCTTGCTAACATAACTGAGTTCTGATATTTCATGCGGTAACAGCCAGGTTTCTTGCAGTGCAATAATATCTGCCTTAAGGCTCAGATTAGTTACGCACTCTCGGGATCTCTTAAAGTTTTTGCAATTAAACGAAATAAGTGATGTTTCATCCATAATGATTAAAAATTACGTTTCATTTTTACTTGAATCACTTTCTTTGTTATTTTCACGCCGGCGAAAATTAACAAAGCGACGAAATATTATTCCATCAGGCCACAGATTACAATCCATAAATATAGTTAGTTTATGTTTAGGAACAAGTACCTTGTAAGAATTATAATCCTTTGTCTGCTTAGACTTTATTTTTTGTAACCTCACTGTTATGTTGGTTTTACTTTTTATGTACGATATAATGTCACTCTCACATGTATCGACATGTACATTATTTATGAACAGTGGTATTAGAATATCCGCTGCGCGGAACTTTTGCTCTAAATCAATGCAGGTGCCTTTTTCACTGTAAAAACGGTTCCTATATTTTTTCCTCTGCACTAATTTCCACTCCTCACTTTTTTCCTGTTCCTTCCAAGCAATACCATTATTATTACTACGCACAATGTCCGACATACTCATTTGTGTATTAGTTTGTGTGGTTGCGCGTTCGGGATCTATGCGATGCTCGTTTAATGAGGCCAGTAACGCGGTTTCAGACACGTTCAAAACCTCTGCATGGGCCTCCACGGGTACCGATGCGATGCATCGCGGGCGCTGTGTAACAGAAACAGACGATTCGCCATTCGGTGCACGCGATGGAGATGGGAAGCGCTGCGTAGGGGCAGACCGTGTGCCACTAGTAGTGCACTGACTCATTGCCAAGGTCGTTTTTGTGTGAATATTAGATGTCTTTGTCTCGGGCGGTATATGTATTATACCAATTGGACCACTTTCACAATTAAAACTATCTTGTAAATTAGCAGATCCCCGTATTCTATTCACATAATTATTGCCCTCAAAATTTTTAACTAAGGACGCTTGCTTAAGATTCGTCACTTCATTTTTTAACTGTGTAAAATTCTCGCTATTTACATAATCCTCCTTAACATGCTCGAGCTCATTTCGTAGCGTAATCAAATCTTTAAGTAACCTAGTGACATCGATATGATCAAATGTGACTGGAGGCAGCTTATGCAAGTCACGGGCCACAAATATCGGCAATTCTTCAGGGTCCACCTCTTTAATTGTACTGATGATGTCCTCCAGTTCACGCTGACTTTTTCCTTCTCTCTTACGAAGAACTTTTCTTCTTGATTTTCTGAGCGACTCGAACAGAAGATTCTTCGCTGCCAAAATATCCTCAGGCTTGAAAGCTGTTATACACAACCTGATAATTCCATCCTCGTCCATAATATCACATTTATTCTGAATAAACGCTAATAGCTCATTTATTACAATATTGCACGTAGCACACTTCACGGTGGAGGTCGTTGACCCCGCCGGACCGGTCATCGTTAACGCGGACACTCACAGCTAAGCGCAAGCGACGACTGTTATTACGACATTAATGTTGTTTGAAATAATATAGTTTTGCAAATAGATCACAATAATATTAATGAATTTAAGACTATGCAATAACACGATTTTGTCTTGTGTAATAAGAACAAAGAGAAACGACATTTGTCTACAATTAAGCAAAATTTAATTATGTCCTAGTGGTGCAAAAGTCCTTACTATAGTATTAATACTTTAAGTTGGCAACACACCCTGCTCAGCTATATTAATCAGAATTTTCGTGATTTAATGCTTATATTAATTATTGAAATGAAGATAAATACTTAAAGATGAAAGGTAACGTCGTCTTTTTGTAAATTTGAGGTCTGTGATCTTTTTTTACAAGAAAACATACTGCAACACGGCATTTTTCTGGAGGTCAACTCACGCTTACGACTACTTGTTAACTGATGCCGTACGCGGCGCAACTAGTTTTATATAACGGGAATGATCCGCGCTCTCGTACTTTTGACAGCGGGGAACGCTCTCCAATGTCGTCTCCTGTTAGTTTAATACTCTAAGTTGTGAATACATTAAATACCGTTACACAACAATGTACCTCATATTCGAAACAAAGTAACAAGATTTAATGTTCAAAATGCTGAGAAAGTTAAAAATACATACTTTTAAACTTTTGACTTTGTCGGATGTTAATGTTTAGGTTTAGGGTATGTGGAATTATGACTGCAAAATTGCTTTAAGCAGCTAAGCCAGAGCTACTAAATCGTCGTTTCTAAAAACGTATTGGTACCGTTTGACTCCGCTAGATAGCGCTAATAGTAAGCAAGCTGGGTTCCCTTTATTACGAAGAAACTGTTTTCTACTGGATGAATTGAAAAACTGAAAAGAATTAATTTTTAATTCTAGCCCAGAGTTTAGGGATTTTCTAAATATCCAACAACAGATAAGTTATACGATAGTTGATTCTATTTTTTTTTTTGATGTTTCTTTTATTAGGATACCATTCTACTTATGTACGTACTTATTCACTTAGATCTTTAATAAAAATTTTAGTTATGACTTTAAAAAAAAAAACATTGTTTTGCAATTTGCATTTACGGTAGGTAGCGCGATTTATATTTCGAATTAGAATATAATCTCCGTGTGAATATAAAAGCCATAAAAAAACAACTTGTAAAAAAAGCCAAGTCTCGCAACTCAGTTCTTCTACAGTAAAAAGTTGTGAGATCCATGTAATACCAAGTCGGTTAATTTATTCAGTCCCTAGATTGATACATAGATTGACTTCGCAATCACACTAAACCTTAGAGTATTCAACAATACTCTAAGCACTAAACAATCTAATTTAATATAATATGTATTACTTGTGAGATATATTGTGTTTTCATGCGATTGCCAAGTCAATCTATGTATCAATCTAGGGACTGAATAAATTAACCGACTTGGTATTACATGGATCTCACAACTTTTTACTGTAGAAGAACTGAGTTGCGAGACTTGGCTTTTTTACAAGTTGTTTTTTTATGGCATCTCATTTCTTTTTGTAGATAGTTATATCTAGGTAGCTATTTACACCTATTATTCCATTACACATATTTAGGTACAGATTCAATCACTGTAAATGTAACTTTGTAACTGCAAATGTAACTTTGTAATACTATATGTTTATATGGGATTACAAAGTTATTTATGCAGTGGGTGTATCTCGAAAACCGGACCGAAATTGTAAAATATTTTAATTTTCTCTTGATTAATATATTAAACAATAATTTTATTCCAAATTTGAAGTTTCTATGTCTGCTAGAAGTGCCTCAGAGTTTTGATGATCGGTCAGTCAGTGAGTGACAAAATTAAGAAACTTTGACTAGTTATAATTCTTGAACTACTTATTCAAATTTAATGAAATTTGAAATATACCAAGTTTATACAATGCCTACTTGGTTAGTAAAAATTTATGGATAAAAATTCAGGCTTCTAGTTTTATCCATAACGAAGTTATAGGGTTTCGGAAATGGCCTGAACTGCTTCGAGAAAAGGATGGTACGGCCGTGCCGCTTTTTTGCTCGACTTGGCAGGGGCACTGCCGTGCCCCCAGATTTATCAATAACTCTACCAGAGCGGCTCCAATCGGGTCCAGATTTTGTGATTTTCTTTTTTAGTACTATACTATACCATAGGTTGCGTATGAGTCTTAAGTCTATAAATAAAGAATTTGTTAATAATTTGATTATAGCGACAGCAATCGGATCCTTGCATATCTGTTCCAGCGTCTCGACAAAACTCGAAAAAATATACATATAATTGTGTGAATATGACGTTCAGAAATAACACTTTCCCAAACAGACGCACCAATCATAATATCTTGTATCGGTCCTGCGCCTGATCTCTCTCCGGTCGTGACGGGTTACCTAATTCGGTGCTATCAGACTATGAGAGAGGGAATTGAGTGCACCTGTGCTTGCGCATTCTTTTAGGCACTATAACCTGTCCTGCTATAATAGGAGGACATTATTATTACTTAACCTTAGGAAGGCAACCTCGGTGACCCGTCACCCCAGTATTCGAAAAAAGTTTCAATATTTTGTTGGTGTTGTTTTTGTTTCTTTCCAACACTCGGTGTATTCTCCAATTGTCGTGTCACTGTAAGTTGTTGTTTCTGTTATATTGACATTGCTGGGGTTTTTTTTTGATACTGATGTAAATGTTTGATTCTTTAGATGAAAATGGCTTCAATTTCGGATGAGCAGTATCGAAACTACTTTCAAGTTTGTAACTCTGTAAGTGGAGTCGATACTTTCCACAAATAGATGGATACATATATTTTGGCTAGAAATACCAGACGTTTGCCGCTTCGATACTTCTATGGTATGCTGGACAAGCGTCAATTCTATGGTGCCTTATATTGATGCTAAATATCCTAGCACCCCTGCCAACTAGTTCCGGAGAAGTTATTTAAAGAAATTAGCTTTACAATGAGGGCTAATAATCTTCCACTCACCAGATGTCGCTGGTTATGACTGAGGTCAAGTTTTTTGTTATACAGTGTCAGTTAATTGAGAAATTAGTTTTAAATAATAGTTTATCATTATCTAGAGTATTATATTAATACACAACACAATGCGTCAGTGGTTTGAATTTAAATTGTTTGCATATTATAACTCTTTTTTTTAAAAAGTCGTCTTATAGTTATATTTATAGTTTTGTTTATTCATTTCTAATGTAATTAATATAAAATATATAACTAATAATACAGTAAGAAACCTTAAAGATCACATTTTCCTAAGAAATTATCGTCCCCGCTATGAAATCTGTCAAATATTTTACCTCACTCTAAAGTGTCGCCGCCCTGGTGGCAGAAAAAGTCGTGGATGCCCTCATTGGCGGAATCGCACATGAAGCGTCGTTTGAATACAAATTTGCCGCGAGAATTAGGAGTCACTTTACGTGATATTCTAAATATAATCGTATTTTGAATGCCTCATTAATCTATTGGTCGTAAGCGCGACTGTTGATCATGGAACCTCAGGTTCGAATTCTAGGTGGGACCAGATTGATGAGATGATTCTGTCTGTGACCGATATACGGTCCGGAAGATATTTTTGACCCTTTGCCTGTCCTATGAATCATAATATATGAACATTTCAATGGTTTAACTATTGTGTCTATGTCGTGGACAGGGAATTCTTACGATTGAATTCGATATTTAAAAAATACTAAATCTATACAAATAAATAAAATTGAAGTGTCTGTTTGTAATGTCAAAATTACAGCTTTTACTAAATGCATATGAAATTATATACGGTACTAATAACAAAAATACAATTTTTAAAGTTTTGTCTGTCTGTTTGTTCCGGCTAATCTCCTAAACGGTTGGACCGATTTTGACGTGATTTCCACTGGCAGATAGCTGATGTCACAAGGAGTAACTTACGCTACTATTATTTTATAAAAAGAGTTAGGGTTCCGCGCAAAAAAAATTAAAACCCCGAATAACACGCGGGCGAAGTCGCGGGGAACAGCTAGTACATAATATGTATTATAAGGTGTATAATAGATATTAAATCTGTACAAATAAATAAAATTGAAGTGTCTGTTTGTAATGTCAAAATAACAACTTTTTACTAAATACATTTGAACGTATATACAGTACTTACAACAAAAACGCAATTTTTTAAATTTTTGTCTGTCTGTCTGTTTGATCCGGCTAATTTCCGAAATGGCTGGACCGATTTCGACGGGACTTTCACTGGCAGATAGCTGATGTTATAAGGAGTAACTTAGGCTCCTTATATTTTAGAAAAATAATTAAGGTTCCGCGCATCATAATTAAAACTCAAATTACACGCGGGTGAAGTCGCGGGGAACAGCTAGTAAATAAATAAAATGAATTTAAGCGAACATTAAAAAAGTAACCATAAAGTTAAACGATAAAGAAATATTTAAGTAATTGTTTCAGATAAACTATCGAATGATTTATCGTTTTTGTGGACTTTTTGTGTCTTTCTTCTTAAATATTGAATATTTAAACGTTTTCTAATCAAGTTAATTAGAAAAGCAAATGAATATTTATAAATGATTAACATAAAAGCATCATTGTCATCAATATGAAAGTAATTAACTTTGTAACATTTATTTTTATGACTTTCTCCAAACTGATATTTGGTTGCAACATACTCCGACACTATACAATGATGAAATTTAAAAAAAACATGTTTTTTATAGAATTTGGATATGGATATGAGTGACAAACGAGCACACAGTCCACCTGATGGTAAGTGTACGCTGTATTTGTAGCTGTGACCCATAGACATCTACATTTAACCTCGATTAAGAATCAAAATGCAGATGCGTTATCAACCGTGAGGACTAAGATGGAATGCCTCGTTTCCAGTAAAAGGGTCTCCAGTTCTCTACACTTATCATAAGAAACACATCAGCATTAAACTGCTACTTTACGCAGGTATTCTGTGAGAGCGTGGTCCTATCTCGGTCGAATCGACCCACTCATGCAACACCATAATATAGGTACAGTGTAGCTTCTATCACGTATTGGTCAGGTAAGTTATATATCCTATAGGATATAATCCCACAGCATTATAATGCGCCTGCCGAGCGTCTTGATTCGAAAGCTGATGACCTGATGAGAAGAAGAAGCACTGCAAACACACACAAACAAACGATATGTTCAGCAGTCGACCGCTATCGTTCTCATATTATGCTGTTTTTGTTTACATAATATATGTCGGTACATGATTTGATAATTCGCACTGTCTTAACGTAACAAAAGCCTACTCACTCTTGCTTTGAATACACACCGATTATAATCGGAGGCGAGACAGACGCTTGCAAATTATTCCTTTGCTGTGCTATGTATGCATTAAATACGAAGCAAACTATTTAGTTCGAATGTGTGGATATCGGCAATTAAAATGTCTTAAGAGTTTTGTCCATTCTCACCAAGTTGGGTAGAAGGATTAATGAACACAATACCAATACTCTCACAGCGAGCTAGTAGATCCTATTACCGTTTTGTCTTTGCTTTATTTTGCTTTACGATTGACTAGTGACCCGCCCCGGTTTCGCCTAGGTAGCATCTATCTATGTAGCATTATTTAGATATAAAATACTCAAAGACAATTTATTTTATCAATTTTTATTTTTTCAAAAAAGTCTTTAAGTTTTACGGATAAAATATAGCCTAGATTCCTACTGGCATTGCTATCTATCTGTCCGTTAAGTTTCATCACAATTGGTTCAGCCATACCGAAGATTATCCCGGAGAGACAGACAAAAATTTTATAAATGGTTGTTTGTGTTAATAGCATACAAATAACCATCTGATTACATACATACATTTCGATTTTCTTTATATATATATATATATAGATTTACTGCTATTAGTTGTACGCTAGCCTCTTCCGCTGTGTAGCAGGGTACAACGCGTATAGGTAAGTTAGGCAATTTGAGGGTAGATTGTAATTCTCTTTAGACCTCATGATGCTGCACTTGATAGACGGATTGTAGCTTAGATGTGTTTCCTTTGGTGCGATCTTATTATTCACCTAAAATAAGTGCATGACTACTATCTCACCTGATGGTAAGTGGTGAGGTATACAAAGATGATAAAGTTCACTATTTAGGTACTTGTCTTGCCGCAGAGTGACTGGGGCTCTTCACTATATTATGGAAAGTCTGAATGTGTCAAAAAGACACGTATTGACATACAAAATATGGTGTTAGTCTCTACTTTAGTTGACGGTAGTATGAAAGAAGAAGTATGAAAAGTAATAAAAGTTAATGCTGTAGAAATAAGGTCATTAGGAAGTATGTTAGGGATGACTCTGAATAATAGAATTAGAAATAATGTGATGAAAGAAAAGTGTGGTTTGCAAGATGTTGTGAAAAGAATTAGAAAAGAAATGCTTAGGTAGTTTGGACACGTCAATAAAATAATTAAATTAAAAATTTTGTACAGCCGACTTCAATATAGGTTATTAAGAATAACTCAAAAAGTATTGGTCTGACCTTGATCAAATTCATATGGGACCACACGAGAAGTACCAGCATTCTAATAAAAAAAGAATCATCGAAATCGGTTCACCCAGTAAAAGTAATGAGGTAACACACATTAAAAAAAAACATACAGTCGAATTGAGTACCGTCTCCTTTTTGAAAGTCGGCAGAAAAATTAATGAAGAAAGATTAGAACAAAGCAAACTTATGCTGCAGAAGTAAGTGATAAAGTCTGCAAGAGTCGCGCTGGGCGGAAGTTTACCGAACAAATTGGCTATAAATGAAGATCGGCCAAATTGAGAGCTAAGCATACATGCTTGTCGGTTAAAGGTAACCTGTATGCTCAGATATAAGTGTGAGAGAAGTTAGGGAGGTGTGTCAGGACAGTGCCAAAAACAAAATCAGTAATCACTCCCTACCCTTCTGCGTGACGGGCGTGAGAGTTTCTATTTATGTACGCATTACAAACGACGAAGCTGGAAGATGCAAAGCGTTTGTTTCAAATACGTGGTATGTTACTTCTGGTGTATTATACTGGATGGTAATACACTACCATTATTGAATAGACTTCCCTACACCACTAGCACAGTGAAAGACAATGGTACAATAGTTCTAAAATTAAAAACATGAAATGTCTTGGAAGAATCCTTAAACTTATCTTGCTGTCACTAAACAAAGATGTTTAGATATGAATGATTTATTATCATACTAGTATTTAGATATATTGTGGTGCGTCATAAAAGTGTTGTTGATACATTGGTATTTATTATACCAATGTATCAACTATAAGTTTTCTCTGTAATGAATTTATTCGTGGTATATGTGTGGTGTACAATAAAGTATATACTACTACTACTACTATATATTGTTTATATACCAACAGCTCAATTCTGCTGTATATGAGGATTCTCTGTTGCTGCCGCCACAACAGTATTCGAAATATGACGACAGACTCACGCAGAAAGCTTGAGTAAAAATATTTTTGTATGAGACATTGGCTACTTACAATTTATCTATCTGTATATACTATAATAAACTATAACACGACGATTTCTGCTGAAGTTGAGCTCTAGAGAAGAGCTGAGACGAATTTTGGGAAGACCTTCCCAAAATTCGTCTCATCTCTTGTTGGCAAGTTGAAATTGTGAAAAAATATAATTTCGTCAATCGGCGATGCAGTTATTTCGTTACTGCGTAGTATATAACATTTGTAAAAAAAATTTCGTTGATTTTTTTAATCTTTTAATTTAGTTTTTATATAATTCAAAAAAAAAAGTCCCTGTCGTTTTTGTCTGTTATAAAGTATTACCAGAACTCTCCAAAAATATTTTATTAAAATTACCAAAAAATATACTTTTGGCAATCTCAAATTTTAATCGTAAATTTAAAAGTAATTTTAATAATACCTGCAAATTGCCAGACAAATTTAGCGGTTTTAAACAATTCCCAGACGTGAATAAAGTTAACAAAAATTAACGACAAAAAGTCTTGTGTATAAGTGCAAGAAAGATAGCTTCATCGAAGCATGCCAACAGCGGATTGGGGCCCAAGCTCATCGCGCTCTGATTGGTTATAAAATTAGATTTTAAAATTAAAATCTAGTTTTGGGATTTAGCATGTATGTATGCGCATATACGACCATGTAAATATCTGTGTATATAGTTTGAATTGTTTTAGATCAGTGCTGTAATAATTTGTATAATAGCTATTAATTTTAACCTCGTCAGGCTTGGACTTGGCAAAAAATATGTTTGAAAATATTAGACATTGAAGAAAATCGCTACCAGAATAAATAACAACGTCAGATTTGTTGAAAGGAGAATGCTACATTCCTCAAACCTTAAGAGATTTTTATCTTACAGTTTTAGCTGGTAGTCACAGTAGACGAAAAAAGTATGAAAGTTATAGAGTAAGCGACTCGCCAGCTGCTGACTTGTTTTATAATGTGTTGAAAGGTAAAGCTAAAACGAGTAAACATATAACCTTAGGGATGACCTTATAAAGTTTAACCAGCAGTCGAAAAGTTGTTGAAATTATTAATCGATATGGCCATGTAGTTATCATGTTGTTGAAGAGGACAAAATCTACGTTTACATCTAATCGATCGGAATTATGTCCTGAAGGCATTATAAGATCAATTGGATTAAATACAGGTGTAGCATTCGACAACTTTGGCCGCTTCGTTGATATTGCTTCTGGTGAAGATACACGACACGCTTGGAATAACTTACCAATACCTATATTGTTGAAAATCCAAAATTTGTGCACAGAAACACAGTAAACAATAGTTTACTGTGTTCCTGTGCACAAATTTTTTGTTAATTACCAAGTTCGTTATTACCAAGAAGGGATTGTTACTGTTAATCCCAAAGATGATGATACTATTGACTTAGAAAAGGATGCCGCTTTTGAGTTTGAAAATCGTGGTTCCGTTAACTGCGAAGATGATGTTGCTGTTGAAACCCATGGAATTAAAAATAAAAAAATAAATAAAAAAGAAGACAGACATTTCAAACGATTCAAGCGGAATTACAAACAATACGCCAGATGATTGATCTGGATGATTGGCGGTCCACCACTGTGCGATTTAGAAGAAGTTTTCTCCCTCGCACGACTTCCTTGTGGAATCAATTACCACCAGCGAATTTTCCGGAACGATACGACTTAGGAACCTTCAAGAAAAGAGCTTACACCTTTCTAAAAGGCCGGCAACGCATCTGCAATTCCCCTGGTGTTGCGGTTGTTCATGGGCGGCGGTAGTCACTTACCATCAGGTGAGCCGCATGCTCGTTTACCCCCTATTCCATAAAAAAAAAAGATTGCTAAGATGTCAGATCTTTTGTTGCCTATTACAGATGATCGACGTTCAATAGTCCCACAAACATTATATCAAATAAATAAAATTGATGTATTGTGGATGTTCTCACATAACTTTAACATTCAAGATACCAAGGTGGGTTGGATTTAATAGCAAATTTACAGAAGACAAAAATAAGATTAATATAATTATAAATATTTAACGTGGTATTATAATTATTAACGTGGTAGAACCATGCTGCAGCTATATTAGTAGTATAGTTGAAGCACGAATGAGTCGGCTCGACCGGGGAAGGACCACGCTCTCACAGAATACCAGCGTAAAATAGCAGCTTAACACTGCTGTGTTTCGTATGGTGAGTGTAGAGAACCGGAGACACTTTTTACTGGAAACGAGGCATTCCATCTTAGTCCTCACGGGTGATAACGCATCTGCATTTCGATTCGCATACGAGGATAGATGTAGATGTCTATGCGCCACAGCAGCCACTTACCATCAGGTGGACTATGTGCTCGTTTGTCACCCTATCCTAGAAAAAAATAAGAAGAAACAAATAATTCATTATCTTATACTGATAAATGAATCTCCAACTGATTCAAAAATTCTTCTAGAAACCATGAATCAAAATCTAAAAATTGCTGATGAGCTTAGCGAACCAAGCATAAGTGTGTCTTATGATTTAGCGATTGCTAACATTGCTAAGCAAATTAAATCAGCTAAAAGTCCGAAATACGACAATTTGTTTATTCATTTAGGAATATATCATGGGATATTTTTTTTTATAGGATAAGGGTTGCTGCGGCCCATAGACATCTACATCTATCCTCTATTACAAATCAAAATGCAGATACGTTGTTACCCGTGAGAACTAAGATGGAATGCCTCATTTCCAGTAAAAAGAACCTCCGGCCACCTGCACTCACCAAGCGAAACGCAGAGGTAAACCTCTATTTCACGCTGGTATTCTGTGAGGTCGTGGTACCACCCCGGTTGGAGCTGGCCCATCAGTGCGATAGCAAAAGCCACCACGTGGCTCTACCACTGAGTCCACTGTCCGCGTACTTTAAAGCAGTCGGAAAATTTATAATCGAATGCGGGTTAATGAATGTTGCAGTTGAATCAGGGCTGTTAGCTAGTGAAACTGTAGAATAATGATGTCTCACTGGCAAACATTTTAATCGTTGCATGAGATGAATTCTTTTAATGTCACTGGGGTTAGAAATGATGAATTTTCAATTATTCCTAAAAAACAGAAGCATCACGATTGGAGACGTCCTGCGTACGGAACTTTTTAATTTTAATAAGGGTAGATTCACCAATCATAGCAGTATTGGAAAATGAAGCAATGTCAGAGCTTATGAATTCATATTTTTTCACATCGATGGATCGTTCGGTAAAACAGTTAAATTTTATACGACATATATAAATTTGATAAATTATTATTACTTGTTATATCGCAGTATCAGGAATAGAGATTTTGCAATATTTAAATATATTTTGCCTAAAATAGCAAATCTATTTTTGTGCTTAATCAGCCAAATTACGCTTGTTCGTTAGTGAAATATCACAACAATTTACTTACAATCGACGAAACTTATCCGTAAAAAGGTGAAGCTATGGAAAAAGGAATTCAGAGGCCTTATAAATCTTTTTCAAGGTTGGCATTGGTGTAAAAGCCATGGAATTCGATCTAGTGTAATATCGTATACATATGAAGTTACAGGTCTTCAAAGATGCCAGGACGTCACCAATAATCTAGAAAAATATAACATAAAGAGAAACACGAAATTGTTGAAAAAATTCATCAACGCATTTTCAAAATTCATGAATTCATTTGATTCTAGCCTCGACGAGAATTTGCTTTACAATATTTCAAATAAATAAATAAAAACTTGTTTGGATTGTAGTTTAGGTCAATACCATCATAATTTTAATTTTAGAACTGTATATATAACTACCGTCTGTTTGAGTACCTTATTCAATTATGTAAAAAATAAAATAAATGAAATAAAAGACATAAGAAATAAAAACATTTACTTGTATTTTGTTTTATTTTTTTCGTTTGATCCTTTTAAAGCATCCATAACAGAAGATGGCATACACTCACTTTCAAACCAGCAAAATTCAAACTTTTCATTTTGAAGAACCCATCCATTTCTAGTTGATGCCAAAGTACTTGGAAAACATAAATGCGCATTTGCTCAAATTCGTTGGTAATGTATTAAGTATCTAGGAGTTGTTGTTGTAATTCTGCTTTATATGGTGGCAGTTTTGATGCGTCGTAGTGTTCATCGGGGTTATTTGCTTTGTAAGTCGAACAAAATTTTTCAAATAGCAGTATTAATATCTGTTAAATTTTTAAAACCATACATTTCGCAAACAAATTTCTCTAATACCAAAAAAATCTCATATCTTAAGCCAGTTACATGAGCAGATCTGAGATCTGTAAATGCTTTTGGGAATCCTCATTTCCTTTCAAAATTTGGAATGGCCTAATCTTTCCTTTATTGAAGAAAAAAGGGTTATAATCGCATCTCGCCATGGTATGAAAGCCAGGTAAACTCGAGCACACTTTTGGTCCTAGTTCAATTGACAACTGGGATATATTAATTAACCGTTTTTTATTGTTGTTTCCATATTCGATAAATATTGACAAGTTATCAGGTTCTAAATGATCCATATTATGGAGTATGATAATAAGAACATCTGTACCGCAAGATTTTATTAAAATATTTTTTGCAGCGTCATTATGAATTTTATAGACAATTTGTACAATTATCGTGTCAGCTTCCTCGTGAATGTCACATGATAAATCATTATTTTCTTCCATAATTAAACATTGTTTTCAACTTTGTGGAAGTAACATTTATCATAACTTAAGTTAATGTATCTTCGATAAATGGTTATGGATTTCTTGGGTAGCCCAATGATCAATTAAAAATTACCAAGAGCTTGCTTGAATTTTATATTCTTTAACTGTTTATTAAAATCAACAATGCGAACTTGCATCGAGCCAGTGTTTTTTAAATCCAAGTCATTCACTTCACAAACGTAAAGCGCGTTCATAATCTTTTAAAGATGGCGATAAGTACTGGTCAAATATGATATCTACCCGTGGAGCATTGGTAATTGTTATAGACATTAAGTTTTTTTTCTAGATGTTGCCAAGTTCTGCAGGCATATCCCGCATGGTATGAAGCAAGAAGACACCATCGACAATCATTATATCAAAAAATTTCAGTATATTTCATGGTTTACCTATGGCCTTTCTCGAAAACTTGGACTTTTGCAGATTTTTGTCGGTTTTGCAAATTGTTCCATCAAAATTCATCGATAGAAAACCCAACTAATTTTGAGGCTGATCACACCTATTGTATATTTAATGGTCAAAAAACTTTTCTCGGTTGAGTTTAGTTTTATTTTTCATTTCTTTGCAGTATGAAACACAATATAGATACGTAATCTCATTATCATTTTGTTAATGTAATTAGGTACCTACTTAACTTAAGATAGGCATAGGATTGTAGTTTTCATTGCAAATATTTTTAATATTAATGGCAATATGGTGCCTCATACCAAAATACTTATAATCGGTGAAAGAGCTTGCCACAAACTAATAAGAAGTTGGAGCTTGCTTATTTCGGCCAAACTCTTATCTGTTGTATAGAAACAAAGTGTTGGCTAGAGAAATTCGGTAGCAAGTTATGGATTACGTTATTGTAGTCATTTTGTTGTTTATTTACAATATTATGAAATACAAACGTATAGTTTGCCAAACTCGTTTCTTGGTTCGATCGTGGGTCCGTCCATTAGTGCGTTTGTGGGGCCGTCTGTTTGTTCGTTGGTTAGTTAGTCTTGACTGGCTAACTTAATGTTTCTATCTAGATTAGTGTCTTTCTAGATCTTCGAGACATTAAAAGTACAAATATATCATCATCAATTATCATAAGAAAAGTACTAAATCCACGCGAACTAAGCCGCGGGCACTGCTAGTTTTGAAAATTTATTTATCAATCTAATATATAATGTTAAAACACGTACTATTGAAAATATACTTATCTATCTACCAAACAATAATAAAATAATACAATAAAATATAATTATCTATCTAATATACAATGTAGGGACAGACACGTACTATTTACTTTTTATTATATACATAATATAATAAAAATGTTAATAGTACGTGTCTGTACCTACATTGTATATTTTGTGGCAAAAATGATTGAAAGGAACTAAAAATAAGTAACTAAATACGTAGGTAGTATAGTAAAATTGTCTGTCTGTTTGTTTATGAACGTATTACGTCTAAAGTACTTTTTTTTATTAATCGTCAAAAAAATCATAAAGCGTATCTTTATGTAACATTTAGTTTTCGAGTAGAATTATAGGTATATGTACAAATTTACACATGAACATCTAAAAATACCTCGTACCTCATTTCTTCCCGTGGGTGTCGTAAGAGGCGACAGAGTAAAACTGAAACAGGAGATGGGCAGCAACACCTTCCTGATAATAACTCAAAGTTGTAAAAAAACTGCAGTTGCCAACCCGCCTGGCAAGTGTGGCAACTATGGCAAAATTTACCATATGGAGCAGGGGAGGTCTATATTCAACGATAGGGTTTGATACGCTATTAATAGATGAAATATCCTACACCGTTGCAAGGACAATAAATAACGCGACCGACTGACGCGAGGACTTTTATCGCATTACTTTATCAGCCAAAAATGTCGAAATAGTTATCGATTCTTTTACTTCATCGTCATCAGCTCTACAGTCTACTGCAAGATATGGGCTTCTCCCAATGTAGCGGTGATCGGATGACGGTAGTTGTCACGGTTAGCAGGCAGAGTAACGATCGCAATGAAAGACTAAAGTCTCCTCGCAACTCGCACTCGCACTTTTATTCGTGGTAGAGCCATGCTGCAGCTATATTAGTAGTGTTTCGAGCTTGGAGTTCGAGACAACTAAAACTGCCGAGTGAATTACCAAAGTTGACACTTTGGTAATCGTTATTATAGAATTACAGAACACTAATTACAACAAGATCACCTAATAATAAAACACAATTGTTCTACTGATCACTTAAGGCCGCAGTTGTATCGCTTCGAAGTATTCGCTTATACGCCAATTCAATAATGACTCGGTCGTGGTCTATACCGGCCTTATATTCCGGCCGGCCTCAGATAGTTTCCAGAACCTTCTACTATAGAAATATCTAGAATGTTCGAGTACATATCGGTCCCGATATTTCTAGAAGGATCTTGACTCTCCTAGTTCTGCTACTCCATACTAGAGGGCGTTAGTGGTAACTAGTGTTGCCGTTAATAGTAACAAGACATCAATAGTAGCGCGCAACAGTAGTATAGTTGTAGCACGAATGGGTCGGCTCGACCGGGGAAGGACCACGCTCTGAATACCAACGTAAAATAGCAGCTTAACACTGCTGTGTTTCGTATGGTGAGTGTAGAGAACCGGAGACCCTTTTTTCTGGAAAAAAGGCATTCCATCTTAGTCCTCACGGGTGACCACGCATCTGCATTTTGATCCTTTATTGAGGATAGATGTAGATGTCTATGGGTCACAGCAACCACTTACCATACGCTCGTTTGTCAGCCTATCCTATAAAAAAACCTTTGACGTTGCCGCCTGTAGCTGGTCTGGGTATTTTATGTCTGCTCTGACGTAACCGATATGTTTATACCGCCATATATCGAAAGCCATAGATCTTTCTAGTGTTTCCCATATTCACGTCTTACTACATCCCGAGAATGTAACGACAAACGAATTATTGTTCTCTCCAAGACTTGAAGATACCATAAGCTTATTCTGCGTAAATCACACCAAAAATTAATAATTTTATACTGACGGTAGCCGTGGTTTACTACGACATTGAGACATCGGACACGTCAGTTCTGGCCGTGACTTGTCCATTACCATGGTTTCTGTAAAGTACTCGAAACGTCGGGAATATAAAATAAGTTAATATACGCGATAAAGTTCGTAAAACTAAGATTCATTTAGGGTTGAATGCCTCGTCATCAGTAAATAAGGTCTCCGGTGCTCTGCACTCATTTACACAAAATTGGCTGCCTAGCCGTCAGCGTAGATATGTTAGAATATTCCGCACTCTTTTTACTATTCTGAACGTTTCATGTGCTCACGAGTATCTGAAATCGAAATTTCAATACCTGGGAGATTCTCATAATTGTTCTCTTCGTTCTTTTTTTTTTATTCTACTAAGCCAGTGCTTATCTACGATCCCACCTGATGGTAAGTGGTGATGTAGCCTAAGATGGTGAAGCGCACTGACTTAAAAAAAGCCTATTCACTCTTGCCTTGAAGACACCCACACTGTAATCGGATGGAAAGACAGATGCTGGCAACTTATTCCACTCCTTTGCTGTACACATGAAGAACGACGTGGCGAACCGTTTGGTTCGAATGTGTGGTAAGTCAACAACGAAAGGGTGGAGACTGGCCGAACGTCTGGTTGTCCGATGGTGGAAGGGAGAGGGTGGAATTAAGTTATGTAATTCCTGCGCACACTCTCCGAAATGCATCCTGTAGAAAACCGAAAGGCTGGCTACTTTACGTCTGTGTTCGAGGCTGGTGAGATTGGTTTTAACCAAATTCGCGTCACCAATAAGCCTCATAGCACGCCTTTCCATTGAGTCCAAAGCTCCTAGGTGGCATTTTGCAGCACCAGCCCATATATGGCAGCAATACTCCATGCACGACCGGACTTGCGCTTTATATAAAGTAAGCAGCTGTCCCGGCGTGAAGTATCGCCGCACCTTTGCAAGGACTCCCAGCTTCCTTGCAGCTGCTTTGGCCTTGGACTCAATGAACCGCCCAAAGTTCAAATTTGAGGATATTTCAAACCCTAACAACTGAAGGCGGTCGGTATACCCCAGTGATACATTTCGGAAAGAAGGAGCCAAGGTGAGCTGGCTCCTTTTTGCAGTGATGAGACACGCTTGTGTTTTGGAGGCGTTGAACTTCACAAGATTGGCATCGCCCCAATCGGAGACTGCCTGTAATGTGAGATTCACACGCTCTACCATAGCTTCTCTTTCGGACTGGATTTGATCCCGACTGGCCCGAGGACTTGGTTGGTATCTCTCAACCACTGTGCTATCGTCTGCATACCCATAGATACCGGGCATAAGCAGATCATTTATATGCAGCAGGAAGAGAGTTGCGGAGAGAACGGACCCCTGAGGAACACCGGCGTTAGTCGCCATAGGTTCGGATGAGCAGCCATCGACGACGACCCGGAGAGACCGTTCACTCAGAAAGTCCTTTACCCATTCAATCAGACCAGGGGATAAGCCATACGCTGGAAGCTTACCCAAAAGGCTATTGTGCTAAACTCTGTCAAAGGCCTTCGAGACATCAAGGGAAACAGCAAGTGCTTCCCCACTGTTCTCGAGTGCCTCGCCCCATACGTGTGTGGCATACGCTAGAAGGTCCCCAGCTGACCAATTTCGGCGAAACCCATATTGCCGGTCACTAAGGAGGTCATTCTGTTCTAGGTACGCCATTAAGCAGGCATTCAATATACGCTCCATAATCTTGCAGAGTATGGAGGTAATTGAGATTGGACGATAATTGGCAGGGTCGGCGCGGCTGCCTTTTTTTGGAACAGGCTGCACGTTGGCCAGCTTCCAGGATTTTGGCACTATTCCAGTACTAAATGAGAGGCGGAACAAGCGTGTCAACACAGGAGACAACTCAGGTGCACAAGCCTTTAGGACTATGGCTGGTATACCATCTGGTCCACTAGCTTTATTCACGTCTAGACACCGCAAGGTTTTAAGAACCTCCTTATTCGTTATACGAATCTCCGACATAGAGGTCCCGCAGTGAGGTAATTCTGGTGGAAAGTTGTTGCCACTATCCAGACGTGAATTGTAGGCAAAGAGAGACGCGAACAAGTGCGCTTTCTCCTTAGCAGTATGAGCCAGTGTGCCATCGGGTTTTACCAATGGAGGCAGTGTAGGCCGACAGAAGTTTGTCTCGATCGCTTTGGCGAGAGACCAAAAAGCTCTAGTGCCGGATGGTCTGGCAGAGAGTTTTGCGCCAATATGTTTAATGCGATCGAGACTAGCTTTCCGTAATGCTTTTTTGTAGGACTTGGCGGTCTGATTGAAGGTTCTCTTCTTGGAGCTAATATCCGGAGCTTTGCGGTTTCGAGCGTCAACCCAGGATAGGTAAGCTAAATGCTTGCGCTTTTCAGCTTGGGCGCATTCAGCGTTAAACCATGGGCGAGCTTTGCTACCGGTGGGAGCGTCGAAGAAGGGGATAAAGTACTCCATAGCTTGACGCAACACATCCGTTATCGCAAGCGCGCAGCTCGACGGATCCGCACAAGAGAAACAAACCTCCCGCCAAGGATAAGATGCAAAAAAGTGTCGCATCTCATCCCAATCAGCTGACTTATACCGCCATATTCGTCGAACACCTTGGGACTCGTAATCAGGTGGAGAATATGACGATACAGATTTCACCAGACAGTGGTCAGATGTACCCAAAGGAGAAGTAACCTGTACTTCATATCTGTCTGGTTCGGTAGTCAGCAGAAGGTCCAAGCAATTTGCTGTGTGACCGTCTACATCGGGTACCCTAGTCGCCACCTTTACCATCTGAGAAAGACCTAGCGTCAAAGCAAAATTCCACGCTTCTCTTCCAGCATGATCGGTCTTTTGGTATGGGAACAGCCAGTCTTGGTGACAAGCGTTAAAGTCCCCCAGAAAGACCAACTGTGCAGTAGGATACCGATTAATGGCCACGTCAGCAGCCTCACTTAGGTGATCAAATAACCGAGTCGTCTCCTGGTCACCGCTGTGCGATCGATAGACACAGGCATAAAGGATTTTATCAATACCTGTATCTATCATCACCCAGATTGTCGAAAAAGTGGGGTCTTTAAAGTGACAGAGACGCTGGAAGCAGATGTCATTGCGGACGTACACACATACTCCGGCACGTGGATGGAATTTGTGCTCCAGGGAGAAACCAGGATAGTCAAGGTACCCCGCACTCAATGGACATCCAATTTGCGTCTCTGTCAAGAAAAGTAGGTGCGGCTTTTCAGTCTCAAGATGGTGATGGACTGCGCTGAGATTAGAGTGCAATCCTCGAATATTAGTGAGGTGCACTTTTAGTGAGAGGACGTGCAACCGCTGTTTAACACTACTTTTCTTTTTTGTTTTCATTTTATGTGTTGAGAGTGAATAAGGATGGAGAATGGCAGTTGAGCGAGGCGTTGCATTAGCAACCAAACGATACTATCAGAGTTACTGTGCCCATGGGAGCTTGATCTGGAGACTGCGGGGACGCCCGAACCCCCCCAGAGATCGCCATCGGGTCCTCTCACCCGGTCGCTAACCGGCACGATGGGGCCACCCTGGGATTTTTCGCCAGTTGGCGGGGCAGCCTTTCATGAGTAGCTAATTCACTAATTGGGCCCCCAACTACCTGCGGTCGGCCAGCGGAACACCGTGCTTCGGATCCCGTTACCCTCCACGACCAAGCACCCGACACAGCAACAACTGACGCTTCGTACCCGGTTTACATACACAACGCTACTGTTCAGACCCATTCTCCATATGGCTTCACCAAGCATCATGCCGGAACACGACAAAGTCATTTGGCGGCAAGACTTTGCATTGGTGGGTGGTAACCGAAAAGCCATCGGCCGAAACCTACCACCGGAATTGGTGCTGCTCGTTTAGCACTACCCGGGGGGCACGTGTAGGGTGTCAGATTTCAAGTAGTTCCTACGGACGCGAGCAGCCTCGCCCCCCAAATGCGGCGGTTCTTCGGCTAATGCGGCGGTGATGCTCCAACGTTTTCCCGAGAAATATTGGCACCGGCCATGCCAATATTTCTCGGGAAAACGTCGCCGAGTACCGGAACAAACTTGTGTCTGAAGTCGAGTCTTTGCTGGACAAAGTCTCGGATTGGGGGCGACTAAATCTAGTCCAGTTTAATCCTCAGAAGACACAAGTTTGCGCGTTTACCGCTAAAAATAACCCCTTTGTCGTATCTCCTCAGTTTCAAGGTACTCCCCTTGTTGCCTTAGCCAGTATCGGAATCCTCGGCGTCGACATATCGAGTGACGTGAAGTTTCGTGGTCACTTGGAAGAGAAGGCCAAATTGGCCTCTAAAAAGCTTGGCGTGCTCAGCAGAGCGGGACAGTATTTCATGCCGGCACAACGCCTGCAACTTTACAAGGCGCAGGTTCGGACTCACATGGAATACTGTTCCCATCTCTGGGCTGGGGCTCCCCAGTGCCAGTTCCTTCCACTTGACCGCATCCAGCGCAGAGCGGCTCGAATCGTCGACGACCGAGTCCTTTCCAATTGACTCGACTCATTGGCGCTGCGAATAGATGTTGCATCTCTTTGCATTTTCTTTCGCATTTACCACGGGGAGTGCTCTGAGGAATTGTTCGGATTAATCCCAGCCGCCAAATTTCACGAACGCACATCGCGGCAGAACTCCCGATACCATCCACACCATCTGGATGATTGGCGGTCCACCACTGTGCGATTTAGAAGATGTTTTCTTCCTCGCACAACTTCCTTGTGGAATAGTTTACCAACAGCGATTTTTCCAGACCGATGCGACTTAGGGACCTTCAAGAAAAGAGCCTACTCCTTTTTAAAAGGCCGGCAACGCATCTGCAATTCCCCTGGTTCCCCTGGTATTGCGGTTGTTCATGGGCGGCGGTAGTCACTTACCATCAGGTGAGCCGCATGCTCGTTTGCCCCTTCTCCTATAAAAAAAAACCCTTTCTTTCCCTTTGCCACTTCAGATTACTTAACATCAGATCTGGTGCTTGCTGTGGCAAGATAAAACCATACAATACAAGGTATAACTTACAGAAAACATTTTAATATACTAAAAGTTTACCAGGCATTGTACCGCCATCTGGCATGTCTTATAGAAACATGTTATGACACCAGTAGAACTAAATATAGGGTGGTCTTACTAATGCCGCTACGATGAAACAAGTTGTGTGTATTTAAAAGTCAATAGGTTAAATATAAATATATATTTTTTTTGTTTTCAGATAAGAAACATATCTAAATACATTTTTAAAAAATGCCCAGTGTCTATTTTTCATAAAATTTAATCTGCTGCATAACACAGACCTAACCTAATTAAGACCTCCCAGATCAAGGATAGGGTGACAATAATATCTGCGCCATGCTGAAAAAGACTTTGTATAGAATAAAATAAAACAAAACGAGTAAAAGAATTTAGACTTCAAAGAATTTAGACTTTCAGCTTACAAAACTTATGCTACGAAACTTATATTAAACTATCAATTATTTCACTCATATTTTATTATGCATTACTATGTTAAATATCAAGGGTTATCAATCAATAATCTATACAATAATCACCCTTGAGGACTAAGATAGTATGCTTTGTGTCCAGTAAAAAGGGTCTCAGTTTCTCTACACTCAGCATACGAAACACAGCAGCAGAAACACAGCAGCATTAAGCTGCTATTAATAGAATATAATGGTATTCTGTGAGAGCGTGGTGCTTCCCCGGTTGAACCGACCCACTGGTGCACCAACTATACTAGGTACTAATATTGCTGCAGCGTGGCTCTACCACGTACGAATGTAATAGAAATGTAATAGAAATCGTTTTCATTTTTATGAAATAAGTGTGGCCAGCGAGCACACAGTCCACCTGATGCCTGATGGTAACTGGTTGCTGTGACCCATAGACATGTACATCTATCCTTGATTAAGAATCAAAATGCATTGTCACCCTTGAGGACTAAGATAGAATGTCTAGTTTCCAGTAAAAACGGTCTCCGATTCACTACACTCAGCACAAGGAAACAGCAGCATTGAGCTACTGTTTTACGCTTGTAATCTGTAAGAGCGTAGTTCTTCCCAATTCTTGCTGCAGCCAAAATATAACTTCAGCATGGCTCTACCACGCCAAAATAAATATATATAGAATAAGTATAAAATAAGTATAGTATTAGCATACCGGGTTGGGCTGGCGCGACGTGAGAGAATTCATCATTCTATTTTGAGGGATACCCGGAGTGTAAGAAGGGACAATGGGAAATATCAGAAAATTTTTATAACTACATTTTGTCTCCGTCAATTCGCCTGCCAGGCGTGATGATTAAGTAATTTTTTTTTTGAATAAAGGTGACAAGCGAGCACACAGTCCACCTGATGGTAAGTAGATGCTGTGGCCCATAGACATCTACATCTTTCCCCGATTAAGAATCAAAATGTAGATGCGTTGTCACCCGTGAGGACTAAGATGGAATGCCTCAATTCCAGTAAATGGGGAAACCGGTTCTCTACACTCACCATTCGAAGCACAGCATTAACAATTAAGCTGTTAATTTACGCTGGTATTCTGTGAGAGCGTGGCTCTTCCCCGATCGACCCTTTCGTGCTACAACTGTAATATAGCTGCAGCATGGCTCTATCACATTTAGCAAGGCTCTATCTAAATGGGAGAGTCCGATGTCCAGTAGTGGACTTTGACGGGTTGATAAAGAGGAAGAAGAAGAAAGTAACATCATTAATTCGTCCCATAGCTTTAGGCAGCAGGGTTGAATCCGCCTCGCTGCGCTTCTCAGACATTCAAGTTCCTCATGATGTTTCCCTTTAAGGCCTAATACGTGGAAATAGTTTTCTAAGTTATCAACTTAAATTTTGGTTGGTTGTTTGGTTAGTTGGTTGTTGTTAACTGACTCTTTTGTCACTCCTAGGCCTATAATCATTAGTGAGAAAAGAGGCCATCATTCTTGGTCTTGGTACATAACTACCGCGGGGAGTAGGACTGTATAATAGTTTTAGTTTTTAGTTTTCTTTATTGTTATTATAAATGAATGTTATTATATTATATAAATAACTTAAATTTGATTTAAATTTTAGTGTTCCGTACTTCAAAAGGAAAAAAAACGGAACCCTTATAGGATCACTTTGTAGTCCGACTGTCTGTCTGTATGTCAAGACCCTTTTTCTCAGGAACGCGTGGAGGTATCAAGCTGAAATTATTATAAAATACTCAAGTCTACTGTCCCTTGGAGCTGTGAAAATCAAACCTCTATTCCAACGCAATCAAAAGATACAGCCGTTTATGCCGCAAATTTTCGACATTCGCAAGGGAATCAAAACCTACAGGGTACTTCCCGTGAACTCAGAATCTTAAAATTTGGTACGAAGCAACGCATTATAGCACAGATAAAGGAAAAATTGCTAAAAGCATAAATTTTTAGTTACATCATAATATAATAAAAATATTTTTATAATTTTAAACTCATATACCTACGGATTTGTTCGGAACCCTCGGTGCGCGAGTCCGACTCACACTTGGCCGGATTTTTTGGATCTTGCGGTAATTGAACTAGGGTGCTCGCGTAATAGATTTGAGGCGAACACTAACCTACCAAACTTTTACCTAACTTTTACTAACTACCAAAATTTTTATTGCAAATGCCGATTTTTCATGTGCTCACCGGCAGAGGAAAACATCTAAGTATACATGCATGTCTGGGAAGTAAAAAAACAATACAAGAGCACGTGAAGAAAGTGATAGAAGTGTACCTACTATTCTATAGGCTGTTATGATATCGTATATAACAATAACATAATGTGATTTTAGTGGTCATCGGATTAATGCGAGGAGCTGACTTATGTTATCGTAAATGCCACCTCCTAAAATTTTCCACCCGGGATTTTGACGCCATGCCCTCCCCTGCTATACTAGCTCAGACTGCTTATTGCGTATATATTGTAAATGTTGAAAATACAGTTGCATGTATCTAAACAAGGTGTATATATTATTACGACAGGTGTATTCAGCACTTCATTAGATACTTTAGTCGCGCCAAGTTCTTAATGTTAAATTGTTATGAAACATCCCTGTGTCGACCTCATTGGATCGATCCCAGCACTATTACAGTAAATCGAACAAGGCTGTATTCCGCAATGGAGGCATGCCAGAAAATCGGGGAAAGCAAACCAACATAGCATTCGCATTAAAAGCAAATTTTAGCAAGCCTCTATATATAAAATCAATGGACACCAATTGATTTAGTTAGTCTCGCAAAAACTCGAAAATGGTTGGACCGATTTTGTTGAAATTTTTTGTGTGTTTGAGTGGGGTCACTGGATGATCAAAGTGATTCACAATTGGACCCGGTAGGTGGCGCTATTGTTGAGATACAGAAATTACCCGTGCAAAGCCTGGGCGGGACTCTAGTATTTTATAAAAAACTACAAGTTTCTGAGAATGAACTTTTGGCACATTTTTATACTTACCAGCTCAGCTGCACTATATCGAAACCAAGTATATGTTAAATATTGAATATTGAATATTAGAGTAAGCAACGACATAAGTTGAGATTACGTACGTGGTAGAGTCGTGCTGCAGCTATATTATGATTGTAGAATGGATAGGTCGGACCGACAGAAGAAGCACCAAACTCTTGCAGAATACCAGCGGCTATAGCTTAATGCTGCTTTGTTTCGTATGGTGAATGTAGAGAACCGGATACTTTTTACTGGAAACGAAGCATTCCATCTTAATCCTCAGGGGTGACAAACATATTCTGCATTTTTTTTTTTTACTTATTTTAAGCCAGTGCTTGACCCCAATCCCACCTGGTGGTAAGTGGTAATGCAGCCTTAGATGGTAATCGCTTAGATGGTCTTATCGTAACAAAAGCCTATTCACTCTTGCCTTGAAGACGCCTAGATTGTATTCGGACGGAAAGATAGACGCCGGCAAATTATTCCACTCCTTTGCTGTACGCATTACAAAAGACGAAGCAAACCGTTTGGTTCTAATGCGTGGGATATCGACAACAAAGGGATGCAGACCCGCCGACCGTCTGGTTGTCCGATGGTGGAAAGGAGAGGGAGGAATTAAGGCGTGTAATTCCTGCGCACACTCACCGAAATGCATCCTATAGAATACCGAGAGACTGGCTACTCTGCGCCTGTGCTCAAGGCTGACAAGATTGGTTTTAACCAAATCTAGGTCACCAATGAGCCTCTTAGCACGTCTCTCCACTGAGTCCAATGCTGCCAGGTGGCATTTTGCAGCACCAGCCCATATGTGACAGCAGTACTCCATGCACGACCGGACTTGCGCTTTATATAAGGTAAGAAGCTGCCCCGGCGTGAAGTACCGCCGCACCCTTGCAAGGACACCAAGTTTCCTTGCGGCTGCTTTGGCTCTGGACTCAATGAACCGCCCAAAGTTTAGGTTCGGAGAAAATTCAATCCCTAACAACTGAAGGCGGTCAGTATACTCCAAGGATACATTCCGGAAAGTAGGAGCCAAGGTGAGCGGGCTCCTTTTAGCGGTAAAAAGACACGCTTGTGTTTTGGAGGCGTTAAATCTCACGAGATTGGCATCGCCCCATTCGGAGACTGCCTGTAGTGTGAGACTCACACGCTCAACCATAGCCTCTCTTTCTGACTGGATTTGATCCCGACTGGCCCGGGCACTTGGTTGGTATCTCTCCACAACTGTGCTGTCGTCTGCATACCCATAGACACCGGGAATGAGCAGATCATTTATATGCAGCAGGAAGAGAGTTGCGGAGAGAACGGACCCCTGAGGAACACCGGCGTTAGTCGCCACAGTATTGGATGAGCAGCCATCAACGACGACCCGGAGAGACCGTTCACTCAGAAAGTCCTTCACCCAGACAATTAGGCCAGGGGATAAGCCGTACGCTGAAAGCTTGCCTAATAGACTAGCGTGCCAAACCCTGTCAAAAGCCTTCGAAACATCGAGGGAAACAGCAAGTGCTTCACCACTGTTCTCGAGGGCTTCGCCCCATTTGTGAGTGGCATACGCTAGAAGGTCCCCAGTTGATCGATTTCGGCGAAACCCGTACTGGCGATCACTGAGGAGATCATTTTGCTCTAGGTATGCCATAAGGTGGGCGTTCAATATACGCTCCATAATCTTGCAGAGTATGGAGGTAATTGAAATTGGCCGATAGTTGGCAGGGTCGGTACGGCTACCTTTTTTAGGCACAGGCTGCACATTGGCCAGCTTCCAAGATTTAGGCACTATTCCAGTCCTGAATGAGAGGCGGAACAAGCGTGTCAACACAGGAGACAACTCAGGTGCACAGACCTTTAGAACTATAGCTGGTATACCATCAGGTCCACTAGCTTTATTCACGTCTAGACTTCGCAAGGTTTTAAGAACCTCCTTGTTGGTGATACGGACCTCAGTCATAGAGGTATCGCAGTGAGGTAATTGTGATGGTACGCTGTTGCTACTGTCCAGACGCGAATTGCAAGCAAAAAGAGAAGCAAATAAGTCCGCTTTCTCCTTAGGCGCATGCGCCAGTGAGCCATCTGGTTTTACCAGCGGAGGCAGTGTAGACCGACAAAAGTTTGTCTCGACCGCTTTGGCGAGAGACCAAAAAGCTCTACTGCCAGATGGTTTGACAGAGAGCTTTGTGCCGATGCGTTTAATGCGGTCGAAACTGGCTTGGGGTAATGCCTTTTTGCACGCCTTGGCGGCTTGGTTAAAGGCTCTCTTCTTAAGGCTAACATCCGGAGCTTTACGGTCTCGAGCATCGACCCAGGATAAGTACGCCATATGCTTGTGCTTTTCAGCACGAGCGCACTCGGCGTTAAACCAAGGGCGAGCTTTAGTACCAATGGGCACGTCAGCAAAGGGGATGAAATACTCCATCGCTTGACGTATCACATTGGTTATGGCATCCGCGCAGCTCGATGGGTCTCTAGAGGAGAAGCAGACCTGCCGCCAAGGATAAGATGCAAAGAAATGCCGCATCTCATCCCAATCTGCTGACTTGTATCGCCACATTCGTCGCATCCCGTGGAAATCGTAGTTAGGTGGGGAATATAACGATACAGATTTCACCAGACAGTGGTCCGAAGTTCCCAAGGGTGAGGTAACCTGAACATCGTACCTGTCTGGATCGGTCGTCAGCAGAAGGTCGAGGCAATTGGCTGTGTGCCCATCCACATCAGGTACCCTAGTCGCTTGTTGCACCAGCTGGGAGAGCCCCAGCGACAAGGCAAAATTCCACGCCTCTCTCCCAGCGTGGTCGGTCTTCTGGTATGGGAACAGCCAGTCCTGATGACAGGCATTAAAGTCCCCCAGAAAAACCAACTGTGCATTGGGGTACCGATTTAGAGCCACATCAGAGGCTTCACTGAGGTGTTCAAACAGCCTAGTTGTCTCCTGGTCGGCGCTGTGCGATCTATAGACACAAGAATAAATAATTTTATCCATTCCAGTGTCTATCAATACCCAGATCGTAGAGAAAGTGGGGTCTTCAAGGTGACGGAGACGCTTACAGCAGATGTCGTTGCGGACGTAAACACAGACTCCGGCGCGCTGATGGAAATTATGCTCCAATGTATACCCAGGGTAGCCAAGGTACGCCGCATCTAGAGGACATCTGATCTGCGTCTCAGTCAAGAAGAGTAAGTGCGGCTTGTCAGTCTCAAGGTGGTAATGGACTGCATTGAGATTACAGTGCAGGCCTCGGATGTTTGTGAGGTGCACTTTAATGGAGAGGGAGTGCAACCGCTGTACAAACTTACTCTTCTTTTTCCTTTTTTTCATATATGGTGGGAGTGAATAGGTTGAGAGAATGGCAGTTGGACGAGGCGTCACACATATAACCTAGGGACGCAAACAGAGTCATAGCATCGATGGAACCTAGCATGGAGATCGCGGGGACGCCCGAACCCCCCTGGAAATCGCCACCAGGCCCTCTCCTCCGGTCGCCAACCGGCATGGTGGAGCCATCCCAGGATTTTTCGTAAGATGGCGGGGCAGCCTTTCATAAGTGGCTGGCTCATTACTTGGGCCCCCAACTATCTACGGTCGGCCAGCGGTGCAACCGTGCTTCGGATCCCGCTAACCTCCATAACCAGGCACCTGACACTAAGAAACGGCCGCGTCGCAACCGGTCCGTATCCGTAACGCAACTGTCCAGACCCATTCTCCCTAAGATATGGGTTTCACCTAACATCATACCGGAACACGATTTGCATCATTTGGCGGTATGTCTTTGCCAGGTGGGTGGTAACTAACCCTCGGCCGGGCATCTCACTAGTAGAGGACCAACCTACCACCAGTATGTAGTACTGCTCGTTTGGCACTACCCAGGGGATACGTGTAGGGAATCAGGGTTCAAGTAATTCCTACGGACGCGAGCAGCTTCATCCCCCAAAATCTGCATTTTGATTCGTAATCGAGGATAGGTGTAGATGTTTATGCATCCATTTAACAGTAGGTGGACTGTATGCTCGTTTGTCACCTTTATTATACAATAAAAACCTTCAAAAGTTATACTTAATAAGAAATACTTGATAAGCTACTAAAAGTTTTAAACTCACATAATATCAAATCCTATTCGGTATCATATTGGTAAAAGCGCTTTATTAGGTTTTTAAATGCAGACAGAAATACTTGTGTTGTAACTGGTAGAAATACTTGGTAATATAAAGAACAATTACAAATGTTTGTGTTGTCAAGATGAAGTAATTGTATGACATAATCAGATGCGTGTCTATATGTGTTCATCAATAAACACATTGCGTCCAAAAATTATAAAGGAAATAAAGAAACAGTGGTAGGCTTGAATTGTAGTTTAATAAACTTACATACATATTACATTTATATTGAAACGTAGTAGTGAACCAAGCAGCCTGCAGCTTTACGACATCCTAGGTCAGGAAAGAAAATATAGTGAGGGAATCTCCATCTCTGATATTTTTTAAATAAATAAATTATAATTATTATTATTTTTTTGGGCCGGCTCGAACCGGGGTGGTACCACGACCTCACAGAATACCAGCGTGAAGTAGAGGTTTACCACTGCGTTTCGCTTGGTGAGTGCAGGTGGCCGGAGGCCTTTTTTACTGGTAATGAGGCATTCCATCTTAGTCCTCACGGGTGACAACGCATCTGCATTTTGATTTGTAATTGAGGATAGATGTAGATATCTATGGGCCGCAGCGACCACTTACCATCAGGTGGACTGTGTGCTTGTTTGTCACCCTTATCTTATATAAAAAAAAATATTTCTCACTATACGAGTGCATTTTATAAGTTGGTCGATTATTACTTATTAACTTCTTAATTCTACTTACTTGTGATAATTTTTCTATTAACTTCATTATATATACTACTATTGTGTATACTTTTCACATTTAAAAAACCAGCGGTTTATTGGGTAGAGGGGGGGGGGGGGCACATGACTAATGAAAAATACCATTTTAGGCAAATGAAAATGTTGTTTTTTAAGATTTTATTATTATATTATGCCAAATTACAGATTTGAAGCACCTAGAGTCTCTGAGCAAAACCGTGGACGGACGGACGTACGGACGGACGAAGATGGCGAAGCTATAAGGGTTCCTTGTTGTGTAACTACGAAACTCTAAAAAGGACAGAATGTTTGATACTTTTTTTAATTAATTTTTCTTTCTCATTTGCCTATATTGATTATTCTGAGGATTCTCTACATATTTGGACGGTTATTGCAAAATAACCCTATATACTACTACTATATACATACATAGCGAACGATCTGCGAAGAGCGGTATGCTCATGGTTTTACTGCGTGATAAAATACGTTGAGAAATTATACGCAGAACCAGAGTTATCATAATAGTGCAACGGATCAGTATGATAAAATTGCAATATGCATATAGTTTAAAGAACCAACAACCGATGGGGAAGAATGTTTCTCGAGTGGCAGCACCGTGCCGGTAAACGAAGCGTCGTCTGTCTCTAGATGTAGAGACGACCTGGTTAGTTATGCAGGAAGTCGATAGATGCAGATGGCTTCGTGTAAAGTGCATTCCTTGAGGGAAGGGCTGTGTTCAGCAGTAGAATTATAAGGGTCTGTAATGATGATAATGATTTTTAAGTCGTGTAAAATCCACCGTTACTCTTTGGCAACATCGCGTAGTCATGCCCTAAATCCCTTTTAGAAATTTGAAAGGGGCGTCACGGGACTCATGCATGGGCTTTCTTTACTTTTACTAATTTATCCGCATATAGGAAGAACAGAACCTTATGGGCCGTGCCCTTTCCAGGATGTTTCGTAATGAACCCAAAATTATAATTATTTATATTTTAAATTCGAGTCTATTAATTAATAATGCTATAATCAAAGGAAACACGTTTCACAAAAAAATGCTTATCTTTAATTTTTGCAATTTCGCAAATCGTTGAAATTGCTTTTATACGTATTGCGTAAATTGGTTTTTGGCTTCAACGGCGTACTAACGGAAAATAACCCTAATTAAATGCTTTTAGCATTGGATTATTTAGACAAGTAGTTAGTTTTTAACAGTGGTAGAGCCACGCGGCAGCTTTTGCTGTCGCACGGATGGGCCGGCTCGAACCGGAGTGGTACCACGACCTCACAGAAAACCAGCGTGAAGTAGAGGTTTACTTCTGCGTTTCGCTTGGTGAGTGCAGGTGGCCGGAAGCCCTTTTTACTGGAAATGAGGCATTTCATCTTAGTCCTCACGGGTGACAACGCATCTACATTTTGATTTGTAATAGAGGATAGATGTAGATGTCTATGGGCCGCAGCAACCACTTACCATCAGGTGGACTGTGTGCTCGTTTGTCACCCTTATCCTATAAAAAAAAGTATCTAGGATTACTTGAACTATAAATATAATAAGCATACATTAAATATAAGTTACTCTAACTGAATAGCTCTACACATTGTTTTAAGCATATAGAAATTAAATGTCCTCGGTTTTACTAAAGTCGTGGCGAATTGAAGGCAAACTTACGGCCGAACGGGCATTATCGTGAGTTACTGTGCATGTTCGCCGGCCCGTTCACGCAGAAAACTATTTGTCCAGTGCTCCATATGTTAAATGTCGTCTCCATATGTCTTCATACGTGACGAACCACGTCCTGGTTTAAACTGCCGAGAAAGCGAATTCGCATTTCCCATTGGTTTTGTTTTCGTCTGTGTCTGTGTGTATCTCATCCTCCTTCCATTCTATTTCTTTTTATGGAATAAGGGTGACAAACGAGCACACAGTCCACTTGATGGTAAGCGGATGTTGCGGCCCATAGACATCTACATTAATCTTCAATTAAGGATCAAAATACAGATGCGTTGCCACGCCTAAGGACTAACAGGGAATGCCGCGTTTCCAGTAAAAAGGGTCTCCGGTTCTCTAGTGAAGGGTATTCTGTGGTCCTACGTTGGTTGAGCCGACCCATTCATGCTACATCCATGATAAGCATAACTGCAGTGTAGCTCTACCACGTATGAACTACACGAGCAAAGAATTAACATAACCACAAAACAGCTGTGAAACATACGATCTACGAGTATGAAACATAACATATTATATAGGTTTGTTTAAAGAAGAAAGAAATCAGTTTTTTTAAAGATTTCAAAAAAGGAGGAGGTTCTCAATTTGTCTGTATATTTATTATGTATGTTCGGGCTTAACTTCTTTGTTTATGAACGCAATTTTTTTTTTTAAATAGATTATACATCAGGAGTGGTTTCATATAAATTATAGAAAAGAAATCCATACCTATAGGTGGAAAATAGGGCATGAAGATGTTATTGTAACATTTAGACGACTTTCTAGATGCTACCTTGTAATTTAATTTTTCGATAGGCTGTCTTAGCACTAGTTTCAGAAAGTATTATGTGGAAATTATTTTATTTTTTTTAATTTTTGAAGTCGGCAATAACCCATTGCTTCAATATAAGCGTGTGCGGTTACATTACATTAACTTACAGTGACACTAGAACAAGCTTAACTCTTCTTGAAAAACAAGTTAGAAGCCAACTGTAATCTAAAGTGTTACGTCATCACTTCTGAACTTTTCCAAATGTTTATAGGGATGAATTATTAACAGTCGTATGTTTGCAGGTCAGTAGTAAGAGTAGCTTGCATATTTCATACATGATATAAGTCATATATCATCATATACGTCAGGGATATTTTTTTGTATTTGCAGATATGTGTTAGATATTACTTTTTTTTTAATTGTAAATTAGACATTAACTGTATTTAATATTTTCTTAAAGTGTAATTAATGACGGATTTTGTAATTTTTTTTTATAGGATAAGGGTGACAAACGAGCACATAGTCCACCTGATGGTAAGTGGTTGCTGCGGCCCAAAGACATCTACATCTATCCTCAATTACAAGTCAAAATGTAGATGCGTTGTCACCCGTGAGGACTAAGATGGAATGCCTCATTTCCAGTAAAAAGGGTCTCCGGCCACCTGCACTCACCAAGCGAAACGCAGAGGTAAACCTCTACTTCACGCTGGTTTTCTGTGAGGTCGTGGTACCACCCCGGTTCGAGCCGGCCCATCCGTGTGACAGCAAGAGCTGCCGCGTGGCTCTACCACTGTTAAATTTTTTTTCAAGAGAATCCTCTACCTTATGTCATTCCAAATGTTTTGTCAAAGGGGACAGCGGGGAAATAAAAAAGAAGATGGGCATCAGCATCTCCGTGACAACAACTCAAATTAATAAATGTGCTAGCGATTGGACTGGATTGCAAATTGTGGCAACCATGGTGGTAGCTATGGCAAATATTCCGCTATGGCCCCACGAGGCAACCTATAGGTCAGGCTTATTTTCAGCAATAGGTTGTTATGAATGAATGAATGAATATGACAAATCGATTTGCTGCTTGTAATCATTTGATTTTTAGTTCATATGACACCGGACAATCGTTATGCATTTGCTTCGTCGCAATATCCTTTCGCCTTTTCTCTCGACTTGAAAGAAATGTGTGTAAACGACCGTGGCATACACAATGTGTATCTATAGTGAAACTGTAAAGATGGAACTTTATGTTGATGTAAATTTATATACATCTTATTTCAAGTGATCCAGAGACGATGTTTGTGTAACATGAGAAATAACAATAAGATCTTTTGTAACTATAGGGGTCTCACGACTGGCGCTCCACAGCGACCATGCTTCGCGTCATCAGTTACTCACAGGACCGCGTGGCTAGAGCGCGCGTTTTTAACTTATTGGTTATCATATAGTAATGAACTATTAATAGTTAAGCCACATAATCAGACCGTGGTGCTACTTCGTATGTGTGCTAACTTGATCGTGTCAATACTTCTAGTGTGTGGACCTAAATTCTTATTACACTAGGATATCGATTATTAAACGTGAGTAAATCGATTTTTCTTCCCGCTTTTAGTTAACTATTGAATTTCTTGACGTTACCACAACCGAATTTTACGTTCCAATTCACTTTAAAATAAATTAGTTTTATTAATAAGTGTTAAGTTTTGTGAGAAAGCACGATTCGTGTGATTATCCGTTATTCCGTTATCCGTGTGTTATGAACTCGTTCGACTACTAGGTACAAGAGTTAAATTCATTTGCTCATCAAAATAAATTTTGAAGCGACTGTAGCCAAATGGTGCATGCGGACCTCGAAACTTAAACATCACGGCTTCGAATCCGCCATTCGACTACTAAATCCATTTTAAAGCACACTATCTACTAGTGTTATTTAAAAATGGTAAAAGAACTAATCTCTGCATTGATAAGCACTATTGAAGACCGTGTATCTCAATATTCCTGCAGCATTTTTATATTCTGTCATTGATTTCAATTTTAATGCAATTACATTTTGGTCCGTACATTAATGTTAAAAAATAAAAAAGATTATCCTCTGTCTGTAGACCATCCCAGTATGACTAACTGTAACAGGCGCATCAGTTTAATTATAAATATATGTTAAATACTTTAACCTCGTCAACAACATTGTACAATTAAGAGCCATTTTCCTACAGTATATATCAAAACATGAGGAAAATATTATTTAACTATCTTTTCAACAATCCTTATTGATTTAAACGACTACAATACTGATGTTTTCAATTTATAAAAATGGTTATTCACGACATTGACAAGAGCATGCAAATTCAGCTCAATATAAGGCAGTTATTTCGATACTAGCTGTTCCCCGCGACTTCGCCCGTGTGTAATTTAGGGTTTTAATTATGTTGCGCGAATCCCTAATTCTTTTTCTAAAATATATGTAGCCTAAGTTACTCCTTATAATATAAGCTAACTGCCAGTGAAAGTCCCGTCGTAATCGGTCCAGCCGTTTCGGAGATTAGCCGGAACAAACAGACAGGCAGACAGACAGACACAAAAATTTTAAAAATTGTGTTTTTGCTATAAGTATCGTATATAATTTCATATGCATTTAGTAAAAAGCTGTTATTTTGACATTACAAACAGACACTTCTATTTTATTTATTTTTATAGATAAAAGACAGACACTCAATTTGATTCATATGTATGTATTGATTATAAATTTGAGATTGGGGAAAATGCTACCCAATATAGAAGATTTCCTTAGCTTACTTTATTTTAACCATACGGTGCAAAATAATATATTATGTCACTATAAATAGTATACAAACACAAATATATCTCTATAGAATAGTGTATTATATATATATATATTTGAATAATCATTAAGACATTAATTTAAATATAGGCCATAAAAAAATTAAAAAAGGTTTCCTCAAAAACCAGTTCATTTGTATCTGCAACACTTTTTAAAGGAAATCTCAAGAAAAAAACGGAATAGAGGCTGTTGATCTTTTCTTCTAATTTATAAGTCATGCATAGCGGCTGTTTTTAATTTGTATACTGTCTATTGCTATAATTTTACATTTTGCATAATAGATATTTGTATAAACATAGTAAGCGCTCTTTAGTCTCAATATTATTATTTATTACTAAGCATTAGAAAGTACCCGTTTGCAGTATAATAATGAACGAGAGACGTTAAGACACAGATTGCGACATCTTAGAATTAGGAGCGCATTAATCACTCTATCATCATTTGTATGTCATCATATGTAGTTAAACCTATTTAATAACATTTTAAATAGTAATTTACAATGAAAATTATAAATGTTTGTGTAGACTGTAGAACAAGATCAAACAAAAACTCAACCAAAAGATTACGGTAACTCATCCGGAGCTAGTTACGGTTGTCCACAATACCACACTCTAAAATTATTTATTCTAAAAACATAAAAGTTTAACTAATCATCTATTAAAGACCATTAAATAGAAAAAAATTAACCTCTACTAATTTGCCAATAAACTAAACACAGCATTAATAAAATTTTACTACTAAAATAATTAAAAATATGAATGAAAACATAAACGGTCGAGTAAAAATTTGCTTTTAAAAAAGTAGTTTTTAGCTATAAACAATTATTATTATTATTACAGCCCTTCACAAGTCCACTGCTGAACATAGGCCTCCCCCAAGGAATGCCACAAAGCACGGTCCTGAGCCACCTGCATCCATCGACTTCCTGCATGTCTTACCAGGTCGTCACTCCATCTTGTGGGGGGACGCCCTACACTTCGCCTACCGGTACGAGGCTGCCACTCGAGAACCTTTCTTCCCCATCGGTTGTCGGTTCTTCGAGCTATATGGCCGGCCCACTGCCACTTCAGCTTACTAATCCGTTGGGCTATGTCGGTTACTCTGGTTCTACTGCGGATATCCTTATTCCTAAGTTTATCACGCAGAGAAACTCCGAGCATAGCCCTCTCCATAGCTCGCTGGGCGACCTTGAGCTTCCTCATACGGCCAGCAGTGAAGGACCACGTCTCAGTTCCGTAAGTCATCACTGGCAACACGCACTGGTTGTACAATTTTGTTTTAAGGTTTTGAGGTATTTCTGACGAGAAGATGTGTCGTAGCTTCCCGAACGCTGCCCAGCCGAGTTGAATCCGTCGATTGACCTCTTGGTCGAAGTTGGACTTACCTAGTCGGACTATTTGTCCCAGGTAAACATACTCGTCAACAACTTCGAGCTTAGTGCTCCCAACAACTACCGGCATAGGTGTGACATGGACATTAAACATAATCTTTGTTTTGTCCATGTTCATCTTAAGACCTATCCGTTGGGAGACACTATTGAGGTCATTGAGCATAGTGCTTAGCTCCTCCAGCGATTCTGCCATGAGGACTATATCGTCGGCAAATCGAAGGTGAGTGATGTACTCGCCATTGATGTTAATTCCGTATCCTTTCCAGTCCAGAAGCTTGAAAACGTCTTCCAATGCAGCGGTGAAGAGTTTCGGGGATATAACGTCACCCTGTCTTACACCTCTCTGCAATTGGATAGGTTTCGTACTCTGGTTCTGTACTCGGATAGCCATCGTAGCCCTACTGTACAAGCACTTCAACACTTCGATATACCGACAGTCAACTTGGCACCGCTGAAGGGACTGCAGCACCGCCCAAATTTCGACGGAATCAAAGGCTTTCTCATAGTCCACATACGCCAGACATAGTGGCAAATTGTACTCTTCGGACTTCTGTACAATTTGCCGTAGGGTATGTATGTGGTCTATGGTGCTAAAGCCCTTTCGGAAACCGGCTTGTTCGGGAGGCTGGAAGTCGTCAAGTCTGCGCGCGAGACGATTCGTAATGACTCTCGAAAACAGCACGTAGACGCGGCTCAGAAGGGAAATCGGTCTGTAGTTCTTCAAGAGAGCGTTGTCACCTTTCTTGAAGAACAAGACCACCGCACTTCTGCTCCACGCCTCCGGTGTAATGCCACAATGGAGGACGGAATTAAAGAGCTTCTGAAGGACTTCAAGTACCGGTCTTCCACCCGCTTTCAGAAGCTCCGCTTTAATTCCATCCTCGCCTGGGGCCTTGCCGTTTTTAAGGTGCTGGAGAGCCATTCTAATCTCGCTCAGACTGACGTCCGGGATATCTTCGGAATAGTGTCGAATAAGACTCGCTCTTGGATCGTTACTCACACTTGCGTGTGGCTCCAACGACGACGTGTACAGCTGCCCATAGAACCTCTCAATCTCACTCAAAATCTCAGGTGTCCCGGAAACGATGCTGCCACATTCGGTCTTCAGCTTTGACAGTTGGCTCTTTCTGGCAGACAGATCTCTGGCAAAGACTTTGGAGCCTTGGTTCCGCTCGATCGCTTCTTCAATACGAGCTGTATTGAAGTTGCGTAAGTCTCGCCGCATGAATTTGGAGATCTGTCTGTTCAGTTGCCTGTATGCTGTCAAATCTGTTGAAGAATGTAGCCTCATCTCCCGTCTAACAGCCATGAGATTAAGAGTGTGATCGGAGAGTTTTTGTGTTCTTCTGCGGTGGGTCTTGCAGAACTTAGCTCCGACCGCATGGACAGTTTCCACGAGCTTGTCATTCATATCGTCCACTTCATTGCAGTCTTCTAGGCACTGAAAACGGTTTTGTAACTCGAGCTGAAAGGTTTCGGGACTTTGGATTAGAGCACGAGGGGGACGGAGCGTTGACTTCATCAGACGAGACCTCTCCAACTTAACATTTAGGTTCAGTGTGCCTCTAACCATTCGGTGATCGCTGCCGGTTTTCACCCTCGCGATCACTGAGACATCACTGAACAGTTGTCGTCTGGTCGTCATAATGAAGTCAATCTCATTTTTTGTCGAACCGTCGGGGCTCGACCAGGTCCACTTCCTGTGGGGCCGCTTCTTGAAGAAAGAGTTCATCATAAAGAGTCCCTCTTTCTCCATGAAGCCGGCCAGCTGCTGGCCCCTTGGGTTCCGTTGCCCTATTCCAAATTTCCCTACTTTCAGCTCACCGTTCTCTCTTGTGCCTAGTTTTGCATTGAAGTCTCCCATTAACACCGTATATTGGGTTTTGGAGGAATGCATGGCTCTAGAGATATCCTCATACATTTCCTCCACCTCCTCATCGGGGTGTGCCGAGGTTGGTGCGTAAACCTGTATGACCTTCAGCGAATACCGTTTGGTGATTCTGAGTATAAGGTACGCAACCCTCGTCGACACACTCCCGATCTTTACAACGTTGTTAACGAGAGACTTGTGGACGATAAATCCGACACCTCCTTGGGACAGATGGTCGCCCTCCCAGTGATAGAACAAGTTGCCGGATTCGAGGATTACCGTGTCCTCCCCCTCTCTTCGGACTTCGGATAATCCTATAATATGCCAGCGCAACTTGTCTATCTCTTCTTCCAGCTCCACGATCTTCTCGTCAATCCTCAGGGTGCGTGCGTTGTACGTTGCCAGGTCGAGTCGTCTAAGGTGGCAACCGAACCTCCACCGGAGATTCTTAGCACCCCCTGCCCCGCCGTTACCATGGTCGCCACCGTAGCCAGGAATAGCGGGGCCGCCGGGGACTGGGGGCCGTTTATTATTGTCATTGCTCATGGGGGGTATATTGCCATAGTTGCCACGCTTGGCGAGCGGGTTGGCAACCGCAGTTTTTTTTTATTGTATTTATGCCGTTACCAGGAAGATGCTGCTGCCCATCTCCTGCCTGTTTCCCTTTGTCGCCTTTTACGACACCCACGGGAGAATATGGGGTAGTGGATATTCTTGACCGCCACTACACGAACAATAGAAAGAATAGAAAGTAAAAATTATTCACTCTACAAAGAGACCAGTAAAGTAGACCTACCTGCTAATTAGCTACAATAAGAACAGAAATTTCTCGTTAGCAAACTTAGGTTACGTCAAGTTTGATGAAATTTGTTTGATGCTTGAAACAGATCACTATTTTGTTGTATATTGCGACTTGAATAATGTAATACTTTCTTAAGGTTGTGATGTTACACTTGCATGTTAATGTTTCTTGTTCGCGGCTTGTTATTTTTTTGTTTAAGTTCGTCGTCCAACGTTTACCGAGCGTTACTATTTTAAAGAAGTGACTCACACATTGACAAAGGAGATGTTGCATTACAACTCTTTTTTCTATAAAACTCCGCTGATGAACAATCCAATCAGTTTTCATGTCCATTGCATAAGATTCATGAACGTGCAGTGGATAAATCAGGTACCTATGCGTTGTGCGGAATAGTGTCATCTGACACTACTTTCTTTTCTGTGAAGAGAATAAAAATTTTATTTGCAAACTATGAAACTTAAACTTAATAAATTGGTTAGGATTTTTAGAATTTTTTTTTTATAAAATTCTTTTAAATATTTTTACAGAAGGAAAATTATGTAAACAATTATTTATAATATTAGCAAGTGTAAACGTCGTATTAGTGTAAGTTATGAAATTTTATAGATGTGTTTATTTGTTTAGTAGATAAAAGGCACACTATTAGACATAAACATCTCCCAAATTGGGATAAAATACCAACGCATTGCAGTCGGACTGTTTTTACAAAACTGAAGCGAAAAACGACCTTATGGTCCATCAGATGGTACGTGGCATCTGCATTCCATGGACACCTGATACTAACTTCAAACAACGAATTGTACAGATGCGTCGTCACTTGTAACCTCTGAGGAGTAACATGTAATGCCTCATAACCTGTTTTTACACTGGCTCTTCCTTCAGAGCGGAACGCATCAATGTGACCACTGTTATTTGGAGGCAGAAGTAGGTAAGGTAGGTCCGTCTAGGTAGGCACCACTTTGGTGCCTACCTAGACGGACCTAGATAGAAAAAGAGTTTAAATAACTATAGGTGCGGAAATATAAATAAGACTATCTAATTAAACTTGTAATAAAACAAATTAATAACGAATATTCTGTTTAGGCCTGATCATTTTATAAACTTACTTGAATCGAAACAATAATTGAGAAACTAGATTTTTTTTGACGGAGTTTATCGCATTTAATCAACTTTTCAACTGACTTCAAAAAAGGAGGAGGTACTCAATTAGCCTGTATTTTTATTTTCTACCGATTCAAACAGAAGGTACTCAATTCGACGGTATGTTTGTTATGTGTATGTTACCTCAGAACTTTTTTCTGGGTGAACCGATTTCGATGATTCTTATTTTATTTGAAAGCTGCTTCTCATATGGTCCCACATAAATTTGATCAAGATCTGACCAATAATTTTTGTGTTATTCTTAATAATTTATATTGCAGCCGGTTGTACAATATTTTTAATTTTAAATTATTTTATGTGTGTTGCCTCTGAACTTTTTTCTTTGGTGAACCGATTTTGATGATTGTAAAGCTGGTGCTTCTTATGTGGTCCCATATAAATTTGATCAAGTTCTGACCAGTAGTTTTTGAGTTATCCTTAATAATGCGTCTTTAATTGACTTCGGCTTCATCGATGATGTTCTCATTTTATTTATATTGAAGTAGGTTATACAAAATTTTTAATTTTACCACTTGTTTATTTATATTCCTGACGTTTCTAGTCCTTTGCAGCGTCCATGTTCACGGGGTCTGATAGACACGTCATGGCTGCTGTAAAGTACTCGAAACCCCGGAAAAATAAAATAAGTTGATTAAACACGATTAAATCCTTAAAAACTAGTTTTCTATTATGTGTAGTAGTGTTCACGTAAATCGCTAAGTAATTGAGAATTTAGTGTAATGCACCTCATGATTAAAATTATCGATCAGCGATTAGTTTCAAAGTTTCGCAAATTCAAAGCGAAAACATCGAAACCGGATTACATAAAATTTACTGTTACGTCAAAAGTGGGTCGGCTGCTTAGAGGTCGCAATTTTTCGTGAAGATAGTTTTATTCATTGAATACAGAGCACAGCTGCGTTCTGTGACGAATTGTTTATTTATTTATTTATTTATTTATTTATTTATTTCATACACTTGTGGCTTACAGAAAATCCAACACGCGCACAAGGTTAAATTTTACATGCAAAAATTTTTTTTTCAAAAATTGTATCCATCCATAATAACAAAAATTAATAATCACAAACTAATTAATTATAAAATAATAGTAATATAAAATCTCGAAGCTTTTGGCAGCCCGTGTCAGCAATTAAAATGGTAATAAAGCCAATTAAAACAATAAAGTGTTAATAATTATACAATGAAATATTTTGTCATATCAATTTATAATGCAATGTCAATAAATCTAATAACAAGCCTAAAATATGCATAATTAAAATTACATCTTAAATATAAAGTATAAATAGTACATAGTCAACGAAATTATATTGTCGAATTATTAATTGTCATATCATCAATAATTTTGTAAAAAAGAGTCAGCAGACGTGTTATACTGTCTGCAAATAGATCAATTTCATCGTGCTGAGTGAGTATGTCCCCTATAAGTATTAATGCTCGATTTGTTGGTGCAAAAGCAGCACGTTTGGTACGCGTAACTGGTCTATCTAGAAGACGCGGCCTACGGCGCGAAGCCACCGTCCCTACATTATCTCTCTGCAGGTACCTGGGCACCAACAAACTAATTCTCTCGTTGTTGTGAATGTCTCAGACGGTAAGGTCACCTTTTGTCCGATTGGGGCTTTTCTAAATTACTTAACGTAATGTTCTAAATAAAATAGAATGCGTCTTTACCATTAAAATAAGTCTCCGGTTCTCGAAATATACAGGCATGCAATATAACAGCAGGTGTCAACCAGAATTTCATACATACTCGTATAATTCCATTAATTTTATTAACACTAGCCCAATAGGTATGGGACCACAAAGTCGTGAGTTCGAATTTGCCATTTCTCTCTATAATTGTGACCCACTTGTAAGTTACACACTTGGATTGGTTAACACGAATAATAATTTCAATAGCATTTTTAGCTAGTATTTTTGAAAAAAAAACTGCTGATTATAGACAGAAGTCATAATACGTAAATAGATAATGTGCTAATTTTTTTGAACCATTGTTCACATTGACGATACTTGTTGATGACAACTACGTAATAACTGTAAGAAAACAAACTTTATGCATTTCATATTTGCTAACCTAAGCCAATTATAACCTAGTGTTTAATGTGGCTTAACACACTTATGTAAATAAACGTTGAAGACGAATGGATCTTGGTGCAATGATAATTACCAACACAATGTTTAAACTAATAACTAAACTCAGTTTGAATGTTTAATATCATACACAATGAAGATTAATATATAATAATAAATAAATATTTAGGGGTAATATATTTTATAATTACTATTAATAGTTATAGCTATTTTAACATGATTTACGAGGCACAATTTTTTTATAATTTAATTAGTAGGTAAGCGGGGATAATATTTTAAAAGCTCTTTATATAGATTCAGTTTCATAATATATTTAGATACAAATATATTATTTTCTTCTAATTGTGAATTTATAATTAAATAACGTAATTTCCTTTTTCAAAATTAATAATATCTCCTATATAATTCACGGGTACATGGTAACCGTGAAGAAGAAAGATAAGTGTGTTGTAGTGCAGAGGCAGATTATTCGTTTGATCTTCTACAGAAAAATGCGCAGCACGTTTCCTGTTGATTGCCTTTGTGTCGCACAAACAGGAAGTAACGTAACTGACAGATAAAATTTTACCTAGAAGTGGTATTTTTAAGAAAACCATTAGTATGAGTCATTACATTATACTCCCATTAATCAATACGTTATATTAATCTTCTGAATAATAAAAAAAAACAGCAAAAAGCAATGCTAATTAAAATTACTTTTACTTTCTATAGCTTAAAATATTAATTATTCAACATATTAATTATTAAATTATGTTGAATAATTGTATAGTAATGTAAAGTTGAATAAATATAATTATTAATTATTAAATTTATTCAACTTCGAAAAGGGGAGGAGGTTTACAATGCGACTGTATGTTTTTTGTATGTTACGTGATATCATCGAAGTCAACCGATTTTGATGATTCTTTTTTTTCATAGAATAAGTGTGACAAACGAGCACACAGTCCACCTGATGGTTAGTGGATATTGTGGCCCATAGATATCTACATCTATCCTCGATTAAGTATGAAAATAGTTGTCACCCCTGAGGACTATGATGCAACGTCTCGTGTAAAAAGGGTCTCCGGTTCTCTACACTCACTATGCGAACGAAACAGCATTATTCTGCTGTTTTACGGTATTGTGAGAGCGTGGTCCCGCCCTGTTCGAACTGACCTATTCGTGCTGCAGCCGTATAGCTGCAGTGTGGCTCTACCACTTAAAAATTGTGATGTTGCTTAGCACCAGGGGCGTAGCTACCGCCGTATCAGTCGTATCAATGATACGTGGCCCCCGGGCTACAGGGGCCCCGAACGTGTGTGAGCAAAAATTCCAAGGACTTCTATGAGACAGGAAAGGTTATCACTATTGTCTATAGAAGCAAATAATTTAGTAAAACTGAAATCGTCTTCAGCTATGAACACCGCCGAATCATCTTCAGCTATGTACGTCGAACAAAAGGCACGTAAAGTGTATATCTGATTTGAATTATTTGGCTAGCTTAGTTCCTAGGAGTATTCATTGTAAGTAATAACTTAAAATCAATATATGTATAATAATTTTAATTCAATGCAAGCGTTTTTGTTCCTTTTATGAAATCTTTACTCTTCATTGGGGCCCCCTAACAAATTTTGATACAGGGCCCATCTAAGGCACGCTACGCCACTGCTTAGCACATACCTAATATTATGTTTCTAATGACCTAGGTATGTTACGTTAAAATGTCTTTTTGTTTGAGAGTGAAATCTCGGTGCGAAGTAAACTTGGATAATATGCATCGCTCGCTTAGAATCTCTGCTAGCGGCGGCGTCATGTGAAGGTTTATGTATTGGTCCGAATAGGCTACGGCCCTAAGGCCAGTGGTATGCATTATACTGACATTTATTTTGACTTTGAACTATTTTAAAAAATGTTTTATTAACTTTATGCAGATGGTACAGCATGGTGCTGTGGTTTTGTAGTCTTTGGAAGCCAATCGCAAATATACTACAATACTTCGTTCATTGTGATCTTTGTTCAGCAGTGGACTTATGATATACGGCTTCAATGGTATCGATGACATTATGTGGTAGGACTAGGACTCCCGTCTATGCCTAGTATTTGTTTATTTAAACTAGTGTTATTTTAAAAATAAGTTCATTTAAACGTAATACATTCAATAAAAAACTATGTTACCTATTAAGGCGATAAAGCTAAATGTTTTGTTTTCGCGTTGTTCAAGAGTTCCGGATGTTGCTTTCTTACTGCGTAGGCTCCTAACGAGATAAAGGAATTCTTTAGCGGCTATCTGACATAATGTAGTATGTGTGTGAGTGTGTTTGTACGTGTGCTGTGCTCGATACTCCTGCATCAATTCGCTTTTGTTTAATTGAGTAACAGTTATATTACTCGTGAGTTACTGGTCATTTTGAAATAGTATTTTAGCTGACTTATAAAATGGAGGAACTTGTCAATTCGGCTGTATGTTTTAATGCATACTATTTACTACTGTATCTATGTTAAATGTGAACCGATTTTAATGATTTTAATAATTTTTTTATTGAATAGGTTATATTTCATGGTAAAATACTTAATAAATATTTTGAAGTAACTATTCGGTATTCCAGTTGTTTTTTTTTATAGGATAAGGGTGACAAACGAGCACACAGTCCACCTGATGGTAAGTGGTTGCTGCGGCCCATAGACATCTACATCTATCCTCGTTTGCGAATCAAAATGCAGATGCGTTGTCACCCGTGAGGACTAAGATGGAATGCCTCATTTCCAGTAAAAAGGGCCTCCGGCCACCTGCACTCACCAAGCGAAACGCAGAGGTAAACCTCTACTTCACGCTGGTATTCTATGAGGTCGTGGTACCACCCCGGTTCGAGCCGGCCCATCCGTGCGACAGCAAAAGCTGCCGCGTGGCTCTACCACTGTTACCTAAAGCTTGTGATATTTCAGTACACTCAAAAGGGTTAAAAAATTTAACTTTAATAAGAAAAAATGCCGACTTCATAAAATTAATTTAATAATTTCTTTACTTCTGGAAATTATGTTATTGTTTTTATTACATCACAACAAGAGATAAGGTCCTCTTATTAGAAATTTATCTTTTCTTGTTTGACAACAGAGTTCAATTAAACTTGCCCCAAAAGCTGACGGAGACGCTGCTGTCATCAGATATGTTTTGCTTTTTAAACGGGAAAAATGGGGTAGTGAATATTATTACAACGCCACGACACACCACGGTTATGATTATTTCTGATGTTCAATAAAATAAATTATTACAAAGTTACGCCTGATACTATTAATTTACTAATTTGCATATATATTATTATTTATTAATTAATTTCTTTATAACATTCCTACACCAAAGTTGTAGTTTGAAAGGTTGTAATGAGGTTAACGATGACGCTGGACTAGTATTATCTGTGCCCCAGCTGCCTGCGACTTCTACCCTGTGAACTCAAAAGCATAAAAACATGTCGTTTGCTCTATACATATATTGGAGTTTATTGGAGACTAGCTTTTTACCCGTGGCTTCGCTCGCGTGGTGTTCAATTTATGTGTTGATAAATCCACACTTCAAATTGCAATTAACATACATACATGTAAAAATATATAATAATGCTTATGTACTATGAAATTTACGTTTGGATCAGTTTGATTACCGCCTTTAACTACCAAAATAAAATAAACCTTTGTTTAAGTAAAATGTGCTGTCTTTGGACAGCACATTTTACTTAACATTTTAATTTAACAGGCTGTTGCGAAAAAATACTTTAGTTGTCAAAACAACTAAAGTATTTTTTCGCAACAGCCTGTTCATTTACATATCTCACGTGAGCTATGAAACCAGGACCGTCACAAAAATCTTGATTTGTCTGATAATATGAAAATACAAAAATCTTAAATGACAAACTGATTTATAAGTCTCATTAAAGGTATAAAAAGTAAAATAACAGCGACATAGGAAAAATAAAAAAGATGGCCATCGACAAAAGGAAGATAATAAAAAAATGCTGTTTCCGACCCGCCTGTCAAGGGTGGAAACTATGGCAGAATCCTACCTATGAGGCAATCTATGGGAGTATCTATCTAAGATGTCTGAATTAAAAATTAAAAATAATTTATTTCGGAACTAGACCATATCACACGTCATAAATACACCTCGAAATTAAAATATGAAATCTAAGTTATGAGGTCAATTTTATATGAATTACATAAAGAAATATTTAATTAAATTCAATTATTAGATACAATTACTTAAATTCATATAAAATACACAAACACAACAAAACAGATACACAGCTCTAACGTAATCTAAATTTAGGTTTAGATCCGGAGTACTCGACATGTAGCCTGGTCCAGTGTCGCATTATCGGGCAATCCATATCCATCCGCCAGGCGAACAGTTGCATGTAGCCATTTGAGCCGCCCCGTATGCGGCGCATCAGGGACACGACTCGCTTCCAAATGAACGTTGGGAACCCGTCTATATTTGCATCCACAAACATCCCCGATGCGCTACTGTAACGTGGCAGCTTCATCAGTGCTCTGAAGGCATTATTGTATTGAATGCGTGGGGCGTCGTAAGATTTTCTTGTGTACTTGACCCATAGGCTGCACGTGTATAATAATCGGCAGAATGCTCTGAACTACGTAGCCTTTACTTTGAATGAATCTATCTAAAATGTTATGTATTACCACAAAAGTGTTAAGCTTGGTGAGTGAGTGTGTGTGAGACTATGTATGTACCTTTTATTTTTTAATTAGCATTACTTTTCGATAGTAGGTGCTAACTACCATCACAGAATAAATAATAGTACTACGTAGGTACGGTAGGTGTATAAAATAGGAAGTTATAACAATACTATTGCGGTGTTCAAGTCACGTCCAATAACAGACATTAATAAGGAAGCGACAACAATCCGTGCCCAATTGATAATGCCAACGATCAGTGATTAGGGGGACTCGATCTGTGGGTTTAGAATCTCAGGGTAAGAATTTGGTTTAGTCTTTATTAACTTTTTATTTATGGTATTTATGAATACTAAAGAAAATATTAGCGTCTTTTAAAGTTTTTACTACAAACCAAAAATAATTAAAAAAAAAACTAAAATATTGATACGTTAATTATATTTTGATTCCTTTGAAGTCGCTTTTTGCTAAAGTGTAACATCCACGCTGCAGCTATATTTATGGTTGCAGCACGAATGGATCAGCTCGACCGGGGAAGAACCACATTCTCATAGAATACCAGCGTAAAATAGCTTAATGCTGCTCTGTTTCTCATAAGTGTAGAGAACCGGAGACTCTTTTTACTACTAATGGGGTATCTTAGTGCTCAGAGGTGACGACGCATCTACATTTTGATTCTTAATCGAGGATTGATATAGGTGTCTACGGGCCACAGCATCCATATACCATCAGGTAGACAATGTGCTTGCTTAAGTTCGCTTATTAAGAGCAACACTTATTCTATAAATAACATACAGTCGAATTGGAAACCTCCTTGTTTGAAGTCGGATATAAGGGTTATTAGCAGTCCAGTTATTAACAAATTCTATGCAAAATTTATGGACCAAGATGACTCATGTTCACATTTAACAATATATGTAAATATGTTGGTTTAGAGCCAAAGAAGAAAACCAGATCTTGACCCGATAAGTGACGCTGTAATAGAGTTATTTTTTTTAATTCACAAAGTTCAGAGTGAATTCGAAATGAAACTCATCGCGTCACCTACCGGTAAGGGCAGAACAACGTCTGCCGAACTCTGCCTAGTTATCTTATATAATTAAGTATAATTATTATAATTATACTAACTATTACATTGATTTAATCATACCTTTACCCTGTTTCATTATCGTAGACGGATTCGTATTCCTAATACGCCAGAATTATACCGTTTTAGTGCTTTGTAGTTTGTAGCTTGTACTAAGGTTTAAGTTTTAAGGTTTGACTATTTAACTTTCTGATTGCCAATTTAGCTGCCACAAATAGCTATTATGGAGGCTTAACGTTAAGAAGTTTATTCTTCTATGCGATACCGTATTGTAATAAGTACGTAGTCTAAGATATGTCAACACCCCGCACACAGCAACAACAGATACTAGCTGGACTTTGTTCATAAAATGTTATCTTTGGTACATGTAACTAGAAACTAGAAATAGAATTATAACTAGAAATAGAATATAACTAGAAATAGAATTTTATAGGTGGTAGAGTCATGCTGCAGCTATATTAGTAGTATAGTTATAGAACGAATGGGTCGGCTCGACCGGGGAAGGACCACGCTCTCACAGAATACCAGCGTGAAATGGCAGTTTGACACTGCTGTGTTTCGTATGGTGAGTGTAGAGAAGCGGAGACCCATTTTACAGAAAAAGAGGCATTCCATCTTAGTTCTCACGGGTGACGAGGAATCTGCATTTTGATTCTTTATTGAGGGTAAATGTAGATGTCTAATGGGTCACAGCAACCACTTACCATCAGGTGGACTATGTGCTCGTTTGTCACCCTATCCTATAAAAAAATAACTGTAATATAAACAAAAAATAAGACCGTATTATGATTAAGAGCGAATGAAAGGAATATTTCTTTCTCGAGAATGGTTGTTATATTTTGGTTTATTTCTCTGCGTGCGCATATTTTACAAACTAATAATAACATTCAACATTTCATCATTATAGCCTTTCACAAGCCATACCCTAATTTTACTGCCTACTAGAATCCCTGTACGTGATTTACCGGTATGACGCTACCACTCGAGAACTATCCTTCCCATGGGTTGTCGGTTCTTCCACTTGTATGTCTGGCCCAATGCCACTTTAGCTTAGTGGTCCATTTGACATATAAACGATATTAACACTATTAATAAAGTAACTTAATATTTCCCTATACCATTAACATAACGCCTTAGTTTAAATTTTTTTTTTAACATCTGAGGGAAAATGAGCTGAGAAGTGGTTTGTCACCAAGAGGACAAAAAGGAACTACCTGTGCTATACTGGATCTCTTATCCTTCAAACCAAAACATAGCTATAGATGCACTGCAGCTTAGCCGTAAAAATGGGTAGAAGTGTTATATCTATCCAGACCAGACGGAGACACAGGAGGAGAGTTAATAAGACTCTCTTTGTTCTGAAGTTAGACTTTGATGTTTAACTTACTTGTGAATTGAATGCATAGACGAAAGTTAAAAGTGGTAATGATACTTAGTTACTTCGCTCTGCAATAATCTAATGCGTGCGGGAGGCGGTTGCCACGACAACGGAGCAAGAAGACTGCGTCTATTTCGGTCGCCGATTCGATCTCGCAACGCATTCCCGCACAGAACGCGTACAGTACGTTGTATTGTTTTTGATTGTAATGTATTTACAGTACTTGTTTATTTTTAAAATAGATGTTTGATTAAATTACTATGTACACATGGGTTGTTCAAAAAGAAAGTTACAAAATCCCTTACGGGTTGAATTGCAACTCTGAGGTTGTTGCCCATATTAAGACAGAGGACAGAGGCAGAGTTACGGAGTGAGTCACTTGGACTTATTTGGTATTGTACTTTCAGTTCAAGACTAAGATGAAATGCTTCTGTACCAGTAAAAATCTCCGATTCTTGTCGCTCACTATACGAAATGCAGCGGACTGCTATTTAACGGTGGTATTCTATACGAGCGTGTTCCTTCCCTGGTAGAGCCCACCCATTCGTGCAGTAGCTATTACGTAGATTCAGTAGCGAATTCAAAAAGGGAATATATTATTATATTTGTATAATATGTACCAATTGATTGTAATGATTTTCGATGAGCATCTAAAAGTCCATCCAGCCTAAGTCCAGCCCTCTATATGTGGAGGAGTTGTCATAGTCAAAATGTTGGCCAAGCAGATTTTTTTTTATAGGATAGGGTGACAAGGAGAACACAGTTCACCTGATGGTAAGTGGTTGCTGCGACCCATAGACATCTTCATCTATCTTCGATCACGAATCAAAATGCAGATGCGTTGTCACCCGTGAGGACTAAGATGGAATGCCTCGTTTCCAGTAAAAAGGGGTCTCCGGTTCTCTACACTCACAATACGAAACACAGCAGCGTTAAGCTGCTATTTTACGCTGGTATTCTGTAAGAGCGTGGTCCTTCCCCCGTCGAGCCGACCCATTCGTGCTACAACTATATCAGTAATATAGCTGCAGTATGGTTCTACCACGTACAAATTGATAGATTGGCGCCGCAAAACCAGACGCCTCGCATCTTAGATGCTACTGTCCGTCTATCTGTGCTGGGCTTATATTTTAATTATATCTGACGTAAACGTGTTGGCTGTACCACCATCTATTGGAAGGTATTTTCTAACATTTCAATAGTCACCACTACCCATGAGATGAATTGTTGGAGGAGTGATGGATTCTCTAACGCCACCATCACATAGCAATTATGCTGGCAGTATCGCTTCCAATTCTTAAGATGATTTAAAACTAATGTTTGAATTTCTTAATTTTGACAGATTTGTTCATTTTATTTTACCTTTATTTTATATTTTTGTTAATATTTTTTCTCTTGCCGTTTTTTGTCATCTGCCTCATATTCCTGGCTCCACTGAAAATCAGCGTTACGAATTGATGTGTGTATATCTTCAATTCGTGACTTAAAGCTGAGTGGAGACCATTTTGGTGTATATTACGTTTCTTTTATTCCTTTTTTTATATTTTTGTTAAGTTAAAAAAATTCTGTTTTAATTGATTTATTTTTCGTTGTTTGATTCTTTTATATTTTTTTATAAAAAATACTAGTAATGCTATTAACATTAGTAATATTCTCTTTTACTACTCCGTGGTAAGCTTAAAATGCTTCTGTCTGGTTCACGACAGTAGTCGAATGGCGGATTCGAACCCACGGTCTTTTAAGTTCGCAGTCAACTTCCTGCCACTACTACTGCCGCTTTCAAATAAAAGCCGACATTAATATAAAGATGCATCACCATTATTATCATCAACCTTTTAAAGTCTGAACGTAGATATTAAAAATGCAATGGTGCGCATACAACATGAATTAGTTGCACTTTCCTCTGAATAACTGAAGTAACGAAGTATTTACTTGCGTCACGCTTTGTTGAATTGATCTATTAACGAATATGTCTGTCAAATATCAAGTTAACCCGTTGAACCCCATAGCTCCGTGACTACTGCGATTACAATTAAAAAAGGTTTAGCATTCTAGAACAACCTTCATAAACTTGATGTACCTACTCGTATGTAAGCAGTTTTATCAAGTATTTAGTTTTAAATTAATAATTTAAATTTATTCGAATTTATAAATACTTGAAATTAAATTAACTTTGAAAATGATACCTTATTTAAAAACGTAAGGATCATAACATCCAAATCTTTTGTCACTTTATCTCTGATAATATCTAATACGTAGTAAACAGAATTCTTGAATTAATCATCCACTTAAAATTAATAGATTCACACAGATGACCTATGGTTGCAGCACTAAGGGTGGGGAGGGTGCTCGCTCGGAGAAAAACAACGTTCTCTCTCTCTCCCTCTGCGTTTCTTTCTGCTGTCTGCATTTGGATTTTTAATCGTCGATAGATACTACATGACAGATACGATAGGGTCTCCAGGCCACATCATTCACTTACGATTAGCTGGATAGGGTACCTACTCGTTTTTTTTTTAAATTAATACCACAGAAACATATATTTTACAAACATAAATTGCACGTGGACAAACATCCAGACCCGGAATAATTATTTTAAAGTCATACACATACTTGTTCTGTGCGGGACTCGAACCCGCGGCTTTGTAGCCCCGGGTACCACTGCAGTACCGAGCCGTCACTAAAAATTTCAATATACAAAGATAATTTTAAACAGGAATTATAAAATATATCGTAAGAATTGTTTGTGGCAATAATGACGACTCAATTCATATTACGCACCGCATACTCGTTGAGGACGGTCAAAGTAATTGTGTAGTAACTCGAACCGTCCACGAACCAATTAATTCTCCCATAATCCCTAGACCCCTTGGTCCTAGTTAATTACGTTATGGTTTCGTCCTTAAAGTTAAAAGTTTATTTTATAAAATGGTAGAGCCATACTTCCGCCGCCGACCCATTCTTACCACAACTATAATAGTTGGTGTAACTTTTGCCTTGAACGGGGAAGGATGGTCCTTTCTGAAAACTAGCGTGAAATAGCTTCTTTATAATATAATATAATTTGTTTATTCACTCCACAAATTTTACATCGTGACTTACACTATTTAAATAAAAAGTACCATCAATTACATTGAGAGGTTAACGTTGACAGCCATACTAGTATAAACTGTTCGACGGCTGCCTGCGCCTTCTCTGGGAGCTCTTTATGCTGCTGTGTTTTCCATGATGAGGGAAGAGAACAGCAAACACTTTTTTATTGAATAATTTAAAATTAAAAATTTTATACAGCTGACTTCAATATAGGTTATTTAAGAATAACTCAATAACCATTGGTCTGACCTTGATCAAATTCATATGGGACCATACGAGAACTATCAGCTTTCATATAAAATCATCGAAATCGGTTCGCCCAGTACAAAGTTATGAGGTAACATACATTAAAAAAAAACATACACTCGAATTGAGTACCGTCTCCTTTTTGGAAGTCGGCAGAAAAGAAGCTTTTCATCTTAGTTCTCAGGGATGACAACGCATCTGCATTTTCAAGTATAGATGTAGATGTGTAAAGGAGAGATAGCATCAACTTACTATCAGGTTGACGGTGTACTCGTTGGACACCCTAATTGTATAAAAATGTAAATGAAGGTATTGCATTAATAATATTTAAATAGACAATGTTAAAATTAAATCTAAGGTTGTTTACAAAATCTTAGTACAATGAATGACGATACAGTTCAAATAAAATATAAAAAAATATGAAATAGTCTCACGTTTTCTCAATTTTTAATTCATAATGCTCCTAATCTTTCTTGACACTTTTCATATTATAATTGGATATCATTATTAATTGTGGCCTCGGTGCTTTGTGTCTATGATCCAAGTCTTCCAGGTGTATGTCTAACGAGCTTGTAAAATAAATATAAATAAATTTCATACCTAGGTAATAAACTAGATGGCTGCAGTCAGCAGTGGTTTTTTGATGGCTGTAATGGATGGATAGAGGGATGATTTAAAGAACTCTTTTCATCCATTTCAAAACTGCATCAAAATATTGACATTTATTGTGAATTTTCTTTTTTCTAAATACGCCATATATACGTGGTAGAGCTATGCTACAGGTATATTAATAGTATAGTTGCACGAATGGGTCGGCTCGAGCGGGGAAGGACCACGCTCTCATAGAATACCAGCGTAAAATAGCAGCTTAATGTTGATGTGTTTCGTTTGGTGAGTGTAGAGAACCGGAGACCCTTTTTACTGGAAAAGAGGCATTTTATTTACTAAGATCGTCACGGCTGACAACGCATCTACATTTTATTCGCAAACGAGGATAGATGTAGATGTCTATGGGCCACAGCAACCACTTACCATCAGGTGGACTGTGTGCTCGCTTGTCAACCCTTATCCTGTATTTAAAAAAGAAACCCGTATTTTAAATTCGCATACTCAAAATAAAAAGATGATTCAAATATCAATGTCCAAAGTTTTTTTGTAAGGTCAAAGGTTAACAACAATTCAAGTTATTTATTATAGGTAGTTTATTGCTAGCCTCGTCTTTTAAGCCAGGGCTTAGTGGATTCTTATTCAAGAAAGAAGTACCTCTGCCGCAGCGCCACAAGCTTCGCGCTATTTGACTTTAGTTCCATGTTCATATTTATTTTTCACTAGACTTCTTAATTGAAACACACTCTACTCAAACCTTACACTAATTATAAACTACTTTTAGTAATAAGGCAGTAAAGTTTAAAACCACAAGATGGTTTATGTACGTGCGGTATCTTATGTTTGTTGTGATGCCAATAATGACTCAGAATATACCCATCGTTTAGATTGTGTAAATGGTCGGCCGCAATGAATCGTATGCAGTTCTTCTGCCTTGTTTGTTATTAGTAATCAAAATGCATTAAAACGCAAAACAAAGTGGTCACACTTCAAGTATCAATGTCCTTCAGATTGAATTTTGGTCACGGAGGCCAGTCTCAATGGATCTCAATAGAAATTAGCCATCTGCACTGTACAGAATTATAGTTTAGGAGCATGTGCTCCTAAACTATGTACACTCCCAATTCAGTCACTCTCATAGTAGATGGGAGGGCAATCCGACGTGACCGATGAAATATCGGGCGCAGGACCAGCGGCTTTTAGGGTAGACACCACTAGCCTCTTACCGATTTTTGCCGCCAATAGCAGTGCTTGCAAAATTAAGTACCGATCTGGAGGGTATAGACAGCCAGTGTAATTACAGTATGTGCGACATTCCATCTTAGTCGTCAGAAGTTTTTTTTATATAGGATAATGTTGATAAACGAGCACACAGTCCACCTAATGGTAAGTGGATACTGTGGCCCATAGACAACTACATCTATCCTCGTTTGCGAATCAAAATGCAAATGCGTCGTCACCCGTGAGGACTAAGATAGGATGCCTCTTTTCCAGTAAAATAGGTTTCCGGTTCTCTACACTCACCATACGAAACACAGCAGTGTTAAGCTGCTATTTTACGCGGGTATTCTGTGAGAGCGTGGTCCTTCCCCGGTCAAGCCCATTCCTACTAAAACTATACCACTAATATAGCTGCAGCATGGCTCTACCACGTGTAAAAGTGACAACATGCTGTAGCCTTCCTTATTTGAAGTTGGCTGCAGATGCCCATGGACTGTCGTAGCTACCAACCATGTGGACTGAAAGTTCGTTTGTAACTTCAGTTTTATTTAAAAAAAAATATCAATTGACATTATTTATACATACACATAGTTTTAAAAATTGCCCGATTATTGGAACGAAGTTCTTTATCGGACAGTACGAGTTTGTCGGATGAGAGCTAGGCGACAATAAGTGTAAGATTTTTTCGTCACTATCCCTTGTGTCATAGTGTAGATGGTGTAGACGGCCTTGGCGGCGAAATAAGGAAATGAGATGGAATAATATTCATCTCCCTCGCACTTTTTCTTATCTTGCCATGAAAGAAATATTATTGTATTTCAAATGAAGCTTCATTTTAATAGACGCTAGTAATTCATTTATTTGTATTTGTTAATCAATAATATAATACCTGTTTATCAATAATAATATACTACGCAAAGAACTTCGTTCCAACCGAGTGTTCCACAACACTTACGCATTTTTTATAATAATATTTTATATGTTTTAGGCTCTTTATTTAATGCTAGAGAGAACTACAAGTATATCGAGTAAAACACTCGCTTAATTTTATACTGTAGTTGATTTCTCTGGGGACCGGATACCTGCGATAGACGTGTACCGCTGGTTAACGTATGACCGATTTCCGGTCATTATCGTATCCGTCCATACCGCCGCAAATTATAATATTCGATAAGCTTATTATTGTGACTCAATTAATATTTACATTATTACCTTACACTTGCCACTCGAGAACCTTGCTTCCCAGTCGTTTGTCGGTTATTTGAGCTATATGGTCAGCCCATTGCCATTTTAATTAAAATTAAATCCCCGCTGAATCACATGAAACCTTACGAAAAAGATAATATACATAGATATAAAATAAATTTAAAACTGTGAAATCACGACATCGCATTAGCTAATCTTGACACAAATTTCAAATTCTTAATCTCCCAAGGTGGATCTCACTAATCTCGGAAACATTTGCGACAATATCAAGGCAACTTTATTTCCTATACTTTTAAAAAACTTCCTGTAAACCTTGGGTTAGGCGATTTCAGTAAAGCATATCTTTCAGTAAACATCTTTTACTATTCAGTAAGCTTATCAACTTTAGAAAACTTTAAATAATAATAATTGACGGTTCCATGGCTCTGTTTAGACCTGAGGGGTAACAATGCATCTGCATATTGGCATCCACTTTCCATCAGGTGTAAAAAATACATAAAACTTATTTTATTTAAAAAATAATATTATTTATTTTAGAAAGAGAGAGAGAGAGAAAGAGAGAGAGAGAGAAAGAGAGAGAGAGAGAGGTGTCTTTACGTAGCTCGCGCAGGGCATAGCAAAAGCTGCTCAACTCACTTACTACTGTGCTTGATAGTTACCCTTATTCTTTATAAAGACAAATTGTTTCAAGAAAGGTTCTCGAGTAGTACCACTAGATAAAGTGCGACCTGGTAATATATGCAGGAAGTCGATAGATGCAGGTTGGCTCAGGACCATGCTTTGTGGCATTCCTTGGAGGAGTTGTGTTCAGCAGTGGACTTATGATGATAATGAAATAGGCTATAGAAATAAATAGAGGCGGCAATAAATTATTTACCTCCATAAAAGTAATATGTCAAAACGTCCGATATATAAATAACTTTTCTATAAAAATTAGGTTATAATATAGACTAAGTATATGTGTTATAATATATATATTTTAAAATAAGTCCACAGATTAACTAATAGTTACTACGTAAATAAGGCCTATATTCAGCAGTTCAGTTGATTTTTATTTAAATTTAGACTTTATTGCCTGGAAATATAAGGTACAAATCACCTTGTACCTTTTAATATTACCATCCATCTATTCATTCCAGGCGTTGTTGTGGCTGTTGTGAAAGTCGCCATGTGGTCATTAATACGTTCCCGGTAGTTTAATATGCAAATTTATATCCCCCTAACCTTCAGAGCTGCGCACTTTATCGTTTTATATCTTTTAAAACAATCTCGATCTAGTAAAACATAAAAAAATCATCGCAGCATGAAGCATTGAAAATATTAGATTACTTTTTCCATATAAAGTCGTTTAAAACTTGAAAGATTAATTGACTACAACATTTAACTTTTAATAAAATGTAAAAGCCGACCGTGTAATGGCGGCGTAAGAATATCCACTACGTCACATCGTCCCGTGGGTGTCGTAAGAGATTACATAGATTGAAACAAACCAGGAGATGGGCTACAGCTTCAGCGTCTTCCTACCACAACAAATTACAAAAAAAAACTGTGGCAACTATGGCATATATCCCCTTAATACCATAGTCGTCACAGTTTTTCTTGTTGCCACGGGAGGCCTACGTTCAACAATGGACTTTTCATAGGCTGTAATGAATGAATGAATAAAATTCGTATAAACGAATATTGAAAAAACTGGCTTCTATTAACGGCGGTTAAATAAATGCTAGAGAAAAATTTACAATTTTTAAAATTTTTGTCTGCCTGTTCTGGCTATCTTTACGAAATTTTACGAACAGACAAAGAGCTTTATCAGGACGGCTTCCGAAAAACTTGAATATTTAAAAAAAAGATAATTTGATAAAGGAAATAGTGTTTGATTATCATTAATAGATCCTATCTAGGCGAAGCCCGGGCAGGTCACCAGTAATAAATAAAATTAATTAATAAAAATTACTTATTTCTGCTACCAAGTAGCAGTGATCGTTGTGATTCGGTTTGAAGGGTATACCTATAGTGTTAGGCTAATCCTCAAGTCGGTGTCGTCAGGTGACATGGGCTTTGCTTTTGATCGGACTTCTCTTGTGCCTAGGGGTCCGTCTAGGTGGGTCAAAAGCCGTGAAGCATTATGCCATGGTCTTCAGAGGTGACAACACATTTTCGTAGTCTTTGTGCAAGGCAACAAAATAATAATGTTATAGTAACTATCGCTAAACAAACTCCAAAATTCGCTTAAACTTGTTATTAAAATCTTTTGTCCTCTGATCCCAACGGTAATGATACAATTTGTGCGCCATCTTGTTGCTCACAGAACAAGATAACTGTAAAGCATTACACCATTGTCTATTGTTAGCGATGGTATCATAAAAAACCATTCTATTGAAAGCGAGATATATTAATTTGACTTATCCCGAGTAAGTAATCACGGTTGAATGTTTCTATACTAAGGAGTGTAGAGTACAAGGAGAACCATCTTATATGGGGCGAAAATTGAAAAAGTGTCCTACTATTTACTGAAAATAGAGGTTCCAAAACCTACCACAATAGCGCTGGCGTCTGAAACACTACGATATGAAGATAGCTGTTGTGAACGGAGTGAAATCAGCTGAATTCAAATATTTAAAAAATTTCATGACTAGAGTAGTTAGTAAAATGCATTATATTATATTAATACAATATACAAAATCTCAACTATTTACGTAGTACAAAGCCAAGCCGATTGGTCGGTCCTTTTTATTTCTCCATCTTATTCTGATTACTTTTAACGCTTTTTTTAATTTATCCTATGCTACTGCAGCGTCACCCTTATTGGACACGTTTTAGGGACACTTTTCATATATAGAGATGGTCCTCCTTCTCTCTACACTCCATATTCTATACGAAATGATAAATGCAATTTATAGCAAATTTTATAGTTTGACCGCGAAGAGAGATAAGTTGGACTTTACCATTCGTGGGACTTTACTGGCGACCTGACAAGGTCAGACTACCCGCTCTCATTAAATTCGGTATATTGTAGAAACATTCGTGATTAAAACTTATGGTTTATTTAAACGTTGCATTACGTATTATTATAAAAAAAGTTCAATGAAGATTTTTTGTAGATATTCTGTTACGTAGAGATAGCTAACCAGCGAGCGTAACACCCTAAATCTTATTCCACGATATTTTTTTATGTTTTTTGTTTTTTGATTTTTATCTTTTAAACTGCAGACAACTTTTAGGTGTATAGTATTTTCTCACACTGTACTCGTATATTCATTGTTATGTGAATTTACTGTCAAATTACTCTACACATACGTTCATAACCTTTAATCCTCCTCATCCAAATGTCATTACAGCCCACACTGCTTGAAGTTCTTGCGCCACGTGCATCCATCCTTTAATGCTACCCAAAATAATTTATATATAGCAGCTCATGGATAGTTTTTATGAATTCGGTCAAAAAATCAATAATGTAGAAAATGAAATTATAAATAGAAAGCTTTTTCTTGACCATTTTGGTACATATGGTAGAGGTTCTATATACACAGATATATATATATATATATATATATATATATATATATATATATATATATATATATATATATATATATATATATATTCAAGTATTTCTTATTACGCAACTATTTTTATTTCTACCACGCATTGTACATTTTCACTAACAAACATTTACATTTTGTTTTCGCCGGTATGATAATATATAAAGCTTTTGGAAGTATATATATATATATATATATATATATATATATATATATATATATATATATATATATATATATTCAAGTATTTCTTATTACGCAACTATTTTTATTTCTACCACGCATTGTACATTTTCACTAACAAACATTTACATTTTGTTTTCGCCGGTATGATAATATATAAAGCTTTTGGAAGTATATATATATATATATATATATATATATATATATATATATATATATATATATATATATATTCAAGTATTTCTTATTACGCAACTATTTTTATTTCTACCACGCATTGTACATTTTCACTAACAAACATTTACATTTTGTTTTCGCCGGTATGATAATATATAAAGCTTTTGGAAGTTGCGTACATACAGGATGGGCCAAGAATTCGTTAACATTTAAATGTAACATACCGCGCAAACTATTGCCGCGCGGGGCGCGGGCGCGGGCGGGGCCACTAGCTCGCTTCTTGGAAATTTAGTCGCAATGGATCGCTTCACGGGGCCGCAACGCGCTTACTGCGTGAAACAGTTTTATTTAAACGACTTTTCGCTCATTACTTTCGGCTGAATTAGGATTATCCCGCACATCATTACGCCGTATTTTGAAATTAGATTTGAAATTACATCCATATAAGATCCAGCTAGTGCAAAAACTAAACCCTAATGATTTAAATTTGCGTAAGTCATATGCCGAAACAATGTTAACTCATTTCAGTAATTTTCACAACATCTTATTTTCTGACGAAGCCCATTTCCACCTAAATGGACATGTAAACAAACAGAATTGCAGGTATTGGAGCAGCGAAAATCCTAAAGCTAAACATGAGAGGCCACTTCACTCTCCTAAGGCAACTCTATGGGCTGCAATTTCAGCAAAAGGAATCATCGGACCTTACCTTTTTGAAGATTCTCGAGGCCGTTCAGTTACTGTTAATTCTGCCGAGTATGTGAAAATGTTACGGGAGTTCTTAGCACCGATGTTACTGGAATTTGCTGGCTATAATCGTAACACATGGTTTCAACAAGATGGAGCCACGTGTCACACATCGAACGAGTCCTTGCCGGTGGTCAAAGACATGTTTCCGGAAAAGCTGAGAAAGCCCCAGCAGACTTCTTTTTATGGGGTTATTTAAAGAGTCGTGTCTACATTGATAAACCGAATACACTGCGTCAACTTAAAGAAAAAATCATCAAAGAGATGTCGGCGATCTCGCGGTCTCTTTGCAGAAGAGTATTCGAAAACTTCAGGACTCGCTTAGATGAGTGCAAAAACCGAAACGGTGGTCATTTAGACGAAATAATTAAAAAAAAAAAAATTACAACTAATTAGCTTTCTCGTAAATAAACGATTTCTAAAATATGTTAAATGGTTTTTTTATACGATTTTTTCAAATGTTAACTAATTCATGGCCCACCCTGTATAATAATATGTGCCCGCGATTGTAAATCTTTTAAAATGATCAGTTGTAACTTGTAACAGAGTTTCTTTCCAAATAATATTTCATCTCGGTCGATCTCAGAGATAATCCGACAAATACGACCGCGTCAGCAACAACTAGTGTCTAAAAATGGCCACGTCTTACTTACATATTTCCTTTGGCTATTAGGCTTAGCTATGGAAAAAGAAGACAATACGAAAGCTAAGTCACGCATTACCCCATATTATAATATTGTATGTTCGCCTCTGTTTTAAGAATTATTATGATCTTATAGTTACATATCATTAATGGGATTATATTTCTTTAGTTTTTGTTGATATATAATTCATTGGCTATGCTGTAATATTTCAAGCTAAACTTGTTCTTAAATAAATAGTTTTTTATCATTTATAAAGTGTTACAAATTTATTTAATAAAACACCTAATTAGCGAATTTTCTTTTTGATCTGGGCTGCAAAAATGAGAGTCATTATGATAAAAGTCTTTATGGGTTTAAAAACAATGAGGGCTAATAATCTTTCACTCACCAGATGTCGCTAGTTGTGACTGAGGTAAAGTTTATTGTTACACAGTATCAGCTAATTGAGAAATTAGTTTTAAATAATAGTTTATCATAATCTAGAGTATTATATTAATACACAACACTATTTTCCTATGAAATTATCGTCTCCACTATGAAATCTATAAAATATTTTACCTCACTGTAAAGTGGCGCCGCCCGGGTGGCAGAAAAAGTCGTGGATCATTATGAAGAACACTTAAATGTCATCACACTAAAATTTTAACAATTTTATTTGTTGAATAAAACTATTGAAAAACAGGCAGGTGTTAAAATGTAATAAAATAAAATATAGTTTTTGTAATTATTTCACGTCTATAAGTCTGAAATTTTTATAATTTTTGTAGTGGCTGAATCAATAAGCAAAACGTGTTAGATTAAAATATAATAAATAAATAATATATATAAAAAATAGTTAGATTATATTATGTTTTATTAAATGTGAATGTTACGAGTATCAAGCTGTGTGGTTTAAGCCCCACTTGACAACATGTATTAGATGCTATCACCAGCTTGCACGTTTCCCGTGTCGCCGTCAGGGTCGCCGAGAACCTGTATAAGTACAGACTAAGCACCCGCATTTTATATAACACGCTACGTTATATCATGCATATAAAATACGCATTTTACTTATTTATATAGATGCATCTTCGCAAGCGTAAAAAGTCAAGTTTATATTTTTTTTAAATATAAATATACCGTTACTTATTTACGTAAGTATAATGTGTGTCTAAAGTTATTTTGCCGTATTTTTAACACACGAAGTATGACAACGCATCGATTGATAAATCGATTTTTAATGTCCCACACTGACAGCTTTACACGGGTTATCTTTAGGTGACAGTTCATAACCCAAGAAGTTGACTTCGTATAGGTTTTCAATATATTTTACTATTCCCTGTTTATTGTCGTAATTCTTCACACAAATTCACATGAAGAATTTAGTTCAATAAAAATTATGTGTGCAGTTCACATGGTAGAAGTGAATCCTTCAGAAAAGGAGACCAAGATTATAGGAAACACTGTATACTGAATTCTATCTCATTCTCTGGCAAGCTAAATCTTATAGATGTAAGTATATGTTTGTTTCTTTTCTGCCGACTTCCAAAAAGGAGACGGTACTCACTTCGAGTGTATGTTTTTTTTTTCGTTTTTTTTATGTGTGTTACCTCATAACTTTGTACTGGGCGAACCGATTTCGATAATTCTTTTTTTATATGAAAGCTGATAGTTCTCGTGTGGTCCCATAATTGAATTTGATCAAGGTCAGACCAATGGTTATTGAGTTATTCTCAAATAACCTATATTGAAGTCGGCTGTACAAAATTTTTAATTTTTAATTATTAGTGTAACTTTTTCGTTTCATCGAGTTTCAAATCACAACGATTATAAAAAGTTTTCATTTCAAATAGCAAATTAATACGGCCTTTAACTGCAATATTACTGGCAATAATATTTAATTTAGGTAGTCCAAATTCTTCTTCAATATCAGTCCATAAAACTCCACTGTTGAATATTGAAGATCGCAGTATCAGGCGTCTCACAACTTTGATTACCTACTAAATAATTTAAAAATAAAAATTGTGTACAATCAAATTTTAAGAATAACCACAGAACACAATTACACTCTACTAAGAGAAGAACGTCAACTTCATACTAAAAAAATGAAACATGTGTTTATGAGTGTACACTACAAGCACCACGGTGGGCGCCCATATAAAACATTTCTAGCGGGAATTTCAAACTTTGTATTCTGTAACTTTTAAACTTTTTGTTTATTTAAAGCAAATTTGAGTAATTTTAGCTCGAGTCTCACAAACCTATTGGGTGAGTTCCCAAACATTTGAAAGGTTGCACCAAAATTACTCGAATTTACTTTAGAGGAGTATGTGGGATAAAAGAAAACTAAAAATAGGTATAGTTATGTAATTTTATTTTTTGGAAGAGATTGTTTTATATTATTATTGAACATCAATTTATATTGCTTTTCCAGATAATATTTCCACGCGTAATATTGATTTATAACATGTTATCGTGAGAGTTGTTCTTCACAGAGCATTTTAAACGATTGCAATAATGATTGAGGGGCTTTTTACTTTCTACGACTCCTGTAATAATAGTCTCATAAAATCTAAACTCTACAATTCTAAGACATGAAAATTGTTGGTCTGGAAAAACGTGTTCTTTTTTCCGTACATTTAATAGGGTTATCTGCGGTCAATGATCCTTTTTAAAAAAAGTGTAGGCAAACTGCAAGCAACCCTTCTGTTACTCGTGAGACGTGAGCAGCCCGACTTACGCCGACCGTTTCCGAAGCAACTTGAGTGCTGACTCATCCGTCAGGTGTTTAACCCCGGGTCTCTGTTTATTTTAGGGTCCGAGTAAATGTGTAACACGTTTTCCTCAACTTTCCTTTAGAAATCTGCACTACATACATCTCAAAGAAATTGAAATTAGGTGATAATTGGTAATTTTCAGAAAATTTACGGCAAGGTTAATTTTTAAGGTTTAAGAAAAAATTATAATTTTTACATCATTGCAGTTACAACCTGTCAAAAGTCTTCTGTTATATAAGCATAATATTTGCTTATATATTTGGGGGATATTGGGTTGCCAAATGCAGATTTTTATTTTTTAGTTGATATTAGGAAAACGCTTATTTGGTTCCCTTTTTTATAGAATAAGGGTGAAAAACAAGCACACGGTCCACCTGATGGTAAATAGTTGCCGCGGCCCATGGACATCTACATCTACCATAAATTAAGAATCGAAATGCAGATCCATTGTTACCCGTGACGACTAAGATGGAATGCCTCATATCCAGTAAAAAGGATCTCCGGTAATCTACACTCATCATACGAAACACAGCAGCGTTAGCTGCTATTTTACGCTGGTATTGTGAGAGCGTGATCCTTTCACGGTCGAGCCGACCCATTCGTGCTACAACTATACTACTAATATAGCTGCAGCATGGCTCTACCACGTATATCCCTCTGTCGCCTCTTACAACATCCACGGAACTATATGAGGTAGTGGATATACTTACACCGCCACTACACAAAAAACAACGTTGTTTTTATTCCATTAAAATAGAATAAAGTAAAAATAACTAAACTAAAATACGAAATTCAATAATGAGCAATATTTTCTGTATCTACACCCTTTTACATTACGCCATTTGATAGCGTACGTATTGCTTTATTGTTTCAATCCATATCACCGCCGCATTCCTGGGTTATCGTCAGTAGGAATTGTAGTCAAGCATGGGTTTACTAAATATAAAAATATATTTCTCTCCCGGGGTGCTTGGATTGCAAAATGTCGAGGCCAAATCTTTCAATTAATCCTTGTCAGCTAACGCATTTCTACGAGTACAATAACCTATGTCCAGCCGTGAACTCAAAAAGGCTAATGATGAACATATGTATATGTAACAAAAATATGTCTACATACCATACGATTAGTTATTCCAATTTCTGTATATTTTACGCATTATTGGTGATATCCCCCTGCCTGACTATTAACCAGTACGGGTTCCGTTAGAGCCTATTAAAGTCCACTGCTGAACACAGGCCTCCCTCATAAATTGCTTCATAGGGTCCCCCCTATATTATTATATTATATTTATTATTTGCAATAGTTTTCACACGTGGCAAGGGATTGACAACCGTAGTTTTTATTTTTATTTTTGGTCGTTATTAGGACGACGTTGTTGCCCATCTCCTTATTTGTTTCCCTCTGTCGCCTCTTACGACAACCGTGGGATGATATGGGGCAGTATATATTCTTCGACCACAACTACAAGGTAAGAAAGTTTATAAGTTTTTTACGGGCGTTATTAGAAACGTTTTCAACGAAAGTAAACATCAAGAAACTCATCTTTTGATCATGAAAAGTGTTATTAACGTTGTGTGTCATTAGACACGTCGTTACTATCAACGGAAGTCGATACAAAAATCGATTACTATGTATGCAAAAAACCTCATACATAGCGAAAATCAGCCCACTACTAAATGAAATTTATAACAAGCAATTAAAATGTTCAATCAATATCAATCACTCAGTTGTCATTTGCAGGAAAAGGCGGTCACGTTTTACAAAAAACATTTGTTAAAGAAATAAAGGTGACGAATAGCATATTATAGTCCACGTGTGGGTGAATGTTGTAGTGCATCTCGATAGAAAAAAAAGAAAATTGTTTATTCCACACACAAAAGCACCAAATAAGAAAAAAAAATGTTAAAAGTTCAAGTGGTGGTCTTTTTAGCAATTTTCTTTTAGAATAAAGTGTCAAACAAGCACACAGTTCTCCTGATGGTACGTGATTACTGTAGCTACAAATATCTACGAGTACATCTATCTGCGATTAAAAATCAAAATGCAGAAGGCGTTTTCACCCCTGAGGACTATGCAACGTTTTCAGTAAAAGGGGTCTCCGATTGTCTGTACTCAACGTATGCAACACAGCAGTATTAAGCCGATATTTGTTATTTTACGCTGATATTGTGTGAGAGCGTGGTCCTCCCACGGATCCTCGGTCGAGCAGACCCTTTCGTGCTGCAACCACAAATTTTAGATTTCTTCCAAGCAACCTTTGAATTGACAGGATTGTGAAACGACAGAAATCCTAGTTAGTCGGTTATAAATCCCGTCTGTCCTCCGTCTTCTTCTATCCATTATGCTGCTATTACATGCTTGTATTCTGTGCGTGCGTTGTTCTTCCCGGATCGAGCTGACTTCGTGTTTTAGCGATAATGCGCTGCAGCCATAGCCCAACTATGATCAAAACATATTTATTAAACCCATTTATGCAAAACAAAGTACTCTAGTCTAAATATTCCTGAAGTGGGTTCCTCGGAACCTAAGGGTTCCGTGGAAAAGTCATCAGAGTTCCGCGAAATTAATTATTTTTGCTTTTTTAGTAATTCCACTCTTAGGTATAAATATTATTTTGAGATTACAGTTATTTAAGTCGTTTGCGACATTCGGGACTATACGGCGAAGCAATAATTAGTAATTTTACTTTTAAATTTTTTTTTTATAGGAGAGGGGGCAAACGAGCATACGGCTCACCTGATGGTAAGTGACTACCGCCGCCCATGAACAACTGCAACACCAGGGAGGGAATTGCAGATGCGTTGCCGGCCTTTTAAAAAGGAGTACGCTCTTTTCTTGAAGGTCCCTAAGTCGTATCGGTCCGGAAAAATCGCTGATGGTAATCGATTCCACAAGGAAGTCGTGCGAGGAAGAAAACATCTTCTAAATCTCACAGTGGTGGACCGCCAATCATCCAGATGGTGTGGATGGTATCGGGAGTTCTGCCGCGATGTGCGTTCGTGAAATTTGGCGGCTGGGATTAATCCGAACAATTCCTCAGAGCACTCCCCATGGTAGATGCGAAAGAAAATGCAAAGAGATGCAACATCTCTTCGCAGTGCCAATGAATCGAGCCGATCGGAAAGGGCTCGGTCGTTGACGATTCGAGCCGCTCTGCGCTGGATGCGGTCAAGTGGAAGGAGCTGGCACTGGGGAGCCCCTGCCCAGAGATGGGAACAGTATTCCATGTGAGGCCTAACCTGCGCCTTGTAAAGTTGCAGGCGGTGTGCCGGCATGAAATACTGTCCCGCTCTGCTGAGCACGCCAAGCTTTTTAGAGGCTAATTTGGCCTTCTCTTCCAAGTGACCACGAAACTGCACGTCACTCGATATGTCGACGCCAAGGATTCCGATACTGGCTGAGGCAACTAGGGGAGTGCCTTGAAACTGAGGAGATACGACAAAGGGGTTCTTTTTAGCGGTAAACGCGCAAACTTGTGTCTTCTGAGGATTAAACTGGACTAGATTTAGTCGCCCCCAGTCCGAGACTTTGTCCAGCAAAGACTCGACTTCAGACACAAGTTTATTCCGGTACTCGGAGACGTTTTCCCGAGAAATATTAGCACGGCCGGTGTATAGAGCATCACCAGTGCTGTCATCCGCATAGCAATGAATGTTACCAGTTAGCAACATATCATTGATATGCAGAAGAAACAGCGTTGGTGATAGCACACAGCCTTGTGGAACACCAGCGTTAATAGGCTTGCAGTCAGAACATGCACCGTCTACAACGACCTTGATGCTCCGATCTGCAAGGAAGCTGGTGATCCAATTGCACAATTTCTCGGCAAGCCCATAATATATATAGATAAAAGCTTACTTATATTTAGATAAAAGTTTAACGTTTAAAATATTTTTGTGCTTACTTAAATGTCACTGTCTGTGATTTAAAATCATTTGATGTGGGGCTCCATAAAATAAAAAGGATTTGGTGAGTGTTCCAATGCCCGAAAAGTTTGGGAACTCCTGCTCTAGTCCAAGACTTAAATAGTCGCACAATTTTACAGATAAACCACTCACACAACTTTACATCTTATCTATGTGGAGATGTAGAGTGTCCATTGTTATTTTAACAAACCACAAGTATACAAAATACAAATACATAGATCGTTAATAAAAAAAACTACATAATCAGTGACAAAAAATGTTCTTACAGTATAAGTGCCCTTTCGAACATTTGGATGCGCTTTTAATTTGTAACGTAGCTTTGTAAATACAACTTGAGGCAATGCATTTAAATTTGAATTTAGGTTAATGTAAACTAGAATTACGTCAAAACAATTGGCGACAGTTTTTAGAGAACTTTTGCTTGGGATTTTGTATCTAGTTTTTTATTAGTGATCAATGTATAAATACAAATAAGGACAAGAAAATAAACATCATGGAAACGAAATTTATCTAATTGTGAACCAAAAATAATTTAAAAATGTTTTATATTCTATGATTTTTACCTACATCACCAGTACTAGTACTATATTGATAAAACCTAGTCCTGTGCACCCGATATATTATGCAAATGGATGAAATAAAAAATAGTAAATACTTTCGCTTTCTTCTTTTTCATCCGCCCGTAAACGTCCCAGTCGACCCATAACTTACAACTTACAACCAAGAAAGATTTTCCATAATAGATACGTTTCGAGAGCGTACAGTGTAGGATGATAGTGCAAGATATCGTCTTGCATCTCTAAAGGAGCTCGCTGGTAAGCTGAGTATTTTAAGTGTGGCGTAAGGTTCATAGTAATATTGTCCGTACTCTCCATCGAAAGTCATGAGGTCATTTGGCATTAGCACAGGACAAAATGGGGAGATTTTTTTTAAATGGATTCGTACTGTTGTACTTTAACCAGTGTTAAATAATAAGAAATAATTATTAATTGTAATTTGTTTAAAAACTACATCACAATATGTTGACGCGTTTTGCGAAATTGCGAAAATTTTGGGAGATTTTGACGCCAGTTTGAACCAGTCAGTCGCTTGAAACAATCGAAAAGACAGTCAATGATGATAATCTCAAGGCGCCTAAACAGATACATTATTTTGAGGTTTACATCACCACTGGACCACTTGTTTCATTGTTTTCACTTATAGTTTCAATGCGCAGACCTTTACTACACAAAATCGCACCATTTTACTTTTGAAGAATCACTTCAATCCATTTTATCTATATCTATACAAATAAAAAATTGGAGTATCTGTTTGTAATGTCAAAATAACAGCTATACTAAATGCATATGAAAGTATATACGGTACTTATAACAAAAACACAACTTTTAACATTTTTGTGTGTCTGTTTGTTCCGGCTAATCTCCGAAACGACTGGACCGATTTCGATGGGACTTTCATTGACAGATAGTTGTTATAATGAGTAACTTAGACTACTTGTATTTTAGAAAAATAATTAGGGTTCTGCGCAACATAGTTAAAACCCTAAATTACACGCGAGCGAAGTCGCGGGGAACAGCTAGTAAATAATAATACAGGAGCAGCAAGTCCCGCTTAAATTGTGACATACTCTTAAACTTAAGTAATAATAAAAATTAATAAACTGGCCTAAACGAGTAAACATAATATTTGTTTAAAAAAGCAAAGTCATGGTCAATTAGTATCTTTGTTTTTGCAACAAGACAAGCGCCTATTGATACCCAGGAACTTAATAGAATGTCATGTCACATCATCGGTCTAATCTATTTGATATGCAAATATGTCATCTGGTTTATAATATCACTTTCGTTTTCCGCTTGAGTATAGCTGAACGCACGTAAAATTTGAAATTTAATTCACACTTAATGCATTATGATAAGGTTGTAAATCGCTCATGCACTAAACACTGAACACCGTTGTTTGGTGATCCGTGGTACGCTTTTACTGCTCTGGTCAGCTGACGTAAGTCCGGCCAGTTCTCAGCAGACCGATAAGCTTTTAATGGGTACTCTTATCTTTACGAAACTTATTTATTATATTGAAAGTGGCCCCCACTTTTAATTATCACTTGATTTTGGACGAGTCTTTGAACATAGAAGGCTTTATAAACGCCCCGTTGCAGTCTCAGTATTTTGAACAATTAAGATTGACAAACCAGCACACAGTCCACCTGGTAAGTGGATGCTGTGGCCCATAAACATCTACGTTTATCCCCGATTAAGACTCAAAATGTAGATGCGTTGTCACCACTGAGGACTAAGATGTATCGTTTCCAGTTAAAACGTTCTCCGGTTCTCTACACTCACCATACGAAACACAGCAGCATTACGCTGCTCTTTTACGTTGGTATTCTGTGAGAGCTTGTTCCTACCCCGGTCGAGTCAACTCAGTCATGCTACTACCGTATAATAGCTGCTGCGTGGCTCTACCACGTATAACGTACCAAGTGTAGGCGATAAATGGGCACTCATTCCAGCTAGCTAACTCAGCATCCACTTCCAACCTGGTAATGGATGATGAGGTTCATAAACCCTACATCATTACATTTATTCTCAATTTCAATCATTTATTACAGCCTATCAAAAGTCCACTTCTGTAAACAGGTACTTTCTTATCTAGGTTGCTTCATTTGGCAGGCGAATATCAAGAAGACGCTGCTGCCATCTACTGTTTCAAAATGAAATCAAAAATTATTGTCACATATTAAATGTGACTCGACCTCTCTCGTTGCAGATTTGCCATGATTGCTTTGTGCTAAACAGGCGGTTTACGATTGCCAAAATACGAATACCAAATGTATCGCACCATTGACGCTACTCCCCATCGCCGATGTCGACATTTTACGTCTGTCATATATTTTCCAGTGGGTGTCGTTAGCGACGATAGAGGGCAACTGAAAAGATGGGCAGCAGAATTTTCCTATTGAGTTCAAAATAATATAATTTAAAATTAAAAATTTTGTACAGCCGACTTCAATATAAGTTATTAAGAATAACTCAAAAACTATTGGTCTGACCTTGATCTAATTCATATGGGACCACACGAGATGTATCACCTTTCATATAAAAAAGAATCATCGAAATCGGTTCACCCAGTAAAAAGTTATGAGGTAACACACATTAAAAAAAAAGAATACAGTCGAATTGAGTACCGTCTCCTTTTTGGAAGTCGGCAGATAATACTGCGGTAAGCCCGTCTGCTAAGCTTGGCCACTAATGCAAATATCACTCTATGAGGCAGTCTAAGTAATCTAATACATCTATGTTTTTTTATGTAAGTGGTTACTGTGACTCATAGACATCTATTCTCAATAAAAAATCAAAATGCAGATGCGTTGTCACCCGTGAGGACTAAAATGGAATGCCACTTTTCCTGTAAAAAGGGTTTCCGGTTCTCTACACTCACCATACAAAACACAGCAGCGTTAAACTGCTATTTGACGCTGGTATTCTGTGAGAGCGTGTTCCTTCCCCGGTCGAGCCGACCCATTCGTGCTACAACTATACTACTAATATAGCTGCAGCATGGCTCTACCACTGGTGTATATAAATTACCGTTTAGTGGCGGTGCATACCCATAACCCCACATCAGCCCGAGGGTGGCGACAGAGGTAAACAAATCAGAAGATCTTTCTATAACAACTGTAATGCAGGTAATCCATGTGGGAGGCATGCTCAGCCGTGGACATTTGATACTGTCTATAATAAATGAATTAATATTTATACCACCAGCTGTCGGAAGCCATCAACTCTTTCTGGTATTTCTCACAGTCATCGTCTGTCAATACTAAAACCACGTGTCTCTTACGGCGCTGTCACACAAGAAAAATGAGCAGTAGGCTACAGCCCCGTTATAATTTATTCTAGACGGTTTGTCGCGAACTCTGCGGGACTGCAAGTTTCACTGCGATGCGTTCAGGTCCTGCTAATGCTAAATTTAACGATTGCGTGTGCTATAAATAGCGCGTGTACCAGCGAGATGAAAGCAGCTTGGGAATTCCGGAATTTCTTATTTACTTGTACTAAGTAATAAAAAAAGTTGTAAAGAATAACTTTCCGCTTTTAGTTTGAAAAACCTAACTAAATCGCTAACTTTAAATTTACACAGATAATGACACTCTGTTTTCCATAAACTTTTTCATTTATTTACATATGATATGATATAACTTTACGATTAAATGTTGCCGCAGTAAACTTAAATAGTTATTTATGTTAATGTGACTAACTTTTGTCCCAAAATGACCACGGGATAGGTTCCTACTTGGTCAATAAGCAATGATTTTTAGAAGGATGATCGCTACAGCAACCGAAGAGCAAGCCTTATGCCCAATTATGGATTTTCCTTCTTTTCAACCGACTTCAAAAAAGGAGAAGATTCTCAATTCGACTGTATTTTTAATTTTTTTCTAGGCGAACCGATTTTGGTGATTCTTATTTTATCTGCCGACTTCCAAAAAGGAGAGGGTACTCAATTCGACTGTATGTTTTTTTATGTGTGTTACCTCATAACTTTGTACTGGGCGAACCGATTTGGATGATTCTTTTTTTTATATGAAAGCTGATAGTTCTCGTGTGGTCCCATATGAATTTGATCAAGGTCAGACCAATGGTTATTGAGTTTTTCTTAAATAACCTATATTGAAGTCGCTTATATTGAAGTCGGCTGTACAAAATTTTTAATTTTATATTATATCAATAAGACATGGGATGGCGGACGTAATCTCAATTCGACTGTATTTTTTATGTGTTACCATAACATACATAACTTTTTTCTGGGTGAACCGATTTCGGTTTTTCTTTTCTTATTTGAAAGCTGGTGCTTCTCATGTGGTCCCTTATAAATTTGATCAAGGTCTGACCAATAGTTTTGAGTTATTCTTAATAATTTATATTGAAGTCGGTTGTACCAAACTTTAATTTTTAAATTATTATTTTATATAGAATAAAAGTGACAAACGAGAACACAGTCCACATGATGGGAAGTGAATGCTGAGACTCACAGACATGCTGATTTAAGAATCTAAATGCAGATGTGTTGTCACCCCAGACGACTAAAATGAAATGCCTCGTTTCCAGTAAAAAGGATCTCCGGTTCTCTACACTCACCAAATTAAACACATCAGCATTAAGCTGCTATTTTACGCTGGTATTCTGTGAAACAGTGGTACTTCCCCGGTCTAGCCAACCCATTCGTTCTACAACCATAATATAGCTGCTGCGTGATTCTACCACGTCTAGACTACTCTTCAGACCTAAACCACCTGCAAGATTCATCCAGTCGTCTCTTCCATGTCGTGAGAGTCACCCAACACTGCACTTGCCATTCGAGAAACTTTTTCCCGTACGTTTCATTTTGGTATTAATGACCATAGTTCTCACAGAACCCAGGCCATTATAATACTTATTGAAAGTCACTCTTTTGTTTAATTACCACTGGTTCGAAAAAACCTCTGTCCTAGGAAGAACCAGTAAGAAACCTGGCGCGACTTTTTTTGTAAATAACAGCTTACAATCATGTAATCACAATTAACCACACAAAACAAATTAGAAATAGCTTGGTAGCGATCACCTCATTTCCAGGGGTTATTATCATCCATAAATTCCTTAATATTATAATAAACCTTTTTATACAAACTTTGTTTAATAAAGTTTTTGAACCTTGACCAGGTTAAATTTTGTATATATATGATAAACAAAAGCCTTTCTAAAGTCCACTGCTGAACAAATGCCTCCTTTATAGATTGCATCACAGGGAGATGTTTGCTATAGCTGCCTTGCTCGGCAGGTAGACGCAGTTTTTATTTTTTATTTTATTGGATAGTTATCAGTAAAACGCTGCTGCTCGTCCCTTGTTTCATTTCTTTCCGTAGCTTCATATCATACCCATGGGATGATATGGGGTAGTGGATTGCCTTACGTTGTTTCTAGCCGGCCATGGCCCCTACTACGACCACGGCCCATAATAAACAATATTTACTAACATTTGTAAAACTTTGTTTGCCCCACTCATGATCTATACATCTATACAAATACAAATAAATAAAATTGAAATGTCTGTTTGTAAAAATAAAATAACAGTTTTTTTACTAGATGGATATGATATTATAACAAAAAGACTTTTTTTAATTTTTGTCTGTATGTCTGTTTGTTCCGGCTAATCTCCGCAGTGGCTGGACCGATTTTGACGGGACTTTCACTGGCAGGTAGCTGATGTTATAAGGAATACTTAGATTTCTTTTATTTTAGAAATAAAAATTAGATACTCGCGCAAAATAAATAAAAGTCCATGAAATCCAATCGTAATATTTTCCACGTGAACGAAGACGCGGAGAACAGCTCGTATTATATAAAATTTAAGTAGTTTGTTGGCACAATTGTTGTTAACAAACTCAAAGTATACAAAAGACATATAAAAGTTTACAGAATTCGGAGAAAGTTGTTTTAACGGCGACTTGTTTCTGTTAGACTTTATGGACGTGCTTGAAGAAGTTTATGACAACTGGACCTATAGTGTTGGGACATTACGAAAAGAAATGACGCAACGACCAATTTACATTACGCTTTCATTGAGATTCCGGTGTGTTATTTCTATCTTTTTTTATAGGTTGAGGGTGACAAGCGAGCACACAGTTCACCTGATGGTTAGTGGTTGCTGTGGCCCATAGACATCTACATCTATCCTCTTACGCGAATCAAAATGCAGATGCGTTGTCAGCCGTGAGGACTAAGATGGAATGCCTCTTTTCCAGTAAAAAGGGTATCCGGTTCTCTACACTCACCATACGAAACAAAGCAGCATTAAGCCGCTATTTTACGCTGGTATTCTGTGAGAGCGGTCCGTCCCCGGTCTAGCCGACCCATTCGTACTACTACTACACAATTAATATAGCTGCAGCATGGCTCTACCACGTTGAAACAATTTCAGGCCTGACATGGTGGCAGCGCGCCTCTTTTGCGTGGTTGGTATCACTTTCTTCTCTTTCTGCCGCCAAGCAGCCGCGCACCTACTGCAATGTTCCGCTTTGGAAGAGAGCTAAAATAATTACATATATTTCATTTTAAAACTCAAGGATGACAACGTATCTGTGTCCTTGTTTGTATATTTGTAATTTAGATGCGTTGTCACCCGTGAGGACTAAGATGGAATGCCTCATTTCCAGTAAAAAGGGCCTCCGGCCACCTGCACTCACCAAGCGAAACGCAGAGGTAAACCTCTACTTCACGCTGGTATTCTGTGAGGTCGTGGTACTACCCCGGTTCGAGCCGGCCCATCCATGCGACGGCAAAAGCTGCCGCGTGGCAGTGATAGACCAGGGTTAGATGTTATAGCAGTGATAACTATAATTTTTTATTTTTCAATATAAAGGAAAAGTAAAGCGATAGGCCACATTTGCTTTACTGCTGGACACAGTCCTCTTTTCATTTCTGAGCTAGTTCGTGAGCAAGAAAGAGCTTGAGCAGACACTCGGGTAATGTTTTCCTTCAAAGAGCACATTGACGAATCGACGTGGAATCGATCTTGGTTTACTCGTGTACTATAAGTTTATGAGCTGAACTACCACGGCTCTTTACTAACTTACTTATTCCTCGATAATCTACTAATAAATAGTGGCACACGTGAGAATTAATTAGGTACTTTTGCTGAAATTTTTCAATCAGTTCAACGAATTCTTTTAAATGGTATAGACACTCACTGTTCGAACTCACGCCTGACACCCAGAGTGGTAGGCAGAGACTGCGGACTCAGGACTCCCATTTTGCATGATCTTGACATAACTCTGTCGTTTATTTCACATCCATATGTAGCCAAATTGGTCTATGTATACTTCCATCTAGGACGCTCCATTATGAGGAAGATTTGTCGTAATTACTTCTTAAACGACTGATCATGACTATTTTACAATAATTAGGATTTTAATGGAAATACAATAAATTTATAGGAAACTATTTTAAAAGAACTTAGTATAAAAATATTTTAAGCAATAGGAATTGGACATCTTAATCACATGTTTACTCCCTAACACAAATGATAAAGTCATTTCTCAAATGCAAACTCCTATTAGCTCCCTTTTGTTTATATTTCCATAAGATTTATATTATCATGAAACTATCTTGTACTCTAACTAATTGCTATTTTGTGAATCCACAGATTGGGAACATGGGAAATTGAAACTTAATTCATATAAAACAACGTCGAATTGTTACAACTGTCATTTATCTTAATGTTCTTAGCATTAATATTTGCTCGTTTGAGAATTTAAAAACAAATAATATCAAACGATTCTTAGAAATGATTTTGTTCTCTTGTTGCAGTATTTATCTGGAGAGACATGCCAATATCGCTATCAGTACGAGAGGAATCAGCAGAGACTTGTTACGCGGTATAAGAAGATATACTTGTCTTGATAACGAGGAAATAATATCGTAAAATACTTCATATTGAGTGTGAAAAAATAAGTACATTCTTGTCAAAGTATTTGAAGACGATAGGACTCTTCAAAAATTGTTTTGACAGCGCGCCTTTTTCGGGTGGCGGCCATCTTGTTAACTAGTGCAGTGCAGTGAACTTTTTTTTGACAAAATGGCGACGACTGGCAGTGAGATGTGGCTTCAGTGGTTCGCGTGCTGCTACCAGCCAGCTGCGCAAGCGCAACGCACGCGGCGGAGAATAGACAGATCTATGATTGGCGCACCAACCAACTTCCAGCATACTGGACACATAGGTACGTTCTATCCATCATCTCATTAAAATAAAATATTACAAGACAGCAAGAACGCTTTAGAAACTTCCGAAAATCAAATAGCTTTTTAGAAACACAACAAAACAAATCACAATAAACTAAGTGTTGATAAAGTTTTCTTTTAGGGTTGTTAAAAAATAACTTTTATTGTCGCTTACCGCCGTGTGTACGTTTAGATCTTTTAAACTACGTAACAGATTTTGATGGGGTTTTCATCAGTAGACAGAATGATTCAAGAGGAAGGCATAAGATTTATAATTATATAGGTATCTATAGACCATAGCATCTGCTTACAATCAGGTGACCTGAGTGCTTGCTTATTTGTCGTCCTTGCTGCTATAAATAATTGCCAGTAGTTTTGCCAAGTAATTGTTACCTATTTCTATTTTCAAAAATTGACAGTTTTCTACGAGTTCAATTAAAAATTACGAACGAAAAAAGTTCAATAACCTAAGCCATAAGGCAACACGCGATGTCGAATGTTGGCGGCACATTTTTTGCTTACCATACTTTTTTTGTGTTCACAGACGTACGTATCATATTAAATTTATGTCACCGAAAAATGATTATCTGTACAAAAAATACATGGTGTAGACAAATACTGTTAATGTAATAAGAACGATGTCGAAATGTAAACATCGTTGGGTCACTGCTTTAAAGATTTTATTTAGTCACGTCAGAAACATTATTTGTGTCAGAATATTGGGTAATTCGAAACACACACACACGCAAGGGCGCTCGTACCTACACTATTCAATAAACCTAGCAAGCTAACAGCATAGCAAAGTGGCGAAGCAATCAGCTTTTTTTTGAGCAATCAGTTTCAAAATAGGAGGTTCAGGTGCCTGGGTGATCAGTAATCGATTGATGAAAACAGAATTTGAAAATTCGAAACCGTTCTCGAGATAATCGTGGGACAGACGGACAGACATCGTGAAATCAATGTGTCTTCGCAAGCTTCGCCACTTAATAAAAAATATTGACCCATTCTTTCTTTCAAGATGTGTGTTTCATCATTATAATCATTATCTTTCAAAAATCTGAGCATAGCAAATCTTCCCCCCCCCCCCCCCCACCCCGAGACTGCCACAAGGCTACTGAGCCATGAGCCACTTGCATCCAACGTGACCTTCCTGCATAACTTACCAGGTCGTCACTCCGTTAGTGGCCACCATGCACTCACTTTGCTTACGCGTGTATTTAGTGTGAAGTTCTTAAACGACAGCAGCCTGTTGGTTAATGATGCGTACCGCAAATTAGAAAAGTTGCGGATTCGAACCTGCCATTTGGTTGCTAAGGTGAACCACTCCTAAGTCTAGCATTATAAGCTTAATTGGAGCAGTTACCAAGAGTGTTAATAGTTTTAATAGCATTACTAGTAATCTATATATTATTTTAGCCTCAACTCTGTTGAAATCTTTATATTATATTAATATTAAAAGATTTCAACATTAAGTAAGATGAACCGAAGACCCTTTTTACTGGAAACGAGGCATTACATCTTAGTCCTCACGGGTGACAACGATTTTTGTTGTTTTTTGAATCGTAATCGAGAATAGATGTAGATGTTTATGGGCCACAGCAACCACTTACCGTCAAGTGGACTGTGTGCTCGTTTGTCACCATATCCTATAAAAACAAAAAATGAGAACATAATTTGTGGTTAAGCATATTGTAGGTATATTTTTTAAATAAATAAATTCTTTAAATCTTCAATAACAAGTAAGGGCGACACACAAGCATACGGTCGATAAGTCGACGCTGCGGCCCTAATAATGAAATCAGTTTCTTGGAGAATCCGAGAGTAGTTGGCGTTGTTGAACAAATAGAAAACATTATTATTAAGATTAAAGTTCTCAAAGTTTAATCAATTACCACCAGCAAATTTTCCGGAGCGATACGACTTAGGAACCTTCAAGAAAAGAGCTTACACCTTTCTAAAAGGCCGGCAACGCATCTGCAATTTCCCTGGTGTTGCGGTTGTTCATGGGCGGCGGTAGTCACTTACCATCAGGTGAGCCGCATGCTCGTTTGCCCCCTCTCCTATAAAAAAAAACAAAATGGTGCTTCTATTACGAGTAGACAAGCTTTCAAGTTTAATTAGTGACGTAGCACTGTCATATCGACTAGTTACAAGCAACGGATAAGAATTTATCGACACTCGAAAACGATCAAGCTTATCTGTCCCATCCATGTCTCGATAAGTCGCTGTCAGTCAATCGATATCACGTAACCTTCCAGAATGCGATGTAAATGACCGCTTACTGAATGATATATTGGTAATGCACACGGACCGTGCGTGTGTCGATATAAAGACAAATACGTTGACGAAAACAACATTTTGCCTTATGATTTAACTCGAATTTCGGTCACGGCAGCCAGTCTCAACAGAGACGACCCATCTGCGCAGGACACTATTATAGCGCCCAAGTATATGCGCAAGCACAGGTGTACTCGCTATTCCCTCACTCTCATAGTTTGATGAGACGGCAATCCGACACGACCGGAGAGAGAGCAGGCGCAGGACTTACGACTTTACGAACTTACGAGTGAAACACCGCCAACTTCCTGACAGCGGGCTGCTACAGCTACTGAGAATTTCTTCACAGACAATTCCAATAACTGATTTTGGCCCGACCCGGGATTCGAACCCATCACAGTCAAACATAATATCATCACGCTTCCGGTGACGGTAGATATCCAGAAGTTGACGCATCTCTCACACATACACACACACCCGTACCCACTTATACATAAAGTACAAGTAGGTAAATGCAAATATGTACGAATCATATTGTCTCTCTCTCGATTGAGTGACATTCTGGTAAGACATGCAGGACGTCGATGGGTGCAGGTCGCTCGGGACTGTCATTTGTTGCATGCAGTACAACAGTGGACTTGCGATGGACTGTAATGATGATGACGAAATGATATTATTAAGATTAATATATATCTGACATAATATGATGCGGTAATGTATTTCGTCATTGTGTACAAACAATGGAGCAGAACACTCGAGTTGTTTTCATCAGATCACCTAACAAAACTCTACACGCTGTGATGTGATTACGATGTTATAATATGCTTACGCATGACACGTGGTGTAAAGGCGTATAACGTGTTAAAAGTACCAAGTCTCCACCTCCACTGCAAGCAGTTCTGATTGACAAATGAGGCCCAGGTCAGGAAGGTGGCGGAAAATCCATGTAAAAATGCCGTATGCTTCCTTTCAGATCGGAGCATTACGTCTATATGTACCTAATTATTACGCATAGTATACACATACTAAGTACAGGAGATGGACAGCAGCTACCCTACAGCTAAGCGTGGCAACTATGGCAAAGTCCCCCTATGAGGCAATCTATAGGAGGGCCCTGTATGCAGCAGTGGACTTTTATAGGTTACTAGCTGTTCCCCGCGACTTCGCCCGCGTGTTATTTAGAGTTTTATTTTTTTTGCACGGAACCCTAATTCTTTTTTTTTTAAATAAAAGTAGCCTAAGTTACTCCTTGTGAAATCAGCTATCTGCCAGTGAAAGTCCCATCAAAATCAGTCCAGCCGTTTCGGAGATTAGCCGGAACAAACAGACAGACAGACGGACATACAGACAGACAGACAGACATACAAACAGACAGACAAAAACTTTAAAAATTGTATTTTTGTTATTAGTACCGTATATACTTTCATATAGATGTAGTAAAAAGCTGTAATTTTGACATTACAAACAGTCACTTCAATTTTATTTATTTGTATAGATAACTGCGGATGGAACTGATGCAAGATAGCGGTTTTGGAAAAGGGAACATAAGTTTTTTTTTAAAATGAACTATAATGTTGACTACCCTACCATTACTACTACTATCTGTATATACTATAAATCCTTCTCAAAGGTGAAAAATCTAAAAATAAAATGTACACATACAAACATAATACAAGCAAACGGCTGGAAACAGAGAACTTTCCTTTTTCGAAATAGTTTAATAAGCAATCGTTGCCTGTGTGTGTAATCTTCTCAAAAAAGAAAATACATCTATCGGAATCGGAAGCCATAAAATTTCCCTAGCGTTTCTCAAAGTCGACTCTTACTACACTCACGTGATAAAATGAAGTGGCGCATTCTCATTCACCACGTATTATTTTCATGTGTTTATTGCATAAGGAATGTTTCACGATTTTCTTAATCGTCATCTATCTATACAATACAAATACAATACATACAATACAATACAATACAAATAAATAAAATTGAAGTGTCTGTTTGTAATATTAAAATAAAACCTTTTTACTCATTGCATATGAATGTATATACAGTACTTATAACAAAAACACAATTTTTTTAATTTTTGTCTGTCTGTCGGTCTGTCTGTCTGTCTGTCTGTTTGTTCCGGCTAATCTCCGAAACGGCTGGACCGATTTCGACGGGATATGACTGGGACTGGCAGATAGCCGATGTTCTAAGGAGTAACTTAGGCTACTTATATTTGAGAAAAAGAATTAGGGTTCTGAGCAATATAATTAAACCCCTCAATTAAACGCGGGTGAAGTCGCGGCGCACAGCTAGTATCAAATAAAATAAGATGAAAAAAAGTTGGCGTAAGATAGCGAGCTATCGTCATCAGAGCTGTTAGCCATGTATTATTACAAACGCCGGACAATCGCTTTCGGCGATAGTTTCAGGTATATGACCACTAAGTTTTGGAACAACCTACCCCCACCCATACGTGTGTTTAGATCCTTAAATCGATTTAAAACCTTTATAAGAAACTAACGACATCAGTGTCCACCTACCGAGTCCAATTGTGACACACAAAAAATACTACGGAATCGGTGAAACCACTTTCTAGTTTTAACGAGACTAACTTGATTTTTATATGTATAGGACATATTTTAGAGAAGCAAAAATGTTACCTATAAACGTGACTAATGGACAAAATTATTATATCATCATTAAAATAATTATCATTAATCATCATCATCCTCATTACAGTCCTTCACAGGTCCGCTGCTGAACATAGGCCTTCCCAAAGGAATTATATAAAGCACGGTCTTAAGCCACCTGCATCCATTGCCTTCCTCCATGTCTTACCAGGTCGTCCCTCCATCCATGGGGGCCGCAATACACTTCGTCTACCGGATATTAATAAAATAAATATAATATACTTAATAAAATAATACTTATAAAATAAATTATAATAAATTACTATTCTCATGACTTTTTCATTATAGAACTATTGTATTATTATTAATACTGAAGAACTATTATCAGTGCAGACACATACTGACTTCTATTATTATTATTATTATTTACATTTTCTTTTTTTTAAATGTCCCGCTGGGTTCTTGCTGGTTCTTCCCAGAACAGAGGTTTGTTTCGCAACCAGTGTAAATTAAACAAAAGATTGTCTTTCAATAAGTATTATTTATAATATATGAATAGAAAAAGTTACTGTTTCTGTTTCTATTGAACTGAAGACCAGCACTGCCACAAGCACTATACGGCAGAGGATGCCGAGTCGAAGTCCTGATTTGCGACCACTCACGGATAACGCTTACATATCGCGTTTTTATTTCACTAATGGCACAGAATAAATAATAGTAAAAGCTTGTACTAAAAGATATTTCTCGAAATTTCATAGTCGCTTGTAACGGTGTTCACGGGATGAAAAATTCTCATACGCCATTCCTAAAACACTCCGACTAGTAAGGAGACTTACGCACCGTAAACTTATTGTTTTAATAAAAATAAAAATGTCCTCTCTGCTCCCACTATAGTGTAGTATTTGTTTTTTAAATCACAGGAAATAATACAATATTTTTTACGATTATGAACGCTTATAATATGATTCGTTACTTTATACAAATCTTTCATAATAGATGTGTAATACACCTCTGACATTATCTTAGAAAGTATAGAAATCGATTAAATATTGACGAGGAAGGAAAGTTGACTTTCATTCGTTCCGTTTGTGTAAATTATTTAAAACTTCATTATTTAATACTTAGTAGTTTATTATTAATATCCTGTTATACAATTTTACATAACTCATTTAATTTATCTTCCTAAACATTGTATAAAATAGTTGTAATTTTATTTGTTTTTATTTCTTGACTTTTCGTGTACGAGGGGGGGACTGCTTGAGTTTAGTTTTAATTACATTAATTACAGGATCCCAAGCAGTTGGTAGTACTCAGTCACCTTCTCTATTAAAATAAGGATTTTTTTTTTTAATTTCAATAGCCTCACGTCATCCTAGGTAGGAATCTATATACTTTCGCGAGGATTTGTTGTCTATAAAATCTGATGTAATGGCGGGGACCGTCTAGCATATGACCACTGACTCTGAGTATCGGTCTTTCACGTCTTTGCAACCTTTGCTTGTTGAGCTTGCAATATAAATAATAAACTAATTACTTCCATCCCGCCAATCTCGCCTGACAAGAGTGGCAACTACGGCAAATATCACTCCTGTGAGGTAATCTATGGGCAAGGCCTACGGCAAGGACTTTTAATAGGCTGTAATGAAAAATGTAGTATATAAGTAAATGAATTTATATTCCTTTCCTCAGGGGTCAGGGTCCTTAACACATCTGCATTTTGACTGTTAATTGAGGATAGATGTAAATGTCTATGCGCTACAGCATCCACTTACCACCAAGTGGATTGTGTGCTCTCTTGTCACACTTATTCTATAAATAGTACGTAGATTATTTATTACTTCATATATTTGACATTATGCACTGCATACATTTCGTATATCTAATTACAGACCCATTAATTTCCACTAAAAGAAAATAAATAACTGCATTACTATGTCTATAGTCGTCATATACATACAAATCAAAAAGCCTATAATATATGAGATAATGTAAAGTAAGCATAATTTTACCGGGATCATAACTTGTCAAAAAATTAGGAAAATGAGCAATTTTCGTCGCGTACGTGTTTTGATTTTTAATTTAACACTGTTTGGTTTAAAACTGTGAAGTAATATTTGAAATATACTTTCCTCTAGTTACGAAGAATTTTTTAGGTGACAATATTTGTAGTTAAGACTACACTATTAAAGTACTACTAAGAAATCTTATTTATGAAGTAAAAAGCCGAAAAGGCTGGAATTAGGGGCATGGCTGGTATTAGGGGCATCCACCCTAACAATAGATACTAGAAAGTCCTATTTTAATTTTGCATCACTTTCTGGGGTTTTACATTACTTACTTTATTATTACAATTAGTTTAGAATGATAAGTAAATTATATTTACTTCAGTAAGTTTTAACATGGTACCCTGACTGTATTTTATGATTCTTAGGCTCTATGATCGTTCACACAGACAAATTCAAATGTATTCTCAAGACCCGTGACATAACAGAGAAACGCAAGCTTTATGTCATTGCAATTAGGCAGCAATTTCAATGCAAATCACATCCACACATTGTTACGTAAAATACGTCATTAAAATTCAAGGAACATTACGTGCCGAATTCGGAGCTCGACAACCGGACGAACACAGTAGCCTTTTATGGTACAATAATAACGCATCTTTCGTATCGCTCTTTAATCGGTCATATAATGATTATAGCAATCTAGGCTTAAATGTGTACGTGATTTAATGTGTGTTTACTTTATCTTAGTTATCTAATGCTAAAATTAAACTATGCGATTTAATCTATTATTTTGCATATTATGTTATTAATTATTATACTGTGTTTTAAAGCATTCCACGTTACAAATAGGAATAGCTCAGAGGATAAACGCTCGTCTTAAAAATGCACAATACGCGAGTAAACAAACTTCGATCCCCACCTACACCGATAAAATTGTTTTTTTTTTAATTATTGTGGCATTGGCTACAAGACATTTAGCCAATAAGAATATATTAAATGCATACAATACGTTTTACAAAATATAAATATGGTATTAACAAATTGTGGATGCGTGATAATGCGATGATTTTGAAAGATTTTGATGGCATCTTTAGTAAACAGACAGTCGATGACAGTGGTTTCCCAAGTTCTCTAGGAGCCTAAGCGAAATAACTTATGTTTTATATCACCATCGAGGACCTGTTTCAACATTTCAAACGTTCACATGCGCAGACATTTCATACATAAAATGGAATCACTTTTATGTATCAAAAACCAAAAAGATTTAATCACTATTGAAGCGATAATACAGGAGCCGAAAACTGAAATTTTCATTGCTTTTTTAAGTGGTTTCACCACCTGTACGACGTAAATATCGCGACAAATCTTTCCTAGTGAAAGGAGGACTGTGCCCGGCAGTGAGACGGATAATATATGATAGATGACTGGATAGATGCCTCTTATGGGAGACATTTACCATAGTTGCCACGCTTGGCAACCACATTTTTTTATTTTCAACTTGTTATTACGAAGACGTTGCTGCCCATTAGATTTGTTTCTCTCTGTCGCCTCTTACGACACCCACTGGATACACTGGGGTAGTGGATAGCCTTACACCGCCACAACATGGTAATGTTCATAATAAGCTTTTAAAATAGGCAATTTCTTGTATAAAATATCACCTTATTGTAATAAACATAGAATCCTTTTGAAATCAGGGCGATCGTGTATTTGTAACAATTTACACTTACATCAACAGTATTGCAGATTTAATAAAGTAAGAAGCTTGTTAAGCAGTTGGCTTTATGGAGTATAATAACTTACTCATCAAACTGCCACAAGCCTTACATAATCGATAATCTCCAACACTTCTGGAGTGTTTAAAAATTAGAGAAAGATTCATTAATGCTTAAGTATCACATAAATAAATATAGTTATGCATATTTTGTACGTGGTAGAGCCATGTTGCAGCTATATTATGGTTGTAACACGAATGGGCCGGCTCGACCGGGGAAGGACCACGGCCTCACAGAATACCAGCATAAAATTGCAGCTCAATGCTGCTGTGTTTCGTATGATAAGTGTAGATAACCGGATACTTCTTTTATTGTATACGAGGCATTACATCTTAGTTCTCAGGTGCCAACGCAACTGCGTTTTGATTCTTCGAGAATAGATGTAGATGTCTACGGGCCACAGCATCCATTTACTATCAGGTGGGCTGTAATAATAATAATAATAGTCATTTATTTCGGGCTTTTTTACACCCGTTTCAAATATCAATAAATGTTAAATGTTAAAAACAAAATGAAAATATAATTATAAGGATACAATAAATAAGATAGATAAAGGACAATTCAACTGTAATTATAGGTTAATACTAAAAATACTAAAATTGCCCCCAAAAGGGAGTTCGTACTATCTATTTACAGTTATTGTCTCGATGCACGGCACGCCAATATTTTAGTATGGGATTCTCTAGGCACTCGTAGCACGCCCTGAGGATCTCGTTCTCGGAATCACGGATGCGGGACCAAAAAGCTGCAACCCGAGATCTAATAACGGCGAAGTAATCGGGCACCCCGGCGTTGGCAAACATGCTCGACGCACTGCAGTATTTAGGCAGTTTCATAAGAATGCGGAATGCATTATTATACTGCACTCTAATGCTGCTACGTGCATTTTTGGTACTGTCCAACCAAAGCTGACAAGTATAGAAGCATTTACAATGTGCTCTAAGCAGGGTCAGGCTGTGGTTCACTTGCCACACTTATTCTACAAAAAAGATTTTGAGAGAAATTGAGATAGAGAACATTAAAATCCAGTGCTTGAATAAATGCCACCTGCTGGTAAAACGTGTTCCTGTTGTGCTTAGTAGTTGATAATACCTCCACCTCCTTTTTAGGGTTCCGTACCTCAAAAGGAAAAAACGGAACCCTTATAGGATCACTTTGTTGACCGTCTGTCTGTCTGTCTGTCTGTCTGTCTGTCAAGACCCTTTTTCTCAGGAACGCGTGAAGGCTGAAATTCATATCAAATACTCAAGTCTACTGTCCCTTGGAGCTGTAAAAAAATCAAACTTCTAAGCCAAAGCAATCAAAAGATACAGCCGTTTACGCCGCAAATTTTCGAAATTCGCAAGGGAATCAAAACCTACAGGGTACTTTCCGTGAACTCAGAATCTTAAAATTTGGTACGAAGCAACGTATTATATCACAGATAAAGGAAAAATTGCGAAAAGCATAAATTTTTAGTTACATCATGTAATAAAAATAATTTTAATAATTTTAAACTTATATACCTACGGATTTGATCGGAACCGTCGGTGCGCGAGTCCGACTCGCACTTGGCCGGTTTTTTTTCATTATTTCGAGACTTTTACGCCGGAAGGGTATGTCAGTCCTATTGTACCCTTAAAACATTACAGCAAACAAAAATGCATTTTAAATTGAAAGAGAGATAGTATCATACCAAGCATATAGTTTTAGCTGCATCAGATCCTGGTTGCGTTAAAATATAAAGTAATGACTTTGTATTTTAACACATTACTAGGCACAACAGGAACGCATTTTACCAGCAGGTGGCCTTTATTCAAGCACTGGCTTTTAATGTTCTCTATCTCCATTTCTCTCTACATTTTACTCTCTTATATACTCATGTACTCTCAATGTCACCTGCCTAATCAATCTCTAAGAATAAAGTAAATTATAAACTCATACTACGAGGAAAATGACGCCTAACTATTTCCACGAACGGCTATTTAATGCTATTTTGTCCAATTATCCACGTCACGGATCGCATGCAAGCGTAAAGTCACATTTCCCGCCCAAACCATTAGATCATTATAATTAAAAGGATTAACAAATCGTAAGTACACGTTTGTTTTGATATTCTTTCGCACCCTCGTGCACTTAGAAATATAAACTACAGTAATTTTTATGTAACATTCATCAAAGTACATATTATTATGTACTTAAAATTACAAGAAGAAACTTACCGTTATAACATTATAACATGATGCATCCTGCTTCTAAGATTTTTTTAAATGTTTCATTAATTGAAGTAATTATTTTATATTCCTTTTGTAATGCTAGTTTAATTAGTAGTGATATTAGTTTGTTATATATTTTGTAATATAGGTTGCAATAGAGCATTTTTATCCTGGAGGGTGGTAATTGTAAAGTACTTATAAATTATAAACCATATAAGTATTTATTCATGCGCTATGAACTATTTATAAGTCGTGTGTTTCTTCTACTTTAGTTCTCACAAGTGACAAGGCGACTCACCTGTAACCTAGGGCTGCCAATTCTACTATATACACATATATTTATGTATAAATAAGCTTTTTGACGTGGTAGAGCCATGCTGCAGCTATATTAGTAGTATAGCTGTAGCACAAATGGGTCGGCTCAACCACGGTAGGACCACGCTTTCACAAAATACCAGCGTAAAATAGCAGCTTAACACTTTTGTGTTTTATATAGTGAGTGTAGTGAACCGGAGACCCTTTTTACTGGAAAGGAGGCATTCCATCTTAGTCCTCACGGGTGACAACGCATTTGCATTTTGAATTATAATCGAGGACAGATGTGGATGTCTATGGGTCTCAGCAACCACTTACCATCAGGTGGACTGTGTGCTCGTTTGTCACCCTTACCCTAAAAAAGCCTAGATTTCGATCTTGCTGTGTAGTGGCGGCGTAAGAATATCCAATACCTCATATCATCGCGTAGGTGTGGTAAGAGGCGACAGAGGAAAACTGAAACGAGAGGTGAGCAGCAGCATCTCTCTTGAAACCGCCTGCTAAGCGTGTCAACTATAGCAAAATCAGGGGGCGATTTTGCAGCCGAGTCGGCAATCGCAGTAATTTATTCTGCTCATCTCCTGTTTCATGAGGCAATCTATAGGGGTGGCCTATATTTAGCATTAGACTTTTTTGATAGGATGTAATTAATGAATGTATGAAAGCCTAGAAAAACTATTTTCGAAATAAAATTTGGCAACCCTAGAGTATTATTATTGTTATTACAAGTTTGTTGGCAAGCTTGCAAGCGTCCAAGTGTTGCAATAACTTCTTAGTATTTGTTTATATAAAATTTTTGTGTCTTTTGACATCTCTTTTTGGTATCACTTACTAATCGACTTTTATTTGAAGTTAATATAATAATTCTTATTATATTAACTTCAAACAAAAGTCGAAGTTAGAACTAGACATATTTAATTAATTAATTATATTTAGTTTTAAAGTGAAATTAAAATCAATGTTTAAAGAAAAGGAAACGGCTGCCAGCAAGAGTTTGCAGTGTACTCTTATAGTTAGCTACGCCTTGCGTGTCTGTCTGACGTCGCCGTGTCGTAAATAGACTCAAAGTTCGCCGGCCGATGCGAGTAGCGGCTGGCGAACGAGTCTGCTGACTCATCCTTGGTTACTAAGCACGCAACATTGATGTTTAGACAGGGTCGTTATATGTCTAGGATTTAATTTGAGACCCAGTATATATACAGGCTGTGAGGCATTCCATCTGAGTCCTCAGAGGTGACAACGCATCTGTAGCTTTGTTTGTTTCAAGTTGGGATAAGGTGACCATACGCTGCAGTACTTACCATCAGGTGTTCCTTTATCACTTAACACTTTCACTGTCCGATTTTCAGACACAATAGTAAGACAATAGCAATGACCTATATGTAGTGCACGGGACAGCGAAAGGGTTAAATTATAAAAAAAAAATTGACGGCAAGTATTTATCCCCTCAGCTACTGATGTTCTATCAATGACGATGACGTTATTAGCTGGCGGCTCGATAGCGCAGTGGCTAAGCGTTTGGTTGTTCCGCTGTGGAGTCGCGGTTTCGAAATTCGCACGGAACGAGGGTTTGTATGGCCTACAAATACGTGTTCCGTTTATTGATGACTATAGTGCTACGCTCCTGTCCCTCTTTAGAATGTAATAATGTATATATTCACAGTCCTATGTAGAAAAGCATCCTTTTCTCTTATAATTTGTTTTGTTATATGCGGTACATAATAACCGTTTTATAAAAAACTACTATAATACTGAATGAATATTTCATTCATCATTACTACAACAATAAAACAAACTTAAAAACGCCGTAAGTTAATGCACCAGAATTTTGTTTCAAGGTTTGTATTTTTTATGTTCTTACTGCACTGTATAACGGTTGCGAAAAACTATATTTTTTTTTATAAAACTAAAATAATAAACGAGCTTATAGTCCACCTGATGTTAAGTGGTTAGTGCAGTCCATGGACACCTGCAGCTAACTTCAAGCAAAAAAGGCTACAAGTGCGTTGTCAACTAGAACTAAAATGGAATACTTCATAGCCTGCAATTACACTGGCCCCAGATCGGAACGCAGCAGTGCAAGAACTGTTTTTAGTGACAGAAATTTCTAAGTGTGGTACCCACCCATACGGACTCCTAGAAAAATAAAAAGCAGCTAAGTGCGAGTCGGACTCGCCCATGAAGGGTTCCGTAGCAGCAACATAATTTAAGACTTATGACGTTTAAAAAACTACTTACTAGATCTCGTTCAAACCAATTTTCGGTGGAAGTTTACATGGTAATGTACATTATATATTTTTTTAGTGTTATCATTCTCTTATTTTAGAAGTCACAGGGGGGGGGGGGCACACATTATACCACTTTGGAAGTGTATCTCGCACAAACTATCCAGTTTAGAAAAAAAATGGTGTAAGAAACCCCAACATCATTTTTGAAGACCTATCCATATATACCCCACATGTATGGGTTTGATGGAAAAAAAGTTTTTGAGTTTCCGTTCTAAGTATGGGGAACCCCCAACATTTATTGTCTTTTTTCTATTTTTGTGTGAAAATCTTAATGCGGTTCACAGAATACATCTACTTACCAAGTTTCAACAGCATAGTTCTTATAGTTTCGGAAAAAAGTGGCCTGTGACATACGGACGGACGGATAGACAGACATGACGAATCCATAAGAGTTCCGATTTTTGCCACTTGACTACGGAACCCTAAAAAGGAGTTTTACCACTTAGTAATAGGTATATGTAGAAACCAGGCATCATTCAGTTGTTATTTAAAACACAAAATGCAGCAAGAACTTCATTATAGATATCTCGTTCCGTATGCAGATGCATGACTCCGAGATCCCTTTGTTTACATACTTAAGTACAAGAACAAATAATACCTACACATATAAATCGAACACAATGCGTACAGGACAATGTGACCGTATAAACAGCGGCAACAATAGAAATTTGTTTCTTTGGTTCTGTGGGTGAATTGTCTCGCTTCGATTCAAGCGTCACACTTCTTTGATTAACGCACCAACTACAATAGCCGTAGTAGCAATAGGTTTTTGTGAATATCTGAACAATTGACTTTCAATGATATTACATTGACGGCTCGGTAGGCTGATCATATGGCCACAACGCAGCACGGCCGCGGATTCGAATCCATTCATCAGATAAAAGTAGACTTTTCCCACCGAATACCTCATTAGGGAGATATTTGCCATAAATACCACGCTTGGGAGGCGGGTTAACAACCTCTTTAACAGTGGTAGAGGCACGCGGCAGCTTTTGCTGTCGCACGGATGGGCCGGCTCGAACCGGGGTGGTACCACGACCTCACAGAAAACCAGCGTGAAGTAGAGGTTTACCTCTGCGTTTCGCTTGGTGAGTGCAGGTGGCCGGAGGCTGGAAATGAGGCATTCCATCTTAGTCCTCACGGGTGACAACGCATCTACATTTTGATTTGTAATAGAGGATAGATGTAGATGTCTATGGGCCGCAACAACCACTTACCATCAGGTGGACTGTGTGCTCGTTTGTCACCCTATCCTATAAAAAAAAACCGCCTTATTGTATATTGTAGTTGTAATTTGAAGAACGCTGCAGACCACCTCTGGTTAGTTTCCCTTTGTCGCGTCTTACGATACCCGTGGTTATCGTACGCATGGTTCATTATGGGGCAATGGATATTCTCACACCGCCACGCCACTACACGGAAAGTGGATGCGCTCGCCGCCCGATTCCGCCTCATAAATCGCTTCGTACGATAGGAATGGGATGAGATGTGATTCACTTATATCACCACCACGTGAGCCTCGGTATGAAATAAGGTCAGGTTCTCTACTGCCAACATTCTGTTAACTTAGAAGGTAGCATTATAAATATAATAACTTAACCATAACGATAAGTAATTTAACCCACTTAACGCACATTCTCAAACCATCGTGTGTTAATTTTAAAACCGCGCCCGGTTGCGAAACTTTCTCATATGGGGCACGCAACAAACTCCAACGTACGCCATTAATCAACCCAGCTGGATTATTACTGTTGTATATTTAAAGCAGTGCTTCTGTCCGTTGGTCTGTTGTAATTCGGCTCACCTTAGAAAGCGACTGTGGAGCGTTTTTGGCGGCTTTGTTTGTGTAATCGTAATTTCTTATTTACAACGCTTTCTAGTGGTTTAAAATTTATTTTGAACGTAGCATACAGGAAGGAGTCCGAATCCGTTCTTTTATTACTTTTCTTTTTTTACGACTATATGTCATCCATAAAAGCATGGCCTGATATATACCTACATGATTTTTATTTTAGTACACGCTTACAAAGTTTAATAAAAAAAATCTTTTTGAATTAGGGTAACAAACGAGCACACAGTCCACCTGATAGTAAGTGGTTGCTACGGCCCATAGACATCTACATCTATCCTCGTTCGCGAATCAAAATGCAGATGCATTGTCACTCGTCAGGACTAAGATGGAATACCTCGTTTCCAGTAAAAAGAGTCTCTGGTTCTCTACACTCACCATACGAAACACAGCAGCATTAAGCTGCTATTTTACGCTGGTATTCTGTGAAAGCGTGGTCCTTCCCCGGTCGAGCCGACCCATTCGTGCTACAAATATACTATTAATATAGCTGCAGCATGGCTCTACCACGTAGAGCCATACTTAAATGAAAGATAAAAATGTACGTTTATCTTTTCTATTAGCACAAATTAGGTATTTAAGTAGATACGTAGATAGCGATTTTTTTAATTAATCTATTTGCAAGTTGTGAAATCAAATTCTGTCTTTTTTCATTTATATACTATAAAAACTTATAAATTAATTATTCTATAGTCGATTCATTTTAGCATTAGATTTTATGTAAACAAACCGTAAAATTGGTTCTTTATGGATGCAATTAAGTGATTATTAGAATACATTAAGTAGTACATGGTGGTGGGGTCAGCCTTTCTCAATTTTCGCTTTCATTTCGTTTTATGCCTCTACACTCCACGCGTTCCTGCTTCCACGCTTCGTGCAACACATCATAAATACGTTTGCTCAGTTTGCTCATAAAAATATTTTATTTGCGCATTCGCAAAAACATCTCACATAAATAAGCCTGGTAATATAACTTTTTATTTATTTAAAAATGTTAAACTGCCCTTGTATAATTATTTTTTTCCACATACATATTTGTTTATACAAAAATTATAATGTCGTATTAAAATGGTACTAAAGGAACAGAGATTAATTGAGGGGGCAAAAAAGAAAGTATGATATAATTAATAAATTAGTTGACAATTTTATATATAGCAAAAGTCACTGATAAGAATATTTCAGATTTTATTTTATTTAGATATATATGTATTTAATATATATGTATATTTTATGTATGTGTTGCATGGTATAATATTAAATAATTGAATTTCAACCTAATTGCCTATAACTCACTCTCTGTTCTATCCAACGTTAGCTGGAAGAGAAGGCATATATAGCGTTAAGCTCGCCTTTTGTACGATGTATTTAATGCAATAAAGAATAAAACAATAAATAATAATAATCACAGGAAAAGTCTTAACGCAAATAGTAGCGAGGTTGAAAATGTTTGAGAACCGCTGATTTTATGATTTCATAAAATGTCACAGAGCATGAAATAGTTACGCCGATGCGGTAGCGCTGTGCGCTATATCTATTTCGTACTCTAAAATGTCATGATAAAGTGAACAAGGTATAGTTACTTGATTCAATTCAAGAATTATAGTATGCATTAAGCGGTGTTTGCAATACTAAGTTTACTTTAAATCCATATTCTTCAACAGCCCGTGAAAGTCCATTGCTGGATAGGCCTCTCCTATCTTGTAAGGATTTTTCCAAAATCGCTATGCTTTTAAAGCGAATTGTTGACTTCGGTATTAGATGTCTCTGGCGCTGTTTACAGGCATTTTTTTCTTCTGGTCTGCTAGGCGGTGAAGGTAAATATCACCCGGAAAGGAAGCCTTTACATCTAAATTATAATAATAAACTAAACTATACTAAAATATAGAAAGTAAAATATTATGTGAAATTCCCGAATAGGAGCAGTGCAGCGGATTTACTACGCGACCAAGTCGAGTTCGATCCTCGCCGGCGCTGGATGCTGTAACGGTATTGGTAACGACCATACTGTACCAATAGTATACAGCATGTCAAAAACCCAAGAAGGAGTGGGGGGGGGGGGGGAATTGTTGCTGCGCTTAGGAGACGGGTTGGCAACCGCAGTGTTTTATTTTTTATCTGTCATTATTTAAAAGATCCTGCTCCCCAGGTTTTGGCGGGAACTTGACCTGCGGCGGTTTGTTGCTCCTGTATTATTGTTTAAATAATGGTTTGAAGTGGACTTTGATATATAAAAGTGGTGCGATTTTGTGTATTAAGTGTCTGCGCATGTGAACTATTAGTGGAAACTGTGAAACAAGTGCTCTGATGGTGATGGATTCTCAAGATAAGCTGTTTGTTTGCATAGGCACCTTTAGATACCATCGCCAACTGTCAGCTGCCTGCTGGCTCAAGTTGCCGTCAAAATCTCCCAAGGGCTGCACAATGTGACGCATCAACATATTGTGAAGCAGTGAACTATGAAGAAATTATAATAAACCGAATACAAATACTCAAGACTTGGCCTAAAGGTCTAGATACCAGGCCATAAACTCCAAAAAAAAATCCTGCTCCCCATCTCTGGTTTGGTTTCGTCTGTCGCCTCTTAACCCCAATGGACTTATACCTGATACCCATATCGTAGTGGATACCTTACACCGCCATTAAATTGTAGAATATTTTATTCATTTCTTTAATGAAATAAAACGGAGTACTCAATGGCAAATGCACAATTAAACCCCAATCCAACTGTAACAGTATCTAGGTAACATTGAATTGAATTGAATTAGGCGCGAAACATCTCACGCTTTTTATCAAATGCACTGATCTGTGTAGGTATCTATTGTATTTCTCTGAGAATTCGTCTGAGTATGAAGCATTATATGCCTATTTGCTTGTTCCAAGTGCACGTTTACAAAAGTTTTTTTCAAATAATTATAATAAAACCGTTATTATTAGAAAGTATCAAGAAAACGTTATACGATGAATTCTTTTAGGATTGGTGCGTTCGTTGTACTACATTTGTCAATCGCAAAAACTTGTCACTTGCACTATTTTAGGGTTCTGCTGTAAAGTGAAATGAATGAAAAAAGAGTGACAAAGCAAATTTATGTTGCAGAGGTGAACGGTAGAGTCGGGAAGGGACGCCCTAGGCGAATGTTTATCGTCCAAATTGGCGATATATTTTTAACAGTGGTAGAGCCACACGGCAGCTTTTGCTGTCGCATAGATGGGCCGGCTCGAACCGTGGTGGTACCACGACCTCACAGAATACCAGCGTGAAGTAGATGTTTACCTCTGCGTTTCGCTTGGTGAGTGCAGGTGGCCGGAGGCCCCTTTTACTGGAAATGAGGCATTCCATCTTAGTCCTCAAGGGTGACAACGCATCTACATTTTGATTTGTAATAGAGGATAGATGTAGATGTCTATGGGCCACAGCAACCACTTACCATCAGGTGGACTGTGTGCTCGTTTGTCACCCTTATCCTATAAAAAAAATTAAGAGTACCTTCCATCTTAGTGCTCAGGGGTGACAACGTATCTGCATTTTGATTCTTAACTGAGGATAAATGTAGATATCTATGGGCCACAGTATCCACTTACCATCAGGTGGACTGTGTGCTCGTTTGTGACCCTATACTATAAAAAAAAACCTTTAACGACGAGCGTGTATGCGTAGGTATATGGATGTGGTGGAAGCGAGAGAGGTGTATCAGAATCGTGCCAAATGGAAGTCCATAGTCTCTGTCTACCCCCTCGGGTGACGAGCGTGGGTGTTTATGTTATATTTTTTTATTTAAGGTACAAGTTATAATTTCGTATTGTCTGCTTTTCATAACGTGTACAGCATAATAACTTCAAGACCAAATAAGGTAAATTTTAAAAACGAATTACATAAACATTTAGATAATGGTAAACACGCCGTGTGGTAACAGCGTAAGAAGATCCAAACCCTATTTCGCCAAATGGGTATCGCGATATACGATATTTATAGAATAGCTTGATAGATGGCGGTGTTTACCATCTCGTTAAACTAGGCGTTAAATACCCAGACCGACGACAGAAAGCAGCGTTAAATTTGCGAAACATCTAGTACTCTGATTGTCAATACGCCTGCCAAGCGTGACATTAAAGGCCAATTCTCTTTACAATAGGATATTCCAGCAGCCTTTTATGAGCTAATGAAGAAGGAAAAGCAAAAGATGTAAACAAGGGATGGAAGAATAATACTCGACGTTCTCTACAGTGCATACCTTTAAAAGGGTTCTCTAAAAATAGTTATCGTGTTCCGTAAATCATTCATAAGTAGCACACAAGAATTATAACAAAGTGCTACAGTAGCCGCTTAGCTGGTATATGTAATGGCTTTACCACCTTATGTAAGTGCTACAGTAGCGATAGGGAACTTCTCAATCGCTTCTATACCACTGAAATGGGCCCACTTTATACGGGCTTCAGTGCTACAGTAGCGGTACATGCGTGGAATGTGATATTTAGAACTAAAAGATATACAAGAAGTTCTTGTGCCACCTTTATAGAATTTGTACATGATTGCGACGCGACTGTAAACATGTTAAAAGTATTTTTACATGATATACCTATATTATAATTATTATAAAAATGATGTAGTGACAGAACATATATGAAAAATATTATCTCAAATTGATCTTGATATGTATAATGATTTAATTTCACTTGTTTACGTAGAATAATAGTGCGAGGATCAGTTTTCTGTCAAAATATGCATTGATTAAGCCAAATTATTCATGCACTCGCGAAACCTATAGAATTTGCAGTAATTTATCTTACTCAAGTGTATTAAAACTAAAGTTAAGTTTCAGTTTCTTTTCGATTGAGTTATTGGAACTTGTGGTCAATTTATGAGTGCATGAAATGCATAAAGGTTTATTTATAGTATAAAGTATGCTCTCTAACATAAGAAAAATGTTTGTTTTATTGACATATAACATATAATTCATCAAATACTGCTATGTAATGGCGACTTTTTACAAAAGCCTTAGACGTCTACCATATCCATTATTTTCGAGCTTTATGATCTACAAGCACCAAACTATGGAGTATTTTTACTTATTTTATGTTACAAGAGTACTTTAAAAACCCTGTCACTATTTCACTATGCAAACATTTTAAGGGTTCGTTTGTAATTTGAATTAATTTTCTGTTAAACACGCAAGACAAATTAATTAATAATTTGTGAAATTATTAAAGGTCTTGTGCGGACTTATAAATTAAAAACTCTTATAGCCGTATAAGACATCTTTAGCATTCCTAATGCATACAGTGGCTATATTTTCGCGTTATATTTTACAAATATACGAGTACCACTTTTAGTGCTTCTGTTGAGCTATAAAGCTGAACGCACATATGTCCGCGCCGTGCGCGCCGTACGCGCCGCACGCGCCGAATTTTAGAATTCGTTGTATAAAATCATATGAAACCTCGCACACTACACCCGCACCGTACGCGCCGAATTTTATAAAATGCGGTAGGTATACGATATCGAAGGACGAATGCTGATGACGTCATATAACGCGGCGCGTTTGGCGCGTGTGGATACTCAGTGTTGTGTAATGTTGCCAACTTAGTGGATTTTCCACTAAAACTGGTGGTTTCGACTTACGTGATAGTTTTTGTATTTTTATAACTTAATTTATTCGTAATTAATTATACATAATTTGATTTTTTTTACATCGGTTATCAATATGAATACTTAGTGATAAATTATTTACATACTGAAATAAAAAAATGGTTAAATTTAATTCAAAAAACCAATTATACCTGATTACTTAATTATCAATAAAAATACTTACCTCAAACATATAACAAGTCTTTTTTCTGGTTCAATTGGTCTTCTAAATCTTGAGTTTTCCATAGAAAGATATGGTTTTAGTACATGTACCAATTCTTGAAGTAACTTGTATGTTAAATGCAAATATCTGAAAAATCGTTCATCATCACCTAATAAATCTTTAAATAAAGTATATCCCCTTCATATTCTCCATACAATTGCCTTTTTAAATTTATATTATGAATCCAGAATCTTCTTTTTCTCCGAACTTTTTTTTCTTCTTCCTATGCCAATAAGCAGGCTATTACTATATTTCTTTCCATAGTGATTTCGAGCGATCAATTTCAATGTACTGTTTCACACCAGTGGTTGGAAAAAACTACAAAAGTTGTTGGCAATACAAAAGATTTGCGGACGGTGCGGACGATGCTTACGGACATATGTGCGAGGCCATCAGTAAAACTCGGCGCGTACGGCGCGTACGTTGCGTACGGTGCGGACATATGTGCGTTCAGCTTAATTCTCCAACACGGTTAGGGTTACCAGATGACATGAATTTTCCTGACATATCCGGAATTTTAGCTCTCTGTCAGGGAAACAGGAAAAACTTGAAATTGTCAGGAATTTTTAAATAAAATATTTTGTTAAAATTTTTAAATATTGTCAGCTTATCCTATAAAAAGAAATTGGGTAGGTATTTGAGGTGTGCTGAAAACTTGTCAAATACCTACCCAAAAATGTCTACCAGCTCTTGAACTATTTGCTGCCTCTGCGTCAATGTCAGGAAATTTTTTTGAGATTCTCATAGATCTATTGTAAAGCTATTGTAAAGTTCTATTGTATCTATTGTAAAGCTGTAGACTAAATAGTACTACCTAGTATTATCTTCAGTGTTATATATTTTATGCGTAGGTATATTTATTATTCACATAGATAGTTTCATTTATGGAGCTTAAAGACAATTGCAATCTTTTTTCTCATAGTACTTTTCACATGAGTGAACTGGTTGATTCACCGTCACCTTGATCTTTATAAAACATGGGAAGGAATAAAAAGTCGTGATAATTCTTTGGTACGGAACACACATTAACTGCTAATGTTTTGCCACATCACTCTACAGAGTCTATGTACTTGAAAAGTATAATTGTTCACGTTTGCTACTTGATTATGATTATAAAAGAACAAAAAACAGACAATACTAGCACAGATTAAACTAAAGTGGTACTAGTAAAAAGGTCGAGGTCGAGACGATTCGGTAATAACCGATGTGACCTCCGATTACCTCGAAGACAGTCACGATCACTGATTGCGATCTTTGCACGTTTACATAGGTTTACGTTTTAAAATTTTATGTCATTAAATATATTTTCAGACAAATGAGACCATAACAAAAGTTCTGTAGGACTTTTACGGGCTGACGAAGAACAAAAATTGGGGATTCCCCGCTTCTATTTTACGTCACATTACTTATGTGAAAGAATACTTTTATTGGATTTTTCTTTGACAGCCTTCTCAAATAAAAAAGAAAAATAAAGCCATTACTTCAGAAATGAACTAAACGAACAGTTCTAACGTAATATTTATCACATGCGTCCCACGCAACACTATAACTTTAGATGCCCGTATTTTGTCACGAGTAATAACAGTGATAAAATAACTAGATAGTAAGCAGTTGGTTTATTTATAGAATAAAATTTAATAGACTTGAACGTGATTGTAAATATTTACACGACAGTAGAATTGAATAACTTTTATTTCAAGTTTTGTATCAACTTATAAAACTGGGATGCATTCCGCCAACACGCTTAAGTGCGGTTTGATGGACTTTTCCTGCTCTATAAGTACCGTTGTCAGAAGCAAGAGAAGACCTCTTTCCCCTATGGAACGTTGTTGACTATAATTTACAGTCTTAACTGGCCGAAAAATGGTATGAACCCCGTAAAAATATTGTATTTTTCAAACATATACTAACTTTCACCGATGCATTTGTATAATAAACTAAAATGCCTAACGACCTACGATTATACCGACCATAAGTGTGCAGAGGCAGAAAAACTTGCTAATGTCCGGTGCGACGCATCTTGCCGTAATATCGTAAAGGCAAAAATCTAATAAGGCAGTTCGCCCGCTCGGTAGTATAATTATTGCATTTTCATTATACTCTTCAATCATTCCTAAGGCCCTCTCTTAGTATGATGTGAGGTATAACAAGTGAGGTTGCTCTCCGCTATTTTCGAGGCTATACTAAAGCGGGGAGAAGTTTAGATAAAACAACTCAAGTCCCAGCCTTTAAAATATTACGGCGGGTAGGCAGTGGTCACTGGCCGGGGTGGTCGGGAGCGCTTTAGTACTTTATGATTTTTTTTATCAGGCCTATTATTATGATTTCCGTTTCCATATTCACACTACTCTTGAATATACGGAATATAATTTTTATAAAATTGTTTTTCTTCAATAATTACATTTATTTACAAAGGTTCGATATATTTAAATAGCACTATTATGTCGCCTTCATTATAAACTCTGATGGCAAAGTTGCCACAAAGTGAGGTTTTTTTTATAGAGTAGGGGGCAAACAAGTATTCGGCTCACCTGATGGTAAGTGACTACCGCCCATGAACAACCGCAACATCAGGGGAATTGCAGATGCGTTGCCGGCCTTTTAGAAAGGTGTAAGCTCTTTTCTTGAAGGTTCCTAAGTTGTATAGGTTAACTTTGCCATTTTCTATTTTTGAGTATTTTGTCTATTTAATGTCAGTATTTGTTGAAAACACTAATAAAAACCAAATCTATGAAGAATATAATGTCACATTTAACATTGACGCCCAGGCTCATAGTACATTTTTTGTTGGAAAATTGGTCTATAAGTCCTTCCAAAAATGGCAAAGTTTTCACGGTACTTATACAGTCGTATGGCTTCATGATTATGACAACATGCACTCATCAAACAGTAGACTGGAACCGCACGGCCAAATGACTCACCGCCATTGTAATTATTTTGACAGCATTATGCTTAGTTCGCGGTTGACACAAGATACAAGGTACTCTTATCATTTATAAATATTGTTAGGGTCTATTCGCGGTATTATTGACATGTAAATTACTAAACATAAAAACTCGTTTTAATAGTAATTTTTGAGAACTGTAACTACGGTGAAAAACTACACCTGTTACCAGTTTTAATAAATTACTCTATATAATCTGATATATGTACGTGAGGGTAATATGGTCATCCGGTTAATATGGTCACTTTCTTATAGCTCAAAAACTTACAGCCTTGTTTGCAGAGATAGCTCATAATATAAAGGGCGCTGCTTTATCGACGCCATTTTGACAATAACATTATAATAAATATTTTAGTCGATTTTAGTATTGTGTAGTGTACTTAGTTATTTTTAAGTTGATTTTACGAATTTTTCCTTATTATTGGCAAAGCTCGTTTGCTATATTTTTCGTAATATAATATTAGTTATACTATGCGACTTTGTGTTTTTGTCTTCGTCCTCCTAGTTTATTTGGATTTATAGGGCGGCAAAGTTTAAGGTGACCATATTACCCACACGTACCTTAGTTATCATGCAACTTCTTTGAACGACTTCTGAGGCACTAAAATTTTTGCTTTTTTAAGACGCTGGTTCAAAGTTATGTTAGAATGGTGTCGCTGCTGGTGGAGCTGTTGTCAAGCTATTAACAAATTCCTTATGTCTAGACCAAAATTACTCATATTCACAATATTATTTGGTTTAGTGCCAAAAAAAAATACAAAATCTGTACCCAATAGGTGGCTCTGTAATTGAGTCATTTTTTTTATTTACGCCTGAAGCTACAAAATATAATATGTACATAGTCATAACATATTTCAACTCTTATTTTCAGGGTCGACTGACGTGGACATGCCGTCGTCGCTGCTCCACTCCATACAGAACCAAATGCAGAGCAAAGGCGGCTATGAAATGGCGTATGGAGTAAAAGTGAGTTTCAAATACATCAGTTGACAGAATATTATCTCGACGACCACAACTCAAACGAAATTATACACACCACGCGTGGTTTTACATTTCTTACTTATTAAAACCATTATTAGAACATAATAGAATCCATTATTCCTATCATCCCGTAAGATGTGAGAGAGTGAATAAAACAGGAGATGGGTAGCAACATCTTCCTGATAATAACTCAAACTATGGCGTGATCGCGGAGCAGGAAGAATTTCAAATTATTGCAATTCATACAAATGTGAACTTTAATAACTTAAGAATAAACTCGGTTCTCGAATCACAAATATTGTTCAAAAGATCCTAAAACTATCTTAGTTGCAATAGAAATAAAACTTTTATGATGGGAATTAAGTTTAAAAATGCAAAGCAATAAAAAAATTCCTGTTCCGCGACCGTTCTTCAGTAATAAAAACTGCTATCTCGTCAGCCCTCTGAGGCAATCTATGGAAGAGGGTCTATGTTCAGCAATGGGCTTTTTATAGGCTGTAATAAACGAATGAATTAAATACCATTAAATTAATAAAAATATCGTGGTATCGAAATTACTAATGAGGGCTAATAATTTTCTGTTAACCAGATGTCGCTAGTTGACACTGAGGTAAAGTTTTTTGTTACACAGTGTAATTTAATTGAAAAGTTGGTTTTTAATCAAAGTTTATCAGTTTCTAGAGTATTAAATTAATACACAAAACAATGCGTCAGTGGTTTGCTCTTTAAGTTTTTTGCACATTTTTAATTTTTTTTTTTAATTTTTCTAGTTTTATGAATATCTGTGGTTTGGTTCTGTTTGTACCTGTAAGCTCTCGGCAAAATTTCTCCGTTTTATTTCAATTTTCGTATTATTTATTTACTTTCTATAATTTAGTTTAGTTTTCTATAAGCCAGCGATTACTCGGCAACACAATTTTTATAATTTTTTTTATCTCCCTCGCTTAACCTTTTGTTGCATATTTATTGAAATAACAGTGTAAATAATAAAAACAATAAATAGCCAAAACTGCACCTTGTTATTTAATTTTGAAACTAGATTCGAAACGTTCCTTTTCATCGCCATAGCCGCTTCAGCAACTTCTGGCCATATCATCAATTTTTCTATACTTAGCCATTATTAAGACTTCTGAGAATTTATATACAGGTTCGATAAGCAACAAATAATATAAAAATGCATTTGTCAGAACTGCACTTTGTGGTTTAAATTAAAACAATTTCTTTACAACTTTCTCGACTTCTGACAGTCTTTAAGCCCCGACCTAGACTTCTGACAATAATTTTCCTAGATTCCTACAGTTAAAAACTATAACTCTACCAAATTTCAGAACTGCACCTAATCATTTTTTTCTTATTGAAAATTTACGAATTTGACCGCCCACCCACGCCTTCCGCCCCGGGACAGAGTTCTGACGGGCCTCGCTCTGTACTTATAAGTTACCAAGGAGAGGTTATATATATAATTCGTTACTACACCTTATTAGTTCACGTGTTCGTAGCCAGCTCTCCGACTATTACAGCCTATATGCGTCGCACGGGTGGGCCCAGGCCTCCTCTTAATTCTGAGAAGGCATTAGGATAAAATTTATTAACTAATAAGATATAGAACAATGAGCGATATTTTTACACGCTAAAGATTAATATTATTAGGTGTACGTAATGCGAAACTATAATTTTTTTTAATATTATAAAGTTCAGAAAGGCATAAGACGTTGTGCCTTACATCTAAAGTCATTTGAAACCAACGACCTAGTTTTACCTGCATTGTGTACGTCCAGTAGTGAAATTTTACGGGTTAATAAAAAAAAAGAAAGTATTAAGACGTGTGTGAGTGTGTGTGAGTGTGTGTGTGTGTGTGTGTGTGTGAGTGGCTGTGAAGTTGAACTTGGTTTTGGCATCACCTGAAATGTACGCAGCGCTCTGTCTCTTTGTTTTTTTTATTTTAGTTAAAAAGTATAAGACAAATATGTTTATTTCTTTCTTTCAGGTGTACTGAAGCGACCTGTTTCCTGGACTCTAGTGGTACAAAGCAGAGTGAAAAGTTATCAATTAATGTGTGTTATTGTATGATCTTACTAAACACTATATTTATTATTGACGGTAAAGTAAGTTAGTTATAAGTATTTTTGTGTACATAAGGAGTCAAGACCGAATTCGGTGAAAAAAAAAACCTAAAAGTTACCTAAGTGAAAATGACACAAATGTCTCATTCACGCACAAGGTTAGAAATAAAAGTTCTCACAACTTATAGTCATGATCTATCTTGGACGAGAAAACGAGAACAAAGATATTTTGAATTTTGACATTACAATGCCGCGAACTGCGATGTATTTGACAGATAAATAAAGATTTATTACCTTCCGAACATAATTTGAATAGATTACAACATTTTTTAATGTTAAAATTTTGTTGAATAATAGATGAAACAATACATGAAATATTAGAAGAAATTTGGATGAAATGATATTATATGAAATGCTAACTACAGAGATAAATTTAGATTACGTTTGGTACTGTACAAGTGCATGGTGCTTGTGATGCTTGCATGATTGGCAGCCGAATGGCAATGTCACTCTATCCTGAGACGGACTTTTATAGCAAAATTTAAAATATAAACAATCTCCAACATGCATAAATCAAATGTCTTCTGTCCGACTGTATGCATTTTAACTTCCTGACTTTGTAGTTATTGTAAAATAAACAAAATAACAATAATTTCATACATAATATCCTATATTCAAAATAATTTTGAGGTATAGTCTTCAAAATCATTTCAAAAATTTGACTGTAAAGTACTCAAACTATATTACAACCACTGAATTTCTTAACTTAATACTGGTAACAAAAGTCGTTCATTACTAAAGATATAAAAAGAATATTATATAAACAATTGATTATGTTCTAATTTAATTGAAAAATAAATTTATTTACACTCGTTCCTCTCACGAAGCAGCAAAGTTTAAACTCTGCTCCGAGTGTCACTATGACACAAACAGAAATTTTCTGATAAAAAGTTTATTTTATAAAATAACCGTAATGTTTTAAAATCCAAAAAATCCTCCTTCAGAAATGACATGTATCACATCATATTCTTCATGGAAATCTTCATTAAATACATTTTTTATGAAGAATACGAATGAAAGGACGATATTCAAATATATTGTTTTGTTATATGAGTGTTGTATGCTATGAAGATCTTTAAAATAAATTCCTATTCAAATTTTCTTTTCATATTAATGCATTATTAAAACAAGTGTCCGCATTTACCTACTTTGATAACAAGTAAATGCTAAACTCTTAAAAAATATACATTTACATTTATTCATACCCTATTCCGTCGAAACTGCCTTTACATGTTAAAAACGTGATATTTGTCGTTAATATAATCCGTAAGTTTAAGTGTTTTATCTATATTCTAATCTGACAGTGTTCTGTAGTCATAGGTTTGATTAGGGTCCTCCGTAAAATTTTGTTCACATTTTAAAAGATAAAAATAGGCAAATACACTCTTATATTGGTGTAATTGTAACAAACTATTCCTTATTATTCTTTACGAATTACTTTAATGTTGATAGAATTTAAGAAGTGCATCTACTGTCACTATAAGTTTATATAACTTGGTTAAGTTTATATAACTTACCCTAAAGTCAGGTTAGGATAATTTTGGGTTTTATTGTGAGAAATATTTTATGCAATGGTAGTTACGACAATTGTTAATAATGAGTAAAGTCCTCATAGTAAACAAATTTTACTAAGTATTGTATTAATTGGCGGCGGTACAATTTGCATACTAATAGGGTATTACACCCATTTTCAAAAACTGTTTTAAATGAATCCTAGAGTGATAATGAACCACTATAATTTTTATATAATTTTTTTTTAAAACCGAATAGTGCCATAGAAATTACTTTTAATCAAAGATGTTTTCCTGTAAAACATCTTTGCTTTTAATCTATCGTTTTAAATTTTCACTTGAAAACGCTATCCGCCATGCTGTTCAACTCGTGACGCTGCCCTAGAAATTTGTCGATTTTGTAAAGGAATAAGATACTTTTGGATGTTTAATAAACCTAGCAAGCTAACAGCATAGCAAAGTGGCGAAGCAATCAGCTTTGTAGCGGTTTCTAACGGAAAAAAAAATTCAAAATAGGAGGTTCAGATGCCTGGGTGGAAAACAGAATTTGAAAATTCTAAATCGTTCTCGAGATAATCGTGGGACAGACGGACAGACGGACAGACATTGTGAAATCAATAAGTGACTTCGCAAGCTCCGCCACTTAATAATGAGTTATAAATCTATATCATTGTTTTGTTGTGCCTGAATGCGAAAATACGAGCATATGAACACCGGGGAAGTTGTGGATTCAAGTGTCAACTGATTTAAATATGAGAAATACTTGGTTAAAATTGGCAAGAAGAGATCCAAAGGCATTGTCTACAAAATCTAAACTATACTTTTGTGAAGATCACTTTGATGTAAGTATGAGTTATATTTAACTATCGATATCATGAGCATAAACTTCGCTATATATTGCTCATTGCTGTCACCTATTGCCTATATCGATTATAACATCGATTTAATCATGGATTTATTCAACCTCAATCACCTTCTACGCTACCGAAGAATAAAGTGATAAATCTTTTGTCATAAAAATCATTTTTATAGTAAAACATTTTGTATGTAAAACCGAAGTAGATGATATTTTTCCGTCCATAAAGCTCTTCGGAGATGTTTTATAGGTCATAAAACATCTTTGTCTTCGGGATTATACGTTTTATGTATTAAAATGGGTAGGTATATTTTATCTTGAACTACAGTCTTTTACATACATATAGAGGTACGGACTTCCACTTGGCCCTGGCATGATTCTGACACAATTCATTCCCATTTTTCGTCCTTTTAACTATGCATACATGCTCGTCGGTTGAAGATTGATATGTATGTTATTATGTATCAATTAAATTACATATAAATAGTTGTCATCATAATATATTTTCCTATTTCTAGCCAGGATATAAATCATTAACTGCAGTTTGTAGTTTCGAAACACTGCTATAAGAAATATTTTCTGCCGACTTCCAAAAAGGAGACGGTACTCAATTCGACTGATGTTTTTTTTAATGTGTGTTACCTCATAACTTTTTACTGGGTGAACCGATTTCGATGATTCTTTTTTTGTTTGAAAGCTGGTACTTCTCGTGTGGTCAAGATCAGACCAATAGTTTTAGAGTTAATCTTAATAACTTATATTGAAGTCGGCTGTACAAAATTTTTTAATTTAAATTATATGAATACAACAATTTTTGTAAGAAATTTTATAAAGAAATATATTGTCCAGTACCGCCGCCAATTTACCTCTTGTAAATATGTAATGACTAGACTGACGGTGAAACGTACTAGAATGGTCTACACTCGAGAAGATATTTCAAATTCACTGTCTCTAGGAATTTTTCTTTTCAAATATATATCAAATCGTTGTAAATTGACGTAAAATGTGCATATTTGTGCAAGGATTAAGTTGTTTGTCGATTATATTCTCATATTTAATTAGGTGTATGTCTTTTAAAACGTGTTTGTATAATTTGATAAATATTGTAACTAAGGTATTAACGTCTATTAATGACGTTGTATTTACACGATGGGCTCTTCAGTCTTCTTGCCCGAGGTATTTGGGCACGTGAATGACTGCATCAAAAAGCCAATCCGAGAGACTGAAATAGAAATTTAACAGTATGCCTTCCAAAAATAACTTATACCTATATTTTTTGTGCAAAATACTTCCTCTTGAAACAGATCTATGCAATGTTGTAATTTTGTCCTTTTCTAGTTAAAACGACAAAGTTATTTGTGCTAAAGAGTTTTATAAATATTTCTACAGTGTAGTAAAACAATGTATAAAACATGAAATTATAAAATGTAAGTATCTATTGTTTTATTTTCCTTAAATATTAATCTGACATTGGCCATAAAAACTCCAAACTGAAGCAGAACTGAGTCGGACTATCTACTGCATGTCGAACGAGCTGTGGACCAAACGTTCCGCGAAATAAGCCCTACACAATGTTACATGATCAGGAAATGGCGGGATGAACTGAACATCTGTTTCGGCAAAAAGTCTTAAATGGTGAAGAATGTAAAAAGGTTATTTACTTACTTTCTTTGCCCTGCACACAACAGGCTGAAAATAAAAAAATGGATGACAATTCATTTTACTGTGCCATTATTCTAGAATGCTTGGCTTACTGCAGTCGTCTACCAATTTCACATTCATTGAAAGCTATAAAATTCGTGGTTTTAAAATAGAAGTAGAAACCATCCCCAGCATAGAGCTGTAGTAAACGGACTGATAAGAGAGAAAGAGTGAGGAGAAATCAATAATGCCTTCCGTATCCCATGTCACGCGAATCTATCGTTCTCTTCGCAACTGTGCCTACCAGCCTATTTGCCAACTCATGTCAACGAGTATAACAAATAGCAGGACAAAATAACAGAAACCTTATGGGTATATTACATTGTATGATATATAACGTTTATAATAATAATAATAATTTATTTGATACAGACAACACTGATCTATTACAAAATTAAATTTTTACATTATACCTTAAATTTTAATTATAATTATTGGTTAATTAATGATATTATTACATATAATAAAGATTTTAATAAATTTGACCACCTACTAAAAATTTCATATGCATAAATATTACAAATAATTTTGATGAGATTATTCTGTGACCCAAAAACAAAACTTCTAAATCGCGCGATACGGTGACGGATCAACGCATCCAAACCAACGACACGGGCCTCTACGAACATCTGGGACGCGCTACAGTATTTGGCTGATGGAACAACACGCGGAACGAATCATTATACTGCGCCTTCAGCCTGCGATATTCCTCTTTAGTGTAATTCGTCCACAGCTGAGGAGTTTAAAGTGGCTGACAGTAAGCTGAAAACAACGCCAGTTTTGAGGTATAAGAACACCTTTGAAAGCGTCGAGCTATCATGTTGGCACGCACTGACAAGGAACGTCGCTCGCGGTCCATATCCGAATATATAAGTGCTTGGTAGCACTTATATATTCCGATATGGCTTATAAAATATACGACGCAAGAAAGCAACTATCATTTTTATGTAAAGTAAATTAAAAGTAAAGTTGCAGTCTATTTACGTCCTACTGCTGGGCACAGGCCTTCTCTTATTTCTGAGAGGGTTTTTAGGTCAAGGAAATGTCCGCCGCGCTACCCCAATGTGTGTTGGCGAACTTCACATATCTTTGAAATATTTTTTTTCTTATTTCTCGGACATGCAGGTTTTCTCACGACGTTTTCCTTCACCGTCGAGCACGTGGTAAATCTGCACTTAAAATTGTAATTAACAATTTCTTTGGTACCGGCGGGGATCGAACCCGGGTTGCTCGCGTACTGTGAAGCTTACAGCGAACGCTAACCATCTGAGCTACCACGGCTCATTTTTATGTCAACAAAGCTATAATAGGCCTGCAGGTCCTTAATATGCAACAGAAAGAGCGTTGCTAAAGAAACAAATTCCCGTGGAACTTTGACGTAAATGTTTTTTATGCAAGTAACAGTGACAAACGAGCACACAGTCCAGCTGATGGTACCTGGGATGCTGCTTTACATGGGCATCTACATCTCTTCTCAATTAAGAATCAAAATATATTCAGTGCGGGCGTAGTCCTCCTCCAGTCGAACCAACCCATTCGTGCTGCAGCCATAAAACGCGGGCAGTGTGACTTTACCACATCTAGGTTAAGCCATCATAGGCACGGACGGCAGTTGAAGAGCAGCCCTTGTCAACGACTTGGAGAGACCGTTTTATACAAAAAGTCTTTACTAGGCGATCAGACGGTTTTCTCCCGATCCCGACGTAATCGACCTCTGATCAAATCAATTTTATTCAAACTCAAGCTATTTTTGTATTCCCGAAACCGTTCCGAGCACACAGGCGATTGTTGGCTCTTTGAATTGACGATACGGACGGTAGTCAAACTTAACCCATAAAAATAAACTTGATATGATTTTTATCAAAATACTGATTTCGATAACTCAAAGGGAAACGCCTGCTGAATTATAATTTTTAAATTATTGATTCACATCATAGTATATTATATTTCAATGGGTTTACAAATATCCTGGCAACTCACAATTTACAAACGTCATCTACCAGTGTTGGGAAGTATCAAAGCCGATCTACCGTTAGTTTGAGAAATAAATAGAGATTTTTATCCGACGCTGGACAGTTTCTTCGAATTTTCCTTCAACAAAAATCTGATAAATCGAGGCTGTAAGAGAGCTAATATTAGGATTCCCATATACGCTTGTGCGCAGGTCATAGAAAACAAGCAATGATGACGAGCCCGATAGAGCGGGCCAGATGGTACTCACAGGCTGTTCGGACACCAGTGTTTAATTTTACCATAAAATTTTTCTATCAACCGATTCAAAACCGTTTTTGTTATCTGAAAAGTTATCTATTTGAGGTTGTTTTTAGAAGTAAAAATAAAACTATTTATCAGAAGAAAAATAGTTAAAATTCATCAAAAGCGTATTAAATGTAAAGTGTCATTTTGATTTTATTTTGTCTCATACACATTTACTTGCCTTACTTCGCCATGGACAGAAATTAAATCAACATTGATACATATTTATTTATAGGATCGGGTGACAAATGAGTACACAGTCCACCTGATGGTAAGTGGTTGCTGCGGCCCATAGACATCTACATTTATCCTCGTTTGCGAATCAAAATGCAGATGCGTTGTCACCCGTGAGGACTAAGATGGAATGCCTCTCTACCAGTAAAAATAGTCTCCGGTTCTCTACACTCACCATACGAAACACAGCAGCATTAAGCTGCTATTTTACGCTGGTATTCTGTAAGAGCGTGGTCTTTCCCCAGTCGAGCCGACCCATTCGTGCTACAAGTATATTACTAATATAGCTGCAGCGTGGCGTTACATATTACATATCACCACTATCATAATTACAGCCCTTCAGAAGTTTACTGCTAAATATAAGCCTCCCCCAAAGAACCACGAGTCACCTGATTCCATCGACTTTCCGTATGTCTAACCAGGTCGTCAATCCATCTCGTGGGGTACCGCCCTACACTTCGCTCACTGGTCCGTACTATTGGGCAGTAGGCAGCCATTCGAGAACCTATCTTCCACACTAGCTGTCTTACTTGCTCTTATTTCACTTCAGCTTACTGATACGTTGGCATATACGATATACATATATCTTTATATATAAAAATTACATTAATTATTGCATTTGTCTGCATGGAACTCCTAAACTACTGAACTGATTTCAATTAAATTTTTTACACTGTGTACAGTTTGGTCCAACTTGAGAGATAGGATAGTTTTATCCTAATATGTGACCCTCAATATTTTTTATTTCTAGTTTAAGGATTTTTATAGGACAAAGGGTCATCGAAACGGACAGTACGACGTCTGCCTGGGCAACTAGTATGATATTAAAATAAAAGACTTCAATAGTTAAAATATATAAATTTTATAATATGCAGTCACTTAAAAGAGAATACACCATGTATAACAAAAGTCGAGTACAAACAACAAAATAATATCTACACACGAAATTTCACCCAAGACTGTTTACAGAGAATTTTGTGTAGCAGCTGACATAAGAAGTACGTGTGGGCTCTATTTTATCTTTTTCTGTGCCTGTGCTCGGAACGCGCGGCGCTTGGCTTCGACTTTTCTTTATAACGAGAATCTTCTGGAAAAAAACAACAAGGATTACTTCGAGAGGCAGCGGCTTAAGAAATCCATCCTACCATTATATTTAGCTCTAGGGTTAAGAGGAACATAGGAAATTCTATAAATATGTTATGGTCTCAAATAGACGGCTATAACGATCTCGCTCTTGTCAGATACTCGGGCACTATAATCCTGTCCTGCACAAATAGCTAGTCTTCAGTTTGAACTGGCCGCCATGAAAAAAAATCGGTCTGTAGGATAGGATATTCTCGTAGTAACGAATTCTGTCAATGTCAAATATTGTTTCTTTTTTTGGTACTGGTCTCGTACGATTATACTTCTGCCAGTATCAAGGAATACACAGGAGAACACATTATCTTGAGGTTAACATCAGCATCGGCATGTTTCATTGTTTACACTAATAGTTCATATTTGCAGACATTTAATAATAGGTCGGGGAAAAAGTTTCTTCGTATTTTGTTTGTATAAAATTGAAGAAAGTATCTTTTGGTTGTACTGTTTGTATCTGACTGGTTTTAATATCAATACATATAGGATATTAAGAAAAAGAAAAATTAAAAGTAAAAAACACTTTCGCGCCATTTTTCAATTGTTTATCTGTTCGCTAAAATGAGTGAATCTAACGAAGAAATTCGATACATTCTGAAGTTTTATTACAAAAAAGGGAAAAATGCGACTCAAGCCGCGAAAAAAATTTGTGACGTTTATGGACCTAATGCAGTGTCAGTAAGAGTAGCACAAAGTTGGTTCAAGCGTTTTCAGTCCGGGAATTTTGATGTCAAAGATCGCTTGCTCTGGTCGCCCTCATACGGACATCTCATCAAAGTCGATGCCATTTTTGAAAAATTAGAGCAACATCGGCATATTAGTAGTAACGACATAGCCAAGAAATTGAGGATTGACCACAAAACAGTTTTGACCCATTTGAAAAAGTATGGCTATACAAAAAAGCTCGATTTTTGGTTACCACACGAGCTCACTGAAAAAAGCCTAATGAATCGTGTACTCATTTGCGATTCTCTATTGAAATATAATAAAACCGAGCCATTTATGAAAAGATTGATCACTGGTGATGATAAGTGGATCACCTACGACAAGCACGTACGAAAAAGATCACGGTCAAAGGGTAGTCAAGCTCCACAGACTGATTAACACGCAATAAGGTGATGCTGTGTGTATGGTGGGATTGGAATGGCATCGTTGATTATGAGCTTTTACCGCCGGGTAAAACCATCGATTTGGATCTCTACTACCAAGAACTAATGAGACTCAAGCAAGAAATTGAATAAAAACGACCGGAATTCATCATGATTACGCAAGACCACACACATCTTTGGCCACTCAGCAAAAATTAAGAAAGCTTGGTTGGGAAGTGTTATTGCATCCACCATATATTCCTGACCTAATTCTGAGGGTGTAACCCTCAGATTTTCACCTGTTTCGGTCTTTTCAGAATTCTTTCGGTAGTGTTAGGTTAACATCGAGAGAGGACTGTCAAATCTACTTGTCGCATTTATTTGATCAAAAATTCCAATATTTTTACAGCAACGGGGTTATGTCACTACCTCCAAGATGGCAACAAATTTTTGGACCTTAGTCTAAAATTTGGCTACTCTTTGAAAAATAACCCTGTATATTATAATTAAATGTTTATTATATTATATAAATTTTTGAAATATTTATGAATCGTTCATTATTTCCTTTTTGCGTGAGAATCCATACTTGAGAAGAGCTATTTTTTAAATGTAACATGTTACCAAGAATGATTATTATGATATCCGTATCAGAGCGTACAAAACTAGAAAGAAAAAGACTGGATTAGAGCGACCGCTATTATAGTACGCGTTTATGGGCGCCCCAGAAGTTTGTTGTCTGCCTGGGTGATCCAACCAAAATATGTGTTTGCCGTGAAAATCTTACATGTTAAATAATATTATCAACAATATATATAAATTGCAGCTTTATTGAAATAACGTAAATTATTAATAAAAAATTGTACTTTTCAACCTGTCTGCCATGAGCTTGACACCGTCATAGGTGTCTGCCAATGTTATTTTTCGGTAACTTTCATTAAATATTTCAAAATGTCAAAGCGGCAGACTTATTGCTATCACGTTTTTTGGGTCATTTTTTTACACATTTAACACCTGAGCATGTCTATATCGACCGCCGGTCAAACTAAAGAGTCCCCATTTCATGTATCTCAGGTATAGGGGATTAACTGAAAAAAAAGTGAAGCTTATTGAAATACCGTAAGTCTGCCGCTCACTGGCTCTTAAGCTATTACACGTCAAAATCAATTTCAAACCATTATTTATACAATAATACAAGAGCAGCAATCCGCCGGTGGTCAAGTTCCCGCCATAACTCTCTGCAGCACATTATTAAGTGGCGAAGCTTGCGAAGTCACTTATTAAGTGGCGAAGCTTGCGAAGTCACTTATTGATTTCACGATGTCTGTCCGTCTGTCCGTCTGTCCGTCTGTCCGTCCGTCTGTCCGTCTGTCCCACGATTATCTCGAGAACGGTTTCGAATTTTCAAATTCTGTTTTCAGCAATCGATTACTGATCACCCAGGCATCTGAACCTCCTATTTTGAAAGTGACTGCTCAATGGCAACCGTTAGAAACCGCTACAAAGCTGATTGCTTTGACACTTTGCTATGCTGTTAGCTTGCTAGGTTTATTGATTTCACGATGTCTGTCCGTCTGTCCGTCTGTCCGTCCGTCTGTCCATCTGTCCCACGATTATCTCGAGAACGGTTTCGAATTTTCAAATTCTGTTTTCAGCAATCGATTACTGATCACCCAGGCATCTGAACCTCCTATTTTGAAACTGATTGCTCAACGGCAACCGTTAGATACCGCTACAAAGCTGATTGCTTCGCCACTTTGCTATGCTGTTAGCTTGCTAGGTTTATTATTAGTGTATACTGTGTACCTCGGTCCTTGCGGCGGGGGCGGCGATCGGGCGAGGCGCGCGAGTCCGGCGAGGAGCGGCGGCGCGGCGCGCCCGCGCCCCACCACCAGGCGGGCGGCGCCGCGCCCGCGCGCCCCTGCAGCGCTGCGCTCTCGCTACCCGCGCCCGCCGCATACTGGCACGCCGCCGCCATCTGACACGACCCACCAAGTTTTCATAGTAACAGGGACACGCTGCAGTTATGTCTAACGTGGTAGAGCAATGCTGCAGCTATGTTTAACGTGCAAGAGCCCCGATGCAGCTACGATTAACGTGATAGAGTCACGATTCAGCTATGCTTAAAGAAGTATCATGCAACCATTTTTTAAAGACTTCGTTACCTACTCCCTAACGATTTTTCATGTGTCGCGGAGGCAGCTTACATTACATACATAAATTGCACAAAGACAAACACTCACACCCAGAAAAATTATGTGTATGCCATACAAATACTTGTTCCGTGCGGGATTTGAATCCGCGGCCCTCAGCTTTATAGCTCAATGCTAAACTACCGCCCTACAGATACAGAGCTATGCTTAACGTGGTAGAGCCACGATGCTACTAAGTTTAACGTGGTTCAAACACTGCAGGGATGTTTAACGTGGTAGAACCAAGCTGCAGCCATATGTATAACAAATACTAATCGTGGGTCGACTCCTTTGTTACACAGCATAATACTTACAAGGCTATCTCGACGTCTAGTCGCTAAAAATATGCAAGGGTTGTCACAAAAACATTTCCGTAGATAATAATATCATAACATTATAATATGTATCTTATCTGTATTCCGCGTAATATTTATTTACACAAAAATACAAACTAATTACTACTTTACAAAACTAGTTCTTTCTTCTCTTTCTTTTCTTCTAACTTCACCTGGTTCATCGTGATGGAAACAAAGACTTGTGCTGACAGGAACCTACCCAATTTTACTATATTTTACCTATATATCAGTATCTCAGGTATTCCGCTTAAAATATTGGGTAGAAGGTTGATTCTGTTTCGTTGGTTCGTTGGTTCTGTTTATTCGATCGCACGCCGCCTCGTTACAGCAAGTGCAACCGACAAATATTTACGACATTTATTATTGTTTTTTTTTTAATTGCCTTTTCTTATATTTAGCGATATAATGAATTTTCATCTTTACATATAATCCAATTAAAATCGTGATGAAAAGCAATCACATGGTTATAAGAATCCAATTTTACTTAAGGCGTCATGCTATCTTTTCCTAATATTTCGAAATAATACCGAGTAATATCGTGTTGTTGGATGAACACCAAATGCGTACAACTGATTCCGTGTACGTGACAATCCTAAATGGGCGTACCGGTACCCAAGCGACAGTCTAGTCTTATAGAAATCTGCAACCGTAACAGCCGAAACTGTCTCGCAAACGATATCAAGCAATTAGTATATAAAACCATAGAACTAAAAAGTTCAATTAACTTCACGTGGGTCAGAGGGCATTCTGGCATTACTGGGAATGAAGAAGCTGACGCGGCAGCTAAATCAGCTGCAAACAAACATACAAAACCGGATTACGCCAAGTTTCCTTTAAGTTTTATCAAGAGTATTGCCAACAAAGAAAGTCAACAAGCAGCTCACGACTTATATACTACGGACATAAACAACTGCAAATATATGAAGCAATGGTGCCCCACACACGAATCCCTTCAAAAATTACTAAAAAATCTTAGACCAAACTTCCATATTATACAAATTTTAACCAACCTTGGATATCATAAAGAGTACTTATGTAGATTTAAAATAATTTTTTTTATAGGATAAGGGTGACAAACGAGCACACAGTCCACCTGATGGTAAGTGGTTGCTGCGGCCCATAGACATCTACATCTATCCTCTATTACAAATCAAAATGTAGATGCGTTGTCACCCGTGAGGACTAAGATAGAATGCCTCATTTCCAGCAAAAAGGGCCTCCGGCCACCTGCACTCACCAAGCGAAACGCAGAGCTAAACCTCTACTTCACGCTGGTTTTCTGTGAGGTCGTGGTACCACCCCGGTTCGAGCCGGCCCATCCGTGCGACAGCAAAAGCTGCCGCGTAGCTCTACCACTGTTATAAATTGACAATGACAGATGCCCTTGTGATAATACAACTGCGCAGTCAATCAAACACCTCATCATGGAATGTTCCAAATTCAGCCAAACAAGAATTAATCATGAACTTGCATCATCAATACTTAAAATTAATCCGTACGAATTAGAAGAAGTTATAACAAAAGAAACTACCATCACATCATTTACAAAACATAAAAAGTATCGTCAACAACCTAAAACAATTTAACAGCAATGGGACATAAGAGTTTATTTATCTATCGAAGGGCAATAATAAATACAATTAAACTATAACTGAATAATTTCCTAATTAACTTTTGCCTATAAATCGCACACTCCGTTCTCTTAATATTTATTTTTAGTAAATTCTAAAGAATTTAACATCAAAATCCAAAAAAAACTTAGATCAAAAACAGTACACAGGCAAAACGCAAATGACTATCCCAAACCGAAATTGTATACCATTTGCAATTTCCGTTTGGATTCGTAAATCACGACTAAACTAAGTGGTACCCAAGCGAAGCCGACCGGTACCGTAGACGTCGCAGACAAGGGGGGACTTTGCTCTCCTTCATACCGCGCCCCATCGTTGCTCCGTGTAGTCGCCGAGTTGATTCACTAACAGTATTTATTACACATATCCTGCAACTAAGTTTAAGATGGTAGAGTCACGCTGCAGCTAAGTTTAACGTGATAGAGCCAGGCTACAGCTATGTCTAACTTGGTAAAGCCATGCAGCAGCTATGTCAAACGTGGTAGAGTCACAATGCAGCTATATTTGAGGTAATAGAGCCACACTGTAGCTATTACGTTCTATTAATTATTTAGTTAATTACTGTGATACTCACTTTGCAAGCACTCATTAATAATTAACCAATGCTTGTTTTATTCAGAAGGATTAATTAATTGTAAAGCGAGATTTAAGAGTTTTCGTGAAAACATAATAGTATCTAGTATATCTGCCTACAGGTATTCCACAATAGCATGGTAATGTGACCGACATTTTTTTTATTTAACCCTTAAGAGATATTTTGATGTTGTTGATGATACTTAACACTGCGTTGGGCGGTTTAATTTAAATCATTGATATTCAGTGATTGTACAAACGATCGGTGACTAAATGTCAAAGATTTAAATTAATTACTTCATTGAATATTAGCAATATCAATTTTTGCTTTGTGGCATTTCTTAGGAGAGGCCAATGTTCAGCAGTGGACTTATGAGAGGCTTTGATGGTGCTGTTTATGATAATGATGAAAATCAGTTGAAGGGTTTTCAAAATATTGACAAAATTTGCTACCTGGTGGTGGTTGAAAATATTGTAGCATGAAAGTAGTATTTTATTACATTTTCTAATACAACTCTTCGCAACTCAGTACTTACTGGTGGATAAGGCGGGAGCCGGTACGGTGCAGAGGGAAGAGTACTCTCTCCTTCAGCGCAAATTAGAGGCGGCGCCGGACGTTGAGGGCTTTCTGGAGTCACCAACTGCCGAGATAAAGTACATACCAATACGTACATAAAAATAATTAAATTAAGCATACTTAATTATAATAAATAAATAATAATAAAAGAGTTATTGAATTTCTTCATAAAAAATTTCAATAACTCTTTATAGTGAACTCTAGTGAACTCAAAATTCTAAACAAGAAAAGTAATATTACTTAATGGTTAGATTTTTTATTTTAAGCGGTAGATTCTCAATGCACCTGTATTATAACTGTAGTAATAATAATAATAAACTTAATTAATAAAAATATTACATGCACGACAGTGGTCAATTGCCCTAGGATATATTAGAAACTATTACCCTACTAAACTAGGATATATTAGAAAACGTCGCCGAGTACCGGGACAAACTTGTGTCTGAAGTCGAGATTTTGTTGAACAAAGTCTCGGACTGGGGGCGACTAAATCTAGTCTAGTTCAATCCCCAGAAAACGCAAGTTTGCGCGTTTACTGCTAAAAAGAAACCCTTCGTCGTAACTCCTCAGTTTCAAGGCACTACCCTTGTTGTCTCAGTCAGTATCGGAATCCTCGGTGTCGACATATCGAGTGACGTGCAGTTCCATGGTCACTTGGAAGAGAAGGCCAAATTGGCCTCTAAAAAGCTTGGCGTGCTCGGCAGAGTAGGACAGTATTTCATGTCGGCACACCGCCTGCAACTTTACAAGGCACAAGTTCGGCCGCACATCGAATACTGTTTACCATAATACCCATCTCTGGGCTGGGGCTCCCCAGTGCCAGCTCTTTCCATTTAATCGCATCCAGCGCAGAGCTGTTCGAATCGTCGGCGACCGAACTATTTTCGATCGGCTGGACTCACTGGCACTGCGAAGAGATTGCATCTCTTTGCGTACTTTATCGCATTTACCACGGGGAGTGCTTTGAGGAATTGTTCGGATTAATTCCAGACGCACAATTTCATCATCGCACATCGCGACAAAACTCGCGTACCATCCACACCATCTGGATGACTGGCGGTCCACCACTGTGCGAATTAGAATATGTTTTCTTCCTCGCACAACTTCACTGTGAAATCAACTACCACCAGAGATTATTCCGGACTGATACGATTTAGGGACCTTCAAGGAAAGAGCGTCCTTTTTAAAAGGCCGGCAACCCATCTGCAATTCCCCTGGTGTTGTAGTTGTTCATGGGTGACGGTAATCACTTACCATCAGGTGATCCGCATGCTCGTTTGCCCCCTCACCTATAAAAAAATAAATAGGTATAATACCTGTATTTCAGGGGCCAGTGCTCTTCCCTATTCTTAGTGCTTACTACTATACCTACTTAGTATATCGATACATATTATATTTACAAGTATTGAAGTATTTTTTAAAGTTATAACAATTTAAAAAATGAGAAATAAGTTATTACGGCTCGACCTTGACTCAACTTGACTGGTAATAACTTACCGAAGAACTAATGAAAAAACAAAGTTAATTTATATTTATGTCCATGGGGGAGGCCTGTGTTCTGCAGTAGACTTTTGACAGGCTGTAATGGAATGGATGGATGTATGGTTACGTCAACAATATCATTAGAATACTACCATTACTAATATTATCCATCAATATATTTGAGCAGGATACCTGTTTCTTGAGAGAGTTGAAATCATTACTCATGTCCCGGTACCGCTGTAGACACTCCTGCCACATGGTCGCCATCTCGGCCATTTCTGAACGCTGCTTGTTGATCTCCTCCTGTTTAAAATAAATATTTTCAGTACTTAAACTCTCCGTTACTGGACGTACCTATTGCGTAATTTGGTATTTGACACTCTAGTGAATTACAATATAATTACAATACTCATATACAATTGTCAAAACAAACAGTTTATAAAAACCGGTGACTCACCTCCGTGCCTTGGAAAGCACGTGAAGCCGTTGGGACCAACGGCACCTGAACTCTTTTCGGTCGTGTCGGTTTACCGTCCCATCGAACTATGAGAGTGAGGGTATAGAGCTATAGAGAGTACACCTGTGCTTGCGCATACACTTGGACACTATGATCCCGTCTTGCGCCGACGACTAGTCTCCGTTGAGACTGGCCGCCGTGACCGAAATTCGGTCTGGAGGACGTTATTATTCTTTCTTAATCAAATAGAAATCAACCAAATTTGAGACACTGCTAAAGGTGGGAAATTCAAATTACCTATATTATGATGTAGTTTATTAATGACTTTGTCATTTTTCAATTGGGAGGATTTACTGGCACCGTAATACTTGACTTCTTATATAACCAATAGATGTGTCATGAAATCCATGAAATCTTTCTAGCTTTTGTTTTTCTATTTTCCTAAGTCTACTGTCATAACACGGACAAAATAGGGTAATAGCTTATTTCATTATAATAATCAGTGCTTGACTACAATCGCAACTGGTGACTTCCAGCATTGTAATCGAACGGAAAGACAGACGCTTCTCATGGCCCTCGAAAGTACGAAACAATTTTGATAATATAATAAATAAAATTTTCATTTGTTTTACTAATATTTTCTTTAACCTCTCCAAGTTTAACTCTCCAAGTAAACCGTGTCGCTTGTGCTGTTAGTGGTAGTCGAATAGTAGACTCAAACTCATAACTTTCTCAATTTCTGGTCCATGCTTTTAACTATTGAACTACTGTCACTTCAAGTTATTAATATTGATAAAAATAAAAATTATTAGAGATATCATGTCGGTTAGACACATTGAAATTGTCCTAATTGCATGAATTTATAACAACGGCTAAAATTCGATACTTATTATAGTATTTACTATCTAATATATAAAAATCCCGTGCCACGATGTTCGTTTACGCTAATCTCCGAAACTGGTTAATCGATTTTAATCTTTATATATAAAAATTACGTGTCACATTGTTTGTCCGCGATGAACTATGTACTGAACTTATTTCAATGAAATTTCGCACACTGTGTGCAGTTTGGTCCAACTTGAGAGATAGGATAGTTTTATCCCGATAAGTGACCCTCAATTTTTTTATTGCTACTTTCAGGAGTTTTATTTAGGAAAGCAAATGGTCGTCGGAAAGGGCAGAACAACGTCTGCCTGGTCTGCTAGTACTGTATATATAATAGCTGGCATATACATTTAAATGTATATTTATATTACTATTGCTTGTCAAGAAACCGAGAGTTTAAACTAGAATTAACAAGAAACATGAATTGACTAACACTCGAACTCAATAATACAATAGAGGTTCAATAGAGTTAAGGGGCTTGTATCGGAAACATCACCAAATTCTAAACAACAGACATCGGAGATGACCACATCATTATACCATGAGCCTGGCGTCCGTGTCGCCGACATCCCTGGCCACGGTCTCGTAGCGTCGCATACATTCGCGCCAGAGTCGCAGTTGCGCTGCCGCCGAGTCGCGGGCATTCTCTGCTTCCTGTTTTTTAAATAACATTAATATGGGGAACCGCTCTCAATTGTTTTTTCAACCTTAATACCACGAACAGATAAAAAGATTTTTGCAATTCAAAAAACGAAATTGCATAATATGATATGGCTTGTAACTTTATCCTTTAATATTAATCGGCTTCCGATATTTAAACCTTGCTTTCTTAATATGTAACTGTATTTTTTTTATAGGATAAGGATGACAAACGAGCACACAGTCCACCTGATGGTAAGTGGTTGCTGTGGCCCTTAGACATCTACATCTATCCTCGTTTGTGAATCAAAATGCAGATGCGTTGTCACCCGTGAGGACTAAGATGGCATGCCTCATTTCTAGTAAAAAGGGCCTCCGGCCACCTGCACTCACCAAGCGAAACGCAGAGGTAAACCTCTACTTCACGCTGGTATTCTGTGAGGTCGTGGTACCACCCCGGTTTGAGCCGGCCCATCCGTCCGACAGCAAAAGCTGCCGCGTGGCTCTACCACTGTTAACTGTATGTTAAATTAACACTCATTAGGGAATCACAGTATACTTTACTTATTTATGCCCAACTAATAATAAAAACAATAATGTTTATTTGCGTAAAACATGGTATAAATGTTGTTAACATGCAAAAACGAGCGCTCATGTTTTGCTTATTTTACAAATGCAATATTTTTGCAAATATTTTTTTGAAACAATGTTAAATATATCCAAAGCCTAAGCTATTTGAATTATAATTAGTCTCATAATTTAATTGAAAACAACACCGACGTTCCGGGAAGTCTGCAGTGTGTGAACATGTTGAAGATAGCGCCAACCATTACCTTAGATTTGATAGACCACAAATTCTCGCAAAAGAACACCGATTCCTACCAAGAATGATTCGCGAGGCTATTGAAATTAAAAAACATCCTATGGGTGTTTCTTAATTTCATTTTTTTTTTTGTTCAATTCTATTTCATTTGGGATCCTACAATTAATAAAATTAAATCCAAACCCAAGCATACCACTGCAAGACTTTAAGATACTATAAGCTCATTCTGCGTAGATCGGACCAAAAATTAATATTCAAAAACTGAAGGTAGCCGTGCTAACTATGACATTGGGACGTCAAACACCTCAGTCCCTCCGTGACTATGATATACGAAACGTCGGTTAAATAGTTAAATAAAACACGATAAAATCCTTAAAAATTAGTTTCATTTAATGAAAATAACATATAGAAAAGTAATATAATAATTATTAGTTCAATGTCAATTCTGAGCATCGTCAATTTCAATAGTATAAAAGTCGCATAACGAAGCGCCGCGTCGCCGACTGCAGTCCCGAGGCACCCCGACCCCTGCTTTTAGAGTGAGACTCCTCGAGGGGGGGGGTTTTGCATGGAAGTACGAACCTCAGCTTGAACCACTATCGCAATGTGGGAAGGGTTTTAAGTTCGTCGGGAAGTTAGTTTGTCACACGATTTTTACGTGGTAGAGCCACGCTACGGCTATATTATGGTTGTAGCACGAATGGATCGACTTCATACTGCTGTGTTTCGTATGGTGAGTGTAGAGCCGGAGATCTTTTTTACTGGAACCGACGCATTCCATTTTAAGTCCTTAGGGGTAACAACCGACAACAAACGAGGATAAATGTAGATGTCTATGGGCCATAGCATCCACTTACTATCAGGTGGACTGTGTGCTCGTTGTCACCCTAAAAAAACACACGGTAAGACAGCTTTTGCCATATCTTTGTGGCTTAGGTATATCTTTAAGTACTAGCTTGTGCGAAGCTTTTTTAAGTAATCGTTTATGTCTATGCACAAAATTACAAATTTCAAAAATATATAGTGATGGCAGTGGCAGCACTCCAAGATCTTTAAATAGCGGTTGACACGATTCATCAGGTCGTATTATGCAAATTGCCCTTATTCAATTTTTCTGCGCAAGAAATGCCAATGTCAAATGCCATTCATATCAGTAATTTGCAGAAGTCGCCCCGCTCTGATCATGATTCATTAATGAATGGTAGGTAGTCAAGTAGTGCTTGTCAAAAGATTTTACTATGAAATTCCTCCACTATGACTTTATTGCTGCAAGCTACATACGTACCTGGACGGTCTTCTCTTGACCCTGAGTCTGCGACATTCCTTTGAAGCATCGCATTAGTTCTTTCCACAGCTTCATCATCTTATCCATCGCTTCCCGTTGTTCCGCAATTTCTTGCTGCAATTATAAAACATATACCTAACACTAAAATCGTCATAAATAAATAACATAATAAAGAAAAAACATAAACAACAAATCACGAGTAATTTTTAATAAAAATATCACAATTTCGCAACACACCATTTCTTTATATGGCAATATGGCAGGTTTGAAAGATGACCTTATCACAAAACGCAAAAAGCACGTTGAGCGAATGAGTGAAGATCGAATGGTGAAGAAAATTTATAGCGCGAAAGTTAATATTAAAAGGTGTCGAGATAGACCGAGACTAACTTTCGAAGACCATGTGAGCAAATTGCTCGAAGAGTGGAGGGTCAAGAGTACTCGGATACCTAGACGTGCATGTATGAAGAAGATAATGAATCTGAAAGAAGCGAAAGAGGTATGTAAGGATCGTCACACTTGGCGATCTGTTCTCTCTGGCTACCCCGTCAGGGATTGTGCGTGAAGATAAGTAAGTACCATTTCTTTATGGGGCGGCGTATGAGACGACTTCGAAAATGTCAAAAAGTTCTTATAGGTGGCGATATAATCATATTTTTTCCGCCAGATGAGCAGATGACGCCAATCCATCTGTCAAAAGCAAATACTTCCCCACAACAAGAAATGGACCATGTTCAGCGGTAGACTTTTACTGCTAATAAAGAAGAAGAATTACCCTTAAAAAGTTTCGCTCGTCTGCGTTGATAAATAAAAACTTTTTATTAAATCCGTGTGATAAAAAAATAAATATCATGTAATATGACATTTGGAACGAACGTTTTTACAAAGTTTTATGCTATGTTATTTTAAATGGATTTACAACTACCTTAACAACTCTCATGTAAGTACTTCTGCCGCTCATCGTACTTGTTTCACCGTCAGGACCACTCAAACCAGAATCTCTTTCTTTTTCAGAATATCTATCACGATCATCGACATCCCTGGAAACAACTGAATTTCGATCGAATTGCTCTAAGTTTCTTCGTGATTTTTCTTTATGTGCTAAACCATACGTACGATCTCTAGGTTCGATCCCTAATAGTTTCTCATCATAATATCTGTCTCTATTTCTTTCGCCATAACGTCTGTTTCTTTGTACTTCGAAGTGTTTATCTTTATGTGGATCGCTTCTAGACGTTCGTCTTATATCATCGACGTATTCCCTTTGGATTTCAAAGCTTCTGCTTGTTCTTTGTTCACAGCATTTTCTTCTGTCATCAATGTATTTATCTCTAACAGGTTCTCTTCTGTCAACATAATCTTTAAATTCTCTTTGTTCGTGTCTACGTATGCCATATCTGGTGTCAATGCAACTTCCAGTTGGTGTATCATCTGGGGCATATGCATGATATCTATCGTCGATTACATGAGGTCTAGACTTCGCCACTTCCAATTTACTTTCACATTTCTGATTTCTGTTTTGTGAGGAACAACATACACATTTCTCTCTACTATTTTTGTGTTCAATTCGTTCTGGTACAGTGCAACTGTCTCTAACTCGCACTGGACTACGAAAATTCTCTTGACTTCGTATCCTCGATAGAGAGGTGTTTTCCCTTTGATTATGGACTTTAGACGGATAGCAATCTGTATCATAAGAATCCCGTCTTGGCATTACTTCGCACTGCAACGACTTGTGACTATGGGCTCTGGACTGCGAACAATGTAAAACTAGCTGAAGTCACTTGACCTAACCCAAAATAACGATATAAGTTTAACAATTACTTACGACTTCTATATCTTTATATCGCGAAGCTTTGCTGTTCATTTGAGCACATATTTTCGCAAAAGTTTCTATGAGAACAGTCTGATCTATTACGGGACCGGCGATATGGTCTTTTGTTCGTGGGCAGTGACTGAAAACAAATTACACATATAAAGAAAAAAGTAATTTAACAGCATTTATAAATCCCGCAATTGGGCACAGGTCTTTCCTCCGTCCTAGACACAAGTATTTTGGAGAGATTTGAAAGAGCATGTTAGAGGTTTACAGTTGCCCTTGTCTCTCATACTTTGGAATTTGTAACGCCCTTAGACTCAAGCTACCATGGCACAATTATTAAATACACCTTTTAACCTTACTTATCTCGATCTCTAGGAGGCGCGGATTCCTCGCGGGGTCGTCGATGGTGATGGTGGTGGCGATGCTCGTGTGTTGCAGAAGCTTCACGTTCACGACTCGCTCTTCGCTCCTCTTGCCTTCGCAAATGTCGCTGTCTGTAGATGACATATACGATACTACTATATGACAATAATTAACGTTTATTTTGTAAGCGTTAATTATCACCTCTATCGTTTTTTCACATTCATATATATACTACGCATAATATAAGGTCGTCGGTAGTAGCGGACTTATCCCATCAGAGGCCCGCGGCCGCAAAGGAGGCCCTTAGTTCAAGGAGCTGATCTAATCTTACAAGCCTTTTTATGTATAAGTGTTTAAGTTGTTTATTTAGTTAAAATCTTATAAGTGAAATTTTAATTCGATTTAAATAAACATACGTACAATATAGATATGGATGAGGAAAATAAAATGCGAATCGATCAGCAAAAAATCAATTAGTAAAAATAAAAAGTATAATAAATATAAATAACTTAATTTTTACTACCTATATTGGTAGTAAAAATTAAGTTATTCGTGTTTTATCTGTATAGAAGCATATTTGTATGGGACCTCCCAACTCCAAACCACCTCTTAGATAGGTACAAAGCATATTTTTAAAGCTTTGTTTACGATTTGATCAAGGGAACATGAAGGCGTCACTGTCGTCGGTCAAGGGTTTTAAACTTCGTTTACTTTTTACTTTAAAATTTATGCATACTTAATAAAACCTTTTAAATGGATTAATGATTAAGTATTTACTTGTATTTAAACCCATACCATGTGGTGGTCGGAAATGAGAACTCATTGAATCATTTCGACCATTGGGTGTCGTAATAGGCGAATATAAGAAAGGTCAGAAAGATCTTAAGACTCCCGATAAATGGCTGTATAACGATTTCTTAACTATCAGCCTTATTCTCTTTGTTGTCGACATACCACGCATTTGAACTAAATATTTTGCTTCGTCGTTTGTGACGCGTACAGCAAAGGAGTGAAATAATTTGCCAGCGTGTCTTTCCATTCGGTTTCAATGCGGGTATCTTCAAGGTAAGAGTGTATAGAGTTTTGCTACACTAAGTCAGTGCGCTTTGTCACCCTCGCCTGAAATAGTATTCAAGCAGACACTAATAATAGTTAAGAGAATCGTGATGTGCCGATAAGCGGTGCGAGTGAGTATTTTCAAAAATGCTATCTGTTTCATACCGCTCGCTGAGTATCGCCGTAACGTTAGAGTTGCAAGTGTTGGAAACAATGCCTACAATTCCTTTTTGAAATACTGTTTCGGGCGATAAAGTTCCCCCCCCCCCCCCTAAACCTTTACAAAATGAGATAATTTCTTTCGTCCTGTCTCATTAAATTCAATACACCTTAATCTAGGTCTGTGCGTTTTTCGAATGCACGCTCTAGGAAGTTTTTAAGTCAAATAAATATAATATATTTAGATGCTAATAAGTTACTTATATCGTACGCAATATTTCTTTAAAATAAAAACGCATAGACCTAGTTTTTCATTATATCTACAATTATTCAAAAAATTATGAAAATTAGACTTGGATTACGGGAAAACATTATCGCTTTGTGTAAGAAATTTTACAGCGTTACAACCCTGAACTAATTAATACTTTTCTTTAAAACACGATTGATAGTCAAAAATATTAACTGCTGTTATATTTAAATAGAAAAACAAGCTTATCACTAACTTACTTCCTTTTATCTCTCTTTATAGCCTCTTCTAAGAATTGATAAATGAAAGAATCCTGGTCCTGAGGCACAGATTCGATAACGGCTTCTTCTTCCTGAAAACAACTTCTTAAATCAGTATTCCACTTAAAGTATGGATAGCGGATTATTTAAAAAATAAATGTTTTGAATAAAACTACTTTTACGGATTTTATCGCGTTTAATTAAGTTATTTTTTTATTATATATTTTATTAAAAAAAACATAATTCCCATGGCCACAGGGGACTCCCCCGACCGGAATTAATAAAAATAAAAATAAGAGAAACAAGTTAATTAAACGCGACAAAATCCGTAAAAGTAGTTTTATTCAATGTGTAGTGTTCGCGTAAATATAAGAAATCATTAAATAAATCTTACTTGGGAAGGAGAAACCGAGCGAGGTGTAGAAACCAGGCCTGCTTTTAATGCTAATGATATTCCATCTCTCCTGAAAAAATTTGCAAATTTTAGTTAAAAATGACGACAGAACATATACTACTTAATTATTATAGATTATAATATGAGGGTACTAGAATCAATACTTGAATATCCTATGGGATAATCTGGGTTAGAGGGCTAAGGGAAAATCAATACTTAGTTGCCTTGTCACCCATTAGAACTTAAATAGAATGTCTCATTGCCAAAAAGTTAATCGACGATTCATATAACACGAGATATATTGATAATTTTTAATTTTAATATACGCGATACAATCCGTAAAATTAGTTTTATTAAAAGAGATATATTGATATTTAATAGGTAGTGGTTTCCTGCGAGAAAGTCGATATCTGGGGTTGCACTTGGGTCTACCCATTTTCAAGGTACAGGTACAACGTTGATTTAAATTTTATAGATAAAGTTATTTTAATGCAGTACAAGTAAAACTTGTTACATTGTGTACATAATATCCTAGGTGCTGTATTGTGTAACTATCACATTGAGATATAGTTATTAATACATAGACGGTAAGTACAAGTGTTGTAGATTTAGTTTAAAATAAAAAACAAAGAATATCACACACAAAGCTTAAATACTCGCAGTTCAGCTGCAACCGAAACAAGGTTGGCACATTCTGCTTTACTTTACTCGCTCCATTCAACATGACAGCATACGTATTTAATTGTTTGGTTCCTATACAAAGTTGAATTACGATAAGCAACTGTCGATGGGCCACGATCTGAGTATTACTCTTTAGGAACTGAGATTTGCAGCGCCTAGTGACCTCTACTCGCCTCTACCGCCGTGTGATAGCGGCGTGAGAGAACCATCGCTCCATTTCATCACATGAGTATCGTAATAAACTAGGCTTTTAATAGAGCCGTGATAGCTCAGGGGTTAGCTTACCGTAAATATCACAGTACGCGAGCAACCGCGGATTAGATCCCCGATGGAACCAATGAAATGGTAACTTAAAAAAAAATAAGTGCTCATTTACCACGTGCTCGGCGATGAAGGAAAACTTCTTGGAAATACCTGCATGTCCAAAATGATAAAAATATTATACTAAGATATGTGAAGTCCGCCAACACGTATGTGGCAGTGCAGTAAGCAATTCCTTGCCCTAAAAACCGTTCAGAAATAAGAGAAGGCCTGTGCCCAGGAGTGGGACCGCTGTAATATACTGTACTGTTCCGATAGGTAATATAGTTCCGAAAGGTAGTATAGTCATCTCGTTTACGCCGGACGTAAAATACTCAGAATGGTGACGGACAGAATGGTCAAAGGTACAAGACTTCTGGTATTGTACATGGTGAAGTCACGCTGCAGCTATATTAGTGGTATAGTTGTAGCACGAATGGATCGGCTGGACCGAGGAAGGACCACGCTCTCACAGAATACCAGCGTAAAATAGCAGCTTAACGCTGCTGTGTTTCGTATGGTGAATGTAGAGAACCGGAGACCCTTTTACTGGAAAAGAGGAATTCCCTCTTGGTCCTCACGGATGACAACTTATCTGCATTTTGATTCTTTATTTTGGATGGATGTAGATGTCTATATGTCACAGCAACCACTTAACATCAGGTGGACTGTGTGCTCGTTTGTCACCATATACTACAAAAAAAAAGAAAATGGTAAGACAGCTTTGCCACATTAGTTAGATACTTCATCTTTTTATGACTTAATCCGATTTTGTTCTCATTGATATTTTTGGTCTGATTCGACTTTGAAAAGGCAATGTTCATTTGGTTGATAGGCATCAGGACATCTGGCAAACAGTAATTTTTCTTGTAGGGCTGGTTAGCACTTGAGATTGTTTTTCTCAAGCTTTCCTTTTCGGGCTATTACATACAAATTTTATTCACTTACGCTGCCGCACGTCTGTGTCGCCGGGGCGAACGTGGTGCTCGGTGCACGTCCACAGGAGACCTGGACATCGCTGGACTGCTGTCATGGTCCCTGTTTTTATTGTATAATATTGGTATACAACATGTAGCGTAAAATCGTAATAAAAAATAAAATAAAAAATATTAGTGATATAGTTGTAGCAGGGATGGGTCGGCTCGACCGAGGAAGTACCACATTCTCACACCAGCTTAACACTGCTGTGTTTCGTATGGTGAGTGTAAAGAACCGAAGAACCTTTTTACTGGAAAAAGAGGCATTCCATCTTAGTCCTCACGGGTGACAACGCATCTGCATTTTGATTCTTTATTGGGGATAGATGTAGATGTCTATATGTCACAGCAACCACTTACCATCAGGTGGACTGTGTGCTCGTTTGTTACCCGATCCTATAAAATAAAAGAATCATAAATGCCTAGACTGGAGACGGGAAGCAGTAGTTTAAAAAGTGCGAAACGCCTGTTAATGGGATTGTTAATCCTCCCGCAAAGCGAGGCAATCGGTAAGGAAAGAACCTATGTCCATCAGTAGACTGTTGTCGGGCTGATTAGGATTATATAGCTATCCAGTTATTTTTTGCCTGAATAGTTTGTCACTAGGCATATTTCATTTTACGACTGTGAAAGCTATTTTTTAGCAAATCTCACATGTTCTTCCGTTTTATTTCATTAAAATTTCTATTTACAACACTGTTTAGCACTGGTTTTCTGTCCAACACTCATGATTTGGACTGAAATGTCTTTACCATACTAATTCCATACCTAAAATTATTTGTGCTTGTAACCTGCGTCGGATTTATGGGCGATATATTTGCTGAAGGGCCTCGGGCCTCGGGGAGATCCATGTAAAGTATTTGGGTAAAATTGGCTGAAGGATAGTATGGTAACGTGGTAGAGCCATGCTGTAGCTATATTACTGGTATAGTTGTAGCACAAATGGGTCGGCTCGACCGGGGAAGGACCACGCTCTCACAGAATACCAGCGTAAAATAGCAGCTTAATGCTGCTGTGTTTCGTATGGTGAGTGTAGAGAACCGGAGACCCTTTTTACTAGAAAAGAGGCATTCCATCTTAGTCCTCACGGGTGACAACGCATCTGCATTTGGAGTATGCATTGGGGTAGAAGATTCACCTTCAGTTTTGAATCCGCCACTCGAGAGATTTTCTTCTCCAAACATACGTAGGTACTTTTTTTTTTAAAACGTTACCCCCACACTAGGATTTTCTCCTGTATCGTGGAGGCAGTTTACAAACACAAATTGCACAAGGACAAACATCCAGACCCGGAACAATTATTTGTAGGCCATACAAATACTTGTTCCGTGTGGGATACGAACCCGCGGCCCACAGCGCAGCAACTCATTGCTAAGCCCCTGCGCCACGGAGCCGTACTTAGTAATTATTTTGCAATTCGTACAAATAAAATAAAATAATATTAACCTGTTTGTGTTTGCAGTTAAGTCAGCTGGGCCTGTGGTAGTGTTTTGCAAACTTGCCTTTGCTGAACAAGCACGAAGTCCATTGATTTTTGAACCCTGGCAATGTGAGTTATATTCACTGTAGGTATATAGGTAATGTCTACATTAGATCACTACATTAATATTATACACATCGGTACCCCCTATCCGTACTACATAAGAATTAATAAATAGTAAGAGTCCATCAAACCATTTCGTCTCGTAGCGTGGATGTCGTAAAAGGCATCCCAGAAAGATCTCATGGCTTCCAATAGATGACAGTATAACCATATCGTTTACGCCAGTCGTAAAATATTTCTAACGGCGACAAAGATTGTGTAGTCTGTCTGTCGAACTTCTGGTATGTAAGGTACTTCTATCCTTCCTTATAATATATTACTATACTCTTTGCTTCTATCGTTCTACTTTCGTTGTTATAACGTGTCCATGTAGGTATTAATTAGGGTTCTTCATTTTTTTGAACAAATATAGATTTTTTCCCAAAAAAGATGCAGAAATATGGCACATTTAGGAAAATCAGGAAAAAGTACACATTTTTATATTTAATCTTTATGTATTTTCCATATATACATTTATGCTTAGATTATTGATAGGTCTTTATATTATTAATAATCTAGGTCAGGGTACATGTATTCTGTGTTTATGTTATTGCTCTTCCCTTTGACCATCAATGATCAATTCATCAATGAATGACCTTTAAAATAATTATAGCAATCTGAGCAATTTAGATTCATATGAAAATAAATTACAATTCATTTTTAATTAAATGAATACATGCTCTATTTCTTTCTTCTTTCCATTTTACATTAATGACAGAAAAAAATTATTTCCGTAAAACTTACTTGTTCCAGAATTCGTCACAGTTAATATAAAAAAACGCGACAGTGGAATTAGGGGTGAAATATAGTATTTTTCATTCTATATTATTTTTCTATAATACATAGTACAATTGATTGAAATATAGTACGAAACTATATGTTATATAGTATTATATAGTATAGTACAGGTGGCAACGCTAGACTTAATGGTAAAGAGGGTCAATATAATTGCTAGCAGTGGCGTAGCTATGTAACCAAGGGCCCCGGGGCAAAATTGAAATTGGGGCCCTATTTAAACTAAACTAAATACTTTAAAGGTGCAAAACTACTTCATCATCATCTCCTTGTCGCCAATGGCAGGGCATAATAAAGCAAAACTACATACTACTAAGTATTATTTGTAACGCATATACAATGACGAAGTAGATTACAATTAATAACATAGGCAGACAACATAACAGTGGAAGAGCCACACGGTAGCTTTTGCTGTCGCACGTGTGGACGGGAATAGATGGAGTAATGACCTGGTAAGACATGAAATGAGGAGATGTAATGAATGAATGTAATGAATGAGTGGACCGGCTCATACGGAGGAGACCCACGACCTTACAGATAACCAGCGTGAAGTAGAAGTTTACTTCACCTGTTAAGTGCAGGTGGTCGATGGCCTAAACCCTCTCCCTCTTAACATGGTAGTGTAATTAAATAAGAAACCATCCCATGAGGATATCAGCACCCCTAGTATTGGAGAACCCCTGGCGGAGCATCCACGCCCAAGCAACCTTACTCTTCCTTAGAGCGGGTGCTCAGGCTGCCTCGCGTATCTTGGTGGGGAGGGGGGGGTGGGGTGAAATTCCGCTGAAGACTAATACTCGTGGAGGCTCGTGGTAAGACAAAGGTGACCCATGCCACGCCATCCGTGAATTTGTGCAACATCAGGGAATTTCATTCGAACGTTAACGAAGCCCACTAGGTACCATCTGAAGACGGCGAAGCCAACCTTGCTCTTTCTAACTGAGGAGCACGTGTCCTCTCCGGTCGATACTTCTCTCCTATCTGGGATACAGATTATAACACCTTTGTGCCTCGAGCTGGAGTTTGCGTATATGTCAGAGGGGACATCTGTTCTCGACGCCTCGGCAGTCTTGAAGTTCAGCGACGACCATCCTCGTGTCTACGGGTGCCTCTGTAATCAATGCCGACACAAACCAACTCATCAACTACGTCCAAATCTCTGCAGCATCCATGCTACAACAGGTCCCGTCTGCAGAGATCGTGATCCTTGGTGATTTTAACGGTCACCACGCTGAATGGTTTGATTCTCGTTTAACCGATCAAGAAGCGGAAGATCTGTTTATGACTTTGCCTTAGCATATGGTCCGTGGTAAAATTGCATCGCGCTATAATAGGAGTGCTTCACCAGCGCTGTTAAAAAGAAGTGTATTTGCGCCTTCACGTCGGTACGATACGTTTTATACAGCGCTCGGAGCGCATAGCTCCCTAGACGTCAAATCTAGTGGGCCTGATGGAGTTCCTCCCATTGTGCTGAAGACGTGTGCTCCCTAGTTGGCACCGGTCGTAACGTATCTTTTCTAAAACTCTTTCTCTCTAGGCGTAGTCCCGAACTCAAAAAAGACAGCTTTAGTGCACCAGATCCCTAAAAAATAACCAAAAATCGACTGCTTAAACCTATTCAACTTATTCTCCAAAATAATGAAAACCATTCTGAACTACCAGCTAATGAAGTTGAGTATCACTAACTGAAAAGTGACCGCCAGTACGATTTCTGTCTGGGTTGCTCGGCTAGTGATCTTCTGGGCTACCTGACTCATAAATCGGCAGAGGCAGAGAGGCCCTGGCCATTAGTTTGAACACAGCGAAGGCCTTCGATCGGGCTTAACACAAAGCGCTTCTTTCGAAGCTCCCTTCCTATGGGTTTCCCGACAATTTGTGCAACTGATCGGCAGTTTTATCGGCAGGCAGTTGTAGTAGAAGGTGTATGCTCCATTTACTAGCCTATTAACGCTGGTGTTCCACAAGGCTACGTGCTATCACCTACGCTGTTTCTTCTGCTTCTCAATAATAAAACATATTAATGTTGCAAACCAGTAACGTGCACTGGTGATGCTTTATACACCGGCTGTGTCTATATTTCTCCGGAAAATGTCACCGAGTACCGGAACAAACTTGTGTCTGAGGTATTTGCCGGATAAGGTCTCGGATTGGGGTAACTAAATCTAATTAAGTTCAATGCCCAGAAGACACAATTTTGCGCATTTGCCAGTAAAAATAACCCCTTTGTCGTAACTTCTCAATTTCAGGGCGCTCCCCTAGTTGCCTCAGCCTGTAACGGTATCCTTGGCGTTGACATATCGAATAACGTGCAGTTTCGTGGTCACTTGGAAGGGAAGGCTGAATTGGCCCCTAAAAAGTTTAGCGTGCTCAACAGAGCGGGACAGTAATTTATGGAGGCACACTGCTTGCAACTTTACAAGGGGCAGGTTCGGCCTAACATGGAATACTGTCCTAATCCCTGGGCCGGGGCTCCCTAGTATCAGCTCCTTCCACTTGACCGCATCCAGCGCAGAGCAGCGCGAATCGTCGACGACTGACGAAGACGAAAGACGAGACGAAGAGATGTTGCATCCCTTTGCATTTTCTATCGCTTTTACCAAGGGGAGTGTTCAGAAAAATTATTCGGATTAATTCCTGCCACATAATTTCATCAACGCGTTTCACAAATCCACATCATCGGGATGTTTGGCGGTCCACTACTGTCGGACCGATACGACTTAGGGAGCTTCACGAAACGAGCTTACTCGTTTTTAAAAATCCGGCAATGCACCTGCAATTCCCCTTGTGTTGTATTTGTTAATAGGTGGTGGCCGACACTTGTCATCAGATGAGCTCGTTTGTCCTTCTCTTCTATATAAAAAGACAACAACACGAAGTAGACAATTATCTTTAACCATGTTCTATGTATGTTCTGGAATTGAGAGTAATTTTTGTGATATCAATTCGAGCCGTTTGCGGTCAGGGGCCAAAAAGTTAAAACTCGAAAATTCTTTACACACCTAGGATAGTAAATATTTTTTTGAATTACGCTCTTGGAGGCCGAGTGGCCCTTTAGATTGGGGACCCCGGGGCGCTGCCCCGCCTAGACCCCGGGTAGCTACGCCACTGATTGCTAGCTATGAGATATTTCATCTTAGGCCTTAGAGGTGGCAACGCATGCTTAGCCTGCCCCGTAGCCACTTACCATCAGTTGAACTGTGGATTCGTTTGTCACTTCAGTTTCATTAAAAAAATGTCCAGTGGTGGACACTTTTGCGGGCTAATAGAAGATTTAAATAATTATATATTATGTGTACCTAATTGTTGTTTGTAAAAACATGTACACATTATCGCATTAGGTGATAAACCTGTAAATTCCGTATAGTGGGAAATAAATAAAAATATACATCTATCATATACGAGTACATAAATCTTGGTAGTCAATGTTAGTAACTGTCCGCGTGGGTCCATAGGTTTTGAGTTCTTGAGTTCGAATCCCACGTTTGACGAATGATGTAGCAAAGTATTCAAGATACCTCTGACCATGGAACACAATATGTAAAATAATTCATCATTAGGTACAAACAAGTATTGGAGCAGTGTCTTTCATACAGCGTAAAATACTGTTACAGCTTATCTTTATCGAGTGCTTTGATGGACTCGAAATATTTATAATTTATCAGTCATGCCGAGTTTCCTCACGTTTTCTATTAATCGACATTATTTTTTCTCGTGATAATACCTACAACACTTAAAATTGCAATGAACAATTTCACTGTTGACGGCGGGGATAGAACTAAGTATTCTCTCGTACTATGATATTAAATTGTGCTGCCACAGCTCATGTCTATAACGTCCCAACATGAATGGACCTTAACGGTTAATTTTTCTTATAATAAAGAAGTTTTGGTCTCAAATTCCCCTATTTTTAAAGTCAATAATTAAAAATATGTTTATTTTCTGCAGGAGTTTGTAAAGGTTTTTACATTTACATCAAACAGTCCTAGTTACGAGTACATCATACTCAGAAATGACAATAACAAATTATTTTGTCTTTGTCTGTTTATCTTACATTCAAATACTTACGTTGTTAGAGTCATCAGTGGCTAAAGAGTTGTCGTCCGCTACATCCCGCTTTTTTCTCGTACGCTTACGTTTTGCAGCATCAAATACTTTGAACAATTGTTTACTATCACTTTGCTGACACTCCATCGAATATCAATAAGCATGAGAGCAAATAAACTTAAACTAATTTATTCATTATTCTTATTACGGTAAGTGATTTATTTTATTGGTAAAAGATAATAGCAAAATCGGAATTTTTAAAAATTATTGACCAAACAAACACGGGCTAAGTGAAAGACGTCAATTTTGCGTGGATATTGAAAAAAGAATTCTGAAACTCTTAGCAGCAACAGATTATTAGTTGCCAGCTACAGCGTCAACGAGAAAAACGTTAATGATAAACAACAATATCTACTAGTCCATAACAGATAATAAATAATATGCCCATAATCACCCATATCATCCTGTGAGGGAAACAAATCAGGCACCAGTCTTCCTGATGACACTTAGAAAATAAAAAAATACGGTTTCCAGCCCGCATGCCAAGCGTAGCAACTTTGGTTAAGGGGGGGTGCCTTTTATGGCAATCTATGGGAAGACATCTATGATACAAGCAAAAGAAAATTACAACGAAGTTATGTATTTTGCCTTTCATTCAGTTTTGTATCAGTGGGCCCCCGGTAATTCGGCCCCTGGCTAATCCGCCTCCTTTTGTAATCGGACATGCCTTTAACATGTAGTTGCAATCAATTCGCATTATGAATTCGCCACGGGGGAGGTGTCTTTCGCGAATACGTGGACAAACAGGATGCAATTGGTTCGCGTTAGGTATTAATTGTTGCACCACATGACTTTTAAATTTGATAATCCTATACCGTCTTGCAAAACGCTAGCCGGATTACCGCGGGTCAACTGCAATATTTTGATATGCATAGCCCATGATAATGGATCTAAACGACAAACCATTTACCCAGTACATTATAAATCTATGCCATCTACACGACACTTAACCTACCAACCTAACTTAACCTGATCCAGATTTAGGACGGCGGCAGAATTAGACCATATCTCAAAACACGTCTGCATTTGGATTTTATATTGTATTTAGTATAATTGCATAATGCTCCACAACAATTGGACATAGGCCTCATGTCATATATATGAATATGACGCTATATGAAGCAATTAGTCCGCTGTCACCGATTTAGTAATGTTACTACATAACCGCTGTGCTGCTCCAGTGCGTGTTGGCAGACTTTACATGTTCAAAAATAATTTTTATTTCGCCTGAACTGTATGACTTCGCCTCCAGGTCCTTCAAAAGAGTTATTTCCAAGGCAAAGTCAGAGCACATAGGCAGAATTGGCGAGAAACTAGTTCGCCTTCCTTCGGGAACCCGTGCATTCTGGTCTCTCGCCAAGGCTGTCCAAGGGAATTTCTGTAAGCCATCACTACCATCTCTGCACAGGGAGGACGACTCACTGGCCCATGACGCAAAAGACAAAGCCGACCTTTTAGGCTCCCTTTTTGCGTCCAACTCGACTCTTGATGACGGGGGGAAAACACCGCCGACCATCCCGCGGTGTGAGTGCTCTATGCCGGATGTGCTGTTCTCACAGCGCTCGGTTCGCAAAGCACTTCTCTCCCTGGACATCCAGAAGTCGAGTGGGCCTGACGGAATCCCCCCAATTGTGCTGAGGACGTGTGCTCCGGAGTTGGCACCGGTCCTAACGCGTCTTTTTCGGTACTCCTACTCCCAAGGCGTAGTCCCGAATTCATGGAAGACAGCTTTTGTCCACCCGATCCCTAAAAAAGGCGACCGCTCAGACCCGTCCAACTATAGGCCTATCGCGATCACCTCCTTGTTCTCCAAAATAATGGAATCCATTATCAACTGCCAGCTCATCCGGTACCTTGAGGATCACCAGCTGATTAGTGACCGCCAATACGGTTTTCGTGGGGGTCGATCAGCTGGTGATCTTCTGGTCTACCTGACCCATAGATGGGCGGAGGCAGTAGAGTCCAAGGGGGAGGCGTTGGCCGTTAGTCTGGACATTGCGAAGGCCTTCGATCGGGTTTGGCACAAAGCGCTTCTCTCGAAGCTCCCTTCCTATGGGCTTCCCGAGAGATTGTGCAATTGGATCACCAGCTTCCTTGCAGATCGGAGCATCAAGGTTGTTGTAGACGGTGCATGTTCTGACTACAAGCCTATTAACGCTGGTGTTCCACAAGGCTGTGTGCTATCACCAACGCTGTTTCTTCTGCATAGCAATGATATGTTGCTAACTGGTAACATTCATTGCTATGCGGATGACAGCACTGGTGATGCTCTATACACCGGCCGTGCTAATATTTCTCGGGAAAACGTCTCCGAGTACCGGAACAAACTTGTGTCTGAAGTCGAGTCTTTGCTGGACAAAGTTTCGAACTGGGGGCGACTAAATCTAGTCCAGTTTAATCCTCAGAAGACACAAGTTTGCGCGTTTACCGCTAAAAAGAACCCCTTTGTCGTATCTCCTCAGTTTCAAGGCACTCCCCTGGTTGCCTCAGCCAGTATCGGAATCCTCGGCGTCGACATATCGAGTGACGTGCAGTTTCGTGGTCATTTGGAAGAGAAGGCCAAATTGGCCTCTAAAAAGCTTGGCGTGCTCAGCAGAGCGGGACAGTATTTCATGCCGGCACACCGCCTGCAACTTTACAAGGCGCAGGTTCGGCCTCACATGGAATACTGTTCCCATCTCTGGGCAGGGGCTCCCCAGTGCCAGCTCCTTCCACTTGACCGCATCCAGCGCAGAGCGGCTCGAATCGTCGACGACCGAGTTCTTTCCGATCGGCTCGACTCATTGGCGCTGCGAAGAGATGTTGCATCTCTTTGCATTTTCTTTCGCATCTACCATGGGGAGTGCTCTGAGGAATTGTTCGGATTAATCCCAGCCGCCAAATTTCACGAACGCACATCGCGGCAGAACTCCCGATACCATCCACACCATCTGGATGATTGGCGGTCCACCACTGTGCGATTTAGAAGATGTTTTCTTCCTCGCACGACTTCCTTGTGGAATCGATTACCATCAGCGATTTTTCCGGACCGATACGACTTAGGGACCTTCAAGAAAAGAGCGTACTCCTTTTTAAAAGGCCGGCAACGCATCTGCAATTCCCTCCCTGGTGTTGCAGTTGTTCATGGGCGGCGGTAGTCACTTACCATCAGGTGAGCCGCATGCTCGTTTGCCCCCTCTACTATAAAAAAAAAAATGTCTAGGTTTCCTTACTTCCTTCACAGCCGAGCACGTGATAGATCAAGAAAATTGCAATTAAAAATTTCATTGCCTCCGGCGGGGTTTGTAATAAATAGCCAAAGCCTAAGAGCGACGCGGCCCCATATTTTGAGAGAGTTAAAAATTGCTACTGCCTGAAGGAGGCGAAATTCAGCAGTGAACTTGTGATGGCCTGACGTTCGAGTTTTAATATCAGGAAGAACTCTACTTTACGTTTGAATAAAAATTTGCGTGTTGTTCGTCTTGTAACTTACCAAATTGAGCATACATAATAGTTTCCTTTTTATCACGTAAGAGCTTGAATTCTATTTCTCAAATTAGCTCTCCAGTGATTATTTTCACGGCATCTGACGTTACTTACTCTCAGAGTCCGAATAAGTTTTGCTCTTCATCATTCGTGAATTGCTGTGTTGTTAGCCTATTGTACCAAGTAATTAAAATAGTTTAATAAAGTATTTTTATTTAATATAGACGATGAAAACTAAGTAAAGGTTATTATTTTTAACTTTATAATTATTATGTGTAAAAGATTTAGGGTGGATGCCCCTAATACCAGCCATGCCCCTCATTCCAGCCTTTTCGCATTTTTACTTCGTAAATAATATTTCTATTAGTTTTAACTACAAATATTGTCACCTAAAAAATTCTTCGTAACTAGAGGAAACTATGTTTCAAATATTACCTCACAGTTTAAACCCGTGTTAAATTAAAAATCAAAACACGTACGCGAGGAAACACGCTCATTTTCCTAATTTCTTGACAAGTAATGATCCCGGTAAAAGTATGCTTACTTTACATTATCTCATATATAGGCTTTTTGATTTGTATGAATATGACTATAGACATAGTAATGCAGTTATTTTTGTTAAAATTTACAAGTTACTTATTTTCTTTTGGTGTAAATTAATGGGGCTGTAATTAGATATACGAAATGTATGGAGTGCATAATGTCAGCCGCGCGGCTGTTATTTGGTTTGACGTACCTAATAAGAAGTACCTAATTTCAGCCACGTAATACAAATCAGGGCTGTCATAAACTGGAATAAATACCATTAATTAGATCATAACTTATTTTATAGTTAAGGGAGTTATGATCAACTTCTCTGTTTTAAAATTGGTTTTAGATTTTAAAGTTTAACAAAAGATGTACAAGCTTTTCTATGTGATATTCGATGTATATTAAGAACACCTTATGTAAGTATTCAATTATTTATTGAGAAGGAAGAAAAAACAAGCAATAAATATAGTATATACTAGCTGTTCCTCGCGACTTCACCCGCGTGTAATTTAGGGTTTTATTTATGTTGCGCGCAACCCTAAATCTTTTTCTAAAATATAAGTAGCCTAAGCTACTCCTTATAATCAGCTATCGTTCAGTGGGAGTCCCGTCGAAATCGGTCCAGCCGTTTCGGATATTAGCCGTAACAAACAGACAGTCAGACAAACATTTTAAAAATTGTGTTTTTGTTATAGGTACCGTATATAATTTCAAAAAGCTGCTATTTTGACATTACAAACAGACACTTCAATTTTATTTATTTGTATAGATAAGCAAAAACTATAACTTAGTAATACTAATTACAACTTAGAACATAAATGAAAAACTCATGACAAGTAAAGTGGTTTAGGACCAGGCTTTGCGGCAGTATGGAGGAGGATGTTCCGTAGTGGACTTGTGTAAGGTTATAATGACGATGATGGTTTGAAAACTTGGATGATTAAATTATTATAAATCGATATACCTACTACATAATATTTTATCATAATTTGCTTTAATTTATTGAACTGCTTTAAACTAAAACACAGTAAGATAAGTAGTAAAACATTAAATAAAATAATGTTGTCGTCTGCCTAAATAATATCCCATGCTTGTCACATGCAGATTTAAAATTAAAAGTTACCTACAATATGTACTTACCAAAAACTCAAAAGGCACAACCCTATGCTATACTGGCATTAAGTACACAAAAGGACGACATTCGGTATAGGGTGGCTGGCATTTGAGCCATAACGCCTTTTTTTGCTTATCGTCGTTTTTAAAATTGTTCTTGAAATAATATAATTGTAAATAAATGTTCATTATATTTTTAGATAAATAACCTATCGATTAAAACAAATGTTTAAAAATATCGTGCCCTAATTCAAATAGCAGGAATTTTTAAAGTTGAAATTGACACTAAAAGGCTGGTAATAGGGGCATCCACCCTACCCACATAGAAATATCTATACACCACTATAAGACATTTAGTTTCATCTTGTTTTGCCTTAACTAGTCGAACTATTTGTACCCAGGTAAACATACTCGTCAACAACTTCGAGCGTAGTATTCCCAACAACTTACCGGCATAGGTATAACATGGACGTTAAGCGTTTATTACATTATTAAATTTAAAAAAATCTAATTAGGAAGTTTACTACGATTACATTTTCCAACTTCCTAATTAGATTTTCTAAAAATTTAATAATGTTATAAACGCTTTACACATGATTTTTTTTTGTCCATGTTTATTTTTAAACCCCGACGAAAACAGAACTGTTAGTGCAGTCCGTGGAATCTGCGCGAAGGTTGTGGAATCCGGGAATTGGCACCCGCAGCAGTGCGGCATCAAGCGCCTACGAAGCAGGTTGTGTATGTGCTGTGTGACTAAAAACATGGATTTAGACGAAAAGTTGATCTTTTTCGTTCTATGATTGTTTGTATAACGTACAAGCTAAACGAGGCGCAGTCACTGGAATCCGCGCGGCTTCCCGCGCGACGAGGCGAAATTGACGCTTCCATTCCGACGCAATGTAAATTGAGCCGAAAGGATGTTACAAATTTGTAGTGTGTATTTGTGTCTGTGTGTGGCATCATAGCAAATAGATGAATCAATTTTGATTGTTTTTTTTTTAATTTGAAAGAAGTCTTAATCGAGTGTTATTAGCTATCTTTCAAGAAAATCTGTTCAGCAGCTTGAAGATTTTTTTGTTTCATGGGTTATTTAAATGTTTAATTTAACACTATTGAGGTCATTAAGCATATTGCTTAGGTCCTTCAGCCATTCTGCCATAAGTGTAAGCAGTAGAACCAGAGTAACTGACATAGACCAACAGATTCATAAGCTGAAGTGGCAATGTGCCAGCCATATAGCTCAAAGAACAGACAACCGATAGGGAAGAATTGTTTTCGAGTGGCAGCCTCGTACCGGTAGACAATGTGTAGGGCGGCCCCACACTAGATGAAGTGATGACCTGGTAAGACATGCAAGAAGTTGATGGACTCAGGGGACTAAGGACCGTGCTGTTCCATTTCTTGGGGAATGGCCTATATTCAGCAATTGACTTGTGAAAGGTTATGACTTATGATATATGTATGTAAATGATAATGTAATTCATTATACCGTTTGAAGATCCAATATATCAATAGCAAATGTCTATTACGAAGAACTACAAACAATGATTGTGAAACTCTCAAAGAAAAAAAACCCTATTCGTCAATTGTTTTTGCTATTATTGCTTCACAAACTGTTTTAACATGACAAGATCTGCAGTTAGAAACCATAAGTCATCCTCCATATTCGCCTAAACTAATCACAACCAATTATAATTTTTCCAAAATTTATCTTCCTTCAAGGAAAAAAAATTTTGTTCTCAGATAGTAGCACAAAATACCTTTTTCCTGTATCCACACCCCCAAGAGTTTTATGGCAAAGACTTCTCTTCTCTTTTATCTAACCTCAAGGTAGCAGAGTATACCTTGATAAAAAAATATTTGTCTTAAAAATAAGGTGTTTGAATTTTTCAATTTAAAACGGTAATTCATAACCCCAGAGTATATAGAATTTTTATAGCATTCCTATTATCTTCATCAACGATTCTACATGACCCAGCTAAATTTATATCAAGGATTGGGATGAAAAGTAGGCATGAATTTAGTTTATATGCAATGTCAAAAATAGTATTATTTTTAATAATTATTGAATAAAATTTATGTACATAAAATGCAAATTATTAAATAATAATCAATAGTGAAAGGAATGACATCTTTCAAAGAAAGAAGCAGTCAAATGAAAATGGATTGAAGAATACAGAAAAATGTTTTCCTTGTAAATTTTAAATACTATATTTCAATCCTCAAATATTTCCTTTCGTATACCACACAAGTTTATTCAATGGGACTGTCAATGAGCAGAATGAAATAACTGCAATAGATGTTTTTGTCAAATTAAATTTTCACAAGCTTTAAATATAAATAACAATACATACTTGAAACTGTTTGGTCACTCAGGAAGTTGTGATATTTTTACAGGGTTAATGAACATTTTTACAAATAAAATTTAGAATATTAGAAAGGAAGAGTTAAAAATGCCAATTCAAAAAAAAGGTAAAATTCAGATTCAATTTCAATATATTATAGATTATTGTAATAATTCACATTAAACTTAATTAAATCTTATAGCCCACATAAGCTCCTCACACTTCACTACTTCTTTTATAGACAAAGGCGCTAAAAAGGTACTCGGTATAAAATCTCCATCATAAAACCAATAAACAGATTCAAGTCCCATTTTATTATAAAAATCAAAATTACGAGTTATAATACATCTGTTTCTCAATCGAACAATAGAAATCGATTATAGCACATTGACATTCTTGTAAATAAATCATCATGGACATAAATAACAAAAAATTGGATTGTACAGCCTAACATTTCAGACACCGCTATAAATGATCTCCGAGTCACGAGAAACGGAAAACCGAGCGCCGCGTCCGGGGCGCGGGTATCACTATATGTACACATACCGACAGGTAGTTCAGTCTGCGTCCGCGTCACTCGGGCACGCGGCTCACTTCACGTCACTTCACTCGAGCACAGATCAGTCGGGCTTGCGACACCACACGCGCACACACACACACAAGAGTCCGCCTAGTGTTCGTGTTGCGCGGTCGCGGGAGTGGTCGCGTCAAGTTCGGTCCGCTGGCTGCAGTGATAGAGCACGTCGGCGAGCTCGTGCGCCACCTTCTGGTCGAGGATCTGGCTCATGACGAGCGAGAGCAGGCGGCGCTCGTGGCGGCGGATGAGCGGCCGGTTCTCCGGGTGCTCGGCCAGGCGCAGCAGCGTGGCGGCCGCGCGCCGCAGCATGTCCAGCGACGTGCCCATCGCGTCGGGGTTGTCGCGCAGCGCCGCCACGCCGTGCTGGTTGGCCACGCCCAGCGCCGCGTGCTCGGCGCGCTCGATGAACGCCACCAGCTGCGCCACCGCGGGCGCGTGCAGCGCCACCTCGCGCGCCGCCGCGCCGCCCGCGCCCGCCAGGTAGTGCAGGATGTTGACGGCGAACTCGCGCAGCACGGGCCGCTCTGGCCGGCACAGGTCGCGCGCCAGCCCCGCGCACAGCTGCGCCACGCGCCCGCGGGGCGGCGTCGCCAGCACCAGGTCCACGTTCGCGTCCGTCACGCACAGCTTGCACAGCGCCTCTAGCGCCAGCCGGCGCGGCGACAGCGGCGAGCCGGCCGCGGCCGCCGGCGGCGCGTCGCCCGCCACGGCCGCCGGGCACACGCTCCAGTGCAGCAGCCCGTCCAGCAGCGGGCGCGCCACCGCCTCGGGCTGGCCGGACAGCTCGACGCCGCCCGCGATGTTGGCGCAGCACACGAGCGCGTCCTCGCGCAGCTGCGCCAGCGTGTCCCACCACCACTCGGGCTCGCCGCGCAGGCTGGAGCAGCACGCGTCCACGTCCGCGTCGTCGCGCGCCGCCCGCTCGTAGGCGCGCGCGCGTGCCGCCCGCGGCGCGTGCTCGTGGTGCAGCAGCAGCAGCTTGCCCGCCACCGCCAGGAACGCGCTCGACCGCGAGAACTCCGCCTCGTTGCCGGGCACGAACGTCAGCCCGCGCAGGATGTTCGACAGCGCGATGCACCGTTTCGCGAGCGCGTCGCGCGTTTCGTTCACGAGGTTCAAGCTAGGCTCGTCCCGCGTGTAGCACTCGTCCTCGTAGTCCTCGAGGCGCCGCCGTTTGAGCACGCCCGCGGGGTCGCGGATGAGAAGGGTGGGCCGCCGCTCGGGTTCCAGTTCCATGGGCTCCGCTTCGAGGTTGTCGCGGTCGGACGCTGGCGGCGTGTGGGCGTCGGGCGCGTCGGGCGGGTCCGGTGTGGGCGTTGGCGTTGGCGCGGGCGCCGGTTTGGACTTCGTGACGGGTTCGGTTTTTACGGCGGGTTCTGATGCGCGCTGCGACGGAAGCACGCGCACGAAGGGCAGCGGAAGGAACTCTGCGCGGAAACACGGCACCACGTGGGCGGCGCCCCCCGAGTCGCCGCCGAACTGCCACGGCTCCAACACGTCCTCCACGCGCTCGCCGTCCGATTCGCAGTCTTCGGGCGCGAAGAGTTCGTCGTCGCCCTTGTACACGACGGGGTGGCGCCGCCGCGACTGACACGTATAGTTTTCGCCAGAAAGCACGCGTACGTTGTCGGCGGGATCGGGGGGCTCAGCTCTTCGGCGCACTTTGGCGGGCGGCTCTGCCTCGGCGGGAACGGCGTACCACGGCTCGTTTTCGGGAATCGGCGCGTCGAATACATCACTCAAACTTTTATGGAAATGCTCGAGCAATAAGTCGAGAAGTCCGGGCATGTGTTGCAGTCCAAAATAGCTTATACAGTTGTCGTCGAAAAGCAATATGTTTAAGATGTCGAGCGCCCAACAGGTCTCCGCCAGCAGACCGGATTTTAAGGCCATCATTATTCGCCACGCATCAACTGGTGCGACGTCGGCCTTCGTGAGCCGCCGCCGTTTCTCGGCAGTGGGTACTGTCGCTTCCACACAATCTGGAGGGAACGTCAACTCTCGCTTGATTTGTCCTGCTCCTACGCCTGGTACCGCACCCTGCATATGAAAACAATTACTTTACGTATTTTTATTTATACAATCTTTAACTGTCATTTAAAATAAAATAAAAATAATCAATAACTGTAATCTTACAACACTACAGAACTTTAATTGGGTACATTTCCATATATAATTTTATGTGGCTGAAATTCTGTGGTAAAAAAACAGCGCTACAAATAATTAGTTCGCAACATTTTTTTAATATAATTTCCGATGCAAGGAAGGCAAAGTAACTTTTGCTCATATAGTCATGAACATGATCAAAATGCTTTCATTTAATTGGTTAAAGTCGTTTGTACGGAAGAATAATTTGTGTACATGTTTACTTTTCTGAAACCGCCTTAATAGTAACATACATTATTTTCTTTATGTGTACATCTGTGGCACAGTACCTTTTGCATGATATTAGTTTCATCCCTCCTCTTAAATAATATATAGTAAAATAGGTACTTTGAATTTTGATGTGCATGTATTATAATTTAATAATTATGTACAAAAGATGTTTCAGGAAAATATGTATTTAATATATTAAATTATATACATTTAGAATTATTATAATACACGTAAAATTGTATATTTAAAATACACACAAATAACTACGTAAAACATATGTGTATGGAAATTAAATCATAAACGAATGATTTAAGAATTATGGACAACTCATAGAACTATGAAAGGAATACAAACTATGATAAAACTGTAACTACGACCATGATAGATAAGCACTAAAGCCAGAGAGAGAGCAAGCAGTATAAAAGGGATTTTATAAAAAGAGTGAATAAAAAATTTGTCGCCGACTTATAACAACATCCAATATTACTGAGTTGAACATCATTTTATTATTTTTGCGAAAAATTTACCGAACTGTCTTATATTGATTTATAAAAAAGTTTAAAACAAGCTGCAAAATGCAGCTAGCAAATGTATCCTTAATGCCGTATAAATACTAAATGAGTTGAACAACTATAATTCTTAGTTAGAGACGAGTAGGTTAAGCCCAGCACCACCCTAACCTACTGGTAACTATCTATATGACAAGTAAAGACATAAATCGAGGAATATCGATGAACAAGTGAACAATATTTTTCTTTGTGATTTCTGTTTGTAAAGCGTTTCACGATAGAGGGTGTCAAACAAGCGTTAAGCTCATGCAAAGCACGATTGAAATTAGATCGAAAATTTGCTATTTATTAACGTGTGTAATTTAGGATGCATACGTGCGCCAGTATTGCAAAGTAATATTGCATTATTTTAAAAATAAGTTCTGTCGAATAATGGCATACGTAGAGTGAATTAGTCCTACCGCGTACCGTGTGCTCACCGTCTCATAAGTCGATAAAACAACTATTACGCAAGTTGTTTATCATCGCTTTAGACGTCGTGACCTGCATACGCAAGCACCGTGCATACGCACACACACGTAATGACATATTATTTGATTACGCGTGTGGTTTGTGTGTATATGTGTATTCGTGCGTGCGCGTGCGTAAATACGTTCTTGTGTGTACGTAAATACCAGCGTAAAGCTCGTCTAAGCTGAAATGACGCGCCCCACTATCGCATTAACGCACACTAGCAAATTTAAAATATGGACGCAATACATATACAAATGCCGTTGTAATTGGTCATTCAGTTGCCGGTGAGAATCAATCAAGCGGCTTTTCTTGGATTTTTTGTCCAACTTGTCATAATTGCCAATTACAGAGAGCGGACGTTTTGTTTCATACAATACCACAACGCTGCTCTCTAAGGAGAGCGTTGTCGGATTTATCACGCGACTAGTCGACCGTCACGTAGGCATACAGATCATAGTTCGCGGAGCAGTCGACGCTCAAATACAGATGAAGCGTCGTTATTAATATTTGCACTCACACATCGAAATCAACTAATTAAGTAGTGGGGCGCGTCATTTCAGTTTAGACAAGCTCTACGCGTACGTAAATACATGTATGCGTCCAGCGTGTAAACAAATGCATGCGTGCGTATGCGTGTACACGTGTGTGCGCATGCGTGCACTCACAGGCGACGGCGCGGCGGGCGGCAGCTCGAGCGGCGGCCGCGGCGCGCCCCACGCCGGCCCGCCAGGCGTCTACACAACACACACGTGTCAGCCCAGCTGTGCGAGCATTCCCGCTCCCCGCTCCCCACTCCCTACACCCCCCAACTCACACCCCGGCCACCTCACCACACCACACCACACCCTAAGACACCACGACCACAACGCTACGCGAGTTCACTAGTTCGCCTTAAAACTTTACCCTTAACTTCAGGTCAATAATGACAGGTGGTTATGTACATCTCAAGTAACGCGAGTTTCAAGTCACGCACACATATGCACCTCCCTGCATGTTATTACTTACGGTAATATAAGTTAAGCATGGTTTCCGCGTCGATTGAAATGTATGTAATAGTCTATCTTTCTTTTCTAGTCTGAACCTAACTTAGGTGTAAGATCATTCACACGAATACACTTTCATTGTCATAAAAATTTCTTGCTCTTATTTTAGTGATTATAAACGTTAAAGTTAATATCATTGAAACATAAGCTTTATTGCTTCAACATATGTTCACAAAAAAATTTCAGCCAAACGCAAACAGCTAAGTCAACATAAATTAATGTGTTATGCTTAGTCGTTATACGTAAAGATATATCTATAAAAATATAAGAACTATAGGCCATTATAATAAAAGCAAGTATGAGTGTATCACTATAGTAAATCATCGATTACGTGAAAGTTATGCGAAATAGAAATGATATGCGACCCAGTATGAATATTATTAGTTGAGAGGATAATTTTATGGTCACTCTGGAGAAACTATTAAGCTATGTATGTAAACTACCCGTTTAATATTTTGGACTAGAATTTTCGTACACATGTAATCACTGATAATCAATGACACCAACCACATTAGTAATTATTTTAAATAAAATTTATGGAAATGTACATATTTATATAATTGTTTCAAATAACAAAACTGAATCATTCCTAAATTATTAATAAATATAATAATTACTTTTAATTGTATGATACTTTTCCTAACCCTACCCAAATTGATGTGATCTAAAATTTAATTTGATAATATTTTAGTTGCTCAGTATTTTGATAATGTAGTATATAAATTTATTATCATTGTTCATAATTGTCACCACCCGGCCTTTCATGAAGACTGCTATAGAGATTTTGAGGCAATATAGATGTCCAGAATATAGAGAACATATTATTTATTGTAATACTATGTAAGCTAACAGTGGTAGCATTGTGGTCATGATCTACTATTAATTGTATCCCATCCGCTTTTGTAGTAGCTAAATGATTATGCAAGTCAGATTATATGTACTGCCCAATTGATTATAAGGATATGCATACACAAATATGTCATGTATATAAATTACTTAAAACATAATGTAGTATGAATTAAATATATTTAAGTGATAACAGTTAGTAAAAGTATCATTATCAGTAAATACTAGATCCGCGAAGATGCACCACATTTAGATTATTTTAGAAATAGCTAATATTAGTTCTACCACGCACTATTTAATTGTATATATACTCGTAAATATGGACGTATACTAATAAATAGTATTGTGACAACGCGAAAAATAGTACATTATTTCATTATATTAACACAAAATAGTGGAACATGTGTTTGTTATTCCAACTATATACTATATAAAATTAATGATATATATTATAACATATGCTAGTGTTTGCATCATGCACTAGTTAGATATGTGTCGTAGTGTGTATAACATAAATTAATCACTCAAAGCAAATAGTACTTAACTTCAATATTATTTCTTAAAATAGTGGAGCATTGTAAATAAATTTAACAAGTGCTAAACTTTATGAAAATTGGTAACATAATATAATAATAATCAAGTGTGTTACACACTGAGTACAGACTTGTACATATACACAACGTCATTCAAAATAAGAAATCCAAATAGTGGGGTGTCTCCGTTGGATACTATCTACATATAATACATAATAAATATATTTCTTTTTAAATTCATTATTCTGCCTGTCTTTCTTTTTTACTGCTTATTTGTGTGTCCATCTGTCTCTCTCTCTCTCTCCCTCTCTGTCTCAGATTCTGTAAAACAGTGTGTTTACTTCGGTATCTATCTATCACTTCTGAACAGAGCATTTCCCATAGATTGCCCCATAAGGGGGATATTTGCTATAATTTCCACGTTTAGCAGACGAGTTGCTAATCGTATTTGTTTTTAATTATTTGAGCATTTAACAATAAAAATCTGCTACATATTTTTTGTTCTAATATTGCTCTGTCGTCTGTTACGATATCCAATGAATGCAGGATATGGGGTAGTGTATTCGACTGTTTTAAAATTAACGATTATTATTTCAAGGTATATACATTTTTGATTTAAAATAAAAATAAAATATTGGAGAGATGCCATTATGGCCTTATTCGTCTGTAAGAGAACACTGTTGGACATTATTGACCTCTTTTGTAAAGTTGTATGGTAATGAAAATTCGGTGTAATCACCACATTGAGCAGTCGGATTGGCGATTGCTGTATAGTAGACTTGCACTGTGTGTGTGTGTATGTGAGTGCGCGTGCGTGCGTGCGTGCGTGCGTGCGGGCGCGTACCTGCGGCTGGTAGGGCTGGTGCGGCCAGGCGGGCGGCTGCGCGGCGGGCAGCGGCGGGCGCCAGGCGGGCTGCGGCGCGGGCGAGCGCGCGAAGCCGCCGGCCCACGCGGCCGGGAAGCGCGCGCCGGCCGCCGCGAACGGCTCGCCCTTCGCGAAGTCGGGGTGGCGGCGCGGCGCGCCCGCGCCCGGGCCCACGCCGGCCGCCGGCACGCCGCCCGCCGCCGCGCCCGCGCCCACGCCCGCGCCCGCGCTCGCGCCCACGCTCACGCCCGCGCCCACACCGCTCGCACTCGCGCTCGCGTTCTTAGCGCCGCCGTACTGTCGAACACACGCCTCGCATTATAACCTCCTCTTCTATACTGTTCCATCTCTCTTTATCTATTGAACCGATCAAAGCGACCACGTAATATCCGTTTTATTAGAGTCTATCCAGAAAAAAATCCTTCACCTAATTCTATAACACCGTCAATATTTTATTTCTTCTATCTATTCAAATGATACAAATTTAAACCTATCCGATGTTAAAAACATCCAAAGTTCTATTGACTGTTAAATCATCAACCTAAAATATTGACATGACAATTATTTCATATTTTCTATTCAATAGTTGTGTCATTCTACTTTTACATATTACATTTACTCACAATTAAAAAAGTGTATCTAGTTCCCCTGTTAACATCAACAAATAAAAAAAATCGAAATCACATGAACCCATGACATTTTTAATCTATGTCCATCATAGATAATAGCAAAAGTTTTATACCATTTAGTCGATTATTAATTAAATAAATCACATCGATGTAAACCAATAATGAAGCCATATAAAATCCTAACCAATAACATCAATTTAATTTTTAATGTTGTTTTGATTTTTATTTTTCTGGTAGTTATCTAAGCTTCAATATATATTATCTTGTAGATAATGGTGGTCCAATAAATCCATGGTTCAATAAATAGAGATCATATTTTAATATTTTAACCAACAAATTCCTAACCACTTAGTAATTTCAAAACAGCCTTACGCTCCTTTTGACTGCAGGCGAATAATTTAAACAGTCTTTAGGAAACACAAGTCTCTCTTAATTTAATGACAATATTAATTACTTTTAATAATGCAATAATCAAATAAAAAATACTTTTGGTAGTTACGCAACTATTATTAAAAGTAGTACAATCGTCATCTTAAAGAAGCTGAAAATGAAAAATTCAATATGTTTGTTTTTGTATAAAGATCTATATTAAAATAAAAACAAACATATTAAATAAAAACATGTTACGCTAGCCACTAACCCAAAACGTATAGGTTAAATTAAAGTATAATGATTTTAGAACGCAGGCATCAGTCGAATGAATCACAATGTAGTAAATTACTTTTATTATTTATTATTACGTTAATTGGCATTAGATACAGTAGTTTCGAATAATATATCGGTTCATGCACAAAATCGGTGCATCTGTACCCAAAATTTACACAGAGAACAAAAATATTCAATCACATTTATTCTTGTTTTCTTTCAAAATTATTAAGGCCTTATAAAAGTTCTGCTTCTAAAAAAAATTGAGATGCATCCGACGGATGTAACCGCAATATAAACAAAGCTACACTTCTGTTACACTTATAGCTAAGCTTAAATGACCTCTGTGAAATGCATGCAAAATGATTCAGTGGTCAATATAATATTGTCAACGTGTAAAGCCACCACCACACACTCTATACCTTCACTTCCATATTTAAAACTGTTTGTTAAATTTTGATAGGTAAACGGGTTTTGGTTCAGCTTAAAAAACGCTCATCTTGTCTTTCGACCGGCGCCCGCGCTGTTGTTATGCCAATTATTCACACCGCAAGCCAAAATTTAGTTAAAACGAAAACAGAAGAAAAAATTAACAGTGATAGCTGAAATTTTGTTAAGCGAGTGGTATTATTCAAAAATAATGAAGCCAAAACCACGAATGATTGCCCCCACATTGTTGTTGTCACTGTTGGCCTCATTGTGATTGCTTCCATAGATTCGAGGAAACGAAATCAATCACGACGGGAGCAACAGCCACGCCTGTTTGACATTGGATCACTATTGAAAATAAAAGAAAAATCATTAATTTTACTGCATCTTTTTATGATTTAAAACTACAATGAATTTATTAATTATTTCATTAAATATAAAAGATATTGTTTAATTTTTCAGCCCATATAAATCGTTTAATGACGTGGGCTGGATATGAGACTTTCATATAAGAGAATGATTTGTGGTTACTCTTTATTCTATTTTTAGTTAGATTTGGATTCCTAACATTGTAGGTGTTAAGAAATAGAAAATCATCTAGTAAAAATTCTAGTCAAAAATATACACTTCTATCTACACTAATTCAAACTTTTAAGTAAAGCTTAAGCAGTTATGGCGAATTAATTAAACTTTCTGAGGAATAATTGTTTTTTTTTTAATTCACATTATTGGTGCTTTTTTACGTATAGATTTATTGTTGCTAGATTCTATAACATGTTGCTGCTAAGCTTCTCAACATGTCGAAAATCTTGACGAAAATTAAAAATAAGTTAAAATTAATCCAGATACAATCCGTAATGTTAGATGGTATTTATTATATTAGACGTTGTTTTTTATCGATGTATATGGTATAAAAAGACCACCAATATTATTTATTATAAGTGATATTAAATATTATAGTTTTGATCTCGGTCAAAAGTGAAATATCCAATAGTGATCGCAGTGAGCGTGGGTGGGGGGTGGTGGGGTGTGCGTGCGAGCATGAGACCGTATCGCCAATCGGATGTGAAGCGGTGTGGAGTGCGTGGTACAAACGTCCGTACGTAGGGCCGCGCGCTGGGCGGCAGCGGCGCCACCAGCTGGCGCGCGAGCTGCGAGCTCATTAGGTTACCGACCGACTGCTGCGCGCCCGCGCCCGCGACGCCCGACATCTACACACCACCAAACAGACCGTCACACACTGCGCCCCACGCTGCTGCCTGCAGCGCTTGCGCGGGTGGCGGGGGCGGGAGCAAGCTCCACGACCGTATTACACCTCTAACATGGCTGGCTTTGTGCCCGCCCTACCTTCAATATGGACCTGCTCGAAGGCCGGCCCTCGTCCACTAATAGAAATTGCCACAAAATGGGAGCGATAAATTTACTTCTAAAATATGACTAAACACTAAATTAACTTCAAATTAACATCGATGTACATACGTCAAGTTAAACATATATACCTACATAAAACAGAATTTTTTTGTTTTTATTTTAGATTTAGTACATAGTAAATATTTTAACTGCGAAATGTTGTTTTTTTTTATTTATACAAAACTTAAAGCTCCCATTGTTTTCTAATATATACCAATATGGATTGTGGCAAATAAACTTCCATTTTAAACCATTGTTTCCAACATCAAATATCAAACATAAACATTTTTAAAAATTAAAAATACTTAAATGATAATAATATTATACTAAAATAATCTTTGATATTACTATTTTTCACCTGATTTTCACGTAAGTCTAATTGTGCAGTGTAGAAGCACACTAACATAAAGAAGTAATACATTTCTTACACAATTATCATGCAAATTCTTACACTGTTAATTATTCTACAATTAACATTCCAAACTGCTGAGATGATAACATATAGTAACCCTGATAAGGTTCTAATTCTATCTACGAAGAAATTAAGAATTCACTAATTTCATAAAATTCTAAAATATTACGAATTTTGTTGTTATTTGAAATCATATACTGTGCAGACTATGTTATTATAAGTAACTGCAGTAAGTTAGTACTTGAAAACATATCTTTAAGGTATAAATCTTTATTTTGAAAAGAAACAGAAAAATTAATTTTCGGATGTAAATGCAGAGTTCGGTTTTTTGATCTGGCAACCTTATTTACATGACGAAAATGTTAATACATAGTTGTGTACTAATGAAACTTTTTACAAAATATGAGGGCTACACAATTATTATATTTTATAAATACTATACTATTGGATACGATAGTACAAACATAGGGAGTCATAGTAGTTTTATTTTAGTTATATTTATAGAGTTTTTAAGGGAAACATATTAGAAGGGTTTACAAAAAATTTACTAAAATTACATATTTGGGAGTGTCATCCAAAGCAGTAACGTTAAAAAAAACTAATGAGATTAGTGAGTTTATAAGGGTACTATTATTAAATTACTACACGTCTGGGAAGAGAGAATAACAGTATGTTTACAAAATAAGTATACTAGTGGGGCGTGTTTTGGAAGACGTGTACCTCGATGGGCGGCTGCTGCTGCTGGTGCTGCGGATGCTGCGGGTGCGGCGGGTGTTGCGGGTGCTGCGGGTGCGGCGAGTGCTGCGGCGCGTGTTGCGGGTGCTGTGGGTGTTGCGGGTGCTGCGGGTGCTGAGGGTGCGGCGGGTGCTGCGGGTGCGGCGGGTGCGGCGCGTGCGGCAGGTGCGGCGCGTGCTGCGCGGGCTGCGGCCGGTAGTAGTCGGGGTAGGGCTGCGCGGGCGGCGGCGTGCCGGCCGGCGGCGGCGCGCCCGCACGGTACGCGCCCGCGTACCCGCCGTACCGGTACTCGCCGGACCCGTACGACCTGCAACGTCAACCATTTACGCTTTTTACTGACACCACATACGACAATCTCCATCGATTAATCAAAAATTTCATTCAAATTTGTTAACAGAGTTTAAAAAAGGAGAATACCAGTTTGACTGTATTTTCAACGGATTTAAAAAAAACGGGAAGGTTCTCAATTCAACTGTGTTTCTTTTGTGTATTATCGCAGAACTTTTTTCTAGATGAACCGATTTTGATGATTCTTAATTTATTTGAAAGCTGGTGCATCCCATATAAATTTGATGAAATTCTGTCCAGAACTTTTTGAGTTATCGTTAATAATGCGTATTTCATTGACTTCAGACTACATTGGTAATGTTCTCATTTTATTTATATAAGTTATACAAAATTTTTAATTTTACCACTTGTTTTTTTCTATGTATATAAAAATTTATCTTCAAAGTCAACAGATTTAAATAATTTAAATTCAAGTTCCAGTCAGTTTTAACTATTTTCGAAACAATCAGTTTAAGACATTGATTTAATAAAAAAATTAGACATCAAAAATTACTATTTTAACATAACAATTATAACATTATTTACAATAGATAATTAGCAAAAATTATTTTAAAATCAAAGTCAAAACTTCATTATTAAATTTAAGCTTGTTTAAAGCTCATGAGAACATTAATATCTCACCAGTTTTACATATACAAGATCATCTATCTCAAAGAAGAACTGGCAAAAAATCTCTGGTCTTATATACAACTAGCTGTTCTCCGCGACTTCGCCCGCGTGTAATGTAGGATTTTAATTACGTTGCGTGGAACCCTAATTATTTTTCTAAAATATAAGTAGCCTAAGTTACTCCTTATAACAACAGCTATCTGCCAGTGAAAGTCCCGTCGAAATCGGTCCTGCCCTTTCCGAGATTAGCCGGAACAAACAGACATACAGATAGACCGACAGACAGACAAAATTTTTAAAAATTGTGTTTTTGTTATAAGTACCGTACAAACTTTCATATGCATTTAGTAAAAAGCTGGTATATTGACATTACAAACAGACACTTCAATTTTATTTATTTGTATAGATGTATAGATTACAACTTATACCTAAATAATACACTGTCAAAAGACTATGAATATTTTCTTAAACGTCAGTTTTAACAAAATAATTATTGGACTATACTTTGAAAGATTTTCACGATCAAATATTTAGAGTAACAATAATTTTGTATCATTTTACTACTGCTACTTTGATTCGTCTACAAGTAAGTTACTTTTAAAATGCATACCTGTCACCTTCCGGGCCATACGGTGGATAAACAGGCCTATTTGATGGGTAAGGTGATCCATATTCGTACCCGTACCCCTGTTGGTAACCTGAAAATCAAAATTTAATTTATCAGAAAAATACATATAGTCGTTTATTAACAAATAAACCATGCAAGAAAAAGCATAAACCGCTATTATACAATTGTTAACTATATTTAAAAAAAATCTTTTAGAAGTAAAATAAAATATAATATGAACACAATAACACAGCCATACAGAAAATACTCACAAGACAACAGCTAGTACTATATTAACAATAATCCTATACATGCCAAAAACAATACGATTATTTGTGACAAAGGATAGAAAAAGTGTTCAAGATTTATAGTGATGTATGTTGTGAATGATGTGATGCAAATTCTTTAAGACTATACACAATTTGACGCCTAAACACTTTGGTGTATATGAACTTCATACATATCATACACTTATACCACCAATGCATTGCTAAATCAGAACTATCAATAGTGCTATAGTTGAGCTAGAGGTTAATGGTACAAAATCACGCGTTACTGCAAACAAAAATGTAACAGGCACAACAAACGAGAGAAAGTAGGAACGGAGTATTTACTTATGAGATGAATTATATTCAGGGTTTAGAAATGCTACAAGAATATTTTCAAAGATATGTACATAATTTAAAATCGCCGCATAATGCTAAGGTAAATTTTACCAATATTTTTAGCAGATAGATAAACTAATAAATATAATATTTTTTTTTTATATATATTCAACATTCATTATGAACGAATGTAAATTTATAAAGAATATTTTTACACAATCTTTTTTAATTTAGACAATTTTGTATTTAAGGTACAGATTATATTTCGCAGCAAACATTACTTAATTTTTTTATAGTTAATATTCAAAATGCGGAGATTAATACAATTGAATTTAACTAAAAAATCATCAGGTACGGGATAAGTTTGCTAAATTAAAAAAGGTTCTACTTCTGTCACGATGAATTTCTGTAAAGTCTCTCATAACACAAAGTGTTTTTACTGTTTTATACCTAGAGCCACCAAAGTGCAGATGGTATGTGGAGAGGTGAGGGGTTAATAAGCGGAGATGCACGAAATGGAGTGGGAAGACGGTGGCGTGGTGCGTGTGGGAAGGATTAAGTACCTGGGGGTCTGCGCGGCCCCGGCGGCTCGTCGAACGGGTTGGAGGCGGCGAGGTTGTCGCCGCCCGGCCCGCTGCCTACAACCACATGGCTTTATTCTACCCATTCTTACCCGGGTTACTACTGACACTTTTCTACTCAAATAAGTAACAAATTTTCCTTTAAGTTTATCAACTGCGTTAATAAACTTGAGAAAGCTATGCTTTAGTGGAAAAAAACCAAAAAAAAAAGGAAAAGAACTGACGAAAAAAGTAGTATTAGTTGTCGCGTATTCGTATACGCGATTATTTCAATATTACGTGTTATAGAGCACTATCTAAATTAATAACTAACAAATTGGGATGCGCGAAGTAAAGACTGTGTAAGAACTTCCGAAGGAGGCGGGGTTATAGCCGAAATAAATTTTTTTTTTGGTTTTTGGCTATTTTGACCCCCTACGAGTGTAATGAGAACTTTTTGCCTCTATTCAACCATGACCCCCATGGCATCCTCTACATGATAGGCTATTACTATATACATAATATAACTGACTAGGCCTAAAGTTCGAGTCACCCCCCACCTCATTTCTAGTCTTTACTTCCAATTATGAAATTTTTAAAGCTCTAATGGTAAGATGAAAATCATTAATACTTAGTAAAAAGTTATTGCAAATGGTGAATGCAAACTGTTGTAAGAAAAGTATCAGCAGACTCTAATCTAATAGTTGTTTTTCAACTTGTTACCATCAAAAATACCCAAAATCATTCCCAGGCTTAGCAAAAGTGCGAATATTGTTGATGGTAAACCTTGTACTATCAATTGGGTTAGTGGAAAGCATAGAGACGCATGATATGGTTAGCAAATGTAATTTACACACATGGTTAGCCAAAAGTAGCACAAATAAAGAAAACAAGCGTTCCCACGCGTTGCTTCGTGTCCGCACGTTATAGCATCGCCCGGTCTCATCTAGATCTAGTATTGATAGCTTATTATGTACAGCATTATTCAAAAAGTGCGTTTAAAATATTGGGTGCTTCTAAAAACTGAAACTACCACTACCTATATCGCTATATTTATACCCGAATCAAAATTATATTGCTAAATTTGTAGGAAATATTTCTACACATGGCTATTGTAGAATAGAAAACTAATTAATTAGTTTCAAATAATATTATTATATATTATGGTTGATAAGAATGTGAATGTGTTGGTGTAGTTTTAACATGTCATATTTTAAGGGTCATTATTTTTAGTTGGTATGTTTTTTGAATTTATGTTAAATTAATAATTGTGATTGAAGATGTAAGAACAACATAGTTTAATGATAAGATCTTGTTATTAAGTAATCATATTTTATTTTTGATTCCATTTGCGTCCTTACAGGTGTATATTTAGAAATTTTAAAATAATCTATCATCCACACCAACTTATTAAACAGCTGTTTTGTTAAAGAAAAATGAAATTATATTATTAGTTTTAGTTACTAACAGTGTGTTATTTTTTAGGTGTGTACATTTTTCTGCTGTTTTAACGGTCGGTAGCGTAGTGTCTAACGCGCAGATAAAGCAATGTTTTAGAATAAAAGTAATTGTTCTGGGTCAGGGTGTTTGTCCATGCGAAATTTATGTATACGTGTGTGAAAATGGTAGTATAACTGAAGGACACTAGCAACTATCCAGATGAACTTTTCAAATTTCCTAAGCACGACCTACCGGTAGGGTAAGCAGGCTGTGCGTGTGCGTGTGTGCGTGTGAGCGTGTGTGTGTGTGTGTGTGTGTGTGTGTGTGTGTGTGTGTGTGTGTGTGTGTGTGTGTGTGTGTGTGTGTGTGTGTGTGTGTGTGTGTGTGTGTGTGTGTGTGTGTGTGTGTGTGTGTGTGTGTGTGTGTGTGTGTGTGTGTGTGTGTGTGCGCGTGTGTGTACGCGTGTGTGTACGCACCCTGCGGCTGGTTGGCTGGCGGCGGGTAGCCGGCGTACTGCGGCGCATAGCCGTCCATGGCTCCGCCCGCCGCCGCACCGCTACCAGGAAACGACTCTGACGAGTTCGACGAACTAGCTGCCGAACAAACAAACAGACACATATTCAAATATCACCCTATATACCATTCTACACCCGAGACAGGAGGACTGGGTAAAATATTCTAACATTAGTAAAAGTATTACCGTATAGTGGCGGTGAAAGAATATCCACTATTAACCTATATAATCCCGTGGTTCTCGTAAGAGGCGACAGAGGGAAACTGAATCAGGAGATGGGCAGCAGCATCTTTCTGATAACAACTCAAAATTATTAAAAAACTGCTGTTTCCAATACGTCTCTGCCTAGCGTGGCAACTACGGCAAAATCCTCGTTTTGAGGCAATCTATGGGGGAGGCCTATATTCAGCAGTGGACTTTTTTGGACTGTAATGTTAAAGGTAGTAAAAGTATATACATCACACAGCTGGGGCACTACATTCATGAGAGGTTATTTTAGGTCTTGTTGTTAGCAGAAGTCGTATGTCATAGAATTTTTTTTTTTATTTCTCACACAAGCAAGTTCCTTTTCTATGATTTCCTTCACCGCCAAGTACGTGGGTAATCAGCAGTGGTAATCAGCACTTGAAACCGCAAAAAGCAATTTTATTAGAACGGACAATGATATACTATAAGATTTTAAGGCTAACACTAAGCTCCCGAGCTTTAAAAGGCTCTTAATATCACATAACGCATTTAAAATATCATCTACATTACACAAGTTAAAAAAGACTATTACAATTTTAACATCAAGAAAAGCATAGAATACTTTGATGTATAGTAAAAGTAATATTTAATGCTTTATTTCAATTATTAACTTATCTAGAAAAATGGTAATCATTTATGGCGGCGCTGTCGTCGCGCCACAAGCGAAACACATCGAAGCCTAAATCGCGCTTACAAAGTTCCGAAGTTAAAGCAGCATATATAGAGTAGCTCCGAACTACCAATCGGAGCGTTGGCCGCTCCCCGGGCAGAACACCTTGCCCGGCGGAAGATCTCCCCTTTTCCTTCCACCGGCCACACATTATTCCATATCTTAAGCGCAAAGCCAAAGCGCATTGGTTGGTATGTTCTAGTAGCGCCTAAAAATCAAGATTGCAACGTTTTGTCGCATAAAATCGTATCTAATAATCATATTGAACATATAAATGATATAAAAAGCACATTGCGAGAAAGATAAATGATTGTTAAACTTGTAAATATTTTTTTGGCTTATGGTGTAGATTTATTAAGTCCGCATGGAGTGGTAAACACGATAACTTTTGAAAATATCAATTGTTTAACTCAATCTATTTTTTAATCTCTTCATCAATTATGTGGGAAGCCATGGAATGTAAATGGCAGTTTAATTTTGTTTTGTTTAGTTATAATTAATTTTTTTCAGCTGCGAAATCCGAAATTTTCGGTGTTTTAGCAGGCTTGTATGTAATTTATTTTATTAAAAATAGACTGCTGACTGCTTCACTCAGTCCGGCGTCAACCGCCGTCGTGAGTGGATACTGTATCGGTTGTTTGCAGCGGCTCAAAGAGGTCGCTGTACAAATACAAAATATTCGAAAAACCAAATTTGATACATACTTCATTATTATAATTATCACAGATTTTTATTACAATATTTTAAAAGTACAGAGTAAATAATATTAATATGTACTAAAAGTTTGTAGGATGTATATATTTAAGTATATGTATACTTAAATACGTCTTGGGCTTTATGGAGTGACCTGAATGATAATATGATGATCATATGAGCATTATGAGTCGTGCACTTTTGAATTTTCCCAATTTTTTTAAATTAAAGTTTGACAATATTATCCGAAGATTGGAAGTATAATATAAGGTTATTAGTGAAAACGTGTGTAAACTACCTTAAAAAATCCGTACAATCATGTTATACGTAATTTTTTTAATGCGCTTAGGGCATGCACAATTGGATTTAACAATCGTTTTGTAACCTATCAGTGCTAAATATAGGACTTTTCAACACTACTAAAAATCGAGGTCTAATTCTGAGCTAGCTACCAATCATCCACTGACTTCTTAGTGTGTCACGAGGATATATTTTATAATAATATAAGCATATGTTATAACTAATTATATTAAGAGTAACATAATATGTATCTCAAATTAATATTAATGAAGTTTATAAAACATACCAGTACTTGCAGTATTGTTGGCCTTGCCGCCCTTCTTTTTTGTGGAGGCTTCCACCTGATTGATGATTGGTTGAGGATCGATACCGCCGCGATCAAAATGGCATTCATAAGCGAGCAGATTCTTTGTGTAGTGTTTGCGTAGGGTATACGCCGCCGATGATGAGGCGCCAATTCCCAGCAGACCCGCAATGTCTTTCCACGTTTTGTTCTTTGTCACCTGATGTCAGTGCAGACTTAATTAATACATTATAATAATGAATAAATAAAAATTAAACTATAGTTGAAATATTTAAACCGTAAAAATTAAAGTTAATCGAAATTATAGTTACAGGCTATGCAAAATTATGTGTAATTGAACCATAAATTAACGTCACTCAGAAATTGCACCTTTACGACCAACAAACGCTTTTATAGTTCTTTTACGTATTCATTACTTTAGCAAACGAAGCAGCGCACAAGCGCAACTGTCCTAACATAAATCGAGGACTAATATTCCGAACACGTCAGGTGTAAAGTTTTCAGTAAACAACGTAGCGCGGAGCGGCGCCTGACTTGCGCATATAAAGCGAGAGTTTTACGTTTACGTTGGAAAAGGCGATAACTTGGCAGTGTTAACGAGTGGAAACCTCACCATGCCGACGATTTTCGAATTTTAAAACGGCTTCCAGCTGGAACGTGTACACGTTAACGGCCGTCGGCGGTCGGCAATCGACTAGCTCACTTTACGGCCACCAACATTGTTCGTGCATTGAAAGCGGCCTTTGCGATACTCTAATGATAAAAATTTATTAACTATCGTTAAAGCGCTGGCGAGTTTATGGCGCTCGTTCTCATAAAGCCGACGATACATGCACTAACATAAATCCAAGTTGAAGTCTATTAGTCTCAGCTGCATGGAGCTGCACGTTAATATTACTGGCTATTTAAGAATATCGTTTGCATTTACAGTTTTAAAGGTAATCGAATTGCAAGTTTTTAGGAAACTTATTTTTAATAATAACATAGTGCTAGACTATTAATACGCTTAATAAAAATGAAAAAGTTCCCATATGATTTGATGTCCTGCACGGTGGATATAAATTGTGCAGGATCTATAAATTATTGTGAGCGAAATAGATTTCACCTATAATCAAAGTATGTTTCTATGTAAATTTGCTATGCCAGGATTTGCCAAGCACGTCAGGCGGAGTGTCACAGACTGCAGATCTGGCGGTGCAGATGCATTCATCAACAGACAACATTTTCAGATTTTTCGTTTTTGTGATTGATTTTAATAACCATAAACATTCTATCGACACTTTATGAATACGATAGGACCACATACTACTGATTATTATAGTACTACGAAATGGAATCTTTTTCATTATTACATATGTTTTATTCTGGATTACATATACATTTAGAAAGTTAAATATTGTACACAATTTTAATTCAAAACACAAATCTTATGGGTTGTGACAGTAAGACAAGACATGACTTTTGATCGGGGTTTGTAACGACACAAAATTAGTTACGAATAATAAACAATGTAAGTATAAATCTCCGACATGGACAACGATGACGTCGATGACGGAGCGTTTGTGTGTAAGTTGTCAATTAACAGAATTAACTAGTGGTGATTGCGAATGTTAAATCATATAAATAGGTATAGTGGCAGCGTAAGAGAGAATACATATAATTTGGTGGCTTAAGTATTGTACGTGGGGACTGAGGGAAATAATACAGGATGGATTTTAGCATATTTGTGATAACTCAAACATAATAATTAAAACTTTTGATTGTTTGAAAATAATGTTCTCTATATCGTAATAATTCTCCTGTATCGCGGAGGTAGTTTACCATATACAAATTGCACAGGAACATACATCCCGACCCGAACATAATTTGTACTTCTAACAAATACTTGTTCAATGTGACATTCAAGCGTTTTATTTTTATAAGATAAGGATGGCAAAAGAGCACACAGTCCACCTGATGGCATGTGGATAGTGTGGGCCATAGACATTTGCATTAATACTCAATTAAGAATCAAAATGCAGAGTCACCTGCTAAGCTTGACGTGCCGTTGGCTATGGAAATGTATAGGGGAGATGTTTGTCTAGCAGTGGAGTTTTGATTAGGTGCGTGTAGGTGTGTGTAGGTGCGTGTAGGTGTGCGTACCTCGACGAAGCCGCCGCGGTCGCGCACCAGCAGGTAGAGGCGGTAGAGGTCGAGCGGCTGCTTGGAGATGGTGGGGCAGGCGGCGATGGGCGTGCGCCGCTCCTCCATGAAGGCCAGCAGCCGCTCCACCCAGCCGCGCCGCTCCGGCGCGTCGTCCATCTCGTACAGCTTGCCCAGCGAGTCCGACTTCTGCCGCACCAAAAACATTACCTCACTACTCACACCTCACACCTCACACCACAGCACCCTATCTCAACGCAACACTTATTTAAACATCTAGAAACGCTACATTACCATTCGATGGATTCTACACTAATATTCAATTTTTAAATTATCAGTAAATACTTTTTCTAAGGAAAGATTTGAAACAAAATAAAGGTAGAAAAATATTTCTTTTATTATCCACATACTACAATATGTAAATAAAATCACTGACACTAACTTCTTAAAAATTAGAAGTAAAAATGTCCTTTATTAAAATTTATTTTCGAAATCAATATAAAAACTATAAGACGAAAAAGGGGCAGCACATTAATGTAATTTATAATTTTGCAATTAAATTAGTAATTAATAATAGTATATTGAATTGATAAATAATATCATAAAAAATTAACCTCTAAAACATACCAAAATAAAAATTATTAAAATAATTACTGATAATATTTACGAACTGTAATACTACAAAAAAATATTTATATCTCATAATCAAAAATATTGTATAAAGATGTATTATTTTGTAATGTAAAGAAAATAAAATAAAATGATACTGATGCAACTTTTTGACTTAAGTAAATAGGTGTTTAATATGATAAGATTTAAGTGCCATCACCAAAAAAAATATATAAAGGAAATAAATTCAGAGGCTAACAATGTTATTGAAGCATAAGTAAGTACTACGCACATCAAAATAAATACATTATTCAAAAATTAGTTGCTTATACTTTTAGTGATTAAATCAGACAAGACCGAATATTACATTTTATTTGCCTTGAACATATTTAAAGATCAAAGATGACATTTTCAATAACACAAAGTTACAGCTGATTAACCACTAAAAGAAAATGATACAAATGTCTCCAACAGTATAATGTGTAAATATTGTAATGAGAATGGATTAAACGTAAGTGAACTACCATGCAGTGCAATGTTTATTAGATGCATTAGTTTCAAGTTATATATACATGCTTAACGATCTAACTTGATATAAACCTTTGATCTGTAGGACTCCGGCGGTATGTGACTGTTAAATACCTGAAATATATGATAATAATATGCAATGTTTCCCTCTCACTCACATAAAAAATATAGTTATATAATTACTATGAAATCTGATCAGAGAACAAAATTAATTTTAATTTTATCAAATTATATATAGATATTTATGTCATTTAATATTGCAAACATCAAGATCTAGACAGATCTCGAAAACCATTAATAATTGTCTCTCTCTGTTCAGACGTAATTGTCAAATTTATGGCACAGGTTGGGGTAGTTATTAGTCACATCGATTAGCATTTTTATTGAAAAGTCTAGAAAAAGGTGTCGTTTCGACTGACGCCCGTGCTTTATTAATATTGTAACCAATGTTATATACTGACCATGTGGAATGGTGAATATTCTTTTCTTGGGGGGGCTTTCAATCATGATCAACATCAAAATAAGTGTCTATGAATTTATTCGCAGATTTATTAATCTACATTGAAGTGATGAGATGGATATCACTAACATTAATATTATTAACAATAGATAGTGGTGATGTATTCATATGAATGTGCAATAAAACTAGTGTAGATAAAGATTGTTAAGTGTGGTTTGCTGTAGTGTAGTTTAGCAGTAGATAAGTTTATTGTGATCTTTAGATGATATATATTTCGTTGGAATGTTTTTAATTTCAGTTGTGCCGTCTCAAGTAGATATTCACCATATTTTTATTAAAATATTAAGGTGTCAAGATACAAAATAACATTTGTGGTGTGTGGTATGTATTGTATATGTATGTTACAGTACAATATGTAGTGTGCAGCGTGGTGTGTTGTAGTATGGTTAATGTATGGTTATTTGTGTAGTGATAGTTCGTTCCACATTGCAATTAAACAACACCAATTTAAGTGTAAATAATGCATTGAAATGTGAAAATCATGGACAGTTCTTTTTTCTCCATTTGACAGGTAATAAACGACGCATTTACCACGCATCGTACATTTCAGATCACACATGATCACTGACGACCCGATTGCCACTCGCTACCCTCTCGTCGACCACGAGTTAACTACACGCTGATGGCTCGTTATCGATGTAATTACTCGCCACAAAACAGTGAAACTTCGAGCTGGTGGATAGTTGATGCCAAATCGAAAGAAGTGGGTCTGTCCGATAGATTGCCTCATATGGATATTTGCAATAGTTGCTACGCTTGGTTACGCGGGTTGGCTTGTTAGTTATTATTAGGAAGACCCTGCTGCCCATCTCCTGGTTTGATTCCTTCAGTTATTTTCTAAATCCTTTCCAGTATTCCAAACACAGGCACTACACGGTTTACATTATAATTTAGTCCTACGCTCAGTAGTGGACTTTGATAGACTGTAACTGTATTAGTAACAAAAGAAATTGACCAGTATGGGTTTGTTGTTGAGTGCGTGTAGTGTGTGACGAGCATTACTGTATGGTGTGGTTAGGTGGCGGGTAAGGAAAGAAGTTGAGCATTGTGGGTTTGTTGTAGAAGGTATGTAGTGTGTACAGATGATGTGTATACGTGTACGTATGTGCGGTACTGACGGGGCTGGAGGGCGGGCGCGGCCAGGCGGCGGGCGCGTCGTAGTCGTCGTGCAGCGAGGCGTGCGAGCCGCCGCCGGGCGACGGCGACGGCGCCGCGCTGCCCGCGCCCAGCTCCTTGCGCGCCTTCGGCCCGCACTGCTCTTCGCCCGACGCTGGAACACGCACGTACATATTTTTTATAACATTACACACACAAACAACCTATCACTCCAAGTTTTTAAAGGTAAACAAGCCGCATGACGCTTGAGCTCTATCACTAAGATTTCGCACATTCATGATGCGGTACAGGTTTTTTTAAAATGTATTTACTTAAATAAATGTGGTAAAGGTTTTCTTTTATTTGCCTTTTTCGTATTATTACCTATTTTATACTTTGTGTTGTATGCTTAAATTGGAATAAAAGGTTTTCATCTTTCCATTATTTCATTGTAATTGAAATCTCTAACTTAGTAATGCCTGCAACCATTCTTTAACAAAGGTAGCAGTTGCATTTTAACCGCAAGAGACTAACATAGAATGTCCAAAATAGTTACACTGCTGCTTGGCGGTGCAAGTAAGTAGGAGTGTGATACAATAGCTAACATAGTTTTTAAATTAATTCAAAAAAGTAAAAAAGTAGTAAAATGTCATTTTAGTGTCCAGAATTTAAAAAACAAGTACAGTTGCACGCTATTTGGCGCATTTTGTAAAAGTAATGTAGTTCATCCTGCTGTGGGCTTTAAAGGCTATTTCATCTTGTGAACTAACTGAAAACACCAGGAGTGCTGTTCACGAGTTGAGAAAGATGATAATGGTAAAGGCGATTATATTGTTCTACACCAACACCAACCGCGCCAACTCTCCAGCAGGCCTATTTGCAAACTTTGTTAACATCAAAATTATAGCACACTGCGTCATGTTTTATGAGCCGTGGTAGCTCATATAGAAGAGCTAAACTGGATACGCAATGTACAATAAGGCGCTAACTCCTTTCTAGCATTTGTAACTCCCTGGTATTGCTGATGTTCTTGGGCATTTGCTACAGCTCACCTGATGGTAATAAATTACCGTTTACCTTCCATTCCATAAAAAAATTAATGTCAACGAAATTAGCGAACAGGCCTGTAGGTCGTGATTTTCTTATTTAACTTGTATTAAATTAACAATACACAACATTGTAGCTATGTATCCCCACACGCTAGTTAAAGAGCTGGCCGGCTATGTGTAGTGTAGTGTAGTGTAGTGTGGCGTGGCGTGGCGTGCGCGCGCATACCGGCGGAGGCGTTGCTGAGCGTGCTCTGCTGGCTGCCCTCGTCGAGCGGCGCGCCGTCGGGCCCGGTGGTGACGAGCGCGGTGGCGGGCGCAGCGGGCCCGTTGTCGTGCTCGCCCGGCGCCGTCGGCGGCGGCATCGCCTCGCCCGGCGGGCCCATGTGCCGCGCGACACCCCCGCCCGCGCCCTGCATCACCATAACTCTCTTTAGGAAATGTTTTATCTTTACCATTTTGGATTTAGAAGCAGATTCTAGCTCTAGCCAAGTTAGTGGAGTTTTTGCTATCAATCAAATTGGACTGTTTGCAATCATTAATAACAACAAAAAAAACTTTCATCTTACGTCATCCACATTCATTTATATAAATGAATGTGGGTGACATAATATCTCAAGGATAAGTAACGTTAATGTCATATGACGTAGATTTGAAAGATATTTAAAGTTTTCTATTAAAGGTAAGGATTGTACAAAATCAACTTTACTAATGCAGAGGAGAAGATAGAATATGCAGACTATTGTCAAATGCCAATCTCATCTACATGCGGTGTGTATTCTGCTTATTGAGGAACCCGATAACAGAAAACTATTCCAAAGGCTGAACTCTTAAGCTCAAAATTTCAGACTCTTGATGAGTAGCCAGCATTACCAACGCTAAGATATTTAGTTATGCGCTCACAATTGCCCAATGTGATGAGAAAGGATTTACCTAGCATCAAGAATTTAAAAGTAGTGCGATTTTGTGTATTAAATATATGAGCTGCTATTAAATATGTACTGTTAACAATAATGAATAATTCTGATGAAGAGCTTTTATCCTCAAAGTATCGCATTGCCTTTTGACACTATTAAGATAGACACTATTATCGCCATCGATTGACTCTATTGCGTTAAGCTGTAGTCAAAATCAACTAAAGACTTTGCAATAAGGCAGATCAACATACTACAGAATATATATTAAATAAATCCAGACCAATCCATCCAATTCCAATGACCATAATACGAAGCTACAACTAACGACAAAGTTATATATTTTAATTAAGAGTAAGAAATGAGCATGCAGTCCATAAAATGTGCAACAAAGTCTCAATAAAGAAAAAAGAAACAGGGGCACCTCAAAGGACCAAGATATCAATCTAGTAAATACTCTGTCTTTTCATTTAAGTATCTTTACCTTTCAACCGGAACACAATAACAGTTGCATCAGACGTACAACAATAAACTAATAATAATAATGTACTTCGGACCGAATTTCAATAATAGCAGCAAGCCTCAACGGAGGCTAGCAATCTGTACAGGACGGGATTATGTTATACGAGTGTGTGCGCAACTCCAATCACAAATTCTATAACTCTTTGTCTTATTCCGACGGGACAGTAATCCGACACGACCGTTCAAACAGCTTTACGTGCTTTTCGAGGCACTGCAGTGAAACGGACTGCTATTGATGATGAGAATTTCTTGACAGAAAAACACAAGCTTACGCTCACTAGACCAACGAGGCAGTCACAACAAACTATTAAATTAAAATTCCACTAAATTTCGACCGCCGGTGCCATTACTTCCTGTGAACATCATGCAAATTGTACGTGTCCCGTCCACGGGGCACGTCTAATATGTATAAAGTAATATTATTTACTGTTGTTTCATTATACCTTGAGTGGAGGATAGTGTTGCGGCGGGTGCGGCGGCGGCGGCGCCGGACGGTAGCCGGCGTACGGATACGGATGGTGGTTTCTCGGCGGGTAGCCGTAGGGCTGCGGCGGGTAGTGCGCCGCCTTGTACGCATGGTGGTAGGGCTGCGCCACCATCGCTCCCGGCGCTCCGCCCGCGGGCACGGCGCCGCGAACGGGCGCGCTGCCGTCCGACAGCGACGACGATGGCCGCGGGGGCATCGGTACGTTTTGCGTTCCTGAAACACAACGTACGCATACATTATATCACCAAATTATATCCCACTAATTTAAATACTAAATATATTTTACGCGATTAAATGTGCACCATACATTTGTTATCGTCAACGAAACAAGTCAATCGGGAAGAAATTGTGAAATATGGAGGAAATCGAGTTCCGTGCCGTTATAAAGTTCCTTACCAAGCGCAGAAAATCAGTTCAGACTATACTGGAAGAGATGTCATCCGTTTACGGAGACTTGTCCAAGTAAAACTATGGTTTACAAGTGGCATACCCTTTTTAAACAAGGCAGAGAGTCACTTGAAGACGACCCACGGCCAGGAACGCCGATCGAGGTGACCACATCGGAAATTATTCAAAAAGTCGAAAAATTAATATTAGAACATGCCCGCCTAAAGAAAAAACAGCTCGCAGTAATGGTTAGAGTATCAGATACAATAATTTTGAAAATTCTTCATGACCATCTTGGTATGACTAAAGTCAGCGCAAGATGCCTGTGACTGTGTGTGTGCCTAGAATGCTCACGCCGCCTCAAAAGCAACAGCGCGTGGAGTGTTCTCGTACATTTTTGGACCTCTGCATAGAAGACAAAGATGGAGTGTTAGCTCGAATTGTTACTGGTGACGAAACTTGGGTTCACCATTATGAAACTGAGTCTAAACAGGACTCTATGCAGTGGCACAAAAGAGGCACACCACCACCCAAGAAATTTAAGGTGGCACAATCGGCTGGCAAAATCATGGCGACAGTCTTTTGGGACTCAGAAAGAATCCTATTGATTAATTATAGAGATAAAGATGTCTCCATAACCGGAAATTACTACGCTTCTATCCCAGAACAATTGAAAGAAGCCATAAAGGCAAAAAGAAGGGGAAAATTGACTAAAGGAATCCTTCTTCAGCACGACAACGCTCCTGTTCACAAGTGCCATGTTGCGATGGCTGCCCTGCAGAAGGTGGGCTTCGACATTTTGCCACACCCACCCTATAGTCCTGACCTGGCCCCCAGTGATTATTATCTATTTCCTTAACTTAAAAAAGAACTTCGTGGGAAAACGTTTTTAAGTGATGAAGAACTGAAGGAAGCAGTTTCGGCGTATTTTTTGGACGAAGACAAATATTTTTTTTTTTTTGAGGGTAGGTATACATAAGTTAATTGAAAGATCCGAAAAATGTATAAGGGTAGCAGCAGGTGAATATATTGAAAAGGAAAAATAAATTTGATTTTTATTTCCACTCCGTACCCCTATTGCGCGAACTTAAAAACGCACCCTCGTATTTGTTATTATTTTCTGTAGCCAGAAACAATTACAAGACATCCGTTTGATCAGATGTAAGTAAATAAATTGTATCATATTAGAAGCAGGCTTAATACATCACATTTCTAAACATGCAACCCAAGTTCGATCCGGTACCTAATAAAATGATTACCTGCAGTGGTGAAGGAAAACACACATGTGAAATCCCTATCAGAAACGAGAGAAGACCTGTGCAGAACAGTGCGACGTTTATAGGACTGTAACTTTACCTACTTTACTATATTGCAGTTACATGAATTGAATCCAATCGTACCTTATGCTCACATACTAGGAAACATTTACAAAGGCGTATGAGTGGTTGCGAATCTGTTTCAAGTGAAATAGGGGTAAATAGTCAGGAACGCTTCAAAACAATGTCGTTTAATATGTTACAACACATTCGCATGAATTAAATTGTATTCGAGAGTTAAAACGTAACCGAGTGGTGGGTGGTTCGATGTGTGAGTGATCGAAACGTGCGGCGTTCTGCTAGTTGCACACACAAGTGCACACAATTTGAATAATAATACAGTTAACGAGGGTTCGTCTAAGCCGGGCGCATCAATCGAGGGCGGAGAGACGCACCCGATCACTTTCGTTTTCCGCCGGCACGTGAGCCACATGCACCGCTAGCCTGCGAATTCTCGTTGCACTTTATTGCATCCGTATATGTATGTGGCTACGCCATGCACGCAACGCATTGACCGAGGCCGAGATACCGAACGGCAGTGATTTGCGACGACGAAAGTGGTGTTGCAGCTTTTATGTGGGTCGATTTGGGATTGTGCAGTTAGTTATGTTAGTATTACGTGAGAGCCTGTAGCGTACGCAAATGTAGCGTACGCAAATGTAGCGAGACACGCAACTATTAGTTGGGCTTTCCATGAAGTGAAGTTGACGTTTAAACAAAAAGGCACGAGGAAAGTGTATTTAATTCAATGATCGAATATTATCGTGGTATTCCAATTTGTCGGCGCAATCAGACAGTAGGCAGACGGCGAGGCGCCGGTGAATCATAGATAACAGCGTTGACATACGCGCTTACCTATATATCTATTTGTTTACAGCGACCTTTAATGACTGCAGAGCAGCGCTAACGGGGTCGTCCGGTCCGCCCGGATCCGACTAGTCTCGTAAAAACAAACAATAAATGACGATCTCAAACAAAAGATTTGAAGACTTGACGCCCTTTCATTCAAGACAATACAGAGTGCGAATTATCTTCAGCGTGCCCGCATTTAATAACAACCTAAAGCTTTAGGGTAGTTAAGTCAATAAGCGGTTTATAGTCATTTTACGAGATTTAAAAGGGCTTTACATATCCTATAAATATTACTATCAAATCGAACTTTATCTTTATGTACAGCAACTTTAATACAAAGTTTCTCGACGACTAATGACTAATATATTTATTTTATACGAGACCTTCCCTTTCAAGCGCACTAGAAAAAACCCACAGACCAAGATAACAGCCTGTGTAATAAAACTTGTCAAGCTTAATAAGCATCTTGGAGCACGTTCTGCGTCGGAGTTGGCATAACCAGCTCTGTCAAGGGCAGCCCCGTCGCCGCGCCGAGACCTTTACTTTCCCACCATGCCACCACGTGCCCGCTTCATGCGTTATTCATGTTTTAATTCATATCATAACAAGCGTACTTTAAGGAACATATATAGTATCACACAACAATACTTTTTATACACAATTTAAATTAATACATATAGTATGTATATAGTTAAGAACTGTCTGAACTGAATTTATGTCAATTATATGAGCGGTAAGAATAAAAATAAAAAGCATGGCGCATACAATATATTGTCATTTTGTTTGGTTTTAGATTTATTAAGTATTAGTAGTTATTAATTATTATGGTTCGAATAATTTTATTCCTATTAAATAAAGTGTATTTTTGCACGCGATATAAACTCATATATTAGTAAAAATTAAGTTATATATCGAGAGAGCTTATTACGTAACACAGAGTAAGTAATGCTCAAATTTGTTAATTAATAAGACATTGACCCGCTGATATTCAAAATTGATCAGAAATTACACAAATGCGACCTGCATTTGTCAAGAGCACTCAGGTCTTAAAATGGTAAATTAATAATTATTTCGCAGTGTTGAGTGTGTATGACTGCCTCGTTGGTCTAGTGGTTGTAGTATTGCAACTGCTGCTCATGAGCTCCCGGGATAGAATCCCGGGTCGGGCAAAAAAATCACTAATTGAGCTTTTCCATCAAGAAAGAGCATGTGGTAGAGCCATGCTGCAGCTATATTAGTAGTATAGTTGTAGCACGAATGGGACGGCTCGACCAGGGAAGGACCACGCTCTCACAGAATACCAGCGTAAAATAGCAGCTTAACACTGCTGTGTTTCGTATGGTGAGTGTAGAGAACCGGAGACCCTTTTTAATGGAAAAGAGGCAATTCATCTTAGTTCTCACGGGTGACAACGCATCTGCGTTTTGATTCGCAAACGAGGATAGATGTCGATGTCTATGGGTCACATCAACCACTTACCATCAGGTAGACTGTGTGCTCGTTTGTCATCCTCTCCTATAAAAAAAAAGAAATTCTCAGAGCTGCCCGAAGTCAGCAAGTTGGCGGTGTCTCACCCCGTGCCTCGGAAAGTACGTAAAGCCATTAGTCCTGCATCTGATCTCTCTCCGGTCGTGTGAGTTTACCGTCCCATCGGACTAAGAGAGTGAGGAAATAGAGAGTGCATCTGTGCTTGCGCATGCACTTGGACACTATAATCCTGTCCTGCGCCGATGCCTAGTCTACATTGAGGCTGGCCCCCGTGACCAAAATTCGGTCTGAAGGACATTATGTGCGTATTTCATGAGCGTTCAGAAAATTTACATCAAAAACTTTAATTATGCGATAGCAGAGAAAAATATATTTTCATTTTCTTGAGACATACACTTTAAATAAACTTCTAACATTATATACCGTTTCGCGGGTCTTTGGGCTAGCCTCGGAATTACAGTATAGTCAAATTCGTCGATTATATCAATGAATAAAGCTACGTGCGTAATAATGCATTTGCGCGCAAAGCCGATACAGTCGGCCAGGATGACAGGGGCGGGCGGTGACTGAGTTAGCCGATAGAGCCGTGTAGAGAGCCACACGGTGCGGGAATGCGGCAGTGGTGGTGAAGCTCGCGTGGCCACGCACCGCAAACGCATTCCGTGCATACATTTGCACCGCATCCGGCCCGTCGAATCACGGCTGGCACATACCATCAATGATAACGATAAACATTGATTTTGCTTGTTGCTTGTATCAGGCTAATAGCGATGACAATATTCAGGTTGTCAATATTAGTGGATTCCTAAATTATTTTATTTATAACTATATATATATATATATATATATATATATATATATATATATATATATATATATATATATATATATATAACCCGCCCCGGCTTCGCCTGGATTGAGAATCGTGATATAGCGTTATTTAGATTTTAAATAATCAAAACTAAACATAAATTTATTTTAAGTTTTTTTTTTTAATCTGGAAGTTTTTCAATATTAAATTAAAATGAAATAAGTTCCTATTATCAGTTAGCAAAGCTTCTGAGAATTAAGAATTTTAACACGTTTACATTTTGTAAAAAGTGATTGTAGCGTTATTTTGATAATACCTACTATTCAAAAAAAAATGTGTACTTTTTTTTTGAAGGAGTTACACAAGAGTTGACAAATAAAATTATGAATGAACGTCTATGACACTACAATACGTTTGCACGGTCAAATAACAAAATAAATAGTCGCAGCCGCTCAATGTGTTGTCTATTTGTGGTGCAGATAGGTGGAATCGTACAGTAGTTCACTTACTGTTTTACATTAAAATGATTCGTATTTAACTCAAAAGTTAGTGGTTTGTTCTGCAAACTTTGATATACGAAGTCAAATTATTTTGCGACATCAGTCAAAGCAATTGGAACTTTAAAATGCGTAGGTATGATATATACCAATATAAACTATTAATGTAAATTTATTGAGCAAATCACAATTAATATTTTTATGTCATATTTATGTGCAAATAGTGCTTGTTAATTTAAAAAATTTGGAAATGATGCTAACAACTTTTAAATACCTTTGGACTTCTTGAACAACATAATCTCGATTGATGATATTTTTTATAGAAACAAATAAGCACGCGGCTCACTTTAAGGTAAGTGACTACCGCCGCCCGCTCTTTTCTTGAAGGTCCCTAAGTTGATCGATCCGGAAAAATGGCCGGTGGTAATGGATGTGCGATCGTAAGATATGGCGGCTGGAATTAATCCGAACAATTCCTCAGAGCATTCGATAGAAAATGCAAAGGGATGCAACATCCCTACGCAGCGCCAGTGTATTGAGCCGATCAGAAAGAACTCGGTGGTCGACGATTCGAACCGCTCTGCGCTGGATGCGGTCATGTGGAAGGAGCTGGCACTGGGGTGCCCCAGCCCAGAGATGAGAAGAATATTCCACGTGAGGCCGAACTTGCGCTTTGTAAAGTTGCAAGGGATGTGCCGGCATGAAATACTGTCTCGCTCTGCTGAACACGCCAAACTTTTTAGAGGCCAATTGGGCCTTCCCTTCCAAAGTGACCACGAAACTGCACACTATTCAATATGTCGACGCCGAGGATTCCTATGCTAGCTGAGGCAGCGAGGGGAGTGCCTTGAAACTGAGGAGATACGACAAAGGGGTTCTTTTTAGCGGTAAACGTGCAAACTTATGTCTTCTGCGGATTGAACTGAACTAGGTTTAGTCGCCCGCAATCCGAGACTTTGTTCAGTAAAAGCTCAACTTCAAACACAAGTTTGTTCCGGTACTCGGCGACATTTCCCGAGAAATATTGGCTCGACCGAAATGCAATGAATGTTATCAGCTTGCAACATATCATTGATATTGTGACGCCTCATAATTATTATTAATAAATAATAATTAAATTCATTATAAAGACATTTAAAAATGTCATAGAAATTATATTTTAAACAATTAAAATGCAAATGATAAGCATAAAGTTCAAATATATTCATTTGGAATATTGAATATTATAGTATTAGTAAACGCATAAATTGTCTCTAAAAATCTCTAAATTTATTAAAACTGCTTAAAATATTCAAAATGTATTAAATCATATAAATACAAGTCGATTATATTGCAATAATAAAGATAAATAACATTTGTAATATAATAGTAAAAATGGATTAAAATTTTAAGTGTTCTTGTAATAATCGGAAAATTCTAAGTTGATGAAGGTGTTCTTGTAATGTTCCCTTATATTAGGGCGTAGCCGGAGACACATACCCAAGGTTGTACATATATATGGGGTGGTCGGCTGATCGACTGCTAGTACTAAGGTTGCACAATGACTAGTCCTATATTAGGGACTTATCATAGTAAGGTCTAGCGAACCAAAGCATTAATATACAAGGTCTCTATGATGCATAAGCATTATGATAGCACAGTTATGACTTTAAGTCCCATATGAATAAGACATACAATAGTATGGTCTATGAAATAAAGCAAATATGTGGAAGGTCTCAAATATGTAAAAGCATTATATTGAAAGAAATGGGTCTTTAAAAGGATTATTATAGTGGCGTGTAGATTTCTTCGCAGCCTCCGAGACCGAGGTAAACTTGGACTCGCTAACCGATGTGTCCTAGACATATCATCTTAGTGTCGGTGGTAAGCGGGTTTCTTGTAACAATACGACTTGCCCGTGGACATCGCACACCCCTACCGTTTGTGGGCGGCGTCTTAGTGCATAGCGTTATGATACGTCGGCTATCTTTTGGATTAGGGTGAGTGTGTTTGGTAGTACTTTTAAGTACAGCAAGCATACTCAACTTCATGTCTTAGTGCAATAGCGCTATGATACGTGGAGTTTTGGCTACTGACGTCTTAGTACCGTGCTACTATGATACGTTGGTGGTATTTTTAATTAACAACATTATCAATTTTGTTACCAAAGTTGATAGGGATCATGTGGGTTTGTTGTGAGGGGGCATCATCCGTTTGATAGTTGCATTGATGCTTACTGCTACTTGCAGTATTGCATCTTGTGATGGATCTGCGGGTGTGCTGCACCTGATTCGACGCATCTTGTGGTTCTGGTAGATGGAAGTATGCTGGTGGTGATGTGTGCTAGGACTGTATGGGGGGACCTTGGGATTGTGTAAGCCCGACGATAGTCGTATTGATGCTTGTTACGGAGGACTTTTTATGGCCAGTGTGCCTATTGTTTGTTGCCTAACCCGTGTGACGTACATTCACTGTGGCTGGATTTGATCGTATTCTGTATGGCGTTTACACGCATTGACATGCGCGACTTCGGTCGATGTTTGTGCTTACGCACTATCAAGGGGTCAAGTCCTCTTTTACTGGTTCGCCAGTTATTTTGCTGTGGACTACGGTCCAGTTCCCAACTTAGCATACCCTTCGAGGGGAGCGCATTAAAATGGTTGGCGCTCACCGTGCACGGCGTGTGCGGAGCCGTGTACCTCCTCCACATTTTTTTTAAATGTGGGAGATCGAAGCCCTCGTATCTGGTATTTGATATAAATATTGTGAGCCCTTTTGCAAGCGGGAAGGGATTAACTAATAAGGAATTGACTGTTTGTGAACCTGATACAAGTGGGATAGGGACAATTTATTTTTCTTAACGTTTTTTGAGCTCTGTCTTCGTGAACGGGGTTCTTTAGCTTATAAGACACTACCAACAGCTTTCGATTGCTCTCGTGAATATTCATTCTTCCAAGATACACCTAAAAGAACTAAGTTACTATACAAACACAACGTAAATAAGGGTCCTAACTAAGACGATCACGACATAAATTTATTCAACGGCCTATACCTAAGCCTGAAAGATCAAAATATACTGGTCTTGTAAATTAGATCTTTTGGTCATGTTAATTATCTATATCTATTAGATATTTATATATCTAATAGATATAGATTCTAAACAAATACAAATATAAGTATAGAGATGGAGAAGAGAAGAGAGGGGGGGGGGACGTTACAAAATGCAAAAGAAACAGCGTTAGTGATAGCACGTAGCCTTGTGGAACACCATCGTTAGTAGGCTTGTAATCAGAGCATGCACCGTCTACTAAGACCTTGATGCTACGATCAGCAAGGAAACTGGTGATCCAATTGCACAATTTCTCGGGAAGCCCATAGGAAGGGAGCTTCGAAAGAAGCTCTTTGTGCCAGACCCGATCGATGGCTTTTGCTCAAACTAACGGCCAATGCCTCCCCCTTGGACTCTACTGCCTCCGTCCATCTATGAGTCAGGTAGACCAGAAGATCACCAGCTGATCGACCCCGACGGAAACCGTATTGGCAGTCACTAATCAGCTGATGATCCTCAAGGTACCTCATGAGCTGGCAGTTTCTAATAGACTCCATTATTTTGGAGAACAAAGAGGTGACGGCGATAGGCCTGTAGTTGGACGGGTCTGAGCGGTCGCCTTATTTAGGGATCGGGTGGACTCAAGCTGTTTTCCATGAATTCGGGACCTACGCCTAGGTAGTAGAAGTACCGGAAAAGACGCGTGAAAACCGGTGCCAACTCCGGAGCACACGTCTTCAGCACAATAGGAGGGACTCCATTAGGCCCACTCGACTCGCTGACGTCCAGGGAGAAGAGAACTTTGCAAACCGAGTGCTGTGTAAACCGAACATCCGGCATGGAGCACTCACACCGCGGGATGGTCGGCGATATGTTCCCTCGTCATCTGTTTACATCCCGAGACGTTGATGCGTCAGTCCAGGCCCGGTAGCACTCCTGCTTATAGTGTGATGTTAATTTACATGAGCAACCAAACCATGGCTGGGATCTGCCTCCGATGGGCACCACAGAGGATGGAATAAAAAGTTCCATACCCTGAAGTACCACATCAGCAACACAATCAGCAAAAACGCTGAGATCTTCCGGCGAGAAGCAAACCCAAGGATAGGATGCAAGGAAAGGCCGCATCCTATCCCAATCGGCCGACTTATAGTGCCAAACACGGCGGCAGCCTGCAGATTGTAATCGCGACGTTAGTGTGAGTGGCACCACACTCCGGACAAGACAATGGTCCGACGAGCCTAAAGGAGCGTCGACGGCAACCTGATCCGTCCGGATGAGAGATCAGCAAAAGGTCCAACAGGGAAGGTGCATGATCTTCCACATCTGGAATCCGCGTAGGCGAAGTAACCAGCTGTGTAAGACCATATGCCAAAGCAGTCATAAATAGATCTCTCCCCGCATGATCGATTGAACGTGAACCGAGCCATTAGGCGTGGTGGGCTGTAGCATGGAATCTGTAGCCATTTGGAAGTAGGCGATGAGTCAGTCTGTTTCGGCATTACAGCTAAGGGATAGAGGCATCCGTAGACGCGGGGATAGTCGTTGCTGTCTACGCGCAGCCATATGATAGACAGGTCCGTACCTTCAAGGCTGTCGAGGCGTCGAAAACAGATGTCCTCTCTGACGTATACGCAAACTCCAGCCCGGGGCACAAAGGAGTGTTCTAATTTGTACCCCGGGTAGAAGAGATATGAAGTATCAGTCGGAGAGGACGCCAGAGTCTCGGTTAAAAAGGGCAAGGCCGACTTTGCTGTCTCTAGATGGTAATGGACAACGTTAAGGTTGAAATGAAGTCCCCTGATGTTGCAAAAATTTACGGATAGCGTGACAAGAGTCACCTTGGTCATATTGCTCTGCTTGCACCGAGCAGTATTAGTCGCGAGCGGAATTTTGCCCCCCCCCCCCCCCCGAATACGCGGGGCAGCCTGAGCACCCACGCTCAGGAGTTGAGTAGCTTGGTCGTGGATGCTCAGCCAGGAATTCTCCAGGGCTGCTGGTACCCTCCTGGGGTAGTCTTTCGTGTAATTCCGCTAAATGCAGAGGTAACCCTCTACTTCACGCTGGTATTCTCTGAGGTCGTAGTACCACCCCGGTTCGAGCCGGCCCATCCGTGCGACAGCAAAAGCTGCCGCCTGGCTCTAACACTGTTAAAAATTATATGTTTAGATATAGAATATTCTATATAATCAAATACAGACGAAACAATAAAACACGATGTACAAACAAAGACGATAACAAGAGCGGCCTAGTTGGATAAATGACGCCGTCACGATGTAGAGCGTCCAACGACCCATTTAAAGTGATCGCCGCCGACGACGGATTTACTCACATGGCTTCGATGAACCGTCAGACCGTTACAATACGATCAATGTTTTCTGATATTTTACAGCAACTACCTTCTGTTCCACTGATTTAAATAACAATGATAACTTTTTACTATCAATGGTGAAAACATTTATAATCAGAAATAGAATATTGACAGATATTGAAGATAAAATGTAACATACATCTCAATGTTGTTTCAAATTAAATGAAATAAGATCGTTCATGAATATGAATCAAATCAGGCGTAATTAAAAACATATCTTCGGAATTTAATCAGAAAAGATTGACTAGCGAGTAATTGAAAAAAGTTGATCTATTAGAAACTCGATTAAGGTTGAATTGAGCTTGGTTTCATCGAAACCTTAATCGAAATCTGCAACAGTTATATTTGCACGAGTTATCGCAGAAAGAATATCAGCAAATATAAGGAGAGGGTGGTAAGGCGGAGAGGGTGTTAAATCCGGCGACCTTGACTCTGTAAAATTCATGTCTATTCCGGAATAATCTAAATAAAATTAGAAGTACCTATGTGCAACAAACAGGCACGTATCATTAAAAAAAACCTTATCTGAACATTGCGTTTTATTTTGACAATAAAGCGATATTCGATTGTGAAGTACATCGCACGGTTTATTCCACTAACTATGAGTATTAGTGACACTAACCTTCTGAATACAAATTGCATTAGTACAACTATTTCTAAAACCATTTACTCAAGTTTGGCAAGTGAAAGGCCATTAATAATCAAGATGGCCTCATCGATCGAGTACAGGGGAGTATACAAAAACAAACGACGACGGATCGTTTACGTGAAAACGATCAAAACAAACAATATGGCGGGATCCGAGCAAAAAGAGTTTCGTGCCTTTGGTTTTTTTTTTCTCTTCACTCATTTAAAAGGGGTCGGTGGCCTTCCAAGGACGCGAGGGCACGTGGTAGCTCGAAGGAATTTTTGTGATTACAGACATTTAAGCAAACAGGTGTTTTACTCGTGATTGGTAATATAAATAACAATAAAAATTTGGTTGTCGTGAACTTGTTATCGTGTTTTAGTTTCATCATTTAATTATAGGTAATATCTAACGTTTTAGATTTTAAACAACCAATAAGATATGTTTATCTAAAAAAAATTAAAATTCACGTTTTATACATAAATAGATATAGATTTAAATTATTAGTAAAAACTATTCGTGAATTCGAAATCGGATGCGAAATTTGTACCTGCTAGTTTTTAGAAATGTTTCTTTTATCATATATTTACAATAATTTTCGTTTTCATGAGTTTACATAAAGAAAGTAGTCTTATAATGAGAGCATTTAAATGATGTAAAATATTTGACAGATTTCATAGCGGGGAAGTGAATATATTCGAAAAATGTAAAGGATGTTTATTTCTGTACTTTGAGCTATATTTTATATTAATATGATTAAAGTAAATAAACCAAACCACAGATATTCATAAAAGTAGAAAAATTAAAAAAAAAAGTTAAATATGTAGTAATAGTAAGTTAATATGTAAAGTATGTAAGCAAAAAATTAAAGAGTAAACCAGGCATGAGGCATCGTTTTGTGTATTAATATAATACTCTAGAAACTGATAAACTTTTATTTAAAACTTACTACTCATATAAATGACATTGTGTAACAAAAGAACTTTACCTCAGTGTCAAGTAGCGATATCTGGTGAGTGGAATAATATTAGCCCTCATTCTATTATAAGCACAATTACAATTTTTATAGCAAACTATTTACTACGGAGGCTAGCTTTTATTGATTTCAGACAGTAATTATTAAATGAACTGTAGTTTCCAAACAAAACCGCCTAGGTTTATTTTGCCGGAATATCTTTTATTTTCCCGCAGTAAAAAGGATCCTGTGTTTATCTAGGTTGGAAGATCTGGACACTTCCAGCATGGCAAGTTTCATTCAAATTAATGTAGTCGTCAATACACAATCGTATCAAAGATCCTAGCAAAAACTTTTTGATATATAATATTAGTAAGAAATAGAAATGTATGGTCTACAGAACGAACTTCATGATAGCAACACTTGAGCGTTACAAATGCAAGTGAAGCACGTTCAGTATTAACACGCGGAACAAATCCGTCACGTCAGTGGAAATGTCCTTCGGTGCCCGCTATATCCAGTTCAGCATGTCGAGATTAACGATAAGAGGCACGCAACAACTGCTAACTTGCAACTTCGTAGACATCCGAGATAATGTTTGATGGTCACTACTAACTTTACTAAATATGTTATGTAGGCATAGCAAAATTGTATTCTTGGTTTACTTGCAATTATTTAGCGCCTAAAAGTAGTCAATAGTTAGATTTAGAAACACACACAAGTAAAATATGCAAAATACACGGAAATTTGATATGGATCTATTCGCTTAAGTATGTCACAAAAGCGATGATACATCAAAACAAAACAATAAACAATCATTCTATAATAAGTATTGTGAAAGCTGATTACAAAATAACAGGTAGTCCATTAATATATTATATATCAAAATTATTCCAATATTCTACAGACCAAATTCGTGTCACGGTAGCCAGTCTCAACGAAAACTAGCCATCTGCGCAAGACAGGTTTACAATGCACGAGTGTGTGCGCAAAGCATAGGTGCACTCTATTTCTTCACTCTCATAGTCCGATGGGACGGCAATCCGACATAATCGAAGAGAGATCAAGCGTAGAGGACCAACGGCTTTACGTGCTTTCCGGGAGATGGAATCACGGCCAACATTCTGACTGAGGTCTGCTGTTTGTTGTTACAATTTTTTGACAGAAAAACAATAATTATTTTTTGGCCTGACCCGAGACAAACGCGTGACCACATGATCGGCAATGGCGCTTACGACCACTAGACGAACAAGGGATAGTCACAAATTCACAATTATATTACATATTACAATTATAAATAGTGAGCCGGCATAATAGAACCCCATATTATCATCCCGCGGGTGTAGTATGAGGCGATAGAGTGAGATCAAACAGATGGTCAGCCGCATATTGCACTATATGAGACAATCTATGGGGGAGGCCATGTTCGACAGTGGAGTCAAAAGGCTGTAATGTATAAATGAATTACAAATAGTGTGTGGTAATCAAAATTATAACAATCCACTGCTGAAGCCGAACACACATCACAATAACACACTAAACAATAGTAATAAGAATTTACTAAGATTGCCATATTTTAGATTAAATAAATAAATTGAATAGATTGGCATTTTTTTTTTATAAAAGCGAATAAAACTTATTAAGACTAAAATTGAAAAAGTAAAGCGAAGATGTCATTCGCTGCAAAAGATTTTAACAGTGGTAGAGCCACGCGGCAGCTTTTGCTGTCGCACGGATGGGCCGGCTCGAACCGGGGTGGTACCACGACCTTACAGAAAACCAGCGTGAAGTAGAGGTATACCTCTGCGTTTCGCTTGGTGAGTACAGTTGGCCGGAGGCCCTTTTTGCTGGAAATGAGGCATTCTATCTTAGTCCTCACGGGTGACAACGCATCTACATTTTGATTTGTAATAGAGGATAGATGTAGATGTCTATGGGCCGCAGCAACCACTTACCATCGGGTGGACTGTGTGCTCGTTTGTCACCCTTATACTATAAAAAAAAGACAATGTTTAAATTGAGATACCTAATTGTTTTGATATTTTAGCGGGATACAATAATAGAAGAGTGTGTGTTTGTCATGCACGCCGGATGCTCCGCCCCACCGAACTCCACTGATAGTTTTACTCCTTACTTAGAGAAGGAAGAAGGAAGGCAGAGGAAATTAAGTTTACAAGTCTACTAGAATTTCAAATCTTATAACACGAACAATATTTGTAATCGCGTTCTAAAATACGGCCTTTTAACCGTACCTAAGGTAAAAAAATCTTTCTTTACAGTATTTTTACAGAAAATCTTTGTTTTATTAATATAAAATCAATCCTATTCCTATTTAATACTTTTTTGAATCATGAAATTAAAAATAATATTATATTGATGTGATAAATTTTGTACTTGGATAACGTTTTATACTTTAAAACTTTTTCATGATAGGCGTAATAGCTGAGAATATTTTTTTTCTAACGCCAAGCCCCATTTAATTTAACCATTTCATTGTCCCGTGAGTCATTTATTGAATATTTCGATTGTTTATCTATTGTGTATTTTCACAGACAGGAAAGTTGCTAAATTATTAAACATTATTATGAGATCAAATTGGGATAAAAATGCAGTATAACTAAACATGTTTATGTTAGTTGTATTTCTATAATTTCTTAGTAAATAGTAGATTGTTTAAAAATAACTAGATTAAACTAGTCATGAATGTTATTCATTATTAAGTGGCGAAGTTTGCGAAGTCATTTATTGATTTCACGATGTCTGTCCGTCTATCCGTCCGTCTGTCCCACGATTATCTCGAGAACGGTTTCGAATTTTCAAATTCTGTTTTCAGCAATCGATTACTGATCACCCAGGCATCTGAACCTCCTATTTTGATTTTTTTTCCGTTAGAAACCGCTACAAAGCTGATTGCTTCGCCACTTTGCTATGCTGTTAGCTTGCTAGGTTTATTTAATCCACTAATTAATAAAGTTTGTCAATAATAATGCAAGTCAAGTTTATAAATATCGCAAAAAAAATCAATGAAGTTCAATATTCTAAAACCAATCCACGTAATATTTAATGCACTAATGCACGTATTACCTTTTATTACATAAAGAAATAAATATTCATCGTCTCCAATCTGAAAATAAATCAGACACAGTTCATCTATGAGACTTGTGTACCACCCGAACCTGACAGCGCTAACGTCATCGTACTTAATGCAAAGTCTTTCCAGGCAGCGAACCGGCCAGCGCTGCCCAACGTTCGACTGCCACAGCTTACCTTATCTTACTTGATGGCATTCCTACGCTCGACCGCTGATACGCACGATGTATGACTGCGAAATGCTTTTAGCGCCCGTATAGTATCCAACTCATAGCTTAAAACAACAATATACATTTTTAAGGCTATAGCCGTAAAGTCTAAAACTAATCCTAATAAGAGCCTAAGGAAAGTGTAAATGCAAAGCAAAAGAAACCTTAAGAATAGAGAATTAAAGTAGTTTTCAAAAGTCACTTTGAATGCGAGCGTCAAACAATACGCAATTCACCTTCGAACGCGTCGAGTTGCGGTATTGCGGCTTCATTGTGTAAAATAACAACGGAGCTCGCATTGGAAACGAGCGCGACGCGGTCGATATACAGCACTTTTTATTTGGTAGTGGCGGTAACAAATTCAGTTGTGTAGTAACCTCTTTACATAATATTATTAACTCAGCCCGTCCCGACGAACTACTGCCTTTAGGAAAGTAAATAAATGAACTATCAAAATATTATAAAACTACTACCCAAACTGAAACGTTACCAGTAATTTACCCCTAAAGAATTGTTTGTAAGCGAGGCTTGCACGGGAAACTGATGTACAAAATATATCATTCACTATCATCTGCGTTCATTTGAGTTTTTTCCTCATGCGAGCGCTTCGTATAATTTTCCAATGAGACTTCGTACATATTTACCGAGCGTTTCTCGAGAGTCGAGAAGCCCGACGAGCCGAACAGTTGACGTCATGTTGCTGTGTTAAGCCTCTACCAGATCGCTGTGTCGTGTTACGAGAAACCTCACAGGTCGTATACTACATTGCTGGTTTTGAGTGAGCTGCTACAGAAATAAGCAGAGTTCGAGGAGCGTTGGATAATTATATGAAAGCAAGCGGATAGCAAGTGAGTTTCGCAGTGAAGGCGTATTGCGGTCACGCAACCGGTATTGGAGCGCGGCACAGTCACCACAGTCGCCGCTCGCCCAGTCCTCTGGTCCGATGTTTTAAGAAAGCCATGTTCGGCGATCGAGCGACGTTAACAAAACACGATCGCTTTGTGGCTGCCGTTCGTTAAAGGTCCGATTCGAAACGAAATGGCAAAACGCTTTTTAAGGCGTACACTAACGAACTACTTACCATGTTACGAACTATTTGGTACTCAAAATTTAAGCGAAAGCGCATTGCTGTCAGACCTAATATCGCCACCGGAATTCCGTGCTCATGTCGTGTACCTACTTATTAAATTTGCTTTACGACAACGAAAAATTTACCGTGAAATAATACAATGGCGCAATTCTGTTCTTTTATGAAACAATCACGATTTAAACTCAGAATCAGAATAAAATTAAACTGCGATTTTAAAACCGTAAAATAATTAGCTTTGGGTATTTATATCAAAGAACCGAAGCGCAGTACTACTAAACACTACTTCTCTTAGACTATTTTAATTTATTTGTGAATAAAGTAGTAGTATAAAATAAAGTTTTATGATTTGTGTTAGTACAATAATAATAATGAAACGAACTTTGTATCTAAAGTTTGATTGTACATAATTGTGTTATAAAATATGTATTACGTATCGTTCGAATTTTACTACTATAATATTATGACTTGGCTATAATCGTGGCGATGGTGAAGTATGCTGTGTACTTACAGCTCATATAATACTAATATTATGATCCGAAGAACGCTGCACTGTATTAAAATTAATTAAATATTATGTACGATTTATCGTTGTTACAAACACAAATATTATACGAGTCACATTAAATTATTGAAAATTTTAAGAAGCGAGACAGATGTCATTAGTGATAACAGTCAAAACATTCCAGATTTGTGAATGAAATTGTAGAAGTTGCTACTCCAAGATCAAACACCTAAAGTAAATACGTACGTAGGTAGGTACATAGTCGTCGAGCTCGCCTTAACAGTGGGTAAGTAGGTATATAGAGGTAAATGCGGCGTCCTCGGTGGGTGAACCCGTCAAGGACATTCCGAGGGAAGCCCGACAAGGGAGTTACAGATCTTCGCATAAATCTGCCAACGCCGAGAAATGTTATCTAGACATAATTTCTAGCGTTCCATTCGACAAGAAATTACAACGTGTTATCGTAGCAGATATGTATAAACAAATGGTAGTTTTAGTTAACCAGCATACGAATTGTGCTTTTTACATTATATTGTTTTATAATATGTAGAAAAAATGCATTGGTAATAGACCTTAATATGCATTTTATTGATCATAATACAACCGGCGATCTGAAAAAGTATCAATAGATATTTTTTTATATTATTATACTATTTATTTTATTATGCGGAATAGTATAATAATATACTAAATAAAATAAAATAAAGTGAAGTGCTCTTCAGACTGGGCGGGCCACATCATTTTATTTTACTACGCGGAAATGATCAAATTAACTTCTAACAACTGAAACAAATAATAATAATAAAGTTGATGTATTGTGCATTTACCAAGTGAACTCATTTCCGAGGTGGTGGGACTGTTATTCTGCTTAAGAATCCATGAGGGTGAGTAACACCCTCTTACTTATTTCTGGCGTCAAGCAGCATTGCGTCTACTGCTATAATATTCAGTTCCAAAGGGTATAGAGAGCAGTATCGTTACAGGCTATAAGGCATTCTGTCTTAGTACTCGGTGACGACGCATCTGTAGCTTGCTTTGTTTGAAATTAGATGCAATTGTCCACGGACTGCAGTAGTCGCGTACAATCAGATGAAATATAAGATTGTTTGTCACATCAATTTTTATCACACACAATCTACTTATTATCAGGTGGAATGTGTGCTCGTTTGGCTTGTATATAGAAAAACATCCACGTTGTAATTGGATAGAAAGACATACTGATAAATTATTCAACTCCGTTACTACAAGCTTTAGAAAATAAAGCAAACTGGTTGTAATCAATTCGTGGTATGTCGACAGGAAAGGGATGTTAATGCTTTTAAAAAAATCATTGTCACCCTTTCATTTCCGCGTTATTGAGTCTCATCTAGTGTAAAGTTTGAGTCAAACCGTTAATTTTCTATTAAACACTGCACTGTGAACGCGTGCGTAGTGCCATCGCTCTATTGGAAATAATATTAGGTGCAAACTCAAGAGTGAACGTACAGCGGCAAACTATACGACAGATGAAATCAAAATCGCTTATGCAACGATTAATTTTGGAGCATTGTGGAACATAAGCGGGAATCCTTGAACGCCTTTCGGGCTATACTTGTCATTCACGTATCACATAATATGTGAATGATATATCATTAAAGCCGCCAGTCGTCAACGGTTCGCTCGGCTGTTGACTCACTAATGAGTCCGTGCAACTATCACCTGGTTGCGGCTTATGAGCAATACGCGGAACTTTCTGCAACATTTTCGAACATCGAAGAATTTGCATTTATTTTGTTGGGCTTTTTTAATGAGGTGAATAACAGGAAAAGCGATATCGGATATCGAAAATACCGAACGGTTGCTGCTGAATTTATATGAAATACTTGTATAACTGGTGAAATATTCGTATACATAGAAATGGGGTAAAATGTATAGTAAATTTTGGTCTTTCAGTTGTTTTGTATCTCAGTAATGAATTAAGACATTTTCATTCATTCATTACAGCCCATCAAATTAATATTCGCGGCTTCAAATTAGTGTCCTTCATAAGTTCTTAATATACATAAAGCTTGTGAAAGCATTTTCACAAGCTTCTGATTATTTTGGTTACTTCGTATGTCATTTCAATTTATAATTTGTAATAAATTTTTGAAGCACTTGCTGACATCCGATCGTGCTGAAATTTGACACACCTACTTATGTAACTGCGATGACAATGCAATATTTTGGTAACATGGAAGTTGATCTGATAATGGACTCGAATGCTTGCCTTAGCAACGCCAATAAAAGCTTGTTTTTAAATTAATTTTCTCTAAAGGCCCAAATGATTCCGTGCTCTATAATTTACCTTTCATATATCTTTTATCTTCAAACCTAACACATAGTACATACAGATGCATATTGAGCTAATTCATAAAGTAATTTATTTAGCATTATTTATAAAAACATTATTATGATGGAGACGGTTTACATACAATTTCGAATTGCTCAAGGTCCTACATCCAAACCCGGAACAAGTATTTGTAGGCCATACAAGCCCTTGTTCGGTGTGGGATTCGAACTCACGGCCCTGCAACACTGTTACTGCCCCTGCGCTACGGTATCGTCAACGAATAAAATAGTATAAAATCTATATTTTCAATAAAAAACAGCGCCTTTGAAAAAACAATTAGTACGTTAAAGTAGTTGGAAGATTGTTGTTGGGAATTGCATTGATGGTCCGGCACGTAAGACTGACGCGTCGACACTCGGGGGTGGCGGGTCCTGTTTTGCGTGCTCACCCCCCTTGGAGGGGGTAAGTTTTTCACGAGGCTCTATATACCGCGACCACCCCTTACTCGTATATAAGGTGGGAGGACGGGGTGGTACGCGCCCGCAAAAGGGGCAAAATACGGTGTACTCTGGGCGCTCGAGCTATGTGGGTCAATGTCGGGAAAGCCCGCGTCTGTCAGTGACGAAGTATGCACAATGAAATAATCAACATGCCTTTCGAAGAGACTACTGTTTTCCGAACTAAACACGTACATACAAAACGGTAACCGAACAATAAAACGATTGAATAAAGGAAGGCGGTCGCCGATCGCTTCTGCTCTAATCTATACAAATTGAAATGAATGCGTTCATTCGTGAAGCGAGGAACAGAAACAAAGGAGTCCCAATGGCGTTCACTCTTCATAGTCATCACTAGTCATAAAAGTGCAACAACGCCCTAACCACTACAGAACCGCAAGCTTAGTTGCCAATTTAAGCATTGTGAACGTATCAATGCTATGTACAGCGCACCATGATTAAGTCTGAAGAATGCTCCGGGGTCACATCATTAAACATTCTTACACATTACACAGACGGACATGTTTCATTTAATCATTAGACTTATAAACCGTGGGAGAGTCGAAAGGATCCATCAAAGAATATCTCCTTACACAGTTAAAATACAAACAAATATCACGAGTAATACAGAAAATTATTTAATAACATAAAAATGACAATGTAGTTATAATCTCTACTAGTGTATCGCGCCCTAGTACATAATAGAATTTACGAACATTCTGACAAATAGCTACGTACTTGGGTACCCAGAGATAAAAACTGTAAAATCTGTCAGGATTTGAGCGCAAAAATTGTAAAAATCACAAAAATTACAAATTTGCTTGCAGTATTTGGTTAAAATAAACTATCTGACACTGGCGCCTTATCTCTTACAGTCATGAGGCTCCGTCAAACGATACAAACGCGTGTTTGCCTCTACAAGGCAACGTTTATCACCTCTCATTTAGATCTGTCAAACCATCAGCTGCGTACAATCATTCAACATTCAAACTGTTGCGCCTTCTCAATTGCAGCAATTAATGTTTCCATGTTCATTCATATTCATGTATTCACTTAAATTGTTTTGTAATGTGTGTTCGTATTGAAATTCATAACATTTATTTTTAAATGTAATTTGATGAAATGTATGGGTAATAAATGCATCGTTACCGAAAAACAAACGCAGTAAATTAAAGATTGAAAATGCCAAACTAATTTGCATTGGGCCGTACATCTCTTAGAGTATCTTGCAGACAATTAAAAATAAACTCACCGACAGCTGGTGACATGGAGCGGGAACCGCTGGAGCCGGTGGGACTTGGTGTGGGCCTCAGATGCGGCGTCGAAGCGCGCCCCGCGCCTCCGCTACCTCCCGAATCATTGCTGTTTTGTCCTGTCAGATCCTGCAACAGTACATTCTGTTTTAATAAGTTCACTCAAAACCCTAATTAAATATTTGGATTTAATGATTAATATGTATATTTATAACGTCAATGTTTCTTTATATTTTAACGTCTTGATTATTGTTTTAGCATTGAATATTAAATAGAGTATGGTGTAGGTATGATATCTACAATTCATCTGTCTGATACGAAACCAGTCCAGTCTTATTAAGACCACCCCTGACCAGAAAAGCTTTGAAATTTCATAGTAAGCTAATACTATAAATGAATGGTTTCATTTCACTTAATTTATCCAAATTACAGTTTACAATTCACCGAACAGAAGAGTGTTTAGTTTAGGTTATTACTACCTGTGTGATATAATAACTTTTAAATGTTTGCTTGTTCTTACTGTTATTTTATTTCATGCATGGAGGCATCTATGACGGACATACTGATTTTTCACAAGATAAAATGATAAATTGATCGAGTGACTCCAACAAGAATGTCGCTAAAGACCGGTTTGAAATCGCAATACTATTTGCAATCTTAGAAGACTATAACTTCTGAATATTTTGTGTACTAGTACTATTTTGTTACAAAAATATAAATTTAAATTGCTTTGCATTTCAATTTTTATTGGATGTATCCCATGAACAAGTATCATATTACACTTTACATGCTAATTATTTCAAAAGAAATCGGTCTACCTCTACCAGAGAGTAAACAATCACCCCTTGATTTATTACTTATGTACATTTTGAAAGCCATACAGGTTTTTCTTTATTATTAAAAATAGACGTATAACGATGAGATCTTTGCTTTAGTACATTTTCATTTAAGAGAAAAGATGATAAGCGCTTTTAAAAAACTACCTAAGATATCGTCTAAAATGCCAACGCGCAAGAAAGAAAATATTAAAACGAAAACACATTCGATTTTAACATCTTCCCTCGACTTCACCACCCAGTAACTAAACATCGCATGCAGCAGTATAAGAGGAGTGGGACAAACTGATGGGGAAGAAAGATTAAAATGTAAATTTTGGGCGGCCTTCACTCGATAGTGATGATCTGGTAAGCAATGCAGGAAGTCGATGGATGCATGATGCTCAAGTATTCCTTGGGGGCGGCATAGGCTTCGACCATAGACCAGCATAGTTCAGCAGTGGACTTGTGACGGTCCGTAATTATTATAATAATTAATACAAGATATAAAAATGTTTTTCGCATATTTTGTTGTGATTTCATGATAAAGTCTATCAAATAGCCTATCTTTAGACTGTGCTGTAAGTAAGAGAAAACCGGTTGCTTTAAAATATATTCTAAAAATCTTTGTACCATAGCCTAAATAAAATAACTTTTCTTTATTGTGTATAAATTGACGGAGTTTCTTCACACATACTGGTTGATTATTAAAATAAATGCAAATTTTAGGAAGACAGTTTCTGGTAGCAACGAATGATCCAATGCAAGGGACATTGTGAATCAATTAGGAATCAATCAAAAATTTTATAAATAAAACGTAGACGTTGACATTTCACAACATGAAAATATTGTGGTTTTCAATTTTTTAAATCACTAAATATTGGAATTAAATTCAGTCTCCTTTGTGACGTCATATAGAGGTGAAGTAAGGGTCAATTAACTTTATGCATTTGTGATAAAATAAATACCATCCCTTATTATTAAGATCTCTAAGAAGCAAAATATGGATTAGAAATGAACAAATTTAAAACGATTACAAAATCAGCATGGGTTATAAATTTCTTTAAATAGTAAGTATATATATATTAATAGTTAGAATAATAATTAAGACTAAAAATGCGAATAAAATTCTTAAAATTTTGATTTAAAGTGACTGTTTAATTATATCAAGGATGCAATAAAAAAAATTAAGTAGTTAACTTTTATACGTGCACAATCATTTCAAGCTGCCCCAGCTCAACTCACGTTCACTGTAATGCCGTTACTTTAATCTGCTTTCGTTCATTCTCACAACGAGGCCCAATCAGCGAAATCCCTTTCCCTGCTTTCATCACAACAAACTTGAAGTGTAGAAACGTTATTTATACATGCCACTATTTTATTCCCTTCATTTCTGCCCTTGCCTTATCGTAAATACTAAAGGTTAAATTTTCACCTTTATTCAATTCTAGGTTAAGATATTTTAACATCTTTGGAATATTTCTGTAGTCAGATTTTAGTCCAAAAGACATATTTAATAAACCTAACAAGCTAACAGCATAGCAAAGTGGCGAAGCAATCAGCTTTGTAGCGGTTTCTAACGGAAAAAAAAATTCAAAATAGGAGATTCAGATGCCTGGGTGATCACTAATCGATTGCTGAAAACAGAATTTGAAAATTCGAAACCGTTCTCGAGATAATCGTGGGACAGACGGACAGACGGACAGACATCGTGAAATCAATAAGTGACTTCGCAAGCTTCGCCACTTAATAAAAAAGAACTACTACATCATGTACTTGCTCGGAAAATTAATGACTACGAACATAAAAACCGATTCGTCTTTTTTATAAAACTGAACTTATACATTAATATTACATGCTTGCGAGTGACTACATTATTTGTAGTATTCTGATAACTAAGTTCTATGGTATAGTACCTGCAGTATTCGGAGGTTTTTCAGTGTATGTTTTACTTAGATTTATATATAAAAAAAACATTATTAAAAATTGGAATAACAGTAAAATCAATGTTAATAATGGAATGAATTTCAGGGATTTAGCATGCACTTGAACGAAAATCCACTGTCAGACATATATACGGGATACCAATGGCTTTACCCATTGATATCCCATATACATAACAGTCAAATCGCACGTCATATCTTGATAATGTAAATAGGTATTTATTAAATTATTTTGTGAATTTAACAACCAAGTTGTCAAAAACTAATTGGTAATTCATGATAAATTATTAAAATAACAGAATTGTCATGTTTGTGTGTGTGTGTGTGTCGTGTGTGAACTGATCGTAAGTGTGACTGACTGCCAATCGTATGGTCCTGAGATTGAAAAAATTTAAAACGTCACGCAAAAGGTATTTTTCCGAAAAATAAGATCATATTATGTAAAATGTTAAAAACGACAACTGACTCAACCCTACCAGCATTTACATTTGAATATCATGGACGAAATGTAAACTTTATCTTTGAGGATAAAGGAGTAAAAATGCAGAGCTGTAATAACATAACGACATGGCAACCTCGCCTGCACGCGATACTCCGTGCTGTAGAATCAACGTGTCCGTGTCATCGTAGACACGGAGTGTCGACAAATCTCTCTTGACTTGTACGCTGGTTGAGCATTCTTGAAAGGTCTGTGTTCAGTAGCTAATTAAATGGAGCAGCGTTAAAAAGGAGCTTAAAAATATGAATAAGACCGGTCAAATGCCAGTATAATAAATCTATCCTCGCCTGAGAATCAAAATGCAGATGCGTTGTCACCCCTGAGGACTAAGATAGAATGCCTTGTTTCCAGTGAAAAGTCTCTCGATCTCCAGATTGCGTGAAATAGCAGCATTAAGCTACTATTTGCTCGTTTGCCCCCTCTTATATATTAAAAAAAAAAAACTATTCACACGCAGGTATTCTGTGAGAGCGTGGTCCTTCCCCAGTCGTGCCGACTCATTCGTGCTACTGATACTGATATATAGCTGCAATTTGGCTCTGCCACGTAAAAACCGCTATGTAGTGAAAAAATACGTTCATACATCGTCTACATCACGGTCGATAGGATACTCCAAGGGCAAATGTAATCGCAAATAATCTTTTTTTTTTTTGGTGACAAATTTACGATTTTTGGATTTTTTTTTTTACTTTTACTGTGAGAATTTGGTTTTTTACTAATTTTATGATTCTATTGTCAACGGATAGTACATACCTTTAAGGTTTTGATGAGTGATAGGTAGGTAGCAAAATAGGCAACATAAATAAACATATCTTTAAATTGCTATGAAGAAGCTAGAAACTTGAAGTTTTCACGCCTCAAAGGAACTGTAGACCTTAGTATTTAATATTAATTTCAATTTGATACATCTAACAGTTCCTGAGAAAAAGTGTCTTAACAGACGGATAGACTGACAAACAACAAAGTGGTCCTATTAGGGTCCAGGTTTTTCCTTTTGAGTTGAGGAGCTCTTAAAACAGAATCATTCGAAGACATAAAAAATATGCAGTAAAGTAAATATCATTTGTTTTAATTGTAAGACACTGCTGTCTTTATACTGGCGTCTGGCGCACAGTAGAGCGTTTAAATTGCGCGTGTCACGCCGCATACACAATTATTATCGGTAGTAGGTACCGACAATATTCTGCGTGAAACGCCTTGACACTGCTGGGTGGAGCCCAGTGCTTTTTTTTTGTAGGATAAGGGTGACAAACGAGCACACAGTCCACCTGATGGTAAGTGGTTGCTGCGGCCCATAGACATTAACATCTATCCTCGTTTGCTAATCAAAATTCAGATGCGTTGTCACCCGTGAGGACTAAGATGGAATGCCTCATTTCCAGTAAAAAGGGCCTCCGGCCACCTGCACTCACCAAGCGAAACGCAGAGGTAAACCTCTACTTCACGCTGGTATTCTGTGAGGTCGTGGTACCACCCCGGTTCGAGCCGGCCCATCCGTGCGACAGCAAAACCTGCCGCGTGGCTCTACTACTGTTAAAACCAACCAGCCAACTGTAATTCAGCATGTCTAAAATAACATGTGCTTCGGTAGTCGACAATACAAACTCGAGGATTCCCCTAAATTAAACAAAACACAACTCAACGCTATGGAAAAATTACGCTGAAGCGAAAGCGATTACCGACAAATCTTACGCAACCGAAGCTCGTTCTGAATTGAAGTGATGTGACGTTCATGTCAAAATAATCTTTACGAACAATGTTAGAGAATCGAGTGATCGGCGTACACCGTACACTTACCGTTTCAAAAGAAGTAGGTCCACAAATCGTAAATCAATCGTCGGTCGGTCTCGATCGCGACGAGCGTCAAACGGTACAACACTGTGGTGCAACAAAGCCGGGAATCAACGAGAGCAAACTGCCAAACGAACGCGTAAACACGAAGCTTTTCGAAGTTAAAACCTCGCGATATTATTGTAGAGAACGGGCGCGTTCACAGCGAACGAAGCGAAGGCGCTCGACGAGGCAGTAGGCGACTCGACCCTCGCCGGCGAGGTTAATGCGGGGCGGGCCAGGGGAGCGCGGGCAGGGGCGCGATAACCGCGCCGATGTTTTTGCCGCGCTACGGCTCGCTCGGCGCTGCGCATAACGGCGTCCCGCTCGCACTCACTGCAGACTCGTCGCGCCTCGCCGCGCCGGCCGCTGTTTTATTGCCCGACGATTTTAACGTGCGCTCGCAACGTCCGCCGGAGCACAAAAGTTTTTATGGAAATTTCATTTCGAATGCGCCTCGCTCGCTCGCTCGGGAACGTCAATATAAAAGCACGATAACGAACGGACGAGTCAATTAATTATTATTGTTGGAAGCTGTCGGGACGTGCCGGGCCACTCTATCTACATTCTGTTTCTGTACTGTACTCCACGACAAACATATCTGTTTACTTTAAAGCTGAATAAAATATTTAGCGCATTAGAATAACACACAGCGTTTAAATTTTGTAAATGTTGAACATTTACTAGTTAGAGAAAAAGAAGTACAAATAGATACGTGACATCTGAAAGATTGTGATGAGATATGCTGTCGACTATTTGGTAAAAGTTGGGTAGAGAGAAATGTGTATTTTTTTTTAAATAATATATTTTTCTATTATAAGTAATATATAATGAAAGGAGCACATTCGAATTAAATTGTAGTCGACAAAAATAAAACCTTGTGAATTTACTTCGACTGGGCGTTTGAAATTTAAGAATCACAGCGACAAATATTATATATTGTATGGATTATATATATACATGCATAGAATATATAAGCAATCTGTAAACTCGACAGACAACGATAAGCTAATGAATTTAGTTAATTATTCTTTAGGAGAAATAAAAGTATTATCAGAAAAACTTCAGCCCGTAAAAGTTCACTCCTGAACATGAAGGCTCTACCTCAGTAGAGATTTGCCTCAACAAAAACTAATATTAAATACAAGACATTTTATAACTAAAATAAATATTATAAAAGTATATCTGAACGGGAGCGAATAAAAATGCTCAGGCTTTATTTAACTGAACTCTAGATAGTGTCTGTAGCATCGGTTAATGCAACCCATAAAACTAGTCTCAAATCGACGTCGTATTAGTCGCGTTATAAATGCGACGACCGACTGCACTTGGCCCAAATCCGACATATACATCAACACGAGACTAAATGCGTATTACTGTAACTCTATATTATATAGGGTTACCATGCATAATGAGAGCCCGAAACTAAGACGTTTTTTAAAATGTAACTTTGAAATTAAAATTAATTTAAAATTATTATTATAGGCAACTAATTATTGTTAACAGTTTTATAGTATTATTAATTTCAGATATGGATCTAGATTCCGAGCAAACTTCACTTAATGAAAGTGACGTCGACTATAATGTCTATCTTATAATAAACAACTGAAACCGAAACTTTTAGATCGATACCACAGAAATTAGAACGCAAGTAAAGATATGTTACTATAAGAAATAGAACATGCAAGACCAAATATCTGTAATAATAATAATCTTAGGTCTTCAAAATTTAATTACAATACCCTATTCTTCATGGCAGATAAGAATTAATAAATATTTTGAGAAGCGGCTTCAACGAGATAAAAATAGGCCAGTGTCCGAAAAATAGATGAGCGATGGCGAACCTAAGCGGCGCGTTTGTATTCAGCATGTGCACCACTTTTCAAAACCGAGAGGCGCTTAATTCAAAGTGGCGTTTTAATGCGCTGGCTAAGTGGACTAATCAGACTTAACAGTAAGGATAAAAAGGATATTATGAGAACTCGTGAAGTAAAAATATGCTGGCACACTTGTAAACAACGAAATGCATCGTGTTTGTTGTGTCCACGTAATGATTTTGTATATTTATTAATAATTAATACTGAACTATCTTACTGTCTAATGTAATGTAAAGAAAGGATTTTTACCAGACCTTCAGACCATCTTCGATTAAAAGGTTTTGCCCATTCATAGTTCTTAATCAATATCAAATAATAAGACAGAAAAATTAGAGGATTAAAATTTTTGTAATAATGTAAAGAGTCCATTATTCCACAGACGTAAATACAATAAACATTTTCTTCTTCTTGTTTATCAGCGTGATAGATAGTCTTTTCTGAAAAAGGGCCTCTCTCTTTGTATGGAGAATTTGCCTTAATCGTTACACTTGGCAATCGGATTGACGATCGCAGTACCAGACGTTTCGTACTTTTGTCGCTGCTCCTCGCCGTTCGGGGTATTTTACGTGTGCCGTAACGAAATATTTATACTACAATCCATTGAAATCTATAATATGATCTTTCTGGCATTTCCCTTAGTCGCATCTTACAATAGCCACGGGACGAGAGTAATAGATTATTTTAAACCGAATAAGTGTCTTTAAAGCCGAATAATGGTTATTCACCTCTAAAATAATTTTAATGCGAATAACCATTTTACATCATATTTTATGGAATAAGAGGGACAAAAGAGCACACAGCCCACTACATGGTAAGTAGATGCTGTGGTCTATGGACATCCATCATCGTTTAAGAAGCAAAATGTAGATGCGAGACATACAACAACCTAAAATTACATGAGCGAAATGACTCTACAATAAGGGAATTTAAGGCACGGTGATCGCTAATCCGTCTAACAGATTTTAAATTCTGGTATTTAATTCGTCTGGCAGATTAAAAAAAACTTAACAAGGAGTTGTTTACGAGTATATTTAATGGTGATGAATCTTGTAAAAAGAAATTAGTTTTGCTTTTCTGGATCCATCTTCGTCGGTATTTATCGAACGCTCGGCGCAGCGAAGGAAATCATGATGGAAAAACATATGCGTCTGAGGGTATTTTCGGAGGCACGTATAACTGTAACAAACGCAAATACGGTGCTGCTTGGCAAAGCTAACGTCACTTTCAATCCCTTAATAAAGTTATGGGAAATTTTTTGAACAAATCAATTGAGGTTAAGACTCATTACTTTTGACAATAGTTAAATGTGAGTATTCGCTCAATCTATCTCTATTCCTTCACTGAATGCCATCAAGAATTCAATTATATTCACAAATATAATTTTTTAATTTGTGATACGAGGCAAAATTTGCAAGTATGTTGATATACTTTATCTGCTAGTTCTCTATAGAAGTCATCGCGACCATCCTCGGCAATTTGCACGAGTCAACACATGACTGCTGCATCTAGTAGGGCTAGGTCAGTGGCACGAAAACCACGCTTCAGGGCAACATGCACTATAAATAGCCAAGCGATGGACGAGCCTTACCTATAACACGCATACATAACCGCAAATTCCTTTTCGAGTGCTTCTGCCTCATATAACATTGGTAATGCACACAGTACGATCTCGCGTCGCTCGTATCGTATAATAACATATGATGTCTATTCATGAATAACGTGAACTTCATTAAGTTCATTTAGTGTTGGAGATTAATGAATGAATGAATTTATAAATGGTTTCAAAATCAATATAGCTTCTTAAAGAAGCTAAAATGAAAACCGACACCAAAAAGATTTTCAGATTTTTTTTCAGCAAATTCCCGACCCGTTTTTCTAACTGAGGTAATGTAATCCATATATACTTATGGAAGGTGAAACTTACGGTTTATATAAAATAAGTATTAATAGTAATCATTTTGAACCTTTTAGTTCTTTTTAAGACAGTTCTTTTCTTATTAAAAAAATATTCGGACTTATACAAAACTTGGTTTATTGATAGTCTCAAGTAAAATATAAGGTACAATTCCGTAGCCGACCGCACGCAGCAGCAGCAGGCGACGTGTCGTCGCGACACGACTGGTTTCTATGTAGTTCTATGAAATACCTTCCGTAGCTAGTAGCGACACGTCGTTTGCCGGAGCGGCAGACATGTCGCCCGACCGCAGATAAGTAGTGCCGCTAACGCCCGAGCGACACGTTGAATTTTTTTCAAAAAAATGAGTTTCACCGATTCCGTGGAAGAGAAACTGATAAACCAGGTGGCCCAATATCCTGCACTGTACGATGCATCTCACAATAATTATTTAAACAGTGTGACAAAAGAAAATTTTTGAGAAAATATATGAAATGAGTTAAATAAATAGGTGTATATATGTATATCTTCTTTATATATAAAAAGTACGTGTCACGTTGTTTGTCCGCGATGGACTCCTAAACTACTGAACTGATTTCAATGAAATTTTTGGTCAATGTGCAGTTTGGTCCAACTTAAAAGATAGGATATAGCTTACAACTCAATTTATAGTCGCAATACAATATTATTTTATTGAAAATTATTTCTCTATTATTTGACAGTCACAATTATCTGTTAGCTCCAAACGATTCTGTCAGATGACGATATCTGTTGACTGGATTGAGTAAATATTTAATAGATGGCGCTATGTTAAAAATACAAACGTTTAATATAAGCTACAATTTAGTAGTATAACCACCACGTGTTGCTGTAAGTATTAAACAGATAGAACCGATTTCAAAAAAATTTTGCAAACTGTGTGCAGTTTGGTCCAACTTGAGAGATAGGATAGTTTTTATCCCGATAAGTGACCCTAAATTTTTTTATTGCTAATTTCAGGAGATTTTTTGTGAAAGCAAATGGTCGTTCAGAACGGATCAAAGGGCAGAACAACGTCTGCCTGGTCAGCTAGTATATGTATATATTTCACTTGTCAATAATTTTGTTTATACAATTAATTTTCATAGAACCAGCATGGTGGCCATCACCTTATTCCCAGGGGTTATTTTCATTCATGTATTCCTTGATATTACAATAACCCTTTTTGTATAGTTTTTGTTTAATAAAACTTATAAACTTGTCTATTGACAAACTTTGAATATGTTCTGGGATTTTGTTGTAAAAGCATATACATTGCCCCATAAATGAATTACTGATTCTGTGGAGTCCAGTAACTGGCATTACAAGTTTATGTATTTTTGTTCCTAGTGTTTGAAGTATGAACATCCTTATTCTTATTAAAGTTGTTTATGTTTTTATGTACATACATTACATTTTCATAAATATATTGCGATGCTAAAGTTAGTATTCCTTATCAAATTTAAATGAATAAATAATTTTAATAAGCACAGCATTGGAAAGATCTCCGTGCGATCTGCTTGTGTAAAGATACATTGACACATAAGGTGTGTAGCCAGTTCGGCTGTAACCTTGCTGGTGAATGCAGTGTCGGTAAAAAAAATTTATACGTATGCCTAGGCCTTAATTTGTATCCTTTTGAGCAATCATTAAACAACTTTTATACGAGGACGGATAAAAAAGTTCGCAGAATGGAGGGCTTAGAGAGGGGAGTGGTTTTTTTTTTAACTTTCACTACTTGGTGAATCAATACAACACATACAAATAGGAAGTTTTAGCCAGATCGGTTCATTAACCTTTGAGATATCACAGGATAAACAAGTCAATCAGGAAGTGAACACTAATTATCATGAAAATTGAGTTTCGTGCCGTGATTAAGTTCCTGACTAAGCAAGCAGAAACGCCACATATCATTGTGGAACAGATGTCATCTGTTTACGGAGACTCTTGTCCTGGGAAAACAATGGCATAACCATTTCAAGCAAGGCAGAGAGACCCGATTGAAGCAACTTCCTCTGACATTGTCCAAAAAGTTGAAAAACTTGTTCTTGAAAATGCTCGTCTGAAGAAAATATAGATCGCAGAAATGACTGGAGTATCATCTACGACCATTTTAAACATTCTCCATGACCATCTTGGCGTGTCTAAGGCAAGATGGGTGCCAAGAATGTTCACAAGAGTTATGTTGCGATGGCTTCCTTACACAAGTGCGGCTTCGAAACTACCCACCAGCCACCCTACTTATAGTCTAGATTTGGCCCCTTCGGATTATTATTTGTTACCCAATATGAAAAAGAGGTTCGGGAAAAGAAATTTCCAGACGACGATGAAGTGAAGTCGGCTACTTCTGCCCATTTTGAGGGCCTTGAAAAATATTTTTTTTTATCGAAGGTATAAATTCGAAGTATTTGTACGGTCTGAGAAGTGTATAAGGGTAAATGGAGAATATATCGGAAAGAAAAATAATTTCATGTTTAATTTCACCTCCTTTCCCTTTTATTCCTTGAACTTTTTGACCTCCCCTTGTACCTCTCTTTAAATGCTCACACTGATTTTAGATTACGAAGCAGTGCCGGCAGGTTATTGGAACACGTAGAATCGGCATACCTAAAACTCCCACAAAAAGCGGCATTACCAAATCTGGTTTGAGAAGGGAATAAATCGACACGCGAGTGACTTTTAACTGTTCGTCTCGTGATCACACGAATTTTTGAAAAGATAAGGTCCATACGCTACAAAACATTATCTTTTAACATTATTATCGTGTCAATGCGTATATGTAGTGGTAATTGGTTCAAGCTGAACAAAATGACTCTTTATTCTAGTAGTTGCTCCGTACAAGCATGCACAAGAGCAAGGCAGCTGTTGCATTCTTTCTTAATCCGAGCACAGCACAGACAAAGAAACAGCTCTTAAGTCGTTTAATGACAATAAAATGTAAGGACGAATCTCGTACAATGTTATGTAACTTTAAAGGAAATTAATGTCAAGCGTTACTTGGGCGGAAATTGAAGAGAAAATTAATTAGTCAAGATTTGTAGCGTATCTAATTAATATTCAATAAATTAAAGAAGGCTTCATTCGTGGACCTTTGATTATACTTAAACGTTTTTTTTTATAGGATAAGGGTTTCATACGAGCACACAGTCCACCTGATGGTAAGTGGTTGCTGCGGCCCATAAACATCTACATCTATCCTCGTTTGCGAATCAAAATGTAGATGCGTTGTCACCCGTGAGGACTAAGATGGAATGCCTCATTTCCAGTAAAAAGGGCCTCCGGCCACCTGCACTCACCAAGCGAAACGCAGAGGTAAACCTGTACTTCACGCTGGTATTCTGTGAGGTCGTGGTACCACCCCGGTTCGAGCCGGCCCATTCGTGCGACAGCAAAAGCCGCCGCGTGGCTCTACCACTGTTAAATTCCCATAATACTTAATTTAGGTGCTAGTAATATATGGTATACGTAATATCTTTGGTACTACAAAGCCACCGCGTAACGACGGAACAATGGAGGTAATTGGCGACATCAAATAATATCGGCAGATGACACAGGCGTACGTCGCGATATAAAAATGATTTTAGCAATGACACCCACATCGGAGAGACGTCGAGATTAATCGCATCGTATGCAGAACAAGATCGCTCAAGAGTTCGTCGACCGGCGTGTGAAATGTTTGCCTCGTAAATAAATAATTCACAAGGCTAGTGTTCTCGGGCACGTGCGGTGGGCACGTACGTAAACGCTTTATGTTACGCAATCGACTCGTCATCAACCGCACCATAACGAAGTCGAAAATATATTAAGGTTGTTGGACCTCTCGTGTCCTAACGTACCTAAGATATCGAAAGCTTTTATAAACATAAATGTTTTGACAGGCTGATTGGATTGCAGTATCAGATGTCTTGAACCTTTGAAACATAAAATCTGTCTGGCGTTCCTAAAACCTTCTCTTACGACACCTAAATCATACGCCATAACCACACGGATTATGACTATAGACTTTTTACGCCTCAAACTGACTCAAGAGATACATACTTTTTATGATCGTGTCTAAGTTTTCATACACATATTATTTTACATAGAACAGTTTATTTATGTGTATGATAACATTATTAGTATTAAAACATTGCATTTCAAATCAGGAATCAAATGTAATTATGTAGTAGGAGTATATTCAATTGTTTTTAATTCGCAGTAACACGCTATTTGAAAATCATAAACGGCTACGACTATACACTACACTACACTAGTAGGAATACATATGTATTTTTAAATTTAAATCCAATATCACTTTTATTTAAGATAACGCGTTATCTAACAACGTGGATGTCATTATCGTATACTGTTTGGTAAAGATAAGTAGCACACTTTATTGAATGTCTTTATAGACCACCTGTTACTCGGGTCGGTGTCGGGGAAACAGCTGATCGTCCCGAATGAATTATTATTATTGTTGTCGATTGTCGTCCCCGGCTTATTTGACGGAGGGGAGGGAGCCGAAACGGCTGTGTATTTTTCTGACGACTTTCACAAATTTTTGGAGTAGTCGGTATCGATAAATTAACAAGTAACGTAACCAACAAAAAGAAAGAACGGTGAATGTTAGCCACGTCTTCCTCGTAAATGAATTTAGTTATCAGTTCCTCTATTACTATTTATGATATTCAAAATAATTTTCCAATTTCAGTTTATCCTCCCTTTAAAAAGCGACCAGTTGAAAGCATATATGAATGCAAAATTAAATGAATCTAGTTTTAATGAGTTTCGTCAGATTATTGCAATTGTGGTCTTCCTTACATAGTGCCGTGTAATATATAAAAGCTGTGTAAAAGAACATACAGCTAAAGTAAAACACGGGCGCCCCGGGACACTTATTATTGTTCATGTACAGAATTGCTCCCACCATTCATTAGTATTGATAGAACAAAAATCCTAATAAAATAACCTGTTTCTACTAAAGATGATTCGTGAAGCTATTAAGATATTAAAATCATCTTCATTATTATTAAGATGATGTCTGAATGCTACACTTTAGTATCCTACAATTAAGAAAATTAAGCTAAATCCAAACAACACACCACTATAAGATTTTAAGACAATTCTGTATAAGACTATCTACAGAGAAAAAAAATATCATGACATCAGGACATAGATCACTTCAGTCCTTCGTGAACTCAAGGGTCAGGATTTCAAAAAAAATTAAGAATATTATTGCAGTACTATATAAAGTCTGTCATGTTACGTCCATTTATAGTACCTGAGTTGGATTTAACAAACAATCTAAGCAAAACTGCAGGTCTTTTTGAAACTGGTCAATTGTTTCTGGCCAAGTTGAGGAAGTTATTAATGAATCCAGGAAAGCATCATTGCTTTCCTGGAGTTTCGATACGGCGAAAAACACCTTAAACAACTAGAATCTTGTAACTGTAAAGAATATACGAGGGTGGATTGAAAAGTACTCGGCCTAACACAGATCCATTCAATTCTAAAAATCAAATCTACCCACATTATTTAGTTCAGTTCAGACTAGTTCATTGTGTGAAGTTCGAAACGTGTGCGATAATTAGTTGTGATTTTATAAATTTATTAACAAAGTAATCGGACATAATTTCCGCGAATGGAGCAAATCGAGCAGCGTGCCGTCATTAAGTACCTCCATAAGAAGGGGTATCATCAAAAGCCATCCATGATGACATGGTCAGTACATTAGGCGATTGTGCTCTGTCATATTCATCCGTTAAAAAATGGATAGCAGAATTTAAGCGTGGTAGAGAGAGTGTGAAAGATGAACCCCGCTCTGGAAGGCCTTCGACGTCAACTACTGACGAAAATATTAAAAAAGTACTTGATTTAATAATGGGAGACCGCAGATTAAAAATTAGAGAGATAGCCGAGATTATAGGCATCTCTTATGAACGAACTCAAAACATCATTGTCAACGAGTTGGGTTTCCACAAGGTGTCTGCGAGGTGGGTTCCGCGACTGCTTTCAGTTGAACAAAAAAGGACGCGATTGACTATTTCACGCGAATGTTTGTAGTTATTTGAAGCCGATGCAGATGATTTTTTGAATCGTTTTGTTACTATAGACGAAACATGGGTTCATTACTGTACACCGGAAACAAAACAACAATCAAAACAGTGGAGAAGACCTGGTTCACCACCCCTAAAAAGGCTAAGTCGATTTTGTCGGCAAATAAGGTGATGGCTTCAGTATTCTGGGACTCGAAAGGTGTGATTATGATTGATTATCTTGAAAGGGGTCAGACTATAAACTCTGATTACTACTGCACCTTACTACGTCGTTTACGAGAGGAAATAAAAGAAAAACGTCGAGGAATGCTCAGAAGAAAAGTCCTGTTTCTTCAAGATAACGTCCGTGTTCACACGTCAGTACAGTCAATGGCTGAAATTCACAACTGTGGCTTTGAACTTTTACCGCATCCGCTGTATTCACCTGATCTGGCACCATCAGACTTCTTTCTGTTCCCTAACCTAAAAAAGCACTTGGGAGGTCAAAGATTTTCGACAAACGACGAGGTCAAAGCAGCTGTAGACGCATATTTTGACTCTAAGGAAGAATCATTTTTTTTCAACGGTCTAAATGCTTGGAAGGGGAGGTGGCAAAAGTGTATTGAACTTGATGGTGATTATGTAGAAAAATAAAAATATAACTGATTTAGTATGTGTTTATTTTCTTGGATAGGCCGAGTACTTTTCAATCCACCCTCGTATTGTAATGATATCAAGGAGAAGTCACTCGCTCGTCCTCATCTATCCCTAAGTTTGAAACGTTTATACGACAGAATTCGAAGGTTTAATACAATGTCAGAGATTCGAATACATACCTGTATTTATTCATACACAAATGTTAGCCCCGACTATCGGACTATATTTAAACCCGAACTGTATGCAGATACTGATCTAATCATGCGCGTGTGTGTACGTTCTTTGGGAAACACCCTTCGATGACGTTTACGTATTTCGTTTAATTGGAATTATTTGCCATAAATGCAGCAAATTCCATATTAGGTAAATAAATACATACATGAAATTTTAACCAAATATAGTAACGTTGTCGTCAATTTGAAGCAGCGGCGCTTACAAAAACACACAAACTAAACATTGCATCGGTACCTATGTTGTCGTTGGGCAGTTGTAAAAACAGCTTGCTCTGATGGCCGCCTAGTGAAATTATGGTGCACGAGCGTCGAGTAATCATCGAGCTGGCATCGGGTTTTTGTGGTAAATGACATGTTTGCTCGCCACCGCTCGCATGACGGACCCGACGTCCATTAGTAACCTTTATTAACACGACCTCATAACGTGGCCGTTGTACATTATACGTTAGCTGCACATTGCACAAACTTCCATGAGCGTACACTTTTAAGTCTTACGTATATAGGTTTAAGTATACACTTTTATTATATCAAGATATGAGACAAAATATTTAATATAAAATTTATTTTCTAATTTTATTAGAAAATACAAACTGCATATCAACGAGAGCAGCGCTGCTAGGGTTACCATATCTCAGGATTTGTCCTGAGATTTCAGGATTTTTAGACTCTTCTCAGGATTGCGGCTGGATTTTGCAAATCTCATGAAATCTCAGGATTTTTAGAACTTTCAATATAATACAGCTTACATTTTAAAGATCTCTTTAATAAAAAGTTAAACAAACTAAAAATAATTTTCCTTTTGGAATAATTCCACAATTAAAATCAAAACTTATTTATCCAAGTAGGTACTTAAACAGTTTTATCATACTTAATATGTGAAGATACATTTTTAAGTAAGGTTTTCTTCTCAAACTGTAAAAAAATCTCAGGATTTTTAAATGGAAAGCAGGCCTCTTCCCTGGACTTTTAATTTTTTCATCTGGTAACCCTAAGCGCTGCTAACTAATCTACCGACTACAGAAAGGAGGAGGTACTCTATTCGAATATATGTCTTTTTTGTGAGTTACCTCATAACTTTGTTCTACGTGAACCGATTTCAATGATTTTTTTATTTGAAATCTGGTGCTTCCCATATAAATTTGATACCCAATAAGTTTTGTGTTATACTTAATAATATATATTAAAGTCGGTTGAACAAAATTTTTAATTTTTAATAATTACTCCATAACCTCTCAGAAATGGCCAGAGGCCAGTGGCCAATAGTGGGACGTATAAAGGTCAACTTTTAACTTTTACATTCTACAAAGAGGATTAAATGCGTTGTTAATAATTCTGAAATAAGTCAAACAAATAAAAAGTATTTACTAATTAAACTTCTATCTTTTTACTATTAGCATTATGACTCTCTATGTGTATCACTTTTAAGCTATCTTCAAGATGAATAGCCTTAGGATTCATTACAGTATGGTGTTCTGTTTGAATATTTCACACTACCTTCTATGCGATATAAAAGTATGTAGGTGACAACTAAAGACGATCTCATAATTATATTCAGCGAACTGATATTTCACTTGTCACGTCTGTCATCGTGATGGTATTGTGATTGTTTTACTGATATTTCTATCGGATACGCGTAAGTATGATTGTATTTAAGCAAATATTGTGTGCAGTGTTGTTCTTGTGATTAATGTTATCTTAAAAGAGATATCGCTGTGATTGAAGTCGCAAACTTGCGGTTATTTTGTCTTGAATAAATGAACGATTAGAGCTTTCGTACTTACTAAGTTGAATTGTTTACGCAAAAGCGTTGGTGTCAGGCATCGACGTTAGATGGCGCTCGGCTCGGCGGATACGGGATGACGTTCGTGCGTGTTAAACGTCCGAGCTTACTGAACGGTGGGAGTCGAGAGCGAAAAGATTAGATGTCTTCTTCGCGTCGAAAGAGAAGGCAGTCCGTTTTGTTTGGGAGCTCTTAGATCTAATTTTATGTTAGGCGCGTATAGTAAATATACCACTGGGAATGGTAGCGCGTGTTGAGAGTTTACCCGGGACTTTAGGTTTAACGCAGAATCTGTATAAATGGATTCGACTGTATTAGTTACTAGTGCGGTAGTTAATATTCTAGAAATAACGGTGACCTTTGACCCGTACGTTCTGTGTTCATTTTCGCGAGTCAATCGTAACAAAGGAAGAAAGTGACTGCGGAAGGCGACCTTAGCTTGGAGAGGAGCTGAGGGCCGAACTGCTGCAGGGGGAACGGTCAAATAAGGTCAATAACACTACCAGCCACACCCAAATACACATCACTGACCTTTACTTTCTAGCACAATACATCCACACGAGACCTGACCGAATCCTGAGGGACCAGTCGCCTTGAATAGAGGTAAGTAAGCTCTGTTCAATAATTGTAACGCTCCCCCCGGATTGTTTAGTGTAATTAGACTTTTAACCCGTGGCGTGAGGACGCCCGACCAGCATCTGCCTGTAGCTTCTTCGTCTATGGGCCGCGAAGGATTCTACTCCTGGGATAGGCAGCTGTTGGCCGTAACATGAATTCTATGAACATACGTATGACAGTAATAGTGGCTTAGATAAAAATGTTATATAGATATCATACTGATCCTAGAGAATAACAACTTAATATGTCGAGTATATCCAGTCTTGTCAGAACGAAAAGGTAGTGAATCTGAAATTTGACATTCTCTATGGAAACAATAACAATATGTATTCGAACACAGAGTATAATTGCAAAACTTCTATTATATTTTTTTCATAGGATAGGGTGACAAACGAGCACACAGTCCACCTGATAGTAAGTGGTTGCTGTGACCCATCTATCCTCAATAAAGAATCAAAATGCAGATGCGTTGTCACCCGTGAGTACTAAGATGATATGCCTCTTTTCCAGTAAAAGGGTCGCCGGTTCTCTACACTCATCATACGAAACACAGCAGTGTTAAACTGCTATTTTATGCTGGTATTCTGTGATAGCGTGGTCCTTACCCGGTCGAGCCGACCCATTCGTGCTTCAACTATACTACTAATATTATAGCTGCAGCATGGCTCTACCACGTTCTCTGAAATAGACGTTCAATTCAACATAAAAAGTTTTTATCACTATCAATATCGAATTTCAAAACCAATGGTAAACCAATAAATATACAGAAGAGTAACAAACGATAACGGTAAACTTCGATGTTTATCATTCAACTCGATCGCACTGAAGATATGAAAGAAAAAAAACAGCCACGCGGGAACAATGTGACTGTCCAATTAAACGAAATACGTACACGTCATCGAAAGGTGTTTCCCGAAGAACGCACACACACACGCATGATCAGCTGACTGCTCTGATTTTAACCCACACCACCGAGTCGACTGTTAGAGAACATAAATAATGACGGCCCATCTAAATAGCTATACGTAACACACATCGTATAATTTGTATGAACGGCCGGCTGAGGTATGCGCTATACACCGTCACGTCGTTTTCCCCCGCTCTTTATATTTTACGTCGAAGCAAATAAAAGCGACGGTCAAGCCAGTGTGCCGTTGGCGTTTAGGACATTCTCAGCTCAAGAGGTATCGAGCGTGAGATCGCATTAAATAATCAGTGACGCGAATAAACATTACAGGCGCATTACGCGACCAAAACAGTGCATCGCTTATCGGCAAAAAGCATATTTTACTCGAGCTTCAGCCAGGCTTTCAAAATAGGATAATAATACCCAAATTTAACGAATAGCGATAGCATTATTCTGATACCCTTTTTTCCAGCTGTCTAAAATACTCTTACAGACTAGCGAACTCTATGTAGTAAATTGACCTTTTGGATCTGGAAGTCCGCCTCTGTATATCTTCTATTATTTTAGCCGCAAAGCAGCAATATATCAACTGTTTGTTCGGTTTTGAAGAGCCAGTATAATTACCAGATGTGAGGATATTTTTTTAAGTCAACTGCTGGTATCCGTGAGTTGTCGTAGCGACAGCTCATTGTTGAATAATTGACCTGATGGTAGCACGATGTGCTTCACTTCACTTCACACACATAAATATTATTAAAAACTCGACCACAGTGCCACTGGATCCAGATTTTGTGATTTTCTTTTCTTGACACTAAACCAAACTGGACAAAACGTAAATTTTGTGAACCTTCAGAAGTTACACGATCACCAACAGATGCACCAACGATTACAAATACGAGTGCTCTTCTCTCTCTTCTCTTAATACTCGTATTAAAGAGAGCACGCGTATTTAACTTTATAAAGCAGACTGAAACTACTACAATTCACACATAAGCCTCATTAAGTCAACCTTATAAACTACAAATAGTGCAATCGGTGAAATGAAAAATATAATAATTATGAAAAAAGTACACAAGCAAGGCAAGGCAATTTTACAATATTTCTATTAAAATATAACACGCTTAGCAAAAATGCTGTCGCAAATTGAAAATCTTTATCTTTTGGTGTATTTTATAGGGAAGGCTATAAATATACCGAAAACTAAAATTGGTGATTTTAGGCTTTTAATGTTTTTGTTTCATATTGTATATTAACTGTGTTAAGCTTTAACCCGTTAAAAAATAAAAACAATATAATAAAATTATAGTCCAACATTATATTTGTATTTTAAGATTATTTTATTATTAATGAACACTATAATATAAAAAAGAAATTAATAACTGTTAATGAAAACTCCCCTAAAACATTTTTTAATATATCGTCACATTGGGTAAACAGAGTTCTATTCTATGTGCACATATCGCGAAATCAGTTTTTTTGACAGGCTAAAAAATAGTTGCGATGTTGCTCCTGTCTATATAAAAAGGCTTTTAAGAAATAACTAAATCTGGATAAAATTAGAGGGCAACATAGTTCTATCTTAAAAATTACATTTCTTGCTAGCTATGTGAACATGCAAGGCTACAAACTGTACTTTCTGAAATTTACTGTGCTACTGAACAGTATTCTAAAATACAAGTCATGCATGACAAGGTATTATAAAGTGAGTACTTTCAAGCTTTAGTAAGAACTGTATGACACAGATAATTCTCTTAGCGTACATCTAGCAAGTGTTAGTTACTTAGCAGCGAGGCTCTACCTACTATTAATTATAGTTTGTAGCGTTGCTCTAGCAAGATTAATTACTTTGGAGCAGAGTTCAACCAAGTATATGTTATACTTAATAGCGTAGCTCTATTACCAAGTGTAAGTTATACTTGGTAGCGTTGCTCTAGCAAGTATTAGTTACTTTGCAGCGGAGTTCAACCAAGTATATGTTATACTTAATAGCGTAGCTCTATTACCAAGTGTAAGTTATACTTGGTTACTACTCTACCAAGTATTAGTTATACTTGGTAGCGTTGCTCTAGCAAGTATTAGTTACTTTGCAGCGGAGTTCAACCAAGTATATGTTATACTTAATAGCGTAGCTCTATTACCAAGTGTAAGTTATACTTGGTAGCGTTGCTCTAGCAAGTATTAGTTACTTTGCAGCGGAGTTCAACCAAGTATATGTTATACTTAATAGCGTAGCTCTATTACCAAGTGTAAGTTATACTTGGTTACTACTCTACCAAGTATTAGTTATACTTGGTAGCGTTGCTCTAGCAAGTATTAGTTACTTTGCAGCGGAGTTCAACCAAGTATATGTTATACTTAATAGCGTAGCTCTATTACCAAGTGTAAGTCATACTTGGTTACTACTCTACCAAGTATTAGTTATACTTGGTAGCGTTGCTCTAGCAAGTATTAGTTACTTTGCAGCGGAGTTCAACCAGATATATGTTATACTTAATAGCGTAGCTCTACTGGCAAGTATCTATTCTACCAAATATAATGATACTTGGTACTAAATATTAGTTACATTTAGAAGTGTGGCTTTACCAAGTATTAGATCTACTTGGTAGTGTAGCTCTACCAAGTATCATTTCGAACTTGGTAGCGTGGCTCTACCAAGTATTGGTTATACTTAGTAGCGTTGCTGTAGCTAGTATTAGTTACTTAGCTCTACCAAGTATTAATACTTAAATGCGTTGGTCTAGTAAGTATAAGTTACTTAGCAGCGTGGCTCTACCGAGTATTTGTTATGCTTAGTTGCGACTTGCGACGGTAAGGAGAACTATAATAAATATATAATCAAAAATTATTTTCAATGTAAAAATTCAAATGATTTTTGTATAAAATAAAAAGTACTAGTTCTTATTATAGAGGACATTATCTCAAAGAATCCAATAATTTGAAAATAATCTACTGCTAGTCCATACGAAGAGACTAAACAAAGACGCGTTATGATAATATATCACATAGTTTTACGACGTCTATAAAAACGAGCAAAGAAATATCACAATTTGCTCAACTGGTGTTATAAACACGTTGCATGTGCACATATATTTAAATTTTACTACAAACTTAACATTCTTCATATTAAATAAAACTGATGTTTGATTTGATTACAACTTGATTTGTAAACAATACATTTAAAATCTATAACTTTTATTACAAATTAATTTTCAGTATGTATATTGTTGAACGAGTAGTATGTACCTAAAAATAGAGTACCTAATAAATGCGCCTAGATTCCGACGGCAAACAAACGACACTAAAAAAAATGCTTTTTCTTGATGCTTAACACTAAAAAAATTATATCTTTAATCAAATAATATCATAATGAATTTGAATATAATGGAGACAAATATGAAGAATTAATAACAAAAAATCTAATATAAGTTACATTACAGAATATAGGATTACGATTTAGAAAAAAACACAAATTCATTACAAAATCGAAACATCACGACACTACCAATGTATTTTCAGAAGACTCCGGTCAGATGATAATAAAAACAAACATCTAGCCACACCGCCACAAAATAGAATCTGCAAGTATCGAGCCAACGCACACAGGCGCGCGGCCGGTCGGATGTCACGCCACACTAGCGCAGCCGCGTCGTAAGCACGCTTGCACACACCCAAGTTCGCTACAAGTAGATAAGAATCGTCCCATTTTACATTTAGTCATGCGGCCGATACTTACTGTGTTCGCAGGCAGCCTTATGACGACGGCCGTCTTGAATGTTTGTAGGGACAGCGGGACACAGATCGGGGGGAAGCGCGCACATGCACTCTTATCGCACACACAGACACTGGGTATTAGTGGGAGTCGGAGTAACAATTTCTCTACGCGGAGATAAATTGGGAATGATCGAGCGGGCCGTAGAGCCGTGCGGTGGTGGGTTCGATTGCGCTAGCGGTGCGCGCGTTTCAGTTGGCGCACGGCGACTGGCGCAGGCGAGGCGAGGAGCGGGCGGGCGAGCGAGCGATTTCACCGCGCTGATATTGCGACGGCGGCACGTTGCGACCCGCACGGCCAGGCGGGGGGCCGTGCCGCGCCGGCCCGACGCTGCACGCACTCAACTTATTATGCTCCGAGCGGACCCGTATTTTGTATCAAATAGCGCGCCATCGTTACTACAATAATAATATGCTATGGAGGCACTTTTATGTTACTCCATAATATGCAACGCTTTAATGTAACTGTTAAAAATATCTAATCGCAATATAACTTAAACACTATTCTTTTTATTTGTAAAATATTTCACAGCCAAGAATAGATGAAAACAGTAACTTTAGTCATAATACAGAAGGTGCGAAACGTGCGAACGCTGATCGGGCGTAGTCAATTAATTAGGCGTTATTGATCGGATTGTGTGCAAACATCATGCATGTATAGTGGTATTGTGATATGCATCTCAAATACATATATTATAACGTTGCCGTATGAAACATTACACTATAGGGAATACGGGTCAATTGCAATGCGTTAATGTAATGAGCAAAACAATTTGAAATCAATAAATGCTGTTTACGTCACCTAGAACTACAGTTTACCTCCAAACAACAGCACACTTTGGCAGTGAAACTTAAATAATCAGTTACTTTATACTACAGTATCTAAACTAATATTATAAAGAGAGAGGGCGAATTTTGAGAGTTTGTATAGAGAATAATCTCCGGAACCACTACACCCATTGGAATATTTCTTTCATAATTTGAAAGGCACATTATTCCAGATGGACATAGGCTATATATTGTGTATATTATATATTATTATATGTATATATATATATATACACACACACACACACACACACACACACACACACACACACACACACACACACACACATATATATACTAGCTCGCCAGGCAGACGTTGTTCTGCCCTTTCCAACGACCCGTCCTATAAAAATCCTTAAATTCGCAATAAAAAAAATTGAGGGTCATTTATCAGGATAAAAACTATTTACTCAATCCAGTCAACAGATATCGTCATCTGACAGAATCGTTTGGAGCTAACAGATAATTGTGACTGTCAAATAATAGACAAATAATTTTCAATAAAATAATATTGTATTGCGACTATAAATTGAGATGTAAGCTATCCTATCTTTTAATTTGGACCAAACTGCACATTGACCAAAAATTTCATTGAAATCAGTTCAGTAGTTTAGGAGTCCATCGCGGACAAACAACGTGACACGTACTTTTTATATATAAAGACTAGCTGGCCAGGCAGACCTTCCCTTCCGTCCGTCCCCTTTGCCCTTTCCGATGACTTTTCCTATGAAAGTCCTAAAATTCGCAATAAAAAAAATTTGAAGGTCACTTATCGGGATAAAAATTATCCTATTTCTCAAGTTGGACCAAAATGCACACAGTGTACAAAATTTCATTGATATCAGTTCAATAGTTTAGGAGTTCATCGCGGACAAACAATGTGACACGTAATTTTTATATATAAAGACTAGCTGACCAGGCAGACGTTGTTCTGCCCTTTCCGAACAACCATTTGCTTTCCCAAAAAAAACTCCTGAAATTAGCAATAAAGAAATTGATGGTCACTTATCGGGATAAAAACTATCCTATCTCTCAAGTTGGATCAAACTGCACACAGTCTGCAATTTTTTTTTAAATCGGTTCTATAAGTTGAATACTTACAGCAACACGTGGTGGTTATACTACTAAATTGTAGCTTATATTAAACGTTTGTATTTTTAACACAGCGCCATCTATTAAATATTTACTCAATCCAGTCAACAGATATCGTCACCTGACAGAATCGTTTGGAGCTAACAGATAATTGTGACTGTCAAATAATAGACAAATAATTTTCACTAAAATAATATTGTATTGCGACTATAAATTGAGATGTAAGCTATCCTATCTTTTAAGTTGGACCAAACTGCACATTGACCAAAAGTTTCATTGAAATCAGTTCAGTAGTTTAGGAGTCCATCGCGGACAAACAACGTGACACGTACTTTTTATATATAAAGATATATATATATACTATGGCTAAGAGTTGTACCTCTTGTGAGTTTCACAGCGTGCGCTGCATCAATAGGTAAACTTGCATGAAAATAATGTATAGCTGAATTGTTCCTTTTAAGAAGTTTTAAATAAAAGTCCGCGACAGCAATGTTTATCCTCTAAGAATAACTCAACAATAACCATTTTTTTAATTAAAAAACTCTCACGATAGTATACTCGTAGTTATAAAAAGTTAAAGACAGGAGCTGCGGTGTGCAGAGGGCGAAATAACGTGTCAAAGTAAGCAACCCAAACGGGCAGACACGTGAAAAATAAATCGGCCACAAGTCTAGGAGAAATCGGCGCATTAATACCGACAACTATTCCGCCTCAATTTTTTAATGCGAATAATAGATATATTCTCTTCAAGTTGTTCTACTGATGAGATAAATGCATGTTGCAATGGAGCATGCCTCCACTAACACACAAACACACAAACGATGTGGCACTTATTTACGAGGGCGGCACTGAAAATTTCGGGAAGCAAGGAAGTGACACAACATTACTATTTCAAAATGTATTTATTGCTTTCCGAAGTATTCTCCGCGAAATTTGACACATTTTTCCATACGATGGAACCAATTGAAGCAACCATTCCATTCGGAAGTTGTGGTCTCCAAAATGGCCGTTATGTAGGCGTCCACAGCTTCTTCAGGTGATGAAAATCTCTGTCCACGCAATTTATTCTTTATTTTAGGGAAAGTATAGAAATCATTAGGGCTTAGGTCGGGGCTGTACGGCGAATGGTCTAATAATTTTATGTTTTCTTGGTCTAAAAACTCTTTTGTTGTGTGCGGTGTGAGAACTCGTATTGTCGTGATGGAGGATGATGCGGCGGTTGCAGTTCTCTTTACGGAGTTCAGAAACGACCTGTGGCAAACAAATGCTAGCATACCATTCTGCATTAACCGTTCTTTGTCCCTCAAGAGGAATAGTCGTAACATGGCCAGTTTTGGAGACAAACGTGGCCACAATTTTTTTTGCAACACTCCGTGAACGAACAATTTTTGTTGGTTTTAACTCATTTTCGAACACCCAAACTCGTGACTGGTTTTTTGTTTCGAGTTCGTACGCGTATATCCAGGATTCGTCACCTGATACGATGTTGTATACAGCATTTGAGGATCCTGCGTGGAATCTTTCGAGAGTTCTGACGCACCAAGTAACGCGAGCCGCTTTTTGCTCTTCACAGAGCGAATGCGGTATCCATCGGGAAAACAACTTTTTTTACACCTAATTGTTCATGAAAGATTATTTGTATTTGACTCATGCCAATGACACGTCCACGTTGAAATTCAGCAAACCAGCGATAAATTGTGGTTTTGGATGGGGCTTCATCACCAAATGCAGAAATCATCCGGTCAACACACTGTTTTTGTGTTAAACCACTTCGAAAGTCATAATAAATCATCGCTCTTGAATTTTCTCGAGTCAATTCCATTTTCTCAACGACTAAACAAGTTTGACAAAACCTTGTGACAAAACCGAGAATCTTTTTTTAAATAAATAAATGGTATTTGATTTTTAAAACCAAGGAGTTTTCAATTAAAAAGATTTTAATATGACAGGAACAGTGGAAATATTCCATTCCCGATACTTTTAGTGCAGCCTATGTATATTTTTTGATGAAATATAAATAAAATAAGGTTCTATGACTTTTTACGATTTAGTTAATATTTTCGGAGTTATGAATTTTTAAAGGTTTGAAAAATCCCAAATTCGGATACTTATGACTCTTTAAAAATATATAAAGAAATGTATAAAAAGAAATTTTATTCTCGCTTGAGGATATTATTAACTATAGAATATAATATATATTATATAATATAAATATAATATTATTAACTATTGAAAATATATATTTTAAATTTTATTCCTTTCTTTATATGTAAGTATATTTTCAAGTCAAAAGTATCCGAATTCGGAATTTTTATAGGCAAACTGGCTCTTGCGGTGGTTTATTCGCGACTTCTCTTATAGACCCATTCATTTAAATGTAAACTGCCTTTGAGTGTCTTCATCCAGAAAGAATCCGTATGTTCCAACCGAAAATACGGGCCACAGGGCAAACTTCTTCAATATGTCTATCTCATAATGTGGGACGAATGTACAATGAGCCACCGCTCACACATAGAAGCTGTACACAGAATTCTAAAAGACCTAAGAAGTTAGATAAAATTATGGGAGACGTCACCTTCGTGTCTGCCGGTGACTTTCATCAAACTATTCCTGTTGTGCCTAGAGGAACATGCGCAGATATACTTAAAGCCTGATTAAAGGCGTCTTCCTTTATGGAGCTCTGTACAATCAATCACCTTAAGGACAAACATGAGAATCCATTTAGGAAAAGCTAATATGCATTTCGCGAGTTTTTTTATTGAGTAGGTGATGGGAAAATACCTGAAGAAGATGGCCTTATTAAAAAAGATGAGTTAGAAAAGTCTATCTCAAGTCTTAATGATTTGATCCTAAACGTTAAAAAATATATAAATCCGTTGATATCGTATTAGATACAGAGGACACTGTGCATTACCCACAGGAATTCCTAAACTCCCTTAACCCTTCAGGACTTCCGCCTCATACTCTAAAAATTAAAGTCGTTATTCCAATAAGTTTATTGCAAAACTAGGTTTTTAAAGTAAATTCGCTACGTGATAATGTGATTGAGAATATTATTACTTATATTATTACTTACAGGACCAGCGGCAGGTCAGTTGGCTCATATTCCTCGTATTCCCATGATCCCTAGAGATTTAACTTTCCAATTTAAGCGATTACAGTTTCCAATAAAACATTTTTTCGCCATCACCATCAATAAATCTGAAGGCCAAACATGCAAATATACGAGGCTTGACCTAAGGGAAGATTGTTTTACTCACGGACAATTAAATATTGGTGTCTCTAGTTCAGGTCATTATATTAAAGCAGCAGGAAAATAAAACAATACATATACCTATATATACATATACATATATATATATATATATATATATATATATATATATATATATATATACTAGCTCGCCAGGCAGACGTTCTGCCCTTTCCGACGACCCTTCCTATAAAAATCCTTAAATTCGCAATAGAGGGTCATTTATCGGGATAAAAACTATCCTATCTCTTAAGTTGGACCAAAATGCACACAGTGTGCAAAATTTCATTGGAGTCAGTTCAGTAGTTTAGGAGTCCATCGCGGACAAACAACGTGACACGTACTTTTTATATATATATACTAGCTCGCCAGGCAGACGTTGTTCTGCCCTTTCCTACGAACCTTCCTATAAAAATCATTAAATTCGCAATAAAAAATTTTGAGGGTCATTTATCAGGATAAAAACTATCCTATCTCTCAAATTGGGCCAAAGTGCACACAGTGTGCAAAATTTCATTGAAATCTGTTCAGTAGTTTAGAAGTCCATCGCGGACAAACAACGTGACACGTAACTTTTATATATATATATATATATATATATATATATATATATATATATATATATATATATATATATATATATATCTTATACTTATAAATAGGTAATTCCTGGCAAAGCCGGGGCGGGCTGCTAGTCTTAACATAAAGGGGTTTAATGTAATACGCGTAAAAAGAAAGAAAATAATTTAAGCCCTTAGATTACTATCAGGAATTCAAAATGATATGGCACGTTGAAAAAACACTACGAGTCTGAGAGTGGCGCTATGACAAAAAATTAAAATAACGCAGCGCAGGATATGATGGAGCTCGGCGCCACCACGGCGCCATCGCAGCCCAAACAAAAGACGCCCATCGGTCTGCGCGTGAGCAACCGAATTCTGATCCTATCATGAGAATAATTCCACCGATAAATGTCACTGATATAACGAAGGGCTTGTCCTCGAGAAAACCTTATTTAATTTTATACCATTTAAAATTAATTTTAAAATCTTTTAAAACGTAATTACATCGTAGGGTACGAAAATTAAGAAAACATTTCATTTTTATTTACACAGGACCAAATATTTAGGTATCAGAAATAAAACGATTATTCGAAATATAAAAATACTTCGTCGAATTCAACCTCTATAAAATCCTAAGGAAAATATGCAAAAGGATGAAACGGCGCGTTGGATGATAGTTAATTTTCGATATAGAAACCAGTTCTGTAAAGTGGCTGGCGGCGGCGGCAGCAGCGGGCGGCCAGTGAAGGCAGCGAGCTGCGCAAAATAAAAGAAATATGTTTTAGTAGGTTAGCATGTGTATTTACGATCGAATTCCTCCGGCGCGATTATGTAGCCATGGAGTTATATAAGCGGTCGAGACCATCGTAATTAGACAATTTGTCTACCAATCTCTGCTGACATAAAAGCGTAACAATCTCCGATAGACTAAAATATTGTAGAACCGTCTACGATTCTTAAAGAGGGTGACGTCGCATCATTTATTCAATATTGACTTATTTGGATTGAGACTTTTCCATTTAAGAAATTATAAAATTTATATATCTTGGCGATTATGGTGTCTGCATTTCTAAACGATGAAATGGGCTTGTAACGCCATCTGTTGGGCACTTCTGTCTCTCGGACCGGATGCCCGACCAGTTTCGTAGTGACACCGAACACCTGCAAGATGGAAGATTGCATCGTGCCTTTATTACGTAGCAATATTTCGTTTCGATAAAGCAATCGGTTATTATTATTTTAATTTCTGTTAAATTTATAACCCGAAAAAAAATCAGCAATAAAATTACAGTAAAACGTATTAAGTGTAATAACTTAAAAAAAAACAAATTTGCTTTTGTTTTAGAAGCTTTTTTGTATATAGGTATATGTAATATTATTTATAATTCTTAATCAATGTGATTCAGTTTCGTTACAGTTCGAATTTTTACTGTTGTATTAAAATAATGTACACTGTTAAACACAATTGTTATCAAATAAGAGAACTATCGAGAGAAAAGCAATACACAGCAGATTAAAAGAATATTAATTAGTCACATGGTATTTATTAACTATTAGTTTTATAAAATAAAAATTAAAAATAATAATTTTGAACTCACTCATAAGATTTCTAAGGTTAAGCATTATGAGTACTTGAAACAACCAGTCTATACTCTGGAAACATAAACTAACTTTAGTATTACATGAAATAGAAGCAAACACCGCGATATACACTGTGTGTAGTAAGATCATTTGTTTTATTGTCATATCTTATTGTAATTAGGTACAATAATTAATTAATTAATATCTTATTTTTTTATCATTTACACGGTAGAGCCACGCTGCAAGTCTATTATATTATATAAGCTCGGTCGGACAGAATACCAACGTGAGACAGCTGAATAATGCTGCTTCGTATAGTGAGTGTACACAACCGGAGACCGTATTACTTGGTAATCCCATATTATTCCTCAGGGGTAACAACGTATCTGTATTTTGATTCTTAATAGAGAATAGATTTAGGTGTCTATGGGCAAGAGTATCTACTTACCACAATGGACGTTACAAGATGTTAGTCCTGGTGGAGACTGTGTGCTCGCTTGTCGCCTTTGTTCTTTAAAAAATCCAATAATTAAGCATAATCAGACAGTAAAACCTCAGTACCTACTTTTTTCTTAAATCTCATCCTTCTACTTTCATTAGGGTGTAGAAATCAAAATTAAAAACCTTAGCCTAAAAGCCTTCAATGTCCTTGCGCTTACTATTAAAGACAAAAGACAATTATGCAACGGCACAAGCAACATCGGAACATTCCGACCCTGCCTCCGATCTCGCCAGTGACCCACTTCGCGTGCGTCGCACAATCGCCATACCGTCGCGTCATAATAAGCTCATTTATTGTTGCATAATGCTTAAAACGCTGAAGCGCCGCTTTTATCGCATATAATTACGAATAATCATCGTATCTCGTTCATTGCTAACAGTCCACCGTTTGCTCAGGGTTCAATTTTAAGTATGTACGAGTATAAATAAAGTGATATCTTTAGCATAAGTCTTATTCGTATAGAATGTCTCATTTTATTTTATACTTTCCTACAGTTTTTTCTTTTATCAATATCAAGACCGTATTGAATGAAACTGATTTTTAAGGATTTTATCGCATTTAATTTAACTTTTTAATTCCCGACATTTCTTTCAGGTGCTTTACAGCACCCATGGTCACGGGGGGATGGGGGTGGGGGGGGGGGGGGGGGTAGTTATTTCATCCTATTATCATTTAGTCCTATTTACAAGTCTCCTTAGGGCTAATAGAAAAAAGTGCTTTCGATAATACCAAATACGGTATCAAATGCGATTTTAGGAGTGTGAATAGTAAATACTGGGAGTCTTAGGAAGATTGCCATTTAACAGTAAACATCTTTTCATATAAACATCAAGACTTAAGACATACAATACAAGAGAACTTTACTAAAAAGCCTTTTACAGAATATTTTACATACAAAGATAACCAAAGGTGGCAAATATTACCCTTCTATCAGAACAGATAATAAAACAAAAAAACATCTTACTCGAGTTTATAACATGAGGTTAGGATCAATAAACGTCCAAATAAATGCTCAACTTTGCATAAATATTATTTGAGTTATTTTTAGTTGAACTAGACATAGTAAATTATTACATTACATTAGTTAAATCATACCATCGCTAGTTATTAAAAATGCATTTTTAAATAACTACAGAAAATATGCAACAGTCACATCACAACGAAAGGTATGTTTTCTCCTTAGCATGTGGATGGTGAAGAGGCTAAGATTCGCTAACAAGGTGAATCGTCAAATCTGCAAAAGATAAACTCGTAGATTGTCTCTGGTGCGCCGGAAATAATAGGTTTTCAGTAATAAATAGCCTCCAGACCGAATTTCGGTCAAGATGACCAGTCTAAACGGAAAGAGTTATACATGGTAGAGCCAAGCTGCAGCTATATTAAGTAGCATAGTTGTAGCACGAATTGGGTAGACTCGACCGGGAAGGACCACGCTCTCACAGAATACCAGCTTAAAATAGCAGTTTAATACTGCTGTGTTTGGTGGTATGGTGAGTGTAGAGAACCGGAGACACTTTTTACCGGAAAAGAGACATTCCAACTTAGTCTCTTCATGGGTGATAAAAGACAATGCATCTGCATTATGATTCTTTATTGAGGATAGATGTAGACGTGTATGGGTCACAGCAACTACTTACCATCAGGTGGACTGTGTGCTCGTTTGTCACCCTATTCTATAAGACTATCCATCTGCACAGGACAGCATTTTAGTGCCCGAGTGTATGCGAGTTTACGACCACTAGAACAACGAGGTAGTCTAGTGGGAGTTGGGGTTTCTGTACAATGAGTATATCTAAAACGTGAAAAGTGAAAACCAATAATTTCTTTACATGAATACCTCCTAGCTTTGGATGTGATTCAAGCTTCACAACTAACGACTCAGTAGGCAATTTATGAATGAATAATTAATCTATACCTATACAAATAAATAAAATTGAAGTGTATGTTTGTAATGTCGAAATAACAGCCTTTTACTATATATGCATATAAAAGTATATACGGTACTTATAACAAAAACACGATTTAAAAAAAATTCTGTGTGTCGTTCTGTCTGTTTGTTCCGGCTAATCTCCAAAACGGCTGGACCGATTTTGACCGGACTTTCACTGGCAGATTAGCTGATGTTATATATAATAAATATTAAATTAATTAAATAGATTTAATTGCACCTCATCTTGCTATTATTTTTAATACTTGTATAGATTCTGGTGTGTTTCCTGATTTAATGAAATATAGTAAAGTAATACCTTTATTTAAGTCTGGTAGTACATTGGACCCCGCTAATTTTAGACCTATTTCTGTACTACCAACATTCAGTAAAATTTTTGAAAAAATAATTATGGATCAATTGTTAACTTTTTTTAATACAAATAAATTACTTCATAAAAACCAATTTGGTTTTACAAGGGATCGCTTGACGTCTGACGGCGGTGTTGAGCTTATGAAATATATTTTTAATGCCTCGGAGAATTCACAAGATGCCTTAGGTATTATCTGTGATCTTTCCAAGACTTTCGATTGTGTTCATCATGAGACATTAATCAGGAAACTACAACATTACGGTGTAAAAAATTTAGCGCTTAGACTTATTACTTCATATTTAAGTAACAGAATTCAAAAAGTAGTGATTAATGGTAAAGGTTCCTCCGGATCGGTAGTATCAATGGGCGTTCCTCAGGGCTCGATTCTTGGCCCATTCCTGTTTTTAATTTATATTAATGACTTACCTTATCTTGTAGGGGACAATCACGATATAGTATTATTTGCTGATGATACCTCTTTAATTTTCAAACTCAAACGACAGTTAATTAATTATGACGATGTAAATAATGCTCTATCATAATTGGTACATTGATTTAACGCCAACAATATGCTCTTAAACGGCAATAAGACAAAGTGTATTAAATTTACAATACCTAATGTAAAACATTCGAATACCAATGTGCTGTTAAATGGGGAGGAGTTGAGTCTTGTGGATACCACTGTTTTTCTTGGTATTACTATTGACGCGAAACTTCAATGGAGCCCCCATATATCTAAATTAGCAAGCAGACTTAGTTCTGCAGCATATGCTGTAAGAAAAATTAGAAGTCTCACAGATGTTGAGACAGCTAGATTAGTGTATTTTAGTTACTTTCATAGCGTAATGTCTTATGGAATTTTGCTATGGGGTAATGCGGCTGATATTGAAGCTATATTTGTTTTGCAAAAGAGAGCCGTACGGGCGATTTATAACCTAAATTGTAAATTGTCCCTCAGCGAAAAATTTAAAGAAATAAACATATTAACTTTGGCATCGCAATATATTTATGAGAATGTAATGTATGTGCATAAAAACATAAATAGCTTTAATAAGAATAAGGATGTGCATATTTTAAATACTAGGAACAAACATAAGCTTGTAATGCCAGTTACTAGACTCCACAGAATCAGTAATTCATTTATGAGGCAATGTATACGCTTTTACAACAAAATCCCAGAACATATTCAAAGTTTGTCAATAAACAAGTTTAAAAGTTTGATTAAAGAAACTGTACAAAAAGGGTTATTATAATATAAAGGAATACATGAATGAAAATAACCCCTGGGAATAGGGTGATCGCCACCATGCTGGTTCTATGAAAAATCATTTAAAAATTGTATAAACGAAATTATTGTTAAGTGAAATTATGTATAAAAAAAGTCCCGCTGGGTTTCTTGCTGGTTCTTCCGAGGACTGAGGTATTTTCCGAACCAGTGGTAAATAAAAAATGACTTTCAATAAGTATTATGTAATAATCAATATTGAATAAAAAATTATTCTATGCTATTCTATTCTATTCTATAAGAAGTAACTTAGGCTACTTTTATTTTAAAAAAAGAATTAGGGTTCCGCGCAAAAAATTAACACCCATGAAATACAATCGTAATAAATAAATTACGCGCGGATAAAGTCCCGAGGAACAGCTAGTTTTATCATAAAATTGTATCGTGAATAAAAAAAAAACCTAAACACTTATTGAAAATAATAAAAATGACCACGATCTTTTTATACGTGGTAGAGTCACGCAGCAGCTGGAAACTATGTATTCCATCTCAGTTCTCAGAGGTGACAACGCATCTGCATTTTGATTCTAAATTAATAAATATAATAATTGAATAGAAATAATAATTGATGATATATGTAGATTTCTATGGGCCACGGCATCCACTTACCATCAGGTGGACTGTGTGCTCATTTGTCACATTTATCCTATAAAAAAAAAATCTTTTTTCGATTAATTGGTATAATATAACGACCTTAACAAATTTAATCATAAAAGAGTGAGATAAGGGGTTTTGACGCCCACCGCATCGCCTAGCTCCTAAGCACGTGTCTTTATTATTTATAGCTCTGACAAAGTGTGACAAACGCTGAATGAACATTTCTTTTCGTGACGAGAGGAATGAGTGTGTGTGCGTGTCCCGTTGTCGATGTAGGCCACTGTCAAGGTCGAATGTTTAATATAAAGTCTGGCGTCGGGACATTAAAATGGTCGGCCCCCCCGGGACCCCTTCTTCCTCGGCACGGGTGGCGGTCGCAATCGTTGCACTCCGTTATTTATTACCTAAAGACATCCCCCCGCTCACAAAATGCCCTAAAGAACAATTAACACTGTTAGCCTAAAGAACAGTGAATCTTTATCTAGGTTTTATTTTTTATTTTTATTTATATAATATTTATGTATACAAGTTGATACCGGAATGTTTAAGGTTTGTGTAGCTAGAAGCCCTAGCTAGGTACATAGTGGATGTCTAACAGTAAACTAACAAACCGACAGCGAGCCAACAATATGACTTGTTATCAGTGCAAACAGGCCGTAGTGTGGGACTAGAAACAGCTGACGAGATAAAATTGAAACATCCCTGACCTATTCCAGTGACGAAACTCGTACCGAACGATTACCGTTACAGCGCGGCGCTCAAATAAAGGACGCGGTCAATACTAATGATTACGAAATAGGCGGACTTAACTGTTATGTTATCTAATGTTAAGGTTTTTTAATACAGAAAGATTATAATGTATTTATGTACTTATTAAGAACTCGATAAGACGAATATATTTTATATATACATTATGTTATTTTAGTACATTTTGTTTATCATTTCATCGTCAAACCTTACTCATATAGACAATAATTCAAACATTAATCAGTATTGTCTTATCAATAGAAGTCAGTCTTTAACCCATATTAAATATGATATGTTTTTCTCATCACACCACAAAAGTTCACTGCTGGGCATGGGTTTTTCCCGGTCAAGGGAAAATTTGTCATAATCCACTCGCTTTGGCTGTCGGATTTTCGATTACAGTAGGTACCATACGTCTCGCACTCTTGACGTTGGTACGCATCGCCGGTCGGGGTATTTTTCGTCTAGTATATACAAGGTAACCACCTCGTAACGACATTCATGAGATCGGCCATTTCTCTAGGTTGCTTCTTAGTAGATCTGTAGATTTCTTTAAGTAAACAAAAACATATATTTTCCATGCTATATAGTTCTACGTATGCCCAATAAAAAAGGTCCAAAAACTGAAAAAAAAGAATAATCTTAATTCATCATGGAATGGTCTTAACTTAAAATCAAAGATCCTATACCGGAGACAACTATACATCGAGTACGCCATTAAACTTGAAAGGTTTATTTACCATGAAGTGGATGGATCACTACTGATAAATGTTATCAAAGCACCGAAGCTATTTCTGTGGAGATCATTGGCCAGACCAGAATAAAAACAAGCGCAAAATTCTATAGTAATATTAATGACACATTCCTAAAAAGTCTTCGAAAAATATATTCATACTTTTAATACAAATACAGCGGTGTCAGTTGCGGTAGCGAAACAGATCATCCTCCAGAAAAATTTACTACTCTCACTTTCGAATAATAAAAACGCGGCTGTGCGAGTACCTCGACAAGTTCGTAAGGAATACAATATTACAATTGAAATACATAGTACGGGTAGTCGTCAGTCTCATTGTTAAAATATAATACATTTTTTTAAATAATATTGCAGTGACAAAGGAACTAACAGTTCACTTGATGGTGAGTGGCTATTGCATGTCATGGATACCTGCAACCATTTCTAAATAAGTGAGGTCACAGAGCCGTTGTTATCTCTACAGACTTAGGATGGAGTGAAACAACAATTAGCAGAGCTCCAAGCGACAGTGGATGCACTCGTGCCAGAGGATACGACAGAAATAGATTAAGAGTGTGGTACCAACCAAGCTGGACTACTAGCCAGAAATGGACATACTCTTCATTTGAATTGAAAGACTTTCTTCAATAGAATAAATGCGATAAAATATCATGCAAATTATTTCGAAAACAACGCAGTAGTCATCGCATTTTCGTGTTGCCCGATTAGTCGTAATATTTGTGTTCTACATTCCAGACGAAACAAATGTTGTTTCGCCTATTTCTATTACTTTTTTACTGTTATTGATTTTTACTGATTTCATAGCAACAAGATGACAAGTGTATTCGTACTTATACGCCAATAAAGATAGTATAATAATAGAATACTATAACAATTTACTACAACACGAAATCCAAAATTATTATCAAATTCTCTGTTAGGAGGGGTTCCCCGTTGGATCAATGCCAAAAGCCTACATATTATGTTAAAACATTATAGGCGGCAGGTGTAAAATTAACTGACTTGATTGTGTAATCGGATCATAAATTATTGTAAGCTTAATATAAAACTAGTTTTACTGATTTTATCGCGTTTAATTTTCCTACTTATTAATTACGGACATTTCGGGTGTTTTGCGGCACCTTTAGGTATGGGGGGACTAAGACTAGGGAGAAGAAGTAAAATTAAACACTATAAAATTCGTAAACTCAATGTGTAGTATTCGCGTAAATATAAGAAATTTAGTTTTATAAATTATTTGTCTTGTAATGAATGTCAATTTTGTATCGTAAATATTTAATATCTTTTACCAGTGGTTCATAAAAATCATAAAGAAACTTTAAAAAAATACATATTAGCTATTTGCACGCTATATTTCTAATGAAGTCGTAGCTATATTTATAACGGACGAGGCGAGGATTTCCTACGTTAAATGACTTTTAGCGCTCTCTTCTCCGCTGCGTGTATATTCATATTTGTCCAGTTCGAATTATGCAACAAGACAAAGTTACTAAATTTGACATGATTATGCTTATATATACGAAATATAGGAGCTACATAAAAATGTATCCGATAAAGAATACACTTTAATAATATGCGTTTTATATTACCAAAAATATTATATTGTTATCGCTTAAGAAAATTAGAACTCGAAATTCAAACGTTTTTCCCGGCGATTAAATTATAATTTTTTAATTTTACTTAATATGAAGTATTTTAAAAATCTATTTCCTAAGGAATTTAATGGAGTATTTCATGTTAGCGCATATTTTATTCGAGCTTATACTATTTCAAGAAGTATCAGTTCTAGCTTATAATCGAGAAACATTACAAGTCATACATAATTCTATCGCAAAATTCCAACATATATTTTTAAAAGCCATATCAATCTGATCGCGTGGCGATGTATCAAAGTATCTGACTGCTGTGATTTGGGTTCGAATTTGTGTAAAAAATAACAAGCAATTAAAGTAAATATCTCCGTATACAAGACGAAATAATAATTTTAGGATCTATAGACATTATCTTAAAAAAAAATCCGATCTTATTAGATTAGAATATAGGAAATGAGGACAAATAAGTGCCTGCATTTGTGAACACAGTTAAGACAAAAGCATTTTATGATAATTTAAAGAGCCGCTTGAGTGAGTCGATAATTAAGAACTTTCGGCAGTTATTCGATGAAGTCAGCCAAGTAAGCGATCGAATTCAGTCACAACAATATTAATTATTTTGTTATTATTACTCACTCTAAAACGAATAAACTCCAACTTTTGTAACACATAATATAACCAAAACCACTAGGCGACACTACGTCATACATACTCGAAAGCTAGCTTGTAATGCCGGCGTACACACACACACACACACACATTAATGTACACACGTACATTAATCTAAAATCGCCTTTAACAACCCACGGAAAATGATACGACATTGGACCCCGCATAGCGCATTACGCTTAGTCACGAGGCGCTCGAGGCGCGCTGTACGTAGCCTAGCCGGATGACATCATGCAACGTCTGCATGCATGTTCTAATTCACCAAATTACTAACTCCATTTATTTGCTCTCCTCTCGAACAATGCCTCTGGCCTAATTAATCCTGATAAATTCGAAATATAAACTCTTAATCTTACGTAATAACCGTTAAAGGGTCTTAGCAATAAAAAGGTTGAATCGGTAATCAGGTAAAACAGGGGCAGGGTTAACGGATAACTACTGAATTAAAAGCGGGGAAACACCTAATAACGCTAATATTTTGACTTAAAATACGTATTTTCTTATTACTATTACAATACACGTTTTTTGTCAATTTTCAACGCAATTTACCATTAACTACTCGATATGTTTTAAATTTTCATTGTTATTTCATGGTCAACACTCGGTAGCATAATACAGGTAGTTTTTATGGCTTACAAATAATTATTCCTGATTTGAATGTCTTGGACCGTTAAGATGTTTATCAATTTTTGGAGGTAGTCCGGGTTAGTACTCGAATCCACCGACTCAGTAATTCATAAAATAAACAAAAAAAATTTGACCTCCTTAAAGTTCAAAAACTTTATTAAACAAAGTTTGTAAAAAAAGGGTTATATAATATTAAGGAATTTATGGATGATAATAACCCCTCGGAATGAGGTGATCGCTAATATATATATTACTTGGCCTAGACCAAGCGTGTTTGTCAAAAATTATATACATATAAATTTTACCTACCCTACGACTACTATGAATAACGTTTGCTATGCGTGATAGAATCAAATATAGAGAAATTTATCATTAAATTTATTAAGCAAATTGTTGCTGCAACAGGAGGCAGTTCTAGCAGTAGACTTTTAACGACAAACAAAAGAACAATATTCATTATAACTTAATATTTCAGTTTTCAACAAGCACACAGTTTACCTCACGGTGACTTCATGATGCACATCTGTTTTCGATTAACAATCAAAATGCAAACGTCACTCATCACATTACACCTGAGGCCTTACATGGAATGCCTCATCAGAAGTATCAATGGTCGCTAATTATCATAATTCACCATACATTTACACGGCAGCATTATGCCGCTATTTTTTTTTGCGGGCGTGGTCCTTCCACGGACGAGCCGACCTATTTGTGCTACAACCAAATTAAACATGCAATATGACTCTATCACGTAATTTTTTTTTGTTTCGCTTCAATTACATAAAAAAATTTGAACGGTATTTTAAAATAATGAAGTCGATGGATGCAGGTGGTTCAAGAAAGTATTTTGTGGCGTCCCTTGGAGAAGGGAGCAGTGGATTTGTGAAGCGTAATTATGAAAGTGGATGTATTTTTTTTTTATAGGATGAGGGTGACAAACGAGCACACAGTCCACCTGAGTGGTTGCTGCGGCCCATAGACATCTATCCTCGTTTTAATTTAATTATAATGATGATTTCATCATTTTCTTATCTTTGCTTACTTGGTACAGAATTCCAACATTCTGTTTTGGATTTAATAAGTCAGAGCATTAAAATCAATAACATGACCTCATTTTTACAACGTACAATAGAGTACAATCTCAATTTTTTTTACATATTGATATGGAATGAAAAGGGATAAAAAAAACTAGAGATTAAAATGACAGACAAATAAAAAGTTATGCTATAAGGGTTTCGTTTGTATTTCATTCTGAGGAATAGAACTTTTAGATCAATGGGATAAATTAAATTAATTCGGACAAGGTTGTCTAGGGTCAGGATCCTCATAGATCATAAAACGTTACTAACGACCCAATGATTGATGCTGGCAGTGACACGCGTTGCATCAGACTACGGGGTCGACAGGACAATGTTACAACTGAATCGAGAAAAACTTTTCTTTCAAATGGTCGATCTTAGATAATTTATTCATAGTTTTAACCAAAATACTCAAATCAAAGACAAGTGACGTTTCTTACATACGAAAAAAAGATCTACGCTTTCCATGTTCATTTATTATTATTGTAGGTTGTTATCAGGAAGATGATGGTGCTCATCTCCTATTTCATTTTCTCTTATATCTTACGCTTCTGAATCAAAAATTGTAGAGTGTGGTATCCCCCAAGGAAGTGTGCTAGGGCCTCTAATGTTTATCTTATATATTAACTATATAACGGTAGTGACAAATCATAAATGTATTTTGTTCGCCGATGATCTATCTATTATTGTGACATCTGATAAAACTCTATACACGATCACGAAATTGATATAAATAAAACAATTGACAACGTTATTAAATGGCTAAACGTAAACAATTTAAAACTAAATCTAAATAAATCACATTTTATCCAATTTAATCAATCCAAACATAAACAATTAAATTTTAAGCGAAATATTAATAAATTAAAGGAAATAAGGTCACCAAGTTTCTGGGAGTAGTTATAGACCAAGACCTAAACTGGAAATTACATATCGAGTCTTTGTGTAATCGTATTAATAGTTTGTATATGCCCGTAACAAAATGAGAAAAGTGACAAACTTACAAACAGCTCTTATTACATACCACGCGTATATATCTTCCATTTTGCGCTACGGGATAATAACGTGGGGAAATAGCACAAATATACAAAAGGTGTTTATAGTCCAAAAAAAGTGTATTAGAGCTATCTCTGGAATACCGCCTGGCATATCCTGTAGAACAGCTTTTGCAAATCTCAGCATACTTCCGCTGCCGGCACTATATATTTTTTAAATAAGCTGTTTTGTGAAGAGAAATATAAAGGAGAAGGTCCATTTCTGGTCCAGTCTATGTACAGTACACCGTAAAAAAGAGAAAAATTCAGGGACTTTGTTAAAAATAAAATGAGAGAATAAATCAAACTAAATAACTTGCAAAAAATAAAAATGCAATCCCAAGTTTTTAATGGTTTTACAAGATGGTGCCCTTCCAGTCATAAAAAAGTAAAAAAGAAACGGTTATTTGTCAAATGTCATTTCTGTCTAATGATATTTTTATTTATTCCGAACTAGTTCTGAACTCGTGAATGTGTTTAATTGTGGATTTCTTTGGCGATTTGATTTTTTGTTTGGACTTTGGATTACTACTTTTTGACTCTGCTTTTGTTTTATGGACTTTATGATTTACGTGAGATTTCGATTTCGTTGATATCGCATATCTGTATTCTGTAGAATCACATTTTGAATCAGTAAGCAGGTATGTACTAAAGAAAGATGTTTCCTAAAGCTATTAAACGTATTTGAATGACATGCTTTTATCTGTAGTCTGTTAATAATTATTAATTTCTACATAAGTTCATAATTGCTGCAAAATCTTAATATGATGTAATTATCTTTCAGTTCACCTGTTTAAACATGTTGCACTGTTTAAAATGCGCTTCTGCAATATAGATAGTTTATTAAAGTAAGACTGTTTTGTTCTAGATGGATGAAAATGCACCAATATGTTCACAATGTTTTGCAAACGTATTACAAGAATTATCTGTCGGCACAAATCATGAAAATCAGCTCCAGCACCCTAATGCCAATATTATCAGTATATTGTATGTTTGGTGTCAACGAAGACTAGATAGCAGATAAGTTGTGACCCAATTAATATCACCCCAACAAGACTCAGTTTTAATAAGCGGCCGTATAAAATCTCACCATCACTCGGACAGAGCTTATTATACATATATACTGTTGGCGAGACAAGGGACAGGTTGGGATGAGATGATTGCAGGTTATTATTGCAGTTGCACTTCTGGACAACAGACAGTGGGTTGCTGTGCCCACATAATGACCGCTGTCTGGTATTTGTGTTGGGCTCGGTATCAAAATTCCATAACCGCACCGGCCTCAATTCTGGATGGCATTTTAGTAAGAGAGGCTTTTGAAGTAGGATAAATAAATAAAAAAAAAATTAAGCTGTTTTATTTATTAAGTATCCAAAACATGATTGACCTAATGTTTCACTTTCTATAATTCATAGGACTGTTCACCTTTGTTATGACATTATCCAGGCTTTAAATGTCTGTCAAGGCTCAAGGCATACTCTGACACGCTGAGGACCTGATATATGAAAATATTTGTACGCAGGAAACGTATTTAGGATGCGAATTCTTTTGTAACCACTGTAATGTACCATATTATAACAAATAAATTATATTATCTATGATTGTACTCTAGCACTTCAGCAGCCCAGGTAGACACATATGCCTGAACAGAAATTAGTATTCAGGATTATTCTGTTTATCCGCCTTAAAACAGCCACTCTCAAGTAAAATGAGTTAAATACATTCTTTATTATTAGTGCAATAAAGTAGTATCTCAGGGTGAATTTTTTAGGCTAGGGAAACGGAGTTACCCGCTATTCACATATAATCTCGGCTTTGAGCTATCTGGCACAAATTTTTTGTAAAAGCTAACAAAAAACTTAGGGTCCATTTCCCCATGTAAAACAAAAAAGTCCTGGATGCCCCTGGCACTGAAGTGTGCATTAGTACACACTAATGAATGCAATGAAATAATTTTGTGTGTAGACACCGTTGATTTATCTCAACAATCTTCTTGTCTGGAATTAGGTAGTACTTTTTACATTTGTTTTACAAATATCAACAAGAACGTTAGTTGTTTTAAGATCAAAAAAGCACATACACAATCTTTATTACAAGTTATTCGTGTTTTGATCAAAAAATACAACCTTTTTGCCTTATTTTCCTACTAGTGTCGAGACATTTTAGCTATTTTACATAATAAATCTACCTGATAGGCTATAGGTAATATCAGAATATACTCTTATCTATGTCAGAGATGACAGCTAACGTCAAATCAAAACGACTTCAATTCGCCATTAGTGTTGCAGTTTTTGGTGAGAATAAAATATTAATACCACTGAAATTTAGACAAATTCGTGGATTTGAATGATTGAAAGTGGTTTAATATGTTATTTTAATTTATTTCCATACTAGTACATAAACTAGGCCTACGCTTCATATAATTTTGGACCGTCTCCTTTGTTTATGAAAGCAAGTGACATGAACACAAGATTGAAGCGAAATCCTAATAGACTTGTGTTAGTCGTTATCCCAAGGTCAGCTAAATACCATAAAAGTTGCCTAAAAATGTGTTTAATGATACATAATATAATTCCCAATGATATCAAAAATTTAAATATTAATCAATTTGAATCAAAATTATTTAAGTGACTCATTGATAGAAAAATATGACATTAAAGACTTTATTGACATCAGTCCCTAATACTATTAATTTTATATGACATATTTTAATTTATCTTTAATTCAATGTAATTTATTGTAATGAGACTTAAACTTTGTGATATTATTTTTATGTTTATACTTGAAAGATAATAATATTATTTTGCATGATATTTGTAATAGCGAGACATGTGCACCTTTTTAACATGTACCACATTTATATACCATGTTCTTACGCAAATAAAAATTCTGATTCTGATTCTGTCGCCTCTGATTGTTCTGTGGATTCTTATACATCTTATAGATCTCATACGCAATCACTACACGGCGAATAATATGAATAATTAAAAGAAATAATCGTTTATAGAGAAAAGATTTATAACTAAGACGTCAATTAACTTCATGCAAGAGCAATGTAAAAAAATAAATATCTATATGTTACTGCATATGCGTGATTAAATGACGACACGCCACATGCGATCAGTTGCCACGACGTTGCGTCGGCGTGGCTTAGGCGTGTCGAAGGAATTGTTCACGTCACGCCGATTCCCTCCACGCCACGTGCACACCACAGCAGCGCCTTGATAAGCATGTTTATTAAACTTCCCCCGAACAGATTACGCAATACGCGGCAACAATGTTTGCTTTATGAAAATTCATAAACAAGCGTCGGGGGTGGTCCCAGCTTACGACCACCCGTAACAGTGTCGCGTCGACCTCGTTCCGGGGCGCCGTAATAAAACGTCCCTTTTACGCAACTGCCCTGGCATACATCCACATTAGAGTAGACGTTCTAAAACAATAACGTCGTCGGGAAAGCCTCCGATAGGATTCCCATTCAAGTCATAAACGAGCCCTGTCGGGTCGAAATACGTTGCTAGAATAGCCCGTAATAACGTATCCAACGAAGATATTGGCTTCTAAAACGGGAGGAATCGAAGAGGAGTGTACAATATTTTATTTTTGAATTTGTAGTAACAATGCAACATTCGGCAACGTTTTTTCTACTTAGAGGTATATCAAGTAACAAAATACATTTATTGATTGACGTATTCACGTTATAATTTACAATAACAATTCACAAAAAATACAATAGGACTTTATAAATTAAGCGAATTTGTGGAACAAAAATAGACAAGCGTGTATACGAATTTCATACGTAAATATAAATTGAAGATATGAAGCGAGCATTCCTTCAACTGCTATAAAGAAGTAAAATATGTAAATAGACATCATTAAATGGAACGAAACTGGCGGCTGTATTTAGTATATAAAGCAACCGCGGTGGTGAGCGCACGCGAGCCCCCATTAAAGCAACTTGCATGACTCTACTTAGTAGTCGTTATATGTACGTTCTTTTTAAGTTACTTTTTTCGTGAATTCAAATCCCAAATATATAAAATTAAAAATTACTGTAGTGGCATGTAATAAAATTATTCTCATTTAAAAGAAGTATGCAAAATACATTCATCCATTAAATCCAAGTTTGTTCAGTGCGTGCACATAGAGACGCAGTTGGTACGGTTACGGGACATCGGGTCCAGTTTTACAACCTCGTTACCGACGATCCGGAGTTTTTACAGCGCGATTAAACCGCCCACTCGTCCGACCTACAGAACCCGTAATTGGAGTAAATCTTTTTATTATAGCCCCACACTAGTGACTATATTGTTATTGCTCGTATTTTGCATAGCACGTTTACAAAAAGCTACGTATAAAAATTACTCCAATTTACGTATTACATTTATTATTGTTTTTGACGTACGAGTAATTAAAGCTTTCATTTGTGTAATGGTTAATAAAATAAAATAACGTGAAAATGAAAAGGTTTTATCTGTGAGACATAAAATATTGAAATGAAAGTATAACGAATGTACGACCGCATTTTGTTCGCGAGCGGCCTCGCGCCGCATTATCGAAATCGGACCACAATAATTACATCGCAGCCGAATGTGGCCGGCCACTCCATCCATCTGTCCATACGAGTGCCTAAATAAAATATACGAACGCGATAAAATTTTATCAATGCGAGATAAATTATTCACATTTCCCAAACATCGAATGCAATTAAATTCGCTATTCGCGCTGCAAATTTACTGAACCAATTAATGATTACTACTATTTTTAATACTCATTTGGCTTTAATATTTATTTATTTTCAAAATAGTTATTGGACAAATGGGTATATTTGATCGTAGATTTGAAGTGAATTATTTTTTTTTATATTTCAAATCATTATATTTTTTTTTTCGCCCTCTACTAAAGTAGGAAGGAAATATATCACATAAGTCATATACAGCATGGCTTTCTTTTCAACTTTTAAATAATTTTTCTGTTGTACATTAACTAATCGAAAAAATCTGATTGAAAATTATCTTTCAGTCAGTTTGAGTTTGCAAAGGATATGAATAATCACTTTTTTTACTTAGGGATCTTTCTAATAATGTCAATTGAGTTATAACATCATCCGAGGCGGAAGGCGAAACTATGTTCTCTGTAATAACTAATAACCTTTTGGTAGTAGTCACGCTACAGTCGTATTATGGTTGCAGCACGAATAGGCACGCTCTCACAAATACCAGCGTAAAATAGCAGCATAATGCTGTTTCGTTTCGCGTGTTGAGTGATGTGAGTTGGAGTCTATTTTTACTGAAAAAAAGGCATTCCATCTGAGTCTTCAAGAGTAAAGAAGAATCAACTTTAAAGTTTTTAATCGATAGTAGCTACGACGTAGGTCTCTTTGGACTACAACTCCAAATCATCATCAGTTGTGTGCTCGTTAATCACCCTGACTACTAAAATAATGTATAAAAAGTAGAAATAACAAGAGGCCAGGTTATATCTACTCCCGTCAAGACTACGCTTTGAGACAGTTTTTGGGGAAGGCCAGTATACATCAGTATACTTTTAATGCTACAGTGTTATTCTTTGCTCTCATGTAGGAATTGGGTTCATGGCATCCGTCGCTCCTTACGGGATGGGGCTCTATCATAGATATCGCTCGGCGAGAAGCACTCAGATACCCCTAAACTATAAGATGATGATGATTTCTAGACTCATGGACAGAATGATAAGCTAGTAAATAAAACGGAGAATAACAAAAAATAACTCAAGAAGGAAAAAACAATGTTTACTTAAATTTACCATATTTAAGAACTTTAAAAACATCATCATTTTACGTGGTAGAGCCATGCTGCAGCTATATGAGTAGTATAGTTGTAGCACGAATGGGTCGGCTTGACCGGGGAAGGACCACGCTCTCACAGAATACCAACGTAAAATAGCAGCTTGACACGGCTGTGTTTCGTATGGTGAGTGTAGAGAACCAGAGACCCATTTTACTGGAAAAGAGGCATTCCATCTTAGTCCTCACGGGTGACGACGCATCTGCATTTTGATTCTTCATTGAGGATAAATGTAGATGTCTATGGGTCACAGCAACCACTTACCATCAGGTGGATTGTGTGCTCGATTGTCACCCTATCCTATATAAAAAAATCTTAATCCATTTATGTAAAAAACTGTAACTCCCAAAGTGATATGGAGGTTAGGTACAAAGGTAATGCTAACGAGTTAAAAGTGATAAAAAATTTAAGGCGCATAAAATGTAGCACTCCAACCAATAAGTAGAACATTAGCGAGGTCAATTTGAAATCACGACTTTAGGGTTTGCAGCGCGTCTGATAACTCAGAACGTTAAACAAACTGGCAGTTATCACGCGAGTTGTCCACTAGAAGAAGTACTCTGAAGCCTAATGGGGACAATATCTAATAAGAAACTTATCACGATCCCCTTTATTGCCTTATAGTGTTTTATTACGAATTTTTTTATATAAAATTGAAGTGATAAGCCAATTAACAAACCGCATGATGGTAAATGGCTACTGCAGTCCAGGGACACCTTGCAACCAATTTCCAATAAAAGAGGCTACATATGCGTTGTCATTTCTGTGGACTAAGATGGAACGCCTCACAGTTAGATTGAACTATAGTTCAAAAATACGGTCGACAAGTTGCTTTATAGTAGAGGCCTTAAGAATACAAATACAAGTGCGTTATTTAATGACACGATTACTCTGCACTCTGCCATGCCAAAGAACAATAGAAACTAAAGATCACAAGCAATTACTTGCTGTTAAACTGAACTCTACTAAAGATTTGTCATTATGATATATTAAGGACAAAGATCTTGATCTTATTCTTTAATAGCATACTTAATAGCACATAATAAACTAAGATTAATCTGTAGCAAAGGGAAATATCGCATTGATGCATTACTTTATGTGGGTGTCGCAAAGGGGAACTGCGTCAAAGGTGCGGTAAATCTAGTGCTGCAAGCGCCAAAATACCTGCCGAGTGTGACGATTAAGGTGAATCAAGGACAGGTCATGTTCAGCAAGAGACTTTAATAGAAAATATCCAATTCAAACACACGAATTACTGATAGCCGTAAATAACAATTTATATGATGTGTAAGCAAACTTCCACACAAAGGTTGTATATATAAATGTTATATATACTTTACAATTTAAATAATTTTAATTTTGCATATACGATGCCGAACAACTACGCCCGCACAGCGCCGTGTTACAAGCGAATTTCGGCGGAAATTTTTCGAGTAAAATGTATTTGCTTTGTTTTTACAGTATGCAAACGCACGTCGCCCGTCGGCTGATTACGCTCTCCGCTGTTACTGTCATTCATTTGCGTCTACAGCGCCCCACTCAATCTCTTTCATTATGAACGCGCTGCGAGCCTGTGAGCGGGCTGTCCCACTACTCGCATTTTACATTTTGTACATTTCGCTCCATCAAATACTTTTTATTTAAGTAATTAAGTGAGAAACTTTGTTATTATATTTTTATCAACAAAATATATATATATATATATATATATATATATATATATATATATATATATATATATGTATATATATATGTATATATATATATATATATACTAACTTTTAAACAGATTCTTCTTTCTCTTCTTCCTCTTTTTTTTAAAAACGTTACCCCCACACTAGGATTTTCTCCTGTATCGTGGAGGCAGTTTACAAACACAAATTGCACAAGGACAAACAACAAAAAAGATTTTGGAAAAGATGTAATGATCATTTCCAAAATTTAAACTTTTTTAATGTAATAATTTTTTTGTGTAACAAACGAGCACACAGTCCACCTTTGTGAATCAAAATGCAGATGCGTTGTCACCCGTGAGGACTAAGATGGAATGCCTCTTTTCCGGTAAAAAGGGTCTCCGGTTGTCTACACTCACGATACGAAACACAGCAGTTTTAAGATGTTATTTTAGGCTGGTATTCTGGGAGAGCATGGTCCTTCCCCGGTCGAGTCGCCCCATTCGTGCTACTACTATACTACTAATATAGCTGCAGCATGGCTCTACCACGTATAAATAAAATAAAAATAAATTAACTATGAGTGCTTAAAAAAACTGCGTCCAACTACAAATTTGAAAAAAAACAGAAAAAAAACACGTCTTTTTTCAAAATTAGTACAGAAAAAAAAACATGTTTTTTTATATACATGTAGTTTTTAAATTATGACGTTTTTGAGCTCGAAGAGAGTAATAGATGAAATTTGGAGTGCTTTGCATTTGAAATTAGCAGGAAGTTTCAGGGATAGGTAGGGTCAAACGTATTTTTTTATTTAGCTAGGTACTAAAATTATTACTAAGTACTTCTTTTTAAATTTCCAATCAAAATTTAGAGGACATAACGCATTTCAATCATGTTTTCCGAAACTTTTCAAAAACAACAAATAAAGTTACTTAAAAATATAAATTAATCCAATGTAAGTAACGACAATTATTTTGCAAGTATGAAAGAAAACTCGCACCTCGTAACCATCCCGCACTATATCGCAGGTTAGAAATTACCTGTGGAGTGTAAATACGACGTGAGTAAACTCGAGTACTGCAAAAAGGTCCCCATTATTACGAAATATGTTTTATTCAGTAACATAATATATGCACACATTATACTACGTAGAAAGGGTGTCATAAGACAAGAATGCGTATGAAAGGCTTTTACTTTTACAAATTTACTAAAACAAGAGTAAACTCTGCTTGACTATACGAATGTGGACGACAAAAGAATTTGTATTATAAAATAGTGTGGAAGATTTATAGTTGACTGGTTTGTGTGATGCTCATTAAATATACCATTAAGTACCGACAAAAATTTGCGAAGTCTAAAATAAACTCTTTATATGTAAAAGAACTTTTGATTAGATCACACATAATAAGAATAGTGAACTCGCTAATACTGTAATGTATTATGTGTTTTAGGATATAAAAATAACAATAATTTAAAATTAAAAATTTTGTACAGCCGACTTCAATATAGGTTATTTAAGAATAACTCAATAACCATTGGTCTGACCTTGATCAAATTCATATGGGACCACACGAGAACTATCAGCTTTCATATAAAAAAAGAATCATCCAAATCGGTTCGCCCAGTACAAAGTTATGAGGAAACACACATAAAAAAAAACATACACTCGAATTGAGTACCGTCTCCTTTTTGGAAGTCGGCAGAAAAATACTTTATGTCGTACAATTGTAATTTATAAAAATGTTAGGTAAATAAATAAATATTAAATAATAGGTACTTAAGAGTATGTTAGAGATATCATAAAAAAAAAACATTCGCAGAGAATGATCAAGGAATTATAGACTTAAAAATGCATTCCTATTTCTTAGTAGAAACTATAAATTAGCATATATAAGCGATAACTGTTGAATGCTTATTACTGAAACTTTCATATTATTAAAATTATAATTTTATAAAGACGAAAAGTTTGACCCCTCGTTCCACAAATTTCTTCTATGATTATTATGTCAAACCAACGTTTCATACTAATCTTGAGTTAACTTTAAAATTAAATTCATCTTGCAATTAATGCAATTTATCATAAATTATTAAAATATGTCAGACAACGTGTGGAGACGTACAAATATCTATTTAGATATAATATTTATTTATTTTTAATATCTATTTTATATTTGGAAACACTCAAAAAATAAATGATATTTTTATAGTTACGAGAAGCGTGTGCATTCTAAAGTAAAAAATACCTTTTTAATAACTTTTTTTTAACTTTTTAATACTTACTATTACTAAAATTAAAAAAAATATGTCGTTGCTCTTATCTAATCTATTTCGAAGTAATCGTTTTATATAATCTCATAATCATAAACAATTAAACCTTAAATCAATATTAATTAGAATAATATACAAATTATAATAATTTCAATTCGAGCATCCAATATGACATTTCGTTAAATTATTCCCAACATAAAACCAGGGGTGTTGTGATAGGGTTGTGCCGCATAGGCTGCATTATCGGAGTCCCCTCCACGCGGTGCCAGTTCGGTACATTCATTACAAAAAGCGACACGTAGCGAAGCACGCACTGGTTTAATAATTCCACTCGTTCCTCCCCCGGTCGATCCCGTAGACAATGCTTAACGGTATCAATCAACATCAAACAACCCCACTCTATCTCTGCGTTTGTCTTTAGGGTTAATAGTTGAGATTCTAAGTTTTGCTAGCATTTTGCTTTATTCCTTATTTTATGAATGAAGTTACTACTCAAGCATTTTAAAAACAAATATATTTAGATACAGTTTGATATAAAGATATAAATTTATTTTTATTCGAATCTATATATTCGTAGATATTAATTATATTACGGCATACAAACAGGTTCAAACAGTTTCACCTCGCCCTACGCTACTTTAATAAATATAATAATTTTAGGAAAATATGAATCAATAGATGCAGGTGGTTTAGGACCGTGTTTTGTGGCATTACTAGGTAAAGCCTATGTTCAGCAATGGATGTGTGATGGGTAAAGATCATGATGATGATGTATAAATTTTATTTAAAAATAGCTCGGAGCCTCACTCTATATTAAAATTTAATTTATACACTCATGTATGTGATAATTTTGAATTGTTAGAAATATCCCAGTATTAGCTTTTTAAAAACTCCTTAATGCCTATTTCGATTAGTGAAAATGACATTTTATTAAATGCACTGTGCATTGTTTAAAAGCATTTTATCCAGCAGTATGTACGTGGTAGTGCCACGCTGCAGCTATATTAGTGATATATATGTGTATGTAGCACGAATGAGTCGGCTCGACCGGGGAAGGACTACGTTCTCACACCAGCTTAACACTGCTGTATTTCGTATGGTGAGTGTAAAGAACCGGAGACCCTTTTTACCGGAAAAGAGGCATTCCATCTTAGTCCTCACGGGTGACAACGCATCTGCATTTTGATTCACAGACGAGAATAGTATATGATAGATTTATGTATATGATAGATATAGTAGATATCTATGGACCACAGCAACCACTTACCATCAGGTGGACTGTGTGCTCGTTTGTCACCATTTTCTATAAAAAAAAAATGTTCATTATATAATGTTGGAGGGATTAAAAAAATCAAGAGTACCTATAGCAGGCATGTAAAGAAATCGATGGATGATATTGGTGAAAACCATAATTTGTGACAAAAAAACAATACAAAGTATGCTCCTTTTTATATTCATCAGCCCTAAAACCCTCACCCCGATTGTCACTAACAGTTCTTTTTATCGCGCACTTTTTAATGCATACACGGTTCATCGATACCCGGACGCCGCGGGCTGTGTGCCCTTCTAAATTCATACGTTGCTTTGATCTGCACTCTGTGAGAGACGTAGGTATATTTCTTCCTTCAATACAAACTTATCTGATTAAAAAGCGTGCGAGGGTTATTTAAAATACAAAAGTTTTACAATGAAAAATATTTATATAAATTTTCAAAGGTTAATTAGTTATAAAACGTATGCAATTCTAAAACGGCAAGCTAAATTTTATGGAAATAAACACATGCTTAGTTTATTAAAAGTAAGACACAATAAATCTATGAAATAATATAAGTGCGGTTGCTACCGCAGTGTTTTTGCCTGCCTGCCAAGTGTGGCTAATATCCCCGATATGAGGCAATCCATAAGGAAAACCTATGTTCAGCAATGGACTTTTGAAAGGCTATAATAATGAATGAATGAATAAATCTATGACATGTGTGTAAAACGATAATACTAACAGTAGTGTAATTTCATCCACAGAAACAAGGTTTAGCTGCATAAATTGAAATCACATGAAATTTTTAGTACATAACCTTTGTTAGATGTTGCATTAAATAATTCACACACTCAAAGAATGTATCTATTTCGTTTGGTTGAATAGAAATTGACTTATATTTTTCACATAAAAACGGTAGCGAGCTATAAATAAAATTATTCACACTTACGCCCACAAACGTTATTTATAGGGCTTTATAAAGGACTTACGTTGAAAGTTGAAACTGTGTCAAATAAATTTTGCATTTTGTGTCCTAGCAAAGTTATAATGATACTGATTTATTAATTAAATGTATAGATTATATTAGTCGTCGGAATAAAGGATTACTAATTAAGAATTACCGAGCATGTTAAGAACATAGCAAATTCACACACCATGGGAGAGAGCGAGAATGAGGATAATTGGATGTTATTATGCTCACCAGAATAAATGATTATTTAAACACAACCCAAGTCTGAATCTATAATCAATTAAAGATTATAAGAGCTAGTCCAGTTGTCTGGAAGAAACTGTACCATAGGAAATAAAAATGTTATTTATAACACAGGTAAGGTTTTTGGAATATCAATCCAAGTAGACTTCCTTCTGAATGAATTGTCCTCTGGATGAAACTCCTCATCACAATTTTCGTCTTACAAATACTTTCACTTGCTTTAATGAAGACAAACGTTTAGGCTAAATAGTCGCTACACCGTTATGATAATAACACCAATTCATATTCACCGTTCGGATACGCCGTGCGTTCTACGGCCGTGTGAACCAAACGTTACCGGACATTGGTACTAGTCATGCAACTTTGAGACATTTTACTAATATTTAATTTATGAAACTGAATAAAGTCGCACTTCCTTTATTTTTAATTTACATTAACATAAATACTACTACAGTTAAATTTGCAGGAATTACAAAGCGTTATAGATGTTATGTTATTCGTACAGCGTAATGTAGTTAAACTATAAAAACGCCATTTGGAAAGTCCGGCACACAAAATACATTTTTGTGTCGTTCGTAAACTATATAAAGTAGCAGCTTTCGCCAGTTCTCTCCATCCTCCCCAGCGAGCAATTCGTATCCTAACCAAACTTGTAAACATCTCAACAAGAAGCACTTCAGAATATAAAGCAAGATAAAACGCAAGTAAGTCTTCTCATAATGTTGATGGAAATACTGTGTAATACTTATTTTTATGACAAAAATATTAAATACTGCAAAAATCAATATGCGTACTGATCTATGGACTTACCGAATCAGGATCATGCGCATTGGGCGTGGACGGTTGAGGAGGCCTCGGTGGTTGCGGGTAGCCCTGCGAACAAATATTTTCTTTAAATAAGTTACATTGTTAATGTCCATATTGTATACCAAATCTAGTTTTGCTGAGATGAAGTTAATCAAATAAGTAAAGACTTTGCAATCACATAGCGATAATAACGATTTTCTTACAAGAATAAATTAATATTAAGTAAATAATAAGTAATAACACGTTTACGTGTGTGAGATGCCTGATTGCCCCCTAGCAATGTGGAGTGAAGTCGAAGATCGGGCAGTGGGCTGCCGCAGGCTGATGATAAAATAATATCGCGCGCGTTTTTAGTGCACACGCAATAAATTGGCAACCTTCAAGTTGCTGAGTTTGAACGTCTTAAACGCAAGTGCGGTTAAATAATTAACTGACAACGGCTGCCGCATCGCTCCACGTTTTTCAGTCCGATGACTCACAAAGAATGAAAAGGCATTTTTCAGCAGCACGTGAAACTTTTATTTCTATGGCATTAAATCTATTGCAAAGTGAAGAGCACGATGAAATCCTGAATTTATCGTCATTCTCAGGCACTGGAGCTCTCTAGAGGAAATTTGAAACATACTTATATTATTAACTTTTCATTTTTTATTCTTTACGAAGGAAAAGAATTAAGATATATATATATATATATATATATATATATATATATATATATATATAAATGTGTCATTTAGTGTGGTTTCAATCTACTAGTTAGTCTGTTATTTCAATATTCATGCAGTGCAGTAAATAACAATTAACTAGTCAAGTAAGTAAAATTATTTGTTGTTCAAGTGAATAAATAGGTAATAATATCGTAATATTACAAAAGAAAAAAATCATGAAAAAATATATTTCTTTATATAAACTGACCGCGCAGGCACAACGCGCTTATCAACTGCGCATATGCGACTACTATCTCCCGCGGATGCGCGAAGACAGAGTAGTACACATTTTTTGTTTAGAAAGGCTTCTCTACTACGTAGTACATATAACTCAATGGTTGCCACGTTTGGCAGGCGGTTGGCGAAAACCGAAAACCTGAATTAATTGGGCCAAATCTTTTAGATACGATAGTGATGTTGATTTCTTATGTATTTTCAAGTCATACAGTACAGTAGTGATATGAAAACAAAATCTATTCAATCCTATAATATAAATAGTTTATATATTTTTAAATTCTTAAGGATTGTCTTCCCTAGGCTAATTACAAACTACTGAAAATTAAATGAATTAATCATTAATTTTCCTTGCTAGTAACACTACACTGAATGCCTCACGATACCTTTTATTTTCTTTTCATACACAGAAATATTAATCCAACTTCGTAATATTTTGATGTCGAGTCAAATAAAACGCAAGAACTAAGTGTCCGCCTTTGTAATGTAATGTTGGACGCTTAAGCGTTTTAGTGTCGGAGGCGAGATTTCAGCAAGGAGTCTTACAGAGTTGTTAAGAACTTCTCGAACCGGTCAACTTGTTTTCATCGCTGCTCGTTTTAAATTACGCTGTAGCTGCAAAATATTAAGTCTTATCAATATTTTTCTTTTTAAACTTAAGACAAATATTTTAAAGCAAATTCATTGGGATAACAATTTTGCGAAATCAGGCGGAAAGATATAAATATATAATATAATATAAACGAAAAGAATATAAGTAATGGTATAAAGATTGTAACATCTGGATGATTGGCGGTCCACTACTGCGTGATTTACAAGAGGTTTTCTTTCTCGCACAACTTCCTTGAGGAATCAAATAACACTAGCAATTCTTCCGGACCGATATGACTTAGGGACCTTCAAGAAAAGAGCCTACTCTTTTTTAAAAGGCCAGCAACGCATCTGCTATTCCCCTGGTGTTGCAGTTGTTCATGAGCGGTGGTAGTCACTTACCATCAGGTGATCCATATGCTCCTTTGCTCCCTAAAAAAATATTAATACCAGGAGTATTAGTAAAGAAATCAGTGTACGAAGAAAGTAACATTAAATTAATATCATACCCTTGTTGGTTATTATATAGCACAATCAAATCAAACCTAAAGCACAAAATATTTTATAGAGAATTGGTAATAAGTCTATCACTTTAGAATTATAAATTTAATTTGAATTGTTCGGAATGCGCAATCTAGTACGTAGTACATATATATCGATGGTGGCAACTAAGGCAAATTCCACTATGAGGCAACGTATGGGGGAGGCCTATGTTCAGCAGAGGACTTTTAATAGGTTGTTTTGAAAGTCACATTTCTAACAGACAAGAAAAGAAGGAAATAAACATTGAACTATAATGTACATTAATTCAATGAAATGAATGAGAAATATTAAAGAGTAGTGATCCACCCCGCTTCGCACGGGTGATTCCAGGATCTCGACAACAGCGCCACCAACCGGGTCGAATTGTGAATCGCTTAGATTATCCAGGGACTGACTCCAAACATTTCATCAAAATCGATCGACACATTCTCGAATTTCAGCGAGACTAACGGATAGCAATTGATTTTTATATATAGGGATCGCAGAGTAGCCAGTCTCTCGATATTCTATAGGATGCATTTCGGTGAGTGTGCGCAGGAATTACATGCTTTAATTCCTCCCTCTCCTTTACACCATTAGACAACCAGGCGGTCGGCGGGTCTTCACCCCTTTGTTGTCGATATTCCACGCATTAGAACCCCAAGCTTCGTCTTTTGTAATGTGTACGTTTCCGTCCGAATACAATCTGGGCGTCTTGAAGGCAAGAGTGAATAGGCTTTTGTTACGGTAAGACAATGCGATTTACCATCTAGGACTGCATCACCACTTACTACCAGGTGGGATTGTGGTCAAGCACTGGCTTATAATAAGTAAAAAAGGGGATAGATATATAGATAGAAAGAAGATATTAAGATAAAACAAGCGACCACGTTTTATTTCGTCGGAGCTACCGTGGAGTACCTATGCCCGTACTAACCACATGTACTATTACTCTTGGGGAAGATGGTTAAAATTGGACAATCGAAATATATTCACTATACTGAAACGTGTTCCAACAACCATTATGATAAGAATGTTTGCATCAACATACATTAATCCGTCTGATAAAACTCACAAATGCATAACACGTAGGAGTAGCGTTGCGAAACAAGCCCGCAATCACCGACGGCGAGATGAACTAAACATCAATATTACTTACTTTAAAGGCAACCCTACGCGCGAACACTGGGTAACCTCTATAAAATCTATGTTTTTGTTAATATTCGACGGTTGGGTCAACGTTCTTTACTTAACAAACAAAGTTCTCTGTTGATATTTATAAATTGCTTTCCCATTTACTAAAAGTGAAGTGGAACAGAAAATTCTCAACAAGTATAAGACGCTCGTACTTAATGATTCCTAGTCCACCAAGTAGAAAAGTTTAAAACACGCAAAATTAAAAGAGATAGATAAAGATCGCTTCTGCATTTTTAACATAATTGTGCTACTAAATTGCTACATTATATTATAGTACAAACATGCCCGCGATACGGATATTTCATGATATTCAAAAGGCATGCATAGCAGACTAAATTAATATACCTTGAAATAGCTACTCTGCCAATAGTCTTTGTAAATATAGCAATTTATATTCAACAAAAAGACTCATAGTTTTGAACTAAATTTCGGTAAGCGATTGAAAAAAAATATTAAAGATTATAAACATTTGGTTCGATCTAAATTATTTTAAAACCCGCATATTATTCTTTTTACACTTTAAATACAGGGTAATAAATACCAGTATATTAAATTTTACACTTAAAAGAACGCAACAGTAAAATAGTAATAGTCTTAAAATACAAAACTGACGACTCCCGAGGGAAAAATTAATTTTCTTCTTTTTTTGCGAGCGCAGATTATGGCGCTGCAGAGAATTTTGAGGCTCGTTAATTCGCAATCGCCGCCACAGGGAATTAGAGTTGACTAACGATTAAAATAACAGTGAGCTACTACGAGTTTTAAATTGCATCCTATTTGAGAAATGGTGTGATGGTTTTAAATTCAATTTTTTTTTAAATATAATATTTTATATCTTTTATCTTTATCAATTTTTCAATGTATTTCGTATTCGATATTCGGCCGAAAATATTTCTTCTAATTCTTTTTATTTGCCAACATGGATGCTACACGAGCGTTTTCTAAAGTTTCCGATACTCCCTCTTCGCATCTTATCTACAATACGTTTAGCCGGACAAAGGATAAGATTGAGTTCCATTTACTTTTGCTCTGAATAGGTAGTAGTACCAAATAAAAATATATCCATCCATATGAAAAATATTTGTGCTTAAATGGCAGGAATTTCATACGTAACAAAAACTAATGCATTGTGAATATTTACACATTCGTACATAAATATTTGTCGCACATTTAAATATTCTTGATGCAATAGGCAAATATTCTGCAATGCTAAATATTGGCACAGGAAATATGAAAGTAAAACGAAAAAATATTAAAACAACATTTCCATAACTTCAATGCTATTTTATTTCTATAAAAATGTACCATCTAAAGCTGAAATCTGATAAACTCAAGAAATAAAAGGAAGAAATCCGCCGGAGAACCAAGATAACTGACATAGCCTTCCGTCTTTGTAAACTGAAGTGGCAATGGGCTGGCCACGTCTGTCGCAGAGGTGACAACCGGTGGAATAGACGTGTTATGGAGTGGACACCGCGTCTAGGCAAACGTAGTGTGGGACGCCCCCTGACCAGATGGAGCGACGATCTGCGCAAGGAGGCTGGTAGAAACTGGATGCGTGTAGCCGAAGATCAGGCTAAGTGGCGCGCCTTGGGAGAAGCCTATGTCCAGCAGCTGACTGGCGCAGGCTGATAATGATGATGACAATCAAAACTAAAATTTACCATTATTTGCGAGAAAACTCCCATGTTCAAGACTGGGATATTAATTTGTTTGAAGAGTGCACTTGCCGATTGATTATTGACGTCGAAGGATTTAAATGTTTAAAATAAAGCCATGAAACTAAACTGCAAGTCTAATAATAATAATAAAAATGTATAACAAACCCAGCCATAGAAATTATAAGAGGTCTGTAAATAGCAATTGGACGCAGGACGCACATCAGTGCTATATAGGTTGTTACTTTAAATCCTTCCTTAATGTTTCCGTGAGAGAGCATAATTTAAAAAAATTCTACCTACTAAAATTACAAAAATATGTGTTTGAAGCGATTAAAGCATATATTTAAAATATATATATCTTAAAATACATCAATATATTTAATAAATCGCAGAAAAAAGGAATGACATAATTATTGAAGCAAACCGCATATCTTATTTTCAAAGAATGCTATCATAACACAACGCGATTTAATAGACACAGCGGACACTACCAATTCAATTGCACTATTTCTCGTAGATTGCGAGTGGGAGCGGGCGTCATAATTCATCCAAGTCGACGATTCCCGACAGCTCTGCCGCCGTGACTCTACAGTCAGCGCTTTAGAGGTTTCCAACCGAAGCGATGGCGCACTAAAGTTCCGAGAATCCGGAGCGCTCTGCAGTTTGTTACAGTCGGCAGTACCTACCTAGTGGCGCGCACCGACTTAGGTTTCTCTCTTTATGTTGGGATAAAAACACGGATACGGGCGCTGCATAACATCGCTTCCAGTTGCAGTCGGAAATTTTTACTGTTCATCGCCTTGCAAGGCCGAAGCCGCAAACGTGCCAGCTATTTTTCAGCCTAGTATAGATAATACTTTGCTAAAAATTTTCATTCAACATTATTCAATATTATTAAAAAATATCAATATCATATATAATATCAATGAGCTACTTAATTGAAATAAAAACTACAAAAGAAATGTATTTCAATTAAGTTTAAAGCTGTAATATTATTAAATATCACAATGTATTTTCGAAACTTAAGTAATAATAATCGCTGATCCAATAAAGTGCTCTCTCTCACCGAAATCCCAAAAAAGAAAGACTCCTTAAGGCATACTTCAGAAAAGTCGAGCAATTAATCGCACGGCCTTTGACAAATATATTTCCTTGACAATAAAATATAGGGAGTTTTTAGTGGCGGGGCCATGCCTTGCGAGCGGGTAGAGCTGTCGTGAGCAAGCGGCGCACCCACTGTGGGGGAATATTAAAACGAACCGTGGCCCGTCAGGGAGACTGTTATATTCAGTCGTTTTAACTCGGTCCACTATCTCATACACAATATATTTAGTTTCAAGGGTAAGCATATAAGTTAAAAATATCAAAAATAAGCTGTGATTTACCGTAATTATTCTTTTATGATCTCATTTAGACAAAGAACGTTAAAATGTACCGATGTACTTGTTTGCAATTAACGCTGTTTTAGTACTGCGAGTCCAGTAAAATATAATTAGTGATTCCTCATTACGGCACAGCGTGGCCCCTCTGGACGTTCGTGCCTCTGTTGGCTTATGGTTATTAATAACGCGGAGCGCTCGCTCCCTCCCCGCGGCCTCCGCTCGCCTCCGCGCTCGTCCACGCTGCCGCACGTCTGACATTTTAATTCCGAAACCGAGGCTACTCGTATACATAATAAAATTTCTATCGATAATAATTGTATCGATACCCCAGCCCCACTAGTAATAGGTTCCTGATTTTATTCAAAATATAAAGTTATCTACCTTACTCACTATCGACTTTTAAACATGTTTCAGTATTTTTATTTTATACGAAAATGTATGCCGTACGTTATTGATGTTTTTGTGGTTCCATAGAATAATTAGATGACTTCGTTGGTTTATAAGATCTCATCCGTGAAAAATAAATGCGTTACGTAGGTAACATCGACTAGATCAGTACATCACTATCTACAAATGCTACAATGGCGGTCGGACGAGCGCAGGTCGAGCGCAACATGGCTGCCTAGTAGGCGGTTCGAGTGATAGAGACGAAGCGAACGCTGAATATATCGTTTCCCCTCGCACTCGCACGCGGCGCTCGCATCGATCTCCGCTCGGTGAGCTCGCCCCCAGCACCAGAAAGGCGGAACTAACAAAATTACAAAGCGCTTTCGAGCCGCTAATCATAAAATAAGATACGACGTTTCATTTCGACCGTACGACTCTCGAGCGATCACGATGCTGGAATGGCCCTTGACTGTCAAAATTCTCTACCGACTGCAGAGTATTAACTACGCGCCGGTCACAAGAATTTTGTAAAACCTCAAATCGAGTTTAGATTTATGTAGCGCTAGTAGATGAAAACGATGTGAAACTAACACTCTTCCAGATATAGTTCATTGCTCTGAAACAGTAGAGCGTTATATTGATTCAGTGCAGAGAGTAGGCAAATGATAGAGCTGAAGAAGTTAGAGCCGATTAAAATATAATTAGAATTTTTGTGTTCTCAAGTTTGCAGCGTTGACATGAATTCACTTTAACTCAAAGGAGTTCGCTTAGTTGTATGTAAGACGAAAGACTATTAATGTAGAAATGTGCTAGTGAGAAACACTAACGGCGATATGGGTCGCGTTTACGTTAGCATAAATTGCCGCGGGGCTTTCTGGAGGCATTTAATTCGAACGCCGTGTGTAAAATTGACAGAAGATGTTCCCTCGCAGAGGGTTAGAATGTTCTGCACCGTCTCTCGTGTGATAGCTGACTGACGTTTAATTTTTGCACCCCGCGAAGATATTCTCCCGTGAAAGAGCGAACGCATTTATTACGTTCGAAATTGAAGAAAAAGTTTAATAGTTAGTTACACAAGTTACATAGATCTAGCCAAGCGAGATACAATGGATAAAATATTTTATGACCATTGATAACTACGATCGTATCGATCTATGAACAAATTACTAGGGAAATTATGACTTCTTCTGGGGGCAACGTAAATATGTCCAAAAACGTCTTATTTCTGCAGCACCTGTCGCAATGCAATTTTCCCAGCATGTGCACTAAGTCGCTATGACGGCGACGGCTGCCGGGCAGGCCACGTGCACCTCATATATGTATACATTGAAATATGCAAATCGCTATACGAAGCGTGCCAAAAGCACTTGCTCGCACGCCCCTCTATGAATTCCGATTTGCGCTACGACATCCCTTCTTGCACATTACTTCTAGATGAAAGGAAATATTTTCAACAAAATGTCTGTATGATTACTAAAGGTGGGTTTAATTTTTCATTGACTTGATCAATGGATGTAATAACTTAAATATGTTGAAATTAATTAGGATGAAAAATAAAAATTATGTTATATCTTACTTAGTTTGAAAAGGACCGTCACCGTCACCTCTATTCCCAATTCCCTACGCTACTAAACTAGATAAAACAAATAATTTTTATTTTTCACGAGTACCTTTTTTTTTTTATAGGATTAGGGTGACAAACGAGCACACAGTCCACCTGATGGTAAGTGGTTGCTGCGGCCCATAGACATCTACATCTATCCTCGTTTGCGAATCAAAATGCAGATGCGTTGTCACCCGTGAGGACTAAGATGGAATGCCTCATTTCCAGTAAAAAGGGCCTCCGGCCACCTGCACTCACCAAGCGAAACGCAGAGGTAAACCTCTACTTCACGCTGGTTTTCTGTGAGGTCGTGGTACCACCCCGGTTCGAGCCGGCCCATCCGTGCTACAGCAAAAGCTGCCACGTGGCTCTACCCTGTTAAAATTAGCTTAGCTAATTAATTTCAACATCTTTTAATATAATGGATTTCCGCAAAGTAACGACTAATTCTATTAACTATCAATGAATATAATTTACAATTCAACGGACTGCTATAATCAAAGATAATAATTTTTATTGAACTTGAAATTTTATGACTAATAAGTTTGTAATCGGTATAAGAATATGATTGATATAATCAAGAGAAACATGTCAGAAAGTAAAAACAACAAACACAAAATATTTTCTATGACAGTTTCATAATGCAGAGCTAAGTTTGCGGCGCTTCGGGTCGCAGCTTTGAATATTTTTAAGCCTACAGATACATTCTTCCTAGGCTGGATGTTTGTTAATGTGCAATTTATGTATGTAAAAATGCCCCGATGATACTGTACCTAATTATTGTGAAGGTAACATTAATTTAAAAAATAAAAACTTGATAATCAATGCTCTCTGGAGATAAAAATTTAACACTGATGAACTGTCAGTTCATCTATAATATTGTATTTTATAGCTTTAAGTAAATGGAAGCGAGACAACTACAGGTTACTCTTAAATTGTTGGTATTATCATTTTCAAAACGTTAGAATTATTTTATTTACGATAGGACATCGAAAAAAATCCCTGAAAACATATAGTGTAGAACATAAAAATTAATCTATACATACAAATAAATACAATTGAAGTGTCTGTTTGTAATGTTAAAATAACAGCGTTTAACTCAATGCATATGAATGTATATACGGTACTTATAACAAAAACACAATTTTTAAAATTTTTGTCTGTCTGTCTGTTTGTTCCGGGTAATCTCCTAAACGGCTGGACCGATTTCAACGGGACTTTCGCTGGCAGATAGCCGATGTTCTAAGGAGTAACTTAGGCTACTTATATTTGAGAAAAAGAATTAGCGTTCTGAGCAATATAATTAAAACCCTCAATTACACGCGGGCGAAGTCGCGGCGCACAGCTAGTATAAAAATAACATGCTTTTTACTCATGGTGCGAAACAGAGGGTGATAGATTTTACGCTGCTACCACACGACTAAAAGCCGTCGCTGATCTTTCGGCTTTGTTGTATATTTTGGCTGTATGTATGCGTAGATATATGGACGTAAAAGGAGGCGAGAGAGTTGTGTCACGATCGTGCCAAATTGAAGTCTTGTAGTCTCTGCCTACGCCTCTGGATGATAGGCGTGAGTTTTTATATTTAGGTTCAAAATAACAAGTACTACTAATTTTTAACTAACTACAATAAAAACTGTAGAAGTTATGAAAGACGAAGAGAACCAAATTATAAGAGTTCGTTGAATGGCAGCGGAATCCAAAAAACGAGTCTATATTCTTAGAAACACATTTAACACTCCACATAAAAGCAAACAAAGCATCAAAGCAAGAGAGCAAACTTTTGGAAAGTAAAAGTTGCCCATTAGGAAGGCTACGGCCATAGACGGTTTATTGAAATAGTTATGTTCGAGGGAGGTAATTTTTAAAAATTGCTAAAAACGAGGGTTCCGTACATTCGGTAGCAGTTTAATGGAAGCGATAACAGTAAAGTTCATAGCCAAAGTTCGCTCCGACGAGTTTTGTGGATTACTGAGCTGTGTTCACAATCTCCACATAGGGCTGGTTCTACATATTTTGTTAGTGATGAGCGAATGCGTAGTTTCACGATAAAGGCCTGTTTGATACCACACAATAACCACAGATATTTTTAGATATCCCAATTTAAAACGTATAAATTTGGTAAACTACGTTGTTTAACGTTGGATCCTAACTGAAATTAAATGTTTCCTTTTTTTCTTTGATTTTAATATTTGTTACATACCATATTTACGTTTATACCTAAAAATATATATTGTGGTCAGTTATCAGCTTCTGATTTTTACGAATACCTATTCGTCTGAAAAAAAATCATAACCTCGATACTTCAATTTTTTGTTATTTTGCAACTGCAATTATATGTTATTTTGCTATTTCATTATATATCATTCAACGCCTATGAACCATTCAAAGTCAACTAAAGAGACTAGTGGCCTCGACGTTCAGCTCACAAACTAGCCATTAGCGGCGGCTATGGTTTTGCCATCACGACCACTCTAACTACGTCGCCAGACGGCGTGCCAATGTAATTACGACCGCAATAACTCCCATCGAACCGCAGTAGAATTTTTAACTATATTTGTCCAATTGTGATTTGCGTTTTATTATTCAATACGACTAACACAATACGGGCATGCTGAGTGACCGTGTTTGAATTTGTATTTGCATATTATATGTAGGCATCGACGAAAATCGCGATGAATGATGATGATGTTTATGCAGATATCGATAAATAATCGATAAAAATTTGAAAACAAATAAGTGCGTCAAAAACCTTGTCGTTCAACAAATTTATGTATCCGATTTATTACATAAGATATAGAAGGTTTGGCTGATTATGACTGAACTCACTTATGTGAAGAGACCGTCACGGTGGTACGTGCAAACGTGAAAGAAATAATTAAGAGTTCCGAAAAAATCACCTTCGGCTGATTACCAAATCCAGGACCATGGTCTGTTTAGTGTCTGAGCTAGCAATGTTCAACACAAAAATACAAGAAGTGTTTCGTTTACTACTAGTTAAGGTTTGGGAAATATTTACGTGGTAGAGCTATGCTGAAACTATATTGTGGTTGCAGTATGAATAGGTGGGCTCGTCCGGGGTAGGACTAAGCTCTCACAGAATACCAGCTTAAAATAGAAAAAAAAGCACGGGCAGCAGCCCGTCACCGGTCTAAGTAATTATACGTCTTGCGTCAACAAGATACTACCATCTATCAAAAACTATGAGATTTTTTTTTCATTTCTCATAGCCGCCTCTAACGAGACCCACGGGATGAAATTCTTGCATGAATTCTATTACCATCACCATACGGCTCAGAGACGATACTTAACGCTAATCTTATCTAGAAGATGTTGTAACTTCAACAATTGTATCGTTGTACTTTTTTGTTCCGATTGCAAAACTATAGTCTAATAGCATAATAAAACGAGATTGTTCCTTGTGCTTTTTTATTTCCTATGAATTCCGTAAGCGTGAATACGATTAACAGGAAGTAAAATCCTTAACAGCGCATTCCTATGATTTTAGCAAATTCCGCGAAAATCCTTAAAACTCTCGCGAAGCATTCTCACATGGGAAACGAGGAACTGAGAACAATAACAACACTTAGCAGAGCAATCGGAATTTTGGTTAATACTGTCGTTTCGGTCGTTCCCCGGCATCGTCGTAAAAGTAAGTTTACTCGTTTAAAACGTCGCCATGTATACTTTCATAAAAAGATGGGGGGAGGTAGATGCTTCTGATTACCCCACTCCTATAAAAAGTAAACGAATATTGCCGACTTTATATTGTACTGAAATTATATTTTTATTATGAGCACTTAATACAGCATTGTAGCAGTAACGTTTGTAACAAAGATTAAGGAAAATGCAAGTTTTCGTAATTGGCTAAAGTTTCAGTTAGAACTCTTTAGAATGCCCTAGCCCTAGCACTAGGAAACTGTAATGGGTGAGTTTTTATTCCAAGTTATTACTATGTTAGTTGTAGTAGGTACGATAGCAGCGCAAGATTTTTGTCCCCACTTCGTCACGTAGGTGTCGTATCATAAGTCGACTAAGAGAAACGCGATGAATGAATCTTTGTTTTTTTTATTTTTTTTATTTATTTATTTATTTATAAGGGTCACCGACAGGTGATACACAAATACTAAAAACAAGAACCAAGCATTGTGAGAAACATGCAATGTGCTCACCCAGTTATAGGTAACCACAGCTAACACAGAGTAATGTTGCGAAAAGTTAATTATCGTACAAAATTTAATAGCACAGTAGCAAAATTGCGTATTTGTGAGAAATTAAAAAGGGTTTACATTTATCATCTAAAACTTAGATTCTAAATAAAGTAACATTTTTCTTCTGAAAATATTTAAATTGTCATTGAAAATATCTAAATCAGATGGCCTAGATATATCATTATACAGTCTAAACATTCTGCATAATGCTGAATTAAGACCGAGGTTAGTCCTGTGACGTGGGACCATAAACAGCTTGTAGACATTAAATCGTGGTAATCTGCTTGGAGCATTAATGTTAACCATTTCCAGTAATTGAGGACAGTCGATGCCATTATTACACAGTTTGTAGAGGAAGCTCAAATCCAAAAGTTTGCGCCTGTTATATAAGGAAGATATACGGAAATGTTTTAGCTGTTCATCATATGAAGTTAACGAGCGGTGTTGGTTAAATTTCAATGCTAGCATACTAAGGAACCTCCGCTGTACTCGTTCAATTCCACTCTTATGAACCTCATAGAAAGGAGACCAAACTTGAGAACAATATTCAAGGTTGCTCCGAACTAAGCTGTGAAAGAGTAGTAGTAATGTTTGAGTTTGTCTGAACCGTTTGGTGTTTCTACCTAAAAATCCGCACATTTTGGACGTCTTCGTTATAATACTGTTTATATGTGGTACAAAAGACAGTTTACTATCCAACAAAACGCCCAGGTCTCGTATACACTCTACTTGATTGAGTACTGTGTTGCCAATTTTGTATGTAGTTTGGATAGGAGTATGTTTGCGTGTGAACGACATATGATAACACTTTTTAGCATTCAGAATCATATTGTTTTGAGTACACCACTCGATCAATCTATTCAGATCGGCTTGAATAAGCTGGGAGTCTGCTGATGATCTAACAGGTCTAACGAATTTCAAATCGTCAGCAAACAGGTAAACCTCTGTGTTCAAAAAACATTCTGTCACCGAGTTGATCAAAATTAGAAACAAAAGGGGCCCTAAATGTGACCCTTGAGGAACACCCGAGGTTACCTTAAACGGTTCAGACTGGCTCCCATTAACAACTACATAACACTTGCGACGAGTTAAGTAAGATCTAAACCAATCCAAAATAGGGCCACCAATACCACAACTACTTAATTTCGTCAAAAGTATCTCATGGTCAACTTTATCAAATGCCTTGCTAAAATCAGTATAGATAGCATCGACTTGAGAACCCTGATCGACATGCTGGATAATATAATTGGTGAAGGCAATTAAATTAGTAGTGGTGGACCTATTTCTAAGGAAACCATGTTGACGATCAGTAATTTGAAATTTTAGTAAATTGTAAACATAAGGGTAGATTAAAACTTCAAAAACTTTAGGAAAAATAGATAAAATGGATATTGGTCTGTAATTTCTAATGTTATTCTTAATACCGTCTTTGTAAATGGGAACAATTTTAGCAATTTTCCAGTAGGTAGGAAATATTCCAGTTTTAAGAGATTCGTTGAAGATACAAGTAAGTGGTAATGATAGTTGCTTAGCACATTGATGTATAAACAAAGGCGGTAATCCATCTGGGCCAGGACCTTTATTTAAGTCAAGTCTTTTTAACCTCGTGAGAATTAAATTATCCGACAGCATAATAGAACTAAGCGAGGATGAAAATGAGTGGACACCGTCGCGTTTATGGTAACAAACTTGTGGATTTAGACTTTTACTATAAATAGATGAAAAATTTTTCGCAAAGAGTTCACTTATGCTTGTTTCATCCGCTCCAGTTTCATGGTCTAATTGCATACGGGATGGTATATTGCTACTATTTTTACGCTTATGCTTTATAAATGTCCAAAAATATTTAGGATTTGAGGTTATACTATGTTCAATGCGTTTGTAATAACTATCATAGCACTGTTTCATTAAATTTTTTGTTCTTTGTTTTAGCAAGTCCAGGGCAATTTTATCCATCGAATTATTATATTTCTTAACGCGTTGTCTAATTTTGTATTTTTCTTTAATACTCCTTATAAGACCTTTAGAAAACCAAATTGGATATTTAATGCTTTTAGGTGTGGTGAGTGGTACATGTTTACTTATAGTAGCACGCAATACATCATAAAAACGAGTAACCATTTCATCAACATTCCTACATAATGCAAATATATTGAGCCAATCAACACTATCCAATTCATTTTTAATAGACTCATAGTTAGCTTTGTGGAAATTAGGTCTAGGTTGTAGGGATGGTTGTAAATGTTTGTTTTGCAAAAGGTGACCTAATAACCATCTCGAATATATAGAACTAAAATTTATGTTTATTATATTCCAATTTTTATTATCCAGGTACTGTATAGTATCAGTTTACGAGAATTCACTGCCCGTATAAGCTTGTGGGTGTCGCGTAAGGGGCAACAGAGGAAAACTAAAATTGAAGCTGAGCAGTAGCACCTTTCTGACAACAGCTCAAAATTATTAAAAAAAAACTGCGGTTGCTAATTCGCCCAACAGCCGTAGCAATTATTACAACTATTGAATATGAATATAGGCTTACCCGAAAGATTGCTCATAGCAGAGATCCTTTGAGGCAATATATAATGAAGGCCTATGTTCCGCAGTGGTCTTTTGATAAGCTGTAATGAATGAATAAATCAGAAAGGCGACGGAATACAGGTGTGGAGAAAAATTTGTACCGCTACCTCCAATCCGTTACTTCATTTTTAAATAATCCAATTTCCAATTGAGTGTGGCCCATGTCCATCATTAAATTGTTCACGGAGTGAAAATGTCTTATATAAGGAACATATTATTATGTATAATGATTGTGTACCTATTTTGTTTTCGTTACCTTCACCTCATTTCGTGAGTAATGTATTCTGTTAGAATGAAAAACAAAATGAGTTCTTGCAAAATTGTCATAAAACCAAAGCTTTTATCAAGCATCTAAAAAGCTTTGGATATTAAGTAATCGGTTTCTTAGTAATTTCATTTGAAATCTATAAGTGAATAATTTTCTTCAGTCAGGAAAAAAAATATATTAACCCTGAATTTTCCTCATGTTAGAAACATATAATACAGATTGCAAAAGTAAATACAAAAACGTTAGAATTTCTTTAAGCATTTATTTTTGCGTACAGAACTTAAATAACATAAGGAAGCTTTTACTTATAAATAAGTTTTGTAGGTAACAATCTGAATTCCAAAGTGTAGCTATTTGAAAATTTATCAATCATTACTTGTTAGAAAAAATAATGATGATAGTTATCTATACAATCTATACAAATAAATAAAATTGAAGTGTCTGTTTGTAATGTCAAACTAAAGAATATAATACTAAATGCATATGAAAGTATATACGGTACTAATAACAAAAATACAATTTTTAAAGTTTTTGTCTGTCTGTCTGTCTGTTTGTTCCGGCTAATCTCCGAAAAGGCTGGACCGATTTTGACGGGATTTTCACTGGCTGATAGCTGATGTCTCAAGAAGTAACTTAGGCTACTTTTATTTTAGAAAAAGAATTAGGGTTCCGCGCAAAAAAATTAAAACTCCAAATAACACGCGGGGGAACAGCTAGTAATCAATAAAATATAATGTAAGATTTGCCTAAAGCTAGATATACATACTTTACAAGTCCAAAGATAAAATCAAACATAAAGTGCTCAAGCTCCTACAATAAATAACTTATCTATTTGTATTCGCATACCTTACCTTATATTACCAAATTAAAGGATATAACACTGTTTCTTTAGAGGATTATAGGAATTATATTATTTGTCTCTACCGGCGAATGAAATCTATTATATAACTAATCAAAAATAAATGGATTATAAAGTTAGTGCTGATAAAAATAGAATTGTTTTACTCTGATCAGTATAATATTATGATGGTCAAGGCTTATGGTCAAAGTGCGAAAATAATGTTGCAGTACCCACTTAATTCCTTAAGCATTTTAAGGGTTAAAGACAATATTAGTAATGTTATTGCTTTGCTAGTATATTTTATTAAAAAATGTGTTAATAACTTACTACGAAATATTTTTATCATTGTAACGTATCTTACATCGTTGGAAAATAAAAATAATATCACAGATATATGTGAACATTAGAACCTTCGAAATTAAAAATGGACGTAACTACTTTATGAAGTATGTATCTGGCATATAATATACATTCTAGTTCTAAAGTACAAATTAATCTCAATACATGTTATATTTTGCTAAACATGTATGCTTCAATGATAGTGAAGATTTCAGGAAGATTCTCAGAGAGCACAATTTATTTCCAAATTCTACTTTAATAATACATATTCAGTTGTTTAATTTTTTAAAACCATTCAGCTTTTCTGCCGACATCAAAAAGGACAAGGTACTCAATTCGACTGAATGTTTTTTTTTTTATGTGTGTTACCTCATAACTTTTTACTGGATGAACCGATTTCGATGATTCTTTTTTTTATTTGAAAGCTGGTACTTCTCGTGTGGTCCCATATGAATTTAATCAAGATAAGACCCATAGTTTTTGAGTTATTCTTAATAATTTATATTAAAGTCGGCTGTGCAAAATATTTAATTTTAAATTATTATATGTTTAGAACAGGATTTAATTGCGCCTATGTTTTACGCCTGCTTTGCATTCAACCAAAAGTAGTTGCTAGAATATTCGCTAATTTTAATTTCATGATTACCTGTAGCGGCGGCTGCGAGCCAGGCGGCAGATGTGGCGGATGCTGGGAGTCATGTGTGGGGGACAGCGCACCAGAGCTGGGCGCAGCGCCTGGGCTCGGTGCGCCTGGAGGATGGGAGGGCGGCTGTGGAGATCCGCCGCGCTCGTAGCCCTGTCAACAACGATTTCCATAATTGTATTAAACTTAAAACGTATGAAAGGTGTCTTACATAAAACATTATATTATATCAATGTTAAATGCTAAATAGCAAACTAAGGAAACGCTTAGGCACACGCCGTACCGAATCCTTTATACCTTTTCCTGGTATGTCCTAAGTGTCGTAAAGTCGACTTAGGTAAATGTCAAAAAGATCTTAGTGCATCTGCGGCCTTTTGTGTATATTATATAAAGTCTTATATACAGGGATCAGAGACGATAATCAGGGTCGAAGTAACCAGCGGCCTGATATTGTATAGTAAAGAAATTGGTATAGTAAAACAGATTCAAGTAAATATTATCAACAAATCCATTTTAATGCAGGAATCATGAAGCCAAACACACAGTCTCAAATTTTGCCAAATTCATAGTACCTATCAAGTTTTTGATGTTTTCATTTAAGCAAGCTCATTATAAGAATAATATACCTACGTATAGCTTATTATAACACTAATATATTTATAATATGGAATATTCTCGTTTTTAACTCTGTAAAAAAATAGCGGTACAATCGGAACACTACTCAATCACTCGACTTATTTACAATGCAACAATAAAAGCTTTGTACTTGACCGTGAATTTGAAGCGGCGAATGAATAAGATCATAGCAATAGACCGAATTTTTTTACTCCTTTTTCTGTTTCTGTAAAAATGTTACGGCATATATATATATATATATATATATATATATATTAGCTCGTTGTTCTCCCCTTTCCGAACGACTAATTGCTTTTCTAAAAAAAAACTCTTGAAATTAGCAATATTATCGGGATAAAGACTATCCTATCTCTCAAGTTGGACCAAACTTCACACAGTGTGTAAAATTTCATTGAAATCAGTTCAGTGGTTTAGGAGTTCATCGCGGACAAACAATGTGACACGTAATTTTTATATATAAAGATACGCTCCACGGATATGCTACTCGGAGGGAAAGTATTTTAAATATTGTAAAATACCAAATTATGCTTCATGAAGATAATTTATTTAATTAATAAGTAATTAATACTGAATTCAAAGATTTTTAAAAGGTTGCTTGCCTTATCTAAGAATCAAACCGTACCATATGTGAAATAAAATCCTCTATTTTTATAGTACCGCTAGAAAATTTGTCATTAGACCCGCAGTCGAACGCACATCGCACACCTTTCATTTTTCCCAAAACGTAAGAAACGTTTTGGGAAAAATGACATTACAAGATGTAAAAAAAAAACCGTAATGATATATTGGGTTTTTCTCCTGTATCGTGGAAGCAGTTTACATACATATATTGTACAGGGATAACATCCAGACCCGGAACAATTATTTGTAGGTGCGGGATTCGAACCCTCGACCGTCAGCGCCGCAAGTTAATATTGTGCTAAGTCATTGCGCCACGAAGCATTCATTTAAGATTAAAAATTCACAACATTAACAAAACAACAAATAAATGGAAGGTGTTGCTTTCTTAACCGAATAGCAAGGAGCAAATATTTTTTTAAATACGATTACTAACGATCGATAAATTATTAACATCTTTAACGAAAATTTACGGTACTCTTATTTCTAAATGTACAATCACTTCAAGATAATCACAGCATGCTATTTTATTATATATTTACAATTTAGTACTAGTTACATAACCTAAAGAATCCTTAATTTTTAAAGAATTTTATATTGTGCGCATGTGTGTGCGTGCCCGTGTGTTTGTGTGACTGTGTATTTTTAATTAATAGTAATCTCATCATCATTATCACCATACCCGCCCTTCATGAGGCCTCTCATACTCTTCTCTAGTGCTGAACCACTCGTATCCATCGACTTCCTGCGTCTCTTAACATGTCGTCACTCCATCTACTTAGATCTCATAAGAAAAATAATTTCTTAATTGAATTATCAAAATGGTTTCAGTATATAGAGAGTAAATAGTTAATGCCTTAAGGCATTAAGTCCGCCATATGCACGATTTTTCTTTTGTGCATAAAAGTTTAAATAAAAAAATAACAGATAGCAATTTATATTAATAGCATGCATCAGTTAATAATTTGGGAATGGTTAAGGAATTTTTGCCGTTTTATAATAGGTCTATGCTTATTAAATTTTACCGTTTTGTTGAACTTGCCACTTTAAACTGTAATTGAATTATCAAAATGGTTTCAGTATATAGAGTAAATAGTTAAACCCTTAAGGCATTAAGTCTGCCATATGTACGAGTTTTCTTTTGTGCATAAAAGATTAAATAAAAAAATAACAGTTAGCAATAATATTATTAGCATCAGTTAATAATTTGGGGATGGTTAAGGAATTCTTGCCGTTTTATAATTAGGTCTTTGCTTACTAAATTACCGTTTTGTTGAACTTGCCACTTTAAACTGTAATATAGCTATGGGACTTGGAATTCTAAATTCAAATAAACTTTACATTTAAGGCGTACCTATTATTCCTTTTGCAAAATCAGTTGTCAAGGAGAAGGAGACATCTCCATACATTTTTGGGCCCAGATGTTAACAAGATGAAAGTCGGACCATTTGAAAGCGTATATATAAAAAATTCATACCTGAAAATCTGGCTAAATTTGTCAATCTAGGAGCAAGGTCAATGAAGAAAAATAAAAGTGATTTTATGTATTACCTACACTGTAACAGGCGATTTTTCACTGTAATAACACTGTAACAGATAATTTTTTATTATAATTACTTAAAGATATAAAAGGCGCATCAGTATAAAATCACCAAAGAAAAGCTGAGGTTATCTAGGAAATAAAATATTGAAACGCTTAACGAAAATTAAAACAACAACAACGAATTAAAATGAATATTAGAAATATCGATCTGACATCGATAATTTGAATTATTGTTGTTACTGACATGTTGCTTGGTATTTTTTCCATATTATTTTGTAGATATGTTTTTTAATCTGCCTAGTAAACACAGATAAATAATTAAAAGTAGATATTAAAATGCTGGATTTAATCGAGAATCGATTTTATTGCACTCGTTTCAAATCAAATCGAAAATTGGTCTTTTTCTTTTTTTAAATGAATAGTTTTGAAGTTTGAACTGTCAAACAAACGAATAGAAACAAGGAGGTTATAATATAATAAATAAAAATTACTAGTGGTAGGTAGTGTACAGAAAAGAGAATTTCACTAGTTTATTCTTTATGGTAATCGATTTATTTCCATAAAAAATTTATTTCTTTTTTCCTTATGCGAATAATAATATACTTTATTTCCAAATGAATATATCATATCAATATATCAACTTTATCATTTAATTTTTTTGGATCCGAATAAATATAAAATCGATTGCATCAATACAATCGGTTTTCTAACTTATTTATTATTTTATTGTTTTTTCGAAATCTAGATTGTAAAATGAGCTAGTTTTTTGTATTTAACTCTAGAAAAATATAGCCAATTTTTTAAAGTATAAACCAATTAGTTAACTTCAGGCCCAAAAATCCCATTCTCCTTTGTTTCTTTGGGTTTTATCTCTCCTGCAATATCGCTATATTTATAACCAGAGAAGAAAATTCGTGTTATTTTTTATATAAATTGCGACGTGAAAACGCACGATGACACGCAATATTATTGACGCATACGTACCCAGCACTACTAACGAACAAACTATGTGTTATTGGTTCAATTGCTCTTGCTTGGGAAATTTTGACCTCACAAATTAACATCGTGACCGAAGAATCGAGTCGTAACGAGAGAAGAAAGTTGAGAATGGCGAACTGAAGGCGATATCATATCCTAGGCAACTCACAGACCTCAGAGACAGTGACGCACGGTTAACGAGACAGACGTTTGCAAAATTAGTAGAGCTTGGTAAAATAGTTAAAGACCTTTTCGTATGCACCATATTCTCCAGACCTTGGACCTAACAGAAATGAAATGAAATATTTATTTGCATTTGGTTAAGGTACATTGAAGATGGTCAAAGTAATTTAACATCCGCTTAATCAGCCATTATTAATAGCATGCAAATCTTAAAACTATAAAATATCGAGATAATAATATTTAAGAGTATTGATTATAACAAAATGTCAACAGGTAGTCAATAAATAGAAAATAATTAACAAACATTTTACAATTATAAATTTGTTAGTCAAGTTCCTATTACCAATCGTACTCGTAGTTCAAATATTCCTGTACAGTGTAAAAAGACTTTTTACTGAGAAAGTTGTATAAATCTCTTTTAAATTGAACGAAAGGTAGGTCTCGAATTACTTGTGGTATCTTATTATAATATATTATCATACACATCCAGTAGCAATTTTTATGTAATCTCGCACTCTTAGGAATTATAGCGGAAACCAACCTATTCCTATTTCTGGTGCTTCGTTTGTAGACGCCCTTAGCGTGTGTAAAATAATTTATATTGTTCTTTACGAATTTTGCCGCTTCAAAAATATATAGACTAGGAAGTGTCAAAATGTTTAAAGATTTAAACAAAGGCTGACATGGTTCGTCAGGTGTAGTACCACATATTGCTCTAACATATTTTTTTGTGCAATGAACGCCTTTTTTATATGTCCGTGCTGTTACCCCATATGATCAGTCCGTATCGCAGAACTGATTCAAGGTAAGCAAAGTACGCAATAAAAGCTGTACTCCTTCCTGCTATTTTTTAATTTATAAATTGCAAATGAGAAACAATTGATTTTGTTGCACACTTTTTTAACTTGTTGTTTCCAATCAAATTTTTGATCAATTTCTATACCCAAGAATTTCGTTGTTGTTGTATTTTTAAGTGTTTGTCCTTCATAATTTATATTTAATGTCAGATTTTGTATATTATTAAGTTAATTAAATTCGTTTTGTCAATGTTGATAATTAAATTATTATTTCTAAGCCAATTAATTATTTGAATTATAGTTGCTGTAATGTCATTTATGTGGTCAGACTTTCACCTTTTTCGAAATTTAGATAACTTATTGTTATGCAAAAATTTTAATTTCGAAGAAGCGGTAAGGACGCCTTTTTGAGATCATGGATTAATTTCTATAGCAAGGGTATCTACAAACTGCCCATAAAATATGGTGGCAAGAAGTTCTTAATAGTTTAGGCTAAAAATATAAAACGAAACCCCAAGGCAGTTTTCGTTTTATATTTTTAGCCTAAAGTACAAAACGACAATTTCAAAGACCTAATATTTAATATATTTTGGTTTACATTTCGCGTTGCACGATTGATTCTTTGTGATCCATAAATTGCCGTACCTTACATCTATACAAATAAATAAAATTGAAGTCTGTTCGTAATGTCAAAATAACATCTTTTTACGAAATGGATAATATGAAAGTTTAAACGGCACTAATAACAAAAAAAATATTATAAAAATTCTTGTCTGTCTGTTTGTTTTGGCTAATCTGTAATCTCTGAAATGGCTGAACCGATTTTGACGGGACTTTCACTGGTAGATAGCTGATGTCATAAGGAGTAACTTAGGCTACCTTTACTTAAGAGTTCCGCGCGAAATAATCAAAACTCATGAAATCCAACCGTAATAGACTCCACGCGGACGAAGTCACGGGGAACAGCTATTTATAAAATATGCAATAAATATGTTTATGGGTATGTTTCTGATAAGAACCACGGTATCTCCACGACGGCAACTGGGCATTTCACGTGGGGCCTACCGTTACTTAATATGAAACGTGAGGTTGTGTTGACAAATACAAACAAAGGCTAATTCAAACGTCTCGCACACACACACAATAGCCGTAGGATAAAACAATCGGGCGCGTGCAAAAGCAGGTCGACGGCCAGAGTCGGCCTTGACCGTGCATCCATTATGCACACCCGTTTACTTGCGAATAAGTGCACCTCCACGCATCCATATTGTTTATAGCTATATCGTTAGAGCGCGATTTCATTCACAAAAATTGCAGAACATAAATAAAACTTATCATTTAGTGACATGTTGTTTAACGGAATCTCTGAGACAGAAACTGTGTTAAAGTTGTGGGACATACTTAAAACTATTAATTATTCTAAAATATTGTTATTAATTATTCTAAAAATAAAAACCAATTATTATTTTTAAAAAACCTGACAGCAGTGACTAGCTAGTAATTAGTAGTAACGCCTGCATTTTTATTATGCAAGGGTAAGCTTATTTTTCGGCGGTAAAAACTGAACCCTGTTATAATCCATGACATCTATCTGTCCGTGTTTGAGTAACGCACCTTCACAGCCTTTTTCATGCCTGATTTGTTTGACCCCAGCAACAGTGGGGTCAAACAAATCAGGAACCTTAAAGGTTGACTGCGTGCGCAAAATGCGGTCAGCAAAAATCTAATGGAGACAAATGTGTGCATATAAATTGTAATGTATGTTTACATGAAAACATAAAATTAATTAGCGTAGCACTACGCGATATTTTCGTTTCAACCATTATCGTCACGAATACGAAAAACACGTCAATCAGCTTTGAATAGGTTTATACGTCATAAACTGAAACGAAGAACGAAAAGCGGCGACGCAACTCATTCATTACAAATTCATTACTGAAGCAGCGCGTCCTCGACACAGTTTGCTAGTTCGCTGCAGACATTGATTGCATCAATCGCACAATGCTTTCACTCCGCAGCTAGTTTCCGCGTCACGTTTCAAGGCTAAAGATAAGGTTAGACCGATATTTACTACTTCAGGTCAATTCGAGTCATTCGCTTTTTACGGTTTTAGTAACTTGCTAACTGCTTCAATTTTTATCTTTTTAACTAGTGATCCGCGCTTTAACATATTTTTTTACAATAGTATAATATTTAAAGAGGCACTAGACTAGACTATATTTTCGAAGAGATTACTTGATTAATTTTAATATAAATATAGTAGTTTAGACTTTAGATCATCATCATTCACACAGCCCTTCACAAGACCACAGCTTAACAATAAATCCTTCCCCAAGGAATGCCACAATTTGCACGGTCATGACCAATCTCGTATCTATCGACTTCCTGCTTCTGTTAATATATCGTCGTCTGACAATAAAGGAATTTATTCACTCTTTATTAATAGTGTAGTTTAACTTAATTCGAATTCGAGCTTAGATTTTTTTTATAGGATAGGGTGACAAACGAGCACACACTTCACCTGATGGTAAGTGATTGCTGTGACATCTATCCTCAATAAAGGATCAAATGAAGTGAAGTGAGGAAAAAATGCAGATGCGTTGGCACCCGCCTGGACTAAGATGGAATGCTTGAATATTCTACGAGCAAGATTCCACATATACCTAAAATAATTATATTTTTCGTTATTTATATGAAAAGAATATTCAAAAATTAAAAAATAAAAGGAACTTTTTTGTACTTCGTCCGAAAATATCAAAAACTCAAACACTGGTACTTTTGGACGGTTTGTCTTCAATACTATTTGAACCAATTCGAACAAGTAGATTTTGAGAAATCTCAAAAATAAAACTTTCGAAAAAATGTTTTCTTAGAATAACTTTTAAACAGAATAATTTCTAAATCTAATCAGCTCTTAAACACAAAAAACGACGACGATTGCTGCAAATTGCTTCCAAATCGGTTGATGCGTTGAAGAGAAATCGATGACGAAAAATTTGGAAAAAAGTGTTTTTCTAAATTTATATATAAATATGTATCTCAAAACGGTCTAAAAAACTTTTTTTTTTTAGTATAAGTAAGTCTAATATTTGAAGGAATATTTGTCGAGCGTTTTGGCATCGAACATAGCGGGAAGTTCCAGCGATGGTTTGCAGCTTCAACCGTATTTTCTGCCGACTTCCAAAAAGGAGACGGTACTCAATTCGACTCGTATGTTTTTTTTTATGTGTGTTACTTCATCACTTTTTACTGAGTGGACCGATTTCGATGATCCTTTTTTTTATAAAAGCTGATAGTTCTCGTGTGGTCCCGTATGAATTTGATCAAGGTCAGACCAATAGTTTTTGAGTTATTTGAGTTATTCCTAATAACTTATATTGAAGTCGGCTGTACAAAAATTTTAATTTTTAATTATTTAAATACATATTATCGTCCAGCTTGTTATGCAATTTAGATATTCATACTACAGGATTACGGTTTTAAATTCAATAAAAAATATTGAAATGCTGCCAAATCAACATAGAAGAAAGCATTAGTAGCGGTTCAACATTAAAAGGCAAAAGCAATTATAAAAATTCTCAGGGACTGCAAATTTCTAGACTAACAGAAGAAGCTAACAGAAAAACATTATAAATCCGGGCAGTTTGTTGCCTAAAATTACGACACCAGCTAAAGATCGATTAGCATAAGATTAAGTAAACTAAGTCATAGTATAAAGACACCAAGTAGGCTATCTCCGGCCAATCCGCGATATAATTGCCTACTGTCTCAGGGTTGTCACTGTCACCAAATCATTAGTTTAAAGCCCGGCCCTTGCCAAAAATAATACATCTCTGTATAACTAATTCAGTGATCATTAGTCGATAAAGTTCAACAATGGTTTTCCTAACAAATACAGAAATGTATTAAGATTCAGAGCAGTATTATTTATAAAGAAAGGGATAAAATAAACCGGCGGGGCGGTGTGTGAGCTCGTGTTTAAATTATTTACTTAGTGTATACTAGTTACTTTTTATTTTTAATAGGCATAATATAGTATTTGCACACATAAAGGACCATATTAATTTTTATTTTTAATTAATACAAGCATATATATATTGAATCACACATTTATTACAAAATTACAAATTAGCTACAGAAAAATACTTTCTTCGGTTTCGACTATTACGAAACGACTTGTTATTAAACTTTAATGTGTAATAAATCCGCATCCTTATAAATAACTTTTGCAAATATAATTAATTAAGATTTTATAACCGTAAGTAGGTACTTAGTTACTATTCTTCCTCTGTCTGATAGACAACTAATACAACAAAAATATGTAAGTAGGTAGGTATCTCATCGTCAAGTAAAAATGATATGCTATAATAAGTGACTCGCTTACGTGATGCGCGAACCTCGTGCGGTGTTAGTCCCGATTGGCGCAATGAGAAACATTTCGAGATTGTGTTTAAGTGTGCGTGCGGCGCCTCATAGATACTATGGCGCACACATACAAGCCGCGCGCAGTGCGTTTGTATCAAGATAACGTACTTCCCTGTCTTTATACTATGACTAAGTACTCTAAGTCTGAGTTCTATCAGTTTCTTTAGAGGTTTCGTAAAGTTGCTTTATGGAAGAATGGTACAGCCAAGAAACCTTTGTTAAAGCCTTAAATATCAAAAGGAGAGGTTAATTTGGACATTAAGTAAGGACCATTGTACAGTGGCGAAAAAATATTTGTAGTAATGAATCGAAATTAAAAAGTGATGAACCGAAGTATTCTGTTCTAAAAGAGAACGTTCAGAAATGGCTCTCCGAATGCATGTAGGAGAAATTAGTCGTGCCGTCAGTTAAGCACATACTCTGTAATGACTTGGGGCTGTTTAAGAAGTTCTGTGGGTAATGATGTGCCACTATACGGAAATTATTAACCGTGTAGTGGCGGACACGTTAGAGGACGTAAGAGGAGATAGAGGGAAACTGAAACAAAGGATGGGCAGAAGAATCTTCGGAATACCAACTCAAAATTAGAAAAAACTGCGGTTGTCTGTCCACCTGTCGAGCGTGACAACTACGGCAAATTTGGCATTTTTGAGGGATGCCATGTACAGAAGTGGACGTTTATAGGCACATTATAATAGGTGATGATTGGAGGAATTTTAGAGTACAGAAAGCTACAAGAAAATCTTATCATTTTCACTGGCAAGTGCGAAAACAGTGACCCGACACTAATCTCTCATTTACGGAGTATTTTGGAACAGGAATAGGCCAAAATAACAAAAACTGCCCTTAAATATTTTTGCAGACTCCCGAAACTATATACAGAAGCTTGTGTTGTTTATTTTTACTTAAATTCAAAATTAAAATATAATTTTATTGATAAATTTATATTACCGCTTTTTGCAGTTTTTCAATCATGAGTATTTTTTTTATAGGATAAGGGTGACAAACGAGCACACAGTCCACCTGATGGTAAGTGGTTGCTGCAGCACATAGACATCTACATCTATCCTCTATTACAAATCAAAATGCAGATGCGTTTTCACCCGTGAGGACTAGGATGGAATGCCTCAGTTCCAGTAAAAAGGGCCTCCGGCCACCTGCACTCACCAAGCGAAACGCAGAGGTAAACCTCTACTTCACGCTGGTATTCTGTGAGGTCGTGGTACCACCCCGGTTCGAGCCGGCCCATCCGTGCGGCAGCAAGAGCTGCCGCCTGGTTCTACCACTGTTCAAAATGCATGAGTATGAATGCAAACTTTAAACCATCTAGGTTCGCAAATACTTTCAACAGTAGTCTATTAGTAATAGAAAATCCTTTAGTTCTTTTCTACCGATCACTACTAAAAAGATATAGAAATTGGATTCATGGCGATTGTTTAATCGGCTTACAGATCGAGATAATAGGGTCGGGCTAGAGGACGCCTTCGGACTCAACTGCTACGTAATTGGATACGCAGCGCCTCATTTGCCGACAAAGCCGATTTCAACCTCGATACTTATCGATACGCAACGACCTATTATTATCGTTTGCTACGCGGCGGATCCCCGATTTCCCACACAATGACTTCGTAACGTCAATGAAGGGAATATTATTATTGTTATGGCAGAAAGTGCACGGAAGAAGCGTAAGAAAGGCACAAAAGACGGCCTCTAATGGTAATGCGCTGCCAAAATACAACGATAATTTAACAATCCGTGTCACCAGAACAACTTTAGAAGTCGGCAACAAAGGGGTGGGCGATCGGGGGTGGCGGGTTGACTGCGTCCAAAACAAAACAAAGAATTTCAAGACTTTCGCTGAATAATAATTTTGTGGTAAAAGTTGTCGCATTGAGAGGAACGGGAAATCGAAACTAATGCCTAGCAGTAAACTCCGACAGTGTTTCGGTCGAACCATCCACGTCGGTCGCCAACCAATCCATCAAAGGAGGGTGCCAGAATCGGGTGTGAGTGCCTCCCCCGTACCTACATAAATATTGCGGGTAGGTGAGTACAAACCCTTTGACCGAGTTCTGTTTACTTTCGTTTTCACTCAGCTGACGGGGACGCCACCCCGTTTATATAGCGCCACTATTATTATGATAATTAGAGCTATCAACTTCATGTCCCATTAATTATAGTGAGGATAATGCGTAGTGTCGGCACGTCGGACCGCACTGAATTTGTTGACACGTACTTTACTTACACGAGCAGAGGTTAGACAATTGATATCGAGATTACATAGCATAACATGTTCTATTGCATCCAACAATGTCAACCGATATTCAGTGACATTTGTGTTGATAGGCTCGTTTATTTTTTTGCGACTACTATTTGAGACGGTAGTGCGGTAGAGAGCACTTAAGATTGCAACAAGTTCGGACGAGGCAGACGGGGCGCAGACGTGCATTATTAGGTGGGTGCCGGAACACCCACGGGAACCGCGGGTGGGGGCCGGCGGGTACGTCATCACCTGAGGCGCGCCCTTGAAACCGTCGTCGCATTCATTGCACCCGGATGCGGGCTGTATTCCCAAGCCCGCGATACCCACACACAAGAAACCGCCTATCTTATACGGACACCCCACACTCTTACCTCCTTATTATTACGGCGTATCCGTCGTAATGTATATAGGTATATATACTTACAACGTGCCATTAAGTTTCAAACTACAACATCTATTTAAGTTGCGTATGTTATGTTTTGTTATGACCTCACACTTGACACTATGCTATTGAATAATGATTTACAATGGGCAGCTGAACTTAAAACACATGCCTAGCACCTTTGTGCTTTGCCCTGCTTACAATAGTGCGGGTTGGTTGGAATAGTGCGGAATTCATACGCAATGTAAGCATAATTATTAACTGTTTTCATAGATTTTATGACATGCACATTTTCTTCCATTGTACATTTCCTTTTGTTATAAAATAATAAGCATTACGCACTGTATGTATGTGTATTACTATAGATACCCATCTAAGATATTCTTATAAGAATTGACTAGCAAACGAGCTTAGAATGTACTTGATGGTAAGTGAAATTGCATTCTATGGGCACCTAGAACTTTAAGCAAAGGTCACAGATGTGTTGTCACCGCTGTGGGCTAAAATTAAATACCTCACAGCCTCTCTTTATGCTGAGTCTCTTAACCTTCAAATCGAAATACAGAATAGAACAGAATAATTTTTATTCAATATACATTACATGTGCAATTCTTATTGAAAGTCATTTTTTACTTTACCTCTGGTTCGAAAAAAACCCTCTGTCCTGTGAAGAACCAGCAAGAAACCCAGCGGGACTTTTTTTTTTTAAATAAATTTTACAATATAAATGATTACGAACTATTTACAAAATTTATTTTAGAAACTGCTTGGAAGCGACCACCTCATTCCCAGGGGTTATTATTAACCATGTATTCATTTATACTATAATAACCCTTTTTATACAGTTTCAGCTTAATTAAACATTTAAACTTTGTAATAGAGAGAACCTGTACACTTTCCGGGACCTTGTTGTAATAGCGTATACATTGCCCCAAGAATGAATTACTGACTCTGTGGAGTCGAGAAACTGGCATCACTAGCTTGTGTTTGTTCCTAGTGTTTACAGAATGTATATCACTTTTTTTTACTAAAACTATCTTTGTTTTTGTGAACATACATTAAATTTTCGTAAATATACTGAGAGGCCAAAGTTAATTTATTAATTTCTTTAAATTTATCTCTAAGAGACTCTCTCGGTTTTAGATTGTAAATAGCTCTAATGGCCCTCTTCTGTAAAACAAAAATAGTTTCTGAATCAGCCGCATTTCCCCATATCAAAATCCCATAAAACATTATGCTATGGAAATAACTAAAATAAACTAATCTAGCTGTCTCGACACTAGTGAGAACTCTAATCTTTTTTACAGCATATGCTGCAGAACTTAGTCTGCTTGCTAATTTGGATATATGGGGGCCCCACTGAAGCTTTGCGTCAAGAGTGATGCCACGAAAAACAGTGGATACAACAGGGCTCAATTCCTCCCCATTTAAAAACACATTGGTATTCAGATTTTTAACATTCGTTGTTGTAAATTTAACACAATTAGTTTTATTTCCGTTCAAATGCATATTATTAACGTTAAACCAATGCACTAATTTTGATATAGCATTATTCACGTCGTCACATTTAAATGATTGACGTTTAAGTTTAAAAATCAAGGAAGTATTATCAGCAAATAATACTATATCATGACTATCCCCTACAAGGTGAGGTAAGTCAGAGGTAAGGTTAATATACACCAGAAACAGGAATGGACCGAGAATCGAGCCCTGAGGAACACCCATTAGTACAGGTTACCCGGAAGAACTTTTACCATTGATAATAACCTTCTGCTTTCTATTACTTAAATATGAAATAATAAGTTTAAGCGCTGTGTTCTTGACACCATAGTACTGTAGCTTCCTGATTAATGTCTCATGGTGAACACAGTCGAAGGCCTTGGAAAGGTCACAAAATATACCCAAAGCATCCTCTGAATTCTCCCATGCACAAAAAATATGTTTAATAAGCTCAACTCCAGCGTCAGTTGTCGAGCGACCCCTTGTAAAACCGAATTGATTTTTATGTAGCAATTTATTAATATTAAAGAAACTTAACATCTGATCTAAAATAACTTTTTCAAAAATTTTACTTAATGTTGGTTGTACGGAAATTGGTCTAAAATTAAATAAATTGGTCTAAATAATACAGAAGTAGGTGCACTAACGCTTGGCAGCAGAAGTAGGAAGTAAGGCGGTTCCAACCTATACGAACTTCTAGGCATAATCTACTTCAATATTATTTATGCTATAATATATAATAATTAATTTATTTCAAGACCTACATCCATATAAGTTGTACAAATACTCTAACATCGCGACATGTTCAACTTACTGGACAATATCTAATAGGACACCATACCGAAGGTCTTTGATAGGTCTAGAAAACGAGCATTTTATACAGGTGTTTCCTGTCGGTATAGTACTTGAGGTTGAAGATGGCACTCAGTGTTGAAAGCCCGGTTTGGAAACCGTATTGGGCATCGTGTAACTGTAAATTTTTTCTTAAATACGCATCAAGTAGACCTTCCAGTACCTTTGCTAATATTGTAGCCAACGGTATAGATTGATCGTTGGTTATGTCAGGGATGTCCCCAGTTTTATTTTTCAGAATTGGTACAACAATGGTAAAACAATATGAGGACTTCATTACATTATTTGGCAGATATCTATGACACTTTTCAGCTATTTATAAAAACATAATAACAATCTTAACAATTTCACTGTCCCTTGAGTCATATATGAAAATTTCGATTGTTTAAGTAACTATTGTGTCTTTTTCGCGGACACGGAAGTATTTAACATCAATTGCAACGTGGAGTGACTCAACGGGATATTGTTTAGCTGTAGTATACATAAATCTATACTACAGCTATTGTTATGAAGTTTGGACATATTTTGGATTGTAATCCTTTAACTTGATCTCCATTTGATCGTATTATCTCCTCATAAGGTTCTAGATTTACATCACTCTGTAAACGAATCTTATCCAAAGCAATAGGCTCTATGATTTTATATTATTTTTGTGCCATAACTTTTACGTGAAAATTATTTTATTCCTACTTGTTCTTTGTAAGTCGACTTACTTTTCTTAAGTTTTATTTTTGCCCTTTTGAGTGCACTAAGGAATATCACAAGCTAAAGGTAGCAACTATAGAATGTCGTTTAAATTGTTACATTAAAAAAAATTCACCTATTCTCTCCTCTTAAGTGTAGATTTTTTTCAAATTAATATTGTACCATCTGATTCACAATTGACAAAGATATCGCTAATAAACCTACATACAAAAATTGCAATTGAGAAGTCTAAACAATCCTTTTTTGAAGTCTGCTAATAAAATAGTCTTAAATAATCACAGAATCTGTAACATTTATACTTTTTAGATAAACTATCCTACCGTCTGCATTGCTACAGCGCCAAACTGCTAAGAGGTAATTATGGCAAATCCTCCATATAACAAGAGAGCCCCATGTCTAGTTGTGAAAGTTAACGAGCTGGTAAAGAAAAAGAAGACACTGCTATTACACAAAAAAAATAATTAATTTATACATGTGTATTACTGCGTAGTACTTAACTTAAAGCTATACTATTTTGGATGAACCTTGACTATGTCACGCCGTAAGCGAAACGCACCGAAGCCTAAATAGCATCGCAATCGCATATATATACAACAGCTTCAAAATAACACACGGAGCTTCGGGCGCTCCCTGGGCCGATCACCTTACCCGGCGGTAGATATCTTTTCTTGACCACGGCCACAGTGGTAACCCCGATGTGACGTGAACGCGCAACCAACAACCTTCGGAAACTGTAACTTCAAGAAACCTTTCTCAAGAACCCCTACCATTCACTCCCGAGAATCATCCTTCTGCAATCTTCAGATCCTGCAAGCCAAATTTACAAGGTTCATCGCAGCATTAGAATAATGCTTTCTATTCCTTCAAGCTACTCTCTGCGCAAGTGTTCGGCAGGACTCTGAGCCTTAGTGCTCGCCTCTGCTTTACGGTACTCTCGCAATTAACTTGCATTCTTATCGACTCACCGAAGCCTACAAGGCAACCCATGTATGCATTGCAACGAATGATCAAGTGCCAGACTTCTACATTCGTCGACAACTAAACTGCACCAGCAGGGTAGTCGCGCCACAAGCTAAACGCACCGAAGCCTAAATCACGCTATCAAAGTTCCAAAGCTACCGCGCCATGTATACAGTTCCGAAACAACACACGTAGCGTTGGTCACTCCCTGGTCAGATCACCTTGCCTGGCGCGAAATCTCCCTTTTTCCTTCTACGGTCAAAAATGTGTAAAAAAAACAACAAGCGGATTGCGACCCGACTTTGGATCAATACCGGTGGTGTATTACTGAATAACTTTTCATTCATCTTCATTCTCAAAATCACTTCATAATGACACAGACGAAAAAAAAACTACATATTTGTTGGTGTAGTTTCGATAAAGTCGGTTCAACGATTTTGAAGATACAGATAAACCAAAATTTTAAAAACGTTTACCCATGTCTTAATGAGATGCAATAACCTTTTCGTCTCAATAAAAGGCAGTTATTTCGGTATTACAGACAGACACTTCAATTTTATGATGTGTATCATATAAATGTATAGATACGGTCGATACCATAGTAAATAATTTCAACGCCGATTGGTCACGGTATTTCCCACAGCGGTTTTTAACTTCATAAACTTTTCGGTGAAATACCGTTTAACTGATATAGGCTTATAAATAGCTTCAATGCATCAACGTATGAAGTCAATGTTGCTCTTTAAACGGCAACATAATATGGAGATTTTTTACAATTTATAGGATAACATTTTGGCTATGAACTAAGAAAAAAAAATCTGTGAAAGATAACCAGTTTATTTATTTCAACCCTTTTAAAGCAATTTGTTTACAAAAACAAACTGAAAAAAATAAACTGCGATTCTGTAAAGACCAATATTTTTATGAATTTTTTTACAATATTTGAATTCAATATTGAATTCGATATTCCCGTTGGGGCCGGATATACACAAATTATTAATTAATCAGAAAAATATGCAGACACGTAGACGAATATTATCTACGTTAGAATTTAGAATTCTAGTGCATCATTTGACCCCGGAAAACAAAAAAGAAATACTAACAAGGCATCAGTTCCGGTGCTGCTTGAAGTGCCAAATATATCCAAAAGAATTACCATAAAATGTTTATTCTGAGTACAAGTTAATGTAAGTAAATTTATTTTTAAGGTGGCGAGTAAATTCACGGCGTAATAAATTGTAGGTTTCAAAGAGTAGTTTTGCTGAACACAATAGACCAATGGGGGGGGGGGGGATTTTTTATATTGTTTTGTTATTCGTCTTAATTGTAAGCAACTTCAAACAAATCGTGTTCAATAACATTTTAAGGGTGTATTAATTTTGATAGACAAAACTTAGTTACCATTGCATGGCACTTTGGAATCATTATTTCGTCCGTAGGCCGTGGTTTCAAAACGACCTTGTTTCTTAACAACGATTTCTACACGAACCCGTTCCAAGAGCACTGCTTCAGAACGTACCTCGGGCTCCGTTGCACAACGAGCTTACGTCAGCGAGCGCGCAGAGCGGCTTACGTCATTCGAGCGTGTTCACAGCCTTAGAGAATCTTAGAACTTATGTCTAGGCGGTTTAGACCTGAGATGGCGTACAGTGATGTTAAGTATGATAGAACGTTTATGTTCACGTGAGTGGATGAGGCTCCGACGCGCCGCCGCGCCGCCGGCTCAACGATTCTGAGAAACGTTCGAGGCTCTCTAGTTTAGGACTTGAATATGAATCGTGTAATACGACGATGGAGCGTACTTTCAACGACTTTTATTTAAGAGGAGCGTTGCAGTTCTATGTCTTTGCATTATTAGGTGCTTTGTGTGGGAGTAATAAGCGCGTAAAAATCAATCACTTTGTTTTCCTTCGATTTATTCATAAGTTTTTAAAAAGCTTTCAACAAAGATTCTAATAAAGAGTCGTAAAAGTTTAGTTTCACTGATAAATATGGATGTTATAAACATTGAAAGAAAAAAGAAGTGTTTATGATATTTGAAAGTATCATCAACCTGTATTGTGAACAATCATTTGAATAACACCCAAGAAATAGATTTTGTATTTATATATTTTAATTATTGTAATATCTTGTATTGCCATCTAAGATCCCGCAACCTCGTTCGTGTAAAACTTTAGAACATATCTTAGGAAGAATCCTTCGTATTGCCATAAACTAAGAATAGATTAATTCAAACCAAAAAAAGTCGGTTACAAAGAATTTCATCTCATTTCATAAAAATGTGACGGCTAAGTAGCGAGCGCAATGGCTGTGTTCAGCTATGGTTGCAGTTTCAATTATCGCATAGGACAAGAGTGGCCTTCAAATAATGATTCTAAGTCTATATTTATGCCTTTATTCAAGGTATATTTATGCTTCCAGAAAACCTTTACGACATGGAAGGAGTCCCCCTAAAGAGGGTTTCATGTTTCGTAAGGAAATATCATAACATAAAAAACAAAATTAATTTCATTATATAACAAACCTAGATCATAAACTAGTCATAGAAAAATACATTAAACTTAACAAGTGTATGTGTTGAAATAAATAATATCTTTATTAAAGGTAGTACTTTATGCTAGGTAATCTATTGAACACTACCTTACTTATTGCAATATCAACCAATTTTATTATTAATCGAGCGACAAACTGTCCACTTGACAGTAAATATCTACGCTGTTGTCACTAGGGACCTTACCCTTCAAACCGAAACAGCGATAAGTGTATTACTGTCTAGTAAGAGAAATACTAGATAGTATTTATCTACTCATACCAACTCCTAGAAAGAAATGAAGCTTTATGACCTAGGCATTTATCTATGTTTCAACATGATCCCTTAAATTTTGGTTTGTAAATTAAAAGAATTCTTTTTTTCTTTAAATTTTAAGAATTAAAATTATAATTGGCATATTCCTATATGCGGAAATTACTTAAAAGCTGAGGCTAATATAAATAAATAAAAAAGGCTAAAAAACTACTTTTTGTATATTCGATCACATTACTATTTTATCAATTTAACGATAATTGTTAGAGACCTATGCTTTTGTCTTCTTTTGAAATCAATGTCAAAAGAAACGATATCAAAGCTCAGAAAGTAACTGTTAAATGTTAGAACACTGTTAAAATGTAGAAAGCTAGAAAGATTTCTACATTTTAACAGTGTTCAAAACACTAGATTCTGTATTCAGCGATTATGTTTTATTTTTTGTATGGGTACAGATTTTTTGGAAACGGCTAAACAGATTTAAATGATTCTTTGTTTATTAAATAAGCCTATACTTCAGGAATGGTCCAATACAATTTTTAAAGGAAAATTCCAACCCCAAGGGTGGAAAAATAGGTGATGAAGATTTTAATGTAATTATTTAGGCACTAAATCTAGTTGTCAATTAAACAGGAAATAATTAAACCTCTAATTAAAAAGTATAAAGCAACATCAAAACTTAAAAAAAAACATTTCCACATAATAGCTTCTGAAGTTGGAGTTTTCACTGTTTGATACACTGTCTTGGCACTGACTTCCGATGCTTTTATGAGGAAATTATTTCATTACTTTTTCCTTTGAAGTCGGTTGGTATTCTTCATTAAAAATTTAGCTAATAATACGTATTTTAAACCTGTGTAATATATACAGGCTCAAAATACATATTATATATTTTATAATATTTTAACAGTGGTAGAGCCACGTGGCAGCTTTTGCTGTCGCACGGATGGGCCGGCTCGAACCGGGGTGGTACCACGACCTCACAGAAAACCAGCGTGAAGTAGAGGTTTACCTCTGCGTTTCGCTTGGTGAGTGCAGGTGGCCGGAGGCCCTTTTTACTGGAAATGAGGCATTCCATCTTAGTCCTCACGGGTGACAACGCATCTACATTTTGATTTGTAATAGAGGATAGATGTAGATGTCTATGGGCCGCAGCAACCACTTACCATCAGGTGGACTGTGTGCTCGTTTGTCACCCTTATCCTATAAAAAAAATATACTTATGTATAAGCTTTATATTAATAAGGCACAAAGTTTGATCTTTCATCCGACTTCTATGGGAAATAGTTTGTCGTATGTGTGAATGTTCGTTTGTTTGTTCATTTATTTAGAATTTTGAACTGCGAGATAATCTTTTAAATAATACAAATACGACGCTCGCGAAAAGTAATACGATGGTTGCTAGAAGCACATTCTCAATATGTCATTTTATCATTTAACTAGTTGTGCCCATAATTGCATAAACATAAGAAAATCTTATAAAAAATACATCCAGTTTAATTAAATAAAGAACCACTGCATAAAATGAAGGTTCAGCTTAAAACATACTCAAACACTTTAATAATCAATAGCTGGATGAAGAAAAGACAAGGATATAATATACATATATTAGAGCCGTAATAGCTCAGATATTTAGCGCTCGCTGTAAATTTATCTTACTATTTAGCTCACAGTAAGCGAGCAAACAGGGTTCGATCCCCGCCGGCACCAATGAAATAGTTAATTGCAATTTTAGGTGCTGATTTGCCATGTGTTCGGCGGTGAAGGAAGACATGGTGAGGAAACCGGCATGTCTGAGAAATAAGAAAAAAAAATATTTCGACGACACGTGAAGATCGCCAACACACATTGGGGCATCGCGGCGGACATTTCCATGCCCCTCATAATTTTTTTTATAGGATAGGGTGACAAACGAGCACACAGTCTACTTGATGGTACGTGGCTGCTGTGCCCCATAGATATCTACATATATTCTCGTTTGTGAATCAAAATGCAGATGCGTTGTCACCCTTCAGGTCTGAGATGGAATGCCTCTTTTCCAGTAAAAAGGGTCTCCGGTTCTCTACACTCACCATACGAAACACAGCATTGTTAAGCTGCTATTTTACGCTGGTATTCTGTGAGAGCGTGGTCCTTCCCCGGTCGAGCCGACCCATTCGTGCTACAACTATACCGGTAATATAGCTGCAGCATGGCTCTATCACGTATATAGGCTGTAACTTTAACTTTTATTAATACTATTAGGCGACAGAGAAAAACTGAAAAATGAGTAGGGCAGCAGTATCTTCCTAATGACAACTCGAAATAATAAAATACTGCGGTTGCCAACCGCCTGTTAAGTGTGGCAATTATGACAAAGTCCTAACTTAAAACACGATGGGAGGCCAATATTTAGCACTAAACCTTGATAGGCTGTAACGATGATGATGAATATAATATTATAACAAAATTTTTACAATATTACACTATTCTGCGCGTGCGAGACGCACTTTTAAAGTGAAATATATGTGTATCACACAAAAACGAATTGCTGAATAACTATCATCTCCAAAGTCTTTTCAGCACAAAACTCTAGCTATCCTCTGAGGTAAAATATTTAGGTCTTACCTTCGACAGCAAACTTAACTGGAATAAACATATGGAAAACAAAATCAACAAAGCTACTGGCAATGCAGAAACATGATTGGCAAAAGATGGGTTCTGACGCCAAAAATCATACTGTGGCTGTAGCTGCCATCAGACTCAAGACCCTAAATCTTTGGAGTAAGAATAGTGTCCCTCATACAGGCATAATTGATAGAATTCACTCAAAAATTTCTATCTTACAAGCCAAGTACGATAAGATTCTTAAACAATTTGTATTCGATAAGAATACAAATTGTTTAGGAATGTTGGCTGGTTTCAGTTAATTGTATCTTGTATTGTACAAGATACAATTAACTGAAACCAGCCAGCCGGAAGGATTAAGCCCAAAAGAGCTTCGAGTTTTATCGATGGTTCTAAAACAAATGAAGGTGTAGGATCTGGAGCTTTCTCTGAAGACCTCAATATCCACATATGCATACCGCTAGGTACCTATAACACAGTCTTTCAGGCGGAATATATGGGTATCATTCAAGCGGCAGTAGGGCGGTACTACAAGCTCTGATTTGCTATGTGGTGAACTCGGGACTAATATATGAATGCCATCAACGATTAAATGAGGTATGTAAAAACAATAATGTGACTCTGCAATGGATAAAGGGACACAGTAGATCCAGAGGCAACGATGCAGCAGACGAACTAGCCCGAAGAGGATCGGTCTGGCCACTATAGGGCCAGAACCAATCATACCAATCCCCTTTGGTAACGTTCGTTCACTGGTACGTAGACACTTCACTAATCAACACGCTCAGCTTTGGAAAAATCTAGTAGACTGTAGACAAGCTAGGGAGGCCCTGCCTGAAATAAACAGTCGTTTAACCAAAGTTCTAATGAGACTGAACAAGCCGCAGATCAGGATAGTAACAAGTGCTATCACAATACACGGCACCTTTAACATACATTTATTTACTATAGGTGTTACAGACAGTCCCCTGTGCAGGGCATGTATGGGGGTGGAAGAAACGGCGGCCCACGTGCTACTGAAATGTCTGGAGGTCGCTACGTACAGGGCGAAACATCTCGGCACGCCGGAATCTCTCCCCGAAGTTGCATGCAACATCAAAGGACTATTGAGCTTCTTCGGGGAGATCTTATGGCTCGAATAATCACACTATTCCTGCCCACACGCAAAATACTCGCATAGACGTGGAGTTACGGAAAACAGCCCGTCGTAAACTAAACTAAACTAAGTGAAATGTACCTTTCTATTTATCAACCGATTTGAATGTAACAAACACTGTTAGCCCAAGTTTGTCAATAAACCATTGAAAATCAAATCCAAATTCCATATTATCCTGCAAGTAAGAGTCGGCTAAAGAGGATTGCCAGCAAAATTTGTTAGCATTCGACTATTCGAATAATTTTAGACCTTCATAAAAATGTCAAGACCAGCGGCGGTAGAGGAAATAATGGCAATGTTTTATATTTACTAATTTACTTATTTTTACTAGGTGGAAATGGAGTCCTTTCTTTAATGCTTAGGAGTTCGTCTGGGTAGAAAACACTCTGTTACTTCTTTCTGCCGCCAAATAGCATTGCGCGAACTGCTGGTCTGAAGTATAAAGAGCCAGTATAATTACAGTTTGTGAGGCATCACATCTTAGTCCTCAGGGGTGACAACGCATCTGTAGCCTTTGATTGCAGGTGTCCATGATCTGCAGTAACCACTTACCATCAAGTGCTGTAAGCTCGTTCGTACTTTAATTTTCTAAAAATAAAAATGCTATGTACACCTTCGAAGCATGGCAATTTCAGACATCTATAACGTATGCTTTTTTTAAAGAATTAGCTTAAAGTTCGTTAAAATGCCTGTCAAACGTATCGATAAAAACAAATCCTCCCTATAATGGGATACACACTATTATACACTGACGATGAAGACGTTATAAAGAAGACGAAGGCAGAAACTAAACTTTATATGATATGTTAAATGCGTCGCAGTACTTCAATCCAAATTCAAATTGAGTTGTGTAAGATTTCTGTTGTCTTTGATAGTGCATCATATACTACCTCTGATATTATCAAAAAAGCATTACATTGGGCTCGGGTGTAAACTTATGGTATTATACATAGGATTAATTGCGTAGCTAGACTCTATTATATACACGCACGTAAATTTAACAGCAGTAAATTTACGTGCGTGTATATAATAGAGATTTCTTTAACTAAAATTAAAAAAATACGAATTTTACTTCTAGCAATTGAACGTGCCTACTATTGTATTCGAGTTTCATTCAGATGTACTGAACTAAATAATAAAGCAACATTTTGGTAGCTCTGACAAGTCTGGTCGCTATTCATTCAAAAAGCCTATTCTCTATACCTTTAAATATAATTTGTTTACATATTATTTCACATTTATATTTATTGTCACAAATGTTTTAATGATAATTTGGGAAAGTTTGTGGACGCTTTTGTAACTACTGTATGCAGTTCCCATCTTTATATTTAAATTATTTTGAGTTACAGGCTTTTAGGCGGTAAAAATCTAGGGAAGGCTATATTTTTTTTTATATTTTTTTTATATATTCTTCATGGTTGTATACGTTGTAATAGATTTAAAGCATCTTTCGTGCAGCTTACTATGGGTGACGTACCTACCGATATGACTCGCTTAGAATTCCCATTTTTGAGCACCGGAGTAGATTATTGCTGACCTGTGCCGATAGTCAATCGTAAGGGTAGTGACAGTACCTTAATAAAATCTTACATTTGTATTTTTGTTTGTTTAGTAGTGAAGGCTGTCCACTTAGAACTCGTCACGGATCTCACGAAGGAGACATATCTGGCAGCATTAAGTCGGTTTGTAGCTCGAAGGGGAAAACCGCAGCGCAATCAGTCAGATAACGGTACCAACTTCGTAGGCAATGAACTCTCTTCCTTTCTTAGGTACACGTCAGATCACATAACTTCAGACGCCGCAGAACAAGGTATAGAATTTAAATGTATCCCAGCCTATTCTCCTCATTTTGGCGGACTGTGGGAAGCTGCCGTAAAGTCTCTCAAACACCATCTAGGACGAATTATGAACCTCACTCACTTCACATTTGAAGAGCTTGCAACTTGTCTGACTCAGATTGAAGCTGTCCTAAATTCCAGACATCTTACACCCTTATGATCCGATCCCACTGATCTAACATATTTAACTCCTTCCAATTTTCTTATTGGACGAACAACTACCTCATTTCCGTATCCACAAATCGATCGAGATATCTACTCACTAGCTAGATTAGCACGAGTGGAGAAGCTAAAACAACATTTTTGGAAGAGTTTTGTTAATGATTATATTCATCTCCTACAGCAGCAACAGAAGAAATGGCGCATCTCTTGCGGGGACCTGACTATAGGACAAATAGTTTTGATGAAGGAAAACAATCTTCCCCCACTGTAAGGGCTTCTGGGGCGCGTCTGGAACTTCTTCAATACACAATATCATAGTTTGACTTTACACAGCAGTTCACCTTTTATGTATATTTGTACTTATCTTTCAATAAAGAAATCCTGTTTCATCCCTTAATTCTTGAATTAAATGCAATTAATACAATTAAAGTCAAGATTCTTTTTATTTTGGTAATTCGACTACATCAATATATATTATAACATCACCCAAGAGCTCCTGCCGCATCCAGGATCAGGATCTTGTGCAAACATTATAATACTCAAAATCAAACTTTAATTAAAAGTAAAACCTAATTTAAAAAACTAAAAAAAAATCCCCATGATAGCTTCTGACGACAGTGTTAAAGCGTGTATGAAGAATTAGAGCTTCGACTTCAGAAGCTAATTAGGCACGTGAAAATTATTTTATTCTTTTCGGTTATTGGCAGTTGCTTCTTTTACCCTTTTGAGAGAACTAAGGAATTATATCAAAAACTCAAGGAAACAACTAGAATGGCGTCTAAACAGTTATATTAACACTTTAGCTGTCCCGTGTACTACATATAGGTCATTGCTATTGTCTTACTACACTGACCTCTATATATGATGAACCTAGACTAATATTATGGCTAAAAAGCACAAAAATTGTGAATTGGCGTCCGAAACAAATGATTATCTTTCTCCTAAACACTTCACAGACGACTATTTTATTGGACATGAGAAACGCACCACTTTGAAAAAGTGCGGTATACCCACAATATTTTCTGGTAGTACCAGTACCAGTAAGTATAAAAGTATTAGATTTAGATTATTATTTCTAATGTTTTTTATTTTTTCTCTCCAGACTCAAGAAGAAAAGTCTCCTAATGATGACTTTGTGTTTACAAGACGTAAGTTTGTCAAATCTGTATAATTATTATGACCAATTTATTGTATCAAGGGAATAAATTTATATTGGAACTGTAAAATTATTAATATCCTTGGTGAGTTTGCGTGAGTTTCGGTGAGAAATAACTCCTCCCTGAACAGATTCCCACCTTGTCGTGACGGGGGGTGCGTTAGTAGCCGTGGCTTGGTAACCCATGGTAAACGTAGGGCGACTCACATGGTTGGCCCGAGGTAAAGAGGTGGCCCAAGGTGGCCACTCTGCCCCCCCGAACGGGTTCCCGCCTTGTCGTGGCGGGGGGGCTTAGTAGCCGTGGCTTGGTCAACCGCGGTGAACAAAGAGGAACCCCTTGGCTGACCCGAGGTGTAGGGCCGGCCCGAGGTGGCCACTCCGAGTGGGCTTCACGAGCCCACTACGGATGTGTATCGGTGGGCTGCGGTGAGAGGGATGAGTGCTCCCTCTACCGCTGCAGCCGGGGTGGAGTCGCGGAGGAAGAGGAGTGCTGGTATGGCGATGCGCCACTCGCCCTATCCTCCGCGACTCAGACGGGGCCGCACCGTTGATGCGGTGGTGGTGGGGCCGCGGGGGGAGAGGAGTGTCGGTATTGCGAGGCGCCGCTCTCCCTACCCTCCGCGGCCGAAACTTGGTAGGCGGCGGAGCCCGAGACCAGATCCGCCGCTGGGGTCGGGAAAGCGGGCACTACTAAGCGCTCGATTTTCCTGGCCCCATGGCCTCCGCGTATCGAATTCGGGGGGGTCCGATACGCAGGTGGAATTGGAGGCTGTGGAGGGGGGTAGCTTAACACCTCGCTACCCCGTGCAGGAGACGAGGCCCGGACAGACCGGGCCAGCACTAGTGCGGGGCTGCGGAGGAATTTGGATTCCCGCGGCCCCACGCACACGTGCGAGGAGGTACCGTGGGGTTTTAGCGGTAGGAGTCCGGCATAACCTTCCGGTTGCCCCCGCAGCCGGAGGTATCCATGAGGATTTCCCCACGAAAAAAAAAAAAAAAAGGTGGCCACTCTGAGTTAGCTTGTCGAGCCCTTGGATGTGTGTTACTGAGCTGTGGCTAGAGGAGAGTCCTCTTTTTATATATCTGTGGGAGTCACAAGGGAAGAGGATCGTTGGTATGATAATACGCCACTCGACTATCCTCCGCGACGTTGGCAGGACTGTACCACTTGGTTCTTCCGAGTGCTCATTTTTTCTTGGCTCCATGGCCTCCACGTATCGGGCTCGGGAAGTCGGGGAGGGAAGTCCTCAACTAAGGAGGGGTCCTCGCTGATGGGGCCGCGGATGTGTTTGAAAGCGTTTCCGTGGCCCTGTCAATGTGTGATGAAGGTGGAATATCATGGGGTTGTAGTAGGTGCAAATCCGATATAATCCGTTCTTGCCCCCGCAATGCAGGTATGCGTAGGCATTTTCTCATTTGAAACTCGGAACACAATCCGTTATGTAGTTACGAATAAAAACGTAGATAGATCAACGCAGCGTCGATCTTGAGGTATAAAAGCTTCCGTCTAAGGCCTAGGTATTAATTGATACATTTATTAATTGTATGGCATTATAATAATATGGTACATAAATATAATGGATATATTTTTCACACTGTCTTTTCGACGTTAACTTCTGCCGCCAGCGCCAAAATGGTGAAAATCAAATCGTTTCACTATGTCACGGTGTGTAGCCAGTCCATATTATATAGAGGTCAGTGTCATACTATAATTTTGTCCGAACACCCGGACAGTGAAACTGTTAAAATATTTCTTGTGCTCGTTTGTCATCCTTATTCTATAAAAAAGTATGATGTTGTTCCATTTCACTGGATATGGCATGAGCAATGTTTTTTATTTCTCATAGCAATCGGATTTTTGCAAAATCACAATGTAATTCTTGTTAAACAGTGAAAGGTTCTCAGCACGTAATATCCTCGAAATTCGGCATAAATATAAGATATTAATTAGCATACCTGATGTGGTGAGAAAGGCGGTCGCGAGTTAGGAGGCGGCGGATACCGTTGCGGATAGGAGCCGGGCGGGCCGTAGCCGCCGGGCGGCTGCTGTCCGCCAGCCGCGCCCGGCCCGCCGCCGTACGGAGGTCCGCCGTAGCCCCGCGGCGGCTGCCGATCAAAACATATTTGTTAATCATCATGTTAATTACCACTGCTGCTTTAGAATATTAAACCACACAAGTAAACTTCAGCATTAATTATGGTTAATTGGGGAAGGAATGTCAATTTGTAAATTAAATGTAAAATTCTATAGTGTGTTAAAACTTACAAGCTTCATATTTTTAGTACTTTGTATAAAAATTTTCAAACGGCATCGTGTCGTAGTACCAAACATCATCGTTTTCCTTATTTAGATCTATTTTATATTATATTTAAATTTAATTGTCGACATTGTAGAAGTTGATAACATATAAAATTTAATGAAGGATTGTGTACAATTTATTTTGATAAAAATAATTATAAAATTTTAATATTTTGTTACTTTGTTTATATTAATCACGCATTGATGACTATCGATCTGATAATGAGACAAAGGCCAATCTAACGACTCTTTAACACTCAAGAGCCAGCGTTATTAATTTAATATCTTTTTGTTTTCTAATTCCTTTTTGAAACTTTCGCGCTCTAACTTTATTTTTATGTTAGATCATATTGTTACCAAATTACCTATACAAAAATTATACTATGAAAACACAAACATTTTTTATTTATGTAGTTGGTATATAATATTGCCGATTATAATAATCTAAAATAAATGTATGTTTTTTTTTCGTATTTTATGCGTTGCCATACTGTTCATCAGAATGCGCTAAAACTTTGTCAAATTATTGCTTGCAATTGATGGTTGTGTTATGCTCGAAGGTTGTAGGCATAATACAATTAAATATGGTAACAGTAGGTGGAGAGCGTATAATAGCGAAAAATTTATTTGAAAGTTATATCATTCAAATTCAATGAATGTATTACCATTCCTAATTAAACAATATAACTCTTCCAAATGTAAAACGATATTTCCATAATTATTTCTTCTGTGACAGCAACGCGTCGCGACCAGTTAGTGATTAAATACCTAATATTTCTAAAAATACAATGTACCAATAAATATCAATGTCCTGACATTACACAATATTAAAATATTCCAACAAAGAACATACAGGCATAAGTGCAGAAATAAGTGTCAAGTATTACCTATTGCAAATAAAAAATACACCGTTTAAATTTTATGTTTACCACAGTTATATATTTTTGTTTGTTAGTTTTGACGGTTCCGTGGCGCAGTGGCTTAGCGATGAAGTCCAGCGCTAAGGGCCGCGGGTTTGAATCACGTACAGAACAAGTATTTGTATGGCCTACAAATAATTATTCCGGGTCTGGAGGTTTGTTTGTCCTTGTGAAATTTATGTATGAAAACTATACGATCAAGTTTGAAGGTAAAAATTTTTTAATATATAAATATATTCATATACAATCCACTCTTTATCAACTCAAATAACAAATTATATACGTGAGCACATTCTGGTAACGGTAAGATATCTGGCGAACTTTGAAATACAAGTTTACTCTACTAGCTTATGAATTGAAATGAAATAATATTTAGTTTAGAAAAACTTAACTTCCATTGATCATACGCTGTGATGGTCCTAGTGGGAAAACTAGGTCCGGAAATTGTTTTGTTAAATGACATTGTTTTCTTATATATTTTAATTTTAACCGATTCTTATTTATTTGTACTGAATAATAATAGAAATCCTTTTACAATGTCAGTTATAAGACATACTCTTACTGTAATATCAATTTTCAGCCCGATAACGCGTCTAAATAATTGACGGCTAAAGTAATACGCTACGCCAACAATGCCGCCCGTTTCAGCTTTCAGTTCTCATTTTGTTCTATGATGAAAATTCAATTACTCGCACGAAGCCCGCTCTGGGGCGGGCGAACGACGCCAGTCGTGTTCCCTTTGATCGAATGTTTTACATCTCTAAACTACGGCCTGCCACTGAAGTGTTTCCCGGGTACAGTTCCGATTAGGAGATATGAGGACTGTATTCGCCAATTAGACTTACATTTTTACGAACATTGGGATGTTTTATGGCTGATTCAATGATTTACGAGGGCGGTGTTGCAGGGTGGGTCGCGCGGAGGGCAGGCACAAGGGTTGCGCAGGGTACGGGCTGCGGGGGGCGTCGGCGCGCCATTGGCCGACACTGCATCGATCGCGCGACGAGCTTAAAGCGACCCGCCCGCGCCAGCCAGCCTCCACCTACGTTAATAAGTAATCATCCGACCCCGCGATACCTCAGCGAGTTTTCCGGACAGAGCTGGAACCACTGAGACAGGCTTCGCATCTCCAGTCGACTGGAACAAAGAGCCGCCGCATCAGGCGACATGCGTATTGATTTATGCAGTAATTGACCCGCGGGTAGGTGCGCAACCCACGCACACCTCCGCCCCGTACGCAGCTACATCCCTTCGCACGCATTTGTATGTATGTCGAACAGAAAAATGCATTCTTATCGATGTTTTGCGTAGATAAAACGGTCCATTCAAGTATAAAAGGTTTTTAAATAAATTGGTAACATAATAAAATCCCTTTTCAGAACGTTTTGTTGGTAAATAAAAATCACGCACGAATTGAAAGTCAGCACCGCAGTGACCTATTTTTACCTCGACGTCGGGACCGCTTCAAGTGTCTCGTAAAAGTTCATTTGAAGATACGAGAGGGAGGCTTTTTGTTATGTTTCAACTCGTCGGGGAGCGGGTCGGTCATTACGTAAATATCGCGAGTACCCAAGTCAAAAACAAACAATACCGTGCAGTTAAGCGTCTGGGATGTTTTTCATAGATACAAAGAGAATGACTGCAAATTATAAAAGGATTTTACTGTGTGCATAAAAAATTGTGGTTTATCTATGTATATGTTGTTTATTAAAAAGGATGAAGCCAGCCCATGTTGATGGTATGATATAATAATATGTTTGTAGAGGATGATAAAGCAACTAAGAACTTAAATCGCTGGAATAAATTCAAGTATTTCTGCTAGTAACAGTTATGTATAAAACTTAATTAGTTTGGGTGTATCAGTCGCGTTGTCGAGCACCATTCAAACTTCTTCATATTTTTTTTTACTTAACCTTCACCCAGGCGGACTTTTACCGATCGGATCACAACTAAAAGCGAGAACGACGGCTTTACCTTCTTGCTATGGGGTAATGCGACTGACATACTATATTTTTATCTAAGAAGAGCTAGGGTATGTAAGGTAGATCCGAAGGAATCCCTTAAAGAAAAATTTCAAGAAATAAATATATTAACTTTGGCCTCTCAATTTATTAACGAACTCCAGAGTCACTAAATTCTTTCAAGGGGCAATGCATACGCTTTTACAACAAATTACTAAAAATATGCAGGACCTAATATCAAAAAGTTTAAAATTTTTATTAAGCAAAAATTGTTTAGCAAGGGTTATTATACTACTAAGGAGTATGTACACGATTGATAATCATCATCATCATCATTACAGCCCTTCACAAGTCCACTGCTGAACATAGGCCTCACCCAAGGAATGCCACAAATCAGGGTCCCGAGTCACCTGCATCCATTGACTTTCTGCATGTCTTACCAGGTCGTCACTCCATCTAATAGGGGGACGCCCTAAACTTCGCCTGCCGGTACGAGGCTGCTACTCGAGAACCTTTTGCCCCATCGGTTGTCGGTTCTTCGAGCTATATTGCCGGCCCATTGCCACTTCAACTTACTAATAACCCTTTAGGCTATGCCGATTACTCTACTACGGATATTCTCGTTTTTAAGTATGTCACACAGAGAAACGCCGAGCATATAGCGCTCTCCATTGCTCGCTGAGCGACTTTAGAGCTTCCTCACACGGCCAGCAGTGAAGGACCACATCTTAGATCCATAGGTCATCAATGGCAAATACGCACTGGTTGTACAATTTAGTTTTGAGGTATGCTTGACGAGAATATGTGTCGTAATCTCTCGAACGCTGCCCAGCCGAGTTGAATCCGTCGATTGACCACTCGGTCGAAGTTGGACTTACCTAGTCGGATTATTAGTCCCAGGTAAACATACTCGTCAACCCGAAACCCGAAACCTCGAATCGGGCGGGAGGAGACGCCCGGGTGCTCCCACTGCGAGGATCGACCGGAGGACACGGTGGAGCACACCGTGGAGGTGTGCCCTGCTTGGGCGGAGCACCGCCTTGTCCTCGTAGCGGCGATAGGCGGCGGCGACCTCTCGCGTCCGGCCCTGGTCGAAGCCATGGTCCGGAGCGAAACGGAATGGGATGCCGTCACCACCTTCTGCGAAGCAGTGATGCTAGCGAAGGAGGTGGCGGAGCGGGAGAAGGAGAGAGCAGCAGCTTTCCTTCCCGGCCACCGCGGGAGACGCCCCGGGCGTCGGGGGCTACGTCGTGGTCCCCGGCCACCGTAGGCGCGGGCCTGTGGACGGCGAGCAATGGGTAGCTCGCCGTCCGTCCGTCTAACGACGACAGGTCGTGTCGACGGCGCGTTTTGTTCCACGCGCGCCTCAAAGAGCTGTCAGCAGCGTGAAGGGGCCCGCAAGGGTCAACGCCTGCCGGGGCTGCGGGCTGTTCGAAAGAGATACCGCGGCTCCGGAACGTAAGGGCACTGAAGGAACACGGATGGTTTTTAGTCAGTAAAAGTCTGACACTCCCTTCCGCTCCACCCAGAGCGAAAGGCGTCATTAGATGATTTTCCATCCGCAAAAAAAAAAAGAAGGTAAACATATTCGTCAACAACTTCTAAGTCGCGTATTGATTACGCGCTCCTGGCGCGCGCATCATGAATGACCGCGCCGACTAGTGAGTTCCGCGGAACGCGCTCCAAACAAATTCTAACAGCAGACGGTATGAATTATTTTATTTGAAACGAACACTTGCTAACCGGCCATTTAAATAAGCAAGAGGTGATGATTCTGAATTCATCACCCAAGGTTGTCACGTGCGTATCAGAAGAGGTGACGTTAGAAAATGTGAGAAAAATCTTATGGCTTCCGATAGATGACTCTGTATAACGGTCTCGTTTACGTCAGAAGTAAAACGCCCTGACCGGCGATAGGCAGCATATTCAAAGGCGCGAGACATCTGGCGTTGTGATCAATCCGATGAACCAAGCGTGACGACTGACGATTAAGACAAATCCTCCCCACTTTTTCTTAATTTATATAAATGTTCAATTGCGTAAGTTAAATTATAAAAATCGGACAAGTGCAAATGTGACCTCAGAACTTCTTATAAACGGGATCATGTTTGAAGATAGTTCATCCGTTCAGGGAATCGAGAGGTACGACGATTTTTGCCTATTTTTGATTCCGATATTGACACATTGTACATAAAATTTCACGCCTATCCCCCAAAAAGGTGGGCAGAGACTACCGAGTTATATTTCGCACGATCCTGATAAAACTCTTCCGCTTCTTTCGCATAAATCATAAATCTACGCTTACATGCTCGTCTGTCTAAGGCGTCCCTTGCAGACTCTGCCACTCAAGACGCAAGCAAGCTATCGATCCCAATAATTCCGAGACTTTCAAGAATATTTTTACATTAATTTTAAGTATTAATTTTGTTATGTTTAATGTTTGTGTTAGATTCATTCACTGTTGTAATTTCCCATTTTATTTGATAATATTGGAGTTATATTAATGTTATGATAATAAGCATCAGCAACACCGATTATTACAAATCTTAAAATTCTTTAATGAACAATGTTTTGAGTAAACTGAATAAAAGTTTAAAGATCAGAAGCGTTATTTGTTTCGATCCGATGCGTTCAGGCGTAACTATGATAGAAATTATCAAATATATACTGATAATATTTACATTTCTTGTTAGCATGTACACAGTCAGGTCATAAGTATTGTCACACAGTAAAAACTTTTCTATTAGAATGCTGGCCACAAAAAGTTTATTGAATTCGAATTTCGAATTGTTCATGAAAATAAAACTGTATACTTTTTAGAATTTTACTCATTTTTAAATATGGAGTGGACGCTTAAAGAAGAACGTGTTGCAGTTATTGCGTTGCATCGTTGCGGTTACGCGCCAATTCAAATTTTTGACATGCTGAAAAAATTGAATATAAACAAAAGATTCGTTTATCGTACCACCAAACGATACAATGAAGACTAGTGTAGATGACATGTCAAGAAGTGGTCGCCCTCGGTCTGTTAGGACTCCAGCAGTGATAAAAGCTGTGAAGGCGCGTATTCAAAGAAATCCCAAACGAAAGCAGAAACTGTTGGACCTTCAGATGGGGTTAAGCAGAACCACGGTGAAAAGGGTGTTAAATGAAGACTTAGAGCTTCGGGCATATCGAAGAAAAACAGGACATCGTTTGTATGCTCGTCTAATGGACCTGAGACTGAAAAGATGCCGCGCTTTGTTGAAGCGCTACGCGGGAAAAAAATATCGGGAAATTCTTTTTTCGGATGAAAACATTTTTACCGTAGAAGAGAGCTACAACAAACAAAATGATAAGGTGACACAGTAGTGAAGAAGCGAGCAACCGTATTCCGCGTGTCCAACGAGGTCATTTTCCATCCTCGCTCATGGTATAGTTGGGAGTTTCTTATTGGGGCTTAACAGAGGTACATTTTTGTGAGAAAGGTGTAAAAACGAATGCAGTTGTGTATCAAAATACAGTCCTGACGAAGCTTGTGGAACCTGTTTCTCATACCATGTTCAATAACATGCACTGGGTATTCCAACAAGATTCGGCGCCAGCTCATAGAACGAAGAGCACACAAGACTGGCTGGCGGCGCGTGAAATCGACTTCATCCGGCACGAAGACTGGCCCTCCTCCAGTCCAGATTTAAATCCGTTAGATTACAAGATATTGCAACACTTGGAGGAAAAGGCGTGCTCAAAGCCTCATCCCAATTTGGAGTCACTCAAGACATCCTTGATTAAGGCAGCCGCCGATATTGACATGGACCTCGTTCGTGCTGCGATAGACGACTGGCCGCGCAGATTGAAGGCCTGTATTCAAAATCACGGAGGTCATTTTGGATAAACTTTAGTGTCATAAGAATCTATGTTTTGTTAAGTTCACTTTGGTATATAAATGGTTACATAATGAATAAACTTGTTTCAATTATTTTATATTAAACATATGACAGAATTGATGACCTGACTAGGTATAAGTTAATGCCGTAAATTAACAAAGATATTAATTGTTGCGGGGAAGGCCTACTTTCACCATAATCATAGCCTTACTGAAATTCATAAATTGTAGATAAGTTATGTATCGAACATTAAGGAAAAAGTAAGTCAGAAGACTAACGTAACTGCAGTGGAGAAAAATATTATCCTATACGTACATCAGTCTACGCCACGCTCAATGCTTCAACTTGTAATGTCTCTTTTGGATTTGAAAATAAGTTTTATCAGACGCGATAAAATCCGTATAAGTAGTTTTATTCAATGTGGAGTTCGCGTAAATATAAGAAACCTTTAAATAAACTTCTAATCACAAAAAAACATTACTATTTTGTTAACTAAAAATTCACGATGTCCGGATTTTTGTATTATCGTGCTGGTATAGGTTTTCATGAGTGTGTTAGAGTGTTAAAATATGTGACATAAACGGATTTTACACTAGAATGTGATAATAATTTTAACTTGATACGGCTACCTTGACAGACGGTCAACAAAGTGATTCTATAAGGATTTTTATTTTTCCCTGATGTACAAAACCCTAAAATGGTAAATACTTTTAAAACATTTTACAGTTTTTTTAAAACATTAACATTTAACAGTGAACACAGTGAAACATTGAACAGTGGTAGAGCCATGCGGCAACTTTTGCTGTCGCACGGATGGGCCGGCTCGAACCGGGGTGGTACCACGACCTCACAGAATACCAGCGTGAAGTAGAGGTTTACCTCTGCGTTTCGCTTGGTGAGTGCAGGTGGCCGGAGGCCCTTTTTACTGGAAATGAGGCATTCCATCTTAGTCCTCACGGGTGACAACGCATCTACATTTTTATTCGCAAACGAGGATAGATGTAGATATTTATGGGCCGCAGCAACCACTTACCATCAGGTGGACTGTGTGCTCGTTTGTCACCCTTATCCTATAAAAAAAAAACATACAATGTTAAAGTAAGTATTTGATCAGTAGTGACATCCATAATGTGAATTTTATTTCTAATTGACCATAAATACATGACCCCCGCTTTTACCTTAAAACCTACCTACTACCTACTTATTGAAATAAAACTTTATGTTACTTAAAGTAAGGCTATTCAATAATTGAAATTTGCCTTTCACTTGTCCGTAATAAGTCAAACGTAACAACCAACACATCATATTATTCTCTTCTTCATCATTAACACCCGTAGTACAATTCCGAAAATGGACCTTTCTCTTTATATACAGCCTATTTTTTTTATAGAAAAGGGGGCAAACGAGCATGCGGCTTACCTGATGGTAAGTGACTACCGCCGCCCATGAACAACCTCAACACCAGGGGAATTGCAGATGCGTTGCCGGCCTTTTAGACAGGTGTAAGCTCTTTTCTTGAAGGTCCCTATCGCCCGCAATTAATATTCGATCTTAATATAGTATTACCAATCGAAGATTATCTGCAGAAGCAAGCTATCCTTGGGAGGTCGGATTACAGAAAAAGATACACATCTGTGGGTGAATGACAGTTTGTGTGTATCAATAACCTATCTGTCAATTTTGACGTTTGGTTCGATCGGTGTAAACAATCCAAATTCGCAATCCGAGAAAACCCTAGGATTAATCCTTCTAGTTCAAAACTCTCACGTGTTTTCTTTTATTTTACACAATATATTTGTTGTATATGTTTCTGTTCTTAAGTTGTAATTCGAAAAAAGGTTTATATACGCTCAGAAATTAATAACAAACACACACGATCGAAGCTAAGCAGTGAAACTTGACAATGACCGTTTTTTTTTTGACCGACGCACTGACGCTACGGAGACGCTACTTACTGACTTTCCGTTATGTAATTTTTGTTCTAACTATAGATTTACATTGATATAATAAAAATATAATAATTTAAAAATTTTAGGGAGAAAAAAGTAGCTAACGTAATAACGTATTAGTGTCAATAGTAATAAATTTTAAATATCATTTTATGTTATTATATTAATACATCTATTTGAATCAAACAATTATGCATACAACGAAACAGTCGAGAGGAATCGGATAGATGTTTGGATCGACTGCGATCGCCGCAAAAAAAGATTGGGCTTGTTAACATATGTTATTGGAATGTGGATTTAGATCGATCTTTGGATAGGGTACAATCTCGGATTGTCTTTAATCTTAAAAAAGAGATACGTTATTAAGTTCGGGCGTAAGTCGTATCGGTCCGACAGTAGTGACAGTAGTCGGTCCGGAAATATCGCCGGTTGTAAACAATTCCACAGCAGAAGTTGTACGAGGAAGAAAACTCCTAGTAAAACGTACAGTCATGGCCCGCCAAGCATCCAGATGGTGAGGATGGTATCGTGAATTTTGACGCGATGTGCCTTCGTGATATTTGGGGGCTGGGATTAATGCGAACAATTCCTCTGAGCACTTCCCGTGGTAAATTCGATACAAAATGCAGAGGTATGCAACATCCCTAGGCAGTACCAGTGTATCGAGCCGATCAGAAAGAACTCGGTCGTCGACGATTCGAACCGCTCTGCGCTGGATGCGGTCAAGTGGAAGGAGCTGGCACTGGGGTGCCCCGGCCCAGAGATGAGAACAGTATTCTATGTGAGGCCGAACTTGCGCTTTGTAAAGTTGCAAGGGATGTGCCGGCATGAAATACTGTCTCGCTCGGCTGAGCACGCCAAGCTTATTAGAGGCCAATTTGGCCTTCCCTTCCAAGTGACCACGAAACAATGTCGCCATATATATAACATCATAATCTTTTGGCATTTCCCATGTTCACTTCGTACGACACCCATGGGACGGAATTAATTCTCTTACGCCACCGTTACACGGCAATCACACATTATTATGTACTAAAAACTAATTTATGTGCGTGCAAACTAGTCCTTTTTTTACCTATGTATTACATTCGTATAAGTGATTTTTAATAATTTTCAAAAATGACAAAGAACTTGTTGACTTATTCGAAATTGTGATGAAAGTCTAGTAGTTGGCGCGAAAAAGGACCTAGCATAAAGTTTGAGGGCACAGGAGAGTTCAAGAAGTGTTTTTGTTGTGTTCTTGTCATTAGGAGATCATAAAAGATTTTTCGATAATATAAGATGACCTATTCACGTATTCTAATATAATATACTTCATTCTATACTTAGTTATACTTTACTTCTTGAGGAAACCTAGATGTATAAGGAATAAAATATTTCGAGGACATGTTGTATGTAAAATTCGCCAACGTGCTTTAAAGCAGCGTGGCGGACCAATTGTTACTGTGCCTAAAATAGACATATAGTCTACTTTACTTACGTATTTAGTATTACTTTGTGCTACAGGTGTTAAAGAATTATTTTTAAATTGAAATGTTAGCCCTTTTTTTATGATACAAGAGCTCTTTTAGCTGCGGAGAAATAACTTTAAAAGGCAATTAAATGTTATAATATTAATTTTAATTAAATTATTTACTTTATTAACAGGTAAATTCTTGGTCCATTGCCTAGTCAACCACCGGTACAAGCTCATCAATCATCGGCCATAATCTGCCTTGCCAGAGTAATTATTTAAAATAAATTAACATAAAACGGAGTTCCGGTCGTGCATGGAGTACACTGCTATGCTAAGAGATTTATGCGGTAACTATGATTTTGTTAAAACAATCTTGTCAAGCCTTGAGCATAGGCGCGAAGTAACAAGCCTCTCGATATTCCATAACATGCAGAGTTCAGAGAGTGTATATTTGAAAACAATCTTGTCAGCCTTGAGCGCAGGCGCGAAGTAACCAGTCTCTCGGTATTCCATAGCACAGTTCAGAGGCGTCGGCGAGTTTTAACTCCTTTGTTGTTGATATTCCACGTATTAGAAGCAACGACATGCTTCGTCTTTCGTTCGTATTGCGTGCTCCAAAGTATTGATTTGCCGGCATCAGCCTTTTCATTTACAATTTGGGCGTTCTCAGGACAAGTGAATAGGCTTTTGTTGTGCTAAGACACGATTCACCATCTAGGGCTTCATAACCAATAACCATCAGGAGGGATCTTCATCAAGCACTGTCTTATAATAAGCAAACAAGCGCGTAAAGTCGTTGCTCCTGCGCCTGATGTCTCTCCGGTCATGTTAGAATGCCGTCCCATCAGACTATGAGAGTGAGGGCCTATGAGGTAATAGAGAGTGCACCTGTGTTTGCGCATACACTCGGCACTAAAGTCCTGTCCTGCGCATATGGTTAGTCCGGCCGCCGTGACCAAAATCAGGAGGAAATTATTATAATAACTTAAAAAAAAACATGCAATAGCTATTCAGAGACTTATATATTTTTCTCGAATTTCTGTAAGTAATGAATTGATTGTATTAATATGCCTAATATTATCAACTTTTTGTCTATATTATATATTTTATCTCCTAATTAGTTCAATCACCTTGTTCATACAAATTTTCAGAGTATCTTTATCAGTCATGTAATAATCAATAAAAAGATGCACTGTAGGTATCGCACAATTCAGGTGATTATTATTTGAAGCTAACAATCTGCAATACAGAAACGTTGTCATCTTTTGAGGACTAAGATGGTATGCCTCACAGCCTATAAATATCTGTCCATATTCTCTCAAACCTGCCGTGTTAAGCGCCGAATAATCCACAACCCCATATCAACCCCTTGGTTTCGTAAGAGGCGGGCGACTGAGGGAAACTAAGCTAAGTAATGGGCAGCAGCGTCCTCTTCATAAATAATAGATGATAAACTGCGGTTGAAAACCCGCCTGACAAGCATGGTATTAATGCCAAACATCCCACTATAAGCGTACGATACAAAAAATGGCCCCCAGTACCAGATGGATTTGGAGGTGACTATGAGAACGGCAGTGAGTACTAAGAATCTCCAGGGGAGGTTCGCTTGCTTTGACGAATCGATCTGGGGGAATCGAATGGATCTGATCTGACTGCAGATCACAGAAATCCTTCTCTAGCAGTGGACTTTTACCGGCCGGTAAAGAAAAATAATACAAATATACGAAAAATAAATTAAGTAACATTAAAAGCCCTTATAAGAGTACTTTAATTTTGTAACTACCGCACTATATACTATATGATTGTTTCATTTTTATATGTACCTCGCACGAGCAGCACCATTCATGAGCCGTGGAGAGTTAGCTCTAAAGTAGTTATAATAATAGACATAATCCGGAACGGTGCGTCACATCAAAGGCGGTGCAAATGCGAGCCATTGGGAATGCGACTGGATTCCGCTGCAGCCTGGCGCCGACCGCATTTACTGAATTGCATCGCCGTTGTCATGTCATTATCAATGGCCTAAATATAGTCGAATAATATTATGATTTTCTTCACTATGTGGTATTTTATGTTTTTGTTGATTTTTTTTTTACTTTTTGTAAATCTACTACAATTCCACCTGGTAAGTGGTGATGAAGCGCTAGACGGTAAATCGCACTCTCTTAGCGTAATAAAAGCTTATTTATTTTTACCTTGAAGACACCTAGATAGTATTATCGAACGGAAAGACAAACGCTCGCATTACAAAAGATGAAGCAAATCGTTTGGTCGAATGCGAGGAATATCGAAAGGCGATGAAGCGGGCTATCGCCGGACTGACCCGAGTGAAACATAATTTCTATAAAAACTTCAAAAACGCCGTCATACGGTCTAAAATTGCGTAGCGTCCGCGACGATTCAGACCGCTTAGAAATAGCTTAGAAAACTTCAAATATTTAAAAAAAATTATTGATTTAAGTAATCAAAATAATGAGCAAGTAAATTACGAATATTGATGTTATGAATGTATTTGTGTGGTCCGCAAGCATATAGATTAAGATAAGTAATTTCATTGTAATTTCAACTATAGTGATTTTTTAGAGGTGTTTTCGCAAATAATTATGATCGAGTCATAATTTTACAATCGTGTTTTTGAACAAGCAAACTCAAGATAAAGACATGAATTTACCTATATCAAAATTCCACTTTCGTTAGTCGTGTCATACTCCCATACTATTCGATGAAAGGAGGTGCATTTTTTCGCGGTGTCGCCTTAAAGGGATAAGACCGCCCGCCGACCGCCTGGTTGTCCGGTGATGGAAATAGGATGGATGAATTAAGGTATGTAATGTTTGATTACATAATTATAATATTAAGTCAAATTCATAACAATTTTAAACAAACAATGTTGACTGTAATTTCTATTTTAAAACATAAACTAATACTATAGGTCGTATGATATTATGTATTTGACATTTTATATCAGGGAGTCGCATTTGAGTTGATTAGAGCCTCTTACCTATTTCAGCCTACATTCAGCAGTGCACATACTGCTTGCTGTGTTTTGATTTGAAGAGTATGAAAATTAGAATATAGATTGTGGGGAAATATTACATACAAACTTTTAACTCATTTGTCAATGTAAATAAACGAAGTAGCGTTTATAAGGCACGAAACAAGGTACTCACCGCAATAATCTAGTATTCAATGATTTATATACAAAAACTGTTACGTCATTATAACGTTTTAATATTTAATAAATTACACACATGCTATTATTACCCAAGGGCATTTAGATAATTTAACATTCAACTTATAAAAGATTACCGCAACCGGGTCGGAATGCGAAACACTCAACTAAACATACATCACACGACAAGGACATTGAAGCAATAATAAATATACAAAAAGTAAACAACGTACGGCAGAATGTTAATGACCTATGACTAATACAAGAGGCCGGTAATGTATAATAATCGGCATTCGTACAAACAGTAGCAGTCCGCGCCGGCGGATACGAGCAAACATTACATAATTCTTTGATTGTGTTTGTAAAAAGTTGGGGATTCCCACCACTACAGGCGCATTTCACACGGACGTACCCTGCATGTGTGAGTGTAACCTTGCCTTCCTTTACATATTAAACGCCGTCGGGCTATCCCTTTGCGTTTCTACAAAAAAAAGATGAAGCCATAACTGTATTGTTGCGAGAAAAAGAAAATGAATGAGATGGGATTGACTGTTATTACTATTATTACTATATTCCGACGGCTCCTGCGAGAGCGATAAAAGGCCCGCTGACCGGTTTTCTTTTTATACTTGTTTGTTTAACAACAATGGGAAGTAAACTGTATTCATAAGAGTCATCTTCCGAGTTTACGACAAGTACCGCAAGTGTTGTTACTTCGTTGCCAACGTCAAACAAAAAAAAAGACAACAAGCGATTCATTCAAAAATGTTACAATAAAGTAGAATCAATTTGAGATGCATTTGATGAAATGTGACGTAATTATATCAGTTATGTAACCGTCACAAAGATGAATTAATAACAAAAATAAGGCGCGCGTTCGCAGTAACAGGGCTGGCGGCAAGTATGTAAATACAAATGTCTGTGTATTTAACTATAAAAGTCTATAAATAGAGAGAGCATTACGTACTGTTATGCGGTCGGTTACGTCGTGTTATTTTGGTCGTCACGAGCCCCGTGAATGTCAAGCTCACAATAACTGGGTGCCGCGGTTAGGCAACAGGTGGATTCCATAGCGATCTTATTACATTTTACGCATATTTTCTTGACAATGAGTTGTATGACACAGAAATAATTAACGTAGTAGAGCCAAGCTGCAGCTGTATTGTGGCAGTAGAAGAGATGGGTTGGTATGACCGGAGAAGGACTACGCTCTCACGAAATACCAGTTTAAAGTAACAGCATAACGCTGCTGCTTCATACGGTGAGTGCAGAGAACCTTGGGGTCTTTTTGCTAACAAATAGATATTCTATCTTAGTCCTCAGGGGTGACTGACAGCTCATCCCATTGTAACTGCATTCTGCATTTGTTTCTTAATCGATTATTATTAATGTAGATGTCTGGGCCACAGCATCTATTATTATATATCAGTTGGACTGTATGCTTATTTTCTACCGACTTCAAAAAGGAGCCAGTACTCAATTGGACTGTATGTTTTTATTTTATGTGTTACCTCATAACTTTTTACTGGGTGAACTGATTTCAATGATTCTTTTTTTCAAGGTCTGTAGTTTTTAGAGTTACAGGGTTGGCTGATATAAATCGCTTGATTTTGATTAAAAAAATCATTGATTTAAATCAAGATGTATAAATTAATGTAATAGTAAGAAAATGAAAATGAAAATTGGCTAAAATAAGGTAAAATCTTTTGTTGTTTTATGTTATTCTTATTATTCTAACTACAATAGTCTCATAAACTTAGTAAAATCAATTTTTTTTAGAAATTCTCCCTTAATATATGAACTGTAATCAATACAGTATTAATTATTTTACTCTTAATCAGTCTCATACATATCTATACAATCTATACAAATAAATAAAATTGAAGTGTCTGTTTGTAATGTCAAAATTACGGTTTTTTACTAAATGCATATGAAAGTATATACAATACGTATAACAAAAACACAATTTTTAAATTTTAAGAAAAATAATTAGGGTTCCGCGCAAAAAACTAAAACCCCAAATAACACGCGGGCGAAGTCGCGAGGAACAGCTAGTGTATTCATAAACTTTTAATCCTACTATGTCAAAAAGTGTTACCAACTCGTGAATTTCCAAATATACCAAAAAAATCAAAAATTCATAAAAATCAAAAAATCATGATTTTTTATAAAAAATCAGCATTATTTGATTAAAATTAAAAAAATCATGATTTTTCCATCCCTGGTTATTCTTAATAATTTATATTGAAGTCGGCTGTACATAATTTTTAATTTTAAATAATAATAAAAAAGGGTTAAACAAGTGTTTCGTTTAACCTTTTAACGTATATCAGATTAATCCAATGAAAATTTTTTGATCCCGTCTTTTCATAAAACTAAAAATGAACTTAGTTGTCTAACGTATGTAAGAATGTATGTACTGTGTGTATGTATGTAAAAATGAAACGAAAATACATGATGAAACTGTATAGGAGTGACTTGTACTTTATAATTTAAAATAAAATCATAGACCTTGAACTTAGACCTATCACAACAAAATTAATTCAACGGGTGACAACTTTTAGTCAACTATTTTATAATCATCTTATGAATTATCAAAACTACTTTTTAAGAAAGAAATTTATGTTTTTACTTCATTTACAGATTTCATTGAATGTTGAGATACATTGATACCTTTTATTTTACCGAAATTCAAAACAATGCGTTGATTAATATCATGCAGTGCTACAGAAATTTCGTAGATATCAAAATTTCGTGGAACGATATCCTTGCGTTGACTTGATTTTTACAGACTTAAGGCTGACAAAGATTATGGCCGTCGTATATAATGTTGAATCCTAACGTTGTCTGTAACAAAAACAGCTTGTAATCAACTCGTCACTATATACACTAATTGAAATGTTTTATGTACTGTTTTATACAAATAATTATTTCTAAATTTACATTTCTGTACACTTATATAGCTGACACAATAGTAAAACTGTAGAGGAAGCGATTGCTCTAAATCCATATCAATTAGAAGTCCTTAACGACTTTGAAAGCCTTTACGTAAGTTTGTATTGGTGAACCATTCAACATATAATTCAGTATTGCACGGAGCTTTGAAAACATATAAAATATGTTCTCTATTCGTCCCTCACTACGCCCGCTCTACTCCCTTACTACTAATAGAAAAAATCGGTGAGCAATGTGAGTATGTTAGTGTAAAAAGATAATATACCACTCAGGTCGATCAAAGAATAACAAACAATATATAGATACAGATAATGAAACTTATGTTATATATTTTGTATTATTTCTACCTCTCCTCTTAGTCGAAAATACTTATACAAAACATGGTGTATTGAGTCTCAAGTCACGAAAAGTCTACGAGTACATGGAAAGAAGTCTGCAGCGGTGCCACAGTTTTCTATTCACGGGACTCCTTTATTAAAACAGACTCTAGTTTAAGTCTGAGACTAGTTATAAACTACTAATTATAATAAAACGGTCGGTGTTTAAAGATGAGCCGGCGCCGATTACGGTCAAGCAAAACAGATTTTTTAAAATGAAAATCGTCGTTTTCTTTGCTAAAATGAATACCTATAATAATAGGGTTGTGCTTGAATCCAAAGACTGCCAGGCTTGCTTGGTGCAGCCCATTGTTCGCCCCAGCTATATATAAATGCGCTAATAATTTACTCCCAATTTTACAATCCAAGTACTTGAAACTTCAAACACGACAACGCTCTGGTACACCAGACAGGTATAATTCAAGACTCGTGACACAGTCCAGACTTACACTACTGGATCGTCAACCTTACAGCCCGGACATTGCACCTTGTAATTTTGGACTTTTCCCGTAGATAAAACGCTAAAAATATGGAACGTATTAAGCTATTATATCTTTTGAACCCCTGTCGAAAACAGAAGGGATTCATATGTTTGAAGTGCGTATCTCTGTGTCAGTCTGTGGCATCATAGCTCCTGAACGGATGAACCGACGGTTTTTTTAGTTTGTTTGAAAGGTGCCTTAACCGAGAGTATTCTTAGCTATGTTGCAAGAAAATCTGTTCATCCGTTTGAAGATCATTAACTCTTTTTGTTTCGTGGGTTTTGAACTTTTTTAATTTTTGTTATTTAAAAGCATTTGTTTAACTCGCAACGTATGTTTGTTAGAGTTAAATCTTTCAACTGAATTTTAAAGCAATTATCCCCAACCGATTGAGGTGATATTTTGCATACATGTTTAGTTTGGATTAGAATGCATGGTTAGCTAAATGACGTCATTCTAAATCCAATATGGCATACATAAAAAAATAATTAGTCCACCATCCTGGACGGTCCCAGGATGGATGACTAGTTATTTTTTTATGTACCCCCATGATGGATATCAAATGAAAGGGTTCGCTAAGAAGAATACGAATAAAGTGACGTCCGCGTTCAGCTCCCCGGAAAGATGGTGTACCCGACTAATCGTTAAGACTTAGCGTCTTACTTAACTATTATCGGCCTACGCTTTGAGCAAAATGTAGCGGTGGTGAAAAAATTTAAAATGCCGAAAAACAGTATGGCCGCCATACTAGTTTTAAAGAATTATAACACGGCTAAGGTTAGGGACAAAATTAAATGTTGTAGGGACCAACAAGGGTCAACTGCTGGCGATAAAAAATTCTCAAGATGGCGGATCTAGGAAGGCGATCAAAAACCAACAATACGTTTTAAATGAAATGAAAGTTACTTTTAAACATGTCAAATAATAAAAAATAAATAGTAAAAAGAAACTTTTAAAAAAAGCTTTTATTTAAATGCACTAAAAAGAAGAAAATCAACATTAAATTTTAATTTATGCTTTATTTACATAATACTTATTTTTATTTACAATACTACACATTAAATTAAATCAAAACCATCAATTTATTACATTACACAATTTATATGATATAAAATTTTATATGCCATTATCATCATCATCATTACAGCTCTTCACACGTCCACTCCTGAACATAAGCCTCCCCCAAGGAACCACAAAGCACGGTCCTGAGTCACCTGCATCCATCGACTTCTTGAACGTCTCACCAGGTCGTCACTCCATCTAGCGGGTGGTCGCCCTACACTTCGCCTACCGGTACGAGGCTGCCACTCGAGAACCTTTCTTCCCCATCGGTTGTCGGTTCTTCGAGCTATATGGCCGGCCTACTGCCACTTCAGCTTACTAATCCGTTGGGCTATGTCGGTTACTCTGGTTCTACTGCGGATATCCTCATTTCTAAGTTTATAGCGCAGAGACACCCCGAGCATAGCCCTCTCCATAGCTCGCTGAGCGACCTTGAGCTTCCTCATACGGCCAGCAGTGAAGGACCACGTCTCAGATCCGTAAGTCATCACAGCCAACACGCATTGGTTGTACAATTTCGTTTTCAGGTTTTGAGTTATGACTAACGAGAAGATGTGTCGTAGTTTCCCGAACGCTGCCCAGCCGAGTTGAATCCGTCGATTGACCTCTCGGTCGAAGTTGGACTTACCTAGTCGGACTATTTGTCCCAGGTAAACATACTCGTCAACAACTTCGAGCTTAGTGCTCCCAACACAACTACCGGCATAGGTGTGACATGGACGTTAAACATGATTTTTGTTTTGTCCATGTTATCTTAGGACCTATCCGTTGGGAGACACTATTGAGGTCATTGAGCATAGTGCTTAGGTCCTCCTTTTATTTATAGGAGAGGGGGCAAACGAGCATGCGGCTCACCTGATGGTAATATATTATATTATATATATATATATATATCATCCGTGTACATAAAAAAATATGTAAGTTGATATTGAACATTTAATTAGCTAATTCGAGAAAAATAAATGTTTTTTTATGAAATAGGTAAATCTCGCGACAAGCTTTTATATATCATATACATTGTGTAATGTAATAAACTGATGGGTTTGATTTAATTTAAGGTTTATTAATTTTTAATCCCTCATCAAAGCCTCATTCAAAGGAGCAGGCTGCATCGCGTACCTACATTTAAAGTTGCCATGAGCACTAAACCTCAATAGCATCAAAAGGTAAAAATTATGTATATATGAATAGTTAGATCAAATTAGAGACAAAGCTTATGAATTTAGGTCTATAAAACAGTAACAAACTGTGAAATGTCACTTATCTACATTCCAACTACGTAGCGAAAATTTACAATAACCTACAAAATTTTTGGACAACTTTCGAATTAGGTAAATCAGATTTCATTTTTGAAATTTTTTTATACGATAGGGCGACAAACGAGCACACAGTCCACCTGATGGTAAGTGATTGTTGTGACCCATAGACATCCACATTTATCCTCAATAAAGAATCGAAATACAGATGCGTTGCGTTGTCACCCGTGAGGACTAAGATGGAATGCCTCTTTTCCAGTAAGAAGGGTCTCTGGTTCTCTACACTCACCATACGAAACACAGAAGTGTTAAGCTTCTATTTTACGCTGATATTCTGTGAGAGCGTGGTCCTTCCCCAGTCGAACTGACCCATTCGTGCTACAGCTATACTAATAATATAGCTGCAGTATGGCTCTACTACGTAAGCACTTGTACTCGTATCACCAAACGACAACAATCACAAGTATAAATTATACATCAGATTTCATTTATTTATTTAAATTTGATTTATGTCGTAACCCGATCGTTATAATTGGACAGATCGTAGTTAATATTTCATGATACTCGTACGTCGCCATGTCATGATTTGACCAATTACTCATAACTTTGACTTCTGTTCATCAGCTGTATATAACAGCTTTTAACTAAATATGTATGACAACTATCTATGTATAACAGCTTTTAACTATATGCATATGAATGTATATACGGTACTTATAACAAAACACAATTTTTAAAATTTTTGTCTGTCTGTCGGTCTGTCCGGCTGTTTGTTCCGGCTAATCTCCGAAAAGGCTGGACCGATTTCGACGGGACTTTCACTGGCAGAGATAGCTGATGTTATAAGAAGTAACTTAGGCTATTTTTATTTTAGAAAACGAATAAGGGTTCCGCGCAAAAAATTAAAACCCATGAAATACAATCGTAATAAATTACGCGCGGGCAAAGTCGCGTGGAACAGCTTGTATATTATAAAAATACAAAGCAACTATCTATTAATATCAGCGACAATAGGTTAAAGTGCGGCCCCAAAACCATATACATACATTTATATATTATATATGCTGTCCTACGACAACAAGAATACGAAACGGTAATTGTAACTTTTATAAACTTGGCAATATCTTGTTTTTATGCCAAATATAAAATACCTAATAACTATGTAGGTCGGCACCGGAAATATAAATTAAAAAAGTTTAACTTGCCTTCCGTTGTATTCCGTGTAGTGGCGGTCAAGAATATCCACTACCCCATATCCTCCCGTGGGTGTCGTAAAAGGCGACAAAGGGAAACAGGCAGGAGATGGGCAGCAGCATCTTCCTGATAATAGCCAAAATTACAATAAAAAAACTGCGGTTGCCAACCCGCTCGCCAAGCGTGGCAACTATGGCAAATACCCCCCAATGAATAGAGCAACAAACAGTCGGCCCCCAGTCCCCGGCGGCCCCGCTATTCCTGGCTACGGTGGCGACCATGGTAACGGCGGGGCAGGGGGTGCTAAGAATCTCCGGTGGAGGTTCGGTTGCCACCTTAGACGACTCGACCTGGCAACGTACAACGCACGCACCCTGAGGACTGACGAGAAGATCGTGGAGCTGGAAGAAGAGATAGACAAGTTGCGCTGGCATATTATAGGATTATCCGAAGTCCGAAGAGAGGGGGAGGACACGGTAGTCCTCGAATCCGGCAACTTGCTCTATCATCGGGAGGGCGACCATCTGTCCCAAGGAGGTGTCGGATTTATCGTCCACAAGTCTCTCGTTAACAACATTGTAAAGATCGGGAGTGTGTCGACGAGGGTTGCGTACCTTATACTCAGAATCACCAAACGGTATTCGCTGAAGGTCATACAGGTTTACGCACCAACCTCGGCACACCCCGATGAGGAGGTGGAGGAAATGTATGAGGATATCTCTAGAGCCATGCATTCCTCCAAAACCCAATATACGGTGTTAATGGGAGACTTCAATGCAAAACTAGGCACAAGAGAGAACGGTGAGCTGAAAGTAGGGAAATTTGGAATAGGGCAACGGAACCCAAGGGGCCAGCAGCTGGCCGACTTCATGGAGAAAGAGGGACTCTTTATGATGAACTCTTTCTTCAAGAAGCGGCCCCACAGGAAGTGGACCTGGTCGAGCCCCGACGGTTCGACAAAAAATGAGATTGACTTCATTATGACGACCAGACGACAACTGTTCAGTGATGTCTCAGTGATCGCGAGGGTGAAAACCGGCAGCGATCACCGAATGGTTAGAGGCACACTGAACCTAAACGTTAAGTTGGAGAGGTCTCGTCTAATAAAGTCAACGCTCCGTCCCCCTCGTGCTCTAATCCAAAGTCCCGAAACCTTTCAGCTCGAGTTACAAAACCGTTTTCAGTGCCTAGAAGACTGCAATGAAGTGGACGATATGAATGACAAGCTCGTGGAAACTGTCCATGCGGTCGGAGCTAAGTTCTGCAAGACCCGCCGCAGAAGAACACAAAAACTCTCCGATCACACTCTTAATCTCATGGCTGTTAGACGGGAGATGAGGCTACATTCTTCAACAGATTTGACAGCATACAGGCAACTGAACAGACAGATCTCCAAATGCATGCGGCGGGACTTACGCAACTTCAATACAGCTCGTATTGAAGAAGCGATTGAGCGGAACCAAGGCTCCAAAGTCTTTGCCAGAGATCTGTCTGCCAGAAAGAGCCAACTGTCAAAGCTGAAGACCGAATGTGGCAGCATCGTTTCCGGGGCACCTGAGATTTTGAGTGAGATTGAGAGGTTCTATGGGCAGCTGTACACGTCATCGTTGGAGCCACACGCAAGTGTGAGTAACGATCCAAGAGCGAGTCTTATCCGACACTATTCCGAAGATATCCCGGACGTCAGTCTGAGCGAGATTAGAATGGCTCTCCAGCACCTTAAAAACGGCAAGGCCCCAGGCGAGGATGGAATTACAGCGGAGCTTCTGAAAGCGGGTGGAAGACCGGTACTTGAAGTCCATCAGAAGCTCTTTAATTCCGTCCTCCATGGTGGCATTACACCGGAGGCGTGGAGCAGAAGTGCGGTGGTCTTGTTCTTCAAGAAAGGTGACAACGCTCTCTTGAAGAACTACAGACCGATTTCCCTTCTGAGCCGCGTCTACGTGCTGTTTTCGAGAGTCATTACGAATCGTCTCGCGCGCAGACTTGACGACTTCCAGCCTTCCGAACAAGCCGGTTTCCGAAAGGGCTTTAGCACCATAGACCACATACATACCCTTCGGCAAATTGTACAGAAGTCCGAAGAGTACAATTTGCCACTATGTCTGGCGTATGTGGACTATGAGAAAGCCTTTGATTCCGTCGAAATTTGGGCGGTGCTGCAGTCCCTTCAGCGGTGCCAAGTTGACTGTCGGTATATCGAAGTGCTGAAGTGTTTGTACAGTAGAGCTACGATGGCTATCCGAGTACAGAACCAGAGTACGAAACCTATCCAATTGCAGAGAGGTGTAAGACAGGGTGATGTTATATCCCCGAAACTCTTCACCGCTGCATTGGAAGACGTTTTCAAGCTTCTGGACTGGAAAGGATACGGTATCAACATCAATGGCGAGTACATCACTCACCTTCGATTTGCCGACGATATAGTCCTTATGGCAGAATCGCTGGAGGACCTATGCACTATGCTCAATGACCTCAATAGTGTCTCCCAACGGATAGGTCTTAAGATGAACATGGACAAAACAAAGATTATGTTTAATGTCTATGTCACACCTATGCCGGTAGTTGTTGGGAGCACTAAGCTCGAAGTTGTTGACGAGTATGTTTACCTGGGACAAATAGTCCGACTAGGTAAGTCCAACTTCGACCGAGAGGTCAATCGACGGATTCAACTCGGCTGGGCAGCGTTCGGGAAGCTACGACACATCTTCTCGTCAGACATACCTCAAAACCTTAAAACGAGATTGTACAACCAGTGCGTGTTGCCAGTGATGACTTACGGAACTGAGACGTGGTCCTTCACTGCTGGCCGTATGAGGAAGCTCAAGGTCGCTCAGCGAGCTATGGAGAGGGCTATGCTCGGAGTTTCTCTGCGTGATAAACTTAGGAATGAGTATATCCGCAGTAGAACCAGAGTAACCGACATAGCCCAACGGATTAGTAAGCTGAAGTGGCAGTGGGCCGGCCATATAGCTCGAAGAACCGACAACCGATGGGGAAGAAAGGTTCTAGAGTGGCAGCCTCGTACCGGTAGGCGAAGTGTAGGGCGTCCCCCCACGAGATGGAGTGACGACCTGGTAAGACATGCAGGAAGTCGATGGATGCAGGTGGCTCAGGACCGTGCTTTGTGGCATTCTTTGGGGGAGGCCTATGTTCAGCAGTGGACTTGTGAAGGGCTGTAATGATGATGATGATGATGAACTTGCCTTATGCCACAACACCGGGTCCGCCACTGGATACTAGTATAAATAAATACACACATATATGAATCTACATATTATATATTATGTTATTACATATACTATACCCCCACGAGATGGAGTGACGACCTGGTAAGACATGCAGGAAGTCGATGGATGCAGATGGCTCAGGACCGTGCTTTGTGGCATTCCTTGGGGGAGGCCTATGTTCAGCAGTGGACTTATAAAAGGATGTAATGATGATGATGACATAGTATAATGTTTAATCCATTACAACCTATAAAAATCCATAACTGAACACATGGGGGTCATAGATTGCCTCATAGGGGGAATTTTGCCATAGTTGCCACGCTTGGTAGGCGGATTAGCAAACGCAGCTTTTTATTATTTTGGGTTGCTATCAGGAAGATGCTGCTGCCAATCTGTTTCAGTTTCCCTCTGTTACCTCTTACAAAACCCACGGCGCGATATGTGTTAGTGGATATTCCTACACTGCTAGTACACGGTTTATATTTATATTGTATACAATTCCTCTGTAAGTATATTTGTCACTGAAATCATCCTAAACGGCTGGATCGATTTTAATGATTTTTTTTTTGAGTTTGTTTGGTCCAATTGTGAATCTAAACCATATAGGGACCCACTCTTTATGGTTTAGATTCACAATTAGACGGCGGACGGAGATTAGGTGGCGCTGTTGTCGAGTTCCAGAAATCACCCGTGCGAAGCCGGGGCGGATTGCTATTCTATTCTATTCTACTGTCCCACCTAATGGTAAATACTGATGCAGCCGAAGATGGTTAAGCGCACTGACTCAGCTTAACAAAACCCTATTCACACATGTCTTGAAGACTTTGTTATTGAATGGAAAGACAAATGTAGGCAAATTATTCCACAGGTCACAAAGGAACAGGAAAAATATACAAGTAATTAAATACATATATCCGAAAAATTTATCTTCAAATAGTAAAACCCAACTTTAAAAACGGTGCACTGCCGCTTGGCATATGAATTAGATGAGTGCTTCCTACCCAAAGGAACACATAGGAAGAAAAGAAAGGACTTCTTTTCCTAATAGGTGTAGTAATATGTAGAGTAGCGTCACCAGTGCAGCAAGCACTTGAATTAAATAAAAATCTAAAGATGTAAATAACCAAGATCGAAATAAACCTAAACAAAATTAATACATAACGGCTGCAGAAATATGTACGCAACAAGTGTAAACAAACAAATTGCAAGTGTTACTGACCTAATAAAACGACCCCTTTCCCACCCAAGACTGTTCAATAAAGAACTCCCTTTCGGTACATACAATCCGGGGTACATAAGAGTGGCGGTCGTGACCTTTTAATGTAGATGTACCTAGATGTATAGTCGCCCGCCCCGCTATATAGCGAAAACTCACGGATTAAAGAAATATTCAACCCTCCAGATGCGGCAGTCATTCCTATCTTTACTGTCTCAAAAATAAATTGCTTGACACAAATATTCCTCAGTGATCAGTGTACTGCAAAGTTACAGATTCAAAATCCCAATTTAATATTTAGGCAAACGCCGACGAACAGAATCGTTTTAAATTTTGCATCAGCATTTTTATTAGAAAAAACCTTAGCAAAGAACCTATGTACATGCAATACAGGTAAGTAGGAATGGTTCACTTGTGAATGCGTTCTATTGTAGAGATGATTAAAACCGCCAAGGACCTGTTTTTGTAGCACTAAAAATAGTATCATGAATTATTCTCCTACATCTTATCCTAAGGATACCGTAAGAGGATGCTCAATCTTCTGCTATGCTAATCTTAAAGGGTATCTTCTCTCGTAAGACTGACTTTTCCCTATAAGTAAACATTTTTAAATAAAACGTCAAAATAAGCAACAATCGTGTAATAAAATGTTACTATTGAAAATGCATGACATGTTACGATTCATTTATAAATGCAAGATAATCAATCATCAAGACTGAACATAGGCTTTCCCCGTAGATTGTCTAATTGGCGGGATTTTTGCCATAATTGCCACGATTGACAGGTGGGTTGGGAACCGCAGATATTTTAATTTCTTTTAGTTATTATTAGGAAGACACTGCTGCCCACATATAGTATATTTCCTTCTGTCGCCTCTTATGATACCAATGGGACCATAATGCATACATGTATTGACCATGTAGTGGCGGTATAAGAACCTCCACTACATGGTGAATACATCAGCATATGGGTATAATCTATTACTTCATTCGTATCTGATCTTATGTATATCCTTCATAGTACATCGCATATGTTGTTGCCATTAATATGAATGTAATTGCGGAACCGTGACACTAGTGGATTTATAAGGCCATATAAATATATGTAAGAACGCATGAGTCATTTACCTTTCGACTACACTCTGAGAAAGGTCCTTGGCAATGGCCCCTTTTACATTCATATACATTTATCGATGTAGTTACGTCACTTCGTTTGCATTATGAAGGCTAGCAAACTGTTGTAATAAAATTTAACGTAGAAATACGGTCTTTCAGCCATGCGTGTATTGTAGGTAATTATTGTGATTCAACTAATCTATACCACGCGTAAGGTATTGGATAGCAGAATATAATAGGATGATGTCGGTATTGTTGCGTAATCTAGTTAAGTAACTTTATTTACGTGCACCTCATCTATAATTAAAACAGCCGACGTGTTTAGCGCTGTAAGCCACACCGTCACGGCTAGTGATAATGTGCTTGACCTACACGGGCTTCCCTCGTTATTAATCCGACATTTTGATTTGAACCGACGACGGGCAAAGGGGGCCGGCAATTACGTGACGTCACCGCAGTTTAACGACCCCGTTACAATATATTGTATGAATGAATGCAACGGCGCCGACGAATGACTTTTTCGTCAGCCGATACGAGTCGTCGTGATGTAAGAAGACTGTTAAGCAGTAAGGCTAAGATAAGCGTGACGCTTATGATAATGCTCGATTTCGCGGCTTACATTATTACTGAAGTTCATGACATTCATTTCAATTTCAATTAAGTAACCACAGGCAATGTAAATAGGTATCGATTCAAGGAATATAGGTATGAACTAGGTACTCAGGTATCGACTGGTCACGGTGAGTGGATCTGCGTCAAAATTGTCAAAAAAAATTAGGTAGGTTAGGTTAGGTTAGCAAGTGATGTGACAGCGGATTAAGACTAACATTACCCAATCTACAATACAATGGCATTATCTGGTAACACGCGGTGAGACCGAGACGGCTCGCATTGATTTTACAAAATCCACATCACGAACTGAGAATGAACGGTCTCCGTCGGCCCATTCATCTCGTTTTCATGTACCTACACGCCGCCGCTATTGCGATACGAAAGTGAGAGCGAAATTTACTCGGGCGCTACGCACAGCAACACCACGTACTGCCCTAAATACAACGGGAGAATAGATATCGATCGCCAATTGGCAATAGACAGCAATTATGAATTTCTTTTCATCTAAACAATGTTTTAATTTTGAGCCTATTTCTCGAGTAAGCCTCGAGATTACCCGAGCGCTAACGCACGGCAACACCACGTACTGCTCTAAATAATAAAAAAGGAATACTATACTAATGTCACGCTATTAATATTACAAATAGGTACTCCCGTTAACAACTCTTTTTTTCTTTTTTTTTCTTTTTTTTTTTTTTAAAAAACGTTACCCCCACACTAGGATTTTCTCCTGTATCGTGGAGGCAGTTTACAAACACAAATTGCACAAGGACAAACATCCAGACCCGGAACAATTATTTGTAGGTCATACAAATACTTGCTCCGTGCGGGATTCGAACCCGCGCCCCCCAGCGCAGCAACTCATTGCTAAGCCACTGCGCCACGGAGCCGTCAATCAATTTTAAGATGTCATTAGACCTCGTGCTGTCACAGTCACTTTGACTTGTGAAAGAGACAGCACGTACTTAACGGCATCTTAAAATTGAGTAGTGTTTGAGTATTTGGCCATAAGTAAGCGTAAAAATTCTTGTGTTAAGAGTGGTCCACCACAGTAGTCGAATGGCGGATTCAAACCCACGACTCTCTGATCTGCAATCCGCACCCTACCATTAAGCTGTTGTAATTACGGACGTTGTTATAAGAGGGAGAATATGTATCAACCGCCAATTGGTAATAATAATAATCAGCAATTATGAATTTATTTTCATCCAAACGCAGTTTTCATTTTGAGCTAATGTATTACTCAAGGCATAGGTATGTTACCACACAACACTGTTGATTGTTATTAAGTGCAGTTACTAATGCACACACAAATTTTAGGCAGCTATTATAAGAATATTATGTGAATTGACTGTCTCGTTAGTCTAGTAGTCGTAAATGCGATTACTGATCGTGAGGTCCCGGTTTTGAATCTTGGGTCGAGCCTTTTCTGACAAGAAATTCTCAATAGCAGCCGCTAGTTGGCGGTGTTTCACCCCCGTGCTTCGGAACTCACGTAAAGCCGTTGGTTTTGCCCCTGATCTCTCTTCGCACCATTGCCGTCCCATTGGACTATGAGAGTAAGAAAATAGATAGTACAACATACGTTTGCGCATACACTCAGGCACTATAATCCTGTGCTGGGCAGATAGCTAGTCTCCATCGAGACTGGCCGAAATTATCAAAATTCGGTCTGGAGGATATTATTATTATTATATGAAATAATATGCGTTGCCAACTGGAAAGTACATTAGCAGCACTCGAATGAAAGTGCATTTTAGAAGTTTTGGTGTTTTTCCAATAGACACCAGGATGGGCAGCAACGATGATTGATATGAACCAAACCAAACCAAAACGAACATGAGATTGATTGACATTCCTTCGCATAATTCATTCACAAACTGTACAGTTGTACCTTCGGCATCATCGATTTATGTACCTACTCCAACATTTTGTTAATGCATGTAATGGCTCCAGTACACGTTAGCCGAGCGCGCTTGGCGAGCGCGCTCGGCAGATTTTCGTGGTGCCGTTCACACGTTGGCGTATTTCATTCTGCGTTGGTAGCTAGATGATGATGGACATTAGGGCGATCGCGGCCGCAGCAATATACTTGTACAGCGCTTTCAAATTTTATTTAGATGTGCACCAGAGAAGAGTGATAAAAAAAGATGGCGCAAAAGAAGATGGGAATGGATGGATGGTGAGTATTCTATATGTATATACACTACACAACATACAACAATAACCTCAGTTTGTCCTTTTTAGGGTTCCGATCTCAAAAGGAAAAAAGAAACCCTTATAGGATCTATTGGCTGACCCGTGCCCGCTTGGCTGGGCGTTTTTTCAAAATAAAAGATAGCCTAAAAGAAGCCCCTAAGCTACATTATCCCTGAGCAACATAAACTAAGAGATAATTTATATATATATATTAATATTCATCATCAGGTAGGTACTCTGAAATCGCAAGTAAACATGTATTATTTAATACAGTTAAGCAAGTTTGGGGTTCCATATAACTGATTCATTGTGATATGAATCAATGAACCTAAATATTTCCTCATTAGTCCATGTCGCCATGTTCGTGAAACAATTTTACTAAGCCGACACTACAGTCTACTCCGACGCGTAACTGTGAACTGAACACTCGGCCAACGTGTCAACACTTTTGCAGCTTGCGCCAAATTTCTTTGATTTGTGCACGGAAAACCGACACTGTACGGCTTGTCGGCGAGTGCTGGCCGCAAACGCCAAATATATACAAAACGACTCAGTACACGTTGGCCGAGCGCGCTAGGCCAACGTGTACTGGAGCCATAAGACACATCACGCTTCCTATGCCTATTCACTAATGCACTTCACTGAAGTTGTTACCATACTGTGTAGTGGCGGTGTAAGAATATCAACTAACCCATACCATCCGGTGGGTGTCGAAAGAGGCGACACAGGGAAACAAATCAGGAGATGGGCAGTAGCGTCGTCTTTTTAATGACGACTAAAAATAAAAAACCGCGATTGTCAACCCGATTGCCAAGCGTGGCAAGTATGGCAAATATCTCCTCCATGAGGCATATGAACAGCAGTGGAATTTAATAGGCGGTAACGGTAAAGTTGTTACTTACTACTTCTGGGGGGTTGAGCGGGCGCGGAAAAAGTGATACTAGAAAAAAACGCAATTCTATTTAATTTTAGTACTAATCACAAAAACCTACCCTTTACACATTTCTACTAATGTACTCTTCTAACCCACTCGCTTAATGACTAATATGTAAGCCATCTATTTGTTTTTTAAATGCCTACAACACTTTCAAAGCGTACATAGATTATGCGAGGATGTAAGCGTTAACTTATAACAAGACATGATAAATACTTGTTTACAAATATAAAGAAAGATCCGACCGAATGTAAGAACATACCGTACCTATATCCGCATCACACAGCTAAATCTAAATATAGCGGGCGCCGATATCAGCGGCTCGCCCTTGAACCAGTCGCACGGAAACATTTTATTATTATTACCGAGCTGTCGGCGAGCACGAGTGTGTCGGGTCGACGACCCCACGACCACGTGTCTCCTTATCGACAACTATCTAACACGATTGTGGGTAAACAACGGACCGAGATAAATGACTAATTCCACGGTAATTGTTTATTTGAGCCATTCATAAATAATCGCAAAACGTCACAGCCACTTCGATGACAATGAACACAGTCGATTCCTTGAACAAGGGCAACTATGCATCCAAATCCGAATCCGAAAACAACATTATTCAAACAAATAGCGCACTCTTGAAACTCAAATTTTAAAAATATCATGACGATTAAATTTAACCCTTTCCCTGTCCTGTGAATCATATATGAACATTTCAATTGTTTAACTATTGTGTCTGTTTCGCAGACAAGTAACTGTTAAGACTGAAGGCATGTGAACAACCGATACATAATAAAATACTTTTAACACTTTTTTCCAAATACAGAATAGCTAACTCTTATCTGAATAAACGAAAAGAAATCTCTCAACAAAAGCACAACACCGAAATGTACATACACATAAAGAGCTTCCGTTAATTGCATCAAAAGCTCGGGCGGAAGTACACCCGTGCCGTGGGAAGTGGAACAAACGTTACGTAAGCGGTACTTGTTCGGTCAGCCTACACAGGTACATCCTTACAAATGCGTGCGGCCTTGAATGTGAACTCTAAAGTGTACGACCACGTGCCCGATGCATTGTTTTATGGCGGCCCGGTGCGGAATGCCGCAATCGAAATGCTAGGTTTACAACGTAAACGAGAAAGACGCATTATGCTGCCGAACATTATTTTTATCAAGAGGTCCAATTTGAAACGAGGTTTCATCTCTGAAACAATAAGTGTTTAGAAAAGATTTTTAGAGATTTTTACCCATACAAACAAGTATAACGTTTATATTATAATATTTAAAAAGTAATCTGTGTTAAGAAAAAGTTTATCGAAAAATAGAAGACTCGAATTGAAGACTATTGGAAAAATGGCCAAATACCCAAACGTTGACTTAAAGTGATAAAGAATTTTAGTTCAATACAGATCAAATCAAGTTAAAAGAGTACGTATGGAAGCAGCGTAAAATAGCAGCATTGTGCTGCTATTTATGCTGGTTTTCTGTGAGAGCGTGGTCAAACCCCGGTCGAGTCGAACCACAGTTACGCAGCCATAATACAAGGCTGTACTGCGTATAACATAGGTATGCAGACTCAGCACCTCTAATGGTTACAATGCCACTAACAAGATATATAAAACGGGAGAAGTCCGTAATAGCTAGAGACGAAGTCGTGAAACAAGTACAGCCATGGAGTTGTTATGTATAACACTTGGCGGCGAGAACAACATCCAAATATGCTGTAGCCAAAACCAACTCAGTGCAAGTGTATCGGAGCTACGCTTACCTACGCTGTTTGATAAATTCTTGGGAAGACCTTTATCCAACTGTAAATTGGAGGCCAAAAAAGAAGATAACTTTATGAGTTTTCAATACACTAAAAATAGATTTTACCTACTTTTAGTGTATTAACTCAGGATCGTGCAAATGGAAGTCTGTAGTCTCTGTCTACCAATCTAGGTGACAGGCGTGAGTGTTCATATACAGCAGTACCTCGAAACTTTGATATCGCGATTTAGGCTTGTGGCGCGACGACTGCGTCGCCACATCACCCCTTGCTCAGACCGAATGTCTATAGTGCCGCCTGTTTACCGGTGCAAGTGCTAGTGATGCCTAGAGAACTGGTGAGTCGAGATGAAGACAAGTTAGACTGGCTTGCAGGAGATATAGAAAGCGGGAGACAATTTTCGGAAGTGAATGGTATGGGTTCTCTCTCTCCCGCCGGGCAAGGTGATCAGCTCGGGGAGCGGCTAACGGGGCATGTGATGGTACAGAGCTATTCTATATATACCGAAGTATAAATATATAAGTACTTTCATTTGTTTTATACTGCATGAAAATAAAATTTAACAGTAGGCGGCACAACGGCGCCTTTTAACATTAATTTTAATTCCTCGCCTGAAACATAAAAAGTATGTCTGGTAAAAGAAACGAAATCCTTTCAACTTGACGCCGTGTGAGATACACGTGTCAGATGTCAAGTTGCATTCACGTTGATTCCGTCAAACATACGGGCCGACGCCGTTGGCTCTACATAATGTATGTGCGGGGAGCAAAGGCGGCGGAACGGCACCGAAACCCCCGCTTCACGTTTGACTTTACCCCGTTTTGGAGCCGAGAGGCGAACGCACAAATCTCCGCCTGGAAGCGAGTAATATTTGCCTACACATCAAACTTTCACTATCGTCGTGCGCTTTCGTTTTTATATCCGCTAGAGGCAACGGACCAGCATTGTTGTTGCTCGATGTTTTTTTTTTCGTTTTACTGCATTTAGCATCTGACAAATAATGACGTTCAATATCCATGTCTAAAGCACACAATGGCAATGACTTAAAAGATATACTAAAATATTAGTTTATATGCGAACTAAGCTTATGGTTAAAGGATACACGGGTCTGCCATTTAACTGCCGCCGTGAGCCACTCCTAACACAAGTATTTAATGCTTATTTAGTGTTTAAAGGCCACGAGTTACTGTTAGTAATGTTAATAGCATTACTTAGACCCGAGAAAGATACAACACTACGTATGTACATATCAAGTGATCCATAAATCATGCTCAACTTATTGTAATCAATCTAAAATCATTTGCAGCCAACAACACTATTTTAGGTGCAATGTGCATTCAGTGGACTTTTACGGATTGTTATAGAAAGAAAGAAAAAATAATTGGGTGGGATTATGTGCCGAGGTGTTGACCATAGTTTCGTCGTCACTTGAAATGTTTCTATCTGTCTAGTATCTAGTATAGTATTCTATCTGTCTTGTTGGTCTGAGTAGCATTACTAGTTTATTATTCTGGGTAACATAGAATAAAGGATTGTTTCGAGAGAAGAAAGTCAAAAACACTAGTGCAATCCATGCCTACTTATGGCCACATTATTATTATTCTTATTTATACAAATTACGTATTGTATATACATTTCGTACGAAATACACGTTTAGCCGTTATTTTAACATTTACAAAAGATCATTTAATTAAAAGATCGTTACAATTAAAATCATATGCGGGAGACAAGGTTTCTTTTCTGCCAAGGAATGAGTCTGGGTAGATTATCACCCGCTTACCTAATTCTGCAGTCAATCAGCAGCGCAACTACTATGTTCCAGTTCGTAAGGTACGATCTAGTAAAAATACCGGCTATAAGGCATTTCATTTTCACACTCTCTCACTCACAAGGGGGTGAGTATACCTCTGCGAGCTTTGCAGTTAGTTGCAGGTGTGTAAGACCTGCAAGAGCTACATATTAGAGTAAAAAAGAGCTACATATTAGGTGGACTATAAACTTGTTTGTGTCAGTTTTCTAAACTAGCAGTACTGAAATATGACGTCACATAATGCCAGCCCACCGATTCGCTATTTTAGTTTCTGACTCTGAGTACTTCTGAGTGTGCAAGAAGTGTCATTTTGCAGTGCAGTTTTGAATTCCTTGCAATTTCAGTTTATTTTAATTTTTTCCATATAATTCCAGTTTAATGCACTGTTTTCCTATGGCTTTGTTATACTTCCAGTTTAATGCACTCTTTTCCTATGGCTTTGTTACACATGACAAACTGCGTGTAAGATTATGATTAATCGTTGAGTAAAATGCACAGTAATATTATTGCTAATAATATCAAGTGTGAACTACCAATATGATCGCCAAATTTGATGATTTTCGCATATTTTTTACAGTCAGATTACGCTACAATATGCTTTTTATACTTAATTCCTATTGTGACTTCTAGAACGAGAATCGAATAACACCCTACTTCAATAAGTCCTTCGTTAAACCATTCACTTTGTATAAATAAGGTATTGTTTGAAGGGCCAAAATGAGGACTACTTTATTTCCAATTGCTTATCCTCATTTCACCTATGTAATCAGATTTTGAGTTTAAGGTGGCTCGTATTGAATAATGAACCATACATTTCGGATTCGGATTCGGACAGGATTAGTCCCGTCAAATCAAAAACATTATTTTAATGTAGGTATGTGATTAGGATTAATCGATTTTGTAATCAACACGATTATCAATAGCATTGCAATGAATGAACAGTCATGGAACGCACTAGGTATGTATAGAGCCTACGCCATTACACTTTCTGTTTTGGCAACCGTTAGGATCATTTAGTTCATGACCTCTCTTTTTTTAGGTCATTGCCGCAACTAAACGGTTACACTTTCTTTTATTTTTGTATATTTGACTAACAGAAGTTAAAAACGTCGTTAAATAGTCAGAGCTCATACAAGTAGATAGCATCAATGGGCGTTCCTCAGGGCTCAATTTTAGGTCCATTACTGTTTCTTGTGTTTATTAATAACATTCTCAATAGACAGTTATCATATAGCATAATTTGCTAATTTGATAAAATTCAAAAATAAACAGCAATAGTTTAAATCATATAACAAAAAGAATGATGAGATGGAATGTCATATTATGAAATATTGATATTAGGAACTGGGCCTTACACGAAAGAAACTGTATAACAAGCGTGCAGCGAGGCGTGGCGTTCAGCGTTCGTGGCAAAAACGCGCACTTGGATTCATTCTTTCATTTCACCGCTGCATTAGAAGACGTTTTCAAGCTACTGACTGGAAAGGATTCGGTATTAACCACAGCCTAAGAAGAACATAGAGTCAGACATCGCGTTTGATTTTGTCGGAAAAGCCGACATAAACAATAAATTACTAGGGTTTTCGGAAAGTAATAAAAAAATAATAATTTATTTTATTATATTTGACGTTTAAACAAATTAATGTGACCCACAGTTTTTTTACGGCACATGTAGTGTGAACAATTTTAATTTGTTTGCATGACATGACAACACTAGCGGACAGTGGCGAGCTGCTAAGGGCCGCTCGGGAAGTGCTCAGTTCACGTCTCGCCCCGCACCGCACCGCACAATTGCCCCGTCTAAACGCATTCGATAACCGACTGTATCAATGGCGAATACATCACTCACCTTCGATTTGCCGACGATATAAGCCTTATGGTAGAATTGCTGGAGGACCTAAGCACTATGCTCATGATGAGTTGTGGATCTGAAACGTGGTCCTTCACTGTTGGCCGTATGAGAAAGCTTAAGGTCGCTTCAGCGAGTTATTGAGAGGGCTATGCTCGGGGTTTCTCTGCGTGATAAACTTACAAATGATGATATTCGCAGTAGAACCAAAGTAACTGACAAATTAGTAAGGCGAAGTGGCAATAGGCTGGCCATATAACTATGTGACGAACTATTCGAACTCGAAGGACCGACAACCGATGAGGAACAAAGGTTCTCGAATGGTAGCCTCGTGTCAGTAGGCGAAGTGTAGAGCGGCCTCCTACGAGGGCGGCACTGGAAATTTCGGGAATCAAGGAAGTGACAGAACATTACTATTTAAAAATGTATTTATTGCTTTTCGAAGTATTCTCCGCGAAATTTGACACATTTTTCCATACGATGGAACCAATCATTGAAGCAACCATTCCATTTGGAAGTTGGGGTCTCCAAAATGGCCGTTTTGTAGGCATCCACAGCTTCTTCAGGTGATGAAAATCTCTGTCCACGCAATTTAGTCTTTATTTTAGTGAAAGTATAGACAATTTATTCTTTATTTTAGGGATAATATAGAATCCATTAGGGCTTAAGTCGGGGCTGTACGGCAGATGGTCTAATAATTCTATGTTTTCTTGCTCTAAAAACTCTTTTGTTCTGTGTGAGAACTCGCATTGTCGTGTTGGACGATGATGCGGCGGTTGCAGTTCTCTTTACGGAGTTCAGAAACGACCTGTGGCAACCAAAAGCTAGCATACCATTCTGCATTAACCGTTCTTTGTCCCTCAAGAGGAATAGTCGTAACATGGCCGGTTTTGGAGACAAACGTGGCCACCATTTTTTTTGCAACACTCCGTGAACGAACAATTTTTGTTGGCTTTAACTCATTTTCGAACACCCAAACTCGTGGCTGGTTTTTTGTTGCGGGTTCGTACGCGTATATCCAGGATTCGTCACCTGATACGATGTTGTATACAGCATTTGAGGATCCTGCGTGGAATCTTTCGAGAGTTTTGATGCGCCAAGTATCGCGAGCCGCTTTTTGCTCTTCACAGAGCGAATGCGGTATCCATCGGGAAAACAACTTTTTACACCTAATTGTTCATGCAAGATTATTTGTATTTGACTCATGCCAATGTCTAAAGTTGCCTGAATTTCGCGGTATGTCACATGTCGATCTTCCTCAATCAGCTTACGCACAGCATCAACGTTTTCTTGGGTGACTGCAGTTTTTGGACGACCTTGACGGGGATCATCACTGAGCTTGACACGTCCACGTTGAAATTCAGCTAACCAGCGATAAATTGTGGTTTTGGATGGTGCTTCATCACCAAATGCAGAAATCATCCGATCAACACACAATTTTTGTGTTAAACCACTTCGAAAGTCATAATAAATCATCGCTCTTGAATTTTCTCGAGTCAATTCCATTTTCTCAACGACTAAACAAGTTTGATAAAACCTTGTGACAAGACCGAGAATCTTTTTTTAAATAAATAAATGGTAATAGTTTCAATTAAAAAGATTTTAATATGACAGGAACAGTGTAAATATTCCATTCCCGATAATTTTAGTGCAGCCCTCGTACTACAAAGAGTGACAACCTGGTAAGACATACAGGAAGTCGATGGATGCAGGTGGCTCAGGATCGTGCATTTCTTAGAGGAGGCCTATCTTTAGCTGTGGTCTTGTGAAGGTCTAAAATGTTGTTGTTGTTGATGGTGGTGGTGGAGGTGATGGTTGTGATGGTGGTGGTAGTGGTGGTGATGATAATGACGATGATGACATGACAATTCCGATAAAATGATTTCCTATAGCGCCAAGCATGTAATAAATTTTTTGCCTATAAGATTAGGATTAGATTTCACTAACTGATATCATCCCCATGCGTAAGGTAAGAAGCAACAGATAGAAAACTAACCAGGAGACAGGCAGCAGTGTCTTCCTAATAACAACAAAAAAATGCTGTTCTCAACTGCCTGTCAAGTATGGCAAATATCCCTAAACGTAGTAGCCACGTTGCAGCTAAATATATGGTTGTAGTACGAATGAGTCCGCTCGAATGGGGTTACCATACGTTTCGTTCACATAGTGTTTTGTATGGTAAGTGTAGAGAACCAGAGAGCCTTTTACAAGAAACAAGGCTTTCTATCTTAGTCCTCAGAAGTGACAAATATTTTAGTCATTTTGCCTAAATGACCATTCCAGCTTTATAAACATTCCTAAATGTATATTTGTTGTAAATATAACCACAAAACATATTATCTTTCTATAATATTTTTAGTAAATAATGAGACTAAATTGGAACTTGTGATAAAAATGACAGAAGTTAAAATTAATTAGCTAAGGTATTCATGAAAAATAAAATTTATGATGTGCCTTACCTACTTTGTAAAGCACCTGACACTTGCAACTGTGTGTACTATCACTGTCGCACTAAACTTGTGATGCGCTTGATGAACGTAATTAATTTTTGCAAAGTAACACATGATTCTAATAATTCAATTGTAATAAAGCTAAATTATTAGGCATAATCATTTACTCACATTATTATCACTTAACAGATCAGCCTCAATTAAATTATGTGGTGGAGAAATGTGAAAAAAGTTTTAAAATCTTGCATGCTCTTACACACAAGTTTGTTGCAATTTCCATCCCTTTAAATAAGAAAAATATGTATAATGCAATTATTCTTAGCCACTTTGACTATAACATATTTATTCTATAAAGTTAGTTCTTACCAAAATGGACAGGATTCAGTTGTAGTGCTTACCAGGGTTCAAGAATATATCATAACTTGATATAGAATAATATAACATATCTTGACATTTTTATTATATGTTATATTCATAACAACATTCATTCATATAATCAAACTTCCACACACACCTTACACGTGGCAACAAGATGTTTTTTGACATAGAGAGACTATAATTGAGGAGGAAGATAATTTAGAAGATTCAGCCAAAAAAGACTTTGTTTTGGAAAATTTCTGTATCTTTTTGTCTCCTGACATCCATACAGATATTGTAGACCACTCAAATGTCTACACCATAGAGGACACTGGTAGATCTCTTCAAGTGACTGACCACAAGTTACTTGAACTACTGGAGTAAAACATTTAGGTACCCTTTTGTAGCCAATATTATGCCCCAAAAGTTTGTTGACAACAATTTGGCAGACACAGATAGATTTTATAAACATCGTCTTTCAAAAGATTGAGAAAAAGTGCAGATATCTTACAGAGTGAAAAGGTCTGACACAATATTAGACTTTGTTTAATTACAGGAAAGACTTTCATACAAAATTATTTTTTTATTTGTAATACTTTGCAATTTCTGCGTCTTTCTGTTGATTATTTTAATAAAATTAAAGGTGATTTACTTTACTTTACTTTTATTAAGTGGCGAAGCTTGCGAAGTCACTTATTGATTTCACGATGTCTGTCTGTCTGTCCCACGATTATCTCGAGAACGGTTTCGAATTTTCAAATTCTGTTTTCAGCAATCCATTACTGATCACCCAGACATCTGAACCTCCTATTTTGAAACTGATTGCTCAACGGCAACCGTTAGAAACCGCTACAAAGCTGATTGCTTCGCCACTTTGCTATGCTGTTAGCTTCCTAGGTTTATTTATTATGTCAATAAATTCAGCTTAGTTCGCCCTATTGCACATTTAATTTAATGAGTGATTTTTTTGTTTTATTGGCAATGCCTGATGTGGTGGACATTGCATTCCTGAAAAACGGAAAACGTAATTTTTTTCTGGTATGTAACAAAAATAACAAAGCTATATCATACAAAGTGTCAATGTTTTCATTTTGATGTCTCTGTCATATCTTAATATGTAATGGCGCGTCTCCACCAAAAATGTTGACAACATTTATGTTTCCAACTGTTGACAAATCAACAAAAGTTGTCGACATTTGTTTCCGAAAATGTTTCGAAGCGTCTCCACCGAGGGAACAAATGTCAGCAACAAGGGTATTCCTTTGATGTTGCCGCAGAAAATGGAAACACGATTCCCGACATTGTTTCGTTTTGTTGCTAAAACTTGGTGATTACATAAACATTTGTTGACAAAACGTGTTGACGAATGTTGTGTTGGTAACAAAACTTTGGTGGGGATGTGCCATAATATTAATATGTATATAAACCCTTAGGTTTTAACCCTTTAACGGGCATTGCAAACCAGGCAGAATAAGATCAAACAGGGTAGTGATTCTATGTAATAACAAGTTAACAAGTGTATCAATGTAAAAAAAAATCGGTAACATGAGTTTTTCAGGCATGGCATAATATTTGCCTATGGGCGGTAAGGAAATTGCTTTGTACATTATTTTGCCCAATGCTTGAAGAAAAATAAAACAAAAATTATATATATATCGGCGGACCAACATAGTATATCATGTTAAAAAAAATCATATATTCATGAAAAACAGTCTTATTAAGATTGTTTATATTTATGCTACGCCTGAGAAGCACGGCCATTCCAAGAATTCTACAGTTTGTGAACATGTTCATGATCATCCCTGCCATTAGATTAAATTTGATAGACCACAAATACTTGCAACAGAACACCGATTGCTACCAAGGCTGATTCATGAGGCTATTGAAATTAAAAACATCCTAATTTCAACAGAGATGATGGATGGGTGCTACCATCTTCTTGGGATCCTATAATAAATAAAATAAATACCAAACCAAAACATACCACTGCAACACTTCAAGATACTTACTTACATATTCTGTTCACGGGCATTGGAAAGCTCAAAGATTCACTTTCATAATTAGATACCAATATTATATATTGTCGAAATTATAATGGAAAATGATAGAATAGTCATTCACAATATAATAAAATAGATTTACTCAATTTTTACATGGCAAATTTTGAAAATTAAATAGATTTTGCGGGAGCATCCCAAAAAATCACCTCATTTACGCAAAATCTTTTCAAATGACAAAATGCACAAATGGCAAAATGGCGGAAGAACTGAGAGCTTTAGAAATAATTTTATTACATTGACGCTAGATGGATCGAGGACCGTTGACTCTTAAAGAAAATAATTATTTTTTATTTTTTTGACAGCATTACGAAACTTGGCCTGGCAAGTATTTTGCCTATACCAATGAAACTATTGTCTTTTTCGCAGACAGAGAAATTGTTAATATGGGATTTAATACAGACTTGTATAGTGTCGACAGACATTAGCTAATTTAATGATTATACTGACGAAAATGCGAAACAAGCGGTACACATTGGTTAGAACAATTACAATTTTAAAAAGAAAAAAAAATTACCCTTTACTTGAGACGTATACATTAAGGCATTACATCAGTTGCCAGAAGCTTGAAATGCTATCTGACGATCAACAAGAAATACAAAATGTAAGTTATTCTGGAACACACAATCTTTAAGTTCCTCAAATAAAAAAAATTCAGCTAATTAGTTACATCTGTTATTATTATGACTTCCACTTGGACATGTCCGTACCTTGGTATTTTAAAAAAACTCTGAATAAAGTATAGTTCTTTGTGTGAATGTGACTTAAATGAGGGTTTTTAGCACACCTAGTTTTTTAATGTAGCCATGCAAACAAAATTCCTTAGGAACAATAACATCAAACTGTAAAATAGCTAATATCAATTACAGCAATCATTATACAGGGTTTATTTTTTAAAAACTAGCTAAATTTACATTTTAAATTAACATTAATATAATAATTAGCTAAATTTAACATTATTTTGGGCAACAGCTAAACCTACACGGGCTCTTTTGTATGTAAATCAATTCACAACATATTTGCCGATCAAGTGACCCTTATGAATATGTGCATGCGTAGTAAAATAGTAGATAACCACACATTCTGAATTTGAAAGATAAAAATGACAGTACGTTTGAGATTTGGGTTTTAATAATTTGTCTTCACTATTTGCTTATATTACTTATTTTGAAACTTCTCTGCACAATAATATGTGTTGTTTCAACTTTAAAGTGTATATTCTCAAATCAGCTATAACATTTTATTGCTTTTATTTTTTACTTTCTCTTGTACCTCTCAACCTTGACATTGATAGAGAATCATGTGCAAATCAAATGAGCATTTTTTAGGTTTTTTTTTTTTTATAGGATAAGGGTAACAAACGAGCACACAGTCCACCTGATGGTAAGTGGTTGCTGCGGCCCATAGACATCTACATCTATCCTCTATTACAATTCAAAATGTAGATGCGTTGTCACCCGTGAGGACTAAGATGGAATGCCTCATTTACAGTAAAAAGGGCCTCCGGCCACCTGCACTCACCAAGTGAAACGCAGAGGTAAACCTCTACTTCACGCTGGTATTCTGTGAGGTTGTGGTACCACCCCGGTTCGAGCCGGCCCATCCGTGCGACAGCAAAAGCTGCCGCGTGGCTCTACCACTGTTAAAAACTGTTAGGTAGAAAAATCTATCTAGAAATCTAGAATATTATCCCCAGCTTTCATTTTTCCAAAATATAAGTGATGCTTAAAGTGTGAACTACATTACAGTACATTATTATATTAGTAGTACATTTGCACTTTTTTGACATGAAAAAGGTTTTATGGAAACAGCATAAAACAAAGCTTAAGGCCAGGTTGGACCAAAATATCATATTTTAGATACTGATGCTTGAGTAACAACAATACTTCTTCAAAAATTATATGCTAAGAAAAAATGTAACATACAAGAAATACTCTTTGATATTCTTAAATTAATTGAATTCTATTCTAAATATTTTAAATTAATTAAGATAAAAAATTAATAATTTAATAAGCTATCATTATATATATATATATATATATATATATATATAAGATACAACTTTTCTGTCCATGTGTATGTGACTTAACTTTTCCTAATCAGCTGGACTGATTTCTATGAAATTTCGTGTGTATGATTTTGTGTATGTAATTAATAATTAATTAATTAATTGATTTGAGAATGGTTTAGATTCACAATTGGACCACTGTTACTGTACAGGTGGCACTGTTGTCGAGATCCAGAAATCACCTGCATAGCCAGGGCAGATTAATGACATAAAGACATTTATTCCGACACTTCAGATTACAATCACAAATTACATAACAACAATTCATGATGTAATAATAGAAACAGATGAAGTGGCAGAAGGAATCGCCTCAGCATAAACCGCGGGATAGCGACGCTGATTTTCATTCGGCCCCATAAAGTCCTACGGAGACCGTGCCGTAAGTGTCAACATTAAGCAAGTAGTAGATACATATGATAATGATAATAACAAAATGGAAAATACGAATTGTATAGTTGTGCCGAACATAAGTTGCTGAATGCTACGTGAGACGTGACGGGAACATTAGTGTCATAATTTAATTTAACAGTTATTACTAGAAACAATATAATATATTTCAATAATATGAAAGGTGTGTTATTGAATTAGATTCTTAATTGGCTAGATTTAATTTAGATCCATAAATAAGTTTAAAATAAAGTAAATTTTTGTTCACACATACTTCGAGCTGGGCAAATATTAACCTTAAAAGGCAGGGCACTAGCACCTGACTACTACTAATTATGAAGGTAATACATTGCCCAAGATTAAAATGAATGTAATCTTCCTTTTATAATTTTCAGTAGTTATTTTATTTATAAAAGGATAACAATCAGATGGTAATCAGTCATTATATCATACATATACAAGTCATACATACACTGCAAGAACATGAATATAGGAAGGACTATTTATATTTTATCAGTTATAATTATATTTTTTCAGTTATACTTTAAAAATATTATAGGTTATGTTTGCATAGCTTTAGATATCACATAAATATACATAAAAATACAAAACTTTATTTATAAATATAAGAGTACCTTTTACATTAAAAACAAATAAAACATAAACTGTACTTAGTTTTATTAGAATAGTTTCTCCATGAGTTAATAAAAGTAAAAAAGAATATTTCAATTAAGAAAATATGACTCTCAGTACTATAGCTCATCATTTAATTAAATTTTATGACTAAGTTTAGATTATCATAATAGCAAATAACTACAAATTTAAAAATATGAATCTAAGTGGAACATAAAATATCTTTTACAAAATAATAACAAATTCTTAATAAATATGTTACTTTATTTAGTAAAATGCCATTTAAGTGGCATAAACTTTGTTAATTGGAAGAGAATACCTAAAAATTATATCTGTCCTTTATAATTATTTTAAAAATGTTAAGAATAAAGTGCAAATAATAAACAAATATATAAACTGACAAAAATATAATCTGACTCATTTAAGCCAATATTAATTACCTATAACATATTATGTCCAATGCATTAATTTTTCCATTCTACCAGAGTAGAAAAATAATATAATTATATTGCTGAACATGCATAAGAGCATGTTTAGATTATTGTTAGCGAAAATGGTAGGTAGAACATAGTTTTGTACTTACCGTAGAATTTCTATAGGGTCCTCCCTGGGGATTATACGGAGGCATTGGTCGTGGCGGAGGCCAACCAGGGGCGGGTCCATAACCCGCCGGTGGCTGCTCATAGCTATTAGGATAGCGGTGTGGCGGCGCACCGCTCGATTGCAGCAACGAGTTAAGTGTGGGCGTGGGACCTGGTGCCTGTGATGCAGGCTGGCCCGGAAAGAATCTCTGTTGCGGCGGAGGGCGCGGTTTACCGGGAAATCCAGGCCGCGCCGCATAATACGGATCTGCCCCTTCTGGATAACGATACTGGCCGTACTGGTCCGCTATCGGTCGTTCGCCGCCCCGATCGTGACCTGGTGCTTCGCCACTGTCGCGTGGCTGCCCGGAATCGGCCGACATCGGCGATTTGCTCTTTGTGTTCACAACGCCATCGGGCGGAACGCGCCCTACGCTCTTGTCAGTGCCGTTTTGTAATAGAGCGCTCCGAGATTCACTGAGTTGCTCCGATGGACTCTGATCTACGTTCACTTCGCTACGCTGAGACTCTGCCTGCGTAGCAGCCATGTTCGGCTGGTAGCGGCCGTCCCTTCTTACACTCGCTCTAGCGATCGACCGGCTCACTTACGTTACATCGAAAACAGGCGTCGGATTGCAAAACCGCGACGCGGACACTTCCATCACTATTAAGCCGTTTAACTTTGCACAAATTGTAGCACAAAACTGACGAAAAATCGTTCACCGACGCACACACATCGATCACATATCTACTCCATTGGCGTAAACGAGGTTATGGAAAAGGTTACATATCTAGCGGGCGCTTTTGTAATGTTCACACTGAACATTTCATATCACTTTCACATTTACAACACTACAGATGCAATCACTTTTTAAAATACTCATTCCCTATCCTATAGATCGGTGATATACTCAAAAACAGAACAATAGAATCACGAAACTTCCAAAATTATTAGCGTCCGCCATTAAACGGACTTGAAATTCTACAGCACTCGGTGACGCTTTTGCCTATCTTCACTTCGATGACAGAAAAATAAAAATGTTGCAGTAGTAGCTCTTGTAATCATGAAATAACTCTGAAGTATATTATTTAGAAATAGTTTATTGATAAGCCTTAAATGTTAAGTTCTAAGCACCAAATATGGAAAAATTAACCAAGAATTATCTGTGCATGTTTACATTTCCGTAATATTGCGACCACGTAGTTACTGCAGGAGTGCCAACATCAATATTTGTCTATGACAAGTTCCGCTGGCGCCAAGACTTTTGTAGCTGTGTTCACTTTGAATTATGAAATATACAATATCGTTATTTATCACTTTTAGTAATAATTTAGTTAAAGAGTGATATTTTCATAAAATAGTGCTTTATAATTTTAATTTATAAATTTATATGCCTAATATTAAGCAATAAAGACGAAGAAATTTAAAATAAATCGATGTTGACTATTAATTGTGTAATTGATAATACCAACTTCGTAAAGCCATGGTAGTGCAAAGATAATAGACTTTATTATAATCTATCTAACATAGTAGATTATAAGGGCTGTACAGATATTCCGTTTTACTCTGTTATGCTTTCTCTACACTACTCGCGAAGTAGATCGAAGTTGGACGAGGCGTATAGTGTAGAGAGGTACTTCGATTCACTTAGTCCAACCTCGCTTCGCCTCGGGCAACTTCCGATCGCTGTCGGTTTTTTGCGCCAGAGTCAAAGGACTTCACGAAGTACCCCGAAGTTACACGAAGCGTCTCACTACACTACTCGGCGTACGCCAGTTATAAATATTTTTTTTTATATATATAAATATTAAATATGTAACTTTCTACATAATTATTTATTTAGTTAACGCATTGACGTCGTACTGTTCACAAAATTAGGTACATATAGCAGCTGCCTCTTGAACGTCATTCATGTTAACGATGCGGGAGACTCGAGACGACTGAGCTCTTCGCGAAGTAGCACGAGTGTGTGGTCACGATGTTCGGACTGCGATCGACTTCAACGAGCACTTCGTCGAAGTTACTTCGCGAGTAGTCTAGAGGAAGCATTACGTTTTAGCCTGGAAAAAAGTTATAAAAAACGGGTGTAGACACCAAGATTCATAGACTTTGTATCTTACCAAGGTTATTGTGGCGTCAATTTTTAAAGTATTTTAAATCCTTAGACAAAAATTGTTTCACGTCCAGCTTTTTAAACATGAACAATGTTTTACAATAATTCTTAAAGTGCAATAACTTAAAAAAAACGTTACTACCACAGGGAAAGATTTTTTCCTGCAATGAGGAGACGATTAACATACATTAATAGCGCAAGGCAAATAAGTAGACCCAGAAAAATTGTTTGTAGAGCATACAGACACTTGATGCGAGCTTGAGGCCCTACGTCGCAGCAAAACTTAGTCATTGAACTACGAAGATGTCAAATTAACTTCGTTTTGTACTTAACATTTTGATACAAAATTTTATCTGCCATGAGCATTGAAGTATAATGTACTTACGTACTAGAACAGCTATTTAAAAACAAAACCTGTGCGCTACTCTATGTCGTTGCGCATGCGCAGTAAACAGTCTTCCTGCGCATGCGCGGTTTTTTTTATCATAATAGATTATGCGTAGGTAGAATGATCAGTAGGTATTTAATTATTGTTTATTTAGAGTACATATATTGTTAATTAAATTATTAAAACGAGTTAAACTTTTAATAATTTGTCATTTATTTTGCATGATATGAAGTAAATTAATATGATAATATATAATGCTATCACAATAGCATTTTAATTACATTTTTATATAAATTTTTTATAAGATAACTATATAAATGGGAAGGAATCGAAGCTAATGAAATATATTTAAATCTAGTACTGGGTCCCCAAAAGCCCTAACCTAAGTTCGTGTGAGGCATGGACACAGAGCTGATGCTTTTTATATTATGCCTTATGAATTACAGTGAGAAAACATAGTAAAACTTTAAAAACTTCTACCATTTCTGTTTTACATGAATAATACGTATATACACTTATTTGCTGTTTTTTGCTGAGAATTAATTTCAATTAATAAAATGTATAAATGTTATTGAAAAAATATATATTAGGAATTTAATTGTGCCTTTCAACAATATAAGTTTTGTTAATTTTTGTTTTCTTTGTACTATATTTGTCCTCGTCCTTAAAATGCAAGAAACAAATGTATGTATTTATTTATTTATGCTTTATTTGCACACCAAGTACAAAAAGGCGGACTTAATGCAACAGGGCATTCTCTACCAGTCTACCTCCAGGCTAAGCAGATAAAATATTGTGGGTGCAAAGTGCAAACAGCTAAGTAAATAACATCTATGTCTACATAATACATACAGTAAATATATATCTGTGTCTACATAATATATACACATATATATATATACAGGATAATTTTTAATTCACTGAAGACCTTTTGGGAATATATTATTTACATCATAACAATATCATCTGTAAGAAAAAAATATATATTTCTTCAATTTATATTTTCATACAAAAATAAAAATATTTTAATTGGACCTTCTAAACGGCAATAGCCCTAGTTAGCAAAAGAAAGCGGGTGGCGGGATAGGGGTGGAGGGGTGTGGGGGGCGGCGCTTGCTCATTTGAACTTGACCTAATTACCTGTGTCGTCAGTCGCCTTTGGCTTTCGTGCGCCCGCGACGTTTCTCCTTCCGTTGTGAGATTAACATCGCGAACGTTACGTTGTACCTTAGTATCGGTAAGCCATCGGGATTACCGATACTCAAATGGTGAGTATACCGAAATAGTGCGAATTTTAGCAATTTGCAATGATAACGTTAGTGAAGCCTGCCCTGAATATTCAAGGCGATTTCCCAACTCACGTGCACCGAGCTACGCTACGATGCTAGAGGTACTGCACGGCGATTGCGAGATTACAGGCAATTCCAGCCTGTATCAATCGATCGTGGTCGTCCACCGCGGCGCACAGTACGTGAGCAGGAATACATACTGCAGCTTTTTGAACAAAATCCAGCAGCGAGCACTTATGACGCAGCCCGACAGTTCAATGTGTCAGTGAGTGTCATACACAAGGAAGGAAAGTACCCATTCCACCTGCATCGTGTTCATGAACTCAGCGAAGCTGACAAACCAGCGCAAGTTACATTTTGTACGAGCTAACATTTTATGGACTGATGAAGCAACATTTGGCAGAATAGGATTATTTAATTCGCACAATGAACACTTGTGGTACTAAGAAAATCCACATGAACCAAGACCGCATAGCTTTCAACACCGGCTTAGTGTCAATGTATAGGCAGGCCCGGTCTTCATAGAAAGATTAAACGGTGAAAGCTATCATACTTTTCTCACCGACACGCTGCCAGAGTTATTAAAGGACATACCACTTGCATCTCTACGCAATATGTATTACCAACATGACGGGGCACCGGCGCACTAAGCTCGCCAAGTTCCTTAACTTTTTATTTAAACAGAGAATACCCTGGTCACTGAATCGGTCGTGACGGGGCTTGTGCACTTGTGCATGGCCTCCCAGATCGCCAGATATCACACCAATGGATTTTTATTTGTGGGGGCATGTAAAGACATTAGTGTATACTGGTCGCGCATTCGAAACCCGTGACATGTTGAAAGAAAAAAATAATTTGGGCATTCGATCAAATCAAAATGAATCATCAAGTATTATCTCGTGTCGGTGAACAGTTAAGTTTTAGGTGTCATCTATGCATAGAATGTGGAGGTGATTATTTTAACGCATGTGCGCGATACTCACCGCCATCCGCGGACAAGTACCTAGGTAAGTCTAATTTTTAAATTTGTATTTTATAATTTTTATTGAACCATTATAACTTAATATCTTTATTCAATTACTGTTAATTTGTATTAATCATTATAAATATTTATTGTAATATTTGTAATTATTTTAACCTGCATCCATTTTTAAATACAACTTATATTAAATAAAAAAATAGTTAATAATACTCATTTAATTTGCACGTGCTGCAAACATCGATCACCAAATCGATGGGCTGCAAACCGAAAAGCGCAAACGGCGCGTTTGATGACAATGACACCTGTGTCGACGTCATAATATACCTTTGGCTTGGCCTTGGGCCACTGCATGTGCGACGTTGAAGCGTTGCTAGCAAACAGTATTCGTAAAAAAAAGAAGTACCTAAATGTCTTTTAAAGAATGTCTATTAATTCGTAAAGAAATTAATAAAAGAATGAAATAGTTCATCAAATGGCTTTATGCAAAATAAAGAAGTATATGAAAAGTTAATGTAGTAATTTAAAGTAGCGCCCTGGTGCAATAGGCACAGTGATGAATGGTTTAGTAGGCACTCGTAACGCAATCAGCTGAGCGCGGGCGTCGACCGGCCCGGCGGTCATACTTACTTATTATAAATTTTAATATGTGTGATTTTTTTTTAATGTGATTTGCTTATTTAATTATGTTTAATGATTTCAACACAATGTATGATACTGATATCAAGTGTTAAATAAATAAGGCATTTTCTTTGACGATTTATTCTGACATTGTTTATGTACTACAAAATACAGACTTAAAAGGAGCCAGACATGACAACAAACATTTAAATGTAGTTTTTTCGTAAATGTATGACGGGACCAGCACCATTGCACATGCGGCGCGGTAGCCGTCGGTGCAGTTAGACAGAATTCTTGTAAATAACACGTGTTCCGCACACCTGCACCATTGCACCTGCGGGTGCGCCCGTTTTGCTTGTATAAAACGGACGTAGCGGCCGCCGTTAAGACAGTCTTGGCTCTGACGTGGAACGGTACGCTTGTTGTATTTCGTTACTAGTTTATCCTCGACTCGTTGGATAATTAATTCGTGTAAACGAATTAATTATTATTCCTAACTACAAAATTAGTCTCTGTACTATACTCAATTACCCTTTCTACATCAGAAGTAGGATAAAGTCCCCATTTTTGCCCACATTTAATCTTCGAATAGTATGAGGATTATTATATTTGTGGAAGACTGTAATGCATTCCGAATTGATGAATCTGTTTTTATGTTAAATACCGTAATGAAATTTGCTATGCTACTTACGATATTTTCGTATCATTAAAGTGTAGAGAAAAGATAAAGTGAAATCATTTAAGCCAATTTTTTTAATTTGTTCGATTTGTATTAAAAGTACCCCGCAAGTATTTTCATTATTTCTTGATGTACCTAAATATGTTAACAAATGTCGAAAGAAGTTGGAGGCTTTCTAAATAACTTATTCAAGTTATGTTGTAATTTGATAGTTCACGCGAAACATGATTATCATTTGCTATATTTTGAAGTTCAAAACGTTTAAGGAATGTACCAAAATAAAGGATTAACTTTAACACGCTATGAATTGAAAATAATAAGTGACATTTTTGTGTTCTAATGTGTTGATCAGTGTTGCAGTTTGCTCCGAATATTGTGTCGTCGACAAGATTGGGGTTTGATGTCGAGGGATTCGTAGAAGTCTCTACAACAATGATCAATGAGGAAGATGTTGTGACTGCTAATCGAACATGGTCAGGTACGGCCGAGCGCTGGTAAGATTGAGCCTACACTGCTACAGACTGTAACTTATCGGCTGATCTTAGGGCAGGGCAATTTAAGCGGCCGCCGAACAAATGGTGCTTTGGCGCTGTAAATGGACGTCTGAGGTCGGCTTTCGTAGATTTTGCGCAGTTACCTCCTTCCCTTTGAAATGTTGTGGTATTTGCCTCTACACATAGTTTCTGTAATTTTTTTGCAATGTTTTCAAATGTCATACTATTGCCGTTTCTTAAGAGAATATGTGATGAATTTTGGAAGCTCGGAATTCCATGGTTCGCAATACATTTATCTCGATTTCTTTTAATTTTACAAAGCAGTGCAACGATTCGCTAGAGCTAGTACGGCTACGGTGCGACGGCTCGCTGGCGCGATTGTGGCACGAACTCAGCAGAACGAAAAGCTGGAGTACGTTTGCCTGAAGGTAGCCATATCGGCGCGTTCATGACTTAAATGAAGTCTGGGATGGTCGACCGTTGTAATGTTTAACAAGAGTTGATATCTGTTAGCAGGTGGTGATAACTGATAGACCGTATGCTGTTTACTGTCAACCGCACGAGGACGTGCGACAGTCAGAGGTAGCCGTGTCTGTGCATCTAGAAAATACTAGAGACGTTGCATCACTCTAGCAAAGTAATTATTCTTGTGCAGGAAAGGAACATGGAGTTGCAGGAAGGCTGGTCTGTGCTGCACTGGGATGTGTCGTGTTGCTGTTGGTTTACATACTTAGGTGTTATCATGTCACTACGTCCCTCACGATACACTTTTGTGTGATTGTGACAGGTACATGTTTGCGGTATGGTTGGTCTGTATCTGTTCTATATTGAATTGAAAAAAAAGAGAGTAAGAAAAAAAATTGGTTCTTACTATCATTGCAGGGCGTTTGCCGGTCCAATGATATAGCTACAGGGAATAGTGATTCCGGACTAGCGAAAACAGTACTTGAAAAAAAAAAAAGAGAAAATAGAAAAGCTACATACTAATAATTCCGATCTCGCATAAAGTTGATTAAAGTTTTGTAGGGCTTACTGCCGGATCAAAACTGATTGTCACCCAAGTCTGAAGGGTCAATATAGACCGGACTAGACGCTGTTATGTCAGGATAGTCGAACGATGTTTTTTTTTGTCTACAGATAACTAAAATTGTGATGGAGCGCGTGCGAGGACGCACGCATGTCAGTATGGCCGTGACGGGACCAGCACCATTGCACATGCGGCGCGGTAGCCGTCGGTGCAGTTAGACAGAATTCTTGTAAATAACACGTGTTCCGCACACCTGCACCATTGCACCTGCAGGTGCGCCCGTTTTGCTTGTATAAAACGGACGTAGCGGCCGCCGTTAAGACAGTCTTGGCTCTGACGTGGAACGGTACGCTTGTCGTATTTCGTTACTAGTTTATCCTCGACTCGTTGGATAATTAATTCGTGTAAATGTGTCCCAAAATTCAACACCGGAGGATAGACCTGCCTCGAACTAATCGGTGAAAAAAGAAAAAAAAAATTATCCCAATTATATTTTAAGTTATATAAAAAAAAATGAAATTCTTCAGAAATTGAGACCGTTTATGATATTTTTCACTACCACGACCACAATTTTTTAAATATTTTTTTCTTTTTTTTTTATAGGCAACCTGAATAGTACTGCTATCTATCACAATTCTTAAAAACTCCATAATAACTCATGTTTTATCACGAAAATTAATGAAACTTATTTTATTCCCTAAATTTTTTGAAGACTTTTACTTTTAACCAAATTTAACTTATCGTGGTGTAAAAAAAAAAGTATGAACACTAGTATGGCAAGTTTTTTTAAAAATTGACGCAACTAACTAACATTCCAAAATGGTATAATACTCTAGGAAAACAAGTTATAAAAAAATATGGGCCTATTATTTCTAAACAGGGGCCAAATTCCTTAAATTGTAATTGTCAGTAATCACTACATGCCCAAAATGGGTTCCTGTTACAATTTCTAGGAATTCGAATGGGGCATTTATACCTTAGATTTTAGAGAGAGATAGATAGATAGAGATATTTACGTTAAAAAGAGACAACAACAGGGCAGGTAGAGAAGCTGTTATTATTCTCAGCAAGTCGGTTCAGTACGCTCTGCTCCTTTGTTTACTGCACACCGTTCCCAATTCAACTTACGTGGCCCTCGTACATATTATCGACTTTTGGCTTGACTTTTTGGACTGGAATCGACCTGCAAACTTAACTGAGCTGGCATTATTTGGACTGGAAGTGATCTGCAAACTGAACTGACCTGGCATTATCTTGGACTACGATTGTGTGTTTTGTGATTTAGAGTTCTGGCGCATTTTGGACTGTTTGGCGTTTAACATGCCGCAACCGTACACACCACAGGAATACGCTAATATGCATTTAATCTATGGAGAATGCCGATGTAATGCTAACGTTGCTAGCAGACTGTATCGAAAAAGATACCCAAATGCTCAAAAATATCCTGATTATCGAGTGTTTATTAATGTGCATCAAGCGTTTTCGGAGGGTCGTATGCCATCCAATAGGAGAAGCGCTAGAGGACCTAGATTGGATCGTGATGAAGAAGTTCTCAATGAGATAGAAAATGACTCGACTACTTCGGTACGTACCATAGAATAAGCTACAGGAATCCCGAAAAGTTCTGCACATCGAATATTAAAACGTCACAAGCTTCACCCATATCCCTACAGGCGTGTGCAGACGTAATTACCGCGGGACTATCCGCTATGGGTCACATTTTGCCGTGTAATGCTGCAAAGGCACAGTGAGGATATCCCCACTTCCTAGACAAAATTCTATGGTCGGATGAAACAACGTGCAAGAAAGATGGGTATTTAAATCTTCACAACCTACATTGTTGGAGTAATGAAAATCCACACTTGATGAGACAAGACAAATCCCAATATCAATTCAAGGTTAACCTATGGACCGGCATATTAAATGGAAAAGTAATTGGGCCCTTTGAGTTACAAGGAAACTTAGATGGCAATAGTTATTTAAACTTTTTACAAAATGACTTGCAAGAATTGTTAAACGACGTGCCCTTAAGTGATCTTCAAAACATGTGGTTTCAAAATGATGGTTGCCCAGCACATTATGCCCGTCCTGTGCGAGAATATTTAAATCAAGAGTATCCAGGGCGTTAGATCGGGCGACTTGGTCCTATCTTATGGCCACCCCGTTCACCCGATTTGAACCCCCTGGACTTCTTCTATTGGGGTTGTCTTAAAAACAGGGTCTACTCAAAACCCATTGTGACATTGGACGAGCTTCGTCTAAATATCACTCAGGCTGCTGATTACATTAATAGCAGATGATATGCAAGACAAATAAAACGATCATTTTTAAGGCGATGTCGTGCATGTATTAATGCTGGTGGCAAACAGTTCGAACATTTGCTATAATGTTAATAACTTAAATAAATTACACGTGAAACTGTTTGTACCATTTGTTTTGAAATATTAAACATTTTTCAAGAACTAATACTTTTATTACACCCGACCGTCATTTGGCCCCTGTTAAGAAATAATAGGCCCATATTTTTTTATAACTTGTTTTCCTAGAGTTTTGTTACCATTCGAGAATGTTGTTTAGTTGCGTCAATTTTTAAAAAAACTTGCCATACTAGTGTTCATACTTTTTTTTACACCACGATAAGTTAAAATTGGTTAAAAGTAAAAGTCTTCAAAAAATTTAGGGAATAAAATAAGTTTCATTAATTTTCGTGATAAAACAAGGGTTATTCTGGAGTTTTTAAGAATTGTGGTAGATAGCGGTGGTAGAGCCATGCAGCAGTTTTTGCTGTTGCACGTATGGGCCGGCTCGAGCCGGATTAGTACCACGACCTCACAGAATACCGGCGTGAAGTAGAAGCTCTGCTTCTGCGTTTCGTCTGGTGAGTGCAGGTGGCCGGAGGCCCAATCCCCCCCCCCCCATCAACATGGTAGCGGAATTACACAATAGACTACCCCAGGAGGGTACCAGTACCCCTGGAGAATCCCTCGCTGAGCATCCACGACCATGTTATTCCAATCCTGAGCGTGGGTGCTCAAGCTGCCCCGCGTATTCTGGGGGGGGCAAAATTCCGCTCAAAAACATAACTGCTCGGGGTAAACAGAGCAACAATACCAAGGCGACCCCTGCCACGCTATCCGTGAATTTCTGCAACATCAGGGGACTTAACTCTAACCTAAACGCCGTCCACTACCATCTCGAGACGGCGAAGCCGGCCTTGCTCTTCCTGACCGAGACGCAGGTTTCCTTTCCGGCTGATATTTCGTATCTCTCCTACCCTGGGTACAAATTGGAGCACTCCTTTGTGCCTCGGGCTGGAGTTTGCGTGTATGTCAGAGAGGACATCTGTTCTCGACGCCTCGGCAGTCTTGAAGGTTCGGACCTGTCCATCCTTTGGCTACGCGTAGACAGTGACGACCATCCGCGCGTCTACGGGTGCCTCTATAGGTCCCATAGCGGTAATGCCGAAACAGACCGACTCATCGACCACGTCCAAATGGCTACAGATTCCTTGCTACAACAGGTCCCATCCGCAGAGATCGTGATCCTTGGCGATTTTAACGCCCACCATGCCGAATGGCTCGGTTCACGTTTAACCGATCATGCGGGGAGATCTGTTTATGACTTTGCCTTGGCATATGGTCTGACACGACTGGTTACTTCGCCTACGCGGATTCCAGATGTGGAGGATCATACACCTTCCCTGTTGGACCTTCTGCTGACCTCTCATCCGGACGGATATCAGGTTTCCGTCGATGCCCCTCTCGGCTCTTCGGACCACTGTTTGATCCGGAGTATGGTGCCACTCACGCTCCCTTCGCGGTTGCGTTCTGCAGGTTGCCGCCGTGTTTGGCATTACAGGTCGGCGGATTGGGACGGAATGCGGTCTTTCTTTGCATCCTACCCATGGGGGCGGGTTTGCTTCTCGCCGGATGATCCCAGCGCTGTTGCTGACTCTGTCACTGATGTGGTGCTACAGGGAATGGAACTATTTATTCCATCATCTGTGGTACCCATCGGAGGCAGATCTCAGCCTTGGTTTGGTCGCTCCTGTAAAACTGCATTACGCAGTAAGCAGGAGTGTTATCAAGCCTGGGCTGCGGCTTCGGCGACTCGGGATGTAAACACCAGCACACTTAAAAAGTAATAAAAAGTATAACTTCGCCTCCAGGTCCTTCAAAAGAGTTATTGCCAAGGCAAAGTCAGAGCACATAGGCAGAATTGGCGAGAAACTAGTTCGCCTTCCTTCGGGAACCCGTGCATTCTGGTCTCTCGCCAAGGCTGTCCAAGGGAATTTCTGTAAGCCATCACTACCATCTCTGCACAGGGAGGACGACTCACTGGCCCATGACGCAAAAGACAAAGCCGACCTTTTAGGCTCCCTTTTTGCGTCCAACTCGACTCTTGATGACGGGGGGAAAACACCGCCGACCATCCCGCGGTGTGAGTGCTCTATGCCGGATGTGCTGTTCTCACAGCGCTCGGTTCGCAAAGCACTTCTCTCCCTGGACATCCAGAAGTCGAGTGGGCCTGACGGAATCCCCCCAATTGTGCTGAGGACGTGTGCTCCGGAGTTGGCACCGGTCCTAACGCGTCTTTTTCGGTACTCCTACTCCCAAGGCGTAGTCCCGAATTCATGGAAGACAGCTTTTGTCCACCCGATCCCTAAAAAAGGCGACCGCTCAGACCCGTCCAACTATAGGCCTATCGCGATCACCTCCTTGTTCTCCAAAATAATGGAATCCATTATCAACTGCCAGCTCATCCGGTACCTTGAGGATCACCAGCTGATTAGTGACCGCCAATACGGTTTTCGTGGGGGTTGATCAGCTGGTGATCTTCTGGTCTACCTGACCCATAGATGGGCGGAGGCAGTAGAGTCCAAGGGGGAGGCGTTGGCCGTTAGTCTGGACATTGCGAAGGCCTTCGATCGGGTTTGGCACAAAGCGCTTCTCTCGAAGCTCCCTTCCTATGGGCTTCCCGAGAAATTGTGCAATTGGATCACCAGCTTCCTTGCAGATCGGAGCATCAAGGTTGTTGTAGACGGTGCATGTTCTGACTACAAGCCTATTAACGCTGGTGTTCCACAAGGCTGTGTGCTATCACCAACGCTGTTTCTTCTGCATATCAATGATATGTTGCTAACTGGTAACATTCATTGCTATGCGGATGACAGCACTGGTGATGCTCTATACACCGGCCGTGCTAATATTTCTCGGGAAAACGTCTCCGAGTACCGGAACAAACTTGTGTCTGAAGTCGAGTCTTTGCTGGACAAAGTCTCGAACTGGGGGCGACTAAATCTAGTCCAGTTTAATCCTCAGAAGACACAAGTTTGCGCGTTTACCGCTAAAAAGAACCCCTTTGTCGTATCTCCTCAGTTTCAAGGCACTCCCCTGGTTGCCTCAGCCAGTATCGGAATCCTCGGCGTCGACATATCGAGTGACGTGCAGTTTCGTGGTCATTTGGAAGAGAAGGCCAAATTGGCCTCTAAAAAGCTTGGCGTGCTCAGCAGAGCGGGACAGTATTTCATGCCGGCACACCGCCTGCAACTTTACAAGGCGCAGGTTCGGCCTCACATGGAATACTGTTCCCATCTCTGGGCAGGGGCTCCCCAGTGCCAGCTCCTTCCACTTGACCGCATCCAGCGCAGAGCGGCTCGAATCGTCGACGACCGAGTTCTTTCCGATCGGCTCGACTCATTGGCGCTGCGAAGAGATGTTGCATCTCTTTGCATTTTCTTTCGCATCTACCATGGGGAGTGCTCTGAGGAATTGTTCGGATTAATCCCAGCCGCCAAATTTCACGAACGCACATCGCGGCAGAACTCCCGATACCATCCACACCATCTGGATGATTGGCGGTCCACCACTGTGCGATTTAGAAGATGTTTTCTTCCTCGCACGACTTCCTTGTGGAATCGATTACCATCAGCGATTTTTCCGGACCGATACGACTTAGGGACCTTCAAGAAAAGAGCGTACTCCTTTTTAAAAGGCCGGCAACGCATCTGCAATTCCCTCCCTGGTGTTGCAGTTGTTCATGGGCGGCGGTAGTCACTTACCATCAGGTGAGCCGCATGCTCGTTTGCCCCCTCTACTATAAAAAAAAAAAAAAATAGCAGTACTATTCAGGTTGTCTATAAAAAATAATTTAAAATTAAAAATTTTGTACAGCCGACTTCAATATAGGTTATTTGAGAATAACTCAATAACCATTGGTCTGACCTTGATCAAATTCATATGGGACCACACGAGCACTATCAGCTTTCATATAAAAAAAGAATCATCGAAATCGGTTCGCCCAGTACAAAGTTATGAGGTAACACACATAAAAAATAAAAAAAAATAAAAACATACACTCGAATTGAGTACCGTCTCCTTTTTGGAAGTCGGCAGAAAAGAAAAAAATTGTGGTCATGGTATTGAAAAATATCATAAACGGTCTCAATTTCTGAAGAATTTAATTTTTTTTAATATAACTTAAAATATAATTGGGATATATTTTTTTTTCTTTTTTTCCCCGATTAGTCCGGGGCAGGTCTATCCTCCGGTGTTGACTTATCGTTGAATTTTTTTTTATATATATAAATGCATACATACAAATATTTACTTAATACTACTCATTATACACACTACTTATTATATACAGGGTATTTTTGGAACGCTCCCGAAAACTAAGACAGGCGACAGCACCAAGTATACCTTTGATCATGGGTCACAAATAAATTTGATCCTGATGAAAAAAAATTCATATTTTTACAACGTTTTATTAGCGTTATTCACGCGCCATCATGTTAGTACAGCTAAATGAAACGAAAAATCATAAAAACAATCATGAAAATACTGAAACCTAAAACCAGCAGTGGAATAACTGAATTCATATCAGCTGATTAAAGGTCAATGTACGCACGAACGCAAATTCGCGCGGTCCGCAACTAGAGGGCTATACCACAATACCTAATAATTTACAACACTTGTCTAAATACCTAACTTATCTACTTAACATACTATTTTGCCACTGTACTTGTCTCCACGTAGCCATTTTAATCCGAATTTACAGGTTAAAAAACCCAAATAACTGGTTCGATTTCCCGCTAATAACAAAATACATAAATGAAATGTAACCAAGGTTAAAGGCATGCGTTTTTATTCAGAGATATATATATATATATATATATATATATATATATATATATATATATATATATATATATACTATATACTAGCTGACCAGGCAGACGTTGTTCTGCCCTTTCCGAACAACCACTTGCTTTCCCAAAAAAACTCCTGAAATTAGCAATAAAAAAATTGAATTGAACCCGTGAGGACTAAGATGTAATGCCTCTTTTCCGGTAAAAAGGGTCTCCGGTTCTCTACACTCACCATACGAAACACAGCAGTTTTAAGATGCTATTTTAGGCTGGTATTCTGGGAGAGCATGGTCCTTCCCCGGTCGAGTAGCCCCATTCGTGCTACTACTATACTACTAATATAGCTGCAGCATGGCTCTACCACGCTTGTAGGTTCTATTTATTTCTACAAAAAAAATTGTGCATAATATAATCGTCCTAAACTTGCTCACAGAAATGTCGTATCTGAACAAATTATTTTCATAATCTATATTCCATGACACAAGTTGGCGCTAAAGAAATAACTTTTTAATTATTAATCTATAAAGTTTTTTTTTATTATTTAAGTATCTTACTTACCGATGAAAAGTGATTCCTTGGTTTTTACTAACATTTCGTGAATTTTTTGTGTAATATCTAAGAACACACCCCGGCATATTTTATGAAGATTTTTTTTTTAAATCAACACAACACGTGACAACTTGACAAGCGCCGAGTGAGCGACTGATTAAAGTGCAGTGACATTGCCACAGTTGAATGGAACAGCGTAACTTAAAGGCCGGCAACGCATCTGCGATTCCCTCCCTGGTGTTGCAGCTGTTCGTGGGCGGCGGTAGTCACTTACCATCAGGTGAGCCGCATGCTCGTTTGCCCCTCTCCTATAAAAAAAAACTTAGGGCAGTGTCGCCTCTAGTACGTAGTACATAATAACTCAATGGTCATGAGTAGTGATCGTCGTAGGTAGTGCTATTCCCGGGATATAGTGACCATTATCTTAAGATGGATGGCCTTTTAAATTCCGTGAATATATTAATTACTTATTTTATCAAACCAATTTTTTTATTGAGTACCATTTTGGAAATTCTCATTTTACATTTACAGGTCGCTAAAATCATTCCTTTCCTTTGTGCTTTTCTGCTCATCGCGGGTAAGGTGAGGACTAGGTTTCACTTTACCCATTTAATATAATCTAATATAAGGAAAGTTTATGGCTTGTTCGAGATTCCACATTAGTTTAATTTTCCATCTGTATAAAATAAAAACTTGTTCACCGTGGACAAATTGCATGATAAAATCAAGAATAAGGTTTAACATTACGCGAGTGGCGCAAAATTGCGAGGCCGACTTTACGATTGTTTTACTCCAAATCTAGAAGGCTATATATGACACACCTAGGACAAAATGTATTTTTGTCGAGAAGTTGTTGTTTTTTTTATCTTTATCATTTAATCATCTTGATATTTCATAAATTATTATAATAAAAAATAGTGCTCATGGAGATATAATTAGAAGATTCAGTTTCTCAACTTTTATACTACATATCATATGAGCAAACGAACTACAGATAAGATGATTCCTTACGGTTTCTGACATACAATTTTGTTTAACATTGACGTGCATTGAAAAGCTACCCATTTTCAGTATAATAAGATCCTTCCTATTGACCAGTAATATGGCCAACAGTATCGCGCTGGACCAGCTTATACCGGAAATAATTAGTTTGATATGGTATTTTAATCAGTTTAATTTTATATAATAGATCGACATTCATAAAAATATTCCCGGGAATTCCGGGGCATGTCCATATTAACATTATCATTCAAGGTCGTTGACTCAAAATGGCACTACCTACGCCGATAACTAGTCATAACCCTTTTTACTGGGGAAAAAGGCATTCCATCTTATCCTCACGGGTGACAACGCATCTGCATTTTGATTCGCAAAGGATAGATGCAAATGTCTAAGGGCCACAACCACTTACCATCAGTTGGACTGTGTGCTCGTTTGTCACCCTATCCTATTAAACAAAAAACAAACAGTTTTTAACAGTGGTAGAGCCACGCGGCAGCTTTTGCTGTCGCACGGATGGGCCGGCTCGAACCGGGGTGGTACCACGACCTCACAGAATACCAGCGTGAAGTAGAGGTTCACCTCTGCGTTTCGCTTGGTGAGTGCAGGTGGCCGGAGGCCCTTTTTACTGGAAATGAGGCATTCCATCTTAGACCTCACGGGTGACAACGCATCTACATTTTGAATTGTAATAGAGGATAGATGTAGATGTCTATGGGCCGCAGCAACCACTTACCATCAGGTGAACTGTGTGCTCGTTTGTCACCCTAATCCTATAAAAAAAAAAACATTTTGGGATCATATATAATTGCGTATTTGGTAACGTCTTGTTTGGCATGCAGAATGAAAGGTATTTGAAGTATCTGTCAACTCACTATATTCATTTTATGACTGTAGTAAAACTTTATTATAATAAAATAATTTCATTTAGCATTTCCCCCATAAAATTCAGGTAGCCAGGATTCTACACCAGAAGCTCGCTCTGAAATATGGTCACGTGGATAACTGTCTCATTATAAGTACTTGCTGGAAGCTGTGCTTGAAAATGACCACACCAGGCTCTACTGAGACCCGGCCATCATCACATACAGGAGACTACTCTTGCGGATAAACCTGATATTGTGCTGATGGACCCGAACAGTCAAGGACATTCTTGATTGACATTATCATTCCGTATGACGAAATATTCGTAAAATCCAAAACAAAAAGTAGCTATGCACCACAAATGAATATGAATTCAAAATTTCTACACCATTCCTGATGATCTTTCAAAACAGTCGTGTATTTGTCTTGGTTGGTTAGCTATTTTTATTTCTCTTGACTATGAATTTTAGTCCGTTTCTCTTTAAATGAATTTATCCACAAAACATCACAGATGATAAATAATTAAATTTCTCAAAAAACTTCGACGTATAATTCAATACCAATTATAGGTTTTGTTTTGTTTTATTAGGCAGGTTTTAGTTTTACTGTTATTGTGTAATGTTGTTCGGAGTTTAATGAATGAATGAGTCAATAAAATAAAATAAAAGCATTCTTTCATAGGCTAACTATAATAAACTATCACTAGAACCGTATCACTAAGTATGATGAGATATATAAGGTTTTGACTGTAATTTTTATAACAATAACTACAATATGTACATTTTGTTTTATTATTATAACAGGACAAAACGGGAAATATGTGACCAACTCTAAGTAAGCGATTGGCTTGTGACTTGTACTAGCTGACCTTGCTGAAATCTCAGTAGAAAGTAATATTGTTTGTTGCTGAAACGCATGTTATATTTATGGTGTTTTCTATAATATAGTGTCATTAGTTTTTGCTATACTTGTTGTGCCCGCTATAAACTTAGTACGCGTATTACGCGCTACCTCGCATCGGAAACACCGCAAAAGAACCAATAACTCCACACTCGCAATGGTATAGGTGGTATACTTAGAGTATTCAACTAACAGGAGACGCCATGCGCATAAAGTTCCAAACAAAAAAGTCTGTCACTTCTAGCGGGAGACGAGGTAACGCACACTAAGCAAATCGTAAACATTGGGCCACGTCGTTACGCACGCACACAGCATAATATGAGCACACGATTAAGCAAAACGCACACAACCTTGAAAATCTCTCATAAATGTCTCATCGTTACAGTGCATAAGCCATAAACAACTAGTGCGAGGGCCTTGTCGATATGGATATGTCGATGAAATTTTATGCAAGTTACATTAGCAAATTAAATAAAATAAAAATGAACAAATGTTTAATGTGTAATATTACATTCAAAGTAAGTTTAAAAAAATACATAAGGTACAAAATAATAATACAAAATTACCAAAATTAAAACAAATTGAAAAAGTAGGTAGTAGGTTTTTAAAGTGAATAAGTTTGGTATATATGTGACGAATACACTTTTTGGGATCACTCTTTTTTTGCGAGGTAGCTAATTCTAGTGCTTGCATATTTTCCATCACCAAGTTTGCCAGTTCAATATTATGTGGAACGTAATCATTGTCGAAATAATGTTCCTGTATGCTTAAAAATATATAATATGCCTAGTCTATGAAATATTTTTACCATTTTTTAATGTCATGATCAACCGGAAAGGTTATCTGTATAGGGGTTTTAAACGGTCTAATTTTACAGATTTTACCCAACCTATAGAGTTAAACCGTTTTAAGTCTTAGGGTTGAACTACATCTGGCAGCACGGAATCGCACTTTCCTGTGCTTCTATCCTTTTTGGTCACTCAGAAACGTTATTTACTAGAGCAAGAAAGAGAGCGGGAGTGTATAGTTTCACCCTCGAAAAGCCGATTGTAAACCGGTTTCAAAAGTTTATCTATCATTCTTGACAATCCATACTAATATAATATTATAAATGTGAAAGTGTGACTTTTTGTTTATTTGTTTTTGTCCTTCCTTTACGCAGCAACGGAAAGGAGCAATTAAAAAAAAATTAAACATTTGCTATCTCTTGGCCGAAGTTTACGCTTAACCAAACATACTTTTTTTCGTCATTTTACTTAGGATTGAAAATAACTAATGTCGTCGTAAAAAGCGGTAATATTTTGTGTTCTACAGTACAAAAGTGTAGTACTCTGTATATATTTAATAATAATAGATTATAAATATGATACTGAGATTATTTGTTTGTCCTTATTTATTTATTTCAGCGCTAATAATTCGTGTCTCATCTGAAAACAACAATTTGGTTGACACCATCTAAGACGATATACTTATAAATAACATTTTAAAATTAATAAATATCATTCACTAAACCTTCCATTTCGATTTGTTACATGTTTTAAATTTAATCCTTCATAATCTTACTTATAATAAATGTAAAATAAACCTGTAGCAAAATAATAAACTTACTTCCAATAATTTCAAAGTCGGTACAGCAGTTTCATTTAGTTTCCTTTTATTATTTGATTGGATTACGAAAACCGATTGGTCAAAAAGCTCGGAACAAATAGTGCTTGTTCGTTTAGGTACCCAGGTTATATGATTGCCACATGCTTTGATCCAAACTTGGCGCCTGTAAAGATCTTTTGGAAAACTGTAAAACCAAAGATCTTTTTTAAACATTGTACAAAAAAGAATTTTAAATAACACCTTGGTATTATATATCAAGGTATTAATTATAGTCAAATAAAAACATCGACACTAAAGATTACAGTGAACATCACTATTATTGCCTCGATGATACCATTTTATATACTCGAAATTACCCTTCTTTTCGTTTCATAACGTAACATAATGAAATGAAAATATCTATTTAAAATGTTTTATATACAATAAAACAATTTAAATTGATGTTTTCATTTCGTTAAAAACAATTAAAGATTATTAATGTTGTTTGAAATAATATAGTTTTGCAAATAGATAACAATAATATTAATGAATTTAAGACTATTCAATTACACAATTTTGTCTTCTGTAATAAGAACAAAGAGAAACGACATTTGTCTACAATTAAGCAAAATTTAATTATGTCCTACTGGTGCAAAAGTCCCTACTATAGTATTAATACTTTAAGTTGGCAACACACCCTGCTCAGCTATATTAATCAGAATTTTCGTGATTTAATGCTTATATTAATTATTGAAATCAAAATAAATACTTAAAGATGAAAGGTAACGTCGTCTTTTTGTAAATTTGAGGTCTGTGATCTTTTTTTACGAGAAAACACACTGTAACTCGGCATTTTTCTGGAGGTCAACTCACGCTTACGACTACATGTTAACTGATGCCGTACGCGGCGCAACTAGTTTTATATAACGAGAATGATCCGCGCTCTCGTACTTTTGACAGAGGGGAACGCTCTTCAATGTCGTCTCCTGTTAGTTTAATACTCTAAGGTGGTATAGGGTTTTATCGCGACAAAGTTCGTGCAATAGGCCAAACTTTGCGAGCTCTCTGTATACAGTTTTACAGCAAGACGTCGAGCGGTGTGGACGTATTTGTGTTACAATAACCTGATTTTATCGTAGGTAAATATGGACTGGAATAAAGAAAAAAAAAATAGAATTTACTATCGTTTTTTATTTTGCGTTTTTTATTTAACTTTAAATTTTTAATTATTTTTTCAAATAATAAAGATGCAATAAGTATTTATTTGCCAATATACAATACAGCGCAAACGCGATTTCCACTATCCCGCATCTAGCTGTCTAACTGAATTATCGCGACGTTTTTAAATTGCGAAGTTTTCTAACAATGTGATAAGTACAGTTCGTCGTAGATCGAACACGACGTTACATTGCGACAACGCTATACGAATATTTGCGCGACAATGTGATCATATCATTACGTCATTAATTACGTACGTCAAGCCTATTCATTGACGTTTTGCGGCGTGCGTCGTGCATGACCGTAGTATCCACTAAGTAGTCTGAGTGCATGACCTCTAGACGGGACGCACAGCAAGATGGACCATGTATAACACGTTTTAGCCTATACAGCTCTTACATCTTCATCTGACACAGGGGGCTGCGAGACATTGCTGCGTATCTATAAATTTGCACACAACTATTCAATTCAAATATTACTATTCAAATAATAGTTATATTTATTTTTATTTATTTATAATATCTTTGTACACATAACATATATATTTTATTTATCTTAGATGATGACATTGATCAAAGAGTATATGTACATGTAATCACTAGGTACCAATCACTACGTTTTAAGACTCGGAACAATTTTAAGTTAAACTCAACTTCCATACTAAAAATAAAAAAAATATGTATGATGCGTGACAAAGAGTATATAAACACTACGTATATATATACTAATATATATACGTATTACTTTTTGTTAGATAAGTTGTATGTTTTACATAGAGCAACGAGGGGAGTAGCAGTACACTGGCATTCCCCTCTATCAAAAAATCCAGGCGATCCAATGCATATAATAAAACTAGTTGAAACCGCACTGTTCGCTATATTAAATCTAGCTGCGCGGCTTTATCGATGTCCTACAAAAATGCCAAATTGTTCAGATTTTCGCTGCAAAAAGAAATCTGCCACGTCAAATTTACAAACAGCTGGCGTTACCTTTCATGTATAAAGAATTATTAATCAAATTATTGCTATTTTCTTCTTTTTCAACATAAAAACTACAATAATAAGGGTCGTCTCGTTTCAGATTTGTTTACCGACCCACCAGGGCGCTCCATCGAGCTAATGATCCGAGTCTGTATCCGAGTTGTCACTGTCATCAAGCAATACTGTCATAATGTAACTATGTATTAGTGAACTTGTTAGTTTATTGTTTTAATTGTTATATGTGAGTTTCGTAGTAACAAACGGCTGTTTTGTCTGCGCAGATATCCCCACGCAAAAAAATTCAGAGTCCTAAGTAGTGAAAAACGCTATGGTTACTCCTCTCCAGTCCACCGATGGCCCGTGTTGCACTGTGATGTTATATGATTATCATAAACTATAGTAAAATTATTTTGTCCGTGCAGTTGGGGTCATAAATCAGAGCTCGGCCTCAGCCCGGCTAGGACAATGAGCATGTTGCAAGGGCGCAAGGCCATTATCGATAACAACAAATGAATCATCGAAGGCAGATACACGGCGGCGGTGCGGTATACAAAGGTTGATGCGACATTGTTATGTTATGAGTCATTTGTTTTCCATTATTACCCCCGCCTAATACCTGCAAATTAGTGCAATGATAATTTAGTACATATATCGAAGAGAAATTAGTTTTTGCGCATTCGCTCTCTGAATTTCTTTAGTGACACAATGGCTAGTCCTTCGTTTTGTACCAAAACGGCAGAATTTTTTCAAAATAATATTTTGCCTGTTGGTACCAATATACCAGCATAAGCACCTGTTGTTATCAACAATGTTTTAACATTTTTCACTGAAATGAAAATAGATCCCGAAAAGTTACAAAGTGTTAATTTCTGCCATTCTCGTGAACTTGCTGTGACGATATGTGGTGTGACTGTGAGTGTTAGAGTGGTCGACAAAATTAAAAAAGAGTGTATTAAGGGAGAAGTTAGGTCTCCGTGAGAAAGCTTCTATCGGCATTGTACAATAACTGCTTTAGACGACTTTGAGAAAGGTTTAATTAAACAAATAGTGTCATCATTTTATCTCGACGGTGAATATCCTTCCACGGCTAAAATTTTGAGTACAGCAAAAGAAAGAATTAACGGATTCCAATGTTCTATTTCTTTTATGCGTAAAATACTCATAGAAATTTGGGACAAGTACACACAAGCTCCAGATGGTCGTAAACAATTGATGGAAAGGACTGACATCGTTTGTGCGCGGCTTCAACTCCTGAGAAAACTCAAAACCCTGAGAGATAGTGAAGACACTCGACCAAAAATTTATTTAGATGAAACTTGGGTGAACCAAAATCACAGCCGCAAACGAATTTGGCTAGACAAGGATGGACAAGGCGTCTTAAACACAAAAACGGGATAAGGGGCAGACTAAATGCTAAATATTCTTTCATCTTTTATGTAAAAAATATGAATTAATAATAATTTTATACAAAATATGATATTCATTTAATTATGTTGTTTCAGTTTGTCATGCAGGCTGCGCAAAATATGGTTTGAAACCCGAAGCCAGAAGGGTATTCCGTGCTGTGAAGTCTCAGAACGTGGACTACCATTCAGAAAAGAATGCCGAAGGCTTCACAGACTGGTTTACAAAGCTGCTGCAGAGTCTTGAAAAACCATGAGTCATCGTAATGGACAACACATCCTATATCTCCCAGCAAATAAATCGGGCACCGACATAAGCTAACAAAAAAAGTGCAATTCAGGGGTGGCTCCGTCAACACGGGATTGAGTTTAATGATAGTGAGCTCAAGCCGGAACTATTACAAAATGTATTTTAGATTTTATTATTTAAAGTTTGCAATACATTTATTTCCTTCAAAGTATTTAGTTGAATATACAAACAACATTATATTTACAAGTGCAACAGAACCGACCAGAAAAAATATACAAATTGGACCAGTTAGCTTTGGAGTCAGGACACGAAGTGATTCGCTTACAACCTTACCATTGCTAATATAACCCAATTCATTATTTCGCAGTGTTGTGTGTCTATGACTGCCTCGTTGGTCTAGTGGTTGTAGTAGTGTGACTGCTGGTCATGAGGTCCCAGGTTTGAATCCCGGGTCGGGCAAAAAATCAGTTATTGAGTTTTTCCATCAAGAAATTCTCAGTATCTGTCCGGAGTCAGGAAGTTGGCGGTGTTTCACCCCTGTGCCTCGGAAAGCACGTAAAACCGTTGGTCCTGCGACTGATCTCCCTCCGGTCGTGTCGGTTTACCGTCCCATCGGGCTAAAATAGCAGACGTCGAAATGTTACTGCATGATACAATTTCAAACGTTTCGCAAAAGATTTGGGAAGATTGTGTGAAGCATGCAGAAAAACTCCAAGAGGAAAGCTTGAAGAAATCTCATCTGGCGGAAGATATCGTAATTCATATGGATGACGATGAATCTGATCATTCTGATGAAGAATTTTAATGTAAATAATTTTAGATTTAAATTTAGATGTTTATATATATATATATATATATATATATATATATATATATCCATATTTATTTTTAATATAATTTGTTACATTCCAAACATTTGTACTTATTGTTTTTTTAATACATAGATACCTAAATAATAATTTAATTTAAATCATCATTATTCTCATTTTAATAAATACGTTGTTTTATCTTTTTTTTTTTACCACCAACCTACATAATAACAAAAGTAAATACACTATCGATAACGCTCTTAGAGTATTAAACTAACAGGAGACGACATTGAAGAGCGTTCCCCTCTGTCAAAAGTACGAGAGCGCGGATCATTCTCGTTATATAAAACTAGTTGCGCCGCGTACGGCATCAGTTAACATGTAGTCGTAAGCGTGAGTTGACCTCCAGAAAAATGCCGAGTTACAGTGTGTTTTCTCGTAAAAAAAGATCACAGACCTCAAATTTACAAAAAGACGACGTTACCTTTCATCTTTAAGTATTTATTTTGATTTCAATAATTAATATAAGCATTAAATCACGAAAATTCTGATTAATATAGCTGAGCAGGGTGTGTTGCCAACTTAAAGTATTAATACTATAGTAGGGACTTTTGCACCAGTAGGACATAATTAAATTTTGCTTAATTGTAGACAAATGTCGTTTCTCTTTGTTCTTATTACAGAAGACAAAATTGTGTAATTGAATAGTCTTAAATTCATTAATATTATTGTTATCTATTTGCAAAACTATATTATTTCAAACAACATTAATAATCTTTAATTGTTTTTAACGAAATGAAAACATCAATTTAAATTGTTTTATTGTATATAAAACATTTTAAATAGATATTTTCATTTCATTATGTTACGTTATGAAACGAAAAGAAGGGTAATTTCGAGTATATAAAATGGTATCATCGAGGCAATAATAGTGATGTTCACTGTAATCTTTAGTGTCGATGTTTTTATTTGACTATAATTAATACCTTGATATATAATACCAAGGTGTTATTTAAAATTCTTTTTTGTACAATGTTTAAAAAAGATCTTTGGTTTTACAGTTTTCCAAAAGATCTTTACAGGCGCCAAGTTTGGATCAAAGCATGTGGCAATCATATAACCTGGGTACCTAAACGAACAAGCACTATTTGTTCCGAGCTTTTTGACCAATCGGTTTTCGTAATCCAATCAAATAATAAAAGGAAACTAAATGAAACTGCTGTACCGACTTTGAAATTATTGGAAGTAAGTTTATTATTTTGCTACAGGTTTATTTTACATTTATTATAAGTAAGATTATGAAGGATTAAATTTAAAACATGTAACAAATCGAAATGGAAGGTTTAGTGAATGATATTTATTAATTTTAAAATGTTATTTATAAGTATATCGTCTTAGATGGTGTCAACCAAATTGTTGTTTTCAGATGAGACACGAATTATTAGCGCTGAAATAAATAAATAAGGACAAACAAATAATCTCAGTATCATATTTATAATCTATTATTATTAAATATATACAGAGTACTACACTTTTGTACTGTAGAACACAAAATATTACCGCTTTTTACGACGACATTAGTTATTTTCAATCCTAAGTAAAATGACGAAAAAAAGTATGTTTGGTTAAGCGTAAACTTCGGCCAAGAGATAGCAAATGTTTAATTTTTTTTTAATTGCTCCTTTCCGTTGCTGCGTAAAGGAAGGACAAAAACAAATAAACAAAAAGTCACACTTTCACATTTATAATATTATATTAGTATGGATTGTCAAGAATGATAGATAAACTTTTGAAACCGGTTTACAATCGGCTTTTCGAGGGTGAAACTATACACTCCCGCTCTCTTTCTTGCTCTAGTAAATAACGTTTCTGAGTGACCAAAAAGGATAGAAGCACAGGAAAGTGCGATTCCGTGCTGCCAGATGTAGTTCAACCCTAAGACTTAAAACGGTTTAACTCTATAGGTTGGGTAAAATCTGTAAAATTAGACCGTTTAAAACCCCTATACAGATAACCTTTCCGGTTGATCATGACATTAAAAAATGGTAAAAATATTTCATAGACTAGGCATATTATATATTTTTAAGCATACAGGAACATTATTTCGACAATGATTACGTTCCACATAATATTGAACTGGCAAACTTGGTGATGGAAAATATGCAAGCACTAGAATTAGCTACCTCGCAAAAAAAGAGTGATCCCAAAAAGTGTATTCGTCACATATATACCAAACTTATTCACTTTAAAAACCTACTACCTACTTTTTCAATTTGTTTTAATTTTGGTAATTTTGTATTATTATTTTGTACCTTATGTATTTTTTTAAACTTACTTTGAATGTAATATTACACATTAAACATTTGTTCATTTTTATTTTATTTAATTTGCTAATGTAACTTGCATAAAATTTCATCGACATATCCATATCGACAAGGCCCTCGCACTAGTTGTTTATGGCTTATGCACTGTAACGATGAGACATTTATGAGAGATTTTCAAGGTTGTGTGCGTTTTGCTTAATCGTGTGCTCATATTATGCTGTGTGCGTGCGTAACGACGTGGCCCAATGTTTACGATTTGCTTAGTGTGCGTTACCTCGTCTCCCGCTAGAAGTGACAGACTTTTTTGTTTGGAACTTTATGCGCATGGCGTCTCCTGTTAGTTGAATACTCTAAGATAACGCTTATCGGCAACAATAATGCTCATCACTATACTCACCCCCTAAGGCCCGTGAGTGGGAGTGAGAGCGAAATACTCCGATGATTTATGACCCAAACTGCACGGACAAAATAATTCTAGTATAATACAGTCGACTCTAAATAATTTGTCACTCGTTAATTTGAATCTCTCGATAATTTGAAATTTTTACCCGGTCCCTTGAAAAATACTCGATAAATTGAATAAAATCAATATTAATTAGACCCCTCGGCAATTTTAAGTTGAAGGAATAGTATCTTGTTTGCCAACATGCAATAATTTGAAGTCTGGGCTTACCTACACAGACCTGTCGTTTGTTTATATACATGTACAGACCTGTTGATTGTTAACATAGATGAGATATGAGTGAGTCCCTCCCTCTGGTTGAGGACGAGGAAGAAAACGAAGAATGACAACCGCCAATTCCAATCACATTGTGCGAGGCAAGGAGATCTCTTACTAAACTACGCTACTACGTCCTCAGAACCCACACGAATGACGATTTCTTCGCAGCTCTCACCAATATTGAAAATTAATTGGACAGTGATAGGCTGAAGTCGCTCACTCAACAGAAAATTACGGACTTCTTTTCAAAATAAACATTTGTGAATAATTTTACAAATGTCCAATCCGCTTGGTTTTGTACTACGTAAATAGTTGAGTTTTTGTGTACTGGCATTTTACTAACTACTCAAGCCATGAAATTTTTTCAATATTTGAATTCAGCTGACTTCACTCCGCCTACAACAGCTATTTGTGGTAGGTTATGGAACCTCTATATTCAGTATACAGTTAGACACTTTTTCAACTTTCCCCCCATATAAAATGGTTCTCCTTCTACTCTATACTCCATGCTATATAGGTTATACCGTAGAGGGAGTATGTACAAGTTCATTCTCTCTCTACGGGTTATACCAACGTACCAACATTAAGACATTTTAACTTTTGACAAGCAATGGTGACAACCTATGTGAATTATTGAATTATTCATAGGGCGCGTATATGAAGTGTAGAGTACAAGAGGAAACATCTTATAAAGGGCGAAAGATGAAAAAGTGTCCTATTATTTACTGAAAATAGAGGTTCCAAAACCTACCACAATAGCGCTGGCGTCTGAAAAACTACGATATGAAGATAGCTGTTGTGAACGGAGTGAAGTCAGCTGAATTCAAATATTTAAAAAATTTCAAGACTAGAGTAGTTAGTAAAATGCCAGTATACAAAACCTCAACTATTTACGTAGTACAAAACCAAACGGTTTGGTCGGTTATTGTTTATGTCTCCATCTTATTCTAATTACTTTAAGCGCTTTTTTTAAATTTATCCTATGCTACTGCAGCGCCACCCTTATTGGACACGTTTTTAGGGACACTTTTCATACATAGAGATGGTCCTCGTTCTACTCTACACTCCATAGACGCGTAGAGGGAGTATGTACAAGTAGGTAGTTTTCTTTTCTTTTTTATTTTCTATTCTCTCTCTACGATATGGCTTATTAGGTTTTAAGGGCGATTCATATTTCACACTTTTAGTGGTCGATATACCAGGTTACTATAGAACTCAAAGAGGTTTAAATTAAAAGTTAGCTAGTGTACCTAGTTGAAGGATGTCAGATATCAAATTTTAATATGGTTTTGCTGAATGTACTAGGATCCCATTAAATTGAAGCAGGCAACTTTGTTATTATTTTAAAAATTATGTCTAAGAGCTTTGTTTCAATTAGAAGTTAGCTAGCTAGTGTAGTTGAAGGATGTCAGATATCAAATTTTAATAAGGTTTTGCTGGATGTACTAGAATCCCATAAATTTGAGGCAGGTAACTTGTTATTTTTTTTTTTAATTTTGTCGATACCTAACTACTAAGAAGATTCTAAAGTGTCAATGAAATCAGTGAAAACAAGTAAATACTACCAGGGTTGCATAAGCATTCAGAAGTTACTGTCCTTAAAAACATGTTTGCAACGAACACCTTAACTAGATGTTAGTTAGCGTAGAACATTCTTTTTTTTTAACTAAACTGTATGCCAATTAATTTTTTTTTTTTTTTTTTTTTATAGGATAAGGGTGACAAACGAGCACACAGTCCACCTGATGGTAAGTGGTTGCTGCGGCCCATAGACATCTACATCTATCATCTATTACAAATCAAAATGTAGATGCGTTGTCACCCGCGAGGACTAAGATGGAATGCCTCATTTCCAGTAAAAAGGGCCTCCGGCCACCTGCACTCACCAAGCGAAACGCAGAGATAAACCTCTACTTCACGCTGGTATTCTGTGAGGTCGTGGTACCACCCCGGTTCGAGCCGGCCCATCCGTGCGACAGCAAAAGCTGCCGCGTGGCTCTACCACTGTTAATAGATAGAAAATAACTAACACTGTTAATAGATAGCAATAGACAGAAAAATTACGGATTCTACTGGAGCATTTAAGGAGCAATCAATTGTCATACAGTTTATTTTTATAAAGTACATATTTTATGTTATATAGCAAAATTAAATTTTCGATACTTAAATGTTTTAAAAATTATTTATAAATTAATTAATAGCAATAGAGGTAAAGAAATTTCGGATTCTGCTGGAGCATTTAAGGAGCAATCAATTAGCATACAGTTTAATTTTATAAAGTACATATTTTATGTTTTATAGCAAAATTAAATTTTCGATACTTATTTTATTTAAAATTAATTATAAATAAACTAATAATAATAGAGCTGGAGCAATTTCGAATTCTGCTGGAGCATTTAAGGAGCAATTAATTAGTATACGGTTTAATTTAAAAAATTAGATATTTTATATTTTATAGCAAAATAAAATTTTCGATACTTAAATTTTTTAAAAAATAATTTTAAATTAACTCATAACAATAGAGGTGGAGCAATTTCAGGTTCTGCTGGAGCATTTAAGGGGCAATTAATTGGCATACAGTTTAATTTTAAAAAGTAGACATTTTATGTTATATAGCAAAATTAAATTTTCGATACTTAAATGTTTTAAAAATTATTTATAAATTAGTTAATAGCAATAGAGGTAAAGAAATTTCGGATTCTGCTGGAGCATTTAAGAAGCAATCAATTGGCATACAGTTTAATTTTATAAAGTACATATTTTATGTTTTATAGCAAAATTAAATTTTCGATACTTATTTTATTTAAAATTAATTATAAATAAACTAATAATAATAGAGTTGGAGCAATTTCGAATTCTGCTGGAGCATTTAAGGAGCAATTAATTAGTATACGGTTTAATTTAAAAAATTAGATATTTTATATTTTATAGCAAAATAAAATTTTCGATACTTAAATTTTTTAAAAAATAATTTTAAATTAACTCATAACAATACAGGTGGAGCAATTTCAGGTTCTGCTGGAGCATTTAAGGGGCAATTAATTAGCATACAGTTTAATTTTAAAAAGTAGATATTTTATATTGTATAGCAAAATTAAATTTTCGATACCTAAATTTTTTAAAAATAAATTATAAAATAACTAATAACAATAGAGGAGGTACAATTTCGGATTCTGCTGGAGCATTTATGAAGCAATTAATTGGCATACACTTTAGTTAAAAAAAGAATGTTCTACGCTAACTTCCAATCTGGTAACACCTGATTTAAATCTTTCACGACCAATATTAGCAAAAAGTATCAGAATCACATGAATTTGTAGAAGTCAAAATTCGTGCATACATACGGTTTGTACGCATACTTATGCACTGTCAAGATAAAACTTTACGCACACACGGATTGCAAGCTCCATACACTTCACTCAAGTCTCAACACCCACTGTTTAGGCAACTTGCACTACCTCTTGAGTATTTATGATCTCCTATTTTTTGAACTTGATTTATTTGCAAAAATTAGATTTAAAAAATATTTTGAAATAACAAAGTAACGTAGTTTTAGAAACGTCTACTCGCAGCCGAGGTCGGGGGAGAAGGGGAAATGAATGTAAAAACATGTCGTTTACTATTTTGTATCACTTCATTTAATTTGATTATTCAAAGTACTATATTATAATTTATATTATGAAGACGAAGATTTTTATTTAAAAACTGCATCCTAATTACCACGCGTTCTGCGCGTGATCATTGGTTACAAATTTAAATATTTTATACAAACTACGATCAAAGTTTTATATAAAATAGAGTGATGCTATGATTATTGCACTAATGTGATTATGTGACCGTGAGGTGCGGGTGCGGTGAAGAAAGGTTATACATTTTTTCGGTTGATAAATAGATACTTAGTTGGGTTTATAATGGCTTGAATAGAATAATCTCAAGATTTTTTTATCTTTAATGTACTACAGTTTTATAATGTATAAAAATCAGTCTCTATTTTTATCTGGAGTTTTGAAAGTTAAATTTTTAAAGTCTCATTATAAAAATATTATACTTACTGGTACAAATAATATAGAAATGACTTCTTTTAATAAAATTATTTTTATTCTACTTTTTCTTTTATACTTCTCAAGTAAACGTTTGCTGCAGGATGTTGAGTTTTTCTTTGGATTCCAACCAACCCTTCCAATTAACCTTAACCATTTTTTCTACTTATAGAATCCGGAGGAAATCTGTTTGACAAACAGCAAAATAAAATTACATTTATAGAACGCAAACCGAGGCTTTATTTTCTTGTTGTGTTGGCAAATCTATCGACTCAATATAAACATTCAAGATAAATGTCGACATAAATTTTGATATAGTCGAGTCAATCCCTAGCGTACATGTATAATATCTTGTATAAAAATGTAAATGTATTTACCAAATTCATGCAAATTATTAAAAACGTGACCTTTTTTTCTTCGCAAAATATCAAAATTTACAAAATAATTGAAAACATTCTATATTTTAAACAGTATATAACATACATTTTAACCAAAAATAAACCCATCATAACATTGACGATGTCTTGAGAATTTACCGGTGAAATGTGCAATAATCAGAATTATTTCTATTATTAAGACCACATTCCCTCACAGAACAAGTAACCATTTTGGAAAAAAGTTATTTAATAAAAATAACCACTATTACACTCTAAAAAATTACAAGATATCTAGAAGCTATTTCTTGCGTGCCGACTTGTGCTGACCTGTCATTCAAAATCAGTAGATCTCCCGATAAATCGGGAACTTTTGCAATACTGCGCTCCTGTCTCCCTGCCGACTTAAAAAATTGCCCCTGCTTGCCTACACTCATCACAATTAAGGGTCATCCCCACTCCTACACCCTAGATTGCCCCTGCGGCATGCATGTCAGTAGACGGTCAATCCTCTATCTACAATACGCCAGTATTTTCTAAGTTTATGGAATTATTATCTATGAGTGCCAAATTAGTGTTGTAATATCTAATTTCCCATAATTTCCTAATGTGGAATGATTTTATCGATATAATGTTTATCGACATTTGTATATTATAACAATAGGTCTCCATATTAAATGATTATTCCGAAATAAATAAAACACGAGTAAAATTCTGATAACGATAATAAGTCAATGTATTTTATACACAGCAATTTGTTATAAACTTACATACAATGAATGGTTACAAAAAATAAGTATAAATAACCTTGGAATCAGAGACAGATGTACATCCGCTTTAAGGTTCGTTCATTTTATTTTTGCGACCATATGCACGAACAAGAAACCACCACATGTTGTACACCACTTCGTATTAGTTTGTGTGTACACCTATTCACTGTACACCATAATGTATACACAGATTCATTTTACGATATATAAATAATAAAAGTATATATATAATTAAAATATTATTTATTTTTTATTAAGTAAATATTTCAAAAAAATTATGACACACATGTCTCGTAGCAGTTTATTTCTTTTTGGCATTGCTTTACTCGAGCCTTTTTTACTTTGCTCTTTTAGAGCCGTGCACAGAGTATATTGTATATAATAAGAGCCGTGGTAGCTCAGGGGCCAAGCGCTCACTGTAAATGTCACAGTACGCGTGCAACACGGGTTCGACCCCGGCGCCAATAATAAAATAGCTAATTGCAATTTTAAGTGCTGATTTACCACGTACTCGGCGGTGAAGGGAAACATCGCGAGGAAACCTGGCACGTCTGACAAATAAGAAAAAATATTTCGGAGACATATGAAGTTCGCCAACACGCATTGTGACAGCGCGGCTGACATTTCCTTGCGCTAAAACCCTCTCAAAAATTAGAGGAGGCCCGTGCCAGCAGTGGAACGTATATAGGCTTTAACTTTATACTTTACGGCATTGGTAATTGGCAAGTTTAAATCTTGCCAGTTTGCTTACTAGTGCCATTCTGGGTACTAATTGTACTATTATCCTACTCCTTTTTGCAACTGATGCCCCATAAGAGAGTCCTTCTTATTTCTACTCTCTATACTGCACACTCTACTCAATTTAGCTAGGCGTTGTGTGCAAGTCAAATCCTCCTTTTTTCAGTCAAATCCTACTATGGGAAATACCAATGTCCAGCAATGAATTTGTATGGACCGATAAAGAAAGGCGTCCACGGACCGTCTGTAACTTCATTCTGATTGTCATAGCATTAAATGACATCAACTCGAGTTTAAATTCCCAGCGCTGTTGTTGTAATTGTAACTGTTTAAATCTAATAGCTGATTCATTATGTGCGGTGAAAGTAAACGTAGCGACTTATATACTTAATGGATGAATGAAACAGCATGTCCCGAAGATAAAATATATTTCAGGGATATGTGATCTCACAAACACCTACTAGAATACCACGGCGAATTGTTTTTCTTCCATAACCTCACAACAAAAGTGACAGTGGCTGCAGCCCAGCCATCATCTTATAATTTTACAAGCCCGTGCCATTGCCGTATTGGTAGCGTACGAGCATCCCTGTGACGGGAGAGGCCCAAATCTAGCAGTGGACTTTTACGGGCTAATGAAGAACTTGTATAAACCGGTAGATGCCGCTGTAGTTGGAATAATACAATTTTCATGTTTTTTGCAGACTTAGGCCGGACTTATGTATGTACATACGGAATTCCGTTTCGATATTCCGATTCGAGATTCCGCACGCAGCAAGTGCATATACATAAAAAATCTATGACCCGTTACACACGTACGGTATTTTTTCGTTCGAAATTTTGCGGGCAAAACGTGATTCCGTATGTATGTGGCCGGCCTTAAAAAAGGAGGAGATCCACAATTCTCTATTGTATTTTTTTTATTTATTACGCAATATTTTTTTTTAGAAGACCGCATACGAGCATGCGGCTCACCTGATGGTAAGTGACTACCGCCTCCCATGAACAACCGCAACACCAGGGGAATTGCAGATGCGTTGCCGGCCTTTTAGACAGGTGTAAGCACTTTTCTTGAAGGTCCCGAAGTCGTAACGGTTCGGAAAAATCGCCGATGGTAAACAATTCCACAGAGAAGTTGTACGAGGAAGAAAACTCCTAGCAAAACGCACAATCGTGGACCGCCAAGCATCCAGATGGTGACGCGATGTGCGTTCGTGAAATTTGGCGGTTCGAATTAATCCGAACAATTACTCAAAGCACTCCCCGTTGTAGATTCGATATAACATCCAAAGGAATGCAACATCCCTACACAGCGGCAGTGTATCGAGCCGATCAGAAAGAACTCGGTCGTCGATTATTCGAACCGCTTTACGTTGGATGCGGTCATGTGGGAGGAGTTGGCACTGGGGCTGGTACTGATATCTTCGTGAATTGAGACCCCAATTTGGACATTCTTTTATCGTTAAATATTCATACTTCAGAGATGATCCTATATTTATTATGAAAAAAAATTTCAACCACTAAGGGTGGCAAAATAAGGTATGAAGTTTTTATTATAACTATTTAGGCGACATTGAGATTGTGATATTGTTTAGTCCGCTCAAAAGGGTAAAAAATAACTGAACAAAAAGTAAGTCTACTTCAGAGAACTAAAAATAATAAAATAATTTCGCACTCTGAAGTCGGGGCTCTAACTTTTCTATACACTATGGCTTAACACCTAATAGAACGTCTTATACACGGTTGCATCTTGACGTACGTCAAGCCTACTCATTGTAGTTTTGAGTCGTGCGTCGCACAGAGTACATTATATATTACTGACAACTGGTGCGTCGTGCATGACCTTGGCGGGACATACGTCAAGATGGTCCGTGTATAAGACGTTTTAAGCTTCGTTCAAATCTACCAGCACGTAGCGTGCCCAGCACGTAACGCGGCAGGCACCGCACAGACAACAGTTTTCACATCTCACGCACCCGGCATGAATAGACGTCATCAGGTAAACAATAAAGTGCACGTGCTTACAAGATTTTTCATAAATAAAATCTTTCTTACAGGAAACTTGAAGTTTTTCTGGTACTTCTTTCCATGCGTAATATTTTTTTTTGGTTGTCACTGTACCTGCGATCACACGCATCATACCAAAATGTATATTAGACACCCGCAGACACGCACCAGAACAAACAAAACATTCTTGTTGAGAATGCTGGCCGCCTGGCCAGTGCCGGCTGCCGGCCCGTCTGCGCGGACACGCTCCGTTTGCGTGCGCTACATGTGAATATATCTATACATAGTGTATATTATTTTTTAATACAATTGCTCAAAAAGTGGCGTATTGCAGGGACGTATAGCGTTCGGGATGTGGACTATTATATAATCGAGCTTTTTCTTTACCTTTTCCGAACTCGTGCGTTCTCGTTCCCAACTGTCAAAATAATGTCTTTTAAAAATACGGAGTGTAGAGTAGAAGGAGAACCATCTTATAAGGTGCGAAAGTTGAAAAAGTGTCCTACTATATACTAAAAATAGAGGTTCTAAAATATACCACAATAGCGCTGGCGTCTGAAAAACTACGATATGAATATAGCTTTTGTCGACGGAGTGAAGTCAGCTGAATTCAAATATTTAAAAAATTTCATGACTAGAGTAGTTAGTAAAATGCCAGTATACAAAACCTTTACGTAGTACAAAACCAAGTGGATTGGTCGGTTCTAATTAATTTTGGCGTTTTTTTTTATTTATCCTATGCTACTGCAGCGCCACCCTTATTAGACGCGTTTTTAGGGACACTTTTCTTATGTAGAGATGGTCCTCCTTGTACTCTACGCTCCATAATTAAAAACAAAAAACCAACCACGAAGTTTTTAGTAAAAAAATTCATAAAGTTTTTATGATTCATGCAAATATTTCTGAAAAGAAGCTACTAATTTGTTTCAATATCAGATTTAATGATTTGATTCAATGAGTTAGGTTAGGTTTCATTTCATTTCATCTCATTAAATTTAATTTTCATTTCATATCAATAAAAAAATTCTACTGAAGACTTGGCTGTATGGGCATTGTCCCCTTTGCCTACCCAGAATGGATGAAGAAAACAAAAAAAAATCTCTGCTTATATTCTTTTACGGTTGGCAAAATTTTCCAAAAATGTTCTTTATTAAATTGCTTCATTTTTTCGCAACTGTATTAAAAATAGTTGTTCAGTACACGTGCGGAACCGTCATTGCAACTTGTTCCGACAGTCAACCCTCACCTTCGGCTTCGGCTGCGCCTCGACTCGGGTAGACATTTGTCGGAACTCTTTGCAATGACAGGCTTTCCGCACTCGGAATGAAATATACTATTGTCTGCCACGCCACGTGTCTGGCACGCCCAATGTCTGTAGATGTGAACGAAGCTTTAACATTCTGAATGTGAAATTATTTTATTCTTTTTAGTTCTTTGAAGAAGACATTTACCTATTGATAAAAGTTTTATAACTTTTTCAATCCGTTGTTTGGGGAACATCATTATAATAATCTTCTCTAAAACAATTACTATACTGTTATCTTAAAAATTGTTTTATTTTTGTTTCCATCACACAATTATGGTTAACACGGTTGCAAAAATATTTTTTTTTGTACCAATATCAAGTTATTAAATAAGTTTTGTTAACCAAACAATTGAAGACTTAGTGAGCAAGTATTAATATATATAAAAGTTTTGTTACTATATTATTTCAATATCGAAAATGTTAAACCATTTTATTAATTGCAATAACTTTAGGCTTTAATTAATTTTTTTTCTTACCACAAAACCTCTGTTCATCCGAAAAGTAAAATGTATCTTGAATTTGGAAATGTCAAAGCATATTATACAGAAATATTTTTGGAAACAATTACTTCATTTCTTATGAATCTTAACATTTTCTATATTGATTAATTTCAATATGTTCTTACATTAGTGAAGTGTAAATTACTAATGGAATCTCTGGCATAAGATAACCGGGAGAAAAAATTGTTGGAAACATTAAAAATTGGTTATTATATCAAAAAACTAACAAAATTATGAATTTTAATTGAGCGAGTGTTTACAATGCCAAATATATACCTCGTCTTTATAAAATTAACAGAAACATAATTGAAAAAGAATCTAGATAAAATTTCTATAAAAAGTACATAAATTAGTTATGGCATAAAATTATTACTACACAATTACAAATGTCAAATTATTCTAGTTTAAGTACAAAGATCACGACGTACCGACATGATATAGAGCGTGGAGTAAACAAAATGATTACAGATCTGGAATACAGTAAGCTAGAGGTTCGATTGCGCGTGTATTATACAAGAAAATTAAATAATGCTAAAACTGTACATAATACACGTCATACATACTTTATTAAAATGGTTAAATTATTGAAAATGTACATGAACTCATTATTAGTAAGAAATTTTCAAACTTAATATTTACATGGCGTATGCTCCAACCGGAATGTTTCATTCAATCGTCATATAATGCAAACATATGCCTTTTGTTAGTAGAGAAGTTCCATATATTCCACTATCAAACACATTAATACTGAAATATTTCGCGACCCCCTAATACTTATCTACAATAAGGCAATTTTTTTGTTTACATCCAATAATTTAATAACAAGACATGGCCTATCTAACATTATCCGTGTTTCACACTGATAATGTTTCTATTCCTTTTCGGTCTTTTAGGCTTTTTGAACACTTGTATAATTTAAGAAATGTACTACATCAATCAAGAAGAACCAAACTCGTCCATCCACGTGAGATACTTCTGTATGTCGCCTTTGGATACGGATTTGTTGCACTTGGCCAGTGCTTCCATGAAGTCTTGCTTGGTGACGGGCAAGTCCAATTCTTCCTTGGCAAGTTGTTTGATTTGCTCGGGCTTTAAGCCAGCTATTTTACGCCGCATTGACATCATGGACGCGTCTCTGGAAAGTAACTTACAATAAGTACGGATATTTTATTATGTCATGTACAGGTAAATTGTTCTCAATGTTATGGAACCATGTATGAGGGCTGGACAGTGGGCTGCTAAGCGTTTGGTTGCGGCGCGGAACACTTTTGGTCTAAATCACGCTCCGAAAAATTGCATTATGCAACTTACATATTTATCCAAATATTTAATTTAAATTAACCAAAATATGAATGCCATATTTTAAATAAAAAATAATTCAAGAAATGTAATTAGCCAATATTTTACTATATCCTACTATATCCTTGTAGGCCATGGGTTCGAATCGTTCTAAACAAGATTTTTTTTTTGCACAAAGATCAATATCTTTGTGGTAATAGCAATGTTGTTGTGTTGCCGTTCTGCTATTTGATACAGAAAAAAAACAAGAATTTGTATGGTCTGTAAAACAATTGGTAAGTGGTTACGACATACGATTCTTCTTTTATTTTATAATCTACATAAGCAGGTTAAATAATAGTATACTCATGCAGCCCCGGTGGTGAAACGATACAACAGAACTTGTGACTTTTTTAAATACCGTACTAAAGAAGGTTGGTCAAATCGTACCAGACGACGAAACGACGGTGTCACTATATGCCATATTTATGAAAAATACCCTTATTTTTAAGGTCTTAAAAAACACAAAAACTATTCAGAAAATATATTTTCTGAATAGTTATTAATTGTAATTCTATTCAATTAGTATGTAGAGATCAAATCAACTACTATACTGATTAATTATGTACTAGATTAATGTCTTAAAAATAATTATGTAGCTTCATAGTAAGCTAAGCGTTTTGTTCAATTACGAACAACGGAACGTCATTTGTCATCGACAAGTTACATAATCTGTGGTCATCGGTCGACGCTATTGACTGTCACCCGGCAATAATTCGCATTAGCTTGCTACATATTTATTTATCTATGATTCGCATCATCTTATTTGCTTCACTCGTTGTTGTGGATTGTGATACTGATGATAATAATCTGAAAGAAATCTAAATAAATGGAAACGAGATTGCTAATTACCCTCCTCGATTATCGCTTACTACACTGTTAGGCTACGTAGCAGTCGGATAAAAGAAGGCAGTTGTTTATTCTAATCCCAAAAGTATTGTTGACGTTATTATGAAACATTGTGGCTATTTAGATATGATTTTAAAACGGGATGCTGTTTACAACATAAAAACAAACCAATCTAGATATAGTTTGTTTTGGGACATGAAAAATAAAAGTCAAGTCCAGTTCCTATAGAAATTTGGCCATTGTTCTTTATCCACCACGTAGATAAATAAGTGAGAAACATCCTCACTCACAAATATTATTGTTGAAGTGACAACAATAATATTTGTGAGTGAGCATGTTTTCTATGTGCAATTATCATAATATAAAACCCCACGATGCAAAACTCATTCTTAGTCTATTGATAGCTTTAAAAACTTACAAAAAATCCTTTGTTAATAATTTACTACTAAGTCCTTATACGTTTATTATTAAATTGTACATAAAAGCTAATGTGTTCGTGTGTAACCACGTAACAATATAATCTAATTTTATTTTGTTGACCTTTACCTATTGCTGGAGCAAAAATTTTTCGTAACTACATACTATGACGAAATATTTTACTATGTCCTGTATAATAAAACAATGCTATAATGTAGTGCCTAGACAAGTCAATTATTCGTTAGTATTGAAGAGAGATGCCTCTTCAATGCTAACGAATAATTGACTTAGACGAGCGTAATTTTAAGTGATTTAAGATAAACAAGGAAGTTCTCAATCAGATTGTAGCTTTTGAGACGACTACAGGAGCTAAACGCAAGTTTTACAGTGCCTTAAGGTATATGATTTACTGCACTAAACTAACTCACTACTGCAGTAAACAAAATTAGAAAAATATATGATACGAGGGTGGATTGAAAAGTACTCGGCCTAACACAGATCCATTCAATTCTAAAAATCAAATCTACCCACATTATTTAGTTCAGTTCAGACTAGTTCAGTGTGTGAAGTTCGAAACGTGTGCGATAATTAGTTGTGATTTTATAAATTTATTAACAATGTAATCGGACATAATTTCCGCGAATGGAGCAAATCGAGCAGCGTGCCGTCATTAAGTACCTCCATAAGAAGGGGCTATCATCAAAAGCCATCCATGATGACATGGTCAGTACATTAGGCGATTGTGCTCTGTCATATTCATCTGTCAAAAAATGGATAGCAGAATTTAAGCGTGGTAGAGAGAGTGTGAAAGATGAACCCCGCTCTGGAAGGCCTTCGACGTCAACTACTGACGAAAATATTAAAAAAGTACTTGATTTAATAATGGGAGACCGCAGATTAAAAATTAGAGAGATAGCCGAGATTATAGGCATCTCTTAAGAACGAACTCAAAACATCATTGTCAACGAGTTGGGTTTCCACAAGGTGTCTGCGAGGTGGGTTCCGCGACTGCTTTCAGTTGAACAAAAAAGGACGCGATTGACTATTTCACGCGACTGTTTGGAGTTATTTGAAGCCGATACAGATGATTTTTTGAATCGTTTTGTTACTATAGACGAAACATGGGTTCATTACTGTACACCGGAAACAAAACAACAATCAAAACAGTGGAGAAGACCTGGTTCACCACCCCCTAAAAAGGCTAAGTCGATTTTGTCGCCAAATAAGGTGATGGCTTCAGTATTCTGGGACTCGAAAGGTGTGATTATGATTGATTATCTTGAAAGGGGTCAGACTATAAACTCTGATTACTACTGCACCTTACTACGTCGTTTACGAGAGGAAATAAAAGAAAAACGTCGAGGAATGCTCAGAAGAAAAGTCCTGTTTCATCAAGATAACGCCCGTGTTCACACGTCAGTACAGTCAATGGCTGAAATTCACAACTGTGGCTTTGAACTGTTACCGCATCCGCCGTATTCACCTGATCTGGCACCATCAGACTTCTTTCTGTTCCCTAACCTAAAAAAGCACTTGGGAGGTCAAAGATTTTCGACAAACGACGAGGTCAAAGCAGCTGTAGACGCATATTTTGACTCTAAGGAAGAATCATTTTTTTTCAACGGTCTAAATGCTTGGAAGGGGAGGTGGCAAAAGTGTATTGAACTTGATGGTGATTATGTAGAAAAATAAAAATATAACTGATTTAGTATGTGTTTATTTTCTTGGTTAGGCCGAGTACTTTTCAATCCACCCTCGTATTTTTCAGGACATATGCTTGTGTTGAACACATGATACTACAATTTGATACGATAGAAAAAAATCACAAAGATACCTCTAAAAATTTCTTTTAACAAATAAATACCACGCCAATATACATGCAATCATTCTGATTCTTGTCAGATTATTCTACAAGCAACATATTAACGTAATAGTGTTTTAATTTTTAGTCCAAACTATTTTTTTTTCAATCGCGTATTCTTATTTCTGATCATAATACGTACACATATGTGCGTAAACGCTCGTGTAACGACAGTGGCGGCCGAGGCACAGTAAATATATAGTAGGAACAGTATGGAAACTTCCTACAAACGCTCGAAACGGCACACTCACTCATACATGCGCAACGACGAGACTTCTAAGCGCTCGTCGCGGTGCTCTCAGTAGCGAGTGTCGCCTCAAGACTTTAAAAATGCCACGAACGTATTGCGTAGTTATACGGCTGTTTGAACTCGGCTTCGTCAAAACCGGAGCTATCTTATTTTAAGCTCCCTGCTGATTTTGAAAGGTAAGAATGATTTTTATTGTCATTGTTATAATCGTTATCGAATTATAAGTCCGTGTGATTGATCATAATGAATTCGTGAACTTATTTGTACATCCAGAATGCGGCGATTTTGGGGCTATTTAAAGCTGATAGTGCAATAGTGGTAACAAAAAGTAAATCCAAGATGGCGGCTGCAATAGTTATCATTTTTTTCGTCATGGATGCCATTTTCATGGGTTTCGAGGGTGTTGAAGCCGATAGTGCTATCAAAATATAAATCCAAGATGGCGGCTGCAATAGGTATCAATTTTTTCGTCATGGGTGTCATTTTCATAGTTTTTGAGTATGTTGAAGCCGATAGTGCTGGTTGAAATGTAAATCCAAGATGTCGGCTGCAATAGGTATCAATTTTTTCGTCATGGGTGCATCGCTCACTAATAAAAAACATTGGTGTCATTTTCATGGTTTTTGAGGGTGTTGAAGCCGATAGTGCTGTTGAAATATAAATCCAAGATGGCGGCTGCAATAGGTATCAATTTTTTCGTCATGGGTGTCATTTTCATAGTTTTTGAGTGTGTTGAAGCCGATAGTGCTGTCGAAATATAAATCCAAGATGGCGGCTGCAATAGGTAACAATTTTTTCGTCATGGGTGCATCGATCACTAATAAAAGACATGGGTGTCATTTTCATAGTTTTCGAAGGTGATGATGCCGATTGTGTTGTCGAAATATAAATCCAAGATGGCGGCTGCAATAGGTATCAATTTTTTCGTCATGGGTGTCATTTTCATAGTTTTTGAGTGTGTTGAAGCCGATAGTGCTATCGAAATATAAATCCAAGATGGCGGCTGCAATAGGTATCAAGTTTTTCGTCAAGGGTGTCATTTTCATAGTATTTGAGTGTGTTGAAGCCGATAGTGCTGTCGAAATATAAATCCAAGATGGCAGCTGCAATAGGTAACAATTTTTTCGTCATGGGTGCATCGATCACTAATAAAAGACATGGGTGTCATTTTCATAGTTTTCGAAGGTGATGATGCCGATTGTGTTGTCGAAATATAAATCCAAGATGGCGGCTGCAATAGGTATCAATTTTTTCGTCATGGGTGTCATTTTCATAGTTTTTGAGTGTGTTGAAGCCGATAGTGCTGTTGAAATGTAAATTCAAGGTGACGGCTGCAACAGGTATTAATTTTTTCGTCATGGGTGTCATTTTCATGGTTTAGGAGGGTGTTGAAACCGATTTTTCGTTGTTGCTTTAAAAAAAAAACACAAACTGCAAAGTAGTTGATCTAATTTACAAAAAAATAAACAAAATTGGTTTCATAGTACCCTGTCCTAGTTTCCCAACAGTTTATTTAAAAAAAATCCTGTTCATTAGGAACCAGATGGAAGTTAGCGTAGAACATTCTTTTTTTTAACTAAACTGTATGCCAATTAATTGCTCCATAAATGCTCCAGCAGAATCCAAAATTGCTCCAGCTCTATTGTTATTAGTTAATTTATAATTAATTTAAAAATAAATTAGGTATCAAAAATTTAATTTTGCAATAAAGTATAAAATATCTACTTTTTTAAATAAAACTGTATGCCAATTAATTGCTCCTTAAATGCTCCAGCAGAATCCGAAATTGTTCCAGCTCTATTGTTATTAGTTAATTTAAAACTAATTTTTAGATAATTTAAGTATCGGAAATTCAATTTTTTTAAAAAACATAAAATATCTACGTTTTAAAATTAAACTGTATGCCAATTATTTGCTCCATAAATGCTCCAGCAGAATCCGAATTTGCTCCACCTCTATTGCAATTAGTTAATTTATAAATAATTTTTAAAAAATGTAAGTATCGAAAACTTAATTTTGCTATAAAACAGAAAATATATAGTTTTTAAAATTAAACTGTATGCCAATTATTTGCTCATTAAATGCTCCAGCTGAATCCGAAATTGCTATACCTCTATTGCTATTAGTTAATTTATAATTAATTTAAAAAAAAAATAACCAGAAGGAAGTTAGCGTAGAACATAATTTTTTTAAATTAAATTGTATGCCAATTAATTGCTCCTTAAATGCTCCAGCAGAATCCGAAATTGCTCTACCTCTATTGTTATTAGTTAATTTATAATTAATTTTTAAGAAAAAATAAGTATCGAAAATTTAATTTTGCTATAAAACAAAAAATATCTACTTATTAAAATTAAACTGTACGCCAATTATTTGCCCCTTAAATGCTCCAGCTGAATCTGAAATTGCTATACCTCTATTGCTATTAGTTAATTTATAATTAATTAAAAAAAAGTTAAGTATCGAAAATTTAATTTTGCAATAAAGTATAAAATATCTCCTTTTTTAAATTAAACTGTACACCAATTATTTGCCCCTTAAATGCTCCAGCTGAATCCAAAATTGCTCCACCTCTATTGCTATTCGTTAATTTATAATTAGTTTTGAGAAAGAGTGATCCCATTTGAGTAATAGTGCCATCGTCAATAGAATGTAGTAACATTCTATAGTAAAGGTCATTTCATCGAATAAAAATTGATTGACTCTCAAAAGTGGTGGGTATAATAGATGCTAAATGGTATAAAGCCAAAAAAATAATATTGATGGGTTAGTTTTGAAATTATGGATTCTTGTGAATGGATTAGACAACCATCTTAATAATTTTTTGTGTTTGTGCCATCTAGCGTCTTTTCTACGTACCACCATGAAAGTTAATCAATTTTGATTTGATAAAATGACTACTTATAGAAAGAAAGCAATAGATGGTGCTATTAAAAAAATTACATATATAATAGATAGTAATTACCTAATTAACAAACAAAACAGATATGTCTCGTCTTAAGATCGAAGAAGATGATGCACTGTGACACATATGCATTTAATTTTATGTAAATAAATGAATGATACACACCATCCATGTTATTCAAAAATCATTGATGAATAATGGAAATGTTTCCCTGTAGTACAAAAATTCCACTTCTGTCGTGTGTCTTCACGACACACACTGTTTTTGTAACGCTTTTGTAATATATTTATATAAGTTATACATATAAATAACTTACATAATATATATAAATATTAATATAATTTATACTTCTTTTAAATTTAACACTGAGAAAATTAATAAAAATATATAAATATAAAGCTAAGGTGGAAATTCGAATAAACGAATAGGCAACATGACAGCTAAGTAAGTGTACAAGACTATTTCTTAAAATTATAGTTGTCGCGCCTTATAAAAAAAAGAAGTGGTCACATGGATTTCATATATAGCCCAATCTAAAATAAGAAGAAAGCCATAAAATAGCAACTTTAACTAATACATACTCTATTTTAAATAAAACAAGGTAATATTTAGTCAACGGTTAATTAAATTAAATAAACAAAAACATTTATACCTCCTTTTTATTCAAATAATAATAATGAAAGAACTTTTACATATTAATAAATGAAAATGACACATTAATTTCAAAGTGAGATCACAAATTATTGTTTGCCGTGTATAATAATGTGATCGCTAGTGTTTCCTCTATTCGTTGATACACTCTTCGACCAGCAAGTTATTATTTAAAAATAAATCATAAATAAATGCACATGCACGTGCTGCACTGAGCACGTCCTCCTACTTTTCGACTTTTAATACTTGACATGTCAAAAGATTTATTTTTAAGTGACTTTTCTGAAATTTTAAATATTATAATCCACCCGACCACTGTAGGGTTAACTTTTTTTGGGTTTTTCCAAAATTGATTTGTAATGTGATTGCGGATCGATATCGATATTTTTTTTATTACTCATTGAAAAAGCATCAAAATTTAAGCACTCAACTAAAGAAGAACATTATTGAGTAGATTCTGTCACCTAGTCTAAACATAATTGACAATGACAGCTGAGTAGCTGAGATGCGACTTTTGGACTTTGGACTTTTTGCTTATTATTTTATATCAATCTAAAGGTCTTTGACCAGTGATTTTAAAGATAACATGTCCTGAGTGGGCTAAGCCCACGTAACTGGCCTTTTACTTGTATTAAAATAAAAATGTACATAAACAATTTCTATCCTTAGATAAAATAAATTCATAAAATATTTTGTCTGTTAACTTAATGATGCCCGCGACTTCGTCCACGTGGACTAAGGTTTTTTTTTAATTCCCGCGGGATTTATTTAATTTTCTGGGATAAAATGTAGGTTATGAGTTAATTCAGAGTACCCAAATATATATATATATATATATATATATACAAGAATTGCTCGTTTAAAGGTAGTAATTAAAGTAGTAGTAGAGCAATTCTTTAAACAAAAAATAACATTTATAAATTAATTAATTAATAGGGAGCAATTATATTAGGCGGTACGCAAAAAAGACGCTAGATGGCTTAAACACAAAAAAACTATTAACATGTTTGTGCAATTCATTCATAAGAATCCATAATTTCAAAACTCACCGGTTAATATTATTTTTTTGGGTTTATGCCATTTAGTATCTATTCTACGTACCACCTTGAGAGTCAATCAATTTTTGTTCGATAAAATGACTTTAACCATAGAATGTTACTACATTCTATTTATGATGGCGCTATTACTCAAATGGGATCACTATCTCAAAATTAATTATAAATTAACTAATAGCTATAGAGGTGGAGCAATTTCGGATTCTGCTGGAGCATTTAAAGAGCAATTAATTAGCATACAGTTTAATTTTGAAAAGTATATATTTTCTGTTTTACAGCAAAATTAAATTTTCGATACTTAATTTTTTTAAAAATTAATTATAAATTAACTAATAGCAATAGAGGTATAGCGATTTCAGATTCAGCTGGAGCATTTAAGGGGCAAATAATTGGCGTACAGTTTAATTTTAATAAGTAGATATTTTTTGTTTTATAGCAAAATTAAATTTTCGATACTTATTTTTTCTTAAAAATTAATTATAAATTAACTTATAACAATAGAGGTAGAGCAATTTCGGATTCTACTGGAGCATTTAAGGAGAAAATAATTGGCGTAAAGTTTAATTTAAAAAAATAATGTTCTACGATAACTTCCTTCTGGTTAATTTTTTTAAAATTAATTATGAATTAACTAATAACAATAGAGGTGGAGCAATTTCAGATTCTGCTGGAGCATTAAAGGAGCAATTAATTGGCATACAATTTAATTTAAAAAAATAATTTTCTACGCTAACTTCCTTCTGGTTAATTTTTTAAAAATTAATTATAAATTAACTAACAGCAATAGAGGTATAGCAATTTTGGATTCAGCTGGAGCATTTAAAGAGCAAATAATTGGCATACAGTTTAATTTTAAAAACTATATATTTTCTGTTTTATAGCAAAATTAAATTTTCGATACTTACATTTTTTAAAAATTATTTATAAATTAACTAATTGCAATAGAGGTGGAGCAAATTCGGATTCTGCTGGAGCATTTAAGGAGCAAATAATTGGCATACAGTTTAATTTTAAAACGTAGATAGTGTATGTTTTTTAAAAAAATTGAAATGCCGATACTTAAATTTTTAAAAATTAATTATAAATTAACTAATAACAATAGAGCAGGAAAAATTTCGGATTCTGCTGGAGCATTTAAGGAGCAATTAATTGGCATACAGTTTAATTTAAAAAAGTAGATATTTTATACTTTATTGCAAAATTAAATTTTTGATACTTAATTTTTTTTTAAATTAATTATAAATTAACTAATAACAATAGAGCTGGAGCAATTTCGGATTCTGCTGGAGCATTTATGGAGCAATTAATTGGCATACAGTTTAGTTAAAAAAAAGAATGTTCTACGCTAACTTCCATCTGGTTCATTAGGATGATATTTTTTTACACAGTTAAATTCAATAATAAAGAATTCCGAACTTGTCGTAGCAGACGAAAATATTTCTCTGTAAATAATTTGTAATAATCTATACAAATAAATAAAATTGAAGTGTGTTTGTAATGTAAAAATAACAGCTTTTTACTAAATGCATATAAAAGTAAATACGGTACTGATAACTAAATAACAATTTTTAAAATTTTTGTCTGTCTGTCCGTCTGTTTGTTCCGGCTAATCTCCGAAACGGCTGAACTGATTTTGATGGCACTTTCACTGGCAGATAGCTGATGTCATAAGGAGTAACTTAGGCTAATTTTGTTTTAGAAAAAGAATTAGGGTTCCGTGCTAAAAAATAAAAGCAATATCAAAACATTAAAAGTTACAACCCTATTGCTTCAATGGAGCGTAGGTAATTATATCCTCAACTAGGCTCAGTTTCCATACTGTTCATATTTATACTGTGGCCGAGGCCTGATGCTATACAGATTTTGTGTAAATGTGTGCGTGCGTCATTCGAGGTCACTCAGCTCGTTTAATCCTCTTAAATCTATATAATTTAATATCTCCCATGTTAGGACTAGTTAGTTAGTAGTTTTGTTTTTTAGCGAAAAAGTCTACTTTCGCAGTGGTTATATAGTATAGTAATATAGTATATATACATATACTTTAACCGCAATCAATGGATTTTTTTATTGTATGTATTTATTTTTAAATTCCCACAAATATAGAGTATTCAAAAGATCCTCACCGACAAACGTTAGTAATGTCAGCGCCGGAGTAACCGTCGAGTTTTTTCGCGATTGCTCGCAGATCGACTTCGGGGTCGACTTTGACCTCTCGTAGGTTGATCTGTAGAAGTGCCTCGCGTCCCTCCTGCGTCGGTAAAGGTATGTAAATTCGCTTTTCAAGCCGTCTCCGGAGCGCTTCGTCTATGTCCCACGGAAAATTCGTTGCAGCTAATACCATCACTACCTGTAAATGTCAAATGAGAAGCATAAAGAAATGAATCCTAAGTAAAATAAATATACAACAGTGATAAAAAATAATATTAATAAGTTTTTCTTCAACACCACGTAACCCAGTCTTACCCCAGTCTGTGAACTGTCAAGAGTCAGATATGAGTCATTCTTACAATTCAATTTAAAATTATTTTTAAGGGTGGCATAACAATCATTACTATGGAAATTGTATGAGAATATTGGGTAATGTAATGTGTAAAAAAATAAAACTTACAGTCAAATTATCACTTTATTTGTATATTTATATTATAAACAATAAAAATCAAATTTAACACTGTACTAAATTTAAATACAACATAATGATTTATTAATGGAGCTGGTGAACTACTCAATTTTTTGGAGGCGAAAAGCAGTATTAGACGTGTCACATATTGAAATAATAAAATTATTTATTTCTACCAACATTTGTCATACATTGTTAGTAAAACAAACCTTAACCTAATGTTAGTATAAAATAAAATAGAAATTTATATTAAAATGTTAGTAGCAATGGTAGCCTCACATAGCGACCACAAGGTGGGGTTCTCCTGGTGCTGGTGTGTGCACATATGCCAAATCCTCCAGAGCGGGTTATCCAGCTTCATAGACAATGCGCTGAGAAGGATGTTGGAGCGACACGCTTGCGCATGATCGCGTAGAAGTCGTCCACACGAGCATCCGCAAACATAGTCGACGCACTGCAGTATCGAGGCCTCATCAACATCACCCTCAGCCCATTGTTATACTGAATACGCAGAGCACTCTAGGCTCGCTGCGATTCAACATCATTTGCGCAACAAATGATTACGTAGTTGGTTTTAAATCTAAAAATGTAAAATGTAGTACCCCACATAATTATATTGCTCTATTCGATAAGAAATTTTTATGCCTCGAGCGTGTCGTTTATTATTATTTTTATAAAATATACGTTTCTTCATGATGTTTGCCTTTACAATCGCGAAAATTGTAAATGGAGTAACTGTGACATTTAATGGAGATTAACAACTAGATTGTTAGCTAAAGATAGCAATAGCAATGAGAGATGTTAGAAGATGGCTTGCCAAGAGATGCACTGAACTGAGAGACATACTATAAACATCATAATAATTTAGATAGCCACCGAAAAATGTTTATGACAATAGGCTAATTGATTGAAAAACAGGATTATAACATAGCCAAGCGGTCAGAATATCAAACCAATTTTTTTTTGTAAAATCCCAAATTGTTGATTAAACTTTAGATTATGTTATAATTTTCCCGGCGTGTCTGATAAGTGTACGAGCCTATAACATAACTGATTATCGTAATAAGTTTTGAATGATTTATGAGAGAACAGCTCAGTGGCGGCGCAGTGGCTTAGCAAAGAATTGTTGCGCTGGGGGTCGCGGGTTCGAATCCCGCATGGAATAAGTATTTGTATGGTCTACAAATAATTGTTCCGGGTCTGGATGTTTGTCCTCGTGCAATATATGTTTGCAAACTGCCTCCACGATACAGGAGAAAATCCTAGTGTGGGGGGAGGTGTAACGTTTTTTTAAAAGACAAGACAAGACAAATGAGTGTTTCTGCTTTGCGCGTCCACTACACATATAGGCTGAGCAGTTAACAGCTGTTCAGTGTCGGGGAGATGAAGCCGGAGAACACGATGAGGAGGAGGAGAGTTGTGCGGAGGGTCCACAGTACCTTGGCGGGCTCGTCGGCGGCGGAGCCGAGCCCGTCCATCTGCACGAGCAGCTCGGACTTGACGCGGCGCGACGCCTCGTGCTCGCTGTCGGAGCCGCGCCGCGAGCACAGCGAGTCGATCTCGTCGATGAGGAGGAGGAGGAGGAGGAGAGTTGTGCGTAGGGTCCACAGTACCTTGGCGGGCTCGTCGGCGGCGGAGCCGAGCCCGTCCATCTGCACGAGCAGCTCGGACTTGACGCGGCGCGACGCCTCGTGCTCGCTGTCGGAGCCGCGCCGCGAGCACAGCGAGTCGATCTGGTCGATGAGGAGGAGGAGGAGGAGGAGGAGAGTTGTGCGTAGGGTCCACAGTACCTTGGCGGGCTCGTCGGCGGCGGAGCCGAGCCCGTCCATCTGCACGAGCAGCTCGGACTTGACGCGGCGCGACGCCTCGTGCTCGCTGTCGGAGCCGCGCCGCGAGCACAGCGAGTCGATCTCGTCGATGAGGAGGAGGAGGAGGAGGAGAGTTGTGCGTAGGGTCCACAGTACCTTGGCGGGCTCGTCGGCGGCGGAGCCGAGCCCGTCCATCTGCACGAGCAGCTCGGACTTGACGCGGCGCGACGCCTCGTGCTCGCTGTCGGAGCCGCGCCGCGAGCACAGCGAGTCGATCTGGTCGATGAGGAGGAGGAGGAGGAGGAGGAGAGTTGTGCGTAGGGTCCACAGTACCTTGGCGGGCTCGTCGGCGGCGGAGCCGAGCCCGTCCATCTGCACGAGCAGCTCGGACTTGACGCGGCGCGACGCCTCGTGCTCGCTGTCGGAGCCGCGCCGCGAGCACAGCGAGTCGATCTGGTCGATGAGGAGGAGGAGGAGGAGGAGGAGAGTTGTGCGTAGGGTCCACAGTACCTTGGCGGGCTCGTCGGCGGCGGAGCCGAGCCCGTCCATCTGCACGAGCAGCTCGGACTTGACGCGGCGCGACGCCTCGTGCTCGCTGTCGGAGCCGCGCCGCGAGCACAGCGAGTCGATCTGGTCGATGAGGAGGAGGAGGAGGAGGAGGAGAGTTGTGCGTAGGGTCCACAGTACCTTGGCGGGCTCGTCGGCGGCGGAGCCGAGCCCGTCCATCTGCACGAGCAGCTCGGACTTGACGCGGCGCGACGCCTCGTGCTCGCTGTCGGAGCCGCGCCGCGAGCACAGCGAGTCGATCTGGTCGATGAGGAGGAGGAGAAGGAGGAGGAGAGTTGTGCGTAGGGTCCACAGTACCTTGGCGGGCTCGTCGGCGGCGGAGCCGAGCCCGTCCATCTGCACGAGCAGCTCGGACTTGACGCGGCGCGACGCCTCGTGCTCGCTGTCGGAGCCGCGCCGCGAGCACAGCGAGTCGATCTGGTCGATGAGGAGGAGGAGGAGGAGGAGGAGAGTTGTGCGTAGGGTCCACAGTACCTTGGCGGGCTCGTCGGCGGCGGAGCCGAGCCCGTCCATCTGCACGAGCAGCTCGGACTTGACGCGGCGCGACGCCTCGTGCTCGCTGTCGGAGCCGCGCCGCGAGCACAGCGAGTCGATCTGGTCGATGAGGAGGAGGAGAAGGAGGAGGAGAGTTGTGCGTAGGGTCCACAGTACCTTGGCGGGCTCGTCGGCGGCGGAGCCGAGCCCGTCCATCTGCACGAGCAGCTCGGACTTGACGCGGCGCGACGCCTCGTGCTCGCTGTCGGAGCCGCGCCGCGAGCACAGCGAGTCGATCTGGTCGATGAGGAGGAGGAGAAGGAGGAGAAGAGTTGTGCGTAGGGTCCACAGTACCTTGGCGGGCTCGTCGGCGGCGGAGCCGAGCCCGTCCATCTGCACGAGCAGCTCGGACTTGACGCGGCGCGACGCCTCGTGCTCGCTGTCGGAGCCGCGCCGCGAGCACAGCGAGTCGATCTCGTCGATGAAGATCGTGCTCGGCGCGTAGAACCGCGCCTGCACCAACACACGCACACACACACATTATTTTAATTATTTTGTTTCATAGAATAACGGTGGAAAACGAGCTTACAGTCCACCTGATGGTAAGTGGATGCTGTGGCCCATTGACATCTAGATTTATCCTCAATTAAGAATTAAAATGCAGATATGACCCCTGTAGTTAATATGGAATGCCTCATTTTCAGTACAAATGGTCTTCGAATCTCTCTTTTTTTATAGGATAAGGGTGACAAACGAGCATACAGTTCACCTGATGGTAAATGGTTGCTATGGCCCATAGACATCTACAGTTATCTTCGATTACGAATCAGAATGCAGATGCGTCGTCACCCGTGAGGACTAAGATGGAATGCCTCGTTTCCAGTAAAAAGGGTCTCCGGTTCTCTACACTCACCATACGAAACACAACAGCATAAAACTGCTCTTTTACGCTGGTATAGTAAGAGCGTGGTCCTACCCTGATCGAGCCAACCCATTCATGCTACAACCATAAAATAGCTACAGCGTGATTCTACGACATACAAATTATCCACCAGTAAAAGTCCGCTGCTGGACATGGGATCTCTGTGTTGTAGGAAGGATTTGCCTTAAGCGTCCCATTTGGGCGACGCAATGACGAGTGCATTGCGACACGTCTACTACTACTACTTTACGTAGCGTTGCGTACGTGCGTTTTACTTTACGTCCGGCGTAAACGAGGTTGTTATATTGCCATCTGTGAATAGTTATAAGATATTTTAAGTATTACTAAAAAAAATAGATCGCCAAAACAGCTAATTTCTATGAAGGTTTAAATTAAAAAGTTAAAGTTACAACCTATATACGTCCCACTGCTGGGCACAGGCCTCCTCTCATTTCTGAGAGGGTTTTAGGGCTAGGAAAGGTCCGCCGCGCTGCCCCAATGCGTGTTGGCGAACTATACATGTCTTCGAAATATTTTTTTGTTCTTATTTCTCAGACATGCAGGTTTCCTCGCGATGTTTTCCTTCACTGCCGAGCACGTCGTAAATCAGCACTTAAAATTGCAACTAACAATTTCATTGGTGCCGGCGGTGATCGAACCCGGGTTGCTCGCGTACTGCGACATTTACAGCGAGCGCTAACCATCTGAGCTACCACGGCTCCTATATATTCTATATTTATGAAGGTTATTTTCATGTAAATACTTTTATAACGGTACTACAAATTATCGTTACCTTCTTCTATAACAATATCGGTTCATAGCAATAATCAAAAAATAACGTTACCCATTGAAATGTAAAAGAAAGAAACCCCAGAACATAGAATCGCGACGTCGGCATTAATAAAGAGATAACACAAAAAAAAAAGTCTATTTGAAACGACTTCATAATCTTAGCAATTAATGTTGAATTTCAGATCACAACGTTTTTGCCGACCGATATAAATGTGTGCGTACGTTTTTTTTTATAGGATAAGGGTGACAAGCGAGCTCACAGTTCACCTAATGACATCTACATCTATTCTCGTTTGTGAATAAAATACAGATGCGTTGTCAGCCGTGAGGACTAAGGTGGAATGCCTCTTTTCCAGTATAAAAGGCCTCCGGTTCTCTACACTCACCAAATGAAACACAGCAGCAATAAGTTGCTATTTTACTCGTTTATTCTGTGAGAGCGTGGTCCTTTCCTGGTCGAGCCGACCCATTCATGCTACAACTGTACTATTGATATAGGTGTAGCATGGGTCTACCACGTAGTAAAATAGTAGAATTAGATATTTATGAATGACAATCAGTTAAAATAATCATTACCACGTATTCTGAATTTGTAAGATAAAACGGTCAGAATGCTTGAGTTTTTTTTAATTAATTTTCTTTTACTATTACTTATACATTACTTATTCTGAACCTTCTCTGCAAATTTGGGCGTATATTGCAAAATTACCCTGTGTATAACTGTTACCGTTTTTGTGACTAAACCATTTGTTAGTGATTGTTTATTGCTATAGACGCAAGTACTATATTTACATCCATTAGTATTGAAAAAAAAAAGAAAAATAAAAGAAGACTATGAATATTAAATTTAAAAAAAGGAAACAAAGAGTTGTGCATTAAAATGATCATTATGTAGCTTACGTACACAGATAAGTCACTTTTTATTGCTAAAATTACATTTACTTAAATAATTAAAACCGCATTCATATCTGCGAAGGAGATGTCAAATATTTACAACGGGATGTTAGTAAGCCCTGTATCCGTAGCATCAGTCCACAGTCCACTGGCAACGCTTAGGTTACTCACCATCTCAAAGAGCAGCCGCACGAGCTTCTCGGACTCGCCGCGGTACTTGGAGGTGAGCGTGGAGGAGGACACGTTGAAGAAGGTGGTGCCGCACTCGGTGGCCACCGCCTTGGCCAGCATGGTCTTGCCCGTGCCCGGCGGACCCACCATCAGCACGCCCTTCCACGGACGACGGATGCCCTGCGGACAACACATAAGACCATGCGTTTCACCGAAATTAAATCTGAACATTGTAATATAAATGTTATGAAAATATAACCTTCTCAATTTAAATATTTTATTTATCGACTCTACGTGGTAGAGCCACGCTGCAGCTATATTATGGTTGTAGCATGAATTGGTTGGCTCGATGGGGGTAAGACCACACAGAATACCAGCGTAAAATAGCAGCTTAATACTGCTGTGTTTCGTATGGTGAATGTAGAGAACCTTTTTGCTGGAAATTAGGCATTCTATATCAATCCTCAGGTGTGACAACGTATCTGCATTTTGATTCTTAATTGATGATAAATGTATAAGTCTATGGGCCAAGCACCCACTTACCATCAGGTAGACTGTGTGCTAATTTGTCAGCCTTATTCTATAATAAAAAAAACTTCCTGACTCCGGACTTCTACTGAGAATTGCATGACAGAAAAATTCCATAAGTGATTTTGGTCGTAATGGTATATAACCCGTAAAATGGTGATGTCTCACTCCCGTGATTCGGAAAGTACATTTTTTTTATGGAATAGGGGGCAAACGAGCATGCGGCTCACCTGATGGTAAGTGACTACCGCCGCCCATGAACAACCGCAACACCAGGGGAATTGCAGATGCGTTGCCGACCTTTTAGAAAGGTGTAAGCTCTTTTCTTGAAAGTTCCTAAGTCGTATCGTTCCGGAAAATTCGCTGGTGGTAATTGATTCCACAAGGAAGTCGTGCGAGGAAGAAAACTTCTTCTAAATCGCACAGTGGTGGACCGCCAATCATCCAGATGGTATGGATGGTAACGCGAGTTTTGTCGCGATGTGCGATGGTGAAATTGAGCGGCTGGAATTAGTCCGAACAATTCCTCAGAGCACTCCCCGTGATAGATGCGATAAAATACGCAAAGAGATGCAACATCTCTACTCAGTGCCAGTGTATCGAGCCGATCAGAAAGAACTCGGTCGTCGACGATTCGAACCGCTCTGCGCTGGATGCGGTCAAGTGGTAGAGCCACGCGGCAGCTTTTGCTGTCGTACGGATGGGCCGGCTCGAACCGGGGTGGTACCACGACCTCACAGAATACCAGCGTGAAGTAGAGGTTTACCTCTGCGTTTCGCTTGGTGAGTGCAGGTGGCCGGAGGCCCTTTTTACTGGAAATGAGGCATTCCATCTTAGTCCTCACGGGTGGCAACGCATTTGCATTTTGATTCGCAAACGAGGATAGATGTCGATATCTATGGGCCGCAGCAACCACTTACCATCAGGTGGACTGTGTGCTCGTTTGTAACCATTATCCTACAAAAAAAAAGTGGAAGGAGCTGGCACTGGGGTGCCACGGCCCAGAGATGAGAACAGTATTCCATGTGGGGCCGAACTTTGCGCTTTGTAAAGTTGCAAGCGATGTGCCGGCATGAAATACTGTCTCGCTCTGCTGAGCACGCCAAGCTTTTTAGAGGCCAATTTGTCCTTCCCTTCCAAGTGACCACGAAACTGCACACTATTCGATATGTCGACGCCAAGGATTCCGATACTGGCTGAGGCAGCAAGGGGAGTGCCTTGAAACTGAGGAGATACGACAAAGGGGTTCTTTTTAGCGGTAAACGCGCAAACTTGTGTCTTCTGGGGATTGAACTGGACTAGATTTAGTCGGCCCCAATCCGAGACTTTGTTAAGCAAAGACTCGACTTCAGACACAAGTTTGTCCCGGTACTCGGCGACGTTTTCCCGAGAAATATCCGCACGGCCAGTATATAAGGCATCACCAGTGCTGTCGTCTGCATAGCAATGAATGCTACCAGTTAGCAACATATCATTGATATGCAGGAGGAACAGCGTTGGTGATAGCACGCAGCCTTGTGGAACACCAGCGTTGATAGGCTTGAGATCAGAGCATGCACCGTCTACTACGACCTTGATGCTCCGATCAGCAAGGAAACTGGTAATCCATTTGCACAATTTCTCGGGAAGCCCATAGGCAGGAAGCATCGAAAGAAGCGCTTTGTGCCAGACCCGATCAAAGGCCTTCGCTACGTCCAAACTAACGGCTAATGCCTCCCCCAAAGAGTATAGTAATATATAAGGAAGAAGAGAGCCCTCTTGCGAGTAAAACTGGTGCTCCTTGGAAAAAGCGCCATCTGATGATTGTTACGCTAACTATAACTTTCACATGTGTGTGTGTATATTCCAACTCACTCACACGAGAGTACTCTGTGAATGTCTGCGTGTGTATATGTATACTGCTCATTGCCCACCCTCTCATTCAAAATTCTATATTTTAAACTTATATTACTATTTCCATTCCAATTTTCTACGAATGTAGAAATTACATTCTACATTCGTAAAAAATTGGAATGCAAATAGTAATAAATTTATATAATAGGTACATATTGAAATTTTTATACATTTAATAACACAAACCTTAAAGAGTGAGATTAAAGTTAACAATTAGCTATGCTTTGATACATAAGTAGAAAATTGGAATGGAACACGGTTAATAGTTTTACAGAAATAAAACAATTATTTTCATAGAGATTTAAATATATTATTGACAGTGATTAGATACACAGTAATAAACTTGGGCACTCAATTTTAGTTGATTATGGGGGCATCTTAGAACACACCGTTTTCAGCAACCCATTATTTTTCGTAAAACATCTTCAATAAGTAAAACGATAAACGACTCTAATAAATCACCAAAAACTAAATATTTACTGGCTAGTAACACCACACTTAAGTAATTATTCTACGAAATACGAAATAAACTAAATCGACATCAAACTTTTGAATTTGGCTTTGAACAGTTAGACAAAGCGAACTTCATTCAATTTAAAAATGATTTGAAACATTCCCGATTAATATAATATCTACTTATTTGATGAAAAATTAACTATGAAACTTTTTCTTTTCTTGATTTCATAAAAAAATGTAATTGTAACAAACTAGGTTATTTTTTTCGCAATAGCCACAGATACATTTATATTTACGGCTACAGAGCTTGTAGTGGCTTGTAATACAGACTAATCAGTAATCATTTCAATCGAACATAAAAATTATCGAAACGTATAATTTATACTTTATAAATCATGGATTAAACAACTTTTATTTCTTATGTATATTACCAAATATATAGTTTGTAATTTATAAGATAAGATAAGATAATTTTAATGGGCTGGTGACAAAGATATTAAAATGTAAAAATAAAAGTTGCTAAACTGCAATTTAAATATAATGCGTAACATGAATCACTGTGTTATTTCTTAAATTCTGCCATCTAGTGAGTATTAAACTTACTAAACTGAGGAAATTATGACCCGTACCATACACTTGATGGCGTTACTTTCTATGGCCAAATGCCTTACTATGGAAGTGTACCCCCCCTGGCCTCCCCCTTGGACTCTACTGCCTCCGCCCATCTATGAGTTAAGTAGCCTAGAAGATCACCAGCTGATCGACCCCGACGAAAACCGTACTGGCGGTCACTAATCAGCTGGTGATCCTCAAGGTACCTCATGAGCTGGCAGTTTATAACGGCTTCCATTATTTTGGAGAACAAGGAGGTGATGGCGATAGGCCTGTAGTTGGACCGGTCTGAGCGGTCGCCCTTTTTAGGGATCGGGTGCACCAAAGCTATCTTCCATGAGTTCGGGACTACGCCTTGGGAGTAGGAGTACCGGAAAAGACGCGTTAAAACTGGTACCAACTCCGGAGCACACGTCTTCAGCACAATGGGAGGGACTCCATCGGGCCCACTCGACTTGCTGACGTCCAGGGAGAAGAGTGCTTTGCGGACCGAGCGCTGTGTAAATCGCACATCCGGCATGGAGCACTCACATCGCGGGATGGTCGGCGGTGTGTTCCACCCGTCATCTAGAGTCGAGTTGGACGCAAAAAGAGAGCTCAACAGATCAGCTTTCTCCTTTGCGGCATGGGCCAGTGAGTCGTCCTCTCTGTGCAGAGATGGAAGAGATGGCTGACAGAAGTTCCCTTGGACAGCCTTGGCGAGAGACCAGAATGTATGGGTTCCCGAAGGAAGGCGAACTAGCTTCTCGCCAATTCTGCCGATGTGCTCAGACCTTGCCTTGGCAATGACGCTTTTGAAGGACTTGGAGGCGGAATTATACTTCTTTTTAAGTGCGCTGGTGTTTACATCCCGAGACGTTGATGCGTCAGCCCAGGCCTGGTAGCACTCCTGCTTATAGCGTGATGCTATTTTACAGGAGCGAACAAACCATGGCTGGGATCTGCCTCCGATGGGCACCACAGAGGATGAAATAAAAAGTTCCATACCCTGAAGTACCACATCAGCAACAGAATCGGCAACAACGCTGGGATCTTCCGGCGAGAAGCAAACCCGCCCCCAAGGGTAGGATGCAAAAAAAGACCGCATCCCGTCCCAATCAGCTGACCTATAGTGCCAAACACGGCGGCAAGCTGTAGATCGCAACTGCGATTGGAGCGTGAGTGGCACCGTACTCCGGATCAGACAATGGTCCGAAGAGCCCAGAGGGGCATCGACGGAGACCTGATATCCGTCCGGATGAGAGGTCAGCAGAAGGTCCAACAGGGCAGGTACATGGTCTTCCACATCTGGGATCCGCGTAGGCGAAGTAACCAGTTGTGTTAGACCATATGCCAAAGCAAAGTCATAGACAGATCTACCAGCATGACCTGTTGTAGCACGGAGTCTGCAGCCATTTGGACGTGGTCGATGAGTCGGTCTGTGTCGGCGTTACCGCTATGGGACCTATAGAGGCACCCGTAGACGCGGGGATGGTCGTCGCTGTCTACGCGCAGCCATAGGATGGACAGGTCCGTAGCTTCAAGACTGCCGAGGCGTCGAAAACAGATGTCCTCTCTGACATACACGCAAACTCCAGCCGGGGGCACAAACGAGTGTTCTAATTTGTACCCCGGGTAGGAGAGATACGAAGTATCAGCCGGAGAGGACACCTGTGTCTCGGTTAGAAAGAGCAAGGCCGGCTTAGCTATCTCCAGATGGTAATGGACGGCGTTAAGGTTTGAATGAAGTCCCCTGATATTGCAGAAATCCACGGTAAGCGTGGCAGGGGTTGCCTTTGTCTTCTTGTTCCGCTTGCCCCGAGCAGGTTTCGTCTTGAGCGGAATTTCGCCCCCCCAGAATACGCGGGGCAGCCTGAGCACCCACGCCCAGGAGTGGAGTAGTTTGGTCGTGGATGCTCAGCGAGGGATTCTCCAGGGGTGCTGGTACCCTCCTGGGGTAGTCTTTTATTTAATTCCACTACCATGTTGATGGGGGGCGGGGGGGGGCAATTGGGCCTCCGGCCACCTGCACTCACCAAGCGCAACGCAGAGGTAAACCTCTACTTCACGCTGGTATTCTGTGAGGTCGTGGTACCACCCCGGTTCGAGCTGGCCCATCCGTGCGACAGCAAAAGCTACCGCTTGGCTCTACCACTGTTGAAAACATAAAGCCGTTGGTCCTGCGCTTTCCGCTCGTGTCGGGTTGCCTTTCCATCGGACTACGAAAATGGGGAATAGAGAGTGCACTTTTTTTTTTTTTTTTTTTTATAGGATAAGGGTGACAAACGAGCACACAGTCCACCTGATGGTAAGTGGTTGCTGCGGCCCATAGACATCTACATCTATCCTCTATTACAAATCAAAATGTAGATGCGTTGTCACCCGTGAGGACTAAGATGGAATGCCTCATTTCCAGTAAAAAGGGCCTCCGGCCACCTGCACTCACCAAGCGAAACGCAGAGGTAAACCTCTACTTCACGCTGGTTTTCTGTGAGGTCGTGGTACCACCCCGGCTCGAGCCGGCCCATCCGTGCGACAGCAAAAGCTGCCGCGTGGCTCTACCACTTGTACTTGGCACACACACTCATGTACTATAATCCCGTAAAACGTAAATGGCTAGTCTCCGTTGAGAGTACTGTTACCGAAATTCGGTCTCAAGGACATTATTATTAATATTATTACCATAAGTCTTCCACTTTTGACAGTGCTATCTGTTGTCAGACTGCATATTCGACATCTGGTATACGCAAGAAAATTTTGTAACGCAATATTATATTTTCAATAAAGAAATGAATTTTAGCAAAAAAGGTGCATGTGCTGCTAACCTTGAAGAAATCCGGCATCCACATCGGCAAGACGACTGCTTCTTCCAACAGTCGTTTGGCTTCCGTAAGGTCTGCGATGTCATCCCATCTTATGTTTGGATTCTTTTGTACTATATCTCTCTCTGTAACAAGACATGTATTTAAGCAATAATAAATAGTAATGCTATGAAGTTTTAATTTAGAAATTATGATAACTCTAAAATTGTTTTGTTTAATTTATAAATCTGTTATATTCCACTGCAAAATTTGTATATTTCCTAAGAATACTTCACTATAGGCTATGGGCCGTTACCCTGGTACTGGCAATGCAATTCTCCATTTGATGCTCATGTTTATTAATTAGCAGCGAGCGTCACATGCTGGTAAGGTAAACATTTTCATGACTAAAATTGTCAGGTCTGAAATACCACAGATTGATAAAGTGAGCACCATGCAAATGCTCTGAACTGGGATCTTAACTTGCTCGAATGGGTCGGCTCGACTGGGGAAGGATCACAATCTCACAGAATACCAGCTTATATTTGTTCATATGGTGAGTGTAAAGAACCGGCCGGATACCCTTATTATTAATAACGAGGTATTTTTTGTTAATCCTCAAGGTGACAACACATCTATATTTTAATTTTTAATCGAGGATAGACGTAGATGTCTATGGGCCACAGCATCCACTTACCATCAGGTGGACTGTGTGATCGTTGTCACCCTTATTCTATAAAATAAACAACTTGGCAGGTCTACGTCTAGCTAGAGACTAAAAGTATAATTTTATTTAACAGAATAATTTTAAATGTAATATAATGTATTACGTTATTCTTGCCGATTTCAACTAGGGCGACAGCCTTCGTTATCAGAAACTATCAACTGCGCAGGAAATATTATTGTGACATATAAATAAACGCAAATAATGCTAATACAATAAAGATTACAGCTAGGTGTGTCAGAGACACGGGCAAGTTCACGATTGCCTTGAAAACGAATAATAATTTGTGTTTGGCACAAATGTTGGCTTAGGGTTGCCATCCGTCTGGGTTTTCCCGGATTATTCCTAGTTTGGACGGCACCAGGAGAGCATCGGGTTAGGGTTTCATATTCCCTCCTTATTTTGCAACTTTTTTGTTAAAGGTTATATGATAGCTTTTTGTTGTGTATGTGTGAAATTCTAATTAATTATATTTAATAAAAACCAAAAAATACGAAATTAAAAAATTATTAAAGTTAATTATTATTACCTTTATGAAACAAATTTTCAAATAAAAACGTTTTGGATTCTAGTTCGAAAATCTGAGGTTTTTAAACTAAATACTCAAGTTTACACGATTTAGCAAATGGCAATACTGTTCCAGCTGGGACCACCAATATAAGCGAGCTACAAACTATATTGCTTTTAAGGGTTCCGTACCCAAAGGGTAGCCAACAGGACTCTATTACTAAGCCTCAGCTGTCCGTCCGTCCGTCCGTCAGCGGGCTGTATCTTATGATCCGTAATAGGTAGACAGTTGAAATTTTCACAGAATGAGTATTTCTGTTGCCGCTATAACAACAAATAATAAATATAAATTAAAAATTTAAAAGGGGCTCCCCTACTAGAAACCTTTTATGTTGGTACGGAACCCTTCCTCTTTTACCATGGACTATATATATGTCCATATTATTGTTTTTTTTTAATAAACTATACTTTGCAACAACAGCGACATAGTTCGTATATTTAGTATAGTATAGTATAGTTACAGAACGAGCAGTATCTCCACCGGCACTAGTTGTTAATTAAAAAAAAAATATTTTATGTGCAGTTTTACCACCTGCGATGCCAGGTGCAAGAAAACCTGAGAAATATTATGAAGTCACAAACACGCGCAACAGTATCTTCTTTAAAAACCCTTTCAGAAATGAAAGAAGGCCTGAGCATGTGTAATGTGTATTAACTTTTTCATATTTTATACTTTTTTTTATAGGATAGGATGACAAACGAGCACACAGTCCACCTGATGGTAAGTGGTTGCTGTGGCTCATAGACATCTACATCTATCCTCGTTTGCGAATCAAAATGCAGATGCGTTGTCACCCATGAGGACTAATATGGAATGCCTCTTTTCCAGTAAAAAGGGTCTCCGGTTCTCTAAACTCGCCATACGAAATACAGCAATGTCAAGCTGCTATTTTACGCTGGTATTCTGTGAGAGCGTGGTCCTTCCCCGGTCTAGCCGACCCATTCGTGCTACAACTATACTACTAATATAGCTGCAGCATGGCTCTAACATGTATAAAATATACTTTTAAATATCAGGCCAACTTTCCTTCGCTGTTTCTTTTCGGTCAAAATAACCTAAGTATTGATTGAAAGTAGATTAAAAAAGCACCACCACTTTTATTTACTAGTGTTTTCACTTACTATTAATGTCGTTCTCTTCACGTATTAGTGCGGTTTAAAAATAATATACCGTTTTTAATGAGAGCGGGTAGTGTGAACTTCGTGTCAAGTCGACAGTAAAGCCCAACCTCTCGCTTTGCGTTTGAGGTGTGCAAAATTACAAACGAAACATTAATTTAAAAAATTAAAGTTTTGTTAAAAAATAAATAGATTTCATGGCTTTGCGGTTTTCAACATTTGCTTACCCATTCCAGAACCTACAAACTGTTCCAAAGACTCACCGAGCATATCGACGAGGTCGCCGTCGGCAGCAGACGGAGGTTCAAACCTGCGCTCCTCTTCTTTATGCCGCTCATCGTCCGTGTCTCCATTGTTGTTGTCCCTATCCTGCTTGTCCTTCCCGCTGTTGTGATCTTTGTTGTTTGCTTCTTTTGTTTTTGCTGTAATAATGCGAAATTAAATGTATAAACAAAATAACATTATATAAAAACTCACACCTGTCACCCAGAGGAGTAGGCAGAGAATACGGACTTCTATATGGCACGACCGTTCTCAAACTATGCGGGATGCAATAGTGCACTAATGCACGAGCGTACAAACGTTCGAATGTACAATCGTACATAAATATATAGACAAAAAAGGGAACACTACACACATTGAATAAAACTAGTTTTACGGATTTTATCGCGTTTAATTAACTTACGTTTACGTCGGGAATTAATAAAAATAAGTTAATTAAACGCGATACAATCCGTAAAAGTAGTTTTATTCAATAGACAAAAAAAGGGTTTTAAAAACAGTAGAATTCGAATAATATTAGAATAATACTAAAATTTATAGGACAACTGTAAAAATATATTAATTTAATTAAAACTAGCCAAACCTATAGGGCTTAATACCTCTATCAAAATAATATATATTAAAAAAAGTAACACCACAATTAGTGAGATTGTAATTCAGGTCTCGGTTGCAACGCGTCATCTATTTTTCGCTCGAGAACTATGTTAAGAGCTCTAGAGTCTAGACTCTAGACTAAATTGAAGAACGCTTGACAGCATATATGCATTATACATATGTGTGTGTGTGTGTGTGTGTGTGTGTGTGTGTGTGTGTATGTTTTTCTCTATCATAAATCCAGTGCTTGAAAACTGTACCACCTGTAAGTGGTTTTTTTAATAGAATATGGGTGATAAACGAGCACACAGTCCACCTTGCCTACCTGCCGGGCTAGTCACAATCGTCTCGGAAAGCTAAATCGACTCGGATTCGATAACTTCTCGCACCGAAACCAATAAACGCTATTCACATTTAACGTTCGCATAAAGGTCACTTAGATACATCCCATAACTATAGTATCGTCATTTAGTTACATGCATTTACGAATTTTGTAGATAAATAGGCATTTTGTATTTTTTTTAGAGTAACGTCTGAACAAAAACATAATGCAATATTTTGGTGTTAGCCATTGATATCGAATATAAAAAATATATAATACAACTATATAATAAATAACAAAAAAACTGAGATATGTCTCGTTTCTGTCGGGTCTGGCTTTTTTTCTATGGCGCGTGACCGTACTTCTTTGACGTTTGTTTTCAATAATTGTGACAGTTTGCATCGGAAACTTCACGAGAGCTCTGAGGCTGGCGAAAACTTTTCGAATATTGATGATTAGAAGAGATAAATAAACCCTTTTAATTATAAGGTAGGTAACAAAAATTAATTTTCAAACAGTGGTAGAGCCACGCGGCAGCTTTTGCTGTTGCACGGATGGGCCGGCTCGAACCGGGGTGGTACCACGACCTCACAGAAAACCAGCGTGAAGTAGAGGTTTACCTCTGCGTTTCGCTTGGTGAGTGCAGGTGGCCGGAGGCCCTTTTTACTGGAAATGAGGCATTCCATCTTAGTCCTCACGGGTGACAACGCATCTACATTTTGATTTGTAACAGAGGATAGATGTAGATGTCTATGGGCCTCAGCAACCACTTACCATCAGGTGGACTGTGTGCTCGTTTGTCACCTTATCCTATAAAAAAAAAAAAATTATCTATAAGACGTATTTTCATATAATTACTTCAATATTTGCACTTAATCGTAAAGCTGAATTTTTTGTGAAAGGTGTGTTTTTATAAGTTTTCTATCAAGACATATCTCAGTTTTTTTGTTATTTATTATGTAGTTAAAATATATATTTTTTGTACTCGATATCAATGGCTAACACCAAAATATTGCCTTACGTTTTTGTTCAGGCGTTACTCTAAAAAATACAAAATGCCTATTTATCTACAAAATTCGTAAATGCATGTAACTAAATGACGATACAATAGTTATGGGATGTATTTAAGTGACCTTTATGCGAACGTTAAATGTGAATAGCGTTTATTGGTTTCGGTGCGAGAAGTTATCGAATCCGAGTCGATTTCGCTTTCCGAGATGATTGTGAATAGCCCGGCTGGTGGTGAATGCTGTGGCCCATAAACATCTACATTTAACTTCGATTAAGAATCAAAATGCGGATGCGTTGTCACCCTTGAGGACTAAGACGGAATGCCTCATTTCCAGTAGAAAGGGTCTCCAATTCAGCTGCAGCCTGGCTCTACCGTAAAGTACCGTAAAGTAGTGTTATGGAAGATTGTAAAGTGCTCTAAATTAGCTTAATAAATATTATTTGCTATTCAAATATACGCTATTCACACTAGCCTTAAAGATATTTACGTTGTAATCGGATGGCAAGACAGTCGCTGGCAAATTACCAGTCGGAAAACAAATGGTTGACGACTCGCCTAGGGTCTATTTTAAGTAAAGAAGACGGAGGAATAATTCCAAGGAACAATTACCAAAATGTGTCCTGTAGGATACCAATTAGCACACCATTATGCGGCAACAGTACTCCAGTCGGGACATTGGATATTGTGGTAGCGGCATTGGAGAATTCATCATCATCGTGTCTAACGACGTAGACAAAGGGATATTCCATTAAGATGTTATTCGCTTTCGATACAAGGCGGAATAACGTTTATGCTTGGCCTAAAACACCGGCATGGTGAGGAGCATCAAAGGTGTGAGCCTGGCACTACGATCAGCAATTCTCTTGCAAAGCGTTTGCCACGCGTGACAATTAGTGAACTTTTACACGCTTAAGAAGAAGAAGAACTCCAATATAAATATTTGATTCCATTTGATAGTTTTAATGGTTCAGATTTTTTAAACACAATCGAATTGAGTACCTCTCTTTTTTAAGTCGGCTAATGAATGTTAACAAAGTAACTGTGACACAGCTAGTTCTCTATCAAAATAAAGTTATAAAAACCACGGGCAAATACAACTTACCACTATGAGCTTTACTGGCGTTGATCTTAGGGTTTCTGACATCGGACGTTTTACGTTGCGAAGTTGTGGCGTTGCGTTGCGCGGTGGTCGGTTTCTTGTTGTCGCGGTTGTTGCGAGGGTTGTTGCGGGCCGATTTCATTGCTGGCGGACCTCTGGCAATATGAAAAACCGGATAGAACTAGTGGATGCAATATTTATATATCAACACTATTAAATTAACGGCACGGTAGCACAGTAATTAATCGTATAGCTGTGGTGTTGCCAGGCTGTAAATTCTAATCTCACACGGAACAAGTGTTTGAATAATTTATTTTACAAATAATTGTTCCGAGTCTGAATGTTTGTTCAATTATCGCATGATAGATTTGCGTAGGGACTATCCCGACTAGCTTTGTTATGTATACTCCAAAATCTCTACAGTGAAGGAAAACATCATGAGGAAACTTGCATGAAAAATTTCAAAAAACATCGAAGACATGTGAAGTACGCCAACACGAATTGGGGCAGCGCAGCGCGGTGCAGACTCCCTTAAATCGTATACTATAGGTATGATCCCACTAGAAACAGTAAGATTTCAATAACATACATAAGGTAACTTACAATCGTTGCCATTACGGTAACGTATAAAATCCATGACGTAGCACATATTGCGTTAACGTGGTAGAGCCATGCTGCAGCTATAATAGTAGTATAGTTGTAGCACGAATGAGTCGGCTCGACCGGGGAAGGACCACGTTCTCACAGAATACCAGCGTCAAATAGCAGCTTAACATTGCTGTGTTTCGTATGGTGAGTGTAGAGAACCGGAGACCCATTTTACTAGAAAAGAGGCATTCCATCTTAATACTCACGGGTGACGACGCATCTGCATTTTGATTCTTTATTGAGAATAAATGTAGATGTCTATGGGTCACAGCAACCACTTACCATCAGGTGGACTGTGTGCTTATTTGTCACACGATACTATAAAAAAAACGCAACTAGCTTAACGTAACTAGAGCTTATTTGTGTACAGCGCGTTTAAGTGTCTACTAAGTTTACTATCCGGTCTACTATTAGGTCTGTCTGGACTCTGGGTAGGTCGTACCCTCTTACAAATTTCTGCCGCTAATAGCTTGCACTGTTGTATTCCAGACTGAAGGATATAAGAGTCAATATACAAGCTGTGAGGCGTTCCATCTCAGTCGTATGTAGTAATAGCGCATCTGTACCTAGATGTAGCCAACAGCACACCATAGGCATAGGCAACAATAGCCACATACCGACACCGACCGACAAACTTGGTGAAAGACTTGAGCATTAGCTTTAAATTTTAAAATACGCAAGCAATCTGAGTTCCAACCTTCGAGTCTGATACTAAGCGCAAATTTTACTTTTACTCGGTGGTAAACGAATACATAATAACATAGAACATGTCCGTCATACATATCCGTTAAATGGGGCATTGCGGTGGACCCTCCTGCTCACTTGGCATTTACCCTTTCAGAACTAAGAAAAGGACTTTCCAAAGTGGGGAAATGATTTTTTACTTTCCTAGTTTAACACTTGTGAATATTCTCAGCGGGAAGGTTCATAGTGTTTTATTGTTGGGACTTTTTTGGATTAGTTAGTAAACTTTAGTCTATATGTAAGTCTAGTCGTAGCATACATTACGTTGATATATTTCGAATGGTTGTTGAATTACTTTTACCTTTAACACGTGCCTGGATATGAATTGCTAATAACAAAAGTTACCGACACGTGCTTTACCTCATTAATTTATAAACAAAAGAATAAAAAACGCTAGAGTGGTTTTACACGAAAGCTTAAATCTCATAAGGTAATGATTACACGGTTTGATAATTTCAATGCAATTCTTTGGAAATTTTGTAATTCAATGACAGTTTATGATTTTAATTATTATTATCGTCCTTGTCTATTTGCCTGAGTCCAAAAGAACGAGTAAAATTTTAAAAAATGGCCAAGTCCATAACAATTCAATTAATTTTAACAGTGGTAGAGTCACGCGGCAGCTTTTGCTGTCGTCGCACGGATGGGCCGGCTCGAACCGGGGTGGTACCACGACCTCACAGAATACCAGCGTGAAGTAAAGGTTTACCTCTGCGTTTCGCTTGGTGAGTGCAGGTGGCCGGAGGCCCTTTTTACTGGAAATGAGGCATTCCATCTTAGTCCCCACGGGTGGCAACGCATCTGCATTTTGATTCGCAAACGAGGATAGATGTAGATGCCTATGGGCCACAGCAACCACTTACCATCAGGTGGACTGTGTGCTCGTTTGTCATCCTATCCTATAAAAAAAAATCAAATTTATAGCAATAGTCTTTTGTGAATTCATAATATACTCCTGTTACAAACATGCATATTAAGCGAGCTAACAGTGCCAATCGCTACCCATAGAAGGTATAATGCGCAGTACCTTTAAATGATCAACGGTGGCATATTTTTTTTTATTGAATAATGGGCGACAAACGAGCGCACAGTCCACCTTATGATAAGTGGATACTGTAGTCCAAAGACATCCACATCTATCTTCGCTTAACAATCGAAATACATACCTACATGTGTGTTGTCACCCCTGAGTACTAAGATGGAATGCCTTCTTACCAGAAAAAACGTCTCCGGTTCTCTATATTCACCACATGAAACAGTATTGTTCTGGTGTTTCACGCTGGTATTCTGTGAGAGCGTAATCACACCGCGGTTGCGCTGACCCGTTCGTGCTACAACCATAATGTAAGCTGCAGCATGGCTCTACCGTGTATAAAAATTATATACAATATATATCGTATGCCGTATAAATAAAAAAAAAACTATTTACTTATGCTCGACGCTAGTGGGCGGTGGCCAGGCGTTGGGATCGCGGTCTGGTGGCGGCGGCCAAATGTCTGGGTCGATCTCGTGCGGTGCCGCGCCCCACATCTGGTCTCGAGTCGGCAAGTCTTCGTAGTCTGCAATAACACATTATATAGTTTAAGTGTTCAAAATTGGCATTCATATAATATATGAGATCATGAATTGTATAGAGTTTAGGTTTGGTTAACACTTTTAAGGATATACTCGTACATACATGTACTAGTATAGTATATACATTTATAAGGTACGTTTTAGATTAAATTTTTATTGAAAACTCATAAACAACAGACGAAAATACAGCATATTATACAAAAAATGATTAAAGATGGATATTATATAGTCTTAGGCGTAAAAACTCTTGACCTAGCGCATCTCAACAAGTTAATTTGGCATAGATAGCATTGTTATTACGTACGTGCCTATCACCCCACTTGCTCTCTTATACTAATGTAGTACACGCTGGATCACATTGCCGGATTCCGTATCTATTCTCGTCACGTCTTTCTCACCATAATGCTCTCTTAATTCCAACATTCTCTGACTGTTAATTTTAGAATTTTACAAACAAACATCAGAACGAAATTAAACACAGGATATTGGAGACCAAACTCTCTCGAAATTCTAATGATGTGAGATATGATGTTTAGAATTGTTATAAGCAGATAAATATTTAGTGACCAGGATTAAGAAAGGAATGCTTCGGTAGATTGGTTTTGGACATATAGAAAGAATGAATGAGAAAAGAAGACACATCATAACACGGCGACGATAAGGCGAGTTCTGTGTTCGTTTTTTTTTCAAAGAGAGGAGACTAAGAACCCTCTCATAAATAAGAAGCGGCCTGTGCCCAGTAGTAGGACGTATAGAGACTGTAACTTTAGATTTATAAAAAAAAATTTTGAAAATATTATATTCTTCTAAGCGAATATAATATGATAAACTAATTAATAAAACTGATTCTGCGTTACTTTAGACTTCAATATTTCTGTGAAACTGGTTGTATTACAACAATGAAAGAATTATGTTTTTAATAATTAAAATTAATTGATTAGCATCACCGCTATTCATTCGTGGCGAAATCTTTTAAATGCGATTCGAAGAGCCCTCTCTTTCCCTTTACTGATTCTCTGCCGACTTCCAAACAGGAGACGGTACTCAATTCGAGTGTATGTTTTTCTTTTTCCTTTTTTTTATGTGTGTTACCTCATAACTTTGTACTGGGCGAACCGATTTCGATGATTCTTTTTTTATATGAAAGCTGATAGTTCTCGTGTGGTCCCATATGAATTTGATCAAGGTCAGACCAATGGTTATTGAGTTATTCTTAAATAACCTATATTGAAGTCGGCTGTACAAAATTTTTAATTTTAAATTATTTACCGATGAAGTTGAAGTAGCGTGTTAAAACTGAGTTTGCTAAAGGTCTGCCTTCATGAACGACAACTTTCAAAATACGTTATTAGTGTAAGTAAATGTTTACGTATATGCAACGAAACATTGATAACAGAAAAAAGAAATCATATTAATAAAAAATATTTCTTGAATTATACTTCTAATACTAAATTTCCAGACTAGAACCCTGAAACCCAGAAAATAGTATATTTGTACTAAGAAACAAAATACGTTTTTAGTTTTTTCTTTAGAATAATTTAAGTAAAATAAACAATTCTTAGTAATGTTGGACGCTGCGGACTAAATAATGTTTCTTAATCCTCTTCTCACTTCGTTGTTTTTCAATATCGATAAAATTATCGTAATAATATATTAACGATGAATACCGACCACAAAGTCTGACGACGAATTATAATATCAGTCACATCGGCGGATACTAGCCAAAGAGTAAATAAGAAAGCTATAAATAAAAAAGAAGAAGTCAAAGGATACATAAAGCGCGGGACAGGATTATAGATCACGAGCGCACAAGCATATTATGTATGTGCACTCACTCCTCCACTCTTATTCGACACGACCGGAGAAAGACCAGGCGCAGACTTTAAGTGCTTTCCGACGCTCGGGTGTGAAATACTACCAACTTCCTGATTATGGGCTGCTACTGAAAATTCCTTAAGAGAAAAATCCAATAACTGACTTTTTGGCCCGACCCGAAATCACATTCAGGATTTCGTTGTCAGTACTCGCGCTAAAGACCACTAGACAACGAGCCAGTCTCATCGACAAATTATATACACGTTCAAAAAGAACGAGCCAGTAAAGCCAATCTATTCATTTGCTAAAGGCTATCGAACTCAAGTACTGAATCAATCGTATACTTATATCGACCGTCAGGACTAATGAATCAAGATGTCAGTCACCTTGCAATAGCGATGTATTTCTCCGTACACGGTACGTATCGTGTTAGGCCGAAGGTGGAGAACAAGTTTTTATGTTAACAGATACCGTTGCAGTTTGCAATGATGTCAAGAGCGTGTTGTGACACGAAATGATAGCCGGAACCATGAACTACTGGATTTCCATATGTTCGCAAACTATATATCATATTATTGTAATTTGTAACTTTTCATTTCATTTCATTTTCATGCTGCCTGCCTTTTCTAATAATTTAGTGCAGCATTATTTTCGTATTTCAATTTCCATTTTCGTAACATCATTCCTTATGCCTTAAAGCCTATCAAAAGCCACTGCCGAACATAGGCAACCCCGAACCGATTAGGATAGGACTATTTTTTGGGTGTGTTTGAGTGTTGTGTGTTTGAGTATGCTGAGATGGTTTGGCCATGTCGAGAGAATGAATGAAGAAATATTGACGAAAAAGGTGTATAAGGCGAGTGTGAATGAAAGTGTTGGAAGGGAGGCGGACGTTTCTAGACCAAATTAGGGACGTCTTGAAAAAAGGCCAGATCAAGAGTACCCTAAACCGAAGAGCATGTATGAAGGGCAGAAAGTGAACGAAGCAAAACAAATATGTAAGGATCGTAACAAGTGGAAAGAAGTGGTCTCTGCCTACCCCTACGGGAAAGAGGCGTGATTATATGTGTTTGGGGACCCGGTAGGTGGCGCTGTTGTCACGACCCAGAAATTACCTGTGCGAAGCCGGGGCGGATCTCTAGCTGTTTATAAAAATTGAATTCGTAATTAACTCTCTGTTTATTGTGTAAACCCGGCGGACAGGACGACTTGTCACGACAATATTATGTGAGAGCTTAATTCCTTCCTGCTTTAGCCAACTCGCTTAAGTGTCACATTGATTACTTAGCAGCTGTGACTTATGCACTGACTTGCCATGAAAGATGACGACGTTAAGTTATCGGACGAGCGTGAAGTCGAAACTTTAAACGCTACGCTGAGTTCAATAACATAATTATTGTACCTTTTCGAATCTATCTCGAATTTGTGATTTGATCTCGATACGATAGCAAATTCACTGTTTGCTATTAGGCGACTATGACAAATACTTTAAATTGTTAGATCTAGGATTCTTTTTTTTTTATAGAATAATGGTGACGAACGAGCACCTCCTCCACCTGATGATAAGTGGATGCTGTGGCCCATAGACATCTACATCTATCCTCGATTAGGAATCAAAATGTAAATGCGTTGCCACCCCTGAGGACTAAGATGGAATGCCTAGTTTCCAGTAAAAAGGGTCTCCGATTCTTTACACTCACCTACAAAATACAGCAGAATTTAGATTTTATGCCGGTATTCTAAGAGTGTGGTCCTACCCCGGTCGAACCGACCCATTCGTGCCATAAAATAGATGCAGCTTGGCTCTATCACGTAATTTTTTTTTATAGGATAAGGGTGACAAACGAGCACACAGTCCACCTGATGGTAAGTGGTTGCTGCGGCCCATAGACATCTACATCTATCCTCGTTTGCGAATCAAAATGCAGATGCGTTGTCACCCGTGAGGGCTAAGATGGAATGCCTCATTTTCAGTAAAAAGGGCCTCCGGCCTCCTGCACTCACCAAGCGAAACGCAGAGGTAAACCTCTACTTCACGCTGGTATTCTGTGAGGTCGTGGTACCACCCCGGTTCGAGTCGGCCCATCCGTGCGACAGCAAAAGCTGCCGCGTGGCTCCACCACAGTTAAAAATTAAAAATTGTGTGTTAGTGTAATATGTCAATCAACAAGAACCCTAAAACATTTACATTGTAATATGCTAGTGTTTCACGTGTGGCGACGTGTCGAGGAAATCGATTTTCTGTTATGAATTACTCATAAGTTTTTGACCTAGACAATGACAATATGGATATCGATGTTTGTTTCATTTTTCTTACGAAATTAATTATGAGCGTTATAAATGATTTCAATTTAAAGTCATTAAGTGAACATAACAATTACAAATACATTGTGAGTCTAGTCTACACAATATTTTACTTAAAAGCATCACTGTGTATTTTCTTATTAGTAAAAGGCTTTTCTGCCGACTTCCAAAAAGGAGACGGTACTCAATTAGAGTGTATGTTCTTTTTATGTGTGTTACCTCATAACTTTGTACTGAGCGAACCGATTTCGATGATTCTTTTTTTATATTATGAAAGCTGATAGTTCTCGTGTCGTCCCATATGAATTTGATCAAGGTCAGACCAATGGTTATTGAGTTATTCTTAAATAACCTATATTGAAGTCGGTTGTACAAAATTTTTAATTTTAAATTATTAAATAAAACAGATGGATAGCAGGGATGGTATGTATTATTATTACCGTTACCGCTACGTAAGTCCATCAGAAGTGTTAAATTAGTATATTTTGGTTTGCTCTCGTTTTATGAAATAAGATAAACCTTTATAATTTGTAATCAACAACTGCAGGGGTGCTGGCATTGGAATCAAATTCCAGTTGCTTGCGTACTATGAAGTGAAAGGGCGGGTCGATTCTACCATGGCTATTTATAATAGTATCGACCCGCTCTGGCTTTACCTGAGTAGGGTCCATTTATTTTATGAACTTTTTGTATTTAAAAAAAACCTTCAAGGGTTTCGGATAAAATAATAACCCAGATCACTCCTGGCACTGCTATCTAACGATTCGTGAAGTTTAATTATAATCGATTTAGCCGTTTAAGAGATTAACCCGTACAGACGGACAAATAAACACAAAAACAAAAATGGTTATTGATATTGGCATACAAATAACCTTCAGCTCAATATAAGGCAATTATTTTGATATTACAGACAGGCGCATCAATTTTATTTGTATGTTTTATACGTGTTAGAGCCATGCTGCAGCTATATTAGTGGTATAGTCGTAATACGAATGGGTCGGCCCGACCGGGAAAGGACCACGCTCTCACAGAATACCAGCGTCAAATAGCAGCTTAACGCTGCTGTGTTTCGTATGGTGAGTGTAGAGAATCGGAGACCCTTTTTACTGGAAACGAGGTATTCCATCTTAGTCCTCACGGGTGGCAACGCATCTGCATTTTGATTCGCAAACGAGGATAAATGTAGATGTCTATGGGCCACAACAACCACTTACCATCGAGTGGACTGTGTGCTCATTTGTCACCCTATACTATAAAAAAAAGATACATCGCAGCAACACTTGCACAATAGGCAACATTCTACCCTAAGAGTTGTTCAATGAATAAAAACAATAGGTGTATGTTGTGTGAGATTGGATAACGTCGCCGCACAACAGACCGATTGACGCACATGACATTGGCTATCGAAAGGCAAGTATTATGATGCATTGTCAAGCGCGCACACCATAATGAACTGGTGATTACAGTTTATGACATCACTCCATTCAACTTAACCATATACTAGTAACAGTATCGGGAATAAGGGTATCGTTTAACAAATGTGTTGTAGGACGGTCAAAGTACGTACTCACTGAGTTATGGGTGCAATGGACATTATTTTTTATTGTAATTATCTTGGTCTTAAAATGGGCGGGCTAAATGCCCTGTAAGAAACCCTGCCAGTTAACCTTGGGAGGAAAGCAAAAGTGTCGGCAGGTGCAGATGCTCACTCTTTATTGAGGATTTGGAAAAAACAAGTAAATAAGCATACTTAACGCATACTAAAAAGCTACACATATATAAACATCCTAATACATACATAAAAATAGAAACATATTATTAACTAGCTGTGCCCTGCGGTTTCACCCGCGTCATCACGTGTCCGAGGTGCGCGACATGACCTAGTTCAAGCATTTTATAATGGCTAGGGTTTAAGCGTCGTTCGCGCGTCCAGCCATGTATTGAATTATTTTAATTTTACATTATCTCTTAAACTATGCGTCCAAATAACATGGTATAATGAACAAAGTTTATCTTCATAAAATTGTCTTGATGATGAAGTAACTTTCGTTCGTAAGGATAAATAGGCCACGCCTAATAATAACGCTCATAAATCACTTTTAAATTTTCAATATTTTTTTGTCACAAAATACCAAATTATGGCTTATGTATAAGAAATAGACATATGGTATCGCGGACTTTTTTTTAAACACGGTGATTATAGTAAAAGAAAATATTTTTCTACATAGTATCCTAACAAGTCAATGCATTTTGTCCGCCTTTTCTCTAAAAGCCCAGAATTCCCTCAGAAAAAAATATCTTTATTTTGACCCTCCCAAAAAAGCCACAACAGCGACCATCACTTCGCTATCGCTTGCAAATTTCTTGCCTCAAAGGTGTTCCTTGAGCCGAGCAAATAGATTTCACGGGGGCTAGATCTGACGGGTGTTCGAGCAGTTCAAATCTCTCGAAAATTCGAAATTTTTTATTACATTTTAACTATAGGAATCGACGGAAAAAGTAATTTTAAGAAAAAAATGTTATATACGTTTTTTTTTCGTAAAACTAATATTTTTTGAGTTATTCAAAGTTACAGTAAACAGTAACAGTTAAGTTTTAAGTTTAAGTAACAGTTTTTGACGAAAAAATCGACTTTTTAAATGGTTTTTTGCGAATAACTCTAAAAATATGCATTTTATCAAAAAAAGTGTTGAATGCCAAATTGTAGCTTTTAGAAAAACAAAAACAATGCTTTTTTTATAATTTTTCTACGACAAATACGAACTGAGATACAGCAAATTAATGCTGAGCTTTTTTCGTCAAATGCATAAATTGGAAGATTTAAAGCGTAATAACGAGAAAATTTTGTATTATTCAAAGTAAGCTCATAGAATCTTTTTTAAAGTATTTACAGTGGATTTCAGGTATAACGACGATGAAGGGACCACTCTATTTTCGTCGTTATATCCGGAAGTCGTTACAGGCAAAGGTAACAAATTTAATAGATTACAGTTGCTACTCAGAATATCACTTTGTAACTGAACCATAAATTTAACTCCGAAACTTACACTCTTCCCTACCTACTTAGCTGATATCTATAAACAAAAGGTAAAGGTCTCCACACTTGCTGACCATCTGTATGGATGTAAACAAAAGATAAGAAATGTTTGTAAAAGAAAGAAATCTTTGTGTCTTTGGCGGCCGATTCCGGTCGCCATATCTGAATGGGATTTCTAGGAATTTGCTACAAATGATTCATTAAAAACAGTCGCTACACCCGAACTCGGCGTTACATCCAAAGTCGCTATAGCCACATGAATTTTGTACTAAAAAATGCTTTAAATTCAAGGGACTTAGATTTAACGTCACTCAATGTCACAACACGTCAACCAAGGTCGTAATAAATGAAATCCACTGTAATTAGAGCTTTTAAACAACCAAAAAAAAAAGGTCTCTAGCATGAAAATTTACCGACTTATGATCAAAATAATGTTACGCGCCACTATTAATGTCTTGTACATGGCAACACTAGTTACACTAGCGCCCTCTTAGTGTCGAGTAAAAGAAAGTGTTGCGCGCCTTGTACATGGCAACACTAGTTACACTAGCGCCCTCTAGTGTCGAGTAGCAGAACTAGGAGAGTCGAGATCCTTCCAGAAATGTCGGGACCGATATGTACTCGAACATTCTAGATGTCGCTACAGTAGAAGGTTCTGGAAACTATTTGAGGCCCTATATAAGGCCGCTATAGACCACGACCGAGGCAGTATTGAATTGGCGATACAAGAGAATACTTCGAAGCGAAATATCGGCGAACTGTGTTTTATTATTAGTGTGATTTTAAGTTGTAATTAGTGTTGTGTAATTAAATAGTCAATTTTGGTAATTCAATCGGCAGTTTGTAATTGTCTCGAACCCCAAGCTCGTAACAATTGGTGTCAGAAGTGGGATCAAATCATGCCGATTTTACCAAAGGACGACATGGAGGGTATCCGTACCCGAAGTCAACGCCAGCTGGAGACGGACCAGAGACGATTTGGTAATACAACGCCGCAACCATCGGAGGGCCAGCTGCTGACCACGGAGGCCGGTCCGTCATCAGCTCCTGCATCTACAGCACCTGACTTAGGTGCTCTGATGATGATGCTGCAGGATCAGGCTCGCCGACAGGAGGAACAGGCTCGCCGACAGGAGGAACAGGCTCGCCGACAGGAGGAACAGGCTCGCCGACAGGAGGAACAGGCCCGTCGGTTGGAAGAGCAGCTGCAGCGCGGACAGGAGGAACAGGCCCGCCAACAGAAGGAACAGGCCCGCCAACAGGAGGAACAGGCCCGCCAACAGGAGGAACAGGGCCGTCGGTTGGAAGAGCAGCTCAAACGCAATAAAGAAGAACAGATACTTCTCATGAAGGACCTTCACGCTATCTTCGGGAAAGAGATAAGGGAGGTGAAGGATAAGGTTGCTCAATATGACAACCGCCTGTCGGAAGCTGAAACCCGAATCGACCAAGTGTACAATCGGGTTGACAACGTGATGGCTGACGTGAAGAAAACGCTGGATGACCTCAAACTTGGGGATGGCGTTACAGCTCCCGTGGTAGCTACAACACCTTCGCTACGTGGATTCAAAGTGCCGCCGTTCGACGGGACTTCTTCCTGGTCGGCCTACAAAATCCAATTCGAGGCTGTCATGAAAGCGAACAGCTGGAATAAAAGTCAGGCCATGACTGCTCTCACCCTAGGCCTGCGCGACCAGGCCTTAACTGTTCTGGAAGCTCTCGGTAAGGAAGTGACTTACGAGCAGCTCCTTGAGGCATTGGAGGCGAGATACGGCGATGCTCACCTGGAACACGTCTTTCGTGCGCAGCTCAAAGATCGCGTGCAACGCAGTAACGAAAACCTGCAGCAATGGGCCCTTGAGGTAGAGAAGCTGGTTCGAAAAGCATACCAGTCTGTACCTGCGCTCATTGTAGGGAACCTGGTGCAGACATTCATCGACGGCATCCGCGACCTTGAAGTCAGAGCTGCTGTGAGGCTCGGGCACCACGAGACGCTTAAGGACGCCTTGACTCATGCACTGGAGGTGGAAGCCGTGCGGCAGGATCATCGTTCCCATCGCGTCAGGGAGGTTGCAGCAGCTACAGTTCGGGACCGCAATAACGGCTACAGCCCTAGGTGCTACGGCTGTGGGGAAAGGGGTCATCTTCGATCCAGCTGCCCTAAGCGAACTGTAGAAAGGGAAGGTGATCGATCCCGAGAGGGTAGTGTGGCTAATAGCACCGCCCAGCAGCAGCAGGGAAACGAGTAAAAGCCAGGACTGCGGGGCGGGTGCTGGCTGATGTTAAAAAAGCCCCAAGGATTTCGATCTCACAAACCCATGATGGGAACAGCCTGATCATCAAGGGCGAGGTCAACGGAACGCCGTGTAAACTGACCATAGACACTGGAGCCTCTCGCACGGTTGTCAGTTCCCAACTTATAAGTCGGTCCCTTGGGGACTCCACATACAACCGCGAACGCATTAATTTGGTGACAGCCACCGGTCAGCGCATACCCGTCCGTGGAGAGAAGGAGATGGAGTTGAAGCTAGGCAACATGATCTACCGGCATAATGTCATCGTGGCTGATATAATGGACGACTGCATCCTGGGCCTAGACTTTATGAGGAAGAATTGTTGTGAGATCGACGTAAGGCAAGGTGTTTTGAAATGTGGACAAGAGGAACTTTTTGTGGAAGGGGCGTTACCAGGGAATGTGTACAGCCTTAAGAAGATTGTTCTTCCGCCGAGATCGGAAACGATTGTGCCGGTTAGTCTTCCTCGGAATCCTGGGCAAGCTTATCGTTGTGTACTTGTGGAAAGGGTAGACAATGACCTTCCATGGAGAGTGGCTCGAACCTTGGTCAGAACCACCGACATCTCAGGAGTACGTGTGTTGAACCCTTGTGATCAGGAACAACTTATAGAAAAGGGCACATTGGTTGGTACTAGTGAGGAAGTGGATTGGTTGCGTCGGTGCCAATATCTATCAACTGGGACCCCCAGCAAGGATGGACAAACGAGAGTGACCACACTTTTAGAAGACTGTCGCAGCGTTCTCTCCCCGAATGAAATGGTCAAGGCGAAGAAGTTGTTACTCCAGTACGCCAATGTTTTCTCGTCAAACGAAGCTGACATAGGAAAGACTGGCTTAGTTCAACACAAAATAAACACAGGACAAGAATTGCCTATTCGTCAGCGGCCAAGAAGATTGCCTGTAGCACGTGAAAAGGAAGTGGACACCATGATTGAGGGAATGGTGAAGGATGGTGTTATTGAACCTTCATCTAGTCCATGGTGTTCACCTGTGGTGCTGGTAAAGAAGAAGGACGGCAGCATGCGGTTTTGTGTTGACTACCGCCGTCTGAACGACGTTACGAAGAAGGACAGCTATCCCTTGCCAAGAATTGATGACACGCTGGACATGCTTACAGGCGTAAAGTGGTTTAGTACGCTGGACCTGAAAAGTGGCTACTGGCAGGTTGAAATTGACCCTAAGGACAAGGAGAAAACTGCATTCTCCACAGGAAAGGGTCTGTGGCAATTTAAAGTCATGCCGTTTGGATTGTGCAATGCTCCAGCAACGTTTGAAAGGTTGATGGAGCTTGTACTTACCGGGCTAATTGGAGATGCCTGTCTGGTCTATTTGGATGACATCATCATCGTAGGCCGTACATTTGAGGAACACCTTCAAAACCTGGAACGCGTGCTCATGAAGATCCAGAGTGCCAACCTCAAGTTGAGTCCGAAGAAGTGCTCACTATTCAAACGGCAAGTTAGCTTTTTGGGGTATGTAGTGTCGGAAGAAGGTATCCGCACGGATCCAGAGAAAATTACCGCTGTCAAAGATTGGCCGGTTCCAAAAGACAAGACACAGGTTAGGGCATTTTTGGGTTTGTGCTCTTATTATCGGCGATTTGTGAAGAACTTTGCAGATATAGCCAAACCTCTGCACAGGCTAACCGAGGAGAAGCGACATTTCTGCTGGGATGAAAGTTGCAATATTGCATTCCAGGAGCTCAAGAACCGTCTGTGCAAAACACCTATTTTGGGGTACCCTGATGCGGGCAAGGAATTCATAGTTGACACAGACGCAAGTGATATAGGACTTGGCGGTGTGTTGTCTCAACGGAATGGTGATCAAGAGATTGTGATAGCGTACTTCAGCAAGTCATTGTCAAAGCCGGAAAGGAACTATTGTGTCACAAGACGGGAATTGCTTGCTGTGGTAAAGTCCTTGCAGCATTTTAGCAAATATCTTCTGGGGCGGAAATTCCACTTACGAACCGACCATGCTGCACTGAAATGGCTATTGCAGTTCAAAAATCCGGAAGGACAAGTTGCGAGATGGATTGAACTACTGCAGGAATACGACTTTGTGATCGAACATCGCAGCGGGAAATCTCATGGGAATGCAGATGCATTGTCAAGAAGACCTTGCCCTGAAGATTGCAAGCATTGTACTAGGCAAGAGGGTAAGGAAGTGGTATCTGTGAGGATGCTCAAGACAGGCCAGCTCAGCAATGAGTGGAAGGACAGCCTACAAAATGCACAGCAGGAAGATTCGGACATTAAGCCGATTTTGGAGTGGATGAAGGCCAGTGCTCCTAAGCCCAAGTGGAGCGACGTCTCAGCACTGAGTTCGACCACGAAAAGCTATTGGGTCCAATGGGACAGCTTGCTGATTCAGGATGGAGCCCTGTGCCGTAAATGGGAAAATGGTCGGGGAGACAGATGTCATTTGCAAATGGTTGTCCCTAAGGCTAAAGTACCGGATGTTCTACAGCTGTACCATAATGGTTGTTCAGGAGGCCACCTGGGAGTTAAACGAACTCTACTGAAGATCCGAGAACGGTTTTACTGGGTCCACTGTCGTGACGATGTCGAGGACTGGTGCCGCAAATGTACATGTTGTGCGGCTGTAAAGGGACCTCAAACTCGTAGTAGAGGCGCATTGAAATTGTACAATGTTGGTGCACCATGGGAGAGGATAGCCATTGACGTTGCGGGCCCGTTTCCGGAAAGTGAAAGTGGTAACAAGTATTTCATGGTTGTGATGGATTACTTCACTAAGTGGCCAGAAGTCTTCGCCATTCCAAATCAAGAAGCTTCAACAGTTGCAGATAAACTAGTTCATGAAGTCTTCTGTCGTTTTGGAGTACCCTTAGAGATTCACAGCGATCAAGGAAGGAATTTTGAGTCTCAAATATTCCAGGAAACTTGCAGAGTTATGGGTACTCATAAAACACGAACAACTTCTTACCACCCACAATCTGATGGAATGGTAGAACGATTTAATCAGACATTGGAAAGGTACCTGGCAAAAGTTGTGGAAAAACAGCAACGAGACTGGGACAGGCACATACAACCGTTTTTGTTGTCATATCGAAGCGCTGTTCACGAAAGTACATCAGTGACGCCAGCTTTCGCAAACTTTGGGAGAGAATTACGGCTGCCTGCAGACCTGATCACCGGAACACCACCTGATGCCCCACGCAGTATAACCGATTATGCAAATGACTTGCGGAACAAAATGAATGACATTTATGAGCACGTCAGACAGTCGGGCCAGCAAACGTCTGAGAAGATGAAAACACGGTATGACCGCAAAATGAACAACAAAGGGTTTGACGAAGGTTCACTAGTGTGGTTACACAATCCAGCTCGCAGCAAAGGGAAATCTCCTAAGCTTCAAGCTAAATGGGACGGACCGTACCGGATTGTGACAAGAATCAATGACGTAACCTACCGGATACAGAAAGGTGCCAGAGGTACTCCTAAGATCGTCCATGTGGATCGACTGGCGCGTTATTATGGGGCCAATAATGCTCGGGACGAGCATGTCTTAGGAGGGGGCAGTGTTACGCGCCACTATTAATGTCTTGTACATGGCAACACTAGTTACACTAGCGCCCTCTTAGTGTCGAGTAAAAGAAAGTGTTGCGCGCCTTGTACATGGCAACACTAGTTACACTAGCGCCCTCTAGTGTCGAGTAGCAGAACTAGGAGAGTCGAGATCCTTCCAGAAATGTCGGGACCGATATGTACTCGAACATTCTAGATGTCGCTACAGTAGAAGGTTCTGGAAACTATTTGAGGCCCTATATAAGGCCGCTATAGACCACGACCGAGGCAGTATTGAATTGGCGATACAAGAGAATACTTCGAAGCGAAATATCGGCGAACTGTGTTTTATTATTAGTGTGATTTTAAGTTGTAATTAGTGTTGTGTAATTAAATAGTCAATTTTGGTAATTCAATCGGCAGTTTGTAATTGTCTCGAACCCCAAGCTCGTAACAATAAGATCGATACCCGCTTTTTTTTCGAAATAAATCTGTGAAAACAACCCCCTAAGTACCCCCTAATTAAAATTGATCGCCACCCTTCTGTAATTCCCTTTATATATGTATTATTAATACACCCACGAAGTTTGACCAATTTAAAATGCCTAATTTTAGAAAAATTGGAGTTTAAAGAAAAAACGAATTTTTTCAAATTCGTGTTTTTAACTCTTTTCTTAAAAAATATCTCCCAAAATACTAAAGATACGATAAAAACGATATAGCAGTAAATTGTAGCTTTTTAATTAAAAAAAATTCCTTGTGTGCAGATTTTTTGTACAGTGAATATTTGGCGAGATATAGCCGTTTAACACCTACATTTACGATCGAACATCAAAACTTTAAACCCTCCCCGTTTAAAAATTAAGGGATCTTAAGTAATTTCACATAGTCTTATGGCTCCTGAAAAGCCCTACCAAATCGTTTCCGAAAACAATTGTTCTATCACCTAAAATGAAGGAGCTATGCTTAAAAAACCGATCAATTTATTTTTCCAAAAATTCGAATTACCCGCTTCGGAGCGAAGTAATCTACATAACCGGTATATTCGGCCGTTATACGTTATATGTTCCACTCCTTCGATTCTTATTGGAAGACAGAGAAGAAGAAACATTTGCTCACGTGTATGCGTGTGTGAGTGTATATTTCGTTGATTTCTCACCAGTGTATTCTAAAGTTCGAAGACAGTAGCACGTGCTCTGACAATTTCAATGTTTTCAAGGGTAGTTTTTAACAAGGGTAGGTTGAAAGATTATGAAATTGTATCCTAAAGCATGAAACAATCATTATTTTACTATTTTTACGCATACTTAGGTTTTTAATGCTATTTTATAATTTTTGACAATAAGGGGTAGTTTTCACCCCTAAAAACAAAAAGCGTACAACGGCACAGTATAGAAAATGAACTAGAGGGTGAAATAAGCCTAATCCCAAATTTTTGTACAAATCGGTGCTGGACGAAAAAATTTAGAGGTTTTAACATTTTTTTAGCTTCATTTCCTGGACTATGACACTTGAATTTCTTCGGTGTCGGTGAGGTTGCTCGTATCCAAACCATTCATTGTTGTTTGGTTTCAGGATTAACATGGTGGATCCAAGTCTCGTCCACGGTCATCAAAAGTGATAAAATAAATTCCTGATCTGCTTGAAACCTTTCGAGATTCATCCTAAAAATGTCGACTTGTTTTTTTCTTTTGCTCATCGGTTAAAGTTCTCGGTACCCAAAGTGCAGAGACCGTTTTCATATATTCGCAAGGATTCTTTGAACACTGTCATATGATATCCCTATGACCTCAGCTATATACCTGATGGTCACTCTTCGATCTGTCAATACGACATCTTTGACTTTTCTCACGTTATCTTCAGTGAGGGATGTGGATGGGCATCATTCGCGATGTTGCATCTTCCGTGGATGGTCTGCCCAGCTTAAACACCTTGGCCCAGCGTGCAACTGTGGAATATGGAGGAGCAGAGTCCCCTAATGTTTCCACCAAGTCGCTGTGGCACTTGATGACAGCTCTAATTTCGTTATCTCCATTTTGATGTTATCTCTTCGATGATTCGTATTCAAATGAATGTACGTTGTATGTACGTCCCGGGAATCGTAGCCAATTTATACGATTTTTTTAAGCTGACCTAGTGGATAGTATGCAAATAAAAACATTTTTTTTTTCGATTTTTATGTGCATTGGAAATAACCGATTGTCATTAATCATTACTTTTAGATCACCCCTCGTAATTTCAAAATGTTGTTATTTGCAGCATTTTTAATCTACGGTAAGGGCGTTCTAGAGTAGTGAAGCCAGAATTATAAAAGATGACTTGAAGGTATGCCGGGGAATACTGTTCTGATGGACGAATTACTCGATCTCGAGTAGAATAAAGAAAGTGGAAGTTATCTTTAAGATAAGATACGAGGAAATATGGTCATGTTTACGTAAACCGAAAATGAAATATGCAAATTTTGAGAAGGCGCTCCAACTTATTCAGACGATGTTAGGATAGATTATATGTAAATCATGATTAGTACAAAATAACGGTCTTTTTAAACGTGTTGTGATCACGTCTCTTACATCAGGTACATTCTAATTCTAAGCTTCCTCGATCTTCGCCTTTTAGATTCCTTATACGTGAAAGTGACGAATAAGTAAAGTTTAAATTATTGCGCCAGCGGGAACGCTTACGGCAGCCCTACAAAATTACAAAACAATACCTTACAGTCATAACTCATAACATAACTGATGACTGGGTGTACTATTTACATAGTAACTATTATATTTACATGGTGGTACTATAATAAATTGTGCCTGACTGGTGTCCGACCTAGAGAGTAGTGAATATTTGTCTACTCTTCGGATCCTAAGTTCTGATATAGCCAGAAGGAACACTTGTGCAAAAACATAAATTGTAAGTTTGGGTTGGTACTGTCGCCGTGTCTCTTATTTATTGACGTTACGTTCGGCAAGGGGCACGGCTCGAGCAAAGCACTCTTGCGCAGGTTTTAACTTCCGATTACAGAAATTGTCGCCGTAGTATGAATCGGCCAGAAAGACCTCAACCCGCTGAACCAATAGCCTAAATTAAGTGTAGTTTTTACTAACTGGTGGTGAGAGGTGTAATGGCTTTTTCCCCTTCATGTTGGAACATCTGTAGCGTCGCCACAGTCGCTTTGAGCTGCTCGTATTCACGCGCCATCTGTTTTTGTACCTGTGCAAAAAAGGTTGCATTAGTCATGCTACATTATTAACGAATAAATACACCACACATCAATGGTAGTGTTCATTCAATTCAAAAATTTTTGAAATCTTATATATTACATAAGATTTAGAAAAACTTATTTTGATAATAATGTCCTCCATCCCGATTTGCGGTTACGGTGCCCCTGGCCAGTCTCAACAGACATTAGCTATCTGCTCATAACAAGGTAATAGTGCACTCCCATATTCCTATGGTACGGCAATCCAACACGACCACAGATACAAGGCCAACGAGGCAGTCAAAGTAAAAAAAAAATTACAAATTTTAATAAGTCTATTAAAGCCTATTGTATTGATAAAGAAATATATGTTTTAATATTCGGAGTTTGATTGCGTTATATATTTCGTAATAAAGTCAAGCAGGAGTAACCGGCGTAACCATAAGCATCTGTAATCTGATGTGGCAATGATTTGACCATATAGCTCGTTTGAAACGCCAACATCTTTTATGGTCTCTAAAGAATGCTTCCAATAGTAATCGTAATAAACAAATATTCTTGGAAAAATAGACGAAAAATAATAATATTAGCTTCTTTTCTGCCGACTTCCAAAAAGGAGACGGTACTCAATTCGACGCGTATGTTTTTTATGTGTGTTACCTCATAACTTTTTACTGGGTGGACCTGGTGGATTTCGATGATTCTTTTTTATATGAAAGCTGATACTTCTCGTGTGGTCCCATATGAATTTGATCAAGGTCAGACCAAAGGTTTTTGGGTTATTTGAGTTATTCTTAATAACTTATATTGAAGTCGGCTGTACAAAATTTTTAATTTTAAATTATTTACTTTCTAGGTGCCTAAAGGTCCAATCTGGCTTGATACTACCTTCTTATCTATCTGTCAAGAAGTGCACTTTTACCATGGTTTGAGTTTAACATGGTTGAACTCAATTCCCTCGTAAGATTACGAAAATCGCCAAAATGTGTTAGTGTTTCCTTTCACCCGACTGTCCCAGAAAGAGGGTAATGTTTATCGAGAGTATGTACGTATGTACGTATGTTTGTATCTATATGTCCATTTCTTTGACACGCTCTATAGCCTAAGCGGCTTGAGATTTTTACATAACATATCGTATGATTCGTCTTAGCTGTGGAAGTGACATAGGGTATAAAATTTTTCTCTAATCAGTGAACTGTTTTACGTACTCGGGTTTTTTTTAATAACCGTTTAAACTTGTTAAAACTTAGGCTTGTTAATAACGTTTATTATAAAAGCCTTAACTGTGGCAACGAATTTTATATACATATCTCCGGGCACGACTTATTGAACGAGTGTACGATTATTTTTGCAAGCACGCGGGGATAAACTCAAAGGTAATTTGACGTCATTACGTTCGCGTCGTGAGCTCAACGGTTGTTCGCATCAATTTACTCACGTCCCAACAAGAGTACTCACTCGATTGCAGTTTATTTGCGGGGGTAAATATTTTCTACAAATGTGATTTATAGGTTTTTCTATAATAAAGTTATTTTAATATAACAGTTTTAGCAATCGTTCGTATAATAGTATTGAAAAATCACAACAAAAATATATCTCACAATTACAAATTGTAAGTTACAACAGATTGTGGGAAATCTTTAATTAAGAACTTTAACCAAGTGATAACAAGGTCGATTTTGTGACAAAATGCGACCAGTGTTCTTAGGGAGAGAAACGACGTAAGACAGATAATATAATTAAATATATATATTGTATACTTTTAAAAAGTATATTTTATTCCAAAAAAAAAGTCGTGATAGTTTTCTGTAAAATATTATAATATTCTGTTTTCACATTTACCTAAAAGAATTTTAGTAAATATTATGGCGTTAAAACGACTTGAAAGAAAAATGTGCAATGCAATTCCAAGAGAATCTATTGTTCATAGCGTGCAGGACGCGGCCTCTCGTCCTTCCACGAACATCGTTAAGATAGTATCGTTTGCATTTGCTGCAAATCGACGCATAAAACAGTTTAATTATACGAACTCTGAGAATACACCCGTGTTGCTTTAAGAGACGTTTTGTAGTAGTAGTGATTGATACGTCATTGGATCGTTGGACGTTAAAATTATGAACAACGAAGGATTGATACTTTATCTTACTTTATACATGCCCGTAAAGGTCTACAACTGGATATAGACTTACCCGATATTGGTAGATTTGACATCTGGTATTGAAATGTAACCTTTAAAATGAAAACGAAAACCAGATCAATTATTTTTTGCTAACGAACGAAGAACGATTTCTCTTATTACCTCGGTATTAATCTTGGAAAGTATTTGTGCTTTTAAGTAGGCTTTTAGGTAAAAAAATATCTGAAATCTTGTAATATTCGTAATATTACAGAAATTGGGATATTTTTTTAAGTATAAGGGTGACAAGCAAGCACACAGTCCACTTGACGGTAAGAGGATTCATAGACTTCTACGTACATCCTCGATTAAGAATTAAAATGTAGATGTTTTGTCACCTCTGAGGACTCAGATGGAATGCCTCGTTACCAGTAAAAAGGGTCTCCGGTTCCCTACACTCACCATACCAGACAAAGCATTATTCTGCTGTTGCACGCTGGTATTCTGTTAGAGCGTGCTCCTTTCCCTGTTGCGTCGACCCGTTCGTGTCGCAGCCATATATAGTTGCAGCGTGGCTCTACCACGTAATATATTTCGGATATCCGACTGTAACGTTGTTTGTTACGTTGCATAAATAAAGCAAAATACGAGCATATTAAATGTAGGGTAAATTACGTAGTTTAAGATTTATAACAAACAAATTATCGCGATTCGTTTCGTTAAGTAAAGGGACGAAACTGTGTTAATCAATAAAATCAAAACAACTAAAGTTTAACATTAAAAATTTCATTTCGTCCCGATAGTCTCGTTAAGCCTTTGGATGCGGGGATGCAGGTTTTAGTTTCAATTTCGCGCAGAACAAATAACTGTGTAGATTAGAAACAATCGCTTCGTGTCTGGATGTTTGTGCACGTAAAATGAATGTAAAACCATTTCACGATTTAGGATAAATAGTTATTATTTATTAAAAATCAAGCTTCGCAGATTTTTATATTGCCCATGTAATTATTATGATATTTTATTCACATAATGTTACAAAATTGTAGATCTTTTCTGTCTGTCTCTGTAAGTCAGGGTCTGGGTAAATACCACCCTCTTACCTATAACTGCTGCCAGTGACACTACAGTGTTATTTCTGAAATATATATAGGTGACGACGCATCTGTAAACTTTTTTATTTGAAGTTAAATGCTGGTGTCCATGGATTTGAACTGCAGTAAGTAGCCACTTGCTACCAGGTCGACTGGAACTTCGTTTGTCACTTAGGTTTTTTTGATATGAAGAGAGTTTAGAATTTAATGAACGTAAGATTTTGGTATCATCGTAAGTATCCTCATGCTCAAATTTGTTTAATGTCTTGATGAGTCACAAGTGAAATAAGGTAATCGCTGGCAACGTAAAGGCATTATCCAAAGCACAAACAATAGAGAAATGCGATCTCTCATAGCGATAACACGGCATTTGCAACAGTTGATAACAAAAGAACTCCCATATTATAATAAAGTAAAAGTTAATTAATTCAAAACGTCTCGCCTTACATTTCACCTAATTCTCGTAACGCCTTGACCGACTTGTAATTTTTTTCGGTGTAATATCGAAACCCACATTGTATGCAGAGGT